>OX384535.1:3973314-5296919 GCA_947538915.1 Tenthredo distinguenda
AAGATCCTCGCGAAAATTGTTGGCAAATTTATACCTACCAGAAACTATTTTCTCGTATATTTTCATCGGGTCTCTAGCATAGAAAGGCGGATATCCAGCATTCATTTCATACAAAAGTACTCCGAAGCTCCACCAGTCAACAGACTTTCCGTATCCTTTAGAGAGAATTATTTCTGGGGCAAGATATTCAGGCGTTCCACAGAGGGTCCAAGTCCTGCCTTCTACTAGCTTGCAGAAACCAAAGTCCGTTATTTTTAGGTACCCGTTCTTCTCTATCAGGATATTCTCTGGCTTTAAATCACGATACACGAGGCCACAGAAGTGGAGGTATTCCAGAGCTAGAGTAACTTGGGCTCCGTAAAATCTGGCCAATTCCTCGTCAAATTTTCCCATTCTTCTCAAGTGGGAGAACATTTCGCCGCCGGTTATAAATGGGAGGATTAAATAGATGTAGGAATTATCTTTGAAGCAAAATTCCAGGTAGATTGTAAACGGGAATTTGAGGCTCTGTAATATCCTCTTCTCGTTTCCTGTGTGCTCCACTTGTTTTAATTTTACTACCTTAGATTTCTCCAATATTTTCATCGCGTAGTAGGAGCCGGTTGCTTTATGCTTCACTAACATCACTCGACCAAATGCTCCAGTCCCCAGAGTTCTGTAGCGGACAAAATCATCCAGGGTTTGAGTCTCCTTCTTTTTCATCTTCCAATTGTCAAAGAAATTCGCTTTCAGTCCTTCCAGGATCTGCTCGTATTCATTGAATGATTTTTCCTGCTCGCGATCATCCATTATACTATTTGCAATCGATATTGTTACCGGAAAACTAGTGTAGATCAAGATTCATTCATTTGGAGCAGGACAATGAAAAGGGTTAACAGATTGCTGCAGAACTTTGTTAATTTCACTGCAAAGCATTTGTTCAAAAACTCTGAGCTCTCCCCAAGCATTAGCAGAACCTTAGTTCTATGAAATTACTCTATGCTAATATAAAGGATGTAAGTTTAGTCATGAGGAAGCATAGTTTTTTTCTTTCAAGCGCATTTTCATATCCGAGTGTCTAAAAGGATGATATTCACTCTTTCAGAGAAGGTCGGTACTCCACCAGCCCCGGCGCTCGTCGCAGACAGTTTGACCGCGACATCCCTGCGACTAGAATGGAAAGGTATCGACATAGAGAGACGAGGCAGTGGTATATCCTACCTGGTGCAATGGATGTACGAAGAGCTGGCGGATACTTGGCAATATTGCAGAAACCAATCGTGGGGAAAAGACGATCAGATATTAGTAGACAATCTTCAGCCTTATACGAAGTACAGGGTGTGTTGGATGCGGAGAAAACTATCCTTCTGATAAACTGTAACATTGTAGCAAAATCGTTGTGATATTAAATCTTATTTTTGCAGTTCCGAGTGGCTCTGAGCTTGAAATCTATTCAGCACATTCAAGAACCAATAGTTTCAGCTCCGAGTGTTCCGATCCTAACAAAGTCAGAGGGTTTTCCATCGTCGGCACCGGTAATTGTAAGAGCGGCAGCAGTAGATAGCTGCCGCGTATCCGTCTCTTGGGAACCAGGACCGTTTCCGAACGGGCCTCTTTTGTCATATGTCCTACGGCTTCAAGGGGGCAATTATTCCCAGCTTAAGGTACACACGCCACGCCAGAAGTAAACGTTATCGAATATAATACATATATGTATACCGATTTACAATTGTATATAATATTTTATGCTATTTTCTATTTCTATCCACATACATCACTTTGTCAGCTACTACAGCCTTCTTCCAGCGTGATGCACTTTTCGAATTGCCTTTCGCAGCATTCTTACTTCTGAGAACAATTTATTTCATGTGTGATTGGTTCGGCAAGCTAAAATGACACTCCTTACTTCTCTGCCTGCAAATGCTTGATATTTTTGCACCTGTACCGAGAAAACCATGAATAGAGAATTTGAAAAAATTATGATATCAATATTTGATGGTTTTCTCCGAGCTTTTTGGCCGCACGCTTCTCTCCTCATCGCTAACATAACTTTCAGTTTGTACGGACCAATCCACTAGATATAAGCGCACTCTGGCATGGCGTTCTTATCCCTGCTTCAAATACTCTAGGTAATAATTAGCTAACAGGGATCGATTGAATGTTTGGGTATAAAACTAGGGACTCGTTATTTATTGCTAAACTTTGAATCCCTTGTCTTACACACAGGATATATCAGCTTCTGAAAATTCAACGGACCATCATTACATGTTTCAAAATTTGAAGCCTAACGAAAACTATTCCGTTAGCATTACGATGAGGAATAGTGAGGGAGAAGGACCCCCGGCCGTTATATACATTGCCACAACACCCGAGCCTACCGGTATATCAACTCTCCATTAAATGATCAAAGAATTTCCATAAAACCGCAATGAAAACCCTCATGAATTATCTATTCCAGTCACATCGATGCAACAGCCGATATTAATCCTGGGTGGTGAGCATACAGTGAAAAAACAGGGTGCTGATATGTTGGAAGATCCTATAGTGATCTATGAAACATCTAACAAGATTCGCGGGGTTGCAATCCACGTTTTTTCCGCTCAAGTATTTGTCTCTGACTCCGGCGGCTACGTTTATAGGACAAAAATACAGGAGAGATCAGATCCTATCGTCGTATTGAGTCCAGATCAAATCAACTTTGAACCACTGAGTCTGTCTGTGGATTGGCTAAATTTGCATCTCTACGTCCTGGGCGAAGTTAGACACTCTACTACCTCGTGGCAAATCGCACGCTGTAACTTGGATGGTCGAGGCCTGACCGTTGCCTACGCAGGCTTTCTCTCCAAGCCATCCCACATAGAAGTAGATCCGTACAACGGGTACTTGTTCTGGGTCATGAGAGACGGATTATACAGATTAGACTTGGCCGATATCAGCAACGGCGTTAAACATGAGGTAATTTCCTCTCCCCGAATGAATAACACGTTTTACGAGCCCTAAAGAACGTCTTTATCATCCATAGACACATCCTTACCTAATCCTGGAAGACAATAATCTGCGAGCCTTCATGGTCGACCACAGAAATTTCCGATTGCTGGTGCCTCACCACGTTCAAAACACCGTAATATCCGTGACTCTGGATGGCAGAGAGATATCGAATCTTAGAGCCAACACGCAACAGCCAAAATTTCAAAACGTTGTATCGCTGGCTATGGCTAACGGTCTATTCTACTGGACAAATGGGAAGGATATATTAACTGAAGATTATCATTCAGGGCAGAAGAGATACTTCCACAACTTTTACCCCTATAAGTAAGCGGCTGAATAATCTGGACACAAAACTATGCCTTAGAGATTACTAACTCTTTATCCAATCAAACAGGTTCGATAGATCGTGCTTCAGCGTAAACGTTCTAATGGATGCCAGCCAGCCAGCTCCGGTACCGGTAAATCCCCCCACAGGTGTTCAAGCAGTTCTCGGTGCTGAAATGGCTAAGGTTTCTTGGCGTGCTCCGTATCTGCTCGGTGGACAGGGCAAGGGCGCTTGGCAGAACTGGTCTTACGAATTGGAGATCAAAGACGAACAAACTGGGGAGGCAATTCATCAGAAGGATATCGCCGGCTCTTCTCACACAGTTTATCACCTCAGAGAGAGATCTGAGTATTCTATAAAAGCCGCGGCGTATACTAGTGCCGGAAGAGGTCCATGGTCGACGGAATTCAGAGGGCGTACATTGAGGTGAGTATTGCTAATCAAGTTCCGAACTAATAAAGGACTGTTACTTATTATTGTGGGATCAATTTCTGTAGGGACCCCAGAGGCGGCTCTTATGCCTCTATTTTATGGTCTGCTACGGAGGGATTACTGAAAAGCGATGTGACCGGGGAAAACGTAGAGACTTTGATTCACAAAGGGAGCTGGAAAGACTCTGAGACTGAGTATCATATCGTCGATGTTGCTTGGTACAAAGACCTGCTCTATTTAGTAGGGAATAACTCCATTCTTTATTGTTATAATACGACTAGCCACGAGAGAAACAGACTGCATATTAACTCCGTCGGTAGCGTCGCCATCGATTGGGTATCGAAAAAACTCTACTGGGCTAATCCGAAACAGCAAATAGTGAGTGTGGCTCATAACTCGAGAGGAAATCTTACAGCAATAGTTCTCAGAATCGCGTTTAATGCTCTTGACCTAATTCCAGATAACCAGAGCAAATTTGGACGGAACTCAGCAAGAACCTATGTCCATATTAGCCATAGTTAAGGAACTGATGATAGACTCTTTGGAGGCTTATTTGTACTGGTCGACAGGCTACGCAGTTGAAGTATCGAGACTGAACGGCCAAGACAGGCGGTTTTATTACTCGGATGAAATATTCAACGGAAAGCAAGTCATGGGACTGACTTTGGACACAGAGAATAAATACGTTTACTGGATTGTCAGGAGCTATGAGAGCGGTTCGATACTATACAGAGCACAAACATCAGAGAATATACCTCTGAATCATAAAATTGAGCCTGAAATGGTCAGTTTCCATTTTTCATACAGCATAAAGTGCTGTTCTCGTCTTTCCAGAAATGGAAAAAAGGCTTGAACCCTCATCTTTCATATTCTAGGTCTCCGCTTTACAACACCCTAACATGCAAGGGCCCCTTTGTTACTTTTCTGAGCATTTGCTGTGGCTTAGAGACGACCGAAATGCAGTTATCGGTGATTTGTCTGGTCAAAACACGGCCGTTATTAACGGGATAACTTTATCTGGTCTCCAAATGGTTGCGATAATGGATCACGCGCTGCACAAATACCCGAGTAACTTGTCTTCCGAAAGCATAGTCGTACTGCCATCCGCAGTGAATATAGACAGCATTAGAGTGGAGGGGAATTGGAGTAAATTCAACGTCTCTTGGGACCCGGTAAAGAACATAAACTACGGAACTGTTTTCTACGAAGTAAAGTTTGCCGATCATATAAACACCAATGCGAACCCAGAAATCACTAAGGAAACTACAATCCCGTACAATAATTCGGACCGATTCTCTCCCTACGCTGTTCTCGAAGTAACTATAAAGGCTTTCACTTATTGGGGAATGTCTCACCATGCTAGGAGAATACTTAGGTCTCCGCAGGCCGAACCTAGCCAGCCAACAAACCCAAGAGGCTTTGTAGAATTCCAGAAGAAACCATTAAACGACGAAGCTGATATCTCTGCGGTGTTTAGGTACGCTAATTGTCCGTCCGCGCAGTCAATACCTCGATTCCATTTCTAATTCTCATATTTTTAGGTGGGATAAGCCCGACCATCCCAACGGCTTGATAGTGGGCTACACAATCGAGTGCTGGTACACATTGGCAGGAATCAACACGAGCATTTGCAACTCGTTGAATCTACCCCCAAATAAATTGGAACACAGAGTTGACGGGCTGTTACCAAAGACTGCTTATTACTTCAGAGTTCAAGCCTTCACAGAAGTTGGCGGTGGCTGGTTTACAGACATAGTTAACGTCTCAACTGAGTTCGAGTACCCTGTACCACAAATATTGGTCGCTGCTCCTGACGCAGTAAGGATTTCTGACCTGGACAGAGGAAGCGATGATACTATAACCAGGCAGATAGCGATCGAAGTTGCCTACTCAGCAGCAGAGAATAAAGTATATTGGATAAATGACATGCAAGAGATGGTTATCGCCGATATCGGCAGCTCTAATGCTACTAAGATGCTTGCACTGAATACCACTGCGTCTAGTTTGTGCGTCGATTGGGTTACAAGGACCTTGTTTTGGGCGGAATCAGGACACCGAGATACTGTTGGCAGCCAAATTATGAGACTTGATTATACGGCATGGAAGGCTGGAAACACAAACGTCAAGAAAATAATAAGTACTAATAGAGCAGCGATGAATTTGGATATTTCGCCTTTGACGGGGTAATATAACCATTGTTTTTAAATCGCGAGGATTTTGAGGAGCATACACACCTTGGAAATTATTTAATTCAAACCATTTATCGGCTCAGTCCTTTTTTTGAGCTGAAAAAGCAAACTTCTTCAAACTCGTAGAAAATATTCTACATCGATGTAGTTTCAGGGTAAACTGATGATATTTGATTAATTTAATTTTAAAACACGAAATTTTTTGATTTTACCCCAAAAAAGGCTGTTACATACTCAAAACTATAAAATACTGACCTCATCTCTATATATTATTGGTTTGCCCCTGTGATCACATCATAAACTTTTGATGAACGACGCGACCTGTTCCTTAGGCGACAACCACTTTTTTTTTGGTAGAGTCAATCTATGCAAGGTGAAGTCCATAACATCTCAAAAAATTTCTAATTATGTCTATAAATACTAATAATTGGCTGTGAAAACACTGGAGTCAATCGAATATTTCTTCGAACCGTCCCAAATAGTCGAACAAAAATTATTTCCAAAGTGTGCATATGCCCCCTTCATTCGTTACCATTTATGATCTAAATAACTGATTTCCTTTTCACAAACAGAAAGCTCTATTGGATTCAGCTCACTCAAACTGATCGCGGAGTGATAATGCAATCTAATGTATACGGGGAAAATGTTAAGCCATTTTTTAATCAAGCGGAAGATTGTTCGTGCCATTATATACCAATTGTTAGACCGGTAATGACCGTCGATAATACAGATGTTCATAATCCAGTAATTTATTGGATATCTTCCGAAGGACATCTGCATATTGCTGATATTGATGGATGTGTTTGCGACTTAGTGATTAGCCCCGGTAATTTTTGTTGGATTAATCAAACCGTTCATTGAATTGAAAAAAATATTTTATCGATCTGTTTCTTCTTTAATTTCAGGATTGAACAAAGGATTACCACCGAAGGCGCTTACGGTGGATAAAATAAACGTCTACTGGTCAAACTCAGACCAAGATCGCGTTTATTTTGTAAATAAAATGAATCCTGAGGAGAGCAGTATCAAGCAATTTCATTTACAAAGTACTCGAAGCTTGAAAGCAATTGGAAAATCTTTGCAGCCTTATCCAGTAGCTAAATGCCTAGTGTTCAGAAAACTGGCTTACAAAGTTCAGCTCGTTAAGAAATTTTCAAATTCCATCAAAATTAGACTTCCTGAACCTGAGCTGGAGTATGGATGCCATAAGTACAATCTCCCCGCAACTTTGTACACGATTTACGTTGCCGAATGTGAAACTGACGACCCCAGAGAATGCCAAACCAGAGAAGAAACTAAATTAGAAACTTACAATGAAGAAATTGAGGCAAAGAATCTGAAACCATTTACTAAATACGTTTTTCACTTGGGCTTAAGCAACTATTACAGCGACCTAGAATCTTCTGGACTCGAACTAGGTCCAGGAATAATCCTGAGCACCGATGCTGGAGTTCCAACAAAACCAGAAAACGTTTCAGTTAAAGCTCTGACACCAACTTTAGCAGCGATTAGCTGGCTGCCTCCTAAGATATTGAATGGAGCGGCTGTACGGTATGAAATTCATTGGAGATCTGCAGAGCTTGTTGACGGAGTTAGACAGAAAGGCGAGCAGTTGATAAAGCTCGGTGATTCCTCATCTGCTAACGGAAATCTATCTGCAATGTTGCAGCCCTTATTACCGGGGCAAGAATATCTGGTATACGTCCGGGCTTATTCGGCAAATTCTACCGGTAATTACAACGAAAGCTTTGCTCAGCGTGTGACAATGTATCCTGAGCCAAACAACCTGACTTTAACAGAGGTCAGCGTTAACTCTATGAACTTATCCTGGGTGCCGAACAGAAATCTCACTATTGACTACCATCTGCAGTTCTCTATAGTGGGTTTAGACAAATGGCAAAACGTAACGAGCCCAGTAGTCCAAGGAGCTGAAAAAGTGGAATTCATTATTCCAAATTTACAACCTAGGACTTTGTACAAGTTTAGATTTGTCCTGAGATATCCAACTTACGAACAGGACTTTTCCTGGCCTCCGGATGCCAGATTCACGTTTCAAACACTAGGCGATGTTCCTAGCGCACCTGGGACTCCGATAGTAACTAAGCTACGGGATTCAATCTACCAAGTTAACTGGGAGCCGGCGCAAGCCCACGGGTCTCAAGTCACTCTGTATCGTCTGGAAGGAAAAGTGATAGAAGATACAGACAGTATGGATGACGATCGCAACGAAACTAGTCTCTGGAATCTCTGCTATAATGGAACGGACTCTTCGTGGATAATACCTGGCGAAATGATTAAGATTTACCAGTTTAGAGTCCAGGCGAGAAACGCCTATGGATTTGGTGCTTGGAGTGAAGCTAGCAAGGTCGTCGATCTGATAGAAGCAGGGATATTGGGACCTAGACAACACTTGGGGCTGATACTGGGCCTCAGTGTTCCTCTGATCCTTGGCGTGATGCTCATATGCTTCGGGTTTTACCTTTGTCGTGAGTATTGCGGGTTCGTTTTCTTTCCACAACTCGTATCTCAACCGCTAATCTCGATCTAACATTCCAGCAGTCTACAGACAACGGAAGGAGGACAAGAAGGCGGTAATACCTCCAGCCATGCCCGATGTAGAATTGGCAACGCTACGTGAAATACCGCGCGGTAATTTCGTGCAGTCAAATGCGTTATACGCATCGGCGACACAGAATGATCCTGATGACTCTGCACTGCCCAAAATAAAGAGGGAGCAAATTACACTGGCTAAATTCTTAGGCAGCGGAGCTTTTGGAGAAGTAAGTCCGCTTCTTAAACGACTAGCATGTGTTGAAAGTTTATTTAGAACAACCAGTCTTATGAAAGAAGATTGCTAGTTTTTTGAAGCAGTTCCAAGTAGAAGTTGTGAGTCTTGAGATATTGGGTCTCAGAGTTAGATGCAGTCACAGTAAAAGGGCTCAACGCAAGGATTTAAATCAGCCAGTGCTTCAATTTTTGATACTTAAATCTCTACACACATACAACACGTTCCAGTCCTTAATCCTAGCTCTGTATCTTTGTATGAATACCTTTCCCTTTCTTTCCAGGTGTTTCAAGGTAACGCTAAGGATCTAGATGGTCCTGGGATAACTGGAGTGGCCATAAAGACGTTGCGCAAAGGAGCTTCAGCGCAGGAGAAGACCGAATTTCTACAAGAAGCTAGACTCATGAGCCACTTCAGACATAAACACGTTTTGAGATTGCTCGGGGTTTGCCTAGACACAGACCCTCCCTTGCTAGTGTTAGAGTTGATGAAGGCTGGAGACCTATTGACATATCTTAGAGCCAGCCGACCTCTGCAGCCAACAGATCCTGGCGCTCTTCGACTTCAAGATCTTCTCGCCATGTGTGAAGACGTAGCAAGGGGCTGCCGTTACCTTGAGGAACTCCATTTTGTTCATAGAGATCTGGCCTGTAGAAATTGCCTGGTATCTGCCAGGGATAGGGAAAATCGAGTAGTAAAAATCGGAGACTTTGGACTCGCGAGAGACATTTATAAGAATGATTATTATCGCAAGGTAAAAATAGGCTATTATCAAATTAACGAATAAACTGCGCCAAGAATTTCAGCAAATTTTAAACACTTTATGCTCATTGTAATCCAGGAAGGAGAAGGCCTGCTGCCAGTGCGATGGATGGCGCCGGAGTCCCTAGTTGATGGAGTATTTACATCACAGAGCGACGTATGGGCGTTCGGAGTTCTCATGTGGGAGATAACTTCACTAGGCCAGCAGCCGTACCCGGCGAGAACAAATTTGGAAGTATTATACCACGTTAGAGCAGGCGGAAGACTGCCAAAGCCACTCAACTGCCCAGCTACATTACACCAGTTGATGCTACGATGCTGGAGCACAGCGGACGCTAGACCTAGCTTTAAGGCCTGCTTGGAACATATTATCATGCTAAGAAGCGCTACCGAAGATGCTACTCTGAGCCCTGTACATGCTGGCCATTACTTATCAAAACGAGGTTTGTTAATTGAGGAAAGTTTTAATGGTATGCCTTTTTCGAATGCATCAAGTTATGTTGCATGAAATCGTTGTGAGATCAGTTGAGCTAAGCAACGATAAATATGAAAATTTGTTCTGTGTTGAAGAAGTATGGGAGAAAGATAGAAACTATTTGGAAAAATGACTGGTCGATATTTTGTCTATCTTATTGTTCTCATGCCTATTCTACCTCTCATACTTCTTCAAATTGTTCATGGGAGGGTGTAAATCGTATCCTCTAAATCGCAATACTTTATTTTTCATTATTGTTAATTAACATTGCTTGAAACTGTTATGAAATGATCATCGCATGGCTTGTGCTTGCAGGCGTGTCTAACATGGCTTACTTTGCTGACGAGAATCAGAATCATAACCAGTCAGGTAGGTTTCACGGTCGATCCCATTTTACCCGTTTAATAATCTATCCGATGTTCACCCAGTCATGTTCTCTACTTTCCTTTCCATATGAATAGGAAAAGACTCTTCTTCGATTGGAGATGAATAACTTTATTTGAAAATCGTTAACAGCATTTTCAATTTTTGTAGGGAATTCTTGGAAATCTAGCAGTTCGGAAGGCAGTCGAGATATGCAGCCTTTTTTACCTGATTCTTGCAACACAACTGCGTTATTATCCTCTGGTGAAATTCCAAAATATTTAGAATTGTTAGCAGACAACGAAGTACCTGATATTAGAGATACTCCAACCGGTGGTTACGAAGTACCAAGATCGGCGCAAATCTTGGAGAGAAACGATATTCAGAAAGAAGGCAAACGCTCTGAGACCTTAGACCCACAAGATGAAAGCTTAATTTCGGAACACGAACAATCGGAAGAGACTATTAATCATAAAAGAGCCTCTACTTCAAGCGTAGGAGAAAAATGCATAGTCTTGGATAGCTCGAAGCTAGGAAATCACATTTCCAAACCAATCCCGATGAAAAATCCTCAAATTTCTGCAGACGACATTCGAAAGTGTGAAAAAATTGGACCAGAAATTAGAGGATCGCTTACTAGCTTGAGCGGCAGAAGCACTAGCTCACACGGGTCATCTGCAAGTTTGGCTCCATCTACTAGGCCAAGTTCGTCTTTAATAAACTCCCAAAATACTCTGCCGTTTAAAAAAAATGGAGTTAATAAGAGGAACAGTTTTGCCAGCGATCAAAGTAGTGGCAAAAATACACTTTCCAAATTACACAGTACACATTCAGTCCTGCAAAATGGTAAGGCCAATATTCCATTGGCAATAAATAGTGCCTTATTAAATTCGCTCAGACAAACACCGAGTGCAAATGAAGAAGTAAATGACGTTGCTACATACACTAATATAAACTCAGACGCGGTGAGAGTAAACGGGTAATAAATGATAAAAGGTGATATTTGCCTAAGTAATAATATTGAATATTAGTTAGGGTATAGTGTAGTTAGGTATGTATGTATGTACGTAGAGCCTGAACTGCCATGATTAAACTATTTGTCTAAGATTAATTTCATTATTATTATAATGTTAATGCAATGTCTTGCAGAGTTTAGATATCTTTTGGTATTGATGTGAAACATATTGTAATATCTTTTGAAGAACCAACGTACTAAGAATTTTGTGTACGTATATCGATATGCCAGTACACCTGTATATGTATAAGAAATTGTTAAGTTTAAATCTAGAAGATGATGAAACGATTATATAAAGTTGAAAGTTGAGATATTTTATCGAGCTTTAAAGAAAATTCAGAAACTTGCTGTTTGTAATTCAATAATCTCAATGAGGCTGCTCAGATGTTTAACTTTTAACGTGCCTTATAAATGATAGGTAATAAATAAATGAATAAGTAAATATAAGCTGAACGTGATGAATGAATCTTGCTAAGCTGCATTTAAATCAACTTGTAAATAATATATATATTTTGAAATGTTTCTAAAATATGTATACCTACTAGATTTTATCGACATACTATGTTATTGACATATCAATCGTATTCATCTTTTTTTATCACACGCTCAAGTATTAAGCATCTTCCAATAGGAGATATTTTTCATTAACAAAAAAAGTTAACTCGAAAATAAGTCTCCTCTAAAATAGAATAAGTAATCTCTTTTTTTTTTTTATCATTTTCATAACTTCTATATTGTTCCTTGATCATTTCGTCGTAATATTATTATATAATATTGTGTATAAAAAAAAAAGAATAACATCAATAAGATTATAATATTAAAAATTAATTACTTTTGTAAATATATCTATATTAACTTGCGTGGGAGAAAACCACGGTGCTGTTTGTTATTGAAATAAAAATAAAAATACCAGCCAAACTTTGCCTTGGGAAGGGTGCGCAGCAGTAGACCCACTGTATCCTATACTCGATACATACTAAGAATACTAAATTAATGATATTAATAATAAATGTAGACAATAATATGATTGTAAATAAATAAGATACTTGAGATTGAGGAGAACAGTTTTACATACATGGCGTTTATATTTTCAGTTTATACGTTTTGTTTGTTTTTTTTTGTTTCTAGTTTTTTTCACATTGCTAATGTACCGGTTCAACTTTGTGTATGTCTCTTAATAGTATCGTAGAACATTATTCCAAGTTTGTTAATCAGGATTGAGAAAAAAAATAAGAGAAACAATATTCTGAATAAACATAAGTTTCTTCATTTCCTACAATAGTTTGCTCTTCCTTTTTCTTTAATATCAAGGTCTATTGCAAATATCTATTCTTTCAATTATTTTCAAATATTAATTATTCAATCACTTGATAATAATAACTTATTGATACAACTCGGCTAACTATGCTCCCAACATCCCGATTCTCCAGGACCGCTGTATTATCGTTACAACATCGATAGTACATCTCGTCAAACACCGCTTCATACTTAATCATGAAATCCGGTTCATTTCTGCGAATAAAATCATCCAGCATTACTGTGATTAAAAAAAAAACAAATTCAAGATATTCAGGCAATTAAATATCTCTATCCTTATGAAGAAAGTGTTGTTAATACAAATTAAAAAAGGTCGATTTTCAATTAATTTTTTACCTGTGTTACAGTAGGGAAAGGGACATCATCATCCAGAGCATCGTCCTTGCTCTGTTCATGTAGAAGGACGTATTCACGAGAGCTGAAACCGAATTTGAGAACGTCTCTCTCCAACAATTCGTGATATCTCCTAGCCTCAAGTTTAACATCATTAACAAACGTCCCGTTGGCTGATTCGAGGTCAATGAGATATGGTCTGACCCTTTTCCCCTCTCCCCCGTCATCTCTCTCGAATGAAACTAGTCTGAACTGTAGAGCGGCGTGCTGTTTGGAGCAGGAAGGATGATCCAAGGGAATATCGGCAACTTTACGATCTCTTCCCATCAAGAAAGCTGACTGTCTATGAACATAGAGAGTAGGCAAAGCTTTTTCACCCTTGAACGGATAAAGTCTCCATCTTCGTTTTGGCTTTCGAGACTCCAAAGGCTCTGTGTATTTGATTACAACTCCGTTTACTGTGTTCGCGTCTTCAGTCAGCTTCCCAGAAGGCTCGAAATTAGGCTTTTCTTTTTCCACCGGCTTGCCATCGCCTTCATCTTTCACCGCAGGCCTTCCCCACTCCGGAGATGGCTCGTTCTTTACTCTAGACCCATCGAATCTGCTCCGCGGCCCATCATTACCAAACCGATTGCCTCTGCCCCCTCGACGCCCTCTGTCATTGTTGTTTCTATTCCTATTATCCCTTTCCTCAAATCTTTTATTTCTATCGTCTCTACGGGGAGATTTTCTACCTTCGAATCTATCGTTCGGTCGATTTTCTCTGTTCTCATTTCTTTGCTGTGGCTGCGGCTGCTGTTGCGGTGATCTTTCGTGATTACGATGATGATTGTGAGAGTCTCTCTCGGGCGGATCTCGCCTCTCGTTTTTCCCCCTGTTGTTATCTTCCTTTTTCTTCTTGTCAGAATCTCGCTCAATTTCTCTCTCCCTTTCGTTTTTCTCCCACTTTGTTCCGTCTTGACGTTCTCTGTGCCCTCGACGTTTTTGCTGATTTTGAACCCCTGGACTATGTCTACGTTTTCTACTGTCTGGACTCTCCCATCGCGATCTTTCAATGCTCCGATCTTGGCGAGCCTCTCGCGGCTTTTCTGCACCTTGTTTCTTTCTACGCTTCGGAGAACGAACCGGCGCCTTTACCGCTGACGCTTCTTCTTTTGCCTCACTTTCGCTAGACGAACTTTCCTCTTCCTTCGAGCTGGGAGAATCGGCCTCAGAACTGCTCGCTTTACGCTCCTTCTTCTTTCTGCCCATTTTGTGCTTCACGAAAAAAACGATAATCTGAGACACGAGAAAAAGAGTGAATTAAGATTTCTAGGTTAGGTATTCCGAGACGTAAACAAAACAAGCGGAAGTCTTTTTCATACACTATTTTCATCTAATTCGATTATTCTATTTTTCAACGAATTGTCTATTTACTTTCTTAGGTTATTGATAATGTTTGACGATTATAACACTTCGCTTACCCTCGGAAATTATTTGACCAAGAGTTATCTATGTAATAAAAACACTCAATACTTACTGGTTAAACTTAGTGGGATTTGTTAATCTCAGACATTTATAAATATGTATATATTTTAGGAGTCGGTTTCTTCCACGACTTTATTGAGCAAAGAAGAAATGATATATTATCGTATTGTGATTAGTTATTAATAATATAACAATAAACGTCAACGACTGGCGGCCGCCATATGTCACATCTATCAGGCATCCACCAGCTAGGTGAAAAAAGACCCCTAGATCAGAAAATTAAACGAAAATAAAATCAACCAAATTTTCTTTGAATTTATAATATAGTAGGAAATGAAATTAAGCAAAAATAAGTGTGTTTCTCTTTAATTTATGTATAAAATCATTCGGTTTCTATGATAGTTGGTAACTTTTCGATGTAACTATTATTTTATCATTCTTTTTCTCACAGTGGTACCCCACTGTGACTAGTTACTACCGCTTCAGTCTAGTCCACAATAATAAAAATAATAAATACATTGACAAATTTGAAAGGGCAAAGGTGTCGGAATAACTGAAATACAGGATCCATAAGACCCAGCAAACCGTATTATCGTTATAAAAATAAATCTTCTATATTTCTGAAAGAAATAAACAACCTGTTATTTAGTTCTAACTGGTGATTATCCCTCGGGGGGGAAAAACAGTTTGCGACTGAAACTGTCGTACCTCGTAATAAAGACCAGGTAAAATATCACAAAAATTCATTAGTGTACTCTTTTATTATTAATTAACAATGAATTACTGTTAAAAATCTCCTGAATAATAACGCCCGCTTATCATCAGTCATATCGCTTTATTCAAATTCCAAAAGTTCGAAAACAAGTGTATAAAATTCACTTCATTATTAAATCATCGAATGTTTTTATCTGTCATAACCGTATTTCATCATAATCATTGGATAAAATCCCAAAAAATTTCGAGTCCTTTTTTTAATTTAACTAATTCTTATCTACTACCTTAAGTTATCGTAAATATTCATCTCGATCCTTTGAAGAAGATTCCGTGTTCACTACCACATATTTGAAAAGAGAGAAAGAAGATACGTACTGTTTGAAAAATATTTTGAAAAGGTTATAAACAAAAAATTAAACAAGGTGCTAAGTATTTTTTATTTACAAGTTCGAAGAAGATCGTATTTTGTGGTCTATTAATATTACAATTTCTTCATACCTGCTTCAGTCGACATAATGGAGGATAAGCGAGATTCAACCCTTGAAGATCAGGAGACGGGAGAAAACACAGAAAACATAATAATAAACGAAGTAGACGGCCTACCGAATCTTCACCCTAATTATCAGCAGCTACAATTGGAATTAGAGGCTGAAAGAGGCCGCGGAGATGTGAACACAAGAACAATAGACGAACTTATCAGAGATGAGGATCTACCGACTTCTGTAATAGTTACTAACATAGACCCCAGAGTCTTTAAAGACCCTCAAATAATGGTAATTATATCCGCACTGTAAAAACAGAGATGAACATGAAACATCTTAAACCTAAGAAGCTGAAAATTAAGCTCTGACTTGCCTTTCTTTCGCAGACCTGGAAACACAGTCTTTAAACTAAATTTCAAGACATCTACCAGATTTCTGTCTGTTTTTCATTCAATTCAATATCGAAATATTGTTCTTATATTTTTTGTAAATACAGAGCGGGATAGAGACTCTCTTCAAACAGTTTGGAGAAGATGCTACGTTTCAGTACTTCAGATCTTTTAGACGAATGAGGGTGAATTACAGTTCGTCAAGCGCAGCAGCTCACGCAAGGATACAACTTCACCAAACACGTTACGGAGAGACAGATATCAACTGTTATTTTGCTCAACCCGTAACGCCAATAGGTTAGCAATATATTCAAATCTATCTATTTATACATTTATTTAATCCAATTGATCAAATATAATATAATCAATCATGTAATACATGTATTAACGTACAGATATGGAAGACCAACATCTTCACCCACCAGCACCTACCAAACAGTTCCTAATCTCACCTCCGGCTTCTCCACCGATTGGATGGGAGCCTCGGGAAGAAGGCGAGCCTCTTGTAAACCACGATTTACTCGCTGCGATCGCAAACTTAGCACCAGGTATTTAAATGTTAAATTTATAATGCAAAGATCTGTGTTTTATTTTTACTTGTCATCACCTTGAACCTTGGCTAATTATAACGAATTGGTTGAGTAAAATACAATACAATGAATTATTATTTCAGGAGCTACTCATGAGCTTCATCCAGGTGGATCTGGTCACCCAGGTATCGTCGTGCATGTTTGTGAGACAGCGAATCCAATTAAAAGTGGTCCTCGTATACAGCACACGCGTTGTCCAGAGTATTAAACTGTCTTAATCTTCTGTTTATTACTTTCTATTAATTGGTCGTCCGTTCGGCGATATCGAATTGCTTACTCCATCCAAAAAACAAAATAAAGGCGAAAACAGTTGTCGCGAGTTAACGACTGCTATCACCTTATTAACAACATTAATTAAAAACTATTATTGGTCAGCAAAGCCATGTTTTGTAACAGATACAGTGTCTACAATAAAGACATTAACTAATCTGTAAATAAGAATGACGTACTTTAAAAAAAAACGAAAGGAAAATAACGAGAATTGTTATTTATCGCGGTATTCAACTTTAATGTTAAATTATGCCTATCTTAGAATCTTCTTAGTTATTTAAAAGTTGTAAATTATTTCCCTCTCTATTTATTAGATAAATTTTGATCATCTTTCGCCTGATGAAATTTGAGAATAATCAAAATTAGTCATCATGAATTGGTAATAATTTTACGTAAGGTGTAGATATGGTGAATAATGACAAAATATGGCTTAGCAGTATCCGTTGAATCCCGAATCCCTATGATGTTAATGAGATTTATTATTTATTTCGGATCAAAAGCTGTAAGCCTGCGATCGTCGCTATACATATTTCGATGTTAACTATTCAACTTACAATTATTAGTATCAAGTTCTAATAAATGACACGTTAATTAATTAAAATGTTTGGTAAATCAAATAAAAAATAAAAATGAAATAAATAAAAAAAACGTTAAATATATTTAGAGCAGTGTCACGACGCTTTCAGCCGGATCTTGTTACATGTTAAAACTCTAATTGTAATTATGAAAAAAAGAAAAAATTTCAATATACCTATATATAAAAAATAAAAAATAAAAAACAGATGTAAAAAATATCACAGAGTATTGCACAGGAAATAATTGCTGCATGATATTTTATTCTTCACTAAGCTTCGTGTTATCAATCTCTCGGATAACAATTGTAAATTAAAAGCTCTGAAAAGGAAGGTGGCCAAAAAATACGTTCGAGTGTAACGTCTTTGACTATAAAGCAAAAGAGAAATTTTTGTCACCGACAAATGAGAAACATTCTTCCTTTTGGACATACATCGAGAATGAGAGGCATTAGAGTATATCGAGCTTGTTTTTCAGGCAGTCTTGTGTTATATTATGCGTTGTATAAACTTACAACGTCAGGCTTTGCAGGAAATGAAAGAAAGATGAACATTTTTGCCGAGCGGCTTCCCCCTGGTATTCAATGTAACTTATTATGATGATGAGATGTTACATTTCGATGTTAAAAATGAGTGTGTGAATGTGTTCTTGTATGTTATAAATATGTTGTATATATATACAGATATAAATATATATTATATAGTTATATATCATACATATCAGGTGGAATGAAAAAAACTTGTTCTGTTTAAAATTATTTAGTTGATTTCAAGAATATAAGAATTCAGTGATCAAAAAGCTGGCTTTAATGTATTAAAAATAGTAGATATTGATATTTTGCTTGAACTAGTAAAGCTTGGAAAATTAATCCTCTGTGCAAGTACAATAATTATAATGAATTCGATATCAAATCCTTATGTCTAGTGAGAGAACTTCACCTAGATCTGCTATCTTATTTAAAATTAAATATTTGTTAGCTTCTGTTATTCATCATTTAGTTTTTATAAGAAATTGAAATACTGGCTCTAATTATTTGTACAAATTGTTATTATATCTTTTCTTCTCTCTTCTAACTCTTCAAAAATTATTTGGTAACTCTGTTTTAAACTGAACATGTTTCTTTTAAAGTACTTGATATACCCAGACGTATAACGTCACCTCTTTTTTCTGCATAGTTATAAACTTAGTTGAAAAGCCTACTTAGTTATGGATTAAGTTGTATTTGAAAATCATTAGGATGAATATGGATTGTTCATAAAAAAAGAAAACTGATTTAAAAACCCGGCCTCTGATTGTTTAAGATTGAAAATTTATGAAAATAAAATTCATAAAAGCAGAATATTTGTCAAACTATCCTACTCCATACTGCCAAATGGTATTAGTATCATTTCAAAAATGATTTATCTTGTTTTTCAAATATTATAATCAAGTCGAGCTTACCTTAGACAGACTCGTTCGTCTAGGTACCGAGAAAACTAACTAATCCTGCAAGAGATTAGACGACTAAAATACCCATTGCTTATATCAAAACCAAACTTAACAATCATTAAATACGCATGCACATAAACGCTTAAATAAAAAATTAAGATATTTGAATTGCGTTGATATTTTGCGCCAGGATTTGAAGAATTTTATCTACTAACAATAAGCGCAGGCTGACAATATCGTAAAGGATAGAATTCTATCTCCTGTAAAAAGATTATATATTTCACCATGAAATATGCATAAAAAATATGCCAAAAAAAATAAAATAATAATAATAAATTGGTTTTTAATTATCCTAATAAAAAAACCTTGAGACACGACAAATTTTTTCTCTTAAAGAATTTTTTTCTTCTTACGAGATAAGAGTAATTGAGCTACGGCACAAATATTGTAACGTATGCTGATCATACGATATAATCTATGCATCTGTTTAAACTAAACTAGTAACTGTTATTTATTTTTATAGTCTTACTTTCATTCGGATAAATACTTTCCAAAGATTGTATCTATATTGATAAATTTAGAACAATAAGCGTTAAAGTTTAGGAAAAATTTTCATTATTTATTCCAATGGAAGTAAGAGGTTTCATGATTATTCAATACGTTGAAGAATAATTTTGGAAACAAATCGATCAAGTAAGATTATCATTCATTGATCAGAAGAATGTTTGTCAACGATATCAAGTTATCTCTGTTGAAAATTGTGACTTTTAATTCATTAATAATCACTTAATTGTTTACTTACATCCCGTTATAATCTTTAAAATATTATTAAGGCTTTATACAATATCGTTTGGATCGATGCAATTTACTTATCTTTAGATGTACAATCTTTTTTCTGTTAGTCTATTTTTAGAATTTTATGAACTCGAAAGTTGGATCCTAAAGAAGGATACACCGATATTTCAGATTATGCAATCCGGTATACTATAAAATGAATTACACAACTTTTTACACCGTTGTCGCCACCGATATAAAAGAAAGGGAAATTAATGATCGATTAAAGTTTAAAGAATAATAAAAATTCGTTTCGAGATTCAGAAATTCTAATAGCGATTAACGGGCTCGTAGATAATATAATGTCCCTATATACACTATACAAATATAACGGCCCGTTCGATCCAAGACTAAAACATTTCTTGTATATTAGTCTCATATTTTATTATTCAACTGTAAAACTGAGATTAGCATCAACTTCCGGTGCCCTCGCTTAATTACTATAGCTTTCGATAGACTCACGACGAAAAGAGAACGAAAAGAAAAAATAATGATAATCATTCGTTGACTCCGTCCCAATCTAAACTTTGCTTTAAAAGTAACATTTTCTTATAAAAAAAAATAACACATATCAATCGTATGCAAGAATTACCCAAAGATACATTCAGTCTAGAATTAAATTTTTTTATATTATAGCTACGAATGATATGGTAATAATTTCAAATTCAAATCGCAGTATTAATCAATTAATTAGCTAGATTTATCTAACCCGTAAGTAATCTTCTGCATACGTATTTATGTACCTATGTATGTATTTATGTATGTATGTATGTACGAAAACTTAGGAAAACTGAAAGAGTTCTATAAAAATATAGTATTAAATATAGTACTGAATATTTAAACAATTCTGTTCTTAGAACGTCTCGTTAATGGTTACGCCATGTAGACAAAAGTATTGATGTCATCTTCGTGTCTTCGAATGTATTTGTGCTCGATTAGCCACTCGATTTGTTCCTTTATCATCTTTTTGCTCGGTAGGAACATGTTCTTCAGTATATCTACTAACTCGGTTTGCAATTGGGCGTTATTTATCATCTTACGCATCTTGAGAATCTTTATTATCGCCTCCTGCAGGGAATTCAATTAAAATCAGAAAACCAGGTTCAATATTATTCTCATCTACCAACCATCTCATCTACACGCGAATCCTATTCATACCTGAACTCGTAATATCCTTAGCTGAACTATCGACTGATTGTCTTCTTCCTTGCTTCTTTCTGTAGAAAGTTGCAACCGTCCAACTAAATTGATCTTTCCTCTCTTTTGCAGTTTACCATTTTTTCTAATCAATTCATAAACGTTAAGATTAAAATCCCAGTCTTGTTTTGGTCAACTATCTTCTGAAAAACCTTCCCCATACTCACACAATAGCAAACTCGTGATTGACCCAGAAACGAGTATCGTGTGCAAATTCTTTCGGGCTATAAGTAGCCGGATCAACTAAAAGAAGTTGTCGCCTGAGTTTAGGAAATGCGCACAACGACCATAGCGTACGTCTCAATTCAGTGTCTGGCAATTCTGTTGCCAATCTCAGATTCTCATAAGAAATCTTTTCAAAGGGTCTTTGATTCCAAGCGAATAGAACAGCCATTTGAAACGTAGTAACATCAACGTCGAATCTTCCCACTTTGTTGCAAAAAGTTATCTAAAATTGGATTTCATTGTTGACATTTGATAAAAAAAAACAGTTAACTGTAGACTCAGTCATTTAACTGAAACAAGTTTGATTACCGTTCCATTAGACATGTGATGATACCACTGCAGCTTACGACCGCTATGTTTCTTCTTATAAAATTCCTCAACTTCGGGGATATAGTCTTCCAATTGAAGAGGCAGGCTGACGGTGACACGCTCACTTCCTCTAGCCCATGCGCCCGCGTTTAAAATCTGTAGCAAACGAATAAGGATAAGAAAAAGAAGGATTAGTTCAAATTCGGTTACATAATATGAATAGAGGCCCGATTTACTCCACCTTTATATTAATACTATCTGCAATGGTAGCGCGGCAGTGTTCTTTGAACTGCTGGTTGAGATCCTGCGATACCTTCACATCCTGGAACATACGGGCCAATTTGTTGACGTAGTCAGCCGGCATTCCGACCTCTCTCAACCACTCGACCATGTTTTCTTCCTTCTCAGAATCAGCCGAAGTATCAAGAATCAATCTTCTGGTAAGGTGAGCCTTGTGGTATCGCATGAAGACATCTTTGTTCTGAACGTATTTCAAAACCAACAACTACAACATAGTTTAAATTCTTTAAGTAACATCCCTGGGCTACTTAATCCCTCTGCAAAACATCTAGTTCTCTTACCACGTCCCTAAGTTTGCTTTCTATTTCATCCGAAGTAAGTTTCTTACTAAGCGGAGTTTTCCTGAGCAGCATATCACAATAGTTTGCTAATAGTTCAGGGCATTTAGATTCTGGTGCACCGTTGTTATTGTTTGTTGGTTTATTTTGAACTACTGCAGCTGTTACTCCAGTGCCTTGTCTGACCGGTAATTCTAGTTTGAATACAGTAGAATCGTTTACAACTAATTTATAGGCCTTATCTCTGGCTGTTAAAAAGCGAGGGTCATCGTCGAACGCCTCTTTAACAAGCGTTGAGAATCTTCTAAACAGGTCCAACAATCTTTCAACATATTTCTCAGAGTCTTGAGTTATTACATCAACAGCTGCCATCATGTCTGCAAGCCCTGCGCTCGCTATGTGATCTTCTAGGTCCTTTAACATTGGTTTAACTCCGTCGGATACACGGTCCATCAGTTTGAGCATAAGCCGGAGTTCTGTGGATGTAAATGGATATAAATTCACTTGGTCTTTAATCTATTCCATACAAATGAAAAAGATTTAGCCAGTTTCATTTATTACTTTCTGTTTCATGCTGTTGAATCATGCGAGGACATTCAGCAAGAGTTGCAGACTTGAAGGTAGCAACTAATACATCGACGCAACAATTTGTCAATAATTGTACGCTAGCGCTGTTTGGTTCTAAATATTTTTGAGCCCTCAATTCTTCCTCCCTCAATTTAGCCTCCGCATAACGCATGTAACTTTCCACACCGTGTAAAGAGAGCTGTTCGGGTGCTTTTACCCTGTAAAATTCTTCCGTAGCTTTTATGTACGCAGCTTCAAAATTTTCTCGATATATTTGGAGCTTGTCTGTAGTATTAGAACACAGATTTACTGTAAGAAGAAAGTCGAAGAACTGGTATTATAGATTTACATCATCCATTTACAATTCTTAACAAAGTGACTGGATCTTCTGAAGTTTTGAGGATCACCGATGATCCGATAAAAAATTATCAAAACACCTTTTCTGTCCAGGAAGGTCATTTTTATGGCATGGTAAAACAGAATTTCGAAAAAAATATGTCTTAGCCAACCTATAAATTTTACTGAAAAATATTTGAATATTTTTTTTTCAAAATTTAATTCTGTCTTAATACCCTAGAAAGATAAGTCTTCTGGACAGATTAGATATCTTGACAATTTTTTATTGGGTCAACGGTCGATCCCCAAACTTTGCAAAATCAAATGACTTTGTTGTTAAAAATGTTGACATTTTTGGCTATTAATAATTCCTAGAATTAATAATTACTAATTAATTATGTGAAATGATATTTTTGAAGCTGAAACTTACAATTTATTACCCTGTTTAATATAAGCAGAATAAATTCAATTTTCATATCTTTTACCATAGGATTCCCTGACGCCAATAACTAACTGTGAATCAAATGCCTCGCCGTTTCTTTCAGCGCGAACCAACTTCATGGCTGAATCCTGCAATCTCTGTTTAATATCTCCAAATATGCTCTGATTCCAGCTGTCCAACATTAGCTAAATAGATAATGAAAATCACAATGTGGATTAATAAAAGAGAATGAAAATAACATCTTTCACAATAATAACTAAGGAGTAAGTATCACCTTTCTAACAATACTTTCGTCCGGTTGATTCCGTTTCTGTATATTAGTTTTACCGGCTAAAGCAGTTTCCATGTGTCTGAACGGCGTCGGCAAGTAATTACATTGGGTGAAGAATTTTCTCCATTCGGTTATGTAGGCTTTCAATAATGCCTGTTCCTCCTGATGCGCTAATACTCGCTGTAAAAAGTTGTGTTTAATGTTTGCTTGTTTTTGTTTTACTTTATTTTTCAAATGTTTACCTGTTGTGCCTGATGTATAAACTCCATTATATCTAGTTTTAGAGTTTCTCGTAATTTCGGAGGACCTTTTTCGTCCCATAGACAAACCAGGTGGACAGAATAAAACAGGTCCTGCCATTCTCCCTGCGTAACTGCCTCTTGTTTTAATAATTTTAGTATTATCGGTTGCATACATGGCCATTTTCCTGCGAAGCTAAACTGACCCCTGTCCTGCGTGCGGATTAGGTGAAAAAAAAAACATATAGGTAACAGGATAAATGGTAATTTCTGTTTCTCTATTTAATTATTATTATTATCGAATGAGTTCTTTTTTGTTTGTTATTATAATTTACTTAGTATATCGTCGGTACGTATTGAAGAAATTATATGATTGATAAATAGAGGCTAATTATTTATTTGACAATAGCTCTTAGTTTTAGTTTTAATATATTTATATCATTATTTGGTAAATCGAATTCAGTCTGTATACCATTTTTTTAAACTATTAACAACGCCCTCAAAAATTTAACAACTATTTTCGGTTATTTTATGACAACTAACCTTTAACATCGCCGCCATCACTGTTTTTTGACATGTTATAACTAGTTGCTTTTACGACTACGTTAGAAACTACGCCTATGCGACGGACTTGAAACAGTTTGAAAAATTATCACTAGATTATAGAACAAGGAAAAATTTGAAATATTTATTTACAACGTTACTACATAATAATGAAGGATAAACTTTCTATTATCTTATATCTCGTTATATTTCTATTTATTTATTACAATTCAGATTCTCTTTCTTTACATTCAACTTCGTTTAGGGACTTTTTTTCTGTAGAAGATAACAGGCTGTCTTCGGCAGTGGTCTTCGGTCAGTGCCTTGGCTTCATGGACATAGGAAATAGAAATGTAAACAGGTTTAATAATCATGCCGAAAACTCGTTCGCTCGAGTTTTAACATAAAAATAAAGCTAGTACTTCAGTTTCCGAGATGATTGGCATGAGAATGAACGCCTTTAACGATACAGGATTAGGGGAACCTGAACAAGATGCGAACTCCGCTCTTATAGAGCTCGATAAAGGTAAATTACACCGACTTTAGAGGTTAAGTTAAGTTAGGTTATAAACAGATAGAAAATTGGCTCAAATTATTCATTCTAAATAGTAAAATTGTTGTAAAAGTACTGAAATAACTAGTCCGCTCGTATCTTTGATTAAACCGAATTCTCGTTGTTTTAGGTCTACGGTCAAACAAAATTGGAGAACAGTGTGAAGCTATCGTCCGCTACCCTCGCCTATTCGAAAAATATCCATTTCCAATTCTCATTAATTCTTCGCTGCTTAAACTAGCTGATGTTTTCAGAATCGGTAGTAACTTTCTCAGGGTTTGGGTACTCAGAGTTTGTCAACAGAGCGAAAAACATTTAGACAAAATTTTAAACGTCGATGAATTCGTCAGGAGAATATTCAGCGTTATACATTCTAATGATCCAGTTGCCAGAGCTCTTACTCTACGAACTTTAGGCAGCGTTGCTGGAATCATACCAGAAAGGCAACAGGTAATAACGTCTTTATTATTAATATCCTAATAATTTGATAGATGTTCTGACTGTTGTTCATATTTCTTGCCATTTAATAGACAAATAATCAATAAAAATCATAGTTCAAAGCCAAATCGGTTCTCAGCCTTCATCATTTTACAATCCATTAAATTCCATTGAATTGGTTATTGTTCTTATTCCAATTATTTAGTTTCTGCAATTTTTATTCAGGTCCATCATAGCATACGAAGATCTCTCGACTCCCATGATTCTGTTGAAGTTGAGGCAGCGATCTATGCTGCCCAAATGTTTGCTGCTCAGTCAAAACTCTTCGCAGTTTCAATGTGCAGTAAGATATCTGACATGATTAGAGGGCAGGCTACCCCTGCTACGATGAAATTACAGTTGATACCAATCCTCCAATACATGCATCACGATACCTTCACTGCATCGATGGTACAATTTTTATTTTAAATATTAATTTTATTAATTGATTAACGAGCGTTATTGTTTTTTCATCAATTTCAACATCAAGAAAATTGTAATTGAACAACTCAAAGTCTAAACCATGTTGCAAAGTGGTTTTTTACACTTTTACACATCATTATTACTGTTTCTCCTCCATTCTGATCCCTGTCCAGGTAAACGAGCTGTGTATGGAGCTTCTGGGCAGTTACCCAGCAGTAGAATTCATCAGAGTAACATTGAGCGCGTTGACTACATTGGCTTCAGCAACCCTGGTAGATGTTCCCGGACAAGTTGCTCTGCTTTTACGTTACCTTCACGACGATCCAAGAGCTTCTATAAAACGCCATGCCCTAGATCTTCTTCATTCCCTGGCCAGAAGAGGCGCACACCTCTGGCCACAGGGAGCACTCACTAGTCTGATTGGTAAAATCTTCTCATAAATTCTGATAAAACTCAATTAAATCAAAGGAATTGAAGTAGAAACAGGTGTCTTCAGCTCATGAATCTTCCGCCTTTTTTGCAGACAGTACAACAACCCTTTTACAAGACGGTACGGTCAACTCAGGCCTTCTAATCAGAACCTTAGACGTGATTGAGGTAGTTTATTTGTTTATGTTGACTAATGGAAGAGAATTCTCAAACACAAGAATCACCAAAGTTTGGAATTTGTGAAATTCAATCCAATCTTTTGTATAATTCCAGGTACTAAGTCAAAGCGCAGTTACTTGCGATGCTAATATGGAGAAGAATAGTCCACTACTTTGTCTATGCGTAAACGCGTGTTATTCACCAGATCTTTTCGTGGCTGTCAAAGCCGTGACTATTTTAGCCAGAGTAGCTTGTTACTGGTAAGTATATTCGCCTTTAAAAAACTAATCGAAAAATTCATGCTATTTGGATTAAACCTCTAACAAACAATCATTTAACAACCCAAATTAGCTACGAAGAAGGTCTACCAGCTTATGGAGACACCGACGTAGTATCCTGCCTGGAATCATTAATCGTTCTATTAACTTTGGACGAAGGACATCTCCGCCAGTTGAAAGTCTGTCTTAAATCAACAGTCAAGCTGTGCGAAGCGAATCCCAAACATTGCCCGATATTTGTAGATGCAATTGGATCAACTCTGATAAACGCCAGTTCGGAAGGAGGCCAGGAACAGGGTCAAACCGTAGCTCTTTGCGAGGCATTAGGGGCCATCGGCAGCCTAGGAGAAAATGCACTGCTTCCACTCCTCCCGGACATTTTAACAAAACTGGAACGATCGACTCACGTTCATACGAAGGTTTAGGAATCTTTTGAACCACTGCAATTTTCCAGCATAGCAGAAATTAAAACTTTCTTCCCATTTATTCTTTAGGTCATGCTCTGCACTCTGCTGTTTCAAACCGTTGCTGGTGGCTACGAGTGGAACATCGAGTGCTTAAAAGCAGTGGAAAAGGTCGTGGCCAGCGTAGATGGCTGGGCCAAATATCGTATAGCTCGTGGCGCCGCGAGATATGGACACCACGGAGTATCTACCCGAATATTTCAGAGGCTTAAGGAAACCGTAGCTTCTGAGCAGCTGCATTTCTGGCTTTCTGGACTACATTTAGTCACTAGTGCGGAAAGCCATCTGATGTAGGAGTTTTAAATTGTGATTATTATTTGCAAATTGAAATCCTAAACTGGCATACATTGATTCACAGGGAGGAGGCCAAGCAGGGTGAGGGAACTAAGAAACTGGGTACGGTAGAGAGATTGAACGGAGCTATCGCGCGATACGCAAGTGCGTGTGCTTCGCTTAAGGCAGCGAGCACCCCGTTACGGAGCTTACAGTTTGCTAGCGAGTATTCCAAGCTGCGTTGTGAATTTCTGCACTGTATGGTGCAACTGCTACATTCTTGCAGGTCAATTTCTGATCTTGGAAGATTTTTGTATCTTGGATATAGACGGTATCAGTAATTCAGTTCATGTTTACCCTTTGCAGATCTCTGTGCACTGCACCACCACCTGCCATCGCTGCTACGGTCGTTCTCGCCACTAGAGATGATTTGCAACGATTTGGACGTGTTACGCAGCAGGTAATCAAGCAGCGTTTTCATTTGCTTCATATTTTCGACGTTATGGCTACTCAGAATGAGGACTAATCATCACTGATTTAATATGATACTAAAAGTTTAGTAATCGCAATCATTTACAGCTAAGAAAGTCTGCTAAAGATTTGAGAAATTGTGCAGACAACTACCAGAAGCTTTATCAATCTGCTTTCGACGCTGATCCTGGATCCCTGGCTAACATCAGAGCGTATCCTTGTGATTTATGAACCCAGTTTATTCATTAAGGAGATATACACCTTCTGGTGGGTGATTTTTGGAAGACTGTATGGATTTTAGACTTTTTGGTATCTAATGGTCCAGAAATCGAACTTTTACCAGATAAACACAGAACTCTTGTTACACTACAAAAATAACTTAGCAATCGAATTTTTCAAGACAATATTTTAGAATTTACCAACTTTTATTGACTATTTTTCAATTTCCCAGGATAAAAGTGAATGTATCAGAGAGTTATATGTTGATATGATAAAGGTTTGTTTTCTGGATTATTAGAGACCAAAAATTTCACAATCCATGCAGCAGTCCACCTAAATCCCTACACAACTGGTTTTCTTTTGACTGTGTGCTCATAAATTCAAATTTTCACATGATTTTGCTTTAAGATACATCAAACACCAGTCTTCCGAAAACAGCCGTGTATACGCCCTCTGAATTACAGATACTTTCCTAAATTACTTAACTAAATGAATACAGTTTGCAAGAAATGTGTCGTCTGATGGCAAACAGTGTAGAACGAGTCTGCGGAGGTGCAGGAGCAGTAATGTGCCGACCAAACGAGACTGAATTCAATTTCGGAGATTCGGTTGAGATGAGGCAACTGGCTCGCTGCTGTACAGAAGTATACAGGCTAGCACCTACCTGTGGTAGAGAAGGAGAAGGTGAAGGCGGAGCAATAAGTCACGTAAGAGTTGGCTGCCTAGTAGCTCAAGTGACTCTGCTCGCTGGCGGTAAAGTTAGATTGCCATTGCCTCGCTACTTCTTCCAAGCTTTACAGGCAACAAGTGTGAAACTATCAGTCTCACCTCAACCCCGTGTTCTTGGTGAGCCAGTTTCCGTTCCACAGGGAAGTCAGCTCGCCCTTAAAGTCGAGGGGGTTTTGAGACATGGAAGACGTGCTTCTCTCTTCCGCTCTGTGGCTGCGGTCTGCATCTCTATATCGACTGCACCTCCTTCGAAGATTAATTCCGATCAGAAGGTAGGAATTGTTAATGAAATTTGAAGATTTGTTTAATAATGAATTGTTTATGATTTTGCAGGATACGAATATGAACGAACTACAGCAAACTGTTATTCCACACCGTGATTTCTTCGCCTGTGAGTTTCTCCTCTCGTTAGGTAGCCCAGCTTCAACAGCTGGGATTTGTGGAGGCAGTGGCGGCGGCGGCGGCGGACAGTATCAAGTTACTGCTAGCGCAAGTATTCTAGACAAAGCTGGTAATGTTTGGAAATGTGGACCTCGTTCGACTCTTCAAGTTAGAGTACACGAGGAGCCTACAAAGAGAAAACTACCTTGATCCACGTGAGATATTTGAGATCAATAAAAGTAATGTCCAAATTCGATTCAATCTCTAATCAATTGATGTTTGCAAGGAGTAATTGTTCTTTGGGCTCTTCATAAAGGCACTTGGATACTTCTTCAATCAATTCGTTCTTCAAATTTTATTCCTCCATAAAAATAAGACAGAATTTACAGGTATATGTCTTTAATTAGCAACATTTCAGTATAAAGTATAACATCTCGTGGTATAAAAATATAACTCTATGTACATATAATATATATATATATAACTTTGAAAAAAGTATTTAAGTGTTTATATAAATTTTTAACAATTTAATTATACTTTTTTTTAGAAACTAATATCCCTCTTCAAATGGGAAAACAAATAAACTATATAAATTTAACGATCTTAACTAAATGAAAAACAAAAAAAAACTTGGTATCAAAAATTATAATTACCTAGTTAATATCTTCTAAGATTTGCTTATTTTTATACTGTATAAATGTTTTCATAAATCTACACGTTGATTCTGTAGAGTAATGACGTCTTACTGATTTATCTGCATGATTGAGTATGCAAGCGACTTTAATTACAAAAATTGTAAATAACAGATAACGATAGATAACAGATACTAAGCTGCGGTTTGCCCATTTATTTTGGTTAGCAAATTAACTTGTCACCTTTGTTTATCTTATTGCTTCTCAAATAACTAAATAACAAAAATTTATGAAGAATAGATCAATGGCTGAGTAAAAAATAGATCTGCTATAGCTAATCTAATCCGAATCCTTAATCTCTAGATCTTTTTTATGAAAATCCCCCTTACTACCTCCAGTTTTTGATATCAAACATATATCAGATATCACCATAGCATAAGGGGGATCTACAGATTTGCACATATCATATACCGCCAAGGCTGCTATGCTAACAGCAGTCAATGCTTCCATTTCGACTCCAGTTCTTCCTGTACATTGTACTTCAGACTCAATTTCTACCACATATAAACTCTCATTTAAAGTTAAACGAACATCGACGTAATTTAACGCTAATGGATGACAAAGCGGAATCAAATCTGAAGTACGTTTAGCACCTATTATCCCTGCGAGTTGTGCCACTGTTAGAACATCCCCCTTTTTCAAACTGTTCTCTCTGATTAATTTGCAGATAGTCGGCCCCACGATGATTATTCCTTTCGCCTTTGCTATCCTCTTGCTTATATTCTTCTCTCCAACATCCACCATCCTGGCTTTGCCACTTTTATTATCCACGTGAGTTAGCGTAGAATACCGTCTCAAGGTGATACATGTTTTATTAATTTGTTGCTCTCTCGTAGAGATTATTCTTTTAAACCTTGAGCCATTGTTGAGTCTATTATTATTATTATTGCTCTTTGAGTAAACGGCTTTTTGAAGGTGACCTGTAATCAATATGTAGAATTACTGTTTTGAGCTATTATCTGATTAGCTACAGAGTGATTGACTATATTCCTATTTATTAAACTCTTTAATAATTTAGCGATAACGTCTCTCGTTTTTATTTAGGGAAAGCTTCGCTACCTCATTTCCGTTCCGTTAACCACCTATCAGAATCATCGGTCTATTCTCCATCTGGGAAAGATTGAACATTCCTGTAACACAAGTTTTTACGTAAACGTTATCGCTAGATTAATCTGAAGAATGTTGCAAAGATGAGTAGCTATCTTTTGAAGAATTGAGATCGACTCTACTCAAAAAGTTACCTGCGTGCTGTTTCTTTTTCCGAGTTACAGCCCTGCTTATAATATCTCTTAAGTATTCTTCCGAAGCTCCGTTTCTTATCGCATCTCTCAATGAAACTTCACCCTTTCCTTCAAATAGACATACTTTCAAGTTACCGTCAGCAGTTATTCGCAATCTGTTACACGAACTGCAAAAATGCTCGCTCATCGATGTTATAAAACCCACCTGACCCAGAAATCCAGGTACTTTGTATGCCTGCCGTAGGAAATATTAAACATTCAGGTTTTGTGAAGTTTTGGAGTCAGCATATACGATGAGTCTTTATATTGTCTTCAAGATTATATAAGAAACTTATCAAATGTATTCAATCATGTTATCGAGTATTTGTTCTTTCACCTTCGAAGTATCATTCGGTCCATTTTCAAGGGCCCTAAATTCAGGATAAACGGTTCTAATCTTTTCCTTCATGTCTTTAAACGAGACCATTTTATCCTCCTGCCATTTGTTGCCAGAGAACGGCATGTATTCTATGAATCGCACGTCTACTAGTTTATCTTTAGTGAATGTAACAAAATCTACAAGTTCGTCGTCATTATAATTTCTCATTATTACGCAGTTTATCTATAATTGAATAGAAATCATTGAAATTAATTGAAACAGTAAACATCAAGACAAAAATTTTCTGTAATATGGGGCTCTAATGTTACTATTCCTATTTTTTCTCTTTTTTTTTTTCGATGTAATAGAAACCACGTGTCTCACTTTTACTGGCTCGTATCCTAACTGAACAGCCAAATCAATAGCTGCGATAACTCTAGGCCATCCTTTCCGTCTAGTAAATTTTTCGAACCGATCCTCCCTCAATGTATCTAAAGATATATTAAGTCCGTCTAGACCGACTCTTTGAAGACTTGGCAGTTGTCTTGTAAGAGTCAATCCGTTAGTCGTCATCGTGACTTGTTTCAATCCTTCTAACTTTTTGAGACGACCTAAAAAACAATTGAATACAAAAAAAGAATTAATTGTTTAGAAATAGAAAAACAAAATTATTCACGGATACTCACCGACTATATCTACTATATCTTTACGAACCGTTGGCTCGCCTCCTGTAAGACGTATTTTTTCAACTCCTTCTTTAACGAAGATATTTGCAATTTGTACAATTTCATCAGTCGTTAAAATGCCATCCTTTTTAGTCAGGTTAACGCCGTCTGCAGGCATGCAATACGTGCCTGAAAGCGTAACGAATCGTTGATAAAATTTCAGTTTTTAATAAGTGAGGTGTACTTTTTTTTCTCTTTCATTTCGCTCACATCTCAAGTTGCAACGTTCAGTCAAAGATATTCTAAGGTAAGTGTGATTTCTTCCGAAAGTGTCAGTAAGGATGTTGCGGTTTGTATCAATCTTCAAACGTTCTCGAAACTTTTCTATCTGTGCAGAAAATAAAAATTGAAGATTATTGTGTTGTTGAAATCTTTCTTCTTCATTCGTTTGTTTTTTGTTTTCGCTATTTACGTTTGCCGAGGATTGTCGTTTAACTACCGTCGCTGATTCCGTGGATAAATATGCACCGTTTATTATTGACCTTTTACAGCGATTTATTCTACGCAACATTTTTCAAAAAGGATAAAATTTCACGAACGTATGAGCTTCTAATTCTTCTTATTGAGGAGTAAAGTTGAATAGAAACTAGGAAGTCTGTTTACGCGTACGGTGGTTATAAAAAAATACTCTTACATAACCTAGTATGATAACAATATGATGATAATATGCTGCGCCTAGTCTGTTGCACTGTAATCATAACCGAGTACGGTGGTTGTTACGACGTGAATCCGCAATTATTTATCCCCGTCGTCGAACCTAATTATCTATTATTATTTTTAAACTCCTCCTGTCATCCGGAGATAATTGATAGCGTGTTGTTTTTCTGTTTCTCTTATTTCAAAACTCAAAAACTTTTACCGCCCGCAAGGTGGAGCCAATCCTAAGCTGCCTTTTCATTTTATAAAATAACACCAGAGAGCGTCACACGACCGCGACTTGCGGTGAACTTCGGGTCATTGGAAATTTCAGTAACATTTCTTATCTCTTGATTCAGTATGCCAGACTTTTCACACATGACATATGACACACGCTGTGCATAAAGGAAAAAAAAAAGAAAACAGTAAAATAAAAACATCGCAGAGGTGCGAGTGGCAGTTGCAGCGAAGAATGATTAATTAGTATAGTGTAATAATGATCTGATTGATTATCGGATAAATGGATGAAAATAAGGTGTCAATTCTGAGGAAGAAGCACATCGCCATGGAGGACATAAAGTTCAAGTTTTTAGGACTGATTTATAAACAGGTCAGTTGCCGTTATATCTACACTTTATCAGTTTTCATTCAATCATCAAATTCGATCAATGATCATCAAATCATTTGTGTCAGGCTTTTAAACTATGGCTTTTAACCTTTTCTATTTATTATTTATGTCTTTTGTAATTTATCCGATCGACTATCATCAAAACGCCGGACAATTTTGACAAACGTCATCGAACGCGATCGTCTCATTTCAATACAAACTTTCACCATCTTAAAATAAATATTGCGAAGTTAAATATCTATTCATTGAATCTAAACATAACCAAACTTCATATACACCGATTTTTAACTATTCATTATCTTATTTTTCATTCGATCAATCAGCTACAAAGTCAAATTGCATATCAAATTCGTTGATATTATTAAGTCTTAATTGATCACAAAAAGTTAAGCCTTCGAAATCCATTAGCAGATCTTTCAACCAATTTTACTCGAATTTAATAACAGATTTAAAATATATTTAATGTATGTCTGCGTCAAATTTCATAAAAATCAATCCATTCAGTAGAAAGTTATTCAAGAACAAAGAGTTTACAAGCTAGAAGCCTTTATATAAAATTGTGTATTGTTTTCAGAATCAGACAAAAATACCGTCTATGGGTTTAAATCCTGATCTTCTAAACCCAACGGAATCTCATAGCTTTGGAGATATCAATTCAGAAGCTAGTCATTCGACGGAAAGCGAGTTATTGCCTGATCAAGATATCCTAGAATCAATTGAGCCTATATATTATAGAACTGACGATTGTCTAGACTGTTGTCGTCACGAGTTACAAAAGTTACCAGAAGTTTTAAACTCCAAAGCAATTGAGAGGGACTACAAAAGACTTAAACAAGAGCATCAAGTTGTTTCTAAAAAAGTATTACAGCTAATATTACAGAAGCAGAGCTCTTGCAAGGAGGAATTTGAAAGGATTTTATACATTCAAGAAGAGCTGCAAAACGCTTTAGAAATATGCAGAACTGGAAGAACTGATCTGAGCCTTGCTAAAAAACAATTCACTACTGCTAGTCTCGGAATTTTAGCTAATTATCAAAAGAAACAAGTCGTGCAAGGACTTTTGCATAGTTTAAACACCATTAAAACTCTGGTGAGTTTAATTTAACATTACAGAATCTCTCAAAGTCGCCTAAAGACAAGTAAAACCAATTTTTTACACTCTATTATTCTATATTTGTATCTACAATTGAAAACTTTCTTTTTGAAAGCGTAGCAACGGACGGAAGATCGTCTGCAGGAGTTATTAAATGAGGGAAATTATCCAGGCGCAATATCGCTTCTTCTAGAATGCCAGAGCGCTGCGGAAAGGTATAAACATTTCCACTGTGTAGCTGCGCTTAATGGAAAGCTGCAAGACACTTTGGAACAGGCAGAAGAAACGTTGGATCAAACACTGGCTAAAATGTGTACAGAGTTCGAAGTTGGGACTTATTTATCGGTGCAAGGAGCATACAGGCTTTTGGGAAAGACACAAACCGCTATGGACCAACTTCACATGCACTTTACAGCAGCCATTCATAACATGGCTTTCATGGCTGTCCACGCTTTTGCTGGCGGTGATATGAAAAGGCAGTATAAACAGCTGTGCCAGTCAGTTTCCCACGAGTATTTCCTCGCATGTTTAATAGAACTGTGCAAATCTCTTTGGGCTATATTGAGCTCATATTGTCAGGTCGTTAATTGGCACAATGCGAACGAAAATTGGACGACTCAGGAAGATCAGAAAGACTTGGAAGCCACCTTCAACAAACAATACGTTAAACAGAAGCTAGAAAACGGCATGTCAAGAATGTGGCACGATGTTGAAATCAAGATATCTACTTACTTGATGGGCGCTGACTTGGCATACTTCAAATTCGAGCAGTTTGTACAAATTTTGGGAATCGTTCATAGGTGAGAATCCAAGATATTACCGGAAAAAATTACCAATTCAATTCAGAATAATCTAATTAATCCATTTTGTAATTCCTACAGATTAATAGAAGTCGGAGAAGAATTGTGCGCAAGCCAGTCAGAGAATCTCCAAGAATCTATTAGAAAGCAGTGTTCTTCTTACTTCGCTCACTACCACGCCTCTCGATTGGACGAATTGAAGATATTTCTGGAGAATGATGGCTGGGAACTTTGTCCTGTGAAGCCATCGTTCGTCGTAACACAATTGCAAGAATTTAAAAGTATGAAAACCGTCGTAAACTGCTGCAAGACTCGCAATAGTCCCGATGAATCTAATTTGAGTCAAGACGGTAGCTCTGTCGTCGGTGGACTGGTACAAAGATATTTAGAGAATGGTGTAACTCCCTTTGATTTTATCCTCGATGAAACTGCAGATGAAGACATTCTGGCTAATATCGGAGTAAGTCCATCACTCTAGTGTTTATTGAGATGTAAAAATGTAGGAATCGCTTTTCCTCCAGGAGAAACTTCTGCAGATATAGAAATCTTTGAGTTTGAGAACAAGAGAGAGAGAGAGAGAGAGAATAATTATTATCCTTTACAGGACGAGCCTTCTGGATATTTTTCAGAAGATTCCGACGATGATATTCCAGAGGAATTGAAATGCGAATATGTAGATGAACCGGAGCAAACAAAACCATCTAAAAAGAAACATAAAGCAAAATGCACTGGACCTATGGTAACCAATACGACGTTAAGTGTCCTCAGAGTCTGCGGAAAGTATCTTCAAATGTCTAGGTTGTTCAGATCCATTGCTGTTACCGTTATACAAAATATGACACAGTTTTTCGAGCTCTGTCTTTATACTGTCCACACATTCTTCACTTCTGACTTGGTGGGTTTCAGAAAAATTCTAATATCATATAGACTCATGATTCAACACCTGAAACTCTGTGAATCTTATTTCAGCAAATAAATAGCGACTCTTTGTACACTCCAAAACTGAAGTTAACTTTAGCCAGAATACGAGAGGCTCTAGTATCCGACAATGCGATTAATACTGAAGGTGGATCTCAATTGCATAAAGTAACACAGCCGAGTCTTTCATCGATAGTGAACTTAACTCAGCCAGAAAAAATCCACGGTCTTATTAAGCGAGTTATAGCTGTTGAATCTCTAATATTTTTGGGACAACAGTACGAAATTTTGAGGCCTTATTTGGAACACTTAGTTGCCTCCCCTTGTCACGGGTTTCTACATCAATTTTATTCACAAACTATTGCGTCGGCAACAGATCTAAGGAAACCAGTTTACATGGCTGCCGCATCTCAAGCCTTTGATGTTGGAAGCATATTGTCTATGATGGGTAAAGTCAATTGGGAAGTGAGAGATGTTATGTCCCAGCATAGCAATTACATAGACAGTTTGTTGCGGGTATGTGTACAGTTTTAGTAGTAATAATTTTAAAAAATACGTAAATCTGACTAAAATTTGCCTTGTTTGTATAGGATATTCAAATTTTGAGTATGCGGCTTGACGAAATTGGCAATAGAATACCGCTGCCAAATACGGTGTACAAATCTGTGTGGGAGAACGTCGCGCATTTGATCACACATACGTTAGTCGAAGGGTAAGTGTCTCAAGATAGGTCTAAATAATTATAATTTCGAGTTCTAAGAATAATTCAATACTTTCTTATCATATTTTCAGATTCTCGAATGCTAAGAAATGTTCAAACGGAGGCAGAGCACTGATGCAGTTGGATTTTACTCAATTGATGTCGAAGTTTGAAAAATTAACTTCTCTAAGACCAATGCCACACAGAGAATACGTCGAGGCATATGTTAAAGCTTATTATTTGCCAGAGAATATCCTAGAAGAATGGGTAAAACAGCACAAGGTATTGCTTGAAGTTCGAAAACAATCCATTAGCATCTTTCTTACATGCAATATGATTTTCAATTGGATTAATACTTCGGTATTCATTACAGGAATATTCTACAAAACATTTGATTGGCCTTATATCTTGCGGATGTCAAAACAACAAGAAGACACGTCAGCGATTGATAGCAGCAATAGAAGAGGAAAGGCCTAATAGATAACAACAAGCTACTTAGTATATAGATGTATAGATAATGCGATTGACAGAAGTTCGAAAAAGGTTTCAGTTCAGAAATATGACAAGCCCTTGCTTTACACAGATAGAATATAAACTTGGCATAATCATTATTGTAATATTGAATTTCTCATTGCTGGTATAACACTTTTTCTAGCAGTTAAAATAACATACACTAATAACTCTATGGTAAATATTCTGTAAATCTGGGCATATCATTTGCTTGTTATAATTGTGTATAATGTATTTACTTAGTTATGTAGGTAAATGAATCTCTAATGGGAGACTGTTGACTTGGAAGTCTGTAAGAGTGGAAGAAGAGTATATTACGAGCTAGGTAATGATGATGGGCTGGCTGAAGAATATAAAATCATTGAGTAGACACGGCTTAATCCGTTTAAGAATATATTGAATTACTTTGCAGAAAAATTGGAATATTCAAAATTATTTTATTTCTAAGCTTGGAGAAACTGAATTTCAAAAATTCTATTTATTTTGTATTGTAAGAGAAATTGTTAATAGATGTTTTGGTAGAGCGATGGCTTTTAATGTTTGCTTTTGGTCATACACATTAGTCATTTACAGTTTTTGCAGAATTATCTCATATTAATTATAGATGTGCAGAATCGAAGTGAAAAAACGTATGTGTATGACATAGAATATTATTTAATGTAACATGCAGCACATTGTCAAGACATTTGATCAGGAATCACAATTCTTCGTATAAATTCACTGAATGATGTTAGTAATCTCGGCGCCTACGGCGATTTTTGTATAGATTTACTTTCATGTAATTATATCGAAATATAAGCGTTTATGAACTTGGAGAATCAAGCAAACATATTCTCCCTGTGCAACTCATATGTATATACTGTATATAATATTTTTTATCGTGTCTATAATGTTTTTATAAGAGTTCGTAGAATCATAGTACCCACTGCTATACAGCAACAAGTTCCGAATTTGACATTACACGGATTTCGAAGTCGCTATCCGCTGATTGCGGTAAAAGTAGTCCATCCTTTCGTCCGCGAGATGGCGATACGATTCGGTATCCCTTGGGCGTCAGCCAAGCAAGGAGGAGCACTGACCTAGGGCAAAAGCACCTGCCATGGGGTCAGTGGCCTTCGTGGGGTCAAAGGCTTTGCATGGAGGTTGCGGTTACGAAATACGTCTGTTTTAATTAGCAATGCAAAAAACGAGTGTATATTGAACTCATGTCAGTCTTCGTAAAATTATTTATATTACGTAGTCTATTATTGCAATACGAATATGGATTGTATCATGATAACTTATATGCCAGGAACCAAATAAAGAGACTCGATGAATTACAATGGGTACATATTTATTCTGAAAAAACTCTTATACTTTATACATAACTTTGACAATGCTGCAGTAATGAATTCCCAAATATACCAATAATCAATCTCTTCGTTATTTTCCACATTCCCCTATCCATCACTCTCTTATTTCAAATAAGCGGCAGGTGAAAGCGTATGACATACAGGAACAGTAGGGAATTAGAATTATTGCATTTTCAACGACTTAAAAATTTATGACCATTTCTTTGGGTCGGATGTTCTCCTGATGCCAACTAAATTTTTGACCTCAAATTTTCCTTATTCTGAATAACACTAGTATAAAGAAACCTATAGCAACGTACACTAATACACGTATGCATATACACTCTCCCTTTTTCCCGCCAAAAATTTCGAAACACCTCCTCGGGTCAGATGTTCTCCTGATACCAGGAGCAAAAATTTTCGACTTAAAATTTGTCTAACTCCGAAAACGCGAATATAAATGAATATAGAGAGACGTGCATGAAGTCACGTATGCATGCCTATATCTATACACATATCCAAAATTTCAGAACACCTCCTCGGGTCAGATGTTCTCCTGATACCAGGAGCAGAAATTTTTCGACTTAAAATCTTTCTAACTCCGAAAAACGCTAGTATAAAGAGATATACCTATAGAGACGTGCATGAAGCCACGTATGCATGCCTATATCTATACACATATCCAAAATTTCAGAACACCTCCTCGGGTCAGATGTTCTCCTGATACCAGGAGCAGAAATTTTTCGACTTAAAATCTTTCTAACTCCGAAAAACGCTAGTATAAAGAGATATACCTATAGAGACGTGCATGAAGCCACGTATGCATGCCTATATCTATACACATATCCAAAATTTCGTCACACCTCCTCGGGTCAGATGTTCTCCTGATACCAGGAGCAAAAATTTTTGACTTAAAATTTGTCTAACTCCGAAAAACGCTAGTATGAATGAATATATAGCAAGACGTGCATGAAGACACGTATGCATGCTTATATCTATACACAGATCCAAAATTTCAGAACACCTCCTCGGGTCAGATGTTCTCCTGATACCAGGAGCAGAAAATTTTCGACTTAAAATCTTTCGAACTCCGAAAAACGCCAGTATAAATAGATACACCTATAGAGACGTGCATGAAGCCACGTATGCATGCCTATATCTATACACATATCCAAAATTTCAGAACACCTCCTCGGGTCAGATGTTCTCCTGATACCAGGAGCAGAAATTTTTCGACTTAAAATCTTTCTAACTCCGAAAAACGCTAGTATAAAGAGATATACCTATAGAGACGTGCATGAAGCCACGTATGCATGCCTATATCTATACACATATCCAAAATTTCGTCACACCTCCTCGGGTCAGATGTTCTCCTGATACCAGGAGCAAAAATTTTTGACTTAAAATTTGTCTAACTCCGAAAAACGCTAGTATGAATGAATATATAGCAAGACGTGCATGAAGACACGTATGCATGCTTATATCTATACACAGATCCAAAATTTCAGAACACCTCCTCGGGTCAGATGTTCTCCTGATACCAGGAGCAGAAAATTTTCGACTTAAAATCTTTCGAACTCCGAAAAACGCCAGTATAAATAGATACACCTATAGAGACGTGCATGAAGCCACGTATGCATGCCTATATCTATACACATATCCAAAATTTCAGAACACCTCCTCGGGTCAGATGTTCTCCTGATACCAGGAGCAGAAATTTTTCGACTTAAAATCTTTCTAACTCCGAAAAACGCTAGTATAAAGAGATATACCTATAGAGACGTGCATGAAGCCACGTATGCATGCCTATATCTATACACATATCCAAAATTTCGTCACACCTCCTCGGGTCAGATGTTCTCCTGATACCAGGAGCAAAAATTTTTGACTTAAAATTTGTCTAACTCCGAAAAACGCTAGTATGAATGAATATATAGCAAGACGTGCATGAAGACACGTATGCATGCTTATATCTATACACAGATCCAAAATTTCAGAACACCTCCTCGGGTCAGATGTTCTCCTGATACCAGGAGCAGAAAATTTTCGACTTAAAATCTTTCGAACTCCGAAAAACGCCAGTATAAATAGATACACCTATAGAGACGTGCATGAAGCCACGTATGCATGCCTATATCTATACACATATCCAAAATTTCAGAACACCTCCTCGGGTCAGATGTTCTCCTGATACCAGGAGCAGAAATTTTTCGACTTAAAATCTTTCTAACTCCGAAAAACGCTAGTATAAAGAGATATACCTATAGAGACGTGCATGAAGTCACGTATGCATGCCTATATCTATACACATATCCAAAATTTCAGAACACCTCCTCGGGTCAGATGTTCTCCTGATACCAGGAGCAGAAATTTTTCGACTTAAAATCTTTCTAACTCCGAAAAACGCTAGTATAAAGAGATATACCTATAGAGACGTGCATGAAGCCACGTATGCATGCCTATATCTATACACATATCCAAAATTTCGGCACACCTCCTCGGGTTAGATGTTCTCCTGATACCAGGAGCATTTTTCGACGTAAAATTTTTCTAACTGAAAAATGCTAGTCACAAAAATATTTCGTCGGAAATTGCTCTTGGTATCAGGAGAACATCTGACACGAGGAGGTGTACTGAAATTTTTAAGTAACTGAAAACGCATTCATTCTGATCCCCTAACTCACCTGTATATTGTACTTCACGTATCGCTTTATTGAAATAAGTTTCAGGAAGAGGAAAGTGGAAAATAACGAGGTAATCGATTATTGGTATACTTGGAAATTTATTGCCGCAGCATTGATACAATATTATACATAAAATGTGTAATTAATTCCTGAAAGTGAATATGTATACCCATCGCAATCGATCAAATCCATTTATTGCTCAACAGCATACTCATACAAGTTATCATCATAAAACCCCCATTTGACTAACAATAATATACATATACCTACTACCTAGTGTAACTAATTTTACATGGAATGACTGTGAGTTCAATACACTCTTGTTCGTTGCAATTCGAACAGAAACATATCCAGACGGAGATGTTTGTACTAAGGAAATTCATTCAACTGCAACAGAAGGATCAGTGTCATATCACGATCATTCAGTACATGACTGAAAAAAGATAGATTTTTTATTATGCGACGTCTTTCCTGCGTTTGTAGTATCTCTATTCAGATACCTGTCACAATTGTGTCTCGATTGCCTATTCACCACACGAACCCTTTGACGCCGCGACGGCCACTGAACCCACGACAAATGCCAGTATCCTAGGTCAGTGCTTCGTCGAAGGAATGCGAAATGGTATCGCCATCTCGCGGTCAAATTGACGAATTACTTTTGCCGTAAACATCAATACGCCTCGTTATAGCAACCCGCATGCCATTTTTGCGATTGTAACCCGAGATTGCATATAACAAAGCGTATCAAAGTTTGCGGCAAAAGTAGTTCGTCATTTCGACCGCGAGATGGCGATACTATTTGCCACCCCGTATGCCGATATTATCGTGAAACGGCGACCTACTTTTACCGCAACAGCAGGCGGCAATCAGTACGAATTTTTCGCGTCTTTAAATATATTATTTATTGCTGAAAATGATTAATACTAATTGCCAAGGATGTTGAAAATTTTTAAAAATTATTACAGTGCCTGAGAATCATTTTCAAAATGATTAGGTGGATGATTGAGTGCATTCCTCGGACATACTAGATATCTGGAAGGGTAAGAGGTGGAAGATAGTGGTTGCCGTAGTCCGATTAGGTACAAAAAAAACATAAAAATTTTATTATGGTCCACAATATCAGGTATAGCAGTTACACTTAGCATAGGAAAGATTTTTAATTTTATATTAAGAATTATACTACAGTGATAAATTTATCTATTCTTTTAAATTTTTTCAATATTTCGTATATTAAACCCTGCTTTTTATAGCTAAATTTCAAATTCAAAACGATAATATCGAAATTGATGAGAAGTTGAAATGATCTCATGGTAATAGATTACATGTAATGAAAGAAGTTTGCGCAGGTAACCATTTGCCTGATTCATTCTATAAGATATGTCGCTGAAACTAACATTGACACACTGGACGGACTAAGCACTCGTAGAGTAAAAACAGTTACGTAAAGTAACGGCGATAGTAGAACACTTACTCAAGTAAATATAGTAATAGATATCATAGCTAATGATTAATATTAATATAATAATTAAATGATAAAAATACTAGATGTATTTACATAACAAGTCTTCAAGATAATAGAAGAAGTAGCGATAATATAATATATTACATAATAAAGGATAGTTTTCATAATCTCAGATTAAAATTTTATTCAAATCGTTGCAAACACCACTGCACAGTCGATTTAATTAGCCAAGTATAAAAACTAAATGCCTTTGAACACATTTTGAAAATATATCAATCAATGCTTTCAAGGTATATGTATATTCCAAGCTAACGAGAATGCGTATACTCTCTGTTCCTTTATCCAATCTTTTGACAGGTGATCAATCGCACCTACAAAAACTAAACAAGAATAATTCGGGCTCTCAATCATAATTACATAAGTACAAGTCTGTACCGAGGATTATTAATTTATCACAGATGTTATATTCGGTACTAATCACAAGAGAAATTTGAAAAGTTACATAATTCTGTTTGAATAGATTCACGATTGAGACCCGGTTCGATATTCGAAAAGTATATAATAACAATCTTATCGTATCTCGTACATTGAAATAGTAGAAAATATTCGTAATCGCTAATTGTATTAGATATTGCATATATTTATAAAACGGCCAGTCTATATCACAGTAGTGGCATTATTTTCCGTTTGATCAACAGTCTTTTTATCATCGTTTCCATCCTCTTCAAAGACTAGAGACTCATCTTTAGTAAGAACCAACGAATCCTGACCAATCGGGGCAGCTGCTTCTACCAAATTCTCAATCGACACTGCAGCCGTTGGTTCATTACTAGCAAAATTTCTGCTCAAAGATTGTTGATTCCGAGAAGTTCCCCTCCTAATACTACTCCGCAATAAATTAGCCACATCAGCAGCTGTTAAATTAGAACTACCATTATTAGTGTGCGTTCTTCGGCCCCTATCCATTGTAGAATGACTACGTTCAGTAGCAGTTCTGTCTATTGTACTAATCCGCATTGTTCTATCAATCGTATTAGGTCTACGCCTATCAAAACTGTTCCTCCTCCCATCTACGACATCTGTTACATCAGGTCCAGCCTCTGTAACAATTATAGAAATATCTCTCGACGGTATTCCCTGGTTCATTTCAACTAATACAGTCGCATAGTCTGGGGGTGGTGGTTGGAGTGCTGGTCTAGGCCTGGGGGTGCTACCTTCTCCTAAAACATTGGCTATTCTTCTAACGCTTCTTCTGAAGCTTTGACGCAACATTTTAGCTATTCTGGCACCGGTTGCTGTCGTGTAACTTGGCGGCGGCGTATATTTAGGCGGAGGATCTTCAAACGGGACATCTGTTGTTGACGGCAGAATTCCATTACCGTGAAGACTCGTTGTCGTGTCGTTTCCTATATGGGTTTGAGGGTCAGCTGCGTCATCTGGTTCTAGCGAAGGTCTATACAGCAGCTGAATCCTCTATAATAATTCGGGAATGTTCATTAGTATTTTTCCAATGGTTTTTATCAATGTTAAGATCTAAACTCCGGCATGCACTAATATGCATTGACTTACACTTACTCCGTTGCATTGAGCGCAATGACTTACGTTAACTTCCACCTGTTCGTTCTATGGTTTGCATGATACAGAAGAAAAAGAGAAAGAGTCTGAATCTCGTTTATCGAGTAATAATCACCTGCTTTGAGTAAGAATCTCAAGACTGAGGCTTATTTTTGATAAAAAATAGCAATCGGAATATTAATTAACAGAGAAAAGTTGCTTGGATAAAGACGTTCAAGTTATAGAACGAAATTAAAAGTCACACGACACTATCAACGAAACAAAACTCACTCGAACCCTTACATCGAATATGTCTGGAGGTCCGTTGTTCAGGTAACGACAAGTCTGGATAACAGCAACAACCGGAATCATCAGGATAGGTATGAGCTGTATAGCTGCGCCAAGTTGTCTAGCCCAAACCGACCAATACTCTCTGCCCGTTTTGCGGTAGGTGTACAAGTCCTGAAAGCCGCTACTCTTGAATATCATGATGCTAAGGACCTGAAAGGAGTTCATGCAATGCTTTAAAACCTCTGAAAGTCTATATTCTTCATATTCGATTACAATAGATCATTTCAAGTACCATAAGCGCCACAGGAAGCACGACGTTCCAAGTGAAAGAAAGCAGCGGCCCAGCCCAGTGACGCAGACACCTTCCGGTAGGTGGAAAAAGCTCAGCAACTACAGCTTCACCTGTGTGTGGACGACCCCTGACTGCAAATACAGCCCCAACTTGGACCAAATAGAGAACTATTATCCACCAAGCGCCACCGACTGTGTAATCCAGATAGTAAACGACGTAGATACCAAACTGCAAGGAATAGTACAGCTTTGATTAGCATCAATCAGACTGTGATATGCAATTTGATTATATATGTTAGGATGATGTTTACCTAAGCTGCTTAATACACATTTACTTTTTCTAATTTTTCAGTTATTTTAAATATTATTAAGGGCTAGATTATTTGATAATTTAATTACAGAGAATGATAGAGAGAATTAATTTGTGACAGTTTAATCTATGGTATCAGAGAAGCCATGGAGCCACCGATCTTGAAGTCTTTAACTTGAATATCTAAAAACATGGTATTATTCTTAGTAAATCCATCGTGTCTAGTTAATTTAGTGTGCGGTATGAACATATACATTCCAGAATCTTTATTGAGTTTATTGGGATCGTCAACGGCGTCTTTTCTCTTAACTTTCAACATTTTTTTCACATTATTAGCCGGGTTCTCTTGGTCTCTTAGGACTACGTTTGCTTGAAGGATACATGGCCAGTCTAAAAGAGCGTCCCATTTTCCTTCGACTACTTTTAGGCAGCCAATTATGTGTCTATCTTTCCACTGCCCTTTACCATTGAGAAACAATTCAACTCTCAACGTGTATCCGTACTCTTTGTTATGAAATATCGGGCTGCAAAGCAGTGCGTCGTTCTCTTTAGCGTCCGTCATTTTCTCTTTATATCTATCAATTCTCCACAATAGACGACCATTTGTTGGTATTGGTTGGAAATGTTCTTCTGTGATGCATCGGCAACTCATATTCTCAGATAGATTCTGGTTTGCTATCTCTTTGACCATGTCTTCAATATAACTCATGTTTTCTTTCATCTGAAATTTCATCGCTTTAATTTCTGCCACTTGATTAGCAATTGCTTCTGAATGCTTCCTGGTCTCTATCACGAGAATGTCTATTTTCTCTGTAAGAATATCGTGAGTGTTGACCAATTTTTTGGAATCTTTACACCTCATTTCTAACTCAAGTTTCATATCGTGAATTCGTTTTAATTGCTCGTGCCAAACGGCGCTAATCATAACATTTTCGCTCTCCAAAAATGCCCTAAATCCTTCGAGCTCCTTCTGCCATTCGGCAGTTTTTGTTCTCTGAATAATTTCCTCCTCATTTAACTTGCTCTGAATCGATTCGAGCTGATCATAAGCTTGTTTAAAATTCAAATTCATTTGTTCGTCGATATTAGTAAAAGTTTGCTCTAATCTGCTTATGCGGTATTCTACCTCGTCGTTATATTGATGAACAGGAGCATTATTAGCTTTCAATAATTCAATTCTCAATGCCTCAAAGGCTGCTTCTTTAGATCGCAAGCTTTCCAAACTCTGTAAAAATTTCTCTTCCAATTCTTTCTGATCTTTTTTTCCATCTGAAATTGCGGTCCGCAATAAATTCAATATCGACATGACTCTCTCCTTCCATACCGAATCATTGCTGGACTCAGGGATCTCAATTTCGTCTGACTTACTCATCTTTTTACTTTTTCTAACACTGCATTGCGAACGATGAGCCTTCAAATTAATCCTTGGTAGATAAGCGCCGCATTTATTAGGGCATTCCTCCAACACAGAACCACAGAGTTTAACATGCTCAGGTAAATATCTCTCGTCAATAAATTCACTGCAAAAATAACACGGCACACTTCGCCGAGCAATGTAATTCACATTATTACTCATTTTTTTATTTATGAGAACACGCAGATACAAAAACTCCGAGCACTATGAGACTCGGCACATCCTAGTTGGTGATATAAACGATGTTGATAACTTCTGATAAGACTAATCTTTATCAAACTCTAGATTACATAGATAAACATAGTATTTCAATCGTAATCAGCACATTTGGAACTCTGACTCAACTTCCCATCTAATTTCTTAATGAGGTATCAGGTGTGTTGAGAAATTGTGTACATAGAATTGCCGGGGACTAATAAAGAAACTCTATGAATTGTTCCAGGAAAGGTTCGTAGTCAGATTCAAGCTTTTAACCAGTTGAATAATGAATTTCTGTGTTAGAGGAGTTCTAGGGAATTACAGATCAATAATTGACTGATATTTAACGTGTAATCGAAAATAATTTACCTCTGTGGCAATCGGGAGACCTAGAATGTACCCACAAGCGCAGCTGAAGAAGGTTATTGTAGTTTCCCACAATTTCATCATCTTTGTATTGATGGCCATTATTCCGGTTATTACACAATGCCATATAGCTAGCTGTAAATAGAAACTGTAATAAGTTACCAAACACAAGTGTACATCAAGTAATAATGGGAACAATTCTAATTGCCAGATGTTTGGCAGAGCAGGTCAACTTGAAAATGATATATTCATAAGAAGACTTTAAGGTAACTCAAAAATCCGTTTAAGTTATTCTACCGGAGCAATCCAAATGAATAAGAAGCGGTTTATCTTTGGTTCAATTACCTGCTGCGCTATTCCGAACAAAATTAGGATAAAGTAGAACAAAACAGCCCAGAAAGGAGAGACTTGTTCAGATCCTAGTACAGCTAAAGTAGCTGGTACTAATTCTGTAGCAAGTCTCAATACTTGGTAGCCAGATTCTGTACTGAGATTCGCCCCGTGTCTGACGACTCTTTGACCAGCGAGAAATGATGCGTGATTCATGAATCTTTCTGGGGAGCTAATCTGGCCCGGATGTATTGGCTGGTTGAAAAGATGCATGAAAGTGTAGCCCGATATGCTCTCTGCAATAAAAATAGGAAAGTATTATATTCAGATAGCTATGCAGTCTGATTCAAATACCTAGTATCACTAATCTCTAATTATTACAATAACATACCAAAGGAACTAGTCGTATAAATGTACCCGTGATGCCTGAGAATTTGGACGCAAGTATTTGCCAGGAATGCTGAGAGTAGGAGAACAACAAAGGTCAAAACTACTACCAGACTTGTATCCCGTTGGAGAAGATGTTTGTGTTTATTGTGAGCTGCGATCTATAATTAGAATAAAAATTGCTCAATATTCTGAAAAGATGTACTTTTTTTCTCATATTAGAATAGAAAATGTAATCATGTACCTGCATAGCAGCCGCGCCAAAGAGACCCCACGTAAGAAATACCTCCGTAGAAGCAGCCATCCAGGATTTTCCATTGATAAAAAACTCGCTCCAAACAGTAGCCGGAAAAAGTTGATGAATTGAACCGGTCGGAGTCAGACCTAAGAGCTTTGCACAGAGAACTAACGTCCCGAATACTGGTAGCAGAGTAAATACGTAGACGACTTTACCGTAGGACCTCAAACCTGAGAGAGAAGAATTTATTAGATGTTTTCAATAAATAAAAATCAAAAAATACATACAATTACTGTACATGTATGTAAATATGAACGAGAAATATCATAAAAATGTACATTCGCTACATCATATCGTGCTTTTTATCCTCATTTTAAAGAATTGAGCTCTCAGACTTTTACCTTTGCTTAGTGAAACGAATACTATCATCCAGACGACAGCGAGATTGAATGCGACCTGAAATTTGAGGGTAACAATGCCAGCTTCTGGTTCGTTAAGATGATGCCTTTGGAGTACAGCTCCACTAAAATAGTCAGGAACAGTTTCTTGAAGTTTATAAGAAGTTCCATTATTCATTGGTTTAGTATCGTCTCGATACAATAGAAAGGGTTCAGCCCATCTGTATTTGTCTTGCTTGGTGATGAACGAATCTCTGAAAATAATATACATTCAAGTATTGAGACGATTAGGATGATGTTTTGCCGTCGAATAAATTCATATCTTGGGAAAGACCAATTACCTGAAGTATACAAACATCCAAGAAATACCGACTATGCTGTATATACCGATGAATGCCTGTGCTGTAAGTAGGGCTATTCCAACACCCTGAAAGAGAGGTGAAATCCTCCACATATCCACCGCACCTGCTGCTAATCTTTGACCCAAACATACTTGGAGTGTGAATATTGGTATTCCGAGTATTAACGAGAGGACGAGAAACTGAACGATGAAGTTTGCTGAAAAATTATGAAAGCCATCGATCAGGTGCTGATTCTCAATCCTTCAGAGCCCTTGTTTGAACACTGCAATGAATACGAAGTCCTAAAAGTGTTATAATTTTAAATAATCTTACCACCAAACTGTATGCTGAGAATGGCGAAACGACTGATATTAAAAAGCCCAAGAGTACAGCCCAAGCAAGCCAAAGCTGGGCTCAACGCATGTGGCCATCTGCCGAGCGGGTTTTCATCTTCATCGTCGTCTTCATCTCTCTCATCTTCTCGCTCCGCTCCTCTCTGCCTTTCGCAGATTCTGAAAAATGAAGATAGAGGGTGATGAATTTCGATAGAAGTAGATCAGCTCATTTTAGTATTTTTGAATATTGAGCAAGGATGAAAGTGAGCGCGGCATTTTGAGGCTGATCATATCCAATCTGTACATCTCTCTGCAGTACTGTACTATTCTACTTCTCTACATGTCAAGAAGTTGACCTAGATTGAATAGAGTCTGCACAGTTTGGGGCGGTGTTACCTTGCTTCTAATCAATCTACGATTAGAATCTAAAGATATATATATTGGATGTATAATTTAGCAATAATTTTAGCTGAGCTGAATCAGCCAAGTAATAATTAATTGAGATCAAGATCTCTTTATATGTATGTACTACATAATACTCTCTCTCTTCTAATCAGATAGAAATTGAGTAAAATAATAGATATACTCTAGTTAGAATGATGTATATATTTGACACGAAATTCGACATGTATAAATTGAGTAACAATATCAGTTATCAGAGATCTTTAATTGAGCCACTAATCCAGGCCGTTATGACTTATTTTATAATAACGAAGAATAAATTCTAGGGGCCTCATGCTCGGTGTGAATGAATCGGAGAAGGCCCCTTATTCCTCTTAAAATTACAGCCCGCATTTGAAATTTTTCTAAAGAATAAAAAAATGATGTACAATTTTTATGGAACAACCGATCTTTCTATATACTGGTATATTATATAGCTATATGTAGATTATATAGGGGCACCCGTATATTAATACATTTTTATAGTGTACTCGAAGCAATGGGCTGAAAATATATGAAAATAACAAACAAACGAAAAAAATCCACAAAAAGGAATACGTAGCTGTGTAATTATAGAGATAATAATGATTAACCGATTCGACTCTAAGAAATCGAAATAGATATTATTGCTATGTAAGATATGATAATGATATATCGATGTATAGTATAGATAAACTAGGCCAAATATGTAGTATAAGTAGACGTTGTTTTAAAATCATGGTCATTTGTTAGCTAGGTTGGCATTGATATACAGAATGTCACAGCTACTCATATAACATCGATACGTAAGACTTATAAGGTATAATTACAATAGAAAATCGCAAATGGGTATATTATACATAATGATAATGAGGATATAAGTATACTGCACAACTGAGCTTTTATACTATTTTGCAAAATTACTTGTTCATCCATAATATCAAGGACGATGCTGAATCGGTTGAAAAACTACGATTCGTTGTTGAATTTATGCTTCGATTGTGTGTTTAAAATTTTTTGGGGTGAACGTAATGAATTAGTTATACGCTTCTGGTAAACTAGAACCAATTTTTATCGGATAACTATTATCGACTAAAAAAATGTTCGTCACCTATACCCGGATACTGTTTCGATCTATGTAGAATTGTACTTCCACGTGTTCGGCTAATTGGGATCAATTCAGAAGGATATAATATTGAAACGCAAGTCACGATTGCGTATTGTATACCTATATATATACTGTAAACTTACTGAAGCAGGAAATCTACGATAAAATATATCGAACTCAGTTTCAGCCTTGACGAATAAGTATATACAGATATATATATGTGTGTAACTATTCTATCTAAGCACTTGCGCCTTTGCAGATTCTCTGTCACGGTCATTGCTGACAGAAACAGGGCAAATAATAAAACAAAATTTTGCATAAAGTACAAGATCTGATACATACGTTTCAATGTATCGATATATAATATATCTGTGCATAATACTATTGAGCGAGTAACGCAAAAAGAAAATGAGAACTAAACCGATGTGCGATTAATTATCATAAAATTGGTATATACTAATTTCTTGAAATTAACGCGAAAGAAAAAATCGAAACGAATGTAACTGCGAAAGCTAGGCAAAGTATTGATTATTCCATAGAACTGGACACTCCAACCGCACTGACCACTAATATACTCCATGTTCCTTCGACCTTTACCATAAATATTTCTAAGTAACTAAATGGGTACGTATATACATATAGGTATATAGATATATATAGGAACTGGCACGCGATCTAGCAATAAGTATTGCGTATTAATTATCCTATTAACAATCTTCATAAAAAATTGGTATTATAAAATGTTATAAAATAAAACTGTAATAATTATTCTGAGATTATAATAATACGAGATTCTACAGGGTCTAGACATATGAAAAAATACCGAAATATAAACAACAATTTCAAAATTTTATAAAATCCAAAACAATGTTAATGGTAGACAAGTTTCTGCGTATTTAACAAATAACGGTTTTAATTATTTTTAATTGTATTTTTTTATCATTGTCTGCGCCAATTAACGCGATCAGATAATAATGGTAAATAAAATATTGATTTCTGTGTGATATAATCAATAGATGTAGGCGTATGTATAGATTGTATAGTATTCAAATTCCCATACGTCTGTATTGAAAACCAGTTTTTTCTATAACTTCTCTGTCTACAACTCTCTTTCGAAATGATAGTACTATTGGCGAAAGTAGATGTATATTTGAATGAATTTTTAAAAAAATCTTCAAGAATGAATTATGCTCTTCAGGTATAATGGCGAATTTCTTGAGAGGTAACAAACAACGAAAAAAAAGAACAGAAAAACGTAGATACGTGAATAATAATTTCGAGTAACCCGCAGTGAAATAGAATAAAGAAAACGACGGAAAACAAAAATGAAGAAAAAAATTATTAACAAAGCTAAAATCGAACTATGTGTATGAGTATATTTGCAGCCAATTTTGCTTCATTACCGATAATTATCTCTGAACGATTAACGTAATACATACAGATAATAAATAATCAATTTGTAATGAAGATGAAAAAGAAAAAAATGAAAAAACTACAAGTCAAACGTTTAATTGACGAGATTTTATGAGTAGTGACTTATGGGTTAATAAAACAGGTGATTTTGATCAGCTATCACGCAAATATCAACATTGTAGTTGCAAATAAATGTAATCGCAAATATAGGTAGTCTTCGCGCATCTCTATACCTGTAATTACGCTAATCGCACCTAAATGCGAAAATATTTTTCTCGGTATAAATTGTTATTTCCTTACGTCACATTGAGAGTCTCAGTCTAGAAATCAGCATACCTATACCGATAACTACCTACTATATACCTATGTTACACATATATACGATTATGTGAACATTGTTCGCATCTTAGCTGTTTAAATTTTTATACAACAACTCTGATATGTGTATAAAATATAAATATATATTTATATGTATACATATAGGTATGTGTATGCATATGTTAATTCAAATCTATAAATAATGAATTTTTCCTAATATAAATGAAGAAGGTTAACCCCCCATTGACTCGATATGTTTATTCAAAGTAGAAGGCGATGAGGCGGCAGCTGGGATGCGGATTACCGAATAGCTCAAATAAATAGAATTGCCAGTTTGTCGAAATATCACAAATATATAACTATGTATATATACATATATAGTTATATAGTTATACCTATGTGCGTATGCTAAGTGCAGTAATATATGTATGCGTGAGACTAACGTGTGTTATATCATATAGGTATATAAATATGTAGTAATTGTTACGTAAAGTAAAAATTAGCGAGTATAGATATTATAATAACCAATTCGAGCCTAAATATGTTTGACGCAAGTACCTCAAGTATATCTAGGCAAAAAAAATAAATAAATAAAAATAAAAATAGATAGATAAATAAGAATAAATATAAAAATACAAAGCCAACGATTACAATATCACAATACATAAGTGTATATATTACAGGTATACATATAGGTATAGCCTTGATCTGCATTCGCGAGTGACCGCGAATCGATCGAGGATTACGTCACGGTCGGCGTATTATCCCGCTGACGAAAATTACGAGAAAAAAGCAAAAAAAAAAAAATCGATAATATAATAGGAGGAAAATTCATTGTATGAATTTGCCGATTTTCAAAGCAGGAAAAATTGCAAAAAAATTTCATTAATGTATATAAGTCAATTATGATTTTACCCTTTCGTGGTCGATTGATGAATATCATTATTATTCGTTACCTGATAAAATGTCAGACTTTGCGTCTACTAAAACACTACCATCCGTTTTATTTCGCTTGGCTATACATACATGCACCGTCATATGTCGCATACATACATGAATATCGGTTATTGCGATACATATAGTATACATTCACGCGGTGTATTATCAACATTTACAAGGCGACAGACTTGTTTTCATCAAAATATACATATTTGCTTTTTCCACACGGATGTATACGTGAAAGAATTTATTTATTCGATTAACTTTTGCTCACTTTCCTCTCTTTCGGCCCTCGTTCAACAATAAATACGTACATACATACATGCAAAATTTCGTAGCGTATAGCATCGACTCCAACGAATTCGAAGAATAAAATCTCGGTCGTACGTAATATCGATCGTCCCTCAACGTATACAGTTAATAAAATTTCAATCTCCCGTGGCTGTAGATATTATACCGTGTAATATGTACATATGGAGAATAAATTACATGCTAAATAGTTATAAATCATTATTGCACTATACAAGGTCGAAATAATTCCAGATGAGAAAAGTAAACGATACTTTATCACACGTTTATTGTTTACCGAATGTTACGTATACCCACATGACGAATTATACTTCCAATTGAAGAAACTAGTTTCTCGACTGTCACTCGCTTTCGTTCTTACATGTAGATTAAAATTGAAGATAAAAAATGAAAAATAAAAAAGAACAAAATTTCACCTACATATTTTCGAAATCAATACCTGATACGCTGTCGTCGTTGACTGTGGTAGAAATAACGATTACAAGATGCCTGATCCTGGTTCATCCTGGTTTCATTTCGTAGCGATATTATTTAAATGATCCGACAATAATAATATTATAAGTCTGTTGATTAAAAATCCTGAATCTCCGCATAATTTTCACTAATTTATATTCAGACTCCAGACCGAATATCATTCGCTTATATTATACATACATATATATATATATGTGTATAATATGTATTTGACAAATACTTTACTCCCACAACAGGTACCACAAAAATCACTTTTCTCTTAAACTTTCCGTTACTGTATTTAATTCGTAAAACTTATATAAATTTTTTTATGTTTTGCGCACAGATGTGTGCATATAGATATATACATATATATATATACCTATGTGTATATAGGATAAGCTATTTTTGTGCCGTTACAAACCCAACTCGCGAATTGATACGTACATGTAGTAACGTAACGGTAATAAATTGTTAATCCACGATGTATTTAGTTGAACTACAAATAAATAAGAACTAAAAAACTGTGTATATAAATATAATGAACTTTCTATATACTATAGGTGAATAGAAATTTGTTAATCTTATACGCGTATAAGAATTTGAAAAATTATATCACAACACGTTATACTCCTTCCCGTACCGAATGAACTAAACGACTGAAATGATCTAAGAACCGGCTATAACTCTGGATATACCTAGGTATACTACCTCTACTCCTCGTCTGACCGAGACGTGCGAATGGATCTGTTCCCCCGTATTACATATATATCGCGTTAATAATTATACACATCTACGCAATCGGTTTGCCGCGCGCCACCATCTGTCTAGCGGTAGTAGGTAAGTCAGTCAGTCTCGACGATCGGGGTGAGATGCACGAAATTGTAACATTTACCGCGACACGGGTCGTAGGACGAAGCTATACGGGGATTCCCTTATCCTACGACTTTCGGGATTGCGGAGAGCAGTAAACGCGAAGAGGTTTTATCATACCGTACGTAAGTGTGTATACATGCATATTATATGTACATTAATAAATTATTTGACGCAATTTAACTGAAGATAAAAAAATACAATATTTAATTTCAGTTTGTTTTCGTTGGATTTTTATCGTTTCCTTTATTTTCTCCGTGTATATTTTCGGCGAAATAAATTCACCGGCTATGATATACATACAGGTATACCTAGTATAGTCGTTGAATTTACATAAACTACGAAAATTTTCTTTCATCGAGTGAATATAGCGGAAGTGTGCAGCAGAGGGTAGGGCGGACTGCAGCTCGAACTGCAACGATGCAGTTTGCGGGAGTTGCACAGGTCTACTGGGAGCGCAGAAGCGGGAAGAGGTCTTCACCGATGCACTTGATGCACCGGCTATAAATGTGCCTGAGCTAACTAAAGCCGACTGCAACAGCATTACTATATATATATATATATATATATATGTATGCGTATACCTATATCTATTCTCTACTCTGCTCTTATACGTATAATAACTACTCGATGCAATCCGCCCTGAGTTCACGCTACGGTACTTCTTGCTCTTTATAGTAGCTCATAGAACGACGCAAGCGAACAATTAAGGATAGATATTTCTTTTTTTATTTTCTTTCTTTCTACTCGTCGACAAAATTTGTATCGAAGAAAAAAAATATCATTTATTGCAAAAAAAAAAGAAAAAATTGTATAAAATTGAGAATGAGAAGGAAAAAAAAATTAAGACCCGCATTCAATCCAGAGGTCTAATATTTGAGATCCTTGGTACAGTATTTTTACCTGTCTACCCGTGTCTACCTATAATATATATGTCTATAGGTAAATAAGGATCGATAAGATCTATAGGTTAGTAGAAAGTCGGCTGGGTTCAAAACCGCGCGCATGAGGTCATCTAGACTAGATTTACAAGTGTATGTAGTATATATGTAGTGTATGTATGTACGTACGCACCCATACAGGGTAAAGTTTGTCGCGTAAATATTGCAATGCAGCGCAGAACTGTTTTTCGCTGCTGCACTACACCGAAATTTTTTACTTTTTTTCATTTTTTTTTCTATAAAATAGGCGATATGTTGTAGAATATTGTCGTTGTTTTTTTTTTACGTTTTTTTTTCTGCCTCTTCCTGTTCTAGCTAGAAATTGAATAGACCAAGAGGAGAGAAAAGAAAGAAAGAAAGAAAAAAAAAAAGGCCTGACGTTGAATGAACATGGGAAATATATATGTACGTCTATACGATTGCGGAATAAGATAAAGAAAAAGAAAATAATTAGGTAAAATGAAGTAGAATACAGTTAGTTTTGCTCTGGGTTTGGGTTAGGGTTAGGCTAGGCTAGGTATTTTGTTATATATATATGTCTAATGCTAGACGAAAACACAAAGCGCGTCGAGCGTCACGAATCACAATCGTAATTATTGTAAACCTACGTGTGTAGGTTTCCTGTATTTTAGATTCGTAGTAATCTCACTTATTACTTTTTTTTTCTTAATTTTTTTTTCTGACTTCTTTTTTTTTCAACTCGTTGCCACCAGAAATTTACGAATTAAAAAGTCACATAGTGCGTCTAGAAGTCATATACTTATACCAATTATATACGTAGAGCTAGACACTTTAATTTACCAATCGTAAAAAATAACCGCGAAAAAAAAAGAAATCGAAACCTGCGATAAAGATCATTTTCTATATAATTTTATAATTTATACAGCACTGCCATTATAATGTGAATTCCTGCAGCTTACTGCGATAATATTATCAATTGACAAAAAGAAGGAAAAAAAAAGGAGAGAAAAAGGAAAATTAGTAAAAAAAAAACTTGTATTCGAATCGTGTAAAATTTCGTGTAACCAACAGTAAGCTATAATTGCGTTGATAAATAATTTGGCATTTAATTAATAGCTTCCGCAATATGTGCGAATGTGTAAATATTTATCCCAATATAGGAACTGTGTTCCAATGATAACACATGCATATGTGTGTATATTGAGAAAATCCCACATGTATTATGATAATAAATATGAATTCTGTATTAGAACGTGAAATGAACGACGGTGTGTACAATTCAAACATGATATCGTAATATTTGAATAAAATTAACGCGGTAATTCGAGAAAAAATAAAATAAACTTCAACATTTCTGATAATTCGAAATCGTCCCAAAACGAATTCGGAATTTTAAATCTTTCGGAACTTTTGAAATTCGGGCCTCCCTATGTAATTATTTTGGTCACGTACAGGTATAATATGATGATTCATTTCTCAATAGGCATATGTATCAGATATGTGTATAAAATAATGTGTAAAATGTGAAATTAAGGGGATATACATTATATATACGATCGGAGTCTTAATTCTATGTATATTGTCAAATTCATAGTCTCAGCTGGTAGTACAGACATTATATGTGCGATAATACGTTCTTTGTGTAAACTAAAAATAAGATATAGCGTTTAGGAGTTCGCATATCAATAAGACGACGATATACTATGTATATACGTCCTCTTTGCGTCTCTTTAAAAAAATATGCGATTTGAATGATAATGACAAAATCCGTGTAATAAGTATAAAGTAGCCAAATAAGATAGCTATGCGGAAGCTCATTGATCAAGGACAAAATACCAACTGTTTGTGTACATATGTGTGTACGTAATCGATATACGTAGGATGAATTAAACCGTGTTACTAAATACCCAATAAATTTTATACACCTACCCACCAGACACGTTTTAAAAAAATACCCACGAATTTATACTACGAAATTATAAACTGCGATATGGGATTCGAATCATCGAGAATTTAATTAACACGCGGAGGTTGTTCATTTTTTTATTTTTTTTATTTTTTTCCTGTCATTGAAAATACGGAAACTAAGAAAACTGTATTCCTGTCCTTAAAAACGAAAAAAAAAACAGGAAAAAAAAACGACAGAACGAAACACGTTGCAGTCTGCAAAAGACCGCCAATTTAAAAGGCAGCAAAGGTATCATCGTTACATGGTATGTACTATATTGCGGTCACGTCGCATATCAAAGCTCCAAACTGTGGTATATTTAATTCAGTAATTAGTTGCTCTAACGCGTAAAAAGTCGAGGATTTATTTATTCATTTATTCAAGTCACATGTGTATATACTATATATAACGAGAGTTACCAAATCTGGATTTATATCTCGTCGCAATATCTGCGACAGTTATATAAATAATATAGCTATTATATATATTGCAATAAATTAATTCCAGCACACCGTGAGAAACTTGCAATTAAATTTTGCACTCCCGTTGATCGGTTTTATATGTATAGAATGTAACTTCGTTATAAAATCATATGAAAACTTATCGAATTTTTCACGTTTTCGTAAAATAGATTAATCTCTTAGTAAAATTTCATTAAAATCATTGCTTTGAAATGAAATCTCGCGTATTGTATCGTTGAATAAACAAAAATATAATGAATAAACGAAGCTCTGCTACACCCGGAACCGAAGTACCTATAACATCGATAAACTTCATCGCCAGACCCGTGAGTACAGGGAATTTAATGGTTTCCCTACGTATATAAAATTTCAACGACTTTACTATAGAGTTTCACAATTCTTTTTCTTTTTTTTTCTCTCTCTCTCTTTCCTTCTTTTCTTTTTTCGATTTTTATTCTCTCATTTTTGTCTTTAAATTGAATTTTATGAACAAGCATTTGTTATCCTTATATCTAATAATATCATTATGAGATAAACGATTCAGAACTAAAGCACGAAAATCGTCAATTTTCTCAAGAAATAAAAAAAAAATGAAAGAATTCAGAAATAAATTCAAGAAAAAGGATTCGCGATGGCTGTGATGCGTTACGGAAATATTTCTATGCACGTACTACATATATTGTATAGGATTACATTATCTTTTATTCCGACGTCCGTCGTGGCGCTTATAGAATGAGATACCAGGAGGAAAGTCGAGTGTCGAATAACGAAAAAGAATCCCTTCCCTATTGTCTCTAATTAAGCTTCGTTACCTACACATGTATCATATTGCAATTTCGTGCGGTATAAAACACATTTAAATTTCGCACGAAGCTCGACTATCTTTTTCTTTTTTTTCATACTCTTGCGTTTTGCATATAAAGAACAACGATTTCTTCAATAGTAAAATAATTATAGCTTTTCAAAAAGTAACGAAAAAAAAAAAGGAATTGTATTTAAATCGCGGATCTTTTTTTTTCAGCACTGAGTTGTTAGTTCGCGCTTTCGCACATTTTGCATGGCGAATAAACGGTCAGTTTTGTTTTAGTCCAAGCTTAACCCGACCTCGTGGCAAAAACTGATCAATAAAAAGTGTCTCGTTCAAGAGCGCACACCTACGTATACGTATAATATGAATTATATACCTATTATATGTTGTATACCTATATTACGAATTGAATTGATGTAGAACGGCTTTATAGTATGTATTATAAATCAATGCCAATGTTATAGCGCGAGAAAGACCATGGAAATATTTCCTGAAATTTTTGGGGCCAATAAATAATTGAAGTACCGAATTTGAATAATACCGACTGAAAGTTTTTGGAAAGGTTATTTCTCCGGAAGTCCACATAGCCGATTCCAAAAATTTTGAAACAAAGAACACCGAGGCTTCGAAATTCCGGAAGGTAAAAGATCCGAACGGCCAAACCTCCCAGACTTGAAAAAAAAACGCTCGATTTTTTCGAAATTAAACACGAATTTGATAAAACAAAGAATCAAAAGTGTCGCGCGGCGCAGCGTCCGGGTCCAAGTTTATAACAATAAGACGGTCTAAACCGCATCTGCGTGATCCATCTCCGTCTCTTTGGCCTTAGTTTTTGTTGTCCTATTATCGTTACAGTCTTCCTCGTTTCAGGTGAACGACTAGGTAATAAAAACTTAACCGACTACCGCAGACGGCCACACCTTATAAAGAGCAGCGAACTGCTTTCCCAGTCTGAAGATAATTTTTTGAAACCAGGTTGTAGCTATAGCTAGATATAATGTATATACGTCTATGCCGGTAAATATATAAGATGTTCGAATTTTCCCGCGGTTTGGACTAAAATCTAATAAATAAAATTATAGAAAAAAAAATTGATATTAGAAAAAATAAAATAAAAAAACTGTTACTATTTTTTTTTTTTTTTGTTCACTACTTCCAGGGCGATTTTCATGCCCATGATTTTGTGTTCTACCTATAGCACGGGTACGTGATTTTTGTCTTCCAGTTTTTGTTTAACTCCGCTGGATCCGGTGCTACGAGTAAAGTTAAGTGTCGAAAAAGCGAGGAAAAAAAATTATTACCGCCTCACCCTAATTCTTCGGGTATGACCGCACTGATTGGCTGGGAATTCGTTGATCTAAAAGTGTCAAGGTTCACTTGCTCCACCAATTTGTCTAGCCATTTCTCCAAATTAATGCTACGTGACTCACTTTTGTAATTTCAAAATATTCAAGGTCTGAGTCAGACGGAGTTCTAAACACCCAAATATCGCGTAGACATTTTTTTTTTGCTGTCAAGATATCGACGAAGATTCATCAGCAACGTTTATATCTCAACGATTTATGCCCCGAAGGGTTCATTTGCCGGAAAAATTCTATTTACAAAAAAGTTGCAGCTAATCAAAAACTACGATTTATGTTCAGTGTATTTTTCTGAGAAGTTTAAAGTGTCGGAGATAATTGCAGAAAAGGTATATGGAAGATTTTTCATCGACGTTTTTATTTTAGAGACTTATCTCCCGAAGGGTTCATTTGGCAAAAAAATTCTATCAACAAAAAAGTTGCGACTAATCAAAAACTACGATTTATGTTCAGTGTATTTTTCTGAGAAGTCCAAGGCCTCGGAGATAATTGTAAAAAATGATAATTCTTGATTTTTCTCAAAACATAGTATATCCACGCTGTGCACGGGCATATTATTCAACGGGTATATATACGTCTCTTGATAGTTCCGATACCTTTTGCATAATACACTCAAAGTACGTAACCACCCATAATTACGATTTACGGTACACCCTGTACCTAAACTCTCCAGATCCCGAGTCTAAGCTCGGGTTGGGCTGTTTTACTGGCGTTTAAGTCACTGACCTCAACTCGTGAGCGACAGCGTGTATTACGTAGGTATGTGATGTGATGTGATGTGAACGTCGATCTAAGAGTCTAGTATAGAAAGAATTTCGCATGGAAACAGTACCGCAACTAACATTGTTTCATTTCTTTTATTTTTTTATTTTATTTTTTTCTTCTTATAATACACGATATAAACTATAATGACCATTGTACCTAATTCTCAGCGTTTTATGTAATCGGATGAAAAAAAAAAAAAAGTTTTCCACAAACTTAGAGCCGATGATCTTTAACAAAAAAAAAAAAAAAAATGATTTGGTAACGGAATGGTTTTGATAATTATCCTCGATTAAAAGATACCGATAGAGATTATTGGGATCCCGCGTTCGAATGAATGTCTTTCACAAACCTGATAGACATATAGGTATATACCTGTAGACTATAGGTCTAATACGCCAGTTTGGCAATCCTGTTCAACGAGTGTATCGAGACTTACGTAAAATAAGAGTTATGGTTCGGGTACAGCAGCTTCAGTCTATAGGGTCTAGGTATACTATAGAAACGTCAATCGTTAGTTTTAACGATCTTTTCTTCCTGTGAAAAGTCAGAGCGCGAATAACAATACGGGATTAAGCAACAATAATTGGCTAATTATTCTTCGTTAGATGCTTTCTTTTTTTTTTACTCCAATTATTTTTTTTCAATACTTTCAGACGTTATTTTCCGAATCGTTCACAATGAATCGAAAATAAAATAAAAAACATTAAAAATAAAAGAAAAAACCGTATTGTGTACAAAGAAACGAAACTCGAATGGAATAATTCTTTTTTTTTTTTGGCTATCGTATGTGTATACATGTATGGTACGTTCAGTGCCTGGTCGACCTCGATGTATGTTGATTTCTGGCGCTATACACGTGCTCGCACATTCATGTATCGTCAAGCTCTACGATCAAACTGCACGCATGTGCGTACGTACGACAGGTAGATATTATCCTATACATGTGTGTGTGTGTGTGTGTGTATATATGTACATATGTACATACAATATGTATGTCACGAAGCACAAAGTAAGAATGAAATCACTTCCTTAATTATTCATACGCAGAAAAAGATAAAGAATACACTGAATAGAAGAGAGGGAAAGAGGGGAAAAATTTACATGTTTTCGAGCAAGTTTTTCGACGTTTATCGATATATACGATTCGTGCAATTATTTAAAAATAGTAATAACTTCTCGGTCTTTTTTTTTTTTAATAATGAAGCGACGTTTCCACCCTCCAGGATTAATTTTCCGCGCTCTTTGAATCCCGGAAATTATTGGTAATTGAAAAGCGAAGATTCTTGTTCAAATATTAGTTCGTGTCAGTAGATTTCAAAGTCTCTTATGCAGGTATATATAATATTTGCCCAGTTATCACGGTGAGCGGACTTTGCAAATGAAATTCTCAATCTCATTCAGATAAACTCTTCCGCTAATTCCGCAGTAACACGTGCGATTTCAAATACATACAATTCTCAACAACAACAACAGAAGCAACAACAACAAAAATGTATAAAAATAAAGAAAAAAAATAGAAGGTGATAAAAATCAACTCACCTTCTCCCAGCGGCAACATGTTGCGGTGTACCACTCGGGCTAGAAGCTGGACTGGTAGCAGTCGAATTTCCCGAGGAAGTAGAGCAGGATGTGGTATCGCTGGCCGTAGTTCTAGACTGGACACTGCTTCGTCTACTCGACTCTTGATTCCTCCCTCTAGATCTACCCCCTGTGAGTCTCCCTCTACCAGGTGAAGTAGCTGCAGAATTAGTACCGAAAACTCTGTTCGTAGTAGCCGGTGCACTGTTAGGTCTCAAGGCATGAGTTGTTCCCGGGGCAACTCGACTGTTACCATTTCCGTTACCGTTGTTATTATTAACAGAATTTCCGTTCGTCTGCGCAGCCAATATTTCAGGCGCTATAAGCGCTATATCTGGCAATGAATTTCTCCCTGTTATTATAACGTCGACGGTATTTTGGTGGAAATTATTAGACGAGCCCGAGGCTCCGTTCAGATTCAATTCGCGATCTAATGATTCATCGGCCTCCGGTAAACGCAGATGACGCAAACGTCTCATAGACGCTCTCACCCACGATGTCCCGTTGTTATTGTTATTACTGTTGTTTAAATTGTTCTGCGGGGTTTGATTAGGGGGCGAAATTCTCTGGGGAGGACCGGGGCACCCCAGGACAGGTAGAGACTTTGCGACTGGTACACCGCCAGCAGACATGACGATACTGTCAGTCGAGTTCGAGGACGTATTATACGGTTGACGCATGCGCATTGTGATATTACCGTTGTTTACCGAGTTTGTGGAGGGGATCTCTTCCTCCTCCTCCTGCTCCTGCAGAGACGCCGACGCCGACGCCGACGTCGACGCTAAAACCGGCGCCGCCCCTTCTTCCGTTTCTTCTTCTTGTTCTTCTCGTTCATCTTGTTCTTGTCCTGCTTGGATCTCTCCTTGTACTCCTGCGGAAGAACTGCGTCGCTGTAGCTGAAGCTGTTCTTGTATGATTACAGCTTTCGCTCGCGATGATTCCACTTCCTCGACCCATGACCAATCCACATCCGATGCGGATGACGATGACGATAATGTCTCGGTCGAATCATCGTCTTCCAGTTCCGTTCTGAAGGAGGAGATTACGATTTTTGGTGTTCTTTTTCTCTTTCTTTTTCTTTTTTTTTTTTTTGCATTTGTTGGTAAGATGAATGGGTGGTATAAAAATCAGCCTCTTCGTTTATAGTAAATATTACAATATTTCAAATTCAAAAGAGAAGTTTAGAAGAGAATTTTTCGTTTTTTCAAAATTGAAAGAAAAAAAATATAATATGAAGAAACGGAAAGAGTGATAATGTCGTCTCGGTTTATTGAGAAATGAGTTTTTCTAATTTGGAAAATGGAAAGAAATTTTTTTATTATTGTACGAACACGAAGAATTGGGTTTTTCAGAATTTTTTTATGGGTTTTTCAAGGTTCGTTCTTTTTTTCGTGGGGCCTTTCTCTCTGCCTCTCTCTTTCTGTCGGAATATCTAAAAAAATATATTCAGAATTTTTTTTTTCATATCTGCCTAGATTTTTCTTATTCTTTTCATTTATTTATTCATCTCTTATTTCACTTATTTTCATACAATTCGGAGAAATGAGTATAATGTAGAATAATCCGAATTCAGCGAGATATAATATATGTATCTAGGTAAGAATATACGTAGCAACGAGAATAATTTTCGAGGAAAGAGTGACTTGAATGCCGTTTACACGGAACAAGAAACGACATGGTTTCTGTTTTGTTTCATTTCTCATAATTTCATTTCATTTCTTTTCTGAAACTCAAGTTTCGGTAATATTTTACGAAATAATCATAAAAAATAAGTTTCTTCGTATGTATAATTGAAGTTATTATATACTTAATTCACATTTGTGTGCTTTTTTTTCTTTTTCAAACTAATTCGTTAATCAAACGATTGATTTCTGTCTGATTATGAAAATTCTAACTATCAATCTGTAATAATAAAATATCTATACGTATGTACCGCACGTTATACCTGGATATAACTAGCGCGAAAGTGTTCTAGTTTCCTATTGCGGTTCACTTTGCTATCGCCGTTTCCACGCTCCCGCAAGTATCAATACATACGTGTCTACACTCATTTAATATACGGGGTGATTCAGTTTGAGCGGCTCATATTGCGAGGTTAGATTCCCCGTGAAAATCTGAAACAAAATTTCCTTTACCGAAAATTCGAGATACCGATAGTTTCCGAGCTACGGAAGATCTTAGTTGACCAATCGCAGACCGTATAAGTCACACGGACAGGGCACCGCGCAACTTCCGCTATAAGTTCTGCGTCACCTATAAGTTCTGCCATTGGTCGACTAAGATCTTCCGTAGCTCGGAAACCATTCTGCCCACGAATTTTTGGTAAAGGAAATTTAGTCGTAGAATTTGACAAAGTATCTACCCTCATAATATGGGATCCAAATCACCCTGTGTATATGTAAATATCTATAATCGCGTATATACATATATATATATATATATATATATAAAAATTTACCTATGTATATAGTTATATAATGTATTGAATATACAAAGCAAATGCTATTGCCTTGTTCGGGTTATCTCGAGGCCGTATATAATGTGCTACCACACAATACATATAAAACAACGCGTTAGATCTTATGTTACCGATTTCACGTGTGTATCTCGTTTCCATTTTTATTATACTCCGTAGCGTAGAATTTAGAGAATATTTTCCATACAGATATTTCGTTGGCTATATGGATATATTAATCGAATAATAATTGATTATCATTGCGTGTATATTGAAATAATAAGCTTGATGAAAATTGAAGAGAAAGAGCGATGTAATTAATTTAATCCTTTTGTTTTATTGCGCCACATTATTCCGTCTTCGACCACATATGTATGCCTATACGCGTGCCGCGTTAAATTACGCGTAACAAAACGCGGAATACTACTTTGGTATAAAGGTATGAGGTATAAGATATAAGTTAAACGTATATACGTATAGTTAGCAGCTTGCTAGTTGCACGCACCCTGAACACCCTTTCCTGCACTTCCTGTTGTTTACGAACAAACTGTATAAAGGTATCTACATGCATTTATTACCTACATACTATATATAATACGAGTATATGCCAAACTATTCGATATATACCCACAGCTGTATATTATATAGATATATCTATATATATATTAGATATTGAAAAATTGACAAATTTTCAGAAATTATATCCCTGTACCATGTATATAGAATAAAATGAGGATTCAATGAAATGAAATTATAAATTGTTATCCATTTTCTTTGTACTTTCAATTCGACCATCGTCTCTTGCTTTAATCATTATAAATTATTGGCTCAAATAAAATAGAGTTTAAAATAATGAAAACAAATGTAGGTACATATGATCAATTGTTATATAAGTACATGGATACATACTTATACAGGTATATGAAAAAAACATTGAATATATAGGCAAAATAAAAAATAAAAAAATAATTAAAAAAAGAGTGAAATTAGGGTAGATATATGTATAATATAGGCAAATTGATAATTCCACTACTCCACACGTGCCATGGAATAATTCCTATATACGCGTGGTTTCGAAACACAACTGTTCATCACCCGCACCCACATGTAGGTAATGGGCTTAGGTATACGTATGTATCCAGCTGTCGTATATATTTTCGTTACACTTTGTAAATTGCACGGTCTATGAACCTCTACGTGTACATATATACGAGTTTTATTATGTTGATAGAAACGAGTATAATATATACCTATATATGGATGTACTACGTATAGGTACACATTCTAGTTCAAGAGGAATAAAAGAAATTACAAAAAAAAAGATCAGTGACGTCTAATTTTTTTCAAAATCTGATTCTTCCAAAACTAACAAAAGAGATATAGAGAGGGAGAGAGAGAATATAAATGTATACAATATTCTTTCGACTGAAATCTGCCAAAAAAAAGAACCCAAACGACAAAGCCAATCATTGTTATGTCTAATTTCCATTTTCTTTTTTTTTTTCCTACGAAATCCGTTTCCAGAACGACAAAAGCACAAAAAAAATCGTTCGAAAAAGGAGGGATAATTTTTATAGATATATGTAAAATTTTGAACTCACCTAACCGAGACATCAGATGATCGTTGCGAAACTCTGTTGCCATTTGAAGTTGATGGTTTTTCGGAGCAGTCATTATCGAGACAATTGTATTTATCGAAGTTGATATTCGGTCTATAAAATCCCTGGGGTCTTATACCTTCGGTGAATGATTTCCTGTCCGGTTTGATGATCTGCAACGATCTCCTGAGTCTCCCATTAGCAAATATGATCCGTTTCACCTCGTCGTCGTCGTCGTCGTCCTCGTAGTCGTTGTCGTCGTCGTAGTAATGATTCTCATCGTTTCGATTTCGATCGCAGGATGATTTTCTCGACTTTTTAATCGGCCCCCTCAAAGACTGAGACTTCAAAAACAATAACTTAGGATTGTGATTGCGATTCGACGACGACGAGGACGATGACACAGCGTTGAGAACTGTATAGTCGATCGAAAGGGGCCTCGATATTTTGTTCTGCATATTTTTCGGCACAATTTTCGAGCCCAACGACGAAGAAGAACCAGCTAAAACGATTTCCGAATTATTAACTTCGTTGCGAAATTCCAGGCTCCCATTTTCCGCGTCGAATATTACAGGGGAATATTCTTCTTCCTTCATTAAAGGACCGTCCGATGATACGGATCCGTTAATCCCGTCCAAATCTTCCTCGTCTTCTTCCTCTTCTTCCTCATCCTCGTAATAATCGGAGTCTAATTCGGTGAGAAAATTAAACGCGTTGTTTATCTCTCGAGTCTCGAAAGTTTCCGTGGCAGCAGTAAAACTATTCCCAAACTCTTTACCGTCGACGATATCAACCGCACCGTTGCACATCGAATTAGAAACGTATTCCGTAGTGTCTAACGCGTCTCTACCGCCGCGTATCGAAACCCCGTCAATTTCGTCACCGTAATAATTATCATCATTTTTATTTCTAAAACGGGTCGTCGTATCCTTCTCAATAACAATTTCCAAATTTTTCGTTATATCTTTAACGCGTTTTATGGTATCGGAGGATACAACGTCGATCCTTTTACCAACCGGCGTTACCTTGTCGTGACCCAAAGTGACCAAAAGAACATCCGAAGCATCTGCCTCCGTATCCGCACGATCTGTATTTTCATTTTCACGGGATCGACTGTAATTATTATTATCGATATTATCTCCCGTTTGAATACCTCCTTCGTTGTTATCGGTTACGTCTACGTCCCGTTTATCTTCTTCCAAATTTAAGGATAATTTTTCCTCAAGTTTCGGGGGACACACATCCAGCAAATGTTCTTGTTCTTCGTAACGAGTTAACGGTGATGATGAACGCGTACAACCACGGGATATACTGGTTACATTGATGCTGCTGTACTCGTGCACTCCGTTATTTAGGTCGATCAAATCACCGTCGTCTATCTCGCTTGCAGCCATTTTGTAGCCGTGGCGTTTAGTTCCTTGAAAGAAAGAAGAAGAAAAAAAAAACATTTTTATTTTCTTCTCTTTTTTTTCCTTTCTTTTTTTTTTTATAAAATAATAAACAGAGAAAATCGGTTTTCGGAAATATAACGTGTTATATCTCTTTAAATCTACGTATAATCGATATAATGTTATTCCGTTAAATTCCAAGAGTGATTATGGAGCTGAAAACACGACGTCGGAATAAAATGAATGAAAAAATATAAATAAAATAACAACACACGCACACGCACACACTCACATGCGCACGCAAGCACAGAAAAGAGTCTCTGACCAACACAAGATATAGAAATGATGAGAAGACAAAGAATGAATTTGATTAGTCAGATGAATAATAAAAATTGCAAAGAATCACAATAATTAGTTTCGAATTTGAAAAAGAAACAATAATAAAAGAAAGAACAAGGCTCACCGAACAGAAAAATGTTTGTTAAAAATTCTCGGATACTTGTCACAGCTGAGAATGACATTTTATTTCTTTTCTTCTTCAAGTAGTAATAATAATAACAATAGTAGTATTAATAATAATATAATAATGTTGATAAGTTTGAGAATAATATTATTTTTAAATTTATTGAAAACTGCACATAACACTTTGAAAAAGTAATTTATACGTGAGTATATAGGTGTATGAAAACTGAAGGTTATAGTTACGAAGGTAAGTATAAGATAGGTAGGTAGGTGGGTATGACGTTCGAAGTTTGAGATGCAACTAAACTAACTGACTGGTATAGAGTGACAAAAGAATTGAAAATAAGAGTGCAGTCGATGTAGTATAGGTAAAGGTATAAGGTTATTCTTCGTCTAGTAAACGGCTAAATGCGTCAGCTCATTTAGTGGTAATTAACACCAAAACGATAAATGGAAGACAGAGCTATAGGTAAAACGCTCCGAGGTGTTTTGTGTAGTATAAGGCGTAACGAAAATAGATTCGATATCGAATATTTATTATCGCGCGAAAAAAAAAGGAAAACAAAAAGAGAGAAAAAATATAATTTTCTTATTTTATATACCTATATTTGGCAAAAATGAATTTCGCAATCGGGCCTGCAATGCGCGGATGCATTTTTCATTCCGCTAATATTGCATAATAATTGAATGCATTTTTTCCACTTCGCAACTGCAGTCGTACGTTTACTATTTATAGGTGTGAGTATACATATATATACCTATAAATTAGCAAATGCACGCGGAAATTCTATGAGGATTTTATTGTCTTAAAAATATCGACTACTACTATTACTGTACATACGTAAATCTAATACTCTTTGATTATTTGACATTTCGAACATGTACGGTTGACAAACACAGAATCTAAATAACTAACACGTGCGACCAGTACTGAACTAAACTAAACTAAACTAAACTAAACTAAACCGAACTGAACTAAACTAAGAGAACCGGACACCTACTCAGCTAAATTTAAAGATCTAGACTCGCACTTAAATTAAGACCATCGAATATACATACACATACATATATATATATATATATATATATTTTTCTAAACTGTACGTCTATAGTTGTGAAAATTTTCCACATTCAAATATAACAAAGCGAAAAATTCTTCATTCGATACAGTTATGCCTATAGCTTGGCTGATTTAGTAGACGTATTTAAAAATAATTATAATGTAATATCCTGAATATAATTACTCAAGAATTATTATTTTTGAAAAAAATTATCAACTCCAAAATTTTCAGATTCGGTATTGAATTTGAGTGATAGAAAGAAAAAAAAAAGGGAGAGTATTACACTAAATCTTAATTTTCTAAAAATAATGCCGAAGCTTCGATCAATTAATTTTTCATTGATCGCGAATAAAAAAAAAAGGCTGTATAATACCATAAATAAAAACGAGCGAGTGATATACGTATTGCTATTCGTCAGGTTGGTAACTCCACGAGTTCATTGAGTTCAAAGTATGTGATGACTACGTCAGCAATTACCTCCTCGAAATGAATCATCCATTAACCAATTTATTTCTTTCTCTTTTTCACTCGACTAATATTTTTAGCTCTATAATTGCTACGCGCCTGCAATGTACGTATAGTATATAGCGTATGTAGAACGAGGGTCTACTCTCACATCTCCCAAGTTTTTAATCAGAATTATTGTCGTGCATAGTGTATTGCGCCTACAAAAAATATATTATCTGTTACACACAAACCAGAGAGATATTTTTCTCCCCCAACTTTTCCCCTCGACGGTTTTTAATTATCCGTTAAGCGGAACAAACGAAATGGAGGAACAAATTAATAGATAAATGAACGAACAGAATATATTTGAAAAAAAAGGACTGCGATTGTTGGCTCGTTTCTCAATGATATTTTTTTTACTTTTTGTTAACTGAAGGTCGCTTCAATAATTTCGACCTCTTTACATACACTTCTCGTTTTATATTCCATATAGACATATTTAAGTAAAGTTATTGTATCTTATCTTCTGTGTCTAACGCAATAATTGTCTTTCAGTTCCTAATAATACGTAACTCTGTGAGTGAAACTATTCCTTCTCATACACGAAACAAAAAAAAAAAAACGGGAACAACATTTCACAGACTTAATAAAGAAAAACCGTGTCACGTCTGTCACTGAGATTCTCAATTACATACGTATTCCCTATTTATTCATAAGTATATTTTACATAAGTAAAAAGTATTATTATTATTAAATAAGATTAAATTGAAAAAATATTTAATAAAATATATTTTTGGTTTATAATAGTATATCTAGTTAGTTATACTTCCGACATATATGTATGTATGTCTATATGTATATGAGGGGCGATGAATGGAGCTGCAAGCTGTTTACATTTAATAAAATAAAATTAACGCGTATATGGTAATGAACTGTCAAAATCAGCTGTTCATATAATCATATGGTATACCTAGATATTGTATAATATAATATGTGTAAATTTTCAAATGGAATTCGCGCAGCTGCCTTTTATTTGTCAGGAAATGCTTACAAGTTGCGATACGTAGGTATATGAGCTATTATAAATGAAAAACTAGAAAGATATCTGTTAATATAAATATAGGTTGAAAGAATTTCAGAATTCTTATACTCATGCGTGAATTTAAATATTTCAGATTTTGAATAAGGATTGAAAGAAATTTTCCATACATTATAAAATTTCTTAGTATTTCGCATTTCTTTATGTGACTAACGCAGCTCATAGTTTAAACATATTTCGAATCGGATATCCTGCGTGACTTATACGAGTTTAATTCCATGGAAAAAGAACAAAAAACATGAATGAATCTATCGGTTTGGTTTGGCGTGGAATTTTTCCGTCTACAAAATACGTATACATAAATACAAACGGCGATTCTGACGTCATGTATGTATGATAAATAATCACCGCATTGATTGCGAAGGAATAAATAATTTAATGAAAGATTAGTCGTGTTTCTTTTTTTTCTTTACCCTCTCTGAACGGACAAACTCGAAAGCTTTAAGAAAACAGCTGTTGGTCAATTCTACGTCATTGCATGTTCAGTTCAAAACTGGTTATAAAGAAGTTGACTACTACCGACGTGGTTGAAAACATTGCGATTTGTCAATCACGATTAAGCAATCTTATTCAAATCGCAAGACAACTCGCTATACTTCTTCTATCGTATAATCGCGCGAGTTTATAGACTTTCTATTAAAACGATATAGAATAAGAAACGAAACTACGAATCCATAGTCTGAAGGGAAAAAAGCAAAGGCTATATTTACAATAATCAAATTCAATCACAATACATAAAAGTTTATTCAATTATCAGAAACAATAGAGAATCACTTGAATGAGGGGAATAATGGCGGACCTGAAATTAGCCGCGTGCAAGTCGCCACAAGAATGCACTATTAAAACTAATCGAAACCTTTACCTTGCGCATCGATTCATTGAATAATAATGAGTATCAACCAAGAAGAATTGCACCCACATCTCATGTCAGCGAAACAAACTTCGTACACTTAATAAACATCAGATTGCGGAACACAAGGAAGCAAATGAAACTGAATACAGTTATACGAGATAAACATGTGGTTGAATATGTATCACGTATATATGTATATATCTGCGTAAGCGCACTTGTCAACTACCTGCTGCACGCATTGCATTCGTGCAATAGTGTGTAGAATCGGACATGTTACAATGCATCGGACGTTCGCCCCATCGCCGATAGTCGCTTCGCGACCTTCAATTGTTTATTTCTATTTTCTGTTACCAAACTTGCAAAAGGTTGTTCCTTTGTTTTCTCACTAACCGTGTGTATGCGGGTATCGTCTATTATTATCATAAGATGACCCGCATGAATTGATAATAAAAGAAAAAAGTATCACTGGCACATTTTGGTTTTATTGAACAGAAAAAATCCATCCAGAGCATTGAATACCTAATTAATGATTGAATACTCACACATTTGCTCGTATAGTTTAATTACATCCACGTTATATCCATCCGCGATAACAACCACTGTTTACACTTTTGTCCTCAATTACATACAACACACTAGGTACGCGACACGTGGGACTGAGCCACGCAGTCCAATACTCTTATTGAATAGAAAGAAAAACGAAAAAGAAATCATCAAGTTTGAAACAAAAAACTGCAATTCAAAATCGGAATTATTAAATAGAAGAACGCGGACACGTGAACCGCGGACGCCGCTCACGCAGCACTGAAGAATGAGAGGCGACCGTCTCCAGACTCGCGCGACTCGTCGTCTCGCTTTCTTTCTCTCTTTTTCTCTCTCTATTTCACTCTATTCGTGTGCTGTTACGCTTTGAGTGTGTCAGGTATCTCCTCTCCGCCTCTCGCCGTGCGCCGTAACCCCCCGCCGCCAATTCTCTACCATTCGTCCAAGTAAACTTTAAGTCGGCGAGTTTTAAAGCCGTAAGGACCAGATTGCCGCGTCGAATCGGCTTTTAGGTATATGATAGCCGACCTTATGTATATGTATTATGGTATACAAACAGGCGAACGAAACGACGGCCGGAGACCTGCTGAAACTGAACAGTGGCGTCGCAAAGAAGGGCGCCGAGACTCAAGGAATTTGAAAACGAACGACAAACGATATGATCGATGACTGAAATGAATATAGATTGTTCTAACGAAGCTCGGCTTTTATTTTTTGCTATTATTGTTTGTTGATCTCTGAAAAGGGCAAAAAATGAATTGATTGAATAAATGACGAAAGCTGAATAGCGTATCAAAAGAGACACGAAGAATTGACATTTTCTTTCAAGTTTCCCTGAACTGAAATGAAAATTTTCGTCCCAAATATGTATTATGTATTGTAATTTCATTATACCGTTTCGGTAATAATTAACTCGGTATTTAAGTTAGACCAGACGGCATATCCGCGTATGTACAGTAAATAATAACGGTTCTTGCAAAACTGTGTATAGAGCAGGTAAAAACTTGAGATATATGTACATATGTATATCTATACACACAGGTATAGTCGTTCATTACCAACCGGGATTTTGTTTTCGGGAAATAAATACTTTAGATATATATCCCAATACAGTCTACGAGTAACTTTGGAAAATTTGTCCAATTACTTGCTTACCGCAAAATCTTCAGAGATTACTATACACATATGTTCACCGAAATGTAATGGGAAAGAAGAAGTCAACGCTCGATGTTGCGAAAAAATTTACTCTACACGTAATGATATAAAATATGTACACAGATACTCATGGAACGATCGATTACTAGATTAACGATAGTTATTGTAATGTTTTCAATGATAATAATAATAAATTGAAAAAAAATATGTTATACGTAATAAAATGATTAGAAGAAAATGAATGGCGGGAAAAGCGCGTTTAAATAATGAAAGGCATTTTTTGTGACTTTCGACACTGTGATAATACGATGAAACCTAATAATTTAAATTTTTTAGTCTTTTTTCTAGAAGATCTGGGTCCAGACGATGTTTGCAAAGGTATTGACCCTCTAAAAAAAGCACCGGTATTTCATAGCGGTATAAATTGTTATAATTTTCATTTCCATTCGCGGTGATGTCGATTTGTTCTAACTGATAACGACCAGCAAATCGATTTTTCAATTCTTCTTTCAACACATCACATAATGGACATGGATCCTTTGTGAATAACGTTAATTTTGGCGGCGATGATATTCTGTGAGACCTATAGATCAAGATTATAGGTGTAAATGATTTCCAAACCATTTTTATAACGAAAAAAAGACAAAAAAAGAAGCACTATGTACATCACAATGTTTGAAAAAACATCGTGCGGGGCTAACGTCAAATAGATATGGTTTATATTTTAGAAATTACAGAAACCACAGCTTACAGTTTATGGATAAAAATATTTCATCTTTATATCATAATAACAACATTGTAGAAAACATGAAAAATATATCATATAAATATATAAATGCAATCAATAATCGGCCGATTAATCATTATAATTACTAGATAATTATAATGAGGAATGAATCGAACTTTTGGACAAACATTATTAAAAATATATTGTATCTGATTCATAGCTTTGAGCGGTGTATTCAAACTGGATTCAGACTAATTTTACTTATATATTTTTTACATTACAGTCGTATATTCACTCATCTAACGCGTTTTGAGTTTCAGTCGCTAAATGCGGCAGATAACTGCTACTCGTATTCAAAGTGATTTGAGCCAAATTCTATACAAAAAAACTTACAATTTTTCAATTAAAATTGAAGATGCTCCACCACCTCCATTACAGATCGAAGCAACTCCTTTCTCTCCAGCTTTTAATGCGTGCACCAAATGGACAACCAGTCTTGCTCCAGACATACTGTGATTTGATTGATTGAAGATTTGTATAAAGAAAATATCAAATTGATTAATTCTGGGAAAATTAATAAATTTCACGAGCTTCAATACAGAAGATTGAATAATTGCTCTTACCCGATCGGATGACCAAGGGAAACGGCTCCTCCGTGGATATTAACTTTGCTTGGATCAATATCTAAGATTTTTTCGTTTGCAAGAACGACGACGCTGAATGCTTCATTGATTTCCCACATCGTAATATCGTTTTTATTCACTCCAGCCCGCTCCAGCAGCTTTGGAAGTGAAAACAAATTGAAAAACCGAGGTTCATAATCACAAAAAAGCCAGAAATGATATTTAACTCAAAATTTTTGTCAAAAAAGTAAAGAATATTGAACAAATGCTCTTTAGATGGAGATATAGATTCACCTTAGGCACAGCCAGGGCTGGTGCGATAGGAAAGTCAATAGGGTCAGTCTCAGCATCCTGAAAAGCGACCACCCTCGCCAACGGTTTCAAATTCAATTTTGTCGCATTGTCAGAAGTAGTCAACACCAGCGCTGCAGCTCCGTCGTTTAGTGTAGAGGCATTTCCAGCTGTTACGGTTCCGTTTTCTTTCTTAAATTCAAAGAAAGACTAGATTCAGACACATAGAAAGAAGTATCGATCCTTTTTTTTTGTTCAAAATCAAGATTTAATAAAAATACCAACGTTATTCCAAACAGTTAAATAATCATCCATGTATCTGAGGAATCATGGAAATCAAAGCTAAACGCTTAGGGTCCTTTTACCTGAAATACGGTGTTGAGTTTAGAAAACTTATCAAAGTTCACTCTTTTGTACTCCTCGTCTTCCGAGAAAACAAGATCGGGCTGTCCTCTTTTCTGCGGTACATTGACTGAAACGAGTTCATCTTTGAAAACATTTTGCTTATAAGCAGCTGCGCTACGCTTGTAACTATTCATGGCAAATTCATCCTGTTGCTGACGAGTTATTCCCAACTTTGACGCAGTGTTTTCAGCACAATTTCCCATATGAAATTTGTTGTAAACGTCGGTAAGACCATCCAAGACGATTCCATCCTGTTGAACAATTTACGGAAAATAAATTACAGTTCCTTGTAAGAAGCAGCACAATAAAGCAAGTTTTTAAAAGTCTCATCTGGCATCTCTTTGATTGAAAAATTTAATTTTTGTTCAGGAAAACCTTTTAAAAATAATCAAGTGATTCAAAAATAAATAAACAGATCGGATATCGATCTTATTTGCAACAATCAGCCATTGAAGAGTGCTGCAATTTGGTGTTTGCAATATTTGTTATCTTGGCAATATAAGATAACGATTTGTTAACAAGTTACAACATTTTGTAGACCTCTATCGTTACACCGCCGTAAGTTGTCTCTCCCCTTTTCATATATAATGGCACGTTAGACATCGACTCCATTCCACCAGCCAAGATAACATCTTGATGACCGCATTGCAGAGCTTGTGAAGCCAGCATGACACTTTTCATTCCGCTCGAACAAACTTTATTTACAGTTGTACAAATCGTTGACTTTGGAAGACCTAATGCAGAAAGAGGACAAATATCTTTCTTGATGTTTCAAGGCGTCAAAAGATAATAGAATCTCGTTTTAAAAATCCAAATATAAATCAGACCTGCAAAAATCACAGCCTGTCTTGCCGGTGCTTGACCCTGACCACCTTGACACACGTTGCCCATGTATACCTCGGATATCTGATCTTTGGAAAGACCAGATCGCTCGATAGCTGCCTAGAAATTGAATAAATCAATAATAAACTTGGTAAGAAATCTTTGCAATTGAATTTCTGTATCAGTAGCTAAATTCTTCTATGATTTAAAAAAAATAAATTTCCAAACGTTTCACAACTTTTTTTATAAGATTTGATTTTACGGAAATTTTTTGCGTTCTTTGACAGAAATATTTACGAGTTTTCGAATAATTGGTTGACAATAAAATCCAGGACTTTTTTCATCGAAAATGATGAAAAAAAAAAAGTAAAAACACAAAAGTTAAGAAGAAATTCAAGTGAATTTTCATAATTTATTAATTTCACCTGTATAGCGACTGCCCCAAGTTTTCCTGCTGACAGAGGAGATAGAGATCCTCGAAAAGATCCCATTGGAGTTCGAGCTGCGCTAACGATAACAACATCATTTAGATTTACCTTCGAGCTGAAGGCTCGGGAATTTGATGCTAATGCCTATAATGAATGAGAAAATAAGATTATGTTTCTAGTATGTATGTACAATTAAACAGGTGAAAGCGAAGAACGTTAAAAAATTGAACGTTAGAAAGACGATGATAAGTAAAAAATAAAAAAGCTTACGTAACAATAATTACGAGAATATTTTTAGTCAAATCTATTATTTATATATTGAAAGGATAAGTGTATGTAACGTAAATTCGAATAAGAAAGTATTGAGGTTATTATACCTTGGCTATTTTCAACATTTTGACGAATTGTATGGTGTTAATTATTGTGTGTGACCTATAAAAGGCAAGACTCTTCCAAACCGTTCGAAGTGTTCTAAACTAAATGAGTTTAAAAATCAACTAGATATGCGTGTTCATTATATATGTAACCTTCATTTGTTATCAAAAGGTCAACAGACCCGCCGCAGCTAACGTGGTTCGATGAGTTTAATTATATTTAATACCGAAAGATGGGCATCGTGTATATTGGTAACTGCGCATGCGCCTTGCAATTCTCTGCAAGAGGATCTTCTGCCTAACCTAACCCCGCCTGACCTAGCCTAACCTGTCTTCTTTGTTTTGAATCATTACATGGAATTTAAATAAAATGGCAGCACGGTATTGCTGCTATGTGGCTGCCGATAGATGATATATGGAGCGATGCTGACAAATCCTAATTACTATCTCATTAATTATTCATTGTTTATGTAATATAAAACCTACATGTACTCATGAATCAGCAATGAGCTAATCTTCAATAATAGATACGTTGAAGGAATCTATCGAAATACATGAATTATTGTGAAAATAATGTAAAAAAAAACCTTGTTCGTCAACTGAATAAATTATATCTTTATATTTACAAGGTTATGTCCCCTCTTATAAACGAAATAATACGAAATTTTAAGTTTGAATTTCTAAAATGAATAACTTTGACTATCGACATTCTATCAGAAGTTCGCCATTCAAAAATCTAGCAGTAGCTTTTTCAGTGAATGTTTTGACGAAAAAATTCGAATTTGATTTAAATTCAAATCTAATAGTATCTTATTTTTAAATATCAGATACCTAAGTATCAATTTTTATTCCCAATCTCGTAATCTTCATTTCCATCCGAATTCTTTTAAAATATTATTTATTCATAGGTTATGTTCTTCGATCGAGGTGTATCCCAGCCTACAGATAAATACACACATAGTCGCGTGACGATTGACGTGTGTGTTTATGCTGTCCCGAAATGTCAATAAATTTTGAAAATTCATCGCTTATCGTTTAATGTCATGGTAAAGAATTTCCATCCCCTTTTGTTCCGAATCGTTAGAATCCCGCCGAAATAATATCTGGTGAAAAATTATCCCCCGATTAGTTTCGAACAAGTGTTATAAACAAAACTATGAACGTCGAAGAGAATAGGTTAAGAACGTTTTCAGATTGGCCTGGAAACGCGGCCGTAGATTACAACCGTATAGCTAGGGCCGGATTCTATTATACCGGTCGGAGTTTAGAAGTTCAGTGTTTTTTATGCGGTGGTAGAATATCGGAATGGAATTACGGCGATCAAGTAATGGCCCGACATCGTCAGGTGGATCCAAACTGTCCGTTTGTTTTGAATCCATCAAACACTTGCAACGTACCATTACTTCCATCCCCGAATATAATATCCTCAATAATCTCATCGTCTTCATCCTCATCTCCGCAAAATATTCCTAATGAAACATCTGCCGCTCCATCCGCCTCTACACGGATGCAGCAGCCCATCGTCGAATACAGAACAGAAGCCCAGAGATTGAGATCCTTCGTTAATTGGCCTGTACCTATGATTGTCTCTCCAGAAAGCCTTGCCAGGGCAGGTTTTTATTATTTACAAGAAGGCGATATGGTAAACATATTATCACTCCTTTTGTAAATATTCCATATATTATTAAATGAGCTTTTTCAACTCATACCTTTTCCGTCTTTTTTTTTCTTAAGATTCTTTAACACTGAATGCAAATTTTTAAGAAATTGCAATTAAATTAACAAAAATCTGCTGAACTGCATGAAATAGTATCTTAAGATTTTTCAAAACTAAGAATTGGATGAAATTTTCATCCCTACATCCAATTTTCTTCAAACCGAGATGCTGTATGTTAATTCAGCCGATTACCTATTTATTATGTATTTACTTAGGTGGAGTGCGCCTTCTGTCGAGGAGTAGTTATAAAGTGGGAACCGGGTGACGATCCAGACAGAGAGCACAGAATCCACTTTCCAACATGTGATTTTTACTTACATCGAGACAACAACGAACGTATGATATATTTCTGAGCGTTAAAACAGAGCTGTGATATTGTTTTTTTAAAGAAATTTAGTAGGCGATTATTAAACCTGATTGACAAAATTAAACAACACGTTGAATAGGATCTTATTCAAGAACATGGCACTGAAATTAACATCTACGTAACGTTAAGTATCGTGTAGCAATAGCAGAGTTAATTATAACTGTTCTGGCAATGTCACCAAGCTGTATATTAGTTGACGTAAATTGAATCTTGTTATTATTAGGTTTTTTTTTCTACAAACAATTCTGCAGATGGGTCAAGGTAACTTGATTAAATGAGTTTTGTCTGAATTTAGTTAGTTAGAATAATACAAAAAGATTTGGAAAGCTGTAGAAGCCGAAATTCTATCCGGAAATTGAACAAATAAAGTTCCGAGCAATTCAGAGCTAAGTAAAACCTTGTGATTTGTTTATTTTCCGTGTAGCAGTGTCTGCCGAGAAGGTGGAGCTGGGAAATGTTAAACTAGCTTCAGGTGCTGGTTCCGATCTCTCGGAACTTGGTATTCAAGCTCATACTGCGCCGCGTCAACCAAAACACGCGACTTATGAAGGTAGATTGAGAACCTATCAAGGATGGCCGGAAAGCTTGCGACAAACTCCCCAAATGCTGGCTGACGCTGGTTTCTACTACGTCGGTAAGCTCATTGAAAAGTTTGTTTTCACCAATTGGAGCGGATCTGATAAAGATCTGTGACAGTAATTAATATCGAATTCTTTTTGCCGCGTATTTTTAACAGGAGTCGAGGACCAAGTCAGATGTTTTTACTGCGACGGAGGATTACGTAATTGGGAAGCAACGGATGACGCGTGGACTGAACATGCTAGATGGTTTCCGAGATGCGGATTTGTGTCCTTAGTTAGAGGACAAGAATTCATTAAACATTGTATCGACAATCGACCGCCATTGGATCCATCGGTATTGGATAATTAAGCCATTCGCTACGATTTTAAATTACTTCAAGTCACAGGAACAGAAAAAAGCTGTTTTATGTCGTTGTATATCAATTTATATCTATTTACTGCCTTTTTATTTACAGATATTTATCGGAGTACCAGATAACGGTTCTGGTGATGTAATAGAAACTCCGCTACCTTCACTGTCGACTGCAGCTCCACCAATTGTACGAAATGTTACGGAAGCTGAGATCGAAGAATTACTTAACACAGCTCCAGCATTGGTAATGATAAAAAAAAAAAAATACGAAACTACAACAAAGTATAGCTCTAAGCAATAATGATCAAAAATAATCCATCATATTGCGTGAAATGATCTAATGAGGAACCTACGCGGAAACTGGGATTTCAGTCAACACTGATATCGCGTTATCACTTCCTCAAAGCTGCGGTCTCAAATACAGAGAATAGAATAAATAGAAATATGACACAACTTCTGACTTATTTTTTATGAAATGTTTTATCATGAAATATAAACATGCCTGAACGTGAAGCTAACTCAAAATTGATTTCGTAGAATCTAAAGTTTAAAAAAATGTGAAATGAATTGTTTTTTTCCTTTAAAATTTCAGGCGGCTTTAGAAATTGGATTACACGTTGGCAGAGTTAGAGTAGCGCTGAGGCAAAGAATGGAGCAAACCGGCATTCCATATACAAATGCTGATCAGCTTATTGAAGATGCTTTACATGTACAATTTAGAGAAGATGATAGCAGGTGAACTCATGATTTCGAAACTGAAGAAAAACCTTTTCCTGTGTTGTTTATAACATTTTTTATTTGTTCATAGATCTGATCTCCACACCCCTGAATCCCCGTCGGCAGAACTAACGAATCTATTAAATCGAGTCATAGCAGCGAGAACAATCAGCGACTCAGATAGCCAAAGCGAACAATTAAACGGAGAACAAAGAGTGCAGGAAAATAATTTGCAAGGCATTGATCAAAACGGCGATACTATGATAAATCCTGAATGCAACGAAGTCGCAGAAGGGAGCCAGACACGGAAAAATACAATGGCCGATGACTCTTCGGGTAATTTATAAACTTTTTTACTATTTAATTACCAAATTAAAACGAAAATTTTTATTTTCGATATTTTTGTTTCACAGTTTCGTTGGAGGAAGAGAATAGAAGACTAAAAGAAGCTCGATTGTGTAAAATCTGTATGGACAGGGAAGTGGCGGTGGTCTTTTTACCCTGCGGACATTTGTCGACCTGCGTACACTGTGCTCCGTCTCTGAAACACTGTCCAATGTGTAGGCAAGAGATCCGAGCAACAGTTCGCACCTTTTTAGCATAATTAGAATTTAAAGCAGACATTGATATTCCCACCAAAATTATACACCTTTTATAGCGTTTTATTTTATTTTTGTTTTGCTGGTTATTTACAGCACCTACAAATATACTCCGGCGAAAAGTTTGACCATTTTTTGACTAGCGTCCATCAAATTCTACGCATGAACAATTTTTTGTAGGAATTAATAAATTTCATCTCCTATTTATTCAGAGCTTCGTATTTTTTGCAATCAACAAATATTAGGTATTACGATGCGTTTTAGTGTAGAGAAAATCAAATCTCGACAACAGTATACCATATCTTTCTGAGAATAATGTTTTTAATTGGCTTGCAAAAATACAAGTACTTAGATCCCAGTCGCCGGTTCATCGGTATGTCAAAGATCTATATCTCGCAGGTTATCACGATCATGCAGGTGCTCATCTGTGAGAAATTGATTCTTGGTTTAATAATAATCTAGGAATAAAATCAACTAAACTGTAAACTGTAAACTGTGTAAAGTTTAAGAAAGAAAATCTAAATCTGTTCCATAGTTTTAAGAATAATAACTGTTAACTATACTAACTTATCATACATAATCAAGAACCGATATGCACTATTTATTTTTTGTGAGATATTTACTTATTTATTTTGTTGAATAGATACTATATTTAATGATACTATTAAATGTTGAATAAGCTGAAAGCTGAATAAAATCATGTACATTATTCCGTCGTGACTATACATTACAGAATTTCCGTTCTGATTATTTTTCATGTTAACGATTGAATGCTTAGAATTTTAGGCCGTAAACAGCTTTCTTTGAATTTTACTTCTCAAGGTGTCATTCAGCGATTGCTTATCTCAACAGTTTGATCATGAAGATAAGATAAATACGAAGGAATAGTACAGAGCCAAATACGCATATCTAGTTTCCAGTTAACCACGAAAACTTTGTAAATTTGGTTGATGATTATAAATATGCAAATAACAAGTACTGAAAAATTCTCAAGAATTTTCTTCGTGTATAATAATTGATTGTGAACTATTGTGAATTCAAATGATAATCTTATGGTGTAATATCAAGATCTCGTTAATAGATGTGTAAAAGCAGAAGATATCAAGAAGATTAAATACCGTAAAGTGTCGACTTTATTTTTCATAGAAAATGTTGTTTTCTGTTCGTAATATCCGCTTTGTTCACGACGAGGGTACGTGATAATTGTCTGATTCGGATGTTTTATATATTTTCATAGATGAATACGTCGATATAACGATAAGCGAAACACATATAACGTACCGCCGATTGGCTTATCAATTACAGTTACGTTCCGACACTGGAAGCAGATTGGACTGGATTCACGATTCGTTCAAAAACGTTCTGATCGTCGTTTTTGCCGTATGTGATCGGTAAGTGAAATTATATATTTCTGTAACTATAGGTCTTAAATTAATTCATTCTTAATTTAAATCATTAAATTTCGTGGGGATAATATTTGAAATTAATTTATATTCAATCGAGTTCGAAGATCTCTTTTGATGAAATAGTATTCGACTTGAAAAAAATAAAACTTGTTTATAGTAATACAAAATTATCTAGATATGATGAAGAAAATTCAAGATATTTTAAACAGCCTTGAATTTTTTTGACACTGAGTGCAGATAACCGATAATTTGGGAATCAGTTTTCTAAATCGCCTAGTTTTATAAACCAGTTCATAAATTTATAGAGGTTTTGTGGTACTCTCGGTATAATGTCATAAAAATTCTTCTGAAGTTCATATATTCTGACCCGGATTTGAATTTTGCCGCGCGCTCTGTAAATACTCACGTAGTACTGTGGTATTTAGAGACGAGTATGTCTACCAGATGATTAAATCAATATTTCTTAATATATTATAGAATGATACATGACAATAATGATCGGAAAAAATTAGGGCTAAGAAGATCTCGGAGAAAACGATCTAATAATAAAATGACATGGCGTACCATATCATCTGGAAATATAATAATAATAGTTATAAAAAGAATGGTAATACCCGCGACGACGTCCGTGACATTCTACGCACGCGTGGCTTCGCGAAGTCAAAGATGTATTGTTTTAGTTTATAAAATTCGTATTAGCGCCTAGCAGTTACAATTGAAAACTTGCGATTGTAACATGATACTGAGATTAGAGATAGGCGCGATAACGATAACGAATTTTACTTTCGGTGTTGGAATATTGACGCAAATATGAAACCCTTATCTTTTATAAATTCAATTAGCAGGCGCCAACGCCTCGCGAGAACTCATATGTGCTGTACAGAAATGTATACTCATGATATTTCCTTATATGTATACATATGGATGGATGCGGTCACGGGATATTATTTTCCCACGATAAACTTACTCGCAATATTCTAGTAATTATTTCTTTAATACAGAGAAAAAAATACTTCCCTGACATATTTCACCGATATTCCATTCCATTGCCCAATTCAACTTTCATAATGTCATTTTCGACATACATATAATATACGTATATCTGCAAGGGGAAAGGGATTACTACTTAATAGTCAAGGGCGATAGGTTCACACTTAAAATTAGCTCATTGTCATTTCTGGAGAATTGGTTATACGTAATACATGGGATTCACCAACTTGTTTGTATCTTACGAATGCGTATTAGCATATGATATCATTATTATTATTATCACACGGCTGCATACCCGCCCACAGTGTTGTAGATAATATAGTTTTAACAGAGGAATATTGTAACTATCCGCTTATATTGTTGACTAATCATTTTCCGATTGCGACGATGCCTCTGGTCAAAAGTCAATGAAGTTGAAATTGCCTTTGTTATTGCGGGAAAATAACCGTCAACTCCCTCTGATTTCCTAACCGACTAGCGTTGAAATGCAGGCACAGTCAAACTCGGGCTGTCCGGTGTTGTGCGTCTCGCGTTTTGGAAGGCTGATACTTTTGCTGTTTTTCTTTCTGACCGAGGTACAGTTTCTTCAAATACATCCATAAATAAGAGTTAGGTATGTGTGTACGCATACGTTATCATAACCTCACATAATCATTATAATTAGTGAAATCGTAAATTTGACATCAGGCACATAATACAGCTGTTGAATAACAATTCTACTGCAAGATCAAAACCTGTCTCCAACAATGTTACCCCCGATTATACTCAAGCTTTCTAATTTTAATCTAAAAAGTTATATGTTTTTGAACCGCAGGCAACGTGTGTTGCGATTAAGATTTGCTCATTCTAAATTTTGCGACTCAAACCTTGAGCTGCAGTTTAACCCGCAATTAATAATAATCGCAAACTCTTCATCATTGTCATCGGAATTGATGATTAGGGTTAATTCATAACACATTATCTAAACGAGTCTCGATAACAGCTGATTATCATTATTATCATTATTATCAAAAAAAAATCGAAGTTGAACGGCCCTCAATTCCAATTCAAATATATCTGGCTTGAGTTTCGAGTTCCAGATCATAAATCTACACGTTTTTGTTTTCGAATTTCTCAGAACTGCAATTACTGAATTACAGACCTTATTAAGGCGACGGCGTTGGTTTTCCTGTCACGAAGCCTTTGTACTTATCAGAAATGTATGCGAGTGTGTATGCGTGTGACTCAGCAACGACACGTTGGCAATGTAAATAGCTGAGCGACGGTTCATATCATTAAAAAAAAACATGCAGCTTATATGTGAGAGGCTATGTACGAATTCACTAACACATTGATAAAGGTCGACAAGGCTGATACATACGTCACGCTATTTCCATTATGGTATACTTTGATCACGTGGAACTTTAATATCTTCTGTACAGTCCGTAGTGCGAAAGCGATGATAAGTCGAATGAATATATGCATAAGCATGCATGTGTTCTTTTTGATTATTTTAATCTTTTACCGGGAAATTCGCTCGCTCAAATATACATATGACGAATCGTTCAATTGATAAACGGTCTCATTCCTTCCAGTATTTGATAGTTTCACAAAGAAACCCCACGGACGAATGCGGTATGCGGGAAATTACACAGACGCGTTTCAAAACCAACACAACGTAGATATATGTATACTCAACATCCTGTTCTATCTATAGATAGAGCATTCCAGGCTCGGCTCAGCCTGCAGCTTGGGTCCGGTTTTCCTTAGAAATACTATGCGTAGTACTATGAGAAAAAAAAGGAAATTTTGTTGACTTCGAAACCCTAGTTCCTCATAACTTATTAGGCAGAAAACTATACGATTCTAAATTAGAAACTTCCCAATTTATGTAATATCAAAAGGTGCACGTGAAAGTTGAGTTCTTTTCCTTCTTCCTGTTTGATTGTTTACTTATTTTGCGATAGACACACTGTTGCCAAGGAAACTAAACATCGAATATAGACAGAAAGAGAATATTCGAATTTGGAATTAGTATATAGCTGTAAAAATTCTTGGAGATAGTTTCTTTTCCTAAACAAAAAAGACAAAAATTTGTTTACCTATATAAGACAGTCGGGATAGAAATTATTACATAATAGGAAAAATCGATTCATTCGTTTCGCATTGAAAGAAAATACCTAGAGATAGACAGTAGAGTAAAGAATTAGGAAATAAACGAATACTACATGATGAATGATAATGCCGTGGGAGTGGAATAACGTGGCAACGTCGCAGATACTTCCACCATAGTCGTCACAGATCGAAAGCAGCCAGCCGCCTGCCGCGCGTTCATTCTGTTTTCTGTTACGCCAGGTTGTGTAGAATGTGTGTGTAGTAGCGTTAATACTTCTCCGCCGAGAATGTATTCACCTACACTATAATAAACAGCCTGAAGCGAAGCGAAGCGGCACGGCGCCTCTCCCTCGACTCTCTGCCAGTTGGCCTGCTGTACGAACTCTGCGCCGCTTTAGGGGCCTCGTATTCAGACTCAGTTACATACAGACCCAACATGGCAGTTCTTGAAACTTTGTGACTGTGTTCTGTGTTTGAAAGCGTATTATCGTTGTATCGTAGAAAAATTAACCACGGAGATATATATACTCACTATATCAACTTTACAAGCCTCAATATTTTTGTGAGTTGTTGTGCTAATTATTACTGCTAATCCACAATCTTAATACTCTTATCTTAATTACACAGTGTCGTATTATCAAGCGAGACTCATGCCTCAATAAATTGTCCGTTCCTTCGTCGTGTGGTGGCCTTGTTGCGGTGCTGGCTTTACCCAGCCCGAGAATTGACGCAGTACAAACACATACGTATATACATACGTACATGTATACGCGATAGAATATTTCTTATATAGCGACAAAAAAGAAACACTGAACTTGCTCAAAAGTCTCCCAATCTTTTAGTCTAATCACATACATTTCGCTTTGTGGTCATCTGCCATCCCGTTCGCTTGTTTTTCAGAGAAAAAGTATAGTAGGGCATTGAGAATGATGAGTTTAATCATATCCTCCAAGCAGCTGCGCCGAGCTTATACGGTTTATAGATCGGATAAGATATGGAACTTAACTGAAGCAGAATAATAAATTATTATTGTTTTCGTAAATAAATCGTGATCACAATCCGTTTTGTTATTATCAATCGACTGATTTCTTTATTCCGCAATTCAATTGTTCTATTTTTAATTTTTGTTTGTTTTTTTTTTCATTTCGATATGAAAAACAAAATTGCGTACATGTATATAGGTATATTTTAACGAACCAAAAACTTGACGGACGTTGGGAATTCACCCTGTATAAAAATTTTCTTTATTTTCAGGGTCCAAATCATCAGGCTTCAATAAAAAAAAAAGAAAAAAAAAAGGAACAGGAGAAGAGACAGCAGCGAACAGGAAATAATTTGTTGAAAATTTCCTTAGCAACACAATTACAAATGACGACTGATCTATGCCCAGCCCGCTACCAAGCTCATCATCAGTCGGATCTACCGCCCTACAGAGAGTATACCCCTCGACATCCGCCCCCACGGCAATACCATCATCATGACGAAACAGACGACAGAAGTCAATACCGTTTCGAAGTAGCACGAAGAAATAGCTATGCAAATTGGCCTGTGCATTTTATAGATCCGTTCAAATTAGCCGAGGCTGGATTCTATTACACAAACGAAGGAGACAAGGTGAGGTGCTTCGAATGCAGAGTTGAAATTTGCAAATGGGTTGAGGGAGACGATCCTAAATTCGAACACCAAAGATGGTCAGAGAGGTGTAGATTTGTTAGAAAAATACCATGCGGTAATGTGCCTGTCGGAACTGACCCAGCCGACGTTCCACCCCCTCTACCTAGGGCAAGAGACGTTTGCGGACCATATGGAATTGATGTAAGACCTGAAAGTACTAGTGGGTGTTGCTCGGCTTCTCCTAATTTCCAACACTTGAGTACCGCGCAACTAGGAAGTTGGGGTATTGGTCTTCCTAAAGAACCACAACATCCGCAATTTGCTAGCAGAGATACTAGGCTTAGGACTTTTGAATTTTGGCCAAAATCTATGAAGCAAACTAAGGAGGAATTGGCCGACGCCGGCTTCTTTTACACCGGTAAAGGAGACCAAACACTTTGTTATCACTGTGGAGGCGGGCTTAAAGATTGGGAGCCGGTAGACAACCCATGGGAACAACACGCGTTATGGTTTTCCAAATGCTATTATCTTATTACCGTCAAAGGACAGGCATTCATCGATCAGGTCAAGGGGCTTACAAGACCGCAGCCCTCAGTGGAGGTGATTGTTAAACATTAGCTAGTTTACTTCAATGAATTCTTTCTTATGTTTAGATATGCCGCGAATAATGAGAGAATGAATACCTTTTATTAACTGATATTTGATTTTTCAGGAAACGAAAAACTTGGTCCTGCCAAACTACATAAAGAAAGTTGAACAGCCCATGGAAATTGAGACAAGTACAAGTGAAGCACCGTTGAAAGCGGAGAGACGTAAGAGCATAGATAGCGCGTATGGTAGTCAAGAAACTGAGGATAAACGTATGGACGATGGAAGACTGTGCAAAATATGTTACACGGAAGAATTGGGCGTTGTTTTTTTGCCCTGTGGCCACATGGTAGCGTGCGTTAAGTGCGCACCTAGTCTAACCACTTGTGCTGTGTGCAGAGAACCCTTTAAAATGACAGTTAGAGCATTTATTTCATAATAGTTCGTAGGCGAAATATATTTGGGAAATATATTTTTCAGGGGACATGACTCTTCTGATCACATCAGTCGGGAGGCACTGCTAATTAGGGTTCGAAAACGTTATAAATGATACGATTTTCAAATCCTTCTTATATTGAAATTTCTTTAGTTGCCTGCGCTTCCTGGAGAGGAAGAGAACGTCTCTGATAAGTGATTTTATTTCGGTTTTCTTTTTCTTTTTATTCTTTGGTTTTTTTTTTCGTAATTCCCCTGTCTTACGCATTTTCTTTTTCTTTATTTTCTGTTTTTAAACTTCGTGAAGCTCATGTTGTTTCGGGGCAAGCTCTGAATATAATGTAAGACTCATGCTCATTGTACATAGTCGCATATCAACATATTAAAAGTAAAGTATCATTTTAAATAAGAAATAGTAAACAAACGGTGGTGTATCAATTTCTCATACTAGTATTCTTGTGTGACAGAAACTCGTTAGTGCCCCTGGCTGAGTGTTGCTATAATCTGAAAACACTAACTCTGTAAACTGAACCGAGAAACCATATTCGGACACACGCCCTTGTTCCCGTTCCCTATGCTTTAAAGCTAATCTATATATTATTATCCTTGTAATATATCCGGAAATAATTAGGAACTAATACTAATAGGTATATGAACAAATGAATTAAAACAATCTATCATATTTTTTAGCTCCTTAGAAAATATAATAATAATAATAATAATAATAAGGAATAAGAAATAAAAAAATTCTCAAATAGAATCGGAGCAGATTTCGTGTTGTTCGTTTCTTTTCTTTTTTTTTTAAATCTTATTCCTTATTTTATTCATTGTGTAACGATGGCTTTAACATCAACATCCCTCACCGTGAACTTTAGTTTTAATTAATAAATAATGTTTAGTAAGTTTAAATTCTTCTAATAAATAAATAGTTTTCTTTATATATATTATACCTATATCAAAAACCTGATATTTATTTAGGACGCTTCTTTGTTTAAACTAGATCCTCGCAAGTCTGAAGAATAAAATTATTTTTTTTTTTCCTTTTTTTTTCCGCCACGAAACTTACTTAACACAGTCTGAAACAGTATTATTCATTTGATGTGTATGTAATGTACTAAACATAAAATTTTTGTCAAATAAGAAAAATCTAAATTAAATTCTCACGCTCTTTTTTCGCTCATTGTATTTAGTTACCTAACTACCTTTTTAGACACCTATAAATCAAATTTATATCCTGTATGTTGAAAAATGATCTTTTTAAATCGGTATAATATATTAGAGTCTAAATAAATACTGAAATTGTATTGGTATACTCATATTTTTCAATTTGTTTATTTTTTGTGTATTTTCAGTACAATTTCTATATTTCCTTTCCTACAATAACTAATTCTCAACTGCCACAAAAAAAAAAAAATCACTCATCTATCACAAAGAGGAAACGAACAATGATTATTCTTGGCTGATATTTTATCTTGCAGAAAAATGTGTGATAATATTTATAAAAGGTGGAAAACCTCACGTACATATATATAATATTGCGTTGCGGTGAATGGAGAATGTTTCACTCCACAGACCTTTGGCATTCCAATGACCATTTTTTTATTTTTTTTTATTTTTATTTTTCGTTTAGGGCAGAAAAACTTAGCTGACCAAACCAGTATGCAGCATCATAACTGGTTTGGTCGGCCCTTACAGGCTGCATTCCATTCCCACGAAGGGCGTAGGCTTCCCACAGAGAAATTTAACCCGTGATCTCATCGGGCACAAGGAATTCATTCACAGTAACAGAAGTACATATAGCTTATTCTTGTACCCTAGTTCGGGCTTATTATTTTCGTTATTAATATCTCGATCTACTCAACTCATTTCACTTAAGTCAAGCTTATTTATTAGTTCGTTAGTGTCTTATGTAATTTGATAATTACAAGTATAGATTTTTGCAAACCTTTGAGTCTTCTTTTAGAATCATAAATGTAATATATTAAGAGTAATTATCACGTGCTGTTAGTAACTACAGTTCAAGGTCCTCTTCTAACAAATGATTTTGATTGCTGATACTTGTGACTAATTATAACTCGGGAAAATAAACAGAGCAATTTATTCAATAAGAAGCAGTTTAACAAGCACAATATGTATTATGCTTATGCATCGTTGAAGTTACGCTGTTAGTTCTTTTCGAATAAACGTTTTCAATGGTTTCGCGTTTATTTTATTATAAAAATAAAAAAGTATATTTTACCACAATTATAACTAAAATTCACATCTCTTTCCTCTTCAATCATTATATAGTAGTTAAAACAAAGAATGATAATCTGACTTGGAATGATTGAACTTTAGCGGCGAGTCACATTATTCATTATTGCTATTTAATTCAGTAAAAAACATACAAATAATAGACTGCGAAAAAAGCAGAGTAAAAAAGTGAGATAGTAGCTGTACATCGACACTTATTTTATACGTCAATAGTTTTATGGAACTGATAACAATGCCTTTATGTAAGGGTTGTTGTGAGATAGAACTTCTTCTTTGTACGTTTGTACTTTGCTTTCTATTTCTGACACTGATAACGATAAATCGAGCGCCTTACATTTCGCTGAAAAATGTGCGATCAGATCTTCTCCGTCCTGGAATAAAGTAGAACAATGTTATCTTTGCAAACTATCCATTTCGATTTTTAGATCGTATTTTATCAGTCTGCAAGACTCATAGTGTTTGCTGATCCCATTTCTTATATCATTTATACCTATCATGCTTACTTTTATAATTTTTCTCTTCCTCTCTTGATCTTCAGACCCTTCGAAATTCACTTTCTGGTAGTCTTCTAATTGAGCCAGTTTCTTTTCAGCGACCTATACATAACAAAAACATTAATGGTAATTCAATAATAAATAATTATAATTCCAATTTTCGATATTTTTTCTTGTGTCGAAAAAGTTGTCTACTGCTAAGTAAAACTGTCGAAAATCATGTTTCTTCGTACAGTGGGTATATATGTATTTTACATCTGGTCATTCACCTGAACCACATCGTCCGGAAAATTGGCCATCTTAGCAACATGAATACCAAAACTTTGATCGCAAACTCCAGGCTTAACACGATAAAGCAAAGTGAGTTTATTGTCACCGACAACTGCTGTTACGTGGAGATTTTTAACTGTCGATACTTCTTCGGCTAGTCTAGTTATCTCATGAAAATGAGTGGCGAAAAGACAGTAAGGTTTCAGCTCCCTGGCCAAATGACTGTAAAGATTTAAAAAAAATATCTCTTTCAGACATTAAAAGCACAAAATTCTGATTAGCCAACTGTAATAAATATGCAATAATTAAAATTAACAACCAAATAATAAAGCTAACTAAAGTTACCTACTCTGCTATAGACCAAGCTATTCCGCAGCCTTCGTAAGTTGAAGTTCCTCTACCAAGTTCGTCTATTATGACGAGAGAGTTGCAAGTTGCAGTCTGAAAAATTAGGGAATTTTTCACACGAGGCTATTGAAATACCTACTATGTAAGATGTAGCCATTTTAGTTAATGAATGCTGAAGATAAAGATGGTGATTCTTGAATACCCTCAAAATAGCTGCCGTTTCGATCATTTCAGTCATAAAAGTTGAAAGTCCTTTAGTCTGTGAATCGTCAGCCCCAACTCGTGCCAAAATGCAATCGAGTATTGAAATAGTTGCCTTTTCGCATGGCACAAAGCACCCGATATGGGCTAGCAATGCTACAACTCCTGTGGTTCTTATGTATGTACTTTTTCCGCCCATATTAGGTCCGGTAATAATGTGGAAAGTACATTCGTCTGTAAAAATCATAAACATTTTCTATATGGTCTAGAGTCTACTAAGTAAGTACTAGTCTACTAAGTAAGTAGATAAAGCCATATTGTCTCTCGAATTATCCCCCACCTCTTTTGAAGCTGACATCATTTGCTATGAAATCAACTCCTTCTTGGAGTTCTAGGCAGGGATGTCTTGCCTGAGTCAGAGTTAACTCGCCAACATCACTCGTACACATTTTTGGACGAATGTAAGCTCTCGGAGCATTGGCCGAAGCCAAAGCAAATGCAGTGAGTACATCAAGGCGTGCCGATACGGATCCAATGGAATGGACTGCTCCGGTATATCCAGCTATAGATAAAAATTGTACATAATAATTGATTGAAGTCTTTGCTTTGTGATAAAAACAGAGCACAAACCAATGTGAACTTCTTTTTTTTCTAATAGGAAATCTTACAAACCGGCGATATTGATGATTTCAGAGACAACAGATTTCTGCTGTTGGAAATACTGGTCTCTGACGCTTATAAAGTCCTCGTTAAGAGATGTAAGCTTTTGATTTGTAAAGCGAACGCCGCTTTTGTTGGAGTCTATAGTTGTGTAGCCCTTCTTATTTCTTATTGTCTTTTCATCTTTCAATGTTACTCGGAAGTAGTAGCCAATTTGTTGATTAGATTCTAATTTGAGGGTCTTTCCAGCGTCTAAAGACAAGTCCTTAGAAACTTTATTCATTTGACCTTGTATCTCTTCCTCCAGTTCGTTCATCTTCAGTTTTAACTCTAGAAGAATGGAAGGAAAGTATGTTAAGTACAGATTCAGAACACCTGGTCTTCCATCATTATTAAATTTGGCCAAGAATTGGAATCTCACCTTGTAAATCGTTATCAAATTCAGGTTTCACCATATAATCGCCCTTCTCTGCTGCTTCCAAGTCGATAGTCTGCTCTACCATCTGCTGATACTTATCCATATCAGAAATAAGCTCTTTTAAAGGATCTATTATCATCGCAGTCATTGCTGGACCACATTTTGTGTTTGACAATTGCTCCGTCAGTACCGGCAAATGAGAGACGCAGGAATAAATCCTGGAAACGAATTAATGCAGATTCAGAACTTCGAAGATTCTCGTACTTCACACATAAATTATTCAGTTCACAGTCTATTCTGTGGAAAATACTTTGCATATTATCAAAAACAAGTAACTAAGCCTCTCAAAACTGATTCTTCAAATAACTCGCTCTCTGTCCCTCACCGGCAACAATCTTGTAGAGTGGCTTTTTTCTTAGCCAATTTTTTGGCAAGTTGTTGAAAATCTGGTATACGTCTCAAATGATCCTCCATCAGAGAGGATCTCAGTTCGTTATCTTTAACCAAGGTTTCCACAATGTCATGGCGTTCTTTGATCAAAGCAAAGTCTCTTAACGGTTGCCTTATCCATTGTGCCATTAATCTGTGCCCTTGAGGTGTCCTACAGCGATCTAATAGACCCAAAATACTGCTCGGAGCTCCTGTGTTCGGTCCAGATTGTACATCGGCTCTTGGTTCAATGCTGAGTGCTCGAACTGCTGCCGCGTCCAATCTAACATAACGAGACTGTTCCAATTGTTTTATGTGGAACTGATTGATGTTTCCTTCATCTGACGTTAGCTGAAAATTGAGAGGAGATCGAGGGCATTTATCATTACTTGAACGAAATATTGAGTCCCAAAAGTTTTTATAAGCAACATATTAGATACACACTTCAAGGTATTTGATTATTGCAGCTGTTCCAGCCATCGCCACTTTCAAATTCATTTCCACAAGCGTCTGAGCATTTCGTTGCTGGCCCTTTTTGAAGTGAAGAAGCGTGTTCATGTCTTGAACAATCGAGTCGGTTGAAAAATCGCTTTTCTTTCTCAGAGTTACCATGATGTTGCTTCTCTCCATCAACTGCGATCATTGCAAGTGGTTGATGTTTCATTAACGATGTAAGCTGTGAATATCAGCGATTCTATTACCTGTTTTAAAGTTTGGAATTCGTGACTTCCTTCCCCTTGGATCAGTAAGCATTCTTTTGGCCCGAATGAAATCACGAGTGCTTCTAAATTTGAGAATAAATCATCGTCGGCAAATTCACAAACGGAAATTAATCGCTCAACAGCATCTACGCAGCTTACGCCAACTACCTAAACATTCGAAAGAAAATTTTATTCATTTGTGCCAAGACTTATCAGGTTTGTATTCACTCAAGTATAAAAATTAGCTTCGGTGATGTGATGATGTAATTGAAATCAGTTTCGATGCTCTAATTATTTGTTTATTTATTCAATTATCATTTATCTGATAAAAATGGTTCTCAAACCGAAAATTCTTACCCTGTTTTTTGCTTCTCCGCCAAGTTTTACAGCAATTACCGAAGTTCCCACAGCGATGTCGTTATTGCTGAATAAAATATCCTCAAATTGACTTAAGTTTCCAGGCGAGCCTTTATACTCCGGAATCCAATCTTGGTTTTTTGCCGATCCTTGATTTACGAATACTTCAACCCTGTACTGTTTGATCAACAAAAGATCTCGAATAAAGGACTCAAAGTTAGATTTGCTCAAAATTAATCCTTCCGTTTTGTATGGCTCTGAAAAATGAGTTAGTTAGCATCGAACATTGATAAACAACAGGATTAACAGAAAAAAATTGATAAATAATTGATGAATAACAGAATCATCAGGAAAAAATTGTCTACTCTATTTCACAATTCAACTGAATTGGCATGATGTATTTCATCAGTTTAAATTAGATACCGCTAATTGCTATTTGATAGAAAATATCTTCTCACCAGCGCCCAGCATCTTGCAAACTGCTGTACTTTTGAAGATCTCCTTGGCAGCGAACAAAGCATCGCTTCCATGTACCGTGTAGTAATCTGTCCTATTGAAGAATCTGATTGTACTTGACGGTTTCTGAAACAATAAAGAAATGCAAACTTAATAATCATATTTCGTTACTTCAATTCTTTTGAGTCAACGTGAAACCCAGTTATAAATTGTATTGATATAAAATTAATTGACCTTGGCTGCATTTGACCGGAATTTTTCATGAGAAAAATTGACCTTGGCAGCATTTGATAATGCATGAGACTTGTTCGCTAAATTAAAGTGTAAAGGCTCATGAATATAGAGATAAGAAATTATGTACTGCTTTCTTGGAAAATGAACCTTGACACATATCTGTAGGCTAGCGTTTATCAATAGGTCGCAAAAGTGATAGGTCAGATCGCTGTGGCTTTTAGTTTGAAAAACAGATTCACAGAATTTCCAGTTTTGAAGTACGTCTATGTATTACCACAAAATATACCAGGGTCAAATTTCTGAATAACTCATCAGCAGGGGAATCCCCCCAGGAAATATTTAGAGAATAAAAGGATGAAGAATATTATTCATTATTAGAACTATGAATTATCATTGTATGAAATTCTTAATTGTAATATAAATGGTTCTGTGTATACACATGGAACAGAATATCAGTACATTAATCATAATTAATTCATCAGTTTTGAGTATGATTATGAGAATGAGAAGATGAGAGACCCAATATCGTTTAATATGATTGCAAAGAAGTTGATGTTTCTATTAAGATCTGTGGACTTTTGATATTAACAAGAACTGAATGTCAATGAGAAGTGATATAGAGGTTTGAGTAACCGAGTATTGAAGTAAAATAAAAATTGTCATACTAATAAGGATCTTAAAACGTTAATTACAATAAAAGTAAAAAAGACCAAGGTGAATTGGCGTCATTTCTCAGGAAGAAATGACACACCAATCCATATAAAGAAGATAGTAGTGCATTAATAATCTGGCAGGTAATATTGATGTGCTATTTCGTAAGCAGGGAATGCATATAATGTACTAAGGAGAAGGAATTCAAGTATCATGATTTATTTATAAAAATTACCAATAGAGTTTAACTATACATAGTCCTTTTGTGGTCGCTGTAACATCTCAATGAATTTCAAACATGCATCCTATTACAGGCTACTTCAAGGTCGAAATATGATTCAATACATAGGCGAAGCTTTGCCCTTTACCTTGAGTCAAATTACCGAGGATATAAGAGTGATGCTTGTGTAAGTATTATTCTGAGAATGCTTATAATTATTGAAAACCTTAATAGTCAGTATAATCAAAAAGAAAGTCGGTTAATGTGACTGTTTTTGGTAAGTACAGGTGTGATTGAGTCTTCCGTGAATTTCTTGATGATACGTTTTCCTTGAATTAATATTCAAACTATTGAGAACTATTTCATAAACCGCGTCATTCGATTACTACTGAGAAGATGATAAGGCCAAGTAAACAAGGGGATAAAAAGAGATGTCTGAGAAACGAAAATCTTATCGGCTATAATAACGACAAAGCATCTTCCGAGAGTCCAAGATTCATAGAGGGGGAAATCCGCATATAGGCAATCGCCGGTCAGTGGTACAGCCAATAATCCGCAAATTGTTTGAGTGTTAACATTAGTTGCTAACTAATAATAAAGTGTTGAGAAGGAGGAACTTTGGGCTTTTTTAATACGGTAATCAACTTTAAATAATACTTGTAGTGTTAAGTTTTTGCATTATTTTTTCATATAAATTTCAATATGATTTGCAATTCAAAATTCAACCATACTCACATCATTGTGTTCTATAGTTTTTTTTTACCAATAAATCTTTGTTTTGTATTAAATATCTTAAAGATTTTATATCAATTAATATACTGAGCCTACGTTGCTGCCTTTTGAATTATGCAAAGATATTAAGTCATTCACATGTGATTCATTCTCATGATACTAGGAAACTACACTACCGGTTCAGTTACTTTTTTTTTATTGAATTTTCAGCTCATTTCTGACCAATAATTATATAAATATGTACTTATATCCTGAAACGAGTCAGGGGTGGGAATCCCAACATAACTAATTTAACTATAGATATACAATTATAATGAGAAAAAAACCAATTGAATGCATTATAATGAAATTTATGAAACATACTTGATTTATCTATCTCTATCTTTCTGATAAAAATGCATAGTAAACTTGCAACATACGAAGAACAAGAATGATCATTCATTACGCAAACCCAAGTTATGACGATTCCAGAAATATCTAATCTACTTTCATTTTATTTAATGAGTTCATTGACATCGTAATCATTTTTTAAATTATGATGAAATTATTATTGTTTCAGAGGTCAAAGCTCATAAGTATGGCTCCCGCGGCGGTAGCAATATTTTTAATCTCTCTGTTCCTTGAGGCATTCTCGGCTCCGAGTGGGTGCGGCGATTGCCAAACATGGGAATCGCACAGTGGCTCTCAATCCCAGAGAGGATTTAGCAGGCACACAAATCGAGACGATTTATCTCAGAGATCAGGAAACCTGGAAGATTTAACACAACAAGCCGAATTCGAGCTAAACAGATCCCACAATCAATTAGCTTTTGACGATACAAGGCCTGGAAATTGGACTGACGTGAATCATTACGGAACATCCGATGGTCACGGAAGAGTATATGAGGAACAAGGCCAGCGGGTGGATGGACCGACTCGAATTAGATATATGAGGAAAAATTTTACTTCCAGTTGGAGCAGCGGAGGCTTAGGTTCCTTCGGAGAAACTAATTTGGGACGTATATATCCTCACGTTAGTCAAGACGCCAGCCAGTTATCTAACCGCGAAGCTTTAGATCAAACGCAACATTCAGCTTATGATCAATTTGCCATCCGAAGAAATTCTCACAACACGCAAGACTCTTTACATTCTACAGAAAGGGTTAACAGCCGCAACGATGCATCCAGATATTCCGAAACTCATGGCAGTAGCGGTCGGTTTAGACAAACTAGTTCTGACCAATCAGCACAGCAAGGACTAAACATGTTGGATCAAACAAGACCAGGAAATTGGAGCACAGTTAACACTTATAGAACTGATGGGGGTAATGGCAGGGTTTATGAAGAACGAAGGCAAATTATAACAGGACCGAGGCAGGTTCTTTCCTATAGAAGAAATTATACCTCGAGTTACAGCTCTGGCGGAGATATTCCAGCTTTTGGTGCAGAAAGCGACGAAACACGGAATATCGAAAGCAGCGTTCAGCAGCAACAAAGACAATTTGATAGTTACGGAAGAGAGCTTCATGAAACTACTGGTGGTTCGATAAATGGTGGTTACACTCGGTACTATTCTGGACATCATACAACGCCTAGCCAAACGACGGGTCAAACAAACCACAGATATGTATCAAGGCCTAGTAACTACGAGCCTCTACATTCAAATTCTCATCAAACGTACCAGCACACAACTGGCTTTGGAAATCAGCATGGGTCTCAGTCTAGCCGTAGTTCTGTTAGTAGAACGGGACAAGTTAGCGAAAGAATTCCAATTTCTGGAGGTTCAACAAGTAATTATGCTAGTAGTAGTTCATACAATACTGAACAGTCTGGAAGATTGCCTGACTTGGCATCACAAACACGGCAGATTGCTTATGGTCGATATTCGGACGCAGATTATATGCGTATTTCTGGATCGCAAGATTCGAGCCAGAAGGAGATTTCTAGTAGTAATTCAAATAATCAACAAGAATCTTATTACACTGGGTCACATGGTAGTGAGAGACCTTTGGGCCAAATTCGGCATTACGATCAATTTCAAACCTCCTCCACGTCCGGCTCCCGCGCTGCTTCCTCAATAAGTCGCCCTGACATGGATGTGACGACTATTCAAGCTGGTAGTAATCAAGGAGCACAGCGTAGGTTCAATACACAAAATAGCTTGGAGCAAACTGTCAATGATAACTATGACCGGAGTTATGGGGTACAAAGTGGTCATCTAATTACACAGGGAATTGATTTAGGACAAATGTCACAAGTTCCTGATTGTGCAGAAGGTACTAGTGGACATAGCTCATATGAACAATCCTACAGCCATAGAGTCTATAGAGGAGCTACCGAACCTCAGCATCTTACTCAACAAGTAGAGGATCTTACCCAACAAACAGAGGATCTGACCCAACAAACACAGGATCTCACCCAACAAACAGAGGATCTTACCCAACAAACACAGGATCTTACCCAACAAACAGATGATCTTACCCAGCAGACCGAAGATTTTACACAACAAGGTCAAAATTTCGGTCAACGACCATCTTCGAGACCCGGTAAATTGGAAGTTGGAAGTCAACGAGTCGAAGATCTGACTCAACAAACTCAGGATCTTACCCAGCAAAACGTAGATTTCACACAACAAAGTCAAAATTTCGGTCAGCGACCATCTTCGAGACCCGGTAGATTGGAAGTTGGAAGTCAACAAGTCGAAGATCTGACTCAACAAACTCAGGATCTTACCCAGCAAAACGAAGATTTTACGCAACAAAGTCAAGATTTTGGTCAGCGACCATTTTCGAGACCCGGTAAATTGGAAGTTGGAAGTCAGCAAGTCGAAGATCTGACTCAACAAACACAGGATCTTACCCAACAAACAGAGGATCTTACCCAACAAACACAGGATCTTACCCAACAAACAGATGATCTTACCCAGCAGACCGAAGATTTTACACAACAAGGTCAAAATTTCGGTCAACGACCATCTTCGAGACCCGGTAGATTGGAAGTTGGAAGTCAACAAGTCGAAGATCTGATTCAACAAACTCAGGATCTTACCCAGCAAAACGTAGATTTTACACAACAAAGTCAAAATTTCGGTCAGCGACCATCTTCGAGACCCGGTAGATTGGAAGTTGGAAGTCAACAAGTCGAAGATCTGACTCAACAAACTCAGGATCTTACCCAGCAAAACGAAGATTTTACGCAACAAAGTCAAGATTTCGGTCAGCGACCATCTTCGAGACCCGGTAGATTGGAAGTTGGAAGTCAACAAGTCGAAGATCTGACTCAACAAACTCAGGATCTTACCCAGCAAAACGAAGATTTTACGCAACAAAGTCAAGATTTCGGTCAGCGACCATCTTCGAGACCCGGTAAATTGGAAGTTGGAAGTCAGCAAGTCGAAGATCTGACCCAACAAACAGAGGATCTTACCCAACAAACACAGGATCTTACCCAACAAACAGATGATCTTACCCAGCAAAACGAAGATTTTACACAACAAAGTCAAGATTTCGGTCAGCGACCATCTTCGAGACCCGGTAAATTGGAAGTTGGAAGTCAACAAGTCGAAGATCTGACTCAACAAACTCAGGATCTTACCCAGCAAAACGTAGATTTTACACAACAAAATCAAAATTTCGGTCAGCGACCATCTTCGAGACCCGGTAAATTGGAAGTTGGAAGTCAGCAAGTTGAAGATCTGACTCAACAAACTCAGGATCTTACCCAGCAAACAGCGGATCTGACACAACAAAGTCAAGATTTCGAACAGCAATCTTCTTGGAGACCAGGTCAATTGGAAGTTGGTAGTCAGCACGTTGAAGATCTCACCCAGCAAACGGAAGATCTTACTCAACAAACAGTAGAAGGAATGCAACAAGATTATTCCCCACTTCGGAACCACGAACATTGGCAAACTGATGACCCAAATTATGCACCTCTGCCAATTGAGCATAAAGAAGTTGAGAGGCCGCAAAACTTAGGTATTGCTAATCAACAGCCCAAGGATCTTACACAACAAACACAGGATCTGACTCAACAAACAGACGATTTTACTCAACAAACGGAAGATCTTGGCCAACAAACCGAGGATCTCACTCAACAAACGGAAGATCTCGGCCAACAAACCGAGGATCTCACTCAACAAACGGAAGATCTTGGACAACAAACCGTGGATCTCACTCAACAAACGGGAGATCTTGGCCAACAAACCGTGGATCTCACTCAACAAACGGAAGATCTTGGCCAACAAACCGAGGATCTTACGCAACAAACGGAAGATCTTGGCCAACAAACCGAGGATCTCACTCAACAAACGGAAGATCTCGGCCAACAAACCGAGGATCTCACTCAACAAACGGAAGATCTTGGACAACAAACCGTGGATCTCACTCAACAAACGGGAGATCTTGGCCAACAAACCGTGGATCTCACTCAACAAACGGAAGATCTTGGCCAACAAACCGAGGATCTTACGCAACAAACGGAAGATCTTGGCCAACAAACCGAGGATCTCACTCAACAAACGGAAGATCTCGGCCAACAAACCGTGGATCTCACTCAACAAACGGAAGATCTTGGCCAACAAACCGAGGATCTCACTCAACAAACGGAAGATCTCAGCCAACAAACCGAGGATCTCACTCAACAAACGGAAGACCTATCGCAGCAAGGTATTGTACCAGCTGACCCTCCACTTTGGCACCATGAAACATCTCCGATTATCCGCCCAGATTATGAACCACCCACATTATCCCCGTCAAGTGTTCACCAAGAAGCTGAACCTCCCAAAATCGCAGATATCACTAGTCAACAGACAGAGAATCTTGCTCAACAAACGGTAGATCTTGGTCAAGAAAATGAGGATCTCACTCAACAAACGGAAGATCTTGGACAACAAACTGAGGATCTTACTCAACAGAATGAAGAATTATCACAGCAAATTCAAGGTACTAATGATTATGTACAAATGCCAGCAGACCATGATTTAGGGCATCAATCTTCTTGGAGGTCAGGACAAGTAGAGGTCGGAAATGAACAAACAGAAAACCTTAACCAGCAAACAGAAGGTTTCGGTCTAGAAACTGGTGGCCAAGTACAACAAACTGAAAATATTGATTACGACGGGGGTCAAATAACAAGCAATTCAGGATTTGGACAGCAAAATTCTTGGAACTTTCAGAACCTAGAAGATTCAAGTCAACAAACAGAAGGTTTAAATCAGCAGACACAAGGTTTTGGTCAAGAAGCCAATGGCCAAATACAACAAACTGAAAATATTGCATATGACCAGCAGACTTCTTGGAACTCTCAGCACTTGGACAATGCAGGTCAACAGACTGAAACTTTTAATCAAGAAAATCAATTTGGCGGACAACAACCATTCATCTATCCTGGACAAGCAACAGAACGAGCACGAAAACCTGCACCAAAACCAAGACGTCCAAGACCCACGAATTCCCATCGCACTCAACAGATTAATATAGAGATGGAAGAACCAACTGTATCTAATGCCGAAAGTCATACGCAGCAACATAATAATCAGGGAAATAATGAAAAATGGACATCAACAAATGTTCCTTCCACTCCACAAAGAGGTGATCAAGGTATTAACGCAAACTCTAACGAATCAGAAGAAACAAGTATTCAAATTGAATCAGAGATACCCAAGGTGCCCGAACATCAAGTAGAATATGTCTCGACATACCCGGATTCATCTAGCCAGGAAGCCAGACGTGAAAATCAATTCAGACAAACTCAACCTACTAAAACTAAGACAAGTCGCCGGGGAGGGCATCCAGGTGCGCAATACCAAGGTCCACAAGGATGGCATTCTCCTCGTGACTCGCAAGTTAGTCAAGAGCCGACTATGATATTTATCGATAGACGTCAACTTGGGCACAAAAACTCAGGTGATTCAAGCTTCCAGCAATCAACAAGCACCGGGCAAGTTACAGAAGATCTTCAACAACATTTCACTAGCATTGAAAAAGGGGATCGGCTTGAATCTGCGCAAACAGTTCAAACAGTTCAACCTCTTGGTGCGGACATAGAATCTAGACGAGCGCAAAGTAGTCAGTCAGATAGAATAGTCTTTCCCGACTCTCCGGAAATCTCTATCAAACCTCGAATCTTAGAGGCATTCGGAGCTAAAGGACCATATGGAGAACATGATTTGGATATATTTGATTCTGCCAAACCAAATACTGACCCTGTCGTCTTAACACCACCCAGAGAGGGCAATGATTGGGATATTCGTGAGGTTGATTCAAGAGTTACAACCACAACTGAGATCCCAACTACTTTGCCATCAACAACAACAACATCAACAACACCACTTCCTCCGCCTCCACCTCCGCCCACTGCAGCTCCTGGATTTTGGAAAAAGTTTGGTAACACTTTGGCTAGCACTGTAGACAAAGCCAGGGATAAGGCAAGAGACTGGTTTGGCTAAGCAGAATGATATAGTTTCTTCATTGATTCATACTAATCAAATACTCACATCGTCACATTAAGTTTCCAGGCAATTTGCCAAGATTATGTTGTAAAACGTTTTTATCAAAGGACCAAAGAATCTCGTTAGTTATTCAGTTATTACAAACATCTGTTAGGAAGATCGTATTTCAATGCACATTATCAATGCTTGCTATTTACCGCCAATTTATTTCATTCCTAAAATGTATTTTAGTAGATAAATAGTCAGAATAGTTTTTAACGCATATATGTTTGTGATAACTGATCTAGTTAATTAACCAGAGTTTCGATAGAGTTATTTTGAATCTGGTGCATCTGCGATATCGATGCTGTCTCTTTTTTGTATAAAATGATTTTATACTCTGTATATTTTATGTTTGTATTATGTAACTAAATAAATAGCTATTTATACAATTGACAAACAGTACTATCATAAATGTGCATTCCCTTTTCTATCGTGAATTAAAAAAAACGAAAAGAATATATTAGGTTATAATTTGAACGGTTATAAAATAAAATTGATTTACTTACTTCAGGAAGGTTTTTAAAGAACCTGACAAAGCTTTGTTGGGTCGCATTATCTGAAATATAGAACAATTTGGGATCATAAAGCAACGGTCGTCTCTTAAAATTATTGGTTATGTTAGGTCATGTTATGTTATTCGCATTCGCACTACGAACCCATGCTAAATTGTTGATTAGGTTGTACAGCCATTTTGTGGCTTGTTTTATGGAAGATACGTTCACAAGCAACAAGTGAATGCCAATTAAACCCTCTACCAATTTTCAGTTGATTTATACAAAGCGAAAATCTGATATGAAACAAACGATCACTTCACCTGTCACTGTCACGTTTTCGCGGGAAAATATTTGCCGGAAATGAGATTCCTAACCTCATTCTCTCTTTATCAGCAAATAAACTAAATTCACTATTTTTCTTGGTACTTTTTAGCCCTGTGAAAATAAATTAAAAATAAATATATATCTGACGATTTTGGACGTTCGTTTCGGCTATAGAGATCTTTCCGATATTTTTAAACGCTATCTTGAGCGATTCCCCGTTCGGCGGGACACGATGATGTATTCAGTTTTTTAAGGTAAGTGGCACGTCCTATTATATTTTGTGACGTCAGGAGCGATGAATTTTCGTCGACAAATTGACGTTATAATACGTTATTATACGTAGATAAGATCGTTATTTTTGATGAAATTATTTTATTTTCTATACCTATTTCTATTTACAAGAGATGTGATTGTGTGATTGACAGTAACTTAATAGATGATGAATTAGGCGGCGAGTAGTCCCAAAGTTTGCAGACATATTTGCGCCGCCTCTGCTTTAGCTTGCTTTTTATTTGGGCTGGCAACGCTTGGTTTATATTCTATTCCGTTGACTTTGACCTAAATTAATACGAAACCATGTTTAAGTAAATATCGATTACAAGACTGACCAATTATTTGTTGTTAATTAATTCATTTAATTCTCTTCACCTTGAATAGAAAATTCTTTCTATGATCCGGTCCACACTCGAAACACAATTCATAAACCGGAGCCCCAAACTTCCTTTTCGAGCAATATTCACCCAACAAAGAAACGGGATGTTTACCTATAAGCATAAACACTCTTTTTATACAAATGTTCATTAACCAATCTTAAATTTGCTTCATTTTCTATTTTGTTATCTACTCTTATCCACCTTCGAGAGTCTTGATTGTTGGTACGACTGGCTTCACTGTTTTTCCAACTCTTTTTCCAATATCCTGATCCGAGATGAGACCTCTTTTGTCGAGCTTCACTTCTAGCTGCAAAGGCACCAAAGTGCCTTCCTTATTTTTTCCCAAACCCTCTCCTGGTCGCCATCCCATTTTTTGTAGCAAAGCCATTCCCATTCCGCCAGATACAGGTTGCGCAGTTAGTAATTGGTCCTAAATAATGATTATAATAGGATGGTGAGTAGTGGAAATAATCATTCAGGCTCCAATAATTAGGAATTTTGATTATGCGATGAGGAATTCGGATGTAAAGCCTCACGTTATTTCAAGGGGGATATTAGGCGTTTACAGATCATTTACAAAGTACCTTAATTAGTAACAACTGATATTGATATCGTAGTTTTAATATCGAATTTCTAGAATAATATTGGAAACAGTTTTGTATGATCAAGTTCCGAAAATGCTCAGCGATGAATTTTTGTAAAGTATAGAAGAATAATCTTTGATATCAATTAAAGAATGTAAATTTTTGTTTGACAATGAATTTGTTTTGTGATAACAATACTTACCAAACAAAGATCAACGAGCATCAGGCAGCCGAGGATGTCTCTTCTTCAATGTAGCTAAGTGCCTGTAACAAACCCTCAGGTGGATATAGACTAGTGCTAATTAGTCCCAGCTCGTCACCTTTTTATTTCAAATAAAATTATATTTTGTCTATTAATTTCTCTGAAATTCCAAGATGCGCAGCTGAAGATTAATTAGCAATAATCTCACAGGAACAAGTTGCCAGTATTATAGGTATATTTTCTCTGAATGTTGGATATCATCAACAAAGTGAATCAATTGGTTTTAACAAGGCTAATAAGATTTTAATTAAAAGTAATTAATAATGATTGGCAACGTCGCTCTTGTGTCCGTGCAGACACAGAGTCCACCTCTACGCGAGAAGTGGTCTGTGCCTGCAACACAGTCTCCGTTAGACCAAAAACATTTATTATAAATGGTCTGGACTGAGACTGTACCTGAAAACTTGTTATAGGCAATTTGAGTAACTTATAGCATTCGATACTGCCAATAACCGAGCCAAAACAGTAATATAAGAAGTCGGTAACATATTTCAGATGAATAAATTCGTTATAAACAAGAGGGTGAGCAATAAGAGTTCAAAGTTCATATTTATATTACAATTTTGGCTCACCACGATAGCGCGTTCGTTTCTAAAGACAAACAGATACTGGTACGTTTACATTTACACTTGAATAAATACTGCAAAGCTTAACTAGCTTGGAATAATCAAAGTACTTAATAATCTTGACCGAAAGATAAAGAGAACTGTACTGAATGCAAAAAGATTATAAAAATTCTATCATTGTATAGCTTAGTGTATATGTAAACTGCAGAGTGACCTTTTTCTGGCTTCAACAGTCTTTGAATATGATACAGTTTTGGTTTTTTATCGGGATCTAGAACTTGAAAGACGGCAATGAAAAGTCAAGAAGTAACCAAAGATAATGGATGATTTTACCTTGCGGGCCCAGGCCTGATAGCCTGCAGCTAGTTCAGACGCTGAGAGCACTTTGACTCCAGTGCTACCAGTGAACTGACCCGGCATCTGTTTACTTTCAGCCCAAGTTTTCATCTGTAAATGAAATCGTTTTATTCATGTATAAAATTACAGTAAAATCTTTTGTAATTTTTCCAACCATTGATTAAATGATGAAATAAATTTACCCCGCTTTGAGCTCTGTACATTTCGGTTAATGCTTGTACATCATTTGGATTTTCCCTGAGTTTTCTCATCGCTGCTAATCTCTGAGATACTATACAACCTATGTCAACATTCTGGAAGATAAATTGCAACAAAGGATTAATAGGATTCAATTTTTTCGGTATAAAATCTTTATATATTTCCTTACAAACCTCTAATGAAGGAGCTTGAGTAAATACAGGCGGTTGAGGCACAGGTACAGGCACAGGTGTCGGCGCAGGCATTATGGCAAGAGGTTCGGACGGAGTTGTGGATGGAACTATAGCCTTCTTTGGCTCGGGCTTCTTTGGATTGACTGGCACCCATTCATTTTCTGTGAATACAAAACAGAAGGAATATTAGATAATTTGAACTGTAAAAGTTCTAAATGATATTAAGAAAGATGGGAAGTATTATCGGCGTTGGCGCAATAACGGAAACAAAGACCTGGGTTAATAATGTTTGATAATGCTACAAGTTCATGGTCAATAATAAGGAAATCAATTGATTATCTCACCAGTTTTTCTATGATGTTGTCCGCTAGAAACTGGGAATTGTAGTCTCAATTGGGTAGACGACTCGGCTGTCTTTTCTTGGAATGTTTTTGTCGGTAGTTGTTTTGCATCCTAGAATAACAGTGAAACTCATAATCATTAAAGTCGACTTAATGCCCTACTCAATCTCCATCCATTTCAACGTCTTTTGATTCACATTCGGAGTCGTTAAGGAAGTTGCTTCTTTTTTTTTTTTACTCTCATTCCCAATGTACATACCCGTATATTCATAATGATAGAGTTTGGCCTATCCTTGACAAGAAATGGATGGTGGAAGCCTTTTTCAGAATTGCTACCATCGTCGTCAGACGAAATACTGGACAGTTCTCCTAAGGCTTCAGATTTGGAAAGAGATTTGCAGAAATCTGAAGAAAAGAAAAACCGATATTGATAAAAGGTTTTTCTGCAAAGTAAATCAAATATTGAAAAGCAAGAATTCAACTATCACCTGTAAGTTCGTCAACACTCTTTCCTCCAGCTTGTATAGCGGCGATTGCTTTGTCTTGTTGAGCCAGCGGAAGCGTGCCTTGCTGAATCATACTTATAGCATTTCTCCTCGCAATCTCAAGAAGCTTCTTTTTATCGATTTCTATTCTTTCTCTGGAAATTTGATTCAGTAATACATCAATTATGATCCTAGTTACAAAATTCTGTAAAAAAATAGGCGAAACAGTTGATTTAAATGAAGGTAAAATCTAGAACTCGAAATATTCAGTTCAAAATTAGATTTTGAAACGTTTGTGACTTTTGAAGCAAAGGATATTGCCTAGAAAATTTTCTGGGACAATATTACTTACTTTCTTTCTCTACTTCTGGTTCTCCCACGATTATTGCGTCTATCTCTGCTCCTGTCTCGACTCCTGCTTCTGTATCTATCCTTCTCTCTATCCCTGCTGGTCTTTCGTTGTTCTCTACTACGTTCCCTGTCCCATCTGTCTTTGCTTCTCTCTCTATCTCTTCTCTCTTTACTTTTTTGCCTAGATTTCTCATTTCCGCTACTTCTGCTGCGTCGGGATCTGGAATGTGTTTTAGACTTCGATCTGTTTCCATCGTGAGATCCACTTCTGCGATTATATCTATCTCCGTAATCTTTGTTGTTTGAATCCTTGCGGCTTTGTTCTTTATGCGCTTTATCCTCTCTACGATCTTTACCGTTTTGAAACTTCGACTTATTTATCTCTTCCAGCCTCTTTTTTTCTTTCTTTTTTAATATCATCCGCAGATCATCTCTAGGCACTTTTTCCATATGTTGAAGTCTTAGAATCGGACTAGGCGTCCTCAGATTAGATCTATTTGATTCTGGGCTCAGTGAAGGTGTCCCAAGTCTGTCATTACGAGACGGACTTGGACTCAGAGTTGGAGTTCTATTATTTGCACTGCTATCAGACAACTCGCCATCTTCCATACGTGCAGCCTTTTCTCTTGCTTTGTTTTCAACTTCTCTTACAACTTCGCTGTACACTAAACTGTTCTTTAAATCCTTTATTTGGATTTTTCCTGGGGCTGCTGGTTTCGGTGTTTCTAGAGAACAAAAGAAAATTTTGTAGCATGAAAACCATGGAGATAAAAATTTTACCCATTTTTTTATGTGACAAATTGTCAAAGTTGTTGAATTTTGTATAATATTTAATATTGTTACCCAAGAAAAAGAGGAAAAAACACAGTTTTCATGGCATTTTTCATGCTGATATTTTTCTAGAGGCAGTCTAGACCCAAAAACTCTCAATAATATACAATTTTCATTCTTTATGCTAGTAATTATATAAAAACATCGTAAAAGTTACTAGATTCAGTACAATTTTTTTCTGCTTTTATTGAACAAAGTTATTTTGAACGTTTCTATTTCTCTAAAGTCATTAAATGTCTTCAGAATGTGGTAAAAATGTTAAAAAGCTTCCAACAACCTCAATACCAAAAATTCAATTCTTTATTGTATGAAATGGCTGAATCATTCTCATTTTACTCCTAATTTTGATACCCACCACGTAACCTTGGCATAACATCATCCTCCAAAATATTTTCAGCAATTTTACTATCAACGAAAGATAATTTCATACTGAGGGCATCCGTAGTATATATTTTGTCCTTTTCCACCAATAATTCTTCAGGTTTCTCGCCCGGTTCTAGTTTGACGATCGTATTTTCCTCAAATCTGGCAATCTCTTTTTCCGCGTCACTTTTATCAACTATATCAAATTCATTGCTAATCTCTTTCTCTGGAGTATTCGAATCCCCATCTTTAGCCAATTTTGGTATCTTTGATTTCTGCTCTTCTGATTCGGACGATTTACTAGAAGTAGATCCTCGTCTGCGCTTAGACTTCTTCTTGTGCCTCTTTCGCTTCTTAGTGCCTGTTTTTTCATTAACAAATAGAAAAAGTGATTAATAATAATTGAGATTCTGTACTCAAGCCTAGTAAACCTTTATAACAACTTTTTTATGGTCTTTCGACTCTTACCATCTTCAGCTTCACTCTCACTGTCGGATGAATTTTTCTTACTTTTCTTCTTGTGCTTTTTCTCCTTGTGTTTATGTTTCTTCTTGCTCTTTTTTCGTTTATTAACTTTATCCGATTTTTCACTCTTTATCTTGAATTCCGGTGATAATTCGTCGCCAGTTTCAGGCGACACTATACCCTCGTCAGCATCAAACGTGCTGAAAAGTTCGGTTAGAATTTCATTCGATGATTTCTCTGGCAGTCCTGGCTCAGGTTTTACTTTAACCGCGTCTACACCCACCGTTGTTATCAAATTTGCAATGTCGAATAAATCTGCCATTGATTAACTTAGATGTTCTTTATTATTTATTTTCTATATTTTAACTTTCAACTGACAAAAACACCTCACTTTTTACTCTCATTGAAAACATCCGTTCTAAAATAAAACAAAGATGAATACATGCACGATAAGTTCGCAATCGAAATATCATTTGTACCAACTACACGATGTTACATCTCATTGGAGTAAAAAGGTCCTGGATTTGGAAAAAGTAAATAAAGAGGTTGATAAATTTCAATTAGAAAGTATTGTTGGTATTTTACTTTTCAGATGGAAGTTGAAATAATATTTTTGTGTATTTGAATGCAGATTTTTCTTATGGAATTCCCAAAATCGAAATAGACCTAGTGACAAAGTTTTATTAGGTTAGAAAACTTGTTGACGAATCTTACTAGTCACGATATTTTACGCCAATTGATAATTGGGCAAGGTTTTGACTCGGTCATAGTATCCTTGAACTTGACTAGCGTATTTATTTTCTTAGGGAGTGTCTGGAATATTTTCACCATCGAGTAACTGTCAAACTAATCTTTTATACATAAATACATATAATTTGATGATCATGGATCCGGCAGTATTCCCTGAGGAAATATGGATTAAAATCCTTCTATACTGTGACGTGCCTGACATAATTGCCTTCGGGAGCACCTGTAAATACCTCAGAAAAACATCGGACACCGATTACTTGTGGTGAGGGTTTATAGGTTACGTTTTTTTTTTTTTTTATCAAAAAAGAGATCTCTTAAAAAGAGCAGAAAAAAAATAAAACAAATGAATTTAATTTAATTTACAGGAAAATCAAGTGGCTGCAGCTAATATCAAAAGTACAATTTAAATTCCCAGATATGAAATGTCTCCAATTATTAAGCGTTAGTTTTAAGGCGATGTGTTACCGCCTTCACATGGTAGTTACGTTAGGAGAAAGCGCGCCATTTCCAAAATGCTGTCACTGCAGTGGCTATACTTGTCAAAGAAATTGTGTCGAAGGATCTAGTTCAAAAGTTGTTATTGAGATCGGTAATAAATATACGTGGGTAATAACTCCGCACTTTGGTTTAAGGAGGCATTTCTCAATGTTCGGTATTCCAAAGTATAACACTACTAACGCTGAGGTACAAATACAGGCTCAAAGTATAGCCAGCGGTAGTAGCAGGATTAAAACTGATGCAAAATCAATTGCCAAGAAGCTTAAACTTCTAAGGTTATCAGAATTGGCAACGGCGAAGATCCCTAGACCTAGCGGACCCTTTTGCGTATTTTGTAATCCTGTTAAATTATATAGAGAGAAAAAACGACTTGCTTCGCACCCTAATGACGTACAAAAATACTCTAGTACAAATCCTATTTATCAAAAATTATTGAACGGATATTGCACAGACACTGTTGAAGTCCTTGGCATTCCTAATGTAGATGTTGTTAGTCCTGCCGAAGCTCTGCTTAGCGACGGTACTTTTCCTGTGCTCAAAACATTCGTCGATCATTTATTTCACCAAATGGGATTAACCGCTACACTAAGAAAACCAAACGCGGTACTTATGTTCTGCGAGCCACTTGCCATGCATCCATTACTCAGGAAACAACTGCTGCATTATTTATTTCAGGAGGTAAAAGTCGCTAGGTAATTCATCACCGCATTTATTTATATATCATTTTTTTTTACTGGGTATAAACACCTCAGCCTCTATATCTTTAGTTAAATTTACGTTAAAGTATAAATTATCAGTTACAATTAGGTCTTTGCGCGTAATTCTCCCTAAAAAAATCGATTCAATGTTCAAACTGGTCCTTTTATTCGTCCACTCCAAATATTATCATGTAACGAATCAATGTGGAAGATTTCAGTTCAATTATTAGAATACTTTTTCTTTAATCTTATCTTAGAGGTTGAAAAAATGAGATTTGGAAAAAGCGCAGCACGTGAGTAGCTGCATACCAATAGATATTGCAATTAATGAACTCCTGAAGTTTGGAAATGTTGAAGAAATTCAATCCTGAGGTGTATATACCCCTCAAGATACCTACCAACACCGACAAAAACAATAATAACAAAATAACAATTTCAGAGTTTGTCTAGTTCCAAAACCATTGGCAGCTTGCGCAATGCTCGACGTAGAAACATGCGTGGTAGTAGATAGCGGAGCTCTGAGTACAACTGTGGCGGTAGTAATAGGTGGTAGAGTGATGCCTGATCGATGGCGTCTTTTGCCAGTTGGAGGATGGCACGTAGCTCATCATTTAAAACAGGCCATGCATTGGCAGCCCAAAGAGTATCACCAGATTCCAATATCTTACTTAGACACTATGGCAGTAAAGGAGAAATGCAGATTGAGTTACAACATTGAAAATGAAGAACGAAAGCGAGGTCCGACCAGGAGAGAACACATCAATTTAAGAGTCGATAGCTACGCTGATTACAAACAGTTTTGGGTAAAAATAGACCATTGATTTTGTTTCTTTACCTTATCGGAAGAATTAATCCAAGAATAGTTAACAGATCTTGCATCTTCTATGTATGAAGAACAAATGAATATTCAAATGAATTGGTAGAACGAAGACGCTATCGTTTTAGAGAGTATCGTTGGGACCTGAGTTGTACGTCGCACCTGAGATGATGTACGTTAGTCTCGGACTACCCCAAGTCATTAAGGAAGTTACCATGGGTCTTTCCGAAGAGCTGACACAGGATTGTTTATCACACATTTTACTCACCGGAGGAAATACGGACTTAGCTGGATTCGAGCTGAGACTATCTAAAGATTTGCGAGAACTACTTCCCGAACATAGTCCAATATTGGAGGTCAGGAGTTGTCCTGGTACTCACAGTTGGAACGTTGCTATGGGTTCTACTTATGTACCTTTAGCTATACACCCGGGTAAGTTGATGTTTTAATGGTTTGAAATAGAGTTTTGAATGTTTGCAGAGTTGTCATTATTTCAATTTGTTTGTTTTTCTTTGAATTATAGACAAAACGCCACCGGAATATGTGGAAGGGAATCCATTCTGGCTATCGCGCGAAGAGTATGTTCTATTCGGTTGCGAATCTCTTGAACAGTAGTTAAATTTTTATAGATATCAATGACTAGTGAGATTTAGTCATAAATACTAGTACCTTAGCAATTATTATGCAAATTAGTAAACCAGTACATATTACAGCGTAATATCAGGACGAGAAATGTTACCACTGTCAAGTATATTCTATCTTATATTGTCTATGAAATCGAACGTATGAATTCTACCCAAAATTAGTCACGTTATATTAGATCTTATTTATTCATTATTGAATGCATGTATCGTATATGGTTCGAATCTGCGACTTTTTGCCATGTAAGTAGTCTCGCAAAAAAATTTAGTGTTAAAGATTATTAGCGAAACTACTCACTTGACTATTGACTCTGTTACATTGTTATACATTCTCCATCTAATAGGAATATTTAGCCTGGGAAAACTAACGCATGAAAAAAATCAAACTCAATTCATCTATCAAACTGAAATTTCAGTCAAGTTAACATAGGTAAAATTTTGCTCGTATCGTTTTTAGCCAGGCTCTATGTTCAACTTCAACTAAAGTTTGAAGCCGAATACATAGAATTATAAGTATAAAATTTATCGGTGAAAGTGGAATGCGTTGTCTTGACTTCACTTCTTTGTAGTAAATTCAATTCACTTATACGCATGTTCTTGGCAAGTATTCAACGTACTCCTATGAAGCACGCTTCGAGAAAGTTAATGTGAAATAACTTTAGGTCTAATGAAACTAATCTTTGCTTCATAGAATTCCTATGGGTCTTATGTAATTTTATGCGATATAAAGAATTTCTATCAAAGATAGTAAAGTATGATGATTATTTTATATTCTATACATTTTTAATCACTGTCGTGAGGATGTAAAAGTTTGAAAGAATCATTGAAATGTCTATTTAGTATTGTGAGAGGAGTGAGTTGAACTTATAATAGTATTTTGAATAACTCAATATGTTATTTCGTAAATTTATATCGGATATCTTGCCAAAAAGAAAAGTAAAGGAAAGAAAAGTAAAAAAAATAATAAGAACACAATAAGAAAAAAAGAATAAAACTAAAATAAAATATATATAGAGATTTTTCTAGTCAGAATAAAACCTACCTAGATCAGTAAGAGAGTATACTTCCAAAATAGTAATACATGTTCAGTAATAATAATAATATAAATAATAATAATAATTATTATTATTATAGTTATAATAATAATAATAATGATAATTAGTAATGATATTTAATAAAAGAAAAATACTAGAAATCATGAATCTCTCGTTGATACCAATAGGTTTTTACAAATTAATAAGTAATTGTTATAATAATTTATACGTAATGTTTCATAATATTTATTATTATTATTAACTACTATAACTAAAAAGCTGCTTACGCGAGATATACAAAATAATTATTACATATAATTAAATTAATATTAGTTCAATCAGCGACAAGCTCAATGAACATATTTTGTTACATATTATTATAGGCAGATTTTTATCAGCTTACAAATACTATTATTCCATCGATAAACAAATATTTTCGATAAAATATTATATTATATCATATTATAAGTATAATGATATAAGTTTCGTTGAATTTTAATAGCACAATTGTTTCATTTTCGTTCTATTTTAAGTCGTTTTGTAACAGCGACTATAAAACTTTTTAAAGGAATTCGCAACGCTTCAATGATAGTATATCTTTCCTATATTTATCAATCCGAAGATCATTTTCATATAACAGTCAAATTGTCAATATAGATTTATGTAATTTGTATTCAACATAATTTAGAGATCATCTTTTTAATTTCTTATCAACACTTTCCTGTTTTTCTCTTCACCTGTTGTGATTTCCTTTAATATGTATAGCTATTCAATATTGATGTGTTTGCAACATCAAATTGAATTGTGTATTATTAATAAATAACTAATGTGCTGCTACTCTACTACAATGAGCAAAAAGGCATAACTCTATTGTGGAAATAAAATCACTTGTATCGATACAAAAAGATAAGAATACATATTATGGCTCTGGCATTCCAGTGAATATAGCTGAAAAAAAAAAAATGTTTAATAATTATCATTTTTTAAATTCAGTCTTCACCGTACGTAATAGTTAAAACTATTTTTGCTTGGCACAGTTTTCGTCAAATAATATAAATATATATATTAAATTAGCAAATTGAATATATGAATAAATTTCATAAAAAATTACATCGACACAGCTGAGACAGTCTATTAGTATACTTAAGTGTTTAATTATTCTTATTATCATTATTTTTAATTTTTGTTTTCTTTTAAGATTGTGTAAATAACAAGAAAAATCATTTATTAAATAATTTATTTCACAGTTTACACATCAAGAATTAATCTTCTTATTTATATATACTATATAATATATAAAGTAAAATACGACAGGATGTGCACACACATGCATACATACACACACACACATCCATACATACATATACCATGTATACGTGTAATTAATTTAAACGCACACAGAATATGTACACATGAACAGAAAAAAAAAAATAAAAAATACGCCTATGTTTTTTTAATTGATGTTCTATTATTATCATACGACGTTGTATATTTTGTGAATAAATCTTTTTTTTTTTTAAATAAGACTCAAATCTTTTCCAAATTTTTCCCGCCCTCGCAACAATCATTTCATCATTCAAGAAATACTCGTTCAGATCTTTCACTCACAGTCCGAAGTCTCATATTCAGTAGTCTCATTTTTATTCATACTCCATTCAAATAAAGTTATTCTATTTTATTAATAGAGTACAATTATTTGAAATTAGAGGCCTCAATTTTTATAAATAAAACTAAAAAGAAAATAATTAAAAAAATAAAACGATTTTATACAGCAGCGTAGATTAGGAGACACCGGATTACAGTATTATATAATTTTGTATAATTCAATAAATCAGCGCCTCAATATACTTTGGGTAATCTGGTAACTGTTGTAAATTTGAATTATTTGAAATATATTAATATTGTCAAATACTTATCTCAGCTTTGAGAAAACCTATCAAGATAAGAAAAAAAAGAGTTAGAGAAATTATACACTTTTCAGTTTTCAGATCATAATTATCTAAATAACATTAATTAACCATTAGTACAATCTTATCCTATATTACGAATAGTTAATCTTTTAATTTATATTTTGTATCTTTTTTTGGTATTAGGCAAAACCACAACGAAACCCTGAAATTAAATCTTTGTTATCACGTATCAACGTATTATATTTATAATCAATCATTTAATGCCGTAAATTGATGAAAGAAATGGGGAAAAGAAAATAATAGAAAATACGGACCGATTTTTCACTATTAAAGCAAGAGAATCCTTAATTTTCTTTTCTGTTGCGACGGAAACTCTCTGCGGGTTCGGATGGGTTGAAATTTAAAAAACTAGGGCTTGAATCTATGATTAAATACAGGAGTTGTATTTATTTGGTAGAGTATATAGGAGAATAGTCTTTTCTAAGATTAGAACAAGTCTATTATCGTTGGATTGGTGAATCGTATAAAAAGTATGAATTTATCTATGTCCTATTTATGATTACAACAAGTGATCTGGGAACACGAACAATCATCTTCTTTTGGCATTTGAATGTCCTGTTTAGAACGTATCGGCTTTTGTTAATTAATTCGCACTATCGTGGTGAATTAGTAAAACCAAATAATGATTTATACATTATACAAGTTATTGAACTTTGTGATGTTTATATTTATTCTATTTTCATAATATATATGTATATAAGCATACGTATAGTCAATCAGAATATACATATATAAAATATATCCAAGACTGTGTAGAATATTCACCTACATTTCTGATGCCAATTATATTTTCCGTTTGTTTTTTTTTTTTTTTTGATCTTCGCTTTGACGCTTATAATTAATTTTTTTTGTAAAATCTATTTCTTCTATTCAATCATCTAAGACCGTTACACTTCAGACGTATCAAATATTCTTCCATGTCACTAAGACGTTACGAATCGTTAAAAAATTTTACTGTGACTAATCGAGTGCCTATTTATTTTAATATCTGAAATATTATTGTAAAATACATTGGAAATGATTCAACACAAAAGAGCAATAAGAAAGTAAACTTAAAACGTGGTTATTACTATTGGGAAATTCTCTTCAGAACAATGATGAAACTTAACACAATCTATCTACGTTATCTACGTATCTATTAATTAAATAATGAAAATATTATAAGGCATTTTTCAAAATATCTAGAAAGAAATAATATTTATCAATCTCATTAATCTATTGATACTTCAATATATATTATACACATATTAGTTTTCCTCATATTATATATACAAATTATATACAAAAACGTGTTTATAATAAATCTTGACAACAATTCTGTTTTTTTGTTTCATTTTTCGATGCATTACCTTTATAAACTGTTAGTTTTTTATCGTAAGAATAATAAAAACAGCGGTATATCATCCGATCATTGATTAAACAAACTGGTTGAAAAAACCAAAGAAGAAACAAAAAATGATAAAACAATCGAAAATAAAAATAAAAAACACATAAATTTATTGGTTTTAAAACTCTTTCTGTATCTCTCAATTAATCAAAAACTAGTCCGTGAAACTTATTATAATAGGTGTCTAGTTTTATTAGCAGCAAGAACTCCTTGCAGGCTCTGCTTCAACAAGATTAAAATCCAGTCCTCCTGGTCTAGCGAATCCAGTTTTAATCCCGTCCCATCCGTCCTCCAGCTTATACTCACCAGTTTGTATTCTGTTGTAAACTTCCTGCGTAACAGCTCTGAATGCTTCTTCAACGTTTATTCCAGTCTTAGCACTTGTTTCTATATGGTGAACCCCGTGTTGATCTGCAAACGCTCTTGCCTCCTCCTTAGACACTTCTCTTCTTCCTCCGTTGCTCGCTAAATCAACCTTGCATCCTACCAAAGCAAAAACTGGACGATGTGGTTCGATGTGTCGTCGGGCTTCCATCATCCATTGAGGTATATCCTCAAAACTATCTCTGTTACATATGTCGTAGACTAAAAGTGCTCCGACTGAATTTCTGTAGTAAGACTTTGTTATCGACCTGAAAATGAGTGTTAAAAATTTATTTCAATTGAAGTTCTGCCATTTATTCATTTCTCCAGATAAATAATTCAATTTTTCAAGCTACCTAAATCTTTCTTGGCCCGCCGTATCCCATAACTGTAATTTAATCCTCGTACCATCTTTGACCTCGATTAATCTAGCAAAGAAGTCTACTCCAACCGTTGGGTCCGATAGCTGTGAACAAAAAAAGTAACAATAAAAAAATAAGACATTAGATTGTTTCAATTCTTTCAGTATAGTTTAAATATTTGAGTTTTTCGGAATATTTGATCGAATATAGAAACGAGAATTGATTGGGGAGAGGTAATCGAGTTAGGGAAAGATATAGATCTCATATGAGGAGAAGAAACTTGTTGGGAAAATAATAATAATAACGTAAACAAAAGATATGTATGTGTTGGGTTATAAGAGTGAATATAAATATATATAGGTACATTTTTGTTGACTAGGTAAATGCGTATGTTTTAATTACTAACCTCAGCGAATTTACCATCGGTAAAATATTTAAGCAACGAACTTTTCCCTACTGTACTATCTCCGATGAGAATTAATCGGAATTGATAGTCGAAAATAGGTTCCACCATTTTGAGGTTGTTGATTTTATTGTTGATAAAAATAATAGATGAATATATTGAATATTACGCGTTAGAATATTACGCGCATTTTATTACTATTATTTATTTATTTATTTAGTTGCTCTTACACTCTTGATGCGTATATTATGGGTGTGATAAAATTTTAAGCAGTTCTCAGCTGACCGTGACACATTAATTGTAACTTACTGGCTCCTCGTCACTTCGTATGTTTTACTTTTATCGTATTAATACACATGTAGGTATGTAGTATGTATATTTATAGTCCAGTCTTTAAACTGCGCATGACGTTTGTTCAAAGTAGTAGTCTCTCTCTCCCTTAGACGATGTGAATTATTTTCCTTCTCTCTCAACTAGCAGACGAAATGTTGTGATTTTTTTTTTCATATAACAGAACGAAAGGAAAAATAAAACGCTGATTTAATTATTGATTATAATCCTTCATTACCATCATCATTATTATTATTATTATCTTTCAAACATACTAGACTTTTTCACACTTTATATGTGTACGCAGTTATTGAAACAACGTGTAAGGAATTATGTAATCGTTTTAAGGTTAATTGAACCGAAATAAATATCACACATTAAGATAATAAAATGGAGTTTCTTATTCGAAGAACTCAAGTGGGGTTAATTTTTTCACAGATGAAATACGTTCGTCGCATGTGTTGTCTACCATCCAGACGTCAATTGACGAATGTATGACATGTCGCGATGCGCATATGTTGTATTGTGGAAACCTTTCGCGGAATTCCCTTTCTTCTATATTTTCCACTGACCATTCAACATCCAAAGATCATTCGTTCAAACACTGCGCAATACCTATAACGCATCCGTCATTGTAATAATTACAATCTATGATCAAACATAAAATATAATCGTATCAAATCAAATATTAAATAAAATAAATATTGAAAGATATTCCATCTTAAGAAATGATCGAGGAAGAATTAATACGAGAAATAGATGAGCTAAGAAAATTATTATGCGAAAAGGAACATAACCTAAGAAAATTAAGACGGGAGAAGCAGATCATTCAAAAATGCGGATTAAACAACGAAGAAATCGTTAGATACAGTAGACAGATTCTGATGCCTCAAATTGGTGTCAAAGGTAGAGAGAAAGAGAGAGATTTAGGTTAATAGAAAAATATTTGACGATTAGTCTAGAAGTAAAAACGAGTTTTGTTTATTCATTTTCTGCAGGACAATTAAAACTGAAGAATTCATCGGCGTTGATTGTTGGAGCCGGAGGATTGGGATGTCCTGTAGCATTGTATTTAGCCGGTGCCGGTGTTGGACATATTGGTATAATCGATTATGATGAAGTTGAATTGAGCAATCTTCATAGGCAGTTATTGCATTCAGAGGAAAACATCGGAATTTCTAAAGTAGAGTCAGCTGTTCTAGCATTGACTCGGTAATGACCAATGTCTTGTTTGTGAGAAAATATTCAATGTTGTTCTAAATTTAAGGATTGTTTATCAAATGTAAACAATATTAGAAAATTTTCCATCATTTTCCATCAAATTTAACGGATTTCGTCTATTTCTACTCAATTCATCCAAAACTAATTGATATTAAACAGTTTCTTATGATATTATTTCGAAACTAATCAATAGTAAGCAATTGCTCATGATTTCGCACAGGAACTGATCAAAATAAATGCAACATCTAGCTATTTTACATATTAGTATAATTCCCAGGTTGAATAACAACGTAAAAGTTACCCCATACAAGATTCAACTGGATAGCAGTAATGCTTTAGAAATAATAAAGAACTACGATGTTATTTTGGATGCCACTGACAACGTAGCAACTCGATATCTGTTAAATGATGCCTGCGTGTTGGCTGGAAAACCATTAGTTTCTGGTTCTGCTCTAAAATTTGAAGGGCAACTAACTGTTTACAACTATAATGGCCCCTGCTATAGATGTCTTTTCCCAAATCCACCACCTCCTGAAACTGTAACTAATTGCGGAGATGGAGGCGTGCTAGGCGCAGGTAATCACAAAAATTCTCGTTCTTTAAAATCATCTCGCTAGTAAAGGAGCAGTGGAAATCTAGCAGCTCAACTTTTAATGGCCTACTGTTTTCTTCGAAGAAATATGAATACACAGAAATCTTTTATTTCGGCTAATTCTTTGATTATGATTTTTCTTTGTTCCTTTTTGTAGAAGATACGATTTTTCCGCTTCTTCACACCAAACTTATTATTTATATTACTTTCATGAAAATTTCCGGCAAATTTAAAAGTTTATTGAACAAAATTTTTGGGTAAGGAATAAAAATTTGCGATTTTTTCTAGCCGTTGGAACAATAGGACTTCTCCAAGCTTTGGAAGCGTTGAAGATAACATTGGGTTTGCCTGGGGTATTGTCCGGTAGATTGCTGTTGTTCGATGGGACAGAGACGTTGTTCAAAAACGTGAAACTCCGGCCTAAGAACGCGGCCTGTTTAATCTGTGGGGACAATCCGACGATCAATAAACTCATTGACTACGAACAGTTTTGTGGAGCCAAAGCAAACGACAAGAATCCGAATTTAAAGCTACTCAAAGATACAGAGAGAATTTCTGTGAAAGAATATTCTAAATTAATTGACAACAAAAGACGGCCTCAGGTATTAGTCGATGTTCGATCCAATGAGGAATTCGAAATATGCAGATTGAATAATTCCGTTAATGTTCCATTCACGAAAATCTCTAAAAAAGAGGGACTCGAGATTGTAGAAAGAGAAATTAGGAGGGTAGAAAACGGCGATGGATTTGTAGATGGTGAGAATCGATGTTCTAGTCTTTCCAAAGATTTTTATTTTATATACCTACATTGAATTTCTTCATTGATAAAAATCTTTTTCTGTTTCAGTCTTTGTGATATGCAGGCGAGGCAATGATTCTCAAAAGGCAGTTAAACTGCTCAAAGAATCTATCAACAACTCAGCCGTTAACATAAGAGATGTTATTGGCGGTATTCATGCTTGGGCTTATAACGTTGATCCCACATTTCCTATCTACTGAATATTGAATAATTTCTACAATATTGAGGCATGAAAGCAGTGTTGACATAGTTTCTTATATCGTCTTTACGTTTCGTTTCTGCTTTACTTGTGCACACTTTAGGGTTATTATTCATTTTGTACATATCAATAACATTCAGTATACAATCTGAAAATATATTATAGCACATTATTTTCTGAACTAAAACTCTACTATTCTTTGGCAAATATTTTAATTACTATTTTTACGAAACAGACTTCCCAAACGTTTATGGGATTGCATTAGCAATGTTTAGTGTTTTCGTCTGGAGGTAAACTGGTCTCTGGATGTTTGTAATGAGCTTCAGATAGTGCTCTCAACTTCTCTGCAGCTTGTTCAGGCGTTAGATCTCTCTGGCTTTGAGCTAAAAGTTCGTAGCCAACCATGTGCTTCTTTATCGATGCAGAACGCAGTAAAGGCGGAAGATATATTCCGTGGAAAGTCCAGTGGCGACAATCCTCGTTCAAATGGAGCCCAGTCGGAGCACCTGAAGGAAATTTGTGATGAAAAGAAGAGATGAGTTGATGTTGCGGTCTCTTAACAAAGCTCTTTTCCTTCTTTAATATTTTTGTTGTTTTTGCTATAACACCTACCATGCCATCCCATAGAATATGGGAACGAACATTGAAACAAATTATCATATCTGGTACAAAGTTGTTTCATTATAACTGCCAATGATTCTTGTTGATTCTCTGTCAAATCCTGCATTCTGATTACTTGCTTTTTGGGCAGAACCATTGTCTCGTAAGGCCACTGTGCCCAGTAAGGAACCAAGACCACCCAATCGTAGTTCTCGACTACGATACGTTCCTGCGAGATCAGAAATGAAGAATAAATAGCAGTTCTGTATGATTCAAGGATCTGATGATACTAATATGCAAACTAAGCACCCTTCTGATTAGCTCTTTTTGCACGTAATCAATCAGCAGAGGCTTTTTATGACGAGAGTAATAATCGCGAAGATATTGGTCCTTCCTTTCAGCTTCAAAAGGTAAAAAGGAACTACTCCAAATTTGGCAATGCGGATGAGCATTACTGCAGCCCATTATTGCCCCACGATTCTCAAATATTTGTACCCAAGTCCACTTCTTGCTCAGTTCGTGCATTTCGCGTATCCATCTGAAAAGTAGTGATAAGTTTATCACATTAATTCGGAATTGTAGAATAGAACAATTCTAAACCAAGAGACTTACTGCTTTATCACTTCTTTTATATCGTCAACTTTCATTACAGCAATTGTAACATTTGACTTTGGATGAAAACACATTACTTTACAGTTTCCCATCGCAGGACCCATCTTGAAGAGTTCATCCCCAGACTCTGGCGGGCTTGGTACAGACTCTAACAAGGCAGGAAAATCGTTATCGAAAGAAAACGTTTTATCATAATGCGGATTCACCTGGAAGTGAGTAAGAATCATGAAAATTCATTAGTGCATGTATTGGATAATTGTTAAACAGTAGTATATCAAATTTGGAAATTCTATTTACTGACTATCGCATAAATTCATATTTAAAAAATTAGCAAATCCATTTTTTATCTCCTTTACTATTTCCTGCGTACTTTTCCATTTGGTCTAATGTTCCCAGGGCATAATGGATTCTTAGGATCATACTCTGGAAGATCTTCATCTTGATTATCTTCGACTTGACCTCCCCAAGGCCGTTTCATTCTATGAGGAGATACTAGTATCCATTCACCTTTCAGCGGATTATACCTGATGTGTTGATGTTCTACAAAGAACATAAGTATCAATTTTAGAAGGATAATTACAGGGCTGGAATAAATTCTGCATTATCAAAAAATCAGGAAAGAGTGATATCCAATTCTTATAAAGTTGACAATCATTTATTGCTTTGCCATTTAGAAGTATAGGCTATACCTGTGGGATCAAATTCAACTTTTGTTGAAACATCTCCGCTCATTGTCATGGTTTCACCTTCTTTGGATTTTCTTTCTTTCCCTGGAATAATATCTGATCAAAAAACTTCTGGTATGCTTGCAAATAAGTACAAAGAATGTGAGAAAGTGATATTCGATTATCAATTGATAAGATTATTTGTCAAAAAAAATGTTATCGTTGATTAAAAGCATCGATCTAATGTGTCGAGTTAGGACTTCGTTGCATAACGATTTTGCAACATTAATTGTAGAAAATCTCTGAAATTATGAGAAAAGAAATGAATTTATTCTATGTGTAATGAAATGTTTTTATAATCTTTTATTACCGATATTGCAAGTCCCTTTATCTTCGGTATTATCATCCTTGTCCGACTTTTTTAAGGAAGACATTTCGACCCTTGAAAATGAAAACGACCTCCTATCTTGTTATTTGACTTATATGAGATCGATTGATATTTGACGTTGGCTGACCAATGTCTTATCTTGGGATGTGCAGGCGTTACATTATTGAGTAATACAAAAGATTTTTAAGTTGATTCTAGATAACGTAAACGTTATGTCAGACCTTGTCGATGAGGCTATTGTAACTATTGGTTCGGATCATTTATACAGCTATAGGACACGATAGAATGTGATAAGGGATATGCAGAAGTAAACACATACATACATGTATAGTGATTTGTTAACAAATTGATTTCAAAAAGTACATAACTCCAAAAGTACGGAGATTGATTCGTTTTTATTACGAAATTGATCAATACTCTGGAGTCAATTAGTAGAATTACTTGTCATTTATATGACGAAATCTTCATAGAATAATGATAGTTTGTTTATAATTATATTAGATCATGGGATACTTAGTGACGTTTAGTATGTATGTATATGTATGCATACGCATAATAAACTTTCAATTTTTGATGCCGACTAGATTTTCGGATTTCTAAATTATTGGGGGCGAAAAAAAATTGAACCAATTTTTAAAGCATTTCTTTCGCATTAAATCTTTTTAAAAAGTCGAAAATTTCCGAAATAGAAAATATTAAAACATGTATAACTCTAGGTTAGGTGATATTTCATGCATGCGATGAACAGTAGATGCTAGCTTGTTAATTGGTGCTCATCGGAATCGCATCCCCGCCACCTTTATGCTACACCAATAGACATGCCGCATTCACTTGTCGTCGGCGATAGTTGCCGTAATGCTTGCATGAGATTCGCCTTTAATTTTTTAATCTGATAGTTTGAACGCAGCCCTCAAGATCCCGCGGATGACGTCGTCTAATATTTTCCGTATCGGTTGCTTTCTATAAATTCGAATACGCGCAGCCCGTCGTACTCCAAAGAATCAAGCGACAGACAGGCACAAACCTATCAAAGATGTCGCGAGGTAGCAGTGCTGGTTTTGACAGGCATATTACAATATTTTCGCCCGAAGGTCGGTTGTATCAAGTAGGTAAGTAAACTAAAAAAGATCCGCAAACCACTGAAGAAGATGTGCTAAATCTGCATCAAGAATCGTCTGAAATATTCGACACTTTTCATACTGTGTTTACGATCATGACTCGGCGTGATTGGCATTTCTCATTACATTATATTCATTCAAATTATTAATTTGCTGATCATTTCTTTCACAGAATATGCGTTCAAAGCTATCAATCAAGGAGGCTTGACCTCCGTGGCTCTTAAAGGCGTTGACACCGCAGTTTTCGCGACACAAAAAAAAGTGCCGGTAGGTTATGTTTTAAATCTAAATTATACTTTACCTCTTCACGAAGAGACCGTATTATTGTGAAGTAAAGTAACTGTTTGGAATTTTCAGATGTTGTTTACAAACAACATCTAACGATTCAAAAAAAAATTGTTTTCACAAATAATTTTGCTCGTTCCTTCTATTTCCTTTTTTTTCTTGTACTAAAAAAAGTTTTTATAACATTTTAATATGATAATCATTCTTAGAAATTCTATGAAACTTTCATAAGATTTGTGTATTAAATTCGAAGAAAAATAAATATAAATAAATAAAAAATGATAAAAACATGAAACTAGAAGCTCAAATGCCTTCATTTAATTCACTAATCTTTTCGTTCGTTATTACAGGACAAGCTTCTCGATGCTTCTAGCGTAACTCACGTTTTTCAACTGACCGAAGATATCGGTTGCGTTATGACAGGGATGATAGGTGAATTATTACTAAACGATATTCTGAAATCCAAAGCTATATATTGAACGAAAATGGGAAAAGTGATCAAAATCTGAAAAAACATGACTATTGATTCATTTTTAAATAGAACTTCTTTTCCTTTCAGCTGATAGCAAGTCTCAAGTTCAACGAGCTCGGTATGAGGCAGCTCATTTCAAGTATAAACACGGTTACAGTATTCCGGTAGACACATTGTGTCGTCGGGTGGCGGATATAAGTCAGATTTATACTCAAAATGCTGAAATGAGGCCATTGGGTTGCTCTATGATGTTGATAGCTTATGACCAAGAGAAAGGGCCTTGTGTATACAAAACTGATCCTGCAGGGTACTTCTGTGGATACAGAGCTATATCGGTTGGGGCTAAACAAACGGAGGCCAATTCTTATTTGGAAAAAAAATTGAAGAAGAAACAGAACTATGAACACGACGAAGCTGTACAACTCGCTATTACTTGTCTGTCTACAGTTTTATCCGTCGATTTTAAGCCAAGTGAAATCGAAGTCGGAGTTGTTTCGAAGAGCAATCCGAAATTCTGGTAATTTCTTGATTTGTTTGAACAGTTCTTATGGTCTGTGTAAATGATGTTTTAATTATGGTTTTTGATTTGTATTTTTTATAGCGTTCTCAACGAGCAAGAGATCGACAAGCATCTGACAGCAATTGCGGAGAAGGATTAATTGAATGCTGTAAGATTAATAATAATGAATTATCATGTGAAGCTGATTATTCTTTCTCTTTATTTTCTACAGTAAATAAAAAAGTAAAAAAATGATAATATTATTGATATGTTTCGCATATTACGGATATTGTGCGTAAGATTTGCAATGGAATAAAAAACACTAAACAATATGCTTTTTTCCTTAAATTATAGTGTTTATTATTTTATGGTAATTTTATGGTGGTTGGTAGCTTGTAAAAAGTAATTACAAAAGTTATTATTATTACAATCTTACAAACTAAGTCAAATTCATTATTTTCCTGAAGCTGTTGCCAAGGGGTTTTTTAATACCAAAATAACCGAATCTCCTCGCAGAAACATCTTTGATATGAATCGATCTTTGTTAACTGGTTTTGCCTGAAAAACAAGATAAATTGAAACAATCATTCATTTGATTCTCTCAATGTTTTAGAAAGAAAACAAACTGCAATTCAACACAGTTCATAATTTGTGGACGAAAAATAAAGATTGCTTTTCTCAAAAATTACCTTTTTCTTCCCTTTCCCGGTGCGCGGTAGTTCGGTCCACATTTCTTTAACATTTTCTAGAACCATGTTACAGTGCCTATCAAAAGCCTTTACTCTGCCAAGTAGTTTCTTGTTGTTTCTACAGTTTATTAAAACTTGAGTATTATTTTTAACTGATTGTGTCAATACAGACAAAGGCCCGGTGTTGAACTCCTCTTCTTCTCTCTTAGAAAGTTCTTCAGGAGTCATTTCCGACTTTGGCTTGGTTAGTGATGCCCTATAAATAATATGAAAGTTGAATCAACGAGTCGTAGAATTCATAAAGGATGAAACTAACCTAATGATAATCTCTGACGAACATGATTCGTATAACGTTTTTGAGTTTCTAGGTTAGTTTAGCTCACCTTTATTCAAAGAAAACTCCGCTATTATACGTCTAAATGATTTAACAGTAATTTGAAAATTATTCTTGGTAATACTTACATCTTGTCTACCGGTTTTTCTCACTAATGTCGACTTAAAATCAATCAAACTATTGTTACGAAGCAATTGAAAAATAATTATTAGCGTCTGTCGTGCCGGATCAACCGATGTACACATAAGCAGCGTAGATCGTTCACTCAACAAGTAATCGTGAATATAATCTAGGAATAATCAGCAGAGCTGCCAACAGTATTTCTCCAGCGGCCAGAAGAAAAAGAAAAAAAAGAAATTTTGACACAAAACTTCACCAGGATGAAGTCAACCTATGTTTGACAGCTTTTGAGTTAAAATAGGTTATGTTATGTTATGTTATGTTGATTGTTGAAGAATAACAAGATATTAATCACCCGATTGTTTATTGCGAATAAAATAATGGAAGCTAAACCAAAGAGTGAACATTTGTTGGCTTTGAAAGGTACGGTCAAATAAAAGCTACGTTGAAAATAAGGAAGGAAGAAATTGATAAGTCCCCACTATGCTTATTGGTTACAATAAATTTCTCGACTTTTATTTTACGACAACGTCAATTATTTCATTCGTTACTTTCAGTCATGAGACTTACGAGGCCGACTTTATCCGGTCCAATAATTGTTTCTTGTGACTCAACTGACCTTCCCGGAAATACTTTAAATAATGAATTAAAAAACGATAACACCTCGCTGCAAGGAATGGAGACTTTAGCTGTGGGTCAATTCATGATGTTGCCTCAAAGTTTCGGGTATTATTTCATCCTAGATACCATTTCTTTTTTACATAAAGCGTAACTGTGAATGATACTAACGCCATTCATATTTCAGTAACATTTATTTGGGAGAAATATTCTCGAGCTACTTATGCGTTCACAACGGTAGTTCTCAGCTGGTTAAAGACGTTATTGTTAAAGTAAGTCTTGGACTCGGTGATGAAGACTTGTTTTTTGCGGTAGTAAATTCAAAACTGCAATAAATTACAGGCGGATCTTCAAACCAGCTCACAAAGAATACCTCTGTCTGGTCATAACGGAGAACCTAAAGAGTTATCCCCTGATAATACGGTAGACGAAGTTATTCATCATGAAGTTAAAGAGATAGGAACTCACATGTGAGGATCGTGTAATTAACAGAATAATTATTGCAGACGAACAATAATTGTATAAATTATTATACCCTTTTTAGACTGGTCTGTGAAGTTACTTACACTCCCACGGCTCCTGTAGCTGCTCCGTTATCATTTCGTAAATTTTTTAAGTTCCAAGTCGTCAAACCGCTCGATGTTAAGACTAAATTTTATAACGCGGAGGTAAACAGTTTTGACTTTGTTAAATTTTTATTAAAAAGTAACTAGAATTACTTGAAAGCAATTTTAGCATTCGAAATGTTGCTTTTGATTATGAAATTGTTCATTTGATCCTCTTCTCTATAGTCCGATGATGTTTACCTAGAAGCTCAAATACAGAATCAAACCGCTGGTCCGATTTGCTTGGAGAAAGTAGCCCTTGAATCATCACACTTATTTAATGGTAAGAGGGCTCGACCACGCTTTGAAGTAGATGAATTTGAGGAAATAAATTTTCATTTTCAGTAACTACATTGAACACGAATTTGCAAGGAGAGTCTATATATGGACGCGTCAATTTGTTGGACTCTGGATCCAGTCGACAGTATCTTTACTGCTTAACTCCGCAGCCAAGTCTAACAAAGGATCCAAAAATGATGCACAATGCAACTAATATTGGCAAACTTGATATTGTTTGGCGAAGTAATTTGGGGGAAAGAGGACGCTTGCAGACCAGCCAGTTGCAGAGAATGGTTTGTTTGAATAAAAGGCTTTTGCTAATTATTACAGTATAAAATGTTTATGATATTTTCTGTTTGTTGATGATACAAATTTTTAAGGCTCCAGATTTTGGAGATTTGAGGGTAATGATGAAAGAAATACCAGCCAGGGCCTATTTAGAAGAACCTGTGAACTTTAAATGCCATATAGTGAATACATCGTGAGTATGAATAGAGGAATTTTCATTATTAATGAATCTGTGATGCTGTGGGTGGAGGAGATTTGAATTTAGAGTGAAATAGATTTGATCTCAACAGGTTGAAGAGACAATTGGTGCAATTTATAATCCCATTTCAATTTACAGAGAAAGAAATATGGATATTATGTTGGGTCTTGAGTCTAATAACTCGTTAGCGTGGTGTGGAGTCTCGGAGAGTGTTATAGGCACTCTAAAATCTGGGGCATCGTGTGATATTCCGTTGTGTTTGATACCGCTTGACACAGGGCTTGTAGTAAGTATATAATATGGTGAATATCATATTATTTAGTGAATTGCGATGCATAATAATCCTGTGATGTTATTTTTTCAGATTGTTTCGGGCCTAAAGCTAGTCGATACATTTTTAAAACGTGTTTACGACTACGACGATCTAGCACAGATTTTTGTACATCAAATGAACTAGGTTTAAACAATATATGAATCAAATTAAAAACGACTGTATTTGTTGTTAATTAAATGCTATTGAAAATAACAATCCTAATATTTGTTGTATGTAAGAATATCCTAAATTATAATATATTATATTTATTTTTCATTCCCATAAAAACTTTTAAAAAATTTTAAATTCGAATAAGGTCGCAGTGTACTCGATTCTCCGAATTTCGTTGGCTATTGGAAATTGAAGTAAAACAATAACAGTCCTAATATTTATTGTATATGAGAACTAACATAGAATATAATAAACGCAATAGTTATTCGTAAAGTAGTATAATTTATTTTTCATTCCAATAAAATATTTGAATATTTGAAATTCGAATAATATCGCAGTGTGTTCGATGCATCGAATATCGTTAGCGACCGGAAACTTGTGGCTAGCAAACGTCACAGTCTCGATGTCTCGACAAATATCGATAAACTCTTCCTTTTCCGGTGTGATTGTGTCACAGGTCTTCGGGTAATATTTTTCGTCTTTCATTCAGTAGATAATATACTCGTCCAACTGCTTGGAAAAACTCAAGTTCTGTTCCATTGGATTGGGTAAATTTTTTCTCTTCTTTCAACGTAGATTAATAACACATTTATTATCAAGCTGATGAAAATTTGGCGATAATTTCATACGGGTCTTCACCTAGCCCCCCAATCTAATGGAAAACCAAACCTGTGTAGTTTACTATTCCGCCTCAGGGCGGCGCTTTGCACCTCGCATGCATGATGACGTCACTAACACTTTATATAACTACACATACATACTAGATACTACGCATTACAAATGTCTATTCACTAATTTTCATCCATACATCAGATCGCTTCATTGCACTAATTAATTATTTATGAAAATTCGTACAGCAAGAGACGAACAGAGAATCCCTCGGCGCATTCATTCAAATTAAAACTAAATAGCATGAATTACAAAGGTATCATATTCTCATTCTTTGCATAAAGGATAGAAGGCAGAAATCGTTATTAGGTTGTTGATTTCGATACCCGATACTATTATTATTTTAATATTATATAATAACAAGTATAACATGGTCTTGAGAAGAAAAAAAATTAATCAGCTAATTGCCGAGTATTCTAGGTAAATTTCATTTCGCGATCAAAATGGTAGTCGATGTAACTTTCTTTTTTTTTTTTTTCTCCATTATTCGATTCCCATGACCCAAATATTGTGACATCTTTGTCACGCGATCAATCAATGAATCACGAATTTTAAATCGTCTACAAATCGATCGATCAATAGTTCGTTAAATTCGTTTCAATATTTGTTCCTCCATGAAAATCTGTGATTATTTGTCGAATATAAAATTCATCGAAATTTTTGTCGAATTATGTATGAATGTAACAATACACACATACATACATATGTTCCATTTAAACGCAGTTAGAAATCGTGACGCAGTGGCGCTAGGCAGTACGAAGGGGGGGCGGGGGGGCGGTAGTCGCGCGCGCGTTGCATGACGGTACGTCGTTTCTTCCGTCGGGAGGGCAGGAGAGGGGAATCGAGGAGGGCGAAGGCGAACAAGACGGGATCACAAAATGGCGGCCAAGCTCGGGCCCATGACCATATAGTACGGGAAAATTGGATATTTTTGGACAATGTCGCGACATAATATACCGAGTTTGATCTAATATTGTAAATAGTTTGTTGTTCGATAATCGAAAGGGTAAATATACGTGAAATAGTGATTAAATAACGGATAAATAAGGAACTCGGTGCGACCTGTATACGGGAATGATGCAGGTGAGTGGACGGGTTCGAAAATAAAGTTAAATTTCGAGCCTTACCTACTTATTTTTTATCGATAATAGTTTGTTTTTGTTTACGGTATGAACATCGACTATTAGTTTTCTATAACAATTTAACGAATATGGCCGCGGTGTTGTTTGGAATAAGGTAAAATACCCCCGACCACATGCGTTTTAGTCATCTCCGGCTAGATAAATACTATTTGTTATTGTAAATTATTATTTACATGTTTATTTAAAGGGTTTATAACTTTAGGGCGGGGTCTTGTGCCCCTACAGAGCTCAGGGACTCGTCTCTCTGTTGAACGAATTTGTGAAAAACTTTGCAAACCTTTCATCAACAGAATAACCTACAAGTTTGTTTACATTTACTAATCAGACGATTTTTCAATTAAAATATCATTGTTCAAACCATATTTTCATGCTAAATCATTCCCCACTAATTTACACAGCCTATGGTAACAGTTATTCAAATATTCTTTATGGACCCATTTTTGCAAATTGAGATTAAAGTTTGACCTGCACGATTTTCCACATAACCTTAAACTTTTCGTCCATATTACATTGCACAGAAAAATACAAAACAATACCCTTTTCATCATTGCTTTTCTGGGATACCTATGAAAATTTCTAAACAATTCCAACAAAACATTGACCCCACATTTTACACATCATTTTCATTCTATTCTAACACTTCGTATCCTCTTATTTGACGACTAAAATCTCAGTAACGTTAACAGTATCGATATGGAATTGTGTGTATCTATTTAGCTTCGTTTCATCTCTAAACACAGCTAAATTATTTTATTTTCTACGGGTTGATATCAGGTGCTTATTTAAAATCAAAAAAACTCATTCGCCCCAAAAACACATGCATTTCCTTTATTTTCTCGCATTGATTTATATAAATTTTTATTTATTATAACCCAACCTGTTGGACGAGGTACAGCTTTAAAATAAGAGACAAAAAATTCATCACGTCTCTTGCAAATTAATATTTCAACGTGATCTTTTAACTAACTAAGATAAAGACAAGAAAAAAATATGATGTATCTGTGTTATTGTTCAGATTGCAAAGATTTCAAATTTACTAATCAATTGGCATAGTTTTTTTTTCTTTAACTTATTTTTTCAATCAATATAATCTGCAAAAATGCTACAATTCATTATTCATATCTGTGTTAAAAATGAGAGAATGTATATTCTTTGACAAATTGAACTATTCTAAATATTAATACTTTATGGTTGCTTGAATAAACTCAATTTTTTTTCCTTTTCTCGTTATTCTATTTCTGTATTAGTCGAAAAACATTTTTTCATCACATATATGCAAATATATCGTCCGTTTAACGTTCTTGAGAAAAAGTTTCACATTATTTATATAGAAATTCATATCTCGTTGCTGTTTTTTAAAGTTAACTGATAGCCAATGAAAAATAATTAATTCTTCACTTAGATAATTATAAAAATACGTACATTTACGTTTTATGATAATAATCGACCATCAGGAGCATAAAAAAAATTTATCAAAGATCATAATCAAAGTTACTTGAAATAAATTGCAAACTTGAATTCCTTATTGTTTTTGCTTCGATGCGTACCAATGAAATTTTCTATTTTCTGTTCGTCGTCATGGATTTGTGTTATGCTTTGCTTTTAAATATCTTAATAATAATCATTAACCTGAATTAAATAGTTGGGTGTATAACTTTCAGAGAAAAGATCATAGGAGATCCTAATCTTAACTGATGGATAATCTAAGATTAACTAATTGAAAGAAAATGAAGAAATTTGATTATTGTATAAGTGTGAATATAGAACTGATTGTATCAACAGTTAAATGTTGATGTAAATTTAATAAATATAAGAAAATAAACTCATTTATCACATCTTAAGAAGAGAACGTATGTAAATCATTTTATCTCTTTCCTACCTTACGTAAGATAAGTTTAATTTAGAATTAAAACTAAGAACTTCTACCTCAAATACTGTTATGTATTCTTCATCCAATTCTAAAGGCAAAGAGCATGTAGATACATGCTTTAACCACTGGAAGGAGTAAAACAGAACTAATCTACATGGTCTTATAATAAGAAAATTTTCATCAAAAGTAAATAAGTTTTTATCATAAAAGATAATAACACCTTTATCTAACTCTGTGACCTATCCTCTTTACGATCAGGACTCTAAATACCATGCAGCTAAGAGGAAAATGATTCACCTTGATCTTACAAAGTGTAAACAAAATGGCTGCCGAGACACACAAGATGGCTGCTCATTTTACTTGTAGGAATTATTGAATCTGAGTTCTTAGCAAACGTGGGTAAGCGGAGAGATACAGAAATATCTTAAAGCAGTCTTAAAATAAAGTTCTAACGGATAGTCATACCTATTATTATTTTTATTGTTATTATTATATAAGAGATGATGATATGCGAGAATATTTTAGCTTGAGTAGATCCAAACAACACCGCGGCGCTCTAGATATGTAAGAAGAAGCGCTGATCGTTAGATATTTTTCAATTGAATTACAGAAAACTTTAGATTCTGAATCTGGTAAGGAATCTGGTTCAGATTCAGAAAATGAGAGTAAAAGCGACAGTTCATCGTCAGGAAGCAACTCTGGATCTGGTTCTGGCTCGGACAGGTGTGTATTTAGTGTTTATCGATTTCAGTACCCTAAGACCAAAAGATCGGCTCAAAATGTTGGGAAAAGATCTCCAAATTACTTATCATACAATTGTTGAAGTCTATTTTGATAAGTATTCAAAGAATTGGTAGCTGCAGTTAATACAACGGTCTTCTGGTTCTTGGCTCTAAATTTTATGATTATTAGGATTTAAACCTTGTCGGCTTTCTTCATTGAAATCACTCAAGTTACTGACGCACTACAGCAGCTGAAGCTTTGCGATAGCACTAACTTTGCCTTGTTGATTTTTTCATTGAATTTATTTCTAACTTTTGTTTCGTTTTTTATACTTTATCTCTCGAAGAGTAGCCTCAATCTTCAGATTTACCTACTTTAATCATTAAAAACGCAGTCTTCTTTAGTATATTAGCTTTCTTGATTAATGATGATAAAATATACTCAGATGTTGCGGTACCTCGAATTAGTATTTAAAAGATAAAATATTCTCATACTCTCCTGACTAGAGAGCTAATTTAGTCACCTTGTTATTTCAGTCTGGTATTTACTCATCGTGGTGTATTTGTTTGATCAACCATTTGCAACTTTCTTAGATCTCTAAATATTCAATATCCAGTCCTAACGGTTGAACACATTAAATTGATACTCAATCGTTTTTAGTTTTGAAAGGATTTTTCATATATCTATTTGAATGATACTCGAAGCCTCTCAATTAGGGGGATTCAATAACCAGTCCCTAGTTTCAACATAAGAATTCTTTTCTAAATAAAATGAACGCTAAAGTTAGTGTAAAAAAATGAATTACTCGACTGCGAACGCAGTGACTCTAGCTCGTCAAGCGGTTCCGGTTCAGCGTCAGGTTCAGACTCTGAAAAATCTGATAAGTCATCAAAGTTGGACGCACCTGCACAAAGCGATAGCTTTCAGAGTAAAACCTCATTACACAGCACAGAGACAAAAGTTAGACATAAGAGCGACTCTAGTCGTGAATGGGATGAAAATCCTGATGTTTATGGAATCAGAAGATCGGGGAGGTCCCGCAAGGAACCGGAGAGGCTCAGTACTCAACGCGAAAGCGATGGAGAGGGACGGCGAAAGGTTCCAAAGAAAAGGTAAGATGGATTGAAATCCCTAAAGGATTGTGATGAGAAATATAGAAACTTTAAATCAGTAGGCAAGTCTTTGATTTTGTTTTAAATTTGGAATTGATCCTATGTTACACAATGAACGTTGTGTAATTCAATTAACATACAGTTACAAATGTAAATTTCTGAGTGTGATTTCCCGCTAAGCTTTCAGCTTGAGTTGTTATGTCGCACATAATATCTTAATCCGTAATCTGTTAGGTAAATACTGGCTCTTAGTTATTATATAGTAATCTATCGGGGCGATACTTTCAGTACACAGAATTCATGGAACTCTGAAAGCTCGGAGTCCGAATCGGATGAAAATGCTAAGCGGAGACCTCCGCCAAGCAAATCGATAAATAGACGCGCTGCACAAAAGGTGAAAGAAAACACACGCTCTCATCATAAAAGAATATCAGAATCATCTGATAACTCGTCTTTTGATAGCGATGACAATAGGAGGTCAGTAAATCCTTATTCCTTAAAGCCTCGAAATTCGTTCATCTATAACACATATGAAATATTTATTCAGACAAGTCACGAGGCGATCAGGAACTGCAGTCAGTTACAAAGAGCAAAGCGAAGAGGGTACTGATAGCGAGGATATAGTCGAGGTCGATGAAGCTACGGCAACTCCCTTGGAACCTGACAATGCAGAAACCATCGAACGCATCCTTGCGCAAAGAAGAGGAAAGAAAGGGGGTCAGCTTGAGCCAAAAATCTATGTTCTATTTCCATTATTAGTTTGATCTGGCCAATATTTAAACTATTTCAATGCTTACAGTCACTGGAAACGTGACGACTGTTTATGCAGTTGAGGAAAATGGGGATCCAAATCCTAAAGACTTGGCCGACGAAGAAGCAGAGACACAGTATCTGATAAAATGGAAAGGCTGGTCACATATACATAACACATGGGAGTCGGAGGATTCTCTAAAGGCACAGAAGGTACCAGCTACAGGTTTCACGCAGATTTTATGTGCCAATCTTTCGCATATATTTTAATCAACATTATATTCTATCATTGATTAGGTAAAGGGGATCAAGAAGTTAGAAAATTTTGTAAAACGAGAACGCGAGATTAAACAATGGAGAGACTATGCCGGGCCTGAAGATATAGACTACTTCGAATGCCAGCTAGAACTCCAGCAGGATTTACTAAAGAGCTATAACTTTGTTGAAAGGATAATTGGTAAAGATTTTCTTTTAAGCATGAGGAATTATGGGAGGTAATCAAACATTGATGAGCCAAGTCTTATTCTTTTGATGCCGAGTCTACCTCTCATAGTTCCTTGATTCAATCCAAGGATAAATCCTTCAACACTTTGAATTGCAAATAAGATATTGATCAATATTGTCCCTTTTTCAGCGGAGTATAATAAGCCGGATTCCGGCCACCCAGATTACTACTGCAAATGGGAAAGTTTGCCATACGCTGATGCGACATGGGAGGATGGAGCCCTAATAGTCAAAAAATGGCCAGAAAAAATCAAGGAATTTCGTGATAGGGAAGATTCTAAACGAACACCTAGTAAACACTGTAAAGTTCTCAAATACAGACCAAAATTTCATCAGATCAAAGGTCAGCCCGAATACATGGGACGAGGCAAAGAACTAGTCTTAAGAGACTATCAAATGGACGGATTAAACTGGCTGATTCATTCCTGGTGTAAAGAGAATAGGTAACAGAAGCGTTTTACTGTTATCGAGAGTTAGTTATTAAAAAAAACTATTCTAATGATAATCCAAACGCAATTTCATTCTTATTTTCATGTTTCCAGTGTCATTCTAGCCGATGAGATGGGTCTGGGCAAAACTATACAAACCATATGCTTCCTTTATTACTTATTTCACACGCAACAACTATATGGACCATTTTTATTAGTTGTTCCCTTATCCACGATGACTTCTTGGCAAAGAGAAATGGCCCAGTGGGCACCAGATATGAATTTTGTCACTTATCTTGGGGATGTGACGTCTAGGAATGTTGTACGTGTTTTAATCTGTTCAGAATCTTAAGACAATGAATTTTCTCTGCTTTATTTTATTTATATTTTGTAAATTTCAACGATTTACAGATCAGGGAGTTCGAGTGGTGTTACAGTACAAAGAGATTAAAATTCAACGCAATTTTAACCACATACGAAATAGTATTGAAGGATAAAATATTTTTGGGAGCTTTAAACTGGGCTGCGCTTCTAGTCGACGAAGCGCATCGGCTTAAAAACGATGATTCACTATTGTACAAAGCTTTGACGGAATTTCACACTAATCACAGACTTCTCATTACCGGTACTCCTCTGCAAAATAGTCTCAAAGAATTGTGGGCGCTGCTGCATTTCATAATGCCTAACAAGTGAGTGAATATCCATTAATTCACTAATTGATTATAATCTCCATTCAACTGTCTATATCTCTCTTAATTTTTTTTCGAAACAGATTTACTACGTGGGAAGAATTCGAAAAAGAGCATGATAACGCCGCTCAAAAAGGCTACTCGAAGCTCCACAAGCAATTAGAACCTTTCATACTACGCAGAGTTAAAAAAGAGGTTGAAAAATCGTTGCCTGCTAAAGTTGAGCAGATATTACGCGTGGAAATGACATCCCTTCAAAAACAGTATTACAAGTGGATACTTACTAAGAATTATAACGCCCTTAGAAAAGGCGTTAAGGGATCGACGACCACCTTTTTGAACATCGTTATAGAGTTGAAAAAGTGTTGTAACCATGCATTCCTGACTAAACCTACGGATGGTGAGAGGCGAGAGAGCAACGAGGACTATTTACAACAGATTATTCGCGGGTCGGGTAAATTAGTCCTATTAGACAAGCTCTTGGTTCGACTAAGGGAAACGGGACACAGAGTTTTAATCTTCAGTCAAATGGTCAGGATGCTTGATATCTTGGGAGAGTACTTGCAAAAGAGGCATTTTCCATTCCAAAGATTGGATGGAAGCATCAAAGGGGAACTGAGGAAACAGGCACTTGATCATTTCAACGCCGACGGATCTCCAGACTTCTGCTTTTTACTTTCGACACGAGCTGGTGGTCTAGGAATAAATTTAGCTACTGCAGACACAGTTATTATATTCGATTCTGACTGGAATCCACAAAACGATCTGCAGGCCCAGGCCAGAGCGCATCGTATAGGTCAGAAGAATCAGGTAATTATTTTAACTGAGATATTAACAACTCAGAAAACTCTTATAGTCATGAAATTGCGCTCATTATTATCCCAATTTTACATTCCTAGGTGAACATCTACAGATTGGTGACCAAAAATTCTGTAGAAGAGGAAATAGTCGAACGTGCAAAGCAGAAGATGGTGCTAGACCATTTAGTTATACAGAGAATGGACACCACAGGGAGAACGGTTCTGGACAAAAAGGGTCCTAACACGAACAATAATCCTTTTAACAAAGAGGATTTAAGTGCGATTCTTAAATTCGGAGCTGAAGAATTGTTCAAGGATGAAGAAGACGGAGATGAAGAGCCTACCGTTAGTTCATAAAGCACAAAAATTCTTCACCTAATTAATCCTCAATAGAAATTAACTTCTTGATTTCTATTCACAGTGTGACATCGACGAAATTCTGAGACGTGCAGAAACTAGAGATGAAGCCCCGGCTACCGTGGGAGACGAACTATTGTCTGCCTTCAAGGTGGCTAGTTTTGCAGCGTTTGAAGAGGAATCAGAGCCAGTAGTACAGCCAAACGAAATTGATGATGAGAGTAAAGATTGGGTGGGTTCATTCTTCCATTTTGATTGAGATTCAGAAGTTTTTGTCCCCCTTTTCGGAAATCAATCAGATTATACCTTGAAATATTCTTCTAGGCTGAAATTATACCCGAAAACTTCAGAATAAAGCTCGAGGAGGCAGAGAAGTCGAAAGAAATGGAGGATTTGTATCTTCCACCTAGAAGTCGAAAGACTCTTCAGCAGATCAATCAGTCTGGCGAAGGTACATCGATTAATAAGCAAATTCTCTCATGTGATTATAATTGATAATACGTAATCCAGTTTGGATAGAAAAGAAGACTTTTCTGCTCATATTCACGAAAGATTCATAATTGAAAAATAGGTATCATTATACATGCAAATTTTACAGAAGGCAGGGGAAGAAAGCGCAGAAAGGCTTCCGGCGATGAGAGCGAAGAACCTGAAGATTCGGGAAGCGAAGCTGATGGCAGCGAAGATGGAAGACCTAAGAAAAGAGGCAGACCCAGAGTCACTCCTAGAGAAAATATGAAGAGTTTTACTGACGTCGAGGTAGACTGATGCGCTCATTAGTTGTTACCTGTTGACTAGAAAGCCAGTGATCATGTTTGTTTTATTCCTGATGAATATTTTAAAACCATTTATAGAATGTTTTTCACATCAATTTTCAGATTCGAAGGTTTGTCAAAAGCTACAAGAAGTTTGGGGCTCCGTTAAAGCGACTAGACGACATTGCAGCAGATGCTGAATTGCAGGAGAAACCTATGTCAGAACTGCGTTATTTGGGCGAGCAGTTGAGGATCAGATGCGAGGCTTGCTTAGCGGAGTTTGAAACTACTGCTAAAGAAAATAAAGGCACTGAAGAGGAAGGAAGAGGTCCTGGTCGCAAAAGGGGAAGAGGACCGACCTTTAAAGTTGGCGGCGTGATGGTCAACGCTAAATCACTTTCTGCAGCTGAAAAAGAATTGGAACCACTAGATCAGGCTTTACCTTCGGATGCTGAACAGAGAGCCAACTGGCACCTTGACGTGAAGTAAATTATTTATTGAAATATATAAGAATACGTTTCTTGAACGAGAGAAACATCACCAATGTATGATTTCCGGTAATTTTGAAAAACTGTTTGATTGAAAATTATCAATAAATGTTTAGGTTGAAGCCAGCAAACTTCGACTGCGATTGGACGTCGGAGGATGACTCGAGACTGCTCCGAGGGATTTATCACCACGGAATGGGATCTTGGGAGGCAATTAAATTAGACGCTACCTTGAAACTTGGTGAAAAAATTCTTCCTCACAACGAAAGTAAACCTCAAGTTAAGCAATTGAATACTAGAGCTGAGTATCTACTCAAAGTTCTCAAGAAACAGATGGACCTTAAACTTGGAGTGGTAAGTGAAAACATTGACAAGAAACTTTCAATGTTTTCTACGAAAATTTGTTTACCTCAAAGAATATGAAGAGACATTAGCTCGTAAAGAATTTTTACACAATATCAGAGCCTCTGGTTTAACGAACTGATTTTATTAACACAAAATAGACAACGTGTGTTCCTCCTCGTGATTTATTCCAATTCCTTATCAACAGGGATATGTCCTTTTCTCCCAGATCCTTACGCGATCCAAGGTAATGCTGTAAGCCCTGATTCCTTCCTCTATTTCTATTGAAAAGTAAGAATTCATGCGTGCTATGACTAGAAAAATTCTTAAATAACATTGGTGTGCGTTATTTCAGACGAGAACAAGAAAACCTAGAAAACCAAAGGAGGTGAAGACAGTCATCACCAAAGAGATAGTCGAGGAGAACGACAGTTCGGGAGATGAGAATAAAAAACTTAAGTTAAAAATGGACAAGGTAAATTGTCGGAATTTTAATCAAATTCAATCATCACAGCTTTAAAATGTGCGATTTTCCTTATTCAATATTGAAACACAACATTACAGCAGCCAGTGAAGAAGGAGGAGGAGGTAGCTTGCAAAAAGGAGCCGAAAGAAGAGGGCGAAGTTGTTTCTGAGGATAAGAAAAAAGAGAAAAAACTTAGAAAAGAGAAAAAGGAGAGCAGAAGAGGGAAGAAAAATAAACAACCAATTGGACCAATGCATTTTACAGCCAATAACGAACCGAGAGCTCTTGATGTACTCGGCGATCTTGATCCGTCAATATTTAACGAGGTTTATTATATTTCTATGAGCTTCGAACAATTCAGAAAACATTTTCTCACCTATTTTATTATCCTTTAATCATATTTACAGTGCAAGGAAAAAATGAGGCCCGTAAAGAAAGCCCTGAAGGCTCTGGACAGGCCTGATCAGTCGTTGAGTCAAAGCGAACAAGTAACGCACACGAGACAATGTCTTGTCCAAATTGGTAATCAGATTAACATCTGTTTAGCCGAGTACAAGGATTTAGAACTTATAAAAGAATGGCGAAGTAATTTATGGTATTTTGTGTCCAAATTCACCGAATTTGATGCTAAAAAATTATACAAGTTGTACAAACACGCGACTAAGAAAGGGGAGACTAGTTCGAATCCGGTATCTAGTCCAGAAAAGAAAGAAGAAACGATAAGCTCTAAGGTAAGCGAAGTTTCATTCGATTTTAGATTTTTTTGTATTTGTTGGGAATCCTCTAACGATGTTTAATCCATTGCAGAAGCATAGTGAAAAGTTATACGAAAAACACGGCGATAAACATAGCGAAAAACATGTGGAAAGACACTCTGATAAGTACAGTGATGATAAATCAGCTAAAGATGGAAGCAGTAAAGAGTCTCGCCAAGTCAAACGCAGGATTGAAGATGTTGAAGAAAATTCAAACAGTGGTACTCCTAATAAAAAGCACCAGTCTACTACCTCGACCACGAATAGTACTACTACTGCTGTTACGACAACAATAGCTTCGAATACTCCGCTGGCAAACTCAAATTCAAATTCCAGTAATTCAAACAGTACAGAACCACCGAGACACAAGGATTCTAAAGATGCAAAGCACAAGGAATTGAAACGAGACAGAGATAGAGATAGGGACAGAGAAAGATCTCACGGAGAAAGAGGACTGGACAGATTAGGCGGAGCTAAAGACGAAAGGGTCAGGAGAGACAGCGGTGGATATAGCATTGGCGGTCATTATAGCGGAGGCAGAGAAGACGATCATTGGGTACCCAGAGACGGAAGAGATCCTCGAGACGGGAGGTGAAAACAGACTATAATTTGAATTTCTGCAACGATTACAGCTTATAATATATATTTTCTGCAGCTTAGCATGAACAAAATTTGTTCGTTTACAGGTTCGGCGATCATAAACGAGAAAGATTTGATACTTATGGACGCATGCCCAGCAGTTATCATCGGGATAGAGACAGGGAACGTGATCGTGGAATGCATATGAATGAGAAAAGAAGGTATAAACAACGAATTTAGAAACAATGATACATTTTTTACGCAACTTGATGTACTTTTCTACATATTTAGATTGCCGTAGAGTAAAAGATGCGTTATAACAGAAAAATTGAGTTAAAAAGTAATTCATGGGTCTATTATTGTGCAGCGATTACTATAGATACCCAGCCCCTCCTGCATACGGATATGGCGGTCCAGGAAATTATGGAAGTGGAAGTAGTGGCGGATATCCATCGTCGGAAATACCTCCCGGTCATTTTAGAGGCCGAGCATATCCTGGAGATGGTTATTCTGGTGATTGGAGACCGAACAAAGACTATAGACGTGATTACGACCGTAGGCCACCTCCGCCTAACGCAAACTCCTAGTGCTCCTTCCTCGCCACCGTCCTTGAGTGTGTCGTAAACCGGTTGTAAGAATTGTTTAACCTCTCCTTGTTGTGTATATTCATTTGAATGTCCGTGACGTTGTGAATTGTGCACAAGGCAAGAAGAATAAAAAGAAGCAAAAACTAGAAGAGTTTAATCGCTTGCCAATATACTGTTACAAGTGTGATTCACAATAATGTTATATGATATAATAACGGCAAATGGATTCGGAATCGAATTTTTAGAGAGACTTGACATATAGAAGAAGAGACAACACAAATATACATAATATCAATCTGGTTTTTAAATAGAGTGAGATAAAAAAAAAAGAAAAAATAAGAGTAGTAGTATTATTTGCACAGAGTAAATAAATTTTTATATAATGTAATATCGTTTCGAAATTTATCATGTAGTGAAATACATGATGGAATTTGATATAATTTAATTGTACGAAAATGATAAACCGAAAAAAATGGAGAAGAAAACAAAAAAATATAATTATTATTTACTTTTAATGAACCTGAGCGATGATGTCGAACTTTACAAAATTTTTATTAAATGGCAGACTGGTAGTGAAATGAGAATTAAATTAGTTTTAGTGATAATTCATCTACTTTTTCATGCCAGTTAACAGAAACTTTGTAACACTGTACGCTTTAAACAGAGAGAAGTCATACTCTCATATTTCACTACTCACTGTGCAAAAAATCGAACTTTTTTTTACTGTATTGAACGATTTAGCAGTAAGCTAGAAGTATTGTCTAAAAATACTGGTTTGCATGATTCTGAAATGAACAAAACTGATAGAATCTCAGTTTTCTTTGCTAACAATCAAACAAGAACATACATATTACGATAAGCCGAATGTAGTATGTACTACTCAATCAATTATTATCCGTTTAAACTGAAGTTATTATGCTTTAGGAATAAATTGCTAATAAAATCTCATCGATCCAGCCACCAAGTTTTGATGATTTGCACAGTTCTGGGTGAATCAGTTATCGTGCAATTTTAAAAGCAGACTGTTTGTCATGTGAGATGATAGATAAATGTGTAAAACTTGAATTTTCTACGCTCATACTAATAACGCGGAAGTGATTATTCAGTCGATTGCGATAAGCTGCTACCTAGTATTATATCAGTTTTAAATTTCTGTACAATTCTGCAACAAATTTGAACCTAAGTTTTATTAATATGTAGAACAAAATAGAGCAAATGGATAAGCAGCTTATCGTGATCAGGGTAATACTTTTCATGCAACGTTATAACATACATATGTGATTGAATATCAAGTAGATGGAAACAAAAATGAATGGAATAAGTAAAAAACGAACATGAAATTCGATAATGGATTGTCATATGTTATGTATTTTCTCAGGCATCAAATTACCAATTTATTACCTTGACACACACGGTCACCTGTAATATTTTTACTATAACGTGTCTTACATTTCGTTTTGGTCAAACGAACATACTGTCTTGCGTGAGTCATATTTAGAATTAAAATACTTTTGAGGCGACGAAATGATTAGAAATATCTAAGTTTGCTTTTCCATCAATATTCAGTGTTTTTACCAGCGGAACAGAAAATTTCGTTTCTGATTATAATATGACTGAAATTGATCAATTTATTGATTACTTTCAATCACCTCAAGTACTAAGTCCTTGTCGGGATTGTGTAAAAAATGAATTACTTAGTCTTCTAGTTTAATTATTATTGCAAGAAAAAGAAAAATAATAAAGAAGTCAATTTCTTATGTTATACGAGTGAAGAAAAAAAAATAACAAAAAATAACAAAAAAATAACAAAATCATTTGCAATTTTTAGTCTGCATTTTTGTGTAAATAATATTATAATGTATATGCAAGAGAAGACACGAAAATCGTCATTGTATCATGGAATGAAAAAAAATGTAAACAATGATATTTAGATTGTTTAGTTTGTTTGATGAAACTGATAATTGAAAGGAAACGAAACGAAACAAAAAAAAAAAATTAATGGATAGGTAAGAACCTGCTGGTTGCTAGATTAAATTTATATTTTTTGAAATCAAGCTGAACACACGAATATAAATAATAATACCTTATAGCAAAGCCCGTTTATAATTTATTAATACATAGTCGAACACAAATCATGAATTATGATATATGATACATAATATGGAGGTAAAAATGTTGTAAATATATAGTTAAGTAAACAAAGTAATTATTGATAGTGTAGTAAGGTAGTTTATTATTATTATTATTATTATTATTATTATTATTATTATTATTATTATTATTATTATTATTATTATTATTATTATTATATCATAATGGATAAAATCAGGTAGCGACATAATATGATGGTAATAATGTATTTTATCTATCTTCATTGTAGATGACTATAAACATTTCTGAAAATATATATATAAGAATATGAAAAACGGAATACGAAAAGTAAAAAACAAGAAAATTAACAAAAAGATGATACTTTTGAATGAATACAACATGTTATCTGTGAATAATGATGTATGATTTTCTCCTCATAGATACGTTATATTATTTTACGTTCTAAATTTACAACAAATGAGTTTCGAAAGTAAACGAAAATAATTTGAGATAAAACGAGATTCTAACGTACTGTATTTATTAAAATCACACCTATGAGTAAAACAATTTAAGCTGGACTAATTATTAATACTTCTCATTGAAGAAAAAAAAGTTAATACAGAAGAAAAGAAAACCGCGTAGGAGTATAGTGAAAAGTGCTACAAACAAAATAATGTAAAGGTGAAAGTTTGTATGTACACAAATTGAATCTTTCCAGACTTGTTATTAAATGCTTGATTATTGGTAACGGTAATCATTCACTCCCATTTTTTGTTCGTTCAATAGATATTCGTTACTACCTCATTCGGAGGTAAAATAATAATGCAAAAATGGTTTTTTTTTCCAAAGGCTGTATAGTCATTCCAATTTTACTTCATTTGCGTTGAGATTAATTTACGTTGCCAAAATAATTCGTAAAAATAAAAAACACAATTGATTTCAAATATTTGAGGCAATACGAATATTATTATCAATAATATATCTCATTGTCGAACAGGGATATAAGATTAATAATATTGCTAGTGTTGGTGCGATTTTAAATCCAGTCGCATACCGGCATACCGACTGCATATTACGTTCCGAACGCCTTAAAGGCTTACATATGTTTGTTTTATTACTCATAATACGATGACATCATAATATTGAATAATAATCGAAGCACATGACAAACAGAAATATATGTGAATAAAGAATATGGTTTACAAGAATCTATAGACATACCTATACATAATAATCTAAGTCGTATAGTTTGCTACGTAAAATAGTTACATTGAAAAAGTAAGAAAATCTTTTAATGAACTCCAGATGTTTTTCTGGATACGAGTAAAAATATATTTCATATGATATCGATAAAATCTATATTTTTCTTTATAATTCTATATCGCGCGTGCAATGTTACAAAGTCTAATGGGGATTCCAATTTTGCTTGAACGGTTCTTGCAAATCAGATACATTTCATGTACACGGGGGTTTTGGGTGAAAAATATTCAACTGCATAATAAACGACGAAGAGGTTTTTATTTGTCAAGTTAAAAATAGAATATACTGCTGGAAGCTGGTACGCATGTATGTGTTCCACAGGATATATTATTTTCGCTTTCGCCGCTCACGGTCGCCTATAAACATTCAAAATACACGCATGTGTATATGTATACGTAGGTATCGATACGTGAATGTGTGATCGGTTCGTCGCAGGCTGCAGCGCTGCGCAGTTCGAACTTTGGAGCTTGTACAGAACTGCGGACAGACTTGAATCGTCTGGTAAAAAACTTGCGCTGAGTCCTTTCGACAATTATCATTGATAAACCAATTTATGAAATATCGATCGACTTAATTTGAAGAAACGGTAAACGAGTGAGTAAGAAATAAACAATCTCCAAATAATGCTTATTTATTATTTTATATCCCGGTTTGACTTTTTATCACCTGCGGGTGACAGTGTCGGCTAGTCAGACATCTTCGAGCCTTTTAAATCGAGCACGTTACATACGTAGTTGTCATTTGATTAAAATCAAACTATTCCGTATCTCTATTATCGGACAATTAACCATACTACGATTAAAATCTACCCCGATATTATCTGAGTAAGTAAGACCAAGATCCGACGTATACTTTGATCTACTTAACGCGCATTTATTCTATAAATTTGCTATATCATATGCTCATGACAAGTCTCACAACACCGTCGACCAAATACCGGCGAATTTATTCCGGTATAATTGTACTTTGAAAGTACGAAATTTCGATTGTTAATTAATCACCGATCAAGACGATCAGATATTCAGCTAACACACAATTAAATCCGGATTATTAACTACGCTTATTTTCAGGGCGTGGCGTCCGTTAGATAGATTTTCATAAATTATATGCAACTTGTGAAATACCTTACACCCACGTAGTGGAGACCGCCAGCTTGGCATTAAGATATTTATATTTCTCAATTGATATGAAAAAAAGGAAAAAACAATAAATTTATTCCAAAATATTATTTTTTGTTGTTCAGTAAAAATAGAATGGCAGCAGAACGTTTAGATGTAATAATATTTGGGGCCACCGGTTTCACTGGGAAATACACCATCCAAGAGGCCGTAAGATTGTCATCGGAGAAACCATTCTCATGGGGAGTTGCTGGAAGACGTAAAGAGGCGTTGGAATCAGTCCTTAAGGAATTCGCCCCTGGCCAAGGTAATTTACAAAACGAAAAATGCAAAAAAAATATGAATATTGCGCTTATTTTTGGTGGTATTAAAGATTCTTGAAATTCATCGCAGATGCATTCCTGATTTTTTAAGATCACTTTATTTCGCAGGAAATAATTTATCGACCACCTTTTTATTTTATAATAATACAATTTTTATTGCAGATAATATCCCTATAATCATCGCGGATGTCAAGGATGAGGAATCGCTCAAAAAAATGGCGGAGAGAGCTAAAGTCGTCGTTAACTGTTGCGGGCCATATAGATTCTACGGAGAACCAGTGGTTAAAGCTTGTATAGAGGCTGGAACTCATCATGTTGATGTCAGCGGTGAGCCGCAGGTAATTAATAGAGATTGGAAGGCTACATTCTCACGAGTGACATACTTTTCAGAGATGAATTATAAAAAATTTTCGTCCTAAATTAGATATTTGTTCACTTTAAATTGGTAGATCTATTTTAGGAACAGAATCATATTATTTGTCGAAAAATCCTTGCGAATTTTGTTATTCTTACCATTTTTTACGAAGTTTGTTTTTTTTACATCAAAACTTGAATAATTCACTCTTATATCTATTTTTGTACTTGTTTTTTACTTATTTAATCCTACATTTTCTTTAAAAATAAGATTTTTTGAAAAAACACTCTAAGAGGCCTGAAATTTTCATTTCACATCACTAAAGGCTTTTGTTTAATTGAATATTTTAATTTCAGTACATGGAACGCATGGAATTAGAGTATGGAAAGAAGGCGAAGGAAGCTGGTGTGTACGTAGTGAGTGCATGCGGGTTTGACAGCATCCCCTGTGACCTGGGTCTGATATTCTTGCAAGATAAATTCAATGGTGAGGTAAACAGCGTTGAAACATACTTAAACTCTTGGAAAACAACGGACGTTGGTGGTCCAGGGATTCACTACGGCACATGGGAGTCTGCCGTGTATGGATTAAGCCATGCTGCTGAACTCCGTGATCTGAGGTCCAAGCTTTATCCCGAGAAATTGCCAGAGCTGAAGCCGAAACTTCGATCTAAGTAATTTTAAATGTTTGGAATATAATATTAATTGAAAAAACAAATACTTTGGTATACGATATTCGGGTGTAATATGAGCCACAGTATTCGTTTCCATCTGTTGTAAGCCTGTCCTCATTTTAACTACCGATTTCTCTTCGGAGACATTTAAATTCATTCATTCTATACTTTCAGGGGTATGATTCATAAAAGTTCTATATCCGAAGGCTGGTCGACTGTATTTCCTGGATCTGATCGATCCGTAGCGTTGCGAACCCAAAGATTCTTGTATGAAAAGTACAAGCTGAGGCCCGCGCAAGTTCAGACTTATGTAACTTTTAAGTAAGTTGATTTTTATCTACATGATTCATGTCCTTTGGTTATATGGACAGACAGTTGTTTCTAATTAAATAAGAAATCTCAATGAGATTTTAATTACCTCTTTCTTGATTTTCTAGGTCGTTCTTTGCTCTATTCGTAACCGCGATCATCGGTGGAATATTTACTTTGCTGACAAAGTTTGAATGCGGTAGACAGCTGCTGCTAAATGTAATACTAACATTGATATATAAATAATTGAATACAAAAATTGTTCTGAAACTAATTCCTCTCTCTTTTTCTTTATTTATAGCATCCAAAGTTATTCTCCGCTGGTTTTGTCAGCCATGAGGGTCCGAAGCCTGAAGCAATGAAGAACACCCACTTCACTTTGACTTTTAAGGCAGAAGGTTGGGCAGAGAAATTAGCTGAATCAACCGACGTACATGCAGACCCTCCCAATAAAGAAATGATCACTAAGGTTACGGGCGTTAATCCTGGCTACGGAGCAACTTGTACTGCGATTATGCTTGCTGCTCTAACTATTCTAAGAGAGGCTGACAAAATGCCGGATAGGTGAGGAACCAGGGTTTTTGAAAATCGCTGTTTGATCGAATAAAAAACGATAGAAACAGGTTTTTTCCGTTTTCTATATTCCAAACTTGTTCTTAAATTAGAGAAATGGAGTAAAATTGGTTTTATTGATTCTAGTTCTTTGATGATTTCAAAAGCAAGAATAGTTTGGTTTGGAACAAGTATCCAGATTTCATTTCATCGTCTAATACTGAGTCGATGTATACGTTGTTTCTATTTCAGTGGTGGAGTTCTACCTCCAGGCGCAGCTTTTGGCAAGACATCAATTATCGAGGAATTGAATAAACACGATTTGAAATTCGAAGTGATATCATCGATCGAAAAGTAAAGGTAAAAATTGGGCTTTAAAAGATTGGTATTTCCCGTTAGTCAATGCAACGTCTACAATAACCGAAGATATGAAATTCTAATGATTCTAAATTTATGATTTTTCAACCAAAAATGGTCCACTTAGTAATTATCAACTAAGAGAATATTATATTATAATTTTCTTCGTTTACAGATAAGTAAACTATACTTTCTGGAGGCTTTAAACCGTATTAGATTATTTAAAAAGTATTTCAAACGGGGCCAAGAAACTTTAGTTGCTTTACATATAAACCAAAGTCTCATAATTATTTCCATCCTTGATTCATTTTTAACATTAATTTGAACTTCTCTTCGTACTATATTCTTCAGCTATTTTAGAAGCTTTGCATTTAATTCAATATGAATAATTATATTATTAGATTCATAACTATTCAAAGTTACTTATTACTCAAAGCGTGAGAATCGGATGATATATTAGTTAGTTGGTCACCTATTTGATAGTCATCTTGTATTTTTGTGAAATTCGACTGATGCTATATGAAGAGAAGATGATAAAGAAGGAGACCTATACTCGAATAATAATAATAATATATTTTAATATAAACTTTATGCCTCATTCTATAATCTCAACGTGTAGAATTTACGTTTTGCTTAGTATAAATAATATATAAAAGATATTAATTAGAAACGGGATTGAAGTCTAATTCAAGCTTTTTCTTCTTTTACTTATTAGAGAAGCTCTATATACTGATATATTTTTGTTATAATTACGTTGAAGGGTATCTTTGAATTTGAATTTGATATAATATATAATATATAATATAAAATTTGCATTTATTATATAGTAGACAAACGTGCGTAATTATTAACCATATGTATCTACGTAAACGTTATATGTATAAGAAGAAAACAAAACAAAAAAAACACCTATATTCATATACTTATATCTAATATTCTACGTTAAAAGTTTTTATTCGGTGTTAATTTCTAGAAAAGGAAAAGAAAGGTATAAAACAACACAACAGAAAGCGCTACATTATTTTGTACAACATTGTATTAATAAAAGTGTTTGATAATCATTTAAAAGAAAAAAAAAAACGGCTTTTTCAAAGTTAGATATAAAATCATAAGTGAAACATTTTCCTTTTGCAGATTCATTTTTTTTTTAATATATCTTTATACAAGACGTGTGATATATAAAAGTTCAATTCGATAATAATTGAGGAAGTAATACAACAACAGATAGTAATCAATGGATTGCAAATCTTAAAAGAAAGTGTGTCAAGATCAGATTTTTGATGTTGCAAATACTGAAATCATATCATCAGCTATACCTTACCACTAGACCCATGACCTTGCTTGCTCTACATATTAACTATGACATTGATTATACACACGGCAATAATAATTCGTTCAACACCAATATGCTGCAATTATATACTACTATATTCTAATAGCAAGACCTTGAAGCAACAAAAGGTTACTGTCCTCTGTTTCGAAGCACAATTTGACTTGTTACTTGAAATCAGGATCTAAAGAATGGAATCAATTTTTAATATATTTTTATTGATACATATATATTTTTATATCATATTATATATTTTTATCATACATCATAAACCACGAAAAATTTACATCGGTTTCGGAAATGAAATTAATAAAAATTGAAAACAAAAAGAAAAGAAAAGGAGATTTGCAATATCTAACACGTTCTTGCTCGATGAAAAACATGAGCATTTACGTTGCAGTTTATCTAAGGTCATTATTACGTCAATAAACGCAACAAATTGACCTACTTATCGAACTTTATATCAAGGAACTGAAACAGTATACATTGCAGACTTGAAAAAATTGCACATTGTATTTCGCAAGGTTTTATCTATTAGGTATCTATAATCTCTACAAGCTCTATATACATACACCATCTATCAGCTCACCACTCATATGATATTTACCTGGAACCAGATCTGTATTAAAATCAGTTATGCCCGAAGGTAATAGATCATTGATTGATTAGTTCTGCAAATACCAGTTCTACTTCATACGTGTATATTCTTAAACTTGAAAAGTTCATTACCATCAAACTTAAAAATTGAACCATAAACTATATTGGTGTTCTAATATAATTATCCAGTTTTCTGATCATGTGTCTTTAATCCCGTGAGTCGCAATTAGTGATAAAATTATTGAGTGGTAAGACGGTATAAGTGGGTCGTTGCACCGCGTTTAAACTGCAGTTGATTGAACTTCTGGGTATTTCCGAGGATGAAAGGTGTAGAATATAAGTAACCTGGGCTCGTAGCAATAATTCATGATAATTTTTCGAAAGTTTTTTTTTGTCAAACACTGGCAGTCCCTTCCTCATAACGGGGATTATCTCGTTCCTTCTTTAATTGCCCGTTACATACAGTTCCCATCCAACTTCCAGTCAGAATCGTTTGAATTGTAGGAAAAAGACGTCTTAAATAAGGAAAAGATAGTTCACAACCAGCTTCTGCGAACTCATGCAATAATTATCAGGAGGGATCATTCCCGTCTTACTACATCATTGTTCTTAGAAAACTTTATAGCGATTCGCCTGAACGGCGAGTGGAGCAAATTCGTTGTTTATATAACGTATTCGAAATGAATTGCGGATTAGGAAAGAAAAAATGAAGCAAAAAAATTTCGAAAACTTTTTTAATCGGCAATCCGGCGATACATTTCTTTCCACGTTTAACCAGCGATATTTAATTAACGATTTTCGGATATCCGATGCCTCGCTAGTTAACACGTTGTATCTGGTGAAATGACCCTGACCATATATATATATATATATATAGCTTGCTATTCTTCGTGGTGGGAGCGCAAACTCCCAGGATCACTAGTCCTAATAAGTGGACGTAGTGGCCTCTGCGGTATATAAACCCTGAGAGTTTCTCAATCTAAGCTTACTTCTAGTTTTAATTTCGTGGTGTGAACAGCCCCGAAAAAGCTTCACGTCGAATTATTTTATTATCAAGTATTTAGGACTGCTTATTGGTAAATATTCTCTCCTATCGTAACACAGTGCAATAGTATAATTAAAACTAATTCAAATTCATTGAATTTCGGTGTTTGTTAATCAATTTTTTTATTCTTCAATTTTTTTTATATTTCTTCAACTTTGGCTGCCGCCTTACAAGAATAAAAAATCATGAAGGACCAAAAGGAACTGAAGAGCCGAGAGAACGGGACAGAGAATGGGAAACCCCGATGTCTTTGCGTGCTGAGTAACGGAAAAGGTAAGGGACTTTTTTGTAATTTATAAAAAAAAAAAGTCCGGAGGTTTCCGGAAATTTGAAAACACTATAATGTTGAAAGATGTTGTTTAATTTGTTCATGTTACGTGAGAAAATCGTAGAGGTGTAAAGCGTATGAACGAGATTTCACTGTATTGCAGAATCCGCGTTAACAAGGTCAACAATTATTTGCAGCAATTGCCACCGTTTAGAATCGATTTATTATTATCGCTCCTCGTGATTTAAATAAATGATCACGAAGTTATAGATATGTAATAAAATCATTGTATAGTTATGCGCGTTCTGTGCTAAAAAATATTCGAATCTGATATATCGCGGAAAGGTGTATGTAATTATAATTGAGTTGGGCAATTTTTTTTTGCGCGCAAAACTCGTGCTAATTAAGGAGTTAATTGAAATCTCTCTTCCTTTTTGACAAGGACGTTGGAAGCTCGATATTTTATCCCCCATCGCGAATAGAGAAGCCTTTTGCGGCCTCGTGTAATTAGAGTGCGAAAATTTCGCAAGCTCATCGCGTCATCATTGTGTATTACGAAAATAACGACTGACTTTAATTCGCTCTTTCTTGGATACGTGCTCAAATAGCATTTCACCGCTTGATTGCCTTAAGACAGCAGCTTACGCTTCCGGTGTTTAACCAGCACTTACTGGCTTCTGCTACAATACTCACAAAATTAATGAAACAGCTCGGTAAATTGTGTTCGGAATGAGTAAATGCTTGATTTTCGAGTAACGATTTGTTATTTAGGTCTACATTAATCAATGTTGGATTATATACGTGTCGTGGAGCGTTACATAATGATGATCAAAGTAAGAAAACAGAATAGTTAATAGAAATCTATTAGCAACAGCCAACAGATTTCTGATTGTGGAAAAAATTCGTAGTAAAGTTCGGTAATGGTCAGACGTGGCGCCTAACTGATAGGCAATTCTTTCTACACCCTGTCCTGTCAGTTGCATCGTTCTAGGCGCTTCGAATTGAACTAGTTTTCTTAGTTAACTTCCGAATTAAGTTTTTCCATATTCATTGATACTGTAAATGATCATAATATGTTTCTACTATACAAAACAGAAACACAAAAAAAGTTAGGAAAATTAGGATTTCAATTTGATTTCCAACATTTTCGTGAAATTAATTCCGAAAATGAATAAATAAATGTATTTCCTATTCTTATTTCTATTTTGATAGTCTTGTTACTTCTGTTTTTTTTTGTCTGTCGACAGATCAATCGTCTCATTGGTTTTAGGTGCCAAAAATATAAAAATTTGCAATTATACATACATACGTGAAGAAAAAATTTGTTTCATTTGTTTATTTTTGAATATCATAATTACCTGGATTCAATTACTGGTTTTAAATACAGTCGTAAACTGGGCAGGAGTATGCTACTTGTCCTTTTTCTTTTTTTATTACCGCAATTAAAGTGCGATCTCGGAGGTTTGAAGATGGGAAATTACGTCGTTCTTCTATCGTTTTATTACAAACAGAAATGAGAAACATATAAAGAATTGGTGGTCAGGATAAAACTAATGCATTGAATTCGACATATACATTTTTATATATTTATTCGTATTCTTTTCCTTAACAATCATGGGTATAAAACTTATTATAACTGCAGAGGATCAGATATTTCTGTGACACTAAATACCGGATACATACTATTATAACTGTATAGGTGACCGAGAAGTCACAGGTGGCCATTAAATTATAAAGATCAGGTCTGTAAGGATTTATATAGAATGCGAGACATTGCGGATGACGTAAGAATCTTAGAGTTTTCAAGTTGTTAAAATTCTTGTTCCAATTACGAACATTTTTGTAATTACTATAATTTCAGAAAGAACGAAAAAGAAAAAAAAAATACACTGTCCTAGTTTCTCCGCAATAATTGGTGGCGTGATTTATGTGCATTGGAAATAGATGTATAGCGAATTGTTAAAAATCTGCCTGATTGATAATATTATAGTCTAGCTCAACTGTTCAGAGTATTTCATCATATTCACGTTCGTCACATGCGTACTTGAATATATTTTCTAACTCTTATATGAAAAAAAAAAAAAAAAAAAAAAATAGCAATGAAAAAAGAAACGAATAAAGGCGACTGTATATTAGATTGTCTTCAATACACAAATGCACATCGATAACCGCGGGGTACAAAATTCTTTGATTTGAATAAATGGCGACACAGCCTTGCCATTATACCTATATATTATGTTAGTATTAGCATTGGTTATCTCGGTCAATTATTGTTAGTTTAACTTATTGTTATAAGCTGAGATAGTTGTTTAGCCACAGATTTGTCCTGTTCGCAGTAAATCGCTTCCTGAAAACCTTGAAATATAATATATAAATATAGTATGGCTATACCTATAACCAAGGCCCTAGCGTTGACGTTGTCGACGTTATGACGCCGATCGATGACGATGGACGGTGTAACCTTATTGAAGGTTTTAATTACCTCAGAATATAATCGCCTCGTCTTGACGATTCGAGATAATTGGAAAACAGAAACAATCATGCTGTTAATTAAAAATCGCTTTACAATTAATCCGACTTTACGGTGTATCATAATTACTATCCGTCATATATACCTATGTGTAGAAATAAATATGGCAAGAAAAACATACGTGCGCAAGAATTTCTACGGAATATTAAATATACTGCATCATCGATAATAATTATTTTTTTTTTCCTCCTTCATGTAACAATCATTGCGCTGGCTATGGAATTACATGTTTTGTTGCAATTCTGAATTTTCATTATTGCTTCTCGCATTACTTCCATTTACATATAGCAGGACAATTTGCGATATTCTTAGTAACACCGCAGACTAACCGACGTGCGTTGGTTAATAGCGCGTTCGACTTCCTAATTCGATTCACTAGTAATGATTTAAGAAAGATAGAAATCGGGGAATCTCAGCTCCTTGGGGAAATTCGTGACGCGTTAAGAACCTCAGCATGTGTCACTCGCCAAATAAAAGACAGAAGTATAAGGAGGTAGATCTCTGCAACAGGAAAAAAAAAAGAGAAACCAAACCGCAGAATTAAACCAAAACGAATCCCCTTCAATTTTCCCAGGTTTATAAATCCGATTAGATAATCGATCCGTTGAAAGTTACTTAAGAAAAAGATCAGCAATATTAGAATATACTAATATTTCCCACGTTTTGAGAATTTGCGAATTTGTCATGGCGGAATATTTTTTCCTATCACAGTGTAAAGTGTAAAATTTTTCCCACTATCCCCCACACGGATTTCTCAAACCCCGCGCCGTTCATTCGATCGCTCGGTCAGTCGGTATCTGCAGTAAGTAGAAAGAGCCAGTCAATTTCAGACAGTCGCAACGCGGCAGTCGAACGAGCGACATCGCGTTTCGGTTCTTCTAATCTTCGGTTTAAATTTACGTTTGCTTTACAGTTTTGAGTTTTGGCTGTATAGTAATAAAATACATGAAATATATTTCATTTCATTATTATAGTCGACTTATAATACCAATTTTGACAATTTATACCGCAATAGGCCATTAATAAAAAAGTCTTGAAACAAAAAATTCAAAAAACGCTATATACACGCTTAAAAACGACTTGCGGACAATACATTGAATAAAATAAATTTGATAGAACGATTTTTGTCGACTTTGAAATTATACAATAAAAAAAATATATATATTTATGTATAATTATCGTTGATTATACGATTTGAATTCAATTTTATCGTTTATTAATTGGATTTGAATATTTTTCGTCAGATTATCACTAGACTAGTCAAATAGAAGTGAATATTCTTTTTTTCTTAAATAAATAATATCAATTTTATCGTATCAAAAAATCAGGAAAAAATTCTGCAGTGCATAGGACAGATTATTAATATCGAGTATTTATCATACAATCGCTTGGGTATATACGCGAATTAAACGTCCGTATACACATAATGAACGGGGTTAACAATCAATGCGATAATGGAGCTGGGGAGACAGCCATTTACGACATAGAAAAAGATAAGCAAAAAAATATCGTTAAAAAACCAGGACCTCTTCGCACAGTGTCTTGGAACGAGGCTGTCGAAGATTCCGAACTTGATATACCAGGGACACCACGAACCCCAAGAACGTCTACAACTCCAGGTATAAAATATAAACGCGAGGGATGAAAATGAAATCTAAAGAAAAATTGATCTCTTCATTGCCTTTTTTCTCTTTTTTTTTCATTATTTTAACAAAAAAATAAAATAAGTTCTCCCACCACTAAGAAATAAAACAGTCTTATTATGTATGACGTAACGTGATGTAAACTACATATGGAAATTCACTCTGTTACAGCTGGTGCAATAGTAGATAATTTATATGTGTCTATAATTTTATTACGGCGTTTGCTTTATTTTCGAATAAATATAATTTTCGCGAAATTTTAATAACTATTATTATATCTCCGAGACTGATCGCTATATGATGCTTCTATTTCCGAGATAAAATTATGTATGTACCGCATAATACGATAATAGTATCTTTACGAAAGAATTGAGGGAAATAAATATAACGATATAGGTATACAGATACTGTATTATATATATATATATTCATATCGCAGATTCAATTCATTACATCGTGTATTAAAATTTCAACCGCTTATACTTATCTCTATACTAGGCGACGCGAGAAGAATGAAAAATCTCTGATCTATAACGTGTACGCGGTTGGGGTTCGCGACTTGACGCGGCAAACACGATGATAAGCGAATTTATAAATTTATATTATAATAACAATACAAGGCCCAAAAATCTTCAAGTGATTTCGTAATTAATTTACTACAAATCACTATTCATCCGTCATATATGTATGTACGCATATGTATTACAGGAATAAGATATTCCGTTCTGTTCTGTTTCATGTAAATTATAAAATCATAGTGCTTATCAGATCTGTATAGTATATGACGCTGGATGCTAATGTAATCGTTGTTTAATGTGGTATATTGTATCGAATGGACTTTAATATCGTAGTTTTTAAACATTCAGCGGAAATTATGATGCCTCTGAATTTACAGGACATGAAAAATGCACTTTCCACCACGATTTGGAACTCGATCATCGCCCTCCGACCAGAGAAGCTTTGTTACCAGAAATGTCGAGGAGTTACAGATTGCTTCTCAGCTCCCTCGGCGAAGATCCTGATCGTCAAGGTCTTCTTAAAACACCAGAAAGAGCTGCTAAAGCTATGCTTTTTTTCACCAAGGGTTACGATCAAAGTTTAGAGGGTGAGTTATACCTCCTTTTGTCGTCTTTTAATCTGTCCACAGAAAATTTATTGATTCATTATTATATTCCCCATCTACCTTATATTGTGTTCGGAAATTTTTATGAAGGTTGTTCGTTTTTGCTCTCGTCGAAGAATTTGGCACAAGGTAAAGAAGTAAGAACCGAACTAGGTACTAATAATGAGAATAATGGTAATCACTTATCTAACTACTAGAATTTATTCTCCATTATACGCGTATACGTCTTTTTTTCCTTGCTGTAATTAACCCCCCGTGGTTTTTCAATCATTTTCCATCGCGCTTCACCGGGCATTCTGCACAGAGTGAACGTAAGGCTTCGAAGTCTAATTAGTTAACAATACATCGTTAGTAGTTTTTCAAAAGCTCAAAGCATTTTCTTTTTTTTCATTTTTCTTAATCCTTTCTTGTTACCGTGGTAAATTAATTTCCACGTTGTTTTCTATCATTGTGTTATAAAAGTCTTGAAAGAGTTTCCTTTTTCTTTTGATTCGTTTTAATTCGTTTTAATTCTCACTCTTGGTTTTCACTTCAATTATACTTCCACCCTCAACAACCTATACGGATTTTTATATTCATTCCTTGAACTCTTTACGCGCGTAAAGTCGACGATTTTTATTTTCTTTCGAATAAAATTTTGCCACGATATTATATATATTCATTATTCGAGAATCTACTCCGTCTTGCAGCAATCAATTCAATAGCCCATATGTTTAGCCACAGGTGGCAGCTGACGGAGATGGGCAGGAAAATCCTTCAGCGAACTTTTATTCCTCTGGAATAAAATTCGCCTCTATCTTTTTTCTTCTTTCCTTATTTGGCCTCCTACTTTTCTCTCTATATCTCATTCCCATTCTCATTCTCGAGATTCGCTTTACTACTTATATCTGCCATAAGAAGCCGCCCTCCACTTTAACTCCACAATTCATCGGCGTACCTCCAACATAAAATTTCTCAATTCCCGACCAAAAGAAAGAAAGACCAATAAAAGCGACAAAAAAATTAAAACTGTTTCGATATTTTTGTACGAAATATTAGAAAAAAATTTTCCATTTTATTTGTCTTTCGATTTTCTTCTTATTTTTATACAAAAGCTCTTTTTCTCGCAATTCTATTCCCTTTGAAGCCGATTCTACGCCGATGGGAAAATCTCGGCCCACGGAATCCTGTCACAAGCACTTTGCTATGAAAGCTCTACCGACTCACCTCCCACGCCGTTTTCCACCCTCACTCGATTCGTTCGTCGCTCTTTTCGGCTCTGTCTCTTTCTTTCACTCTGCTGTTTCATTTCTGGCTTCCTTTTTTATTCTCTTTTCTCTTTTCTCCTTCCTCTTACTTTTTTCTTTTTTTTTTTTCGCTGTTCTGGGTCCTCATCCGCACAGCTCTTTATATTCTTTGTTCTTTAATTGACACACGACTCTGCCGTGGATTTATTTTAACGGGTCACTGCGTTTTATCTTCCATATCCATGATACGATTTAGCTAGTTAGGGAAGATCCGGGAAAAATGAGGCACTTGAGTAATTCGGTACAAAAATCTACTAAAATCCACTTTTATTGATGGAAATCGACTCGAAATTAAACTTCGCTATGAACTAATTACTGAAAATAAATGACCCTGTAGGAAGAGCGATTTGCGTCTCAAATACCCAAAATCGTAATAATAATAATAATAAGATTATCATCTCTGTGCCGTACCGTCTTCCCTTTTTGGACACTGTAAAGGTGTTTCCAGTTAAGGGTTGCCGTGGTTACGGCAGCTGGAAATCAGCCCCATTTCTACAACCACCCACTGCACACTTGTACACACATACATACATACATACATACATACTATATACACGTGTGTATGCGTATGCGTGTATAATATGTATTTGTGGGGCATATCTGTGCGTGGCGCTCTTCATCCATCTCGCAATTCTGAATTCTCTGCAACCCTCAATATCCATATTCCGAGCTTCGATCCTGGGGAGTTTATTTTATTTTATTCTTGTAATAATAGTAGGTCAATAATGAATAAATCACGTTCCGCAAAAGAGACGAGGAAAGAATTACTGTTACGATTTTATCGCACATAAATTGCGATGAGTTCATTATTTTTAACTTCCCGTTCATTCTATTTTTTGTTCTTGTTCCATTTATTGATTATATTAGACGTGTTCAGCTGTAGATGACGACGTCTCGCAATTTTATACACTTTCGGTCGCTTTTGGATTAGTGAGTTAATTAGTTATCTGTTATAATTAATTGCCTTAGTACCTCATAGATTTAATTTTGGTATTCTTACAATCACATTTCGTTCGATCATTTCTAGACCATTTTTCTTTCTCCGTCTTTCCTTCCGCTTAATTAAATCCAACTTATTGATTCATTTTTCGAAGAAAGACAGAAGATCCTGTTTCTTCTCAGACGATATGATCGATTATACTTTATAAGGGGAGAAAAAAAATGAACAAATCGAAAGTATTTTATCTTTCTTGTACATATATTTAGAGGAATTTTAATTTCTTTCTACAGATGTTATCAACGACGCGGTATTCGACGAGGATCACGATGAGATGGTGGTAGTGAAGGACATCGAGATGTTCTCTATGTGCGAACACCACCTCGTTCCTTTCTACGGCAAAGTATCAATCGGCTATTTGCCCTGCAAGAAAATTCTTGGACTTAGTAAATTGGCCAGGTAATTATATGAATACGTGTATGAATGAATATAGCAAAATAAAAACGAAAATAAATATAGTATATGGGTATAAAATGAAATTTTTAAAGTAGGAGAGAGTATATTTCTTTCTGCAGTTCATTTCAAACCGCGAACTTTACGTACCCGTGTTATTATACCGGTTTTTCGTTTCCACAATATAATCGTTATAAATCTTGACAGAGATTCAATCTAGATTTCAAAAACTCAAAGGTCGGTCGCAATTGTCGTGGTTTTATTTTGACACAATTCTGTTAATATTTAATTGCAATATATCATATTATATTACATTACATTACATTACATTACATTACAGTTTGTATGTATATATACACGGTCGCGTTATACAACGATGAACGATCCGGTACATGACCTTGCGTCTCTCTGTATGTTATTCTTGCATTATAGCGTAAAATATGTCGAAGGAGCCAATTACATACAGACTGGAATTGTTCAGACTTTCACGTCGTCACGGGGTCGGACACAATTCTCAGCTATTTATTTTATATATGTATATATCTGTCTCTTTAACCGTGATACAAATTCTACCTTGAGTAAATATAGGTATATATACCATATCACATACCCATATACTTGTAAAATGAGGCAGGTATTGTATTGTAAAAACAACGAAACACCATTGTGTCTTGTGCAGAGAGGCAAGGCCGTAGACTGTAGATATATACATGTATATAGATATATATCTATATACATATGCATATACTATATATATACATATATACTATAGGTATATAAAATATACATTTATAAGGATTTTATGTTTTCATCAATAGTACAGCGAATATACATTGCGCTGCAGTTATCATATCGCGTCTTAAACATGATTAATTCACAGCTTTCCAGTTATAATCATACTCCGAGTATATTTTTTACTTATACATATTGTAAACTGTCGATGTGTGCAAATACGATTGATTAATAGTTATTGAAATGGTACGTAAGTATATACATTCCTAATGAAAAATATTCACGATAAATATAAATTATAGTATATTATTATGGTCGTTGAAGTTGTTTTTATTCAACAAACTAGATATTTTATAAGGCGTATTTCGAAATATGCAATTATTATTTGTGCTGAGGGAAGAAAATGATCTGGAGACAAAAAAGAAAAGAAGAACATGAACATTCAATAAAACTATAGAAACTGTTTAGTATACTATACATATTTGCAAACGATGTATTTATGTCTACTTAAGTTATATTATTTATCATCCAGAATTTATTGAATTCAAGAGACTCATTTCTATAATTCAATCCCATATATTTTCTAATAATTAATACTTGGCTAATTTAACGATGGACTAATGGCTGTGTGTAATCTGCGTTGTAATCAAATATCAGCGAATTTAATGAGATTCGTTAAAAGCGACTGGTATATACTCAAATTTAAACTTAGAAATCAAATTTCAAATACAACATGAAATGCAAGTTTAGATTTGCATAGTTCTCATTATTCAAAGAATGGAATCTCATAATAGAATCTACAAAACAGGTTTCCTACTTTTATCACAATCCTTGAACAATTGATTCACCAAGTTTATTAGAAATTGCCAAAAATATTGGTATTGAGACCCATATATCGAATCGTTCCGTGTTGTTATTCACTGTAATGCTTAATTTTCGTTCTTATGAATTTGAGAAGATGATAAGTTCAGCTAAAATGAATAAATAATGATGTGGGGTCAATGTACTACATACACCTCATACACAACTGCTCTGGTATTATATCATATACAAAAGATAAAGTGCTGTTAGAAAAAATTGGAAAACACCGTTCAAATTTTGGTAAAAAAAATATGTCACACTTCAGAATCTGGTTTTGCGAACTGAAATTTAAACTAATGAATAATATATGGGGTCAAGAACAAGACTTGTGAAATTGAATTACAGCTGGAGAGTAAGATTTTAAAACTTGGCCTATTACAGGCGTCGTTAATGTTTTGGGTTTCCTATACTTATACGTGTAAATTTATAATATTCAACCTTTGAAATTTGAATCCTGGTGACTGCTTTTTCATTCATTCTCAACACTAAGTTAAACCTAGTGTCTTACTACTAGATTCAAACAATAATTATGACTACTTTATTTCATTCACAGAATTGTGGAGATCTTCAGCCGACGACTCCAAGTACAAGAACGTCTCACCAAACAAATTGCCATTGCAGTTACCAAAGCAGTACAACCTGCTGGTGTTGCAGTAGTCGTCGAAGGAGTGTAAGTTGAATTCTGTAATTTAAAAGGCGATATTATTTTCCCCATCGTAATTGTCAGCAGTTTTATAAACACTACCTTTAACATTATGTATCCAATATACACTTTTCTTCAGTAAATTCCACTCTTTCAGAGATACTCGTTATCAGAAACTATCAGTTTCATATTACTTCTCGCTTAATAGCCGGCAAAGTAATTATTGGTTTTAATAACGCAACGATCCTGTCATTGCATCATGAACATTGATGTTTACTTCTAGATAATAATTCCACCTTTCACTAATCTAAGGATATGCATATATCATTTAGATTCCTATCTTACGAGCAGAAGACGTAGTTCAGAATTGAATTAATTTCTATAATTGGGTTAGAATATTCGCCACGATTTGCACAATTAAGTATTTCCCGCCGAATATAATGAGCTGTTCTTATCCTATTGCAGACATATGTGCATGGTGATGCGAGGCGTTCAAAAAATCAACAGCAAAACAGTGACGTCTACTATGCTTGGCGTATTTCGCGATGACCCGAAGACTCGCGAGGAGTTCCTCAACTTGGTTCATACTAAATAGATGCTAATTATTCCCCTAAGAATTGCCGGCCTGCGATTGCGAACTAACATTAACTGTGTTTGATCTTTATTATATCGTCTTTTGCAGTTACGGCTATTCTGTTTATTTGAAATCAACGTTTTAAGTCTACCTGTAGTTTCTTTTCAGAATATCATCATTCAAAAGTTGCGAGCAATGAAGAATATATGATGATATAATTAGAATTGCGACCAAAAAAAGTTGTGAAAAAATGTTCAGACATTGAGAAATTGCCTAATATCTCAATGATTTGATATCGCGAGTCGTCCTAAACTGAGACGTACTTAAAACTGCTGACCAGTTGACAAAAAGACAATATCATAGTACTTTATATTTATGATTTATTGAGCTTTAGAACTTATCGGATATAATTTATGTATGTAAATATTTAAACGTTCAAACAAACTGCTGCAGATCAGCTGTATTGTTGATCGTTATTTATTATACAGATAATTTAATTGTAATGGTATAAATTTTGAAGCTATTTTCGATTCAGTTTTCTTTTGTTTTTGTTGCAAACTAATAATATATATGAAATTATGAGATGATAAGAAAATTTTTCTCAACGCACTGGCAGCAGCTGGAGATTTGCTTTAATTTGACCAAAATATATAAGGTGCGTTGACAATTTATTTTAATACCAGAAATTATATGTAATATAAAAACGAGAGAAAAAAATAATCAACAACTATATATTAAAGCTAACAAGGTGATATCCGCAGGATGGTTATCGGGGAAGGTCACAGCCAGACTTTTCTCGACTTCCAGCCTTATACCTACATATAGGTGTTTAATTGTATTTTATTATCGGTATATAAGTATATATTATGGATTTGAAAATTGTCCAATTAAAATATATGAATAACATTTGATGTCCCATCGACAAGACATAATTAACGCCAAGAAAGACCACCGAGCTATACATATATTGGCTCTAGAGGCAAAATTGTTCTTATTAATTTATTATCTGATTGTCTATATTATATTATATTACGATAAAATTTTATTTCTCTTCTTAAATTCTTCTACTTATCATAATTATTGTTGATTAGAGTTTATTTTCTAGCAATGACATGATATAATAATAGTATGTCCTCATTTGCCGGCTATAATTAATTGCTGTACTTATATCTAATCAACTATTCATTATACCCTGAATAATTGTTCAGATTACAGTTTTTTAATCCGTTTTGATATCTCGCTGTTATACAGTCTATTTGTATCTCATACTATAAAGTATCGAATTTCTTTCACGGCTTGAATATCAGATCGGATTTTTATATCTATAAATGAAACTCTCCATGAAATAATATAAACACGCAGACTTTTATATCGATAATTTGTATTGGTTCGGAAACGTCTGCATGGTTTGGGGTAACTCAGCCACTTACACTGCCCATGCTGATCATTAACTAGCATAAGTATATGCCTAAATTATATTTGAATCTTTAATTTCTATTATTTCAATCCATTACGTTTGATATTTATGAATTAATATCTTTATATTGTCTTTTCTCTGTTACATGAAGATATATTTTATACGCAAGACACTTTATTTACATATGCCCTGTCGACATACGCTAACTTTATATGAACCGATATCTACATAGGTATATGGGGCACGTGTAAATATTGTGTCGGTACAATAATATCATGTTGTGTTACAGTTACACTACAGTATCAATCTTGTAGTAGCGTGTTTCATGCATTATTTCATATGTATGTACTACCTATGTTAGTAAGACCTTTTTTATTACGTGGTAAACTTGCGGGATCAAATTATAAGGAATTATACCGGACATATTAACGTTATCATCTCAATACAATATAATGGGTATAGACCTGAAGTATTATACGTATACATATAGGTATACTATATATGATTTCTAATTCTTTCAGAATACATAAATACGGATACAAATGATAATGTTTTATTTTAATTACAATATACATAAATAATTAATTTTTGATGCTGTGTTACAATTGACGATAATATAGTAACAGGTTTACACATTATTATACATAGATTTGCATATACATATATTATTATATAATGTACAGGGTTTCATATATGGTATATTTACTTTATAACACAATTATATTATATATAGGTATATTATCAGAAGATAGCATATTGTATAAAGTGATAAATTTTTAGATAATTATTTACAGAATATTAATGATAATAATTCAAAATTTGACGTTAAGTTTACCAAAAGTTTAAGATGATATATACAGCTCTGTTATAGGACCAGATTTTAATTAAATGAATAATAGGTTTTAAAAGTTATTTATGAAAATTATAAAATTTGATATTTATGATATTTTATTATATTATTATATTATATAAAGTTATATTTATATTTTGAAAATCTTTCCTGGATCCTTACAATTCATACTTCTAGACATCTATACTTAAAATAGCTATAAGAATCATAAGGCTCCTGTTGTTGCACATCGATAATAGAGATATACCATTCCTTATTTTGATTCCATTTATTCATTATCAATCACGAGATGAAAAAAGCATTGCAAAAAACAGTAAAGATATACAACAGTTTCTAACGACTAGTCAGAAAAACAAATGTGAACATATATCATCATTATACAAAACAAATCAGTCCTCTCTGTTACGGCGGTTTCCATTGCAAGCACCACTACATCGTTTTGCTGAGAGGGTATTCTTTTTCGCTGTGCCATTCTCACCGGAATCTTAAAAGTAAAGAATTAAGAACAGGTACTTTCATAAGATACAACATGATTCCCGGTCTTTTGGAGATAAAATCTAGTCAATCGACTGCAATTACCATCTCTATTCCGAACACACAGATCGTAAGATGCTGGCCGAGAACCCAGCGACCTTGTAGTAGACGAAACCTTCTCTTTTGTACCAATCGTTGATGGTTTTTTGCATTTCCCACCGACACAAACACTTCCTTTGTTACTTAGACTTCCTGCAACCCACAGAAAACTATTATATATATATTGAATTGGTGGTAAATGTGTATGATTAACTAATTGCCCGTTGAGTGATGAACATTCGAGTTCAAAACAACATCCTCCTTCTTCCATCACCTAGGAAATGTTGTAAATATTATTTGTTCAATCTTTGTCTTACCGCTAGGACGATGCCGAATCTGGAAACAAGGTTGGCATTGATTCCCTGTGTCACCATGATGCAGAAGAAAGACCATACTATTTTCCGGAACTTTCTCACTGCCTCCGTTGCAGTATAATAAATCTTCAAACAGCGGCTGGCAACTGCTGTTGTTTGTTGCACCACTGTTATCTTTAGTTTCATCAATTTTCTCGTTTTTTGATACAGCATTTGATCCTCTTTGTACTGGCTGTGGTGGGGCAGTATCGCAACGTCTGGTTCTAGGCCGACACATAGCAATCGGCTCTCTAGAAACCCAAGGAATAAATCAGGCACACATCTATTGCCTTTGCCAGGGTATAATACAATTGATTTAATTATTATCAAAAGTTATATTCCATGAATTTACTAACGGAGAAAGTCCATAGGGAGAGCAACATGGGATCGGTGGACACCGTAAGACTTTAAGCGCTTCTATATTGAGTGACGATACTCCTTTGAGTAATGCGCACTGGATTGCACTCTCATATTCTGCACGTTCTTTCACCATTCGTTCATTTTCTTCAAGAAGCTGAGCCAACTCTACCTCAAGCTGGGCATTTTATTAAACGAAATTTAAATGAATTCATAAATCTAGCAAATTCAGCATGACTAGACAATCTCTCTTTTCATCTTTTCTCATTATACCTGAGCTTCTCTATTCGTAGTATTTTCTCTGTCGTCTTCGGATTGGCATCCTGTATTCACCAAGATAACAGCGCTTCTTCTTCGCATTTTACCTTCATCTTCGATTTGGTCTTGCTTGGTATCAGTTTGTACCGAAGTTGATACCCATTCCTGTCTTCCCTGAGTCGCTTGGTCCTATTCAAGATGTACAAATATGAAAAAGGAACTATTTCCGTGCCTCTCCACCAAAAGTACTATTGATTATTGTTTATCGTCTTTCATTCAATGACGAAAGTAAAAAACCAAAAAACTCACTGTCGTCATTTTTAATCGTTGTTTTTCTTGCGCAGCCAGTTTTGCTTCCGCTTCACCTAGTTTTTTTCGCAGTTCAAGTAACTCCAGATCTTTTCCTGTTCGGTCTGAGATTGAGTGAGCGAAGGATTCTTTTCGCAGGGATTCAAGGTCTGCTTTAGCAGCGTGTATTCGATTTTGCACTACACTTACCCAGTGCTGAACTCTCCCCATTATATCCATGAACATTAGCTTCAAGTCACATTCAAAGTTATCCCCCAAGTTTGTCAACGCTTTTCCAGCTTCGTTCAAATTCTGTATCGCATAGTCCATCATTTCATCAATCTTCTGTTCCCTATACAGAACTTCATATTACATTCAACAAGACAGTTTCATTTTCTAATTTACCCAGTTGATCTAGTCGCATATGGGATACAGAAGCAATTCAGTTGATCAGCTAACGATTTCTTCTCTAACGAGTCTTCTTTGCCTAGCAAACTATTAATACTGCATCGAGATTGTTCACCCCTTTTTCGGGCTTGATTTGATGCGGGAAAAACAGCCTCTGCAATTTTGTTCGATGTCTTACTAGTGCTTGCTCTAGTTTTATCATCCGCGCCTCCAGTCATCCGCCTTTGACCACTTGTTGACTTAATAGACTGTTTTCTTTTGCTGGCCAAAGTTTCTGTGATAGGGATACTTGATATACGATCACTATAGACTTTATATCTATACATTCTTCGTGCTTAAAGCACGTGTTATACGATCTAATGAAACTGGAATCGATTCTATCCCAGAATAGAAGAATAAAAATTAATAAGATACGATACCTGATACTTCGCTGCTGATAAATGTGAATGAGTTACGCATTGGTGGTTCCATTATGTCGTATAAATTACTATAATTACAAGTGAAAGCGTATTTCAGTTTTTATAAATATTATTACGTGGAAAACCTGACATCGATATATTTTTCCATGCAAATGCGGTACTAGGACTACCTGAAAATTTGTATAATAATTAATCCTTAAATTATGTCAAGTATCTAATTACATGATTTGTGTTTGGTGTTTGTCAATGATTACTTTCTTGTTTTAAATCTCTATTATTTCTATATGAATGAAGTTATACATATACCGACAGTGTATGCGGGATTTCCAAAACTTATTTCATGCGGGCATATACTGGCCGTGCGCTGTGTTTGTTTGGCAGAATCGGACGTACAGAATTTGACTCATGGTGTTCTATAGATCGACCAGTAGCTTTTCTTACTCTGGGAGTTGTGCTCTCATTCTGATGATATTTATTTCCCAATAAGTTATTTCATTAAGAAGAGAATCATATATCAGACTTTCCCTTATTTAAACTTAAAAATAAAAACACATTCAAACAATTTATTCATAAGTATGCCTTATTATACGCTGTATGCTTATAGGTATGATCTCTGTTAGTGGATTATAATTTATCAAACATTCTAACGAATTCTAATTATTGTAATTGATAATTGGTCATTGATAATTCTATAGCGCGTCCTAGTATTGGGTATTTAGTAAGTTCAGTGATATGGAGAATTTGAGGTAATTCCCGCACTATTTTTGCGGCAAAAGTAGTTCGCTAGAAACTCACTGGGGTCGCAGCCTCCTATTTTTACAAGGAACGTAGGTCGCCTTGCCACACGCAACCTGCATGCCATTGCCGCGAATCTCAACTTGTAGTTGCATATCAAAGGCGCACTAATGTTTACGGCAAAAGTAGTCGTCAATTTGACCGCGAGATGGCAATACTATTTGTCACTCCGTTGGGCGGAACACTGATCTAGGATAAGAACACCTGTTGTGGGGTCAGTAGCCCTCGTGGCGTCAAAGCGTTCGTATGGGCTGCGTTAACGTGCAAATAACATCTTAATAGAAATATTTCGAACACAGAGAAGCGGTCGCAAAATTGATATGTACTCATTATCGAAAATAGATTCTTGTCTAGCTTTTGAGTTATTTATTAAATGATCGTGATATTATAACACTTGTCCTTTTGTTGCAGTTCAATAAGCTCCGAGCAGGGTATAAACAGCTCTGTTCAGCAAGGATTCTGTTGCAATTGACGACTTGCAACGGACGAGTGTATATCGAATTTGGTCTTTGAAAAATTAGTTATATTAGCCAGTATATATTTTTGTAATACGAATGTAGTTTATAATATTAGGATAACTTGTTGCTAAACGCGAATAAAGACACTGTAAATTACAATATGGACACATATTTATTTTTCAGAAATAATTACAAATTGTACACAACCTTGACAATAAGTAATATTGTACCATTTGCAGTAATAAATTCCCAAATATACTTATTAGTAATTGCTTCGTTATTTTGCACTTCCTCATCCTGTCACTTTTTATTTTGATTGAACGATAGATGAAGCAGCTTACGAAACACAGGAGTGAGAAATTAGAATTAATGCATTTTCCGCTACAATGTGCATTGGGCCACGCCTGTATAATTGCATGCCCGTTGTTTGTACGCTCTTGCTTTTTCTCGCTGAAAATTTCGGCACACCTCCTCAGGTCAAATGTTCTCCCGATACTAGAAGCAAAGATTTTCGACGTAAAATTTTTCTAATTCCGAAAAATGGTAGTGTAAATTAATATATAGAGACGTGCATGAAGCCACGTATGCATGCCTATATCTATACACGCATCCAAAATTTCAGAACACCTCCTCGGGTCAGATGTTCTCCTGATACCAGGAGCAGAAATTTTTCGACTTAAAATCTTTCCAACTCCGAAAAACGCTAGTATAAATAGATATACCTATAGAGACGTGCAGGAAGCCACGTATGCATGCCTATATCTATAGACATATCCAAAATTTCAGAACACCTCCTCGGGTCAGATGTTCTCCTGATACCAGGAGCAGAAATTTTTCGACTTAAAATCTTTCTAACTCCGAAAAACGCTAGTATAAATAGATATACCTATAGAGACGTGCATGAAGCCACGTATGCATGCCTATATCTATACACGCATCCAAAATTTCAGAACACCTCCTCGGGTCAGATGTTCTCCTGATACCAGGAGCAGAAATTTTTCGACTTAAAATCTTTCTAACTCCGAAAAACGCTAGTATAAATAGATATACCTATAGAGACGTGCATGAAGCCACGTATGCATGCCTATATCTATACACATATCCAAAATTTCAGAACACCTCCTCGGGTCAGATGTTCTCCTGATACCAGGAGCAAAAATTTTCGACTTAAAATTTGTCTAACTCCGAAAAACGCTAGTATGAATGAATATATAGAAAGACGTGCATGTAGACACCTATGAATGCCTATATCTATACACATATCCAGAATTTCGGAACACCTCCTCGGGTCAGATGTTCTCCTGATACCAGGAGCAGAAATTTTTCGACTTAAAATCTTTCTAACTCCGAAAAACGCTAGTATAAATAGATATACCTATAGAGACGTGCATGAAGCCACGTATGCATGCCTATATCTATACACGCATCCAAAATTTCAGAACACCTCCTCGGGTCAGATGTTCTTCTGATACCAGGAGCAGAAATTTTTCGACTTAAAATCTTTCTAACTCCGAAAAACGCTAGTATAAATAGATATACCTATAGAGACGTGCATGAAGCCACGTATGCATGCCTATATCTATACACGCATCCAAAATTTCAGAACACCTCCTCGGGTCAGATGTTCTTCTGATACCAGGAGCAGAAATTTTTCGACTTAAAATCTTTCCAACTCCGAAAAACGCTAGTATAAATAGATATACCTATAGAGACGTGCAGGAAGCCACGTATGCATGCCTATATCTATAGACATATCCAAAATTTCAGAACACCTCCTCGGGTCAGATGTTCTCCTGATACCAGGAGCAGAAATTTTTCGACTTAAAATCTTTCTAACTCCGAAAAACGCTAGTATAAATAGATATACCTATAGAGACGTGCATGAAGCCACGTATGCATGCCTATATCTATACACGCATCCAAAATTTCAGAACACCTCCTCGGGTCAGATGTTCTCCTGATACCAGGAGCAGAAATTTTTCGACTTAAAATCTTTCTAACTCCGAAAAACGCTAGTATAAATAGATATACCTATAGAGACGTGCATGAAGCCACGTATGCATGCCTATATCTATACACATATCCAAAATTTCAGAACACCTCCTCGGGTCAGATGTTCTCCTGATACCAGGAGCAAAAATTTTCGACTTAAAATTTGTCTAACTCCGAAAAACGCTAGTATGAATGAATATATAGAAAGACGTGCATGTAGACACCTATGAATGCCTATATCTATACACATATCCAGAATTTCGGAACACCTCCTCGGGTCAGATGTTCTCCTGATACCAGGAGCAGAAATTTTTCGACTTAAAATCTTTCTAACTCCGAAAAACGCTAGTATAAATAGATATACCTATAGAGACGTGCATGAAGCCACGTATGCATGCCTATATCTATACACGCATCCAAAATTTCAGAACACCTCCTCGGGTCAGATGTTCTTCTGATACCAGGAGCAGAAATTTTTCGACTTAAAATCTTTCTAACTCCGAAAAACGCTAGTATAAATAGATATACCTATAGAGACGTGCATGAAGCCACGTATGCATGCCTATATCTGTACACATACCGAAAATTTCAGAACACCTCCTCGGGTCAGATGTTCTCCTGATACCAGGAGCAGAAATTTTTCGACTTAAAATCTGTCTAACTCCGAAAATCGCTAGTATAAATAGATATACCTATAGAGACGTGCATGAAGCCACGTATGCATGCCTATATCTATACACGCATCCAAAATTTCAGAACACCTCCTCGGGTCAGATGTTCTCCTGATACCAGGAGCAGAAATTTTTCGACTTAAAATCTTTCCAACTCCGAAAAACGCTAGTATAAATAGATATACCTATAGAGACGTGCATGAAGCCACGTATGCATGCCTATATCTATACACGCATCCAAAATTTCAGAACACCTCCTCGGGTCAGATGTTCTCCTGATACCAGGAGCAGAAATTTTTCGACTTAAAATCTTTCCAACTCCGAAAAACGCTAGTATAAATAGATATACCTATAGAGACGTGCAGGAAGCCACGTATGCATGCCTATATCTATACACATATCCAAAATTTCAGAACACCTCCTCGGATTAGATGTTCTCTTAGTACCAAGAGCAAAAATCAGGAAGAGGGAAGTGGAAATAACGAAGCAGTTGATTATTGGTGTATCAGAAAATTTATTGCTGCAGTACGATACAATATTCATTGTTAAAGTAATGTACAATTTGTAATTGTTTCTTAAAAATACATGTCTGTGATTGTAGTATTCTAAATAGGAGTAGAAATCGTGAAGAATTAAACAATATACAGATAATGTAGCTGTTTGTCAGCTGCTCTAAATTCAGTAAATTTGTATTTTCATTCTACTGTGCTTCAACGAAATTTCTTTCTACGGCTTCATTTCCATTCGTTCGGTTATAATGCAAACATGGATGCAGTAAAAGAGCAGTAATTCTTTTTAGTTTCCCCGCATTATTCCCACGTGCCACTATCGTTCATTGTATGAATGAAAGTAGAGAAAGTAGTTTTTTTATACTGCTTCTGAGAATTCTTACTATGCGCCATTCTGCCACGCCCTCAGGTGAAAACGAAAGTGGTCGTAGTATTTTTTGTCCGCATATTTGTGCAACACCACTATCTTTTCATTCATAAACGAGCACTCCTCAGAAAGGTAGTAGTTTTTTATACTGCTTCTCAGAATTCTTACTATGCGCCATTGGCCACGCCCCCAGGTGAAAACGAAAGTGGTCGTAGTATTTTTTGTCCGCATATTTGTGCAATACCACTATCCTTTCATTCATTGACGAACGCTTCTCGGAAAAGGTATTAAGTTTTTTATCCGCATATTTGTGCAGCACCACTTTCCCTTTCGTTCATTCATTCGCGACCAGCGCTCTCTGTGTACCAATGGAGTAGTTACTGCGAGGGGCGGGGCATCGAAACTAGCGATGTATACAAACGAACGAACAATTAAAAGAACAACTCAAAGCAAAATATCCAACGATGCTCCTGAAGCGATGCTTACACGATTAGTACTACACGTCTGCTTGTTATTATATATAATCAGTCTTTCTGTATGAAAGCACGGAGTGGTAGGGGGTGGGCCGTTTCACAATTCTGCATAACTGGGTTACTGTATCATAACGCTACTGAGAAGCTCTAATTGATATTCTATTTATGTTCATTTATTGGATTTTCAACCATTTACATATATGTATGAATAAACGGATGAATGAATACTAAAATCGAGTTGTTTTCTTTTATAAAACTATTACGTACAAGTATAAAATTCTTTTCTTTATGAATATCTGTCGTACATATATAAATACCTACATCTGGATATTTTTAGGAATAAAATAGGTAATACATAAGTGTTTACAATTCTTCAAGCTTTATTAAATATATGCAAATTTGGTCAACCATTGTTTTACTTACAGCTTGAAAATATTGGAATTAAAGTTTCTCTGTCTCTCAATAACATAAAAAAATAATAGTCTGTGTGAATTCAAAAACACTCGTGCTTTTATTTTGTATCAATTCGTAAACCTTGTTTTGAAAATAGCAAACAACGAATTAACGTATTGACATTTACATAGTATAACAGCGCTTCATCATCTTCTGCGAGTTGCATCCAAAAAAAGAAGACTACGATGCAGCGAGTTATTTTTCAATGAATTTACAATATGATGCTGCTGTTCGTAATCTAAACTTGAATATAGATCGGTGATGCGTTGCTCTTGGTCGATTCAAAATTATTGCAACATTTTGGATCGCAAGGCAGCAGTCGCCGTTAGTTCATTGAGGGTAGCAATAAAAAACAATTAAATCAAACTCAAATGATTTTTAATCGGCTTTTTTAGGCGGTGGTCTAAACGTACCAACCACAACTGCGTGATCTCTTTCGTAAGGTTCGAGCGTGATTTGTTCTTGTGGTTTCAGTTTGTCTGTTACTAATTTCTTTACTTCAGCTGCAAATACTGCCTCAGGTTGCGCCGTAGAATCGATGCAGCTTGCCTGTTGATAGAGAACATTTGTTTAACTAACAAGTTTCATTGTTGAGTCAAGAATTACCAAAATCTTCAATATTTTCTGATTAATTTTCAAGATATTTTATATAGTTTCTTACCTTAATCGAAATAACAAAGTGGCCAGAATTTTTAAGGAAGTATTGAGCATTGAGAGCGACAATTCGAGCTTGGTCAGGTTGAGCTACGTCAGCGAATATCGTGTCTACCATACCGACCAACATTCTGTATTTATGAGGATGTCTGGCATCTTCAATTATTGGAATGATGTTCGTACGTTTTTTCGCCACGTTTATTAAATCTCTTCCTGATCTGTGAGAAAACTCTACTGCATACACAAGCCCCTCCTGTATTGAAAGGGACAGCAAATGGTGTTGATAAAAAGCAAATTTTTAATTTCTGATAACGAAAATAGGTAATATTTAAGTCTTGTAAAGTTTATCATCATTTTTTTGATTACTGTACCCTTACTTATCTTTCTACATAAGTATTATACTCTGCAGAATATGCGACAAGCTAGTGTGTATTTTTCTATAGCATAACTTCGACACCAAGCAAGTAAAAAATTAACAAGCTTGGCTCTAATGTATGCGCGTCATTTGTTAGTCGGAGATTGTTTTCAAAGAGTTACTAACCGGTCCAACAACATCTGCGACATGCGATACAGTCGTACCAGACGCAGCTCCGAGATATAGGACTTTACTTCCTGGTGGCATATGGATCTGATCAATTCCACCAAGAATTGCAGCTGCTAGTTTTGATCGGAACGGATTCCAGACTCTGTATTCAACCTTTTCGGCATTTTCACCCTGGAATTAAACATTTCTTTCATCATTCTGGTTCTATTATATATTAAAAGCTGAGTTTCAGTAAAATTATCATAAAATCTGTTTCACATTCTTTAATTGAACATGGAATATTATTTGTATGCAGAAATCATTGTCCGCAGGATCTTAGCACCCTACAGAAACTGATAATTAATGCAAAATTTTTCTCTTGCATAGCTTCGACACCAAATAAGCAATAGTAAACTAATTTGGCTCTAATGTATGCGTTTCTTAGCATCATATCATTATTGTAGTAATTTTTCTTTTGTATTTTTCATACGACTTTGAAAACTATTTTTTTAGCACAATTAGGCAGAAATTTTTGTTATACTTTATGAAGTATTGTTTTTTTGAAGCATCAAACTCAAATGCATTTGGGAATATTTAATATTCTCGTTCAGAATTCTACCGAGATATCAAATCGTCAACTGGTCAACTTGTACCACAAAGTTCATATTAATTTAACTAAAAATAGGAAATACATTTATGAAACAGTTTATAATCTCATAGGAGCATTAATAAAGCTAAAAAATTTTTTAATAAAAAAAAAATCACCTCAACGCTGATTCTTTTTTCCCCGTATACTTCTGATCCAGGGACAAGATTCAAGGTAACTAATGCGTCTTCTTTTCCCCTCGCTATGAACACTCCTTCGTGACGATGCGGCTCAATAACAACAGTTTTACCGCCTCTAAAGCCTCCGCCTCCACCACCACGGCCTCGGCCACCTCCTCTACCACCTCCAAAGCCTCCTCTTCCTCTAGGAGTTCCTCCGCCACCACCTCGTCCACCTCGTCCACCAAAACCTCCACCTCTGCTGCCTCCTCGACCTCCATTAGCTCCTCGGAAACCTCCGCCTCGACCACCGCGACTTCCGCCACGATCACCTCCGCCTCCTCGGCCACCGCGGAATCCTCCGCGCCCTTCGCCCGCTGGAGAAAATCCTAGAAATTTTTGAGGTTAATTTTTTTGAATAAATGAATGAGTGAGCGAGGGTTAACGTGTCTCCAGTTGCTTTAGGAAAATTAGAGTTTTGAGGTTATGTTAAGTCAATTTGTTGTTTAATTAGTAAATCAAAATAAGAGAGAAAAAGGGAGATTCGTATTGTTGAAAAACGACAAAAAGACCAATAAATCGGTTCTTTGAAGCGTAGAATATGAGAAATATGGGTTTCCGCAAATTGCGATCAGAGGTTATCCACGATGCACGAGGGACGCCGCGAGGCGAGAGGAAATTGGGTGAATGAAATAGTAAGATCATGTATTATGCAGCCTATCAAGATTGTGTACATCGAGTGAGAGATTGTTTTTTTTATCTACCTGGTCTACCCATGTTGTTTCACGATAAATTCACTCTACCAATATGATTCTTTTATCAACGAATTAGAACTACATAAACTCTTTGCACACGTGCGCCAGAATTATACGTTGGCCATGACGCGGAAGCCGGCTACCCCGTCTAGTCACGAATCGAATATTCGACATATCGATAATCGCATGTTGCGTATCGGGCAAAAGAAACTGACGCACTTCCGGTCGGTTGAATTGGTTAGCGCGAAAAGAAAAGTTTTTTCAAATATTATAATTCATTGAATGATCATGAAAAGAAGAATGAAAAATACTTAGAAATAAATATAAATTAGAATTTGGAAAATAATAGACTAGCCAGCTTTATAAACGGTACCAAGTTTGTCAATCTTTTTTTTACCCTAACAACAGACTACTTGATCATGCGAAGATAGAGGAGAACACTATAACTAACATTAGAAGCTATAGATAAAACTTGAACTGAGGATTCAAATGCTCTCATCGTTAACTTTCTGTATTGGCAAATATAGAACAATTTTCATTGTTTCTAATTTCTTGCTGCTAACGTTCTGCTAACATATGTTGCGTCGCGCCTTATCGTAGGCAACTCATCTTTCATTTATCTTTCTTCACACTGTAAACACACTAAAATGTTTAAATACGTAATAGGAAAACAAATATGGCGACGAGCTCAGCTGTCAATGGACACTAACTTTCATCGTCAGGTTTAAAATGTCATTATTTCCAGCGTATTCGAGCACCTCAAACAATGATTCGAAGCCGTGTGAAGATACGTCAAAAACAGAAGGTAATTATCGCTCGTTTATTACAAGTGTCAACAATTTTTTTCCTACCTAACCTCAAACCGATTTTCGTTATACAAACGATCAGTTTTTGTTTTCATTGAACAGGAGGGTTATTCACTAACTTCTCGGTTCGTACCGCACGGTGTTCGGTTCCGTACCGAGCGGTTCGCCTTACCGCGCAGAGAAGGAAATCCGCTATTTTGCTACTCGGTAGCCTATTCGACACGGGTACCGCGCGGTACGGTCTAGACTGCCGCTCGGAAGAATATCCGTAATGAGACCGATACCGAAACCTCTTCCCGCGCGGTAGCATAAACCGAGAAACGGTACGATACCGCGCGGTAACAACCGCCCGAAAAGTTACTGAACAGCTCGGTTCGTCGCTACCGTGGACATGACGTCACAACCGCGCGGAAAGTCGCATAACCGCGCGGTCCCAGAGTTAGTGAATAACCCCCCAGAACACCTGTTAGTTGTTGAATGAAGCCGCTTTTATGAATTTGCCAAAGCAATTTAAAAATACTATTTTTGTTTACGAACTTTTGTTCTTTTTCATTCAACAACATGAATTATGTATATGAAGCATACATCATTTTATTTACCGTGAAATAATTTTTTTTCAATAATTAAGTAATCTAACAGTAATTGCATAAAAAAATGAAATAAATTTTCAGAGCGATAAATATTGATCCTAATTTTTTTTTAGACACATCGCCGAATCTCTGGTTAAAAAATTCCAGTTATATTGCGAGCGTAGTAAAACCTCCTGTGATAGATCTATCTTTAAACTCGTCATCTGACGAGTCAGTTGAAATCGTACCTATAGAAAATTCACAATCATTAAAACCTGAGGTGATACCTATAGAATCAGACACTAGCGTTAGCAGCGATCACAAGAGTTCAAAGCATGGAAAGAAACGCAAAAAGAGAAAGAAAAAATATCGTGAAACATCGATCAGTCGGCGACAGAAGCCTAGGTACGAGAAGGAAGTTGAAAATGTATATTTTGAAGACACTGCTAGAGACAAAAGGAATTTGACTGTGGCTACGCTAGGTGGTATGGCAAGACCTAGCTATACCTTGTGTGGCGTTTATCTTGGGTTTAGATCGTTCAAGAAATTGAATAAACAAACAACGCCCAGATATTACGCTGTCAATATAGATTCCGTTAGAAAAGGAGATAAGCAGGATACCAGAATAAAGAGAACCAATACGAGCGATAAAAATGAAAAAGACCAGAATGAAATGGAGAATTCTAACTGGGGCGTTAATATGGAACAAGAACAGACAGAAAAGACAAAAGAATTTAACGAAAGGCTCGCCGAAGACCCCGATGATGTCCAATTGTGGATAAAATACATTAAATTCCAGGTATTTGAAGTCCGAAAATCACAGTCTGCTTTAAAGTTGGGATCCATGTCATATATTCAATTGTTTTTTCATTTCAGGATGTCATTTGCCAGTTCCAAAAAGACCGAGGCATCAAAGATGCCAGAAGTACTACGACGAGCCAACGCAAATTGGCGATAACAACAAAAGCTCTAGAGAAAAATCCCAGCTCAACAAAACTATTGAAGCTGAAGTTGGATCTATCTTCTCAGCTTCTACCTGCCGACCAGTTTTCAAACGAGGTTGAATCCTTGCTAAACAAAGATTCAGGCAATATTATCTTGTGGCAAGCACTAATCATGGCTACGCAGGCCTCGCTAGCCATCTGCACGGTTCCTAAAGTGTTGGATTTTTACTCCAGATGTATTTCTAGCCTGCGACAAAAACTGAGAACCAATTCCAAGCTGTACGATGAGCAGATATTAGGTGGGAAATAGCAGCGATAAAAGACCCTCCAAATTTATTTTTCATTCATTAAATTCAATTCTTTGTTTTCAGAAATGCTCTACCGCTGTCTCACGTTCTTGAGACAGGCCGGACTGTGGGAACAGATGTGGGAAACATTGAGGCTCAATTTGACTCTTAATTTGAATTTGAGTAAGGATAATTTCCAGTTTCGGGGTTTTATCGACGAGAGAAAATTGAGTGAGTCTGGTTGCCCAATACCCAGAAAATATCTTTGTCGCAATAACTCTAACAATTTTCTTCGGTTCCAGTTGGAATGGAGGAAGTTATACTCACCTCTAGACTTCCTTTAAACCAATTATGGCTGAGAGTAGAATCTTTGCGGGAAAGTTGCCATTGGATCAGCGTGAGCAGCGATCAATTAGAACTCCTCGGTGACTCACGAAGATTCGTTTTACCCGAAGATGTCACGGACTTTGTACAGCCAATAATGTCTCGGAATTCGAGTCTCAAACTTGCAATTTATTCTATACTTGCGTTGAAAGTACCGCTGCTTCCTACACATGATTTTGTCCTTCAGGTGAATATCTCTGGTTCTGAAGTCAAACTTAAACAAAAATAGTTTTTAGAGCTCTGAGTAATATCGAATGAATTTTTAATTTGCAGGACTTGAAGCTGACGGATTTGGAGTGGGACGCGGATTCGATAGAAATGCTACTGCCGTTGGCATATCCTTTGGTTGGGATATTAGCTGGTAGTAAAGAGAAGAGAAATATGATGGAAGTAATACTTGAGGGAAACTTGACGTCTGGTCCTCAGTACCTAAAATTCCATCCAGCCCAAGAACCCTATCTTGATTTCATCAGAGACACGTTTAGGGCAATTGCTGAAAGTTTTACATCGGAAAAGTCTGAACGAACGAGTGTGTACGTGTGGTGGTTGCGGTTTGAGAGAATGTTGGCTTCATTAAACCAGGAGAAAGACGATCATAAAGAGAAGAAACTCAAGAGTATGGTCAAGGATTTTCTTAAAAAAGATGGGAACAGAAATAATCTTCACTTTTATAGGGAATATGCTCTGATAGAGAGAGAAATTGGACACTTTGATAGCTGCATTAAAATTCTAGAAACTGCTATAGGAATGCAGAGCGATTTTCTATCTACTATTTCGTCTTCTTATGAAAAAGGGGCTTTATGCAGCGTATTCAGAGCCCTTTTTGAGTCTCTCCTCGGCGATGAAACTCATCGCGAAGACCAAAGGAGCCGTATACTCCAAGCTGCTGCTCGGATGGTCTCAGGGCCAGACGAAAACCGATTAGAACAGGCGGAGGAATTCATGGAGACTAGCGTTCAGGATTTCTTGCAGCAGTCAGTACCTGATTCGATCGAAAATGCCTATTTTCTTCCACACTTTGAATGCGACTTGATTACATGTTACTCATACTTTTTGTACGCAAAGAATTCCAACATATCAGAAGCTATTACCGTGCTGGAAAGTTGCTTGAAACACTCTAAAGAGGACAGACATCTTCAGGTGTGTAGCTTCAACGGCAGAATGTCTTCTGAGACCAAAGGAGTAATTATCCCTTAAATGCCACTAATCCCATGTTTAATTCTCTTTCTAGGAATGTCTGTACGAAAGTACCATTGCCCTTTTGCATCTGGATTGTAAACGGTCAAAGTCTCACGAAATTTTGAAGGAAAAAGTTGATCAAGCTTTAGACTTGTATCCCATGAACTGTTACATCTTATCGGTGGACATGGAAATCGAGGTAAATATCTTAAAATACATGATAATGTTTCTAAATAAACGTAATTCATATAATTTCAATTGTTTATCTGCAGAGCCAACTGCCTTGCTGGAAGTTGAGCCGTAACAGCAGTGGGAAGTTTCAGTCATTGGCTTCGTGTCTTGCTGGTCGTATTAGAATCGAGCGTTTAGAGAAACTTGGGCTCAAAGATGCTGCAATTGCTGCGACTAACAAGCTGTTATCGATTCATCGTAGACTTGCCAGGTATTATTTGAATGAAATCATGAATGTTGTCGATGAGTGAAACTCTTTTTCCACTTTTATATTGTTCTCTATTCGTTTTACAGAGATCCAGACTCGCAGAGGTGTCCATTAATCTGGAGACTGTATATGCTGTTTTTGAGGGAGAGAAATTTATGCGAAGGAAGAGGGGAGGAGGTTTATCACCAAAGTGTAGCGCAGTGTCCATGGGCTAGAGGCATTTATACAGATACTGCTCAAGTCGCACCTCAACTTCTTACAGAAATTCAAGATTTAATTCGCGAAAAAGAATTGAGGATGCACGTTACACCAGAAGAATTGGATATTCTGCGAGGATAATGTATATGCGACTATTCTCTTTTCATGAAATGTACATTTATGTATAAAATGTTTATACGTGTATTTTATTTTGTGATAATTAAAACTTTTAATATTAACGCGTATTTTAAATATTGAGTTTTTGAAACGTTTCCCACGAATGTGAAATTAAATTTGACTATCATCTTAAAATCAAGAAATGTAATTACAGGAACATATCTACAATGGCAAGGGTGACATGAGTAATTCTTTGTTTCACAATATAGATTGTGGGTTGATAAATTATCTTTTAGCATTTTTTTTTTCATAACGTGAAAATAATTGTATGTACAATTTTTGACCCAAAATTTTTCCAACGATCCCTAAAAAAAAGTTAGAAGATTCTAAACAATTTTTGTGTGAAAAGAAACACGAAACACTATCAATTTTCATTTTACAGTTTTCTCAGAGAAAAAAAATTTCGGCTTTGGTTTGACTCATTTAAAAATTATCGTAATCCGTAAACTCATCTCGCCAAAAATTTACAATGCTTTCTTCTTATCGTTAGAGCATACTTTCTTACCAGAATCAATTTTCATTTTACAGTTTTCTCAGAGAAAAAAAATTTCGGCTTTGGTTTGACTCATTTAAAAATTATCGTAATCCGTAAACTCATCTCGCCAAAAATTTACAATGCTTTCTTCTTATCGTTAGAGCATACTTTCTTACCAGAATCTTTGTTAACAAGTTTGTAAAATGTGTCGTCAGTTGTCGTTAGCAGGATTTTAGAAGCCTACCATCACGTGGCGCCGTTATTTCGACCTCGCGGTAGTTATGGAAAGTGATATTAAATCCTGTCGGGGAGACAGTGACGATGACATGTCAAACATGTGTTAAACGCGCTTAACTACACAAACATTACTAACCACTGTGCGCCGTACGTGATACGTCAAAGTTGCACTTTGAGACCGAATAGTAATATGACCGACTTGAAGCTACCGGAAAAATGTTTACTAATCGATAAGTGTACTTATACCTCGCTCGTAGCGGCTCGTGTTTATCTTTCCACTTTCTTAGTTTCTACCAAAGTGCACTAAGTGCATTGAGTGCATAACGTTAATAAACAAATACACGAATAATAAAATCTGGACTAACAGTTACAGAATTTAGAAAAATGGTTGTCATAAGATTGTTCCGTAGATTGGGAGAGAAATGGTTCAATGTACAACAGAAAACATCGGAGGGTGTTCAATCGGCACGCGATGCCATGTTCCGCGGCAGCATTATCGTCGTCACATCTGTTGTTGTTATATGGATTTCAGTATTTTTATATGCAGCTTTTTACTACGCGTATATGCCTAGCATATCGCATGTAAGACCGGTCCATTTACAGTTTAAGTAAGTCCGTCACAAATCTAATTAGAATTCGTTCATTCTTATACTACATTACATTCCAAAACCCCATATCAACAATCTATACTTTGAGGTTAGAATCCTTACAGCCTCTTCAAACACTCCAATATTATTCTCGCTAATTTCACCCCAGATCTTGCGACTATTCAAAAGGAATATGTAGCTTCCCTTCCGCTCATGTTCAACTTACTAAAAAACAACAACTTCTCATGGTCGGGCAGCCCTACAAAGTAAATCTACATTTGGAAATGCCGGAATCACCGGCTAACAAAGAGCTTGGTATGTTGGTGAAGAGGGATTGGCATTGTTTGGAATCTCCTATTTATTTATTTATTTATTTGTTTATTCACTTCTGAAGGTATGTTTATGGTCTGTGCGCAATTGAGAGACAGGGACGGTGTTCTGGTCGGAAACGCTTGCCGTTCTGCAATGTTACATTATCGAAGTTCCTTGCTGCACGTTATCACTACTCTAATGTTTTCACCGATGATGATATTGGGAAATACCGAAGAGAAGCAGTACATTAGTCTAGAGCTTTTTGGAAACTTTGAAGAAGACCAAGTAAAGATTTGAAATCTGGATTAGAAAACATGTATAAATTTTCTTGATCTTTGTCAATTTTAATCGATGATTTCCTTCTCAAACGCAGAGTCATCCAGTGACAGATGTATACGTTGAGATACAGTCTAGATACGTAGAATTATACTCCGCAACAATGATGATAAACGCGCATTTGTCGGGGCTGCGATATATCATGTTTCATTGGCCAGTGTTGTCTGCCATTCTTGGGATCAGTACAAACTTATTTTTTATAGCGCTTATATGCGTGCTTTCTTATTTCCACTTTACATCGGATGAGGAGATGTTGGACGATGATTTTATTTATGAGAAAGGTGAAGAAGGAGAGAACGACGACGAAGAGGAAGATAAAGACCCAAAGACTAACAGCGATCGTAAGTTCTCAGAATATTGTGATGAATATTATTACTATTATTATTGTTATTATTATTCAAGGGTGTTTTTCGTTTGTTAAAGTTTCTTCGGACACATCCTCTCTAGAGGACGCATCGATGCTTGAAGAAATTCCAAAACATAGTCATGAAATGAAGTCCAGCGAAGCTGTAGCGAGAATTCAATCCATCAATTGAATCCAAGATACGAGATGATAAGGCTGATTTAATAAAGAGTAATTCCGGTTGAGGAAACGAATAGAAGTTAAAGCTGACTGAAAAACCTTCAACAATAATAATTGTTTAGTTTTTAGTAAGAAGAGAAAAAAGAAATAATCACACATATCTAGTTAGATATATTTACCAAGGTTGTTTGATGAAGCTGAGAAGCTACGTAATTCCATATGGTTTTTAATTCAACGGACAAATAAAAAAAAAGATCAAAGTGTTATGTTTTATTTTTATTTTTATTTTATTTTCAAGGTTATTAATATTGTTGCTGATGTCTAATTTCATACTTAGTTCAAAAATTATTTGATCATTATTATCAGTTATGTAAAAGGATAAAAGAGAAAAACTTTTTTTACCTTCGATTGGTCAGTCAAAGTTTTTCCTTAAACGAAATAGATTATATTATTTGAATCAAATGTCCCAGTGTAATTTAAATCTGAAGTCGTTATTTATATAATTAGGTATTCTTCAATTAAGATCACTTGGAGTTTAATAATTAATTATCAAAATAAAAGAAAGCCTGAATAATCGTATAATTAGGGCCTAACTGCAGGCGTAATTCAATTTAAATTGCTATCATTAAAATTCTCATATAAATAAAAAATAAACAAATAAAAAAAATAAAAGTGTTAAAAATTTCATTCAATATCGACTGATTCATCACGACACCAACAATAACTATACGCCCTTAAATATAATGAATTAAGTTATTCGTGATTGATTTCGTTTCTTTTTTCTATGGAATTATTAGAATTTTGGAAAAGATATTTTGCATCTTTGGGAGACGGTATTTATACTCGGAAGAAGCCAAAGAATTCTTTTCGGAATGATGAATGTTAGATAGGGATTAGTATAAGTTATACATATATACGTATATTGTGTATATATATTATTGTATTGTTACATGATTTATTATCACTGTTAATATATTATATGGAGATATTTGAGCAGAACGAATAAATAATTTAAAAAACGCTATAATTTGTCATTTCTTTTACTTGCAAAACTAATAATTTCTCAGCTGCAGCCTTTTATAGTTGTTCATTAATCTCTCTGTTAAATCCATACTCTCCGTTTTTTACTAAAGTTCTATATTATTATATTGTTTTCGAAAGTTCAATAATAAGGAAAGAAAAAAGAGAATTTATTTGATTTTTCAATTTCATCCGAATGGTCTGTATCTCATCGTGAGTGAAAGAAAGCTGAGATTCATATTGCAGCTTACGATTAGGTCAGTTACATTAGAGATATAATAGAAGATATTATAGAGCCACACCTGCAGCCGTTGGTAGACTATGTTCCAATCTGTGCTTGGTGTGTAGATGGTAGTAAAAGAGAGAAAAAGAAAACGAAAGAATCGAGAAATGAAAAGGAAAGAAAAGAAAAAAAGGTCGAGAGAAAATGTTTTCTTTTCCATCGATTCTGGCCAGTTGAATAGACTCGTAATCCAATTAGCAAAAAAGAGGGAAAGAAACAGCCCGGGCAAATTGTGTCGTTCGCCCTTGTTCAGATGAGTAGAGGAGAAGAAAATGAAAAAAAAAAACGAAATAAAACAAATAGAGAAATAATAAAAAATGTAATGCGAGACACGCGATAGAATATCTATACTGGTATAAAATAAGGGCTGGGGGAAGTAGAGAAGGCAGAAGTAGATGTTTCACCCAAAAACAAACATTTGTACACGATATAACGATGTGCATAATAAATTTTCTGAAAACAGACCCACCGCTGTTGATATACATATACAAATGTATAATGTATGTATGTATGTACATTTTTATCGTCCACGCATCTCATGCAGATTAACGGAGTATAATTGATAAATTCAAAGCGAAAAGAACACGTGAAAAGAGAACGAAGATTGAACAAAATTAGAAAATTCGCGTTTCCAACGATACAGAACAATAACTGCGACCAAAAATTGATATGAATAAAATTCAAACACTGTAGGTATAATGAAGAAAAATTCTTAGCGATCTGATTCTGCGATTATATGTATACATGGTATATTCCCTCTCGATCTCAACAAATCTTTTAAACCTCTCGAACATCGTCGCAGTTTTTTTTTCCATCATCTTAAAACAAAAAGAAAAAAAAAAAAATGGGAGTACTATATTTTTTCCCTCGATGTAGAATATTGCGTTTTCCCTCTTCGGATACAGTTTATATCGCAAGTTTCCAACGTAACGCACTTCTTTCATCTCTACTCCTCTGTGCAATGTGCAGTGTACAGCACCGCCGTTTCCTAAGGCGTCAATATCTTTGCACGATCCTAAGACCATTACTCTTCTCGTTCTTTGCAAGAGTGGTTATAGATATACAGGGTGATTCAGGTCAAGCGGGTCATATTTTCACGTCAGATTTCTCCTCAAATTCTAAAATAAAATGTCCTTTCTATTCTAATTCTAAGGTACGATAGTTTCCGGGCTACGGAAGATCTTGGTCGACCACTATTCGTACCTCGAATTTACGGTAGATGAAATTTAGTCTCAGATTTTGACGGGAAATCCACCCTCAAAATATGGTCCGAACAACCTGAATCACCCTGTACGTATAACGTATGTAACATACATGTACCACGCTGCCCTGCACAGAGGGAGTACCGAAGCAAATTGTTCCGAAAGAGAGCAAGAGGAGGGGAGTGTAGTGGTGGTAGACGAGTAACTGGTTATCTACGAGGCCGTCAAACCCGGTCTTTCGCCATTCCCTAAGCTGCTGGTGCTGCTGGTGCAGGAAGAGTAGGAAAAACTACATCCTTAAGAACTAAGCGAGTAGCCAGAATAGTATATAATGGGAATTTCACTCTATATACGCGTACCTCGGTCTTGTATCAAAAGAGACAAGATTGAGAAACACTGTTCAGTAAGCGTGGCTCTCTATCCTCTCTCTTACTATCTGGATTCCTGGACCGGTTAGGCAGGCGTACAGCTTCCTTTCGCCCCCTTATTTCTCCCCTCTCCTGAAACTTCGTCTAATTTTGTCTCTCTCCGTCGTATCCCTCCGTATATCCTTCTCTCCTTCTATACTTCTCTCTTTTTTTTATCTCTCTCGCTCTCCGCCACCCATCCATTTACCTTAGAAGCCCCCAAGCCCCACACGACAGGTGCTGGCGTGCAGTAGTAATGCTATAGAGTGGAGCGCAACCAAATAATGAAATAATAACGAAGTATAGGTATATACCTGCCGTATGACAAGATCCCGAGCTGAGTTTGAGAGGAAAATGAAGGATATTAATAATATCATGTCATGTCGTTATTATTGTTATAATATAATTAATATATACGACTAAAGAAATCGAAGAAAAAAAAAATAGCGAGAAGAAGTGAAGAATCTCGTTTCCTTTTGTTCCGATAGTTCGCAGAACGGAAAATTACCGCGCGATCGTTTAATTCGATGGAAAGATCTATAGCCGCCTTTCGGTATGTAGAAACTGAACTTTATTATTATTCCGCGGTTTAGTTTCTCATGGTCGTTACACGCATAGGTAGATACATACGTATGTATATACGTTCTGATCGGGCCCCCGGGGTCATCGAATCTATCGGAATTGTCGAGGGTATCGAAACCGTAATCTAGAGGCGTGTGTGGGAGGATTGAATAATCGCGGTATACGCGTTGTTCGTGTAAAATATCCGGGAATATAGTACAAGTATAAGTATACCGATGTGTGAACGTAAAAAGATACACATACCTTCATCCTCCGTCGTAAATTAACGCTGGATTTAATGATTTAGTAATTGTGTTTAGGGGCCAAATCCCCTACGTTATATACGCCGCACCTTGAGTCTTGAGACAGCCGTCATCAATTACTCTCATTACTTTTAATTTTACACACCATAAATGAGGAGAAAAATAAATAAACAACAATTAATTAACGTATGTTTAACCCCCGCGCTCGCTATATCGAATCAATGAGTGATCGTAACTTTACTCTTGAGGTATACATTTACAAGATCGTTTAGCGCCTATCTTGTATTATGTACAGATACAGAATCATCACTATGCCGCATTTTTCATCGCCTATGGTATAATTATATACGTAATAAGGAATCGCACGTCACGCTTATCGCCGATCTAGATCATTGTTAGATCGAAGAATCAACATTTCATTTCCCGTTAAAGCTGCGGCTCTTTTTCTACTTATTTTCAATCTCTCGCATAAACGATTTCGACGGACTTTTAGCGCGTGTTTTTAAATCGCTTTGACCATTTTAGCGCACTTCTATTCAACCGGTTTCACGCGATTTTAACACTCTTTCGGCATTTCAACTCCGCAACGGGTCTTCCGGTTTTATTCCGTCTCGATTTTGGCTCGTTTAAGCGCCTCACGTAATTCCAACGCATTTTCGGGGAGTTCCTTTGCATCGCAGCTCGTGTCTTAGTCGATTTTTGCCGATTTTTTGGCGTTTTACCGCGTGTACGAGTCTCCGAGAATCGTTTTGCGCAATTTAAACCCATTCTTCAACGGGTCTTTCTATCGCAGCACTCGCTTTAGTCGTCTAAGTTCGACTTGCATAACAGCGTTCTCTTCTATTTTCTCGCACGTCTGTAAATTCTTAACAGTTCGGCCCATATTAACGCGTCCCTGAACCGATTTTAGCCGATTTTAGGCGTACCGGAGCGTCTCGAACAATTTTTTTTTGAATTTTGTTAGCCGCGACTATAGGATAGTTTTTTATTTTATTGACAAATAGTTTATCGGCTACCGTAGTCGGTCCATTAAACATGACCATAAAGTAAAAGTAAGCGTCTTATTCTGAGGTTCCGAAATTTTTACGCCTTGATTTTTCTTCATTCATTCTCTTCTTTCTTCCTCCATTTTTCGTTTATTTCTTTCTATGTGTTGACATTGACGGATGAATCCGCTCAAGAACTTGTCTCTGGGGCTGTTCCCTCGCCTCTTATAGACGGCAGCTTAGTTTCCGTTGAATCGACATTCGTCAAGGAGTTGAATACTGAATAGCGACTAGGAACAAGCATCGTTAGATCAGCGACGGTTCTTGCTCATTGATCTGGGAAAAAAATTTATATTGCGGTACGATTTCCCGCCGCAGCCTCTCCCGCTATCCGTACCTATACCTCTTCCAAGAATCTGCGAAATCAAACTGCAGAATTCCGGAAGTTGGAGACACGCTTCTTTAGTACCCTCCTATACCTATACCCGCGCTTATTTTTCATTCCTAACAGAATCTCTGGAACCAGCCCTGAAAAACGAATACGGAAAAGCAATTTCGAACGTCACTCAACCGGAAATAAATTCCGTGTCTATTTCTCTCGTCACTCCTACACTCGACCGCATTAGTCCCTATACCACAAGGATCCATATATTTGACGTTTCCGATTACACGCCTCGAAACATTCTCAAATTTCTGATCTCAATCCCAAAATTTGTACTACATATTAATGCAGTTTTTATTTCACAATTTTTTTTTTTTTGTTTCTTTTCAACTTTTTCACAATTATTATTTGATCCCGTTTCATTGACTTCCTATATTAATAATTCTTAAAAATCGGGTAGATTTTGAAAAGCTTAAGTTCAACTTATATATAAATATAGATCGATTTTCTTGCTATTATTATCTACTTTTTTCCTTTTTTCCTCACTCAAAGAGCTTCCTATACCTGTACACAGGATATTTGATATACGACGATCAGATCCGACGATCAGATCGATGGTGTACCCTTCTTCGTATCAGTAACGTAGGTAGGTAGGTATAAAGTATACAAGATACATAATAATAATAATAATAATAATAATGATAATAATAATAATGATAATAAGAAGAAAAAGACACGATGCAAGGAAGCGTGTATATCGAGGTAGATCAACCGATGCGATCTTTGATCGGGTTTTCGGGAGCAAACAAGTTGTTGACGTAGATTCAATCGGTTTTCTTTATTCCGTTGTTTCCTCCCCCATGTGTATTTTTCATTTTTTTATTTTTTCAGGGTTTCTAACGTTTTTTTATATAAGTTACGCGTACAAAATTCCTTTGGCACGAAAAGTATGCCTTTACCTTTCCTTGCCTCGGCTTGGCTCGGTTCGCTTCGTTTGGCGACATAGATCATATCTCGAAAACAAATGTTTGCTCCTTGTAAATATAGGTGGGTCTACCTACCCGTGTGCGCTGCACCATGGAAAGACTGTATGAAGTGTATGCCCTGCACGCTGGAGTCTCTGGTATGCAAATCGTTTATATCCATCTATCCATCTCATCTATTTATCTATATATCTATCTATCTATTCATCGCAAACTACCGCATATAAAGTTAAATCTTCTTTTATATCCCCCAAGGTAAATTTTGACTCTTGTCAGCCCTTTCTTTCTTCCTTTCTTTCTTTACTCTTCGAACCTGCACGTATATACCCAAATGATAAAGCGAAACTTGTTACTTTAGGTCTTTCTTTGCTTGGTTCTTATTTTATAGAGAAGAAGAAAAAAAAATAGGAGACAGGCAGACGACGAAAAAGCGAATCAATAAATTTCGATGGGAATAGTATATATGCATATCGAGAGGATCGTGAGGATCGTGAGAGTGGAAAAAATTTCGGGCAAACAGAAACCCAGATTATAATAAATGACTTTGACTTCGGAGATTGAGGCACGTCGCGACGTCGTACCTCTTCTGGGTTCTCGGCTTTTATTTTTTTGTGCTTTTCTTCGGTTACTTTTTTTTCGTTTCTTTCTTTGTTTTACGCGAACGAGTGACTGCGCACGGCACGATAGTCGCTCGCCTATTAATCATTCGTTTGCGATAAGGTAAGACCATATACCGGATAAAATAACCGCGGGTGACGCCGAGGTATACCTAAGTACGTCTAGTCTAGATCGTACCGCTTCGGAGACAGTGAAACGTTAATTCTCTTTATACGAAATTCCACTCTCTTGATCCGTGGCCAGGTGCGATTAACCGATGAACGACGAAAAACTGGTTTTAAAGGTTACCCAGGGCCCCTCGAATCGCGCCGAGTCTCGTCTCGTCTCGTCTCCTCTTCTCATTCTTGCCTCTTTCTCATCCTCCGTCTCTTCTTTCCTCCTCGTCCTCATCGTCGTGCGGTTTCAGTATATATGGGGCTACGCGCCGGGCTATAGGCGTCATCTTGCAAGCGAGTAACCAAATGATCCTTCATAAACTATACCTACCTACCTACCTACTCTTTTAACTCGGGAGAGCGAAACCCCTCGAGGTGTAGATTTTCGGACTATAATGTACATACACAGAAACCCGAAAATTCTATCGGTTCAACGTTACGTCGCCTGCATGTCAAGGCCTCCAATCTATCTGGGCCGAAAGTCTCGCGGTTTTATGTCGAAACCAACTCTTCTTTTTAGTTTTTCTCAAATAATGTAGATTCGATAACGAAAAGGACCTGAGATTATCATAGCAGAGAGACGGAGAGACAGAGTGATTCAGTTATGGATGCAAAAGCTATTAAATAATTGGCGCCTGCGCGACTGCGGTTTATTGGGAGGTAACAAAGCCTCTGAGACTTAGTATTCGGGATCAATTAAATCATCATGAGTAAGTCGTGCTTTGAAGATAACCTTGTGTCTCAGTAAGGCAATTCTCTTTGACAGATCCTCGGACCTATGTAACTGTCAATTCCAAGTTTCCCGTGGTTTTGGTGCTTTATACCTTGACGTGGATCTCTGGAGGTTCGAAATCCCTGCGGGTTTAGAATTAGCCGCAGAAGGTAGCCGTACGTAAGACTGACAACGAGATTCTAGAAGCTTCGAAAGTAAAGATGAGGATTTCTTTTCTTACCGATCGGAACCGAAGATCAGAAGAAAAATGAGAAAGATAAGGCGTCGATAATTAATAAACAAAATATGAATCTAACCCTCAGCCACAGCTTCCTGCAGTTTGATACACGTCGATTATTTTGCCCAGCTACTTCTTCACTCGGCCAGCCTCTACTCCAGCTCAATTAAATGATCATCTTCCTTATTCCTCCTCCGGGTAAGGCCCAGGGCACGTCGCGGTTGGACCCGACCATTAATTTATTTCGAAACACTGGACGAACAAAGGATGAAGAGAAGGGGGCCCCTACCTGTGTCTTACTTTTTATCCTTTCGTTCCCCTTGCACCAGCTTCTTATTCTTATTCTTCTTCCTCTTTATTTTCATCTTCTGTCTCTTCGACTTCTTCTCCTGCTCTTAAACTCTATTCCCCTCCTCTTTTCTCATTCTCTCTCTCTCTCTTTCTCTCTCTCTCCACCTCCCTACCTCCGACATCAACCATCGTATCAACCTTTGTCGGAGAAAGGCGGCAACAACCTGCCCTGCCTCAGGCAAAACACTTTGGTACAGGGCAGGCTAGGCGGCAGCATCCATCTATCGCGGTAGCCGCAAGGTGGTATACAACGAGTGATTTTCACTCGAATCTTTTCCCAACCATGTTCAACGAAATTATTTATCATTCGTTGATTCACTTGTTAATTCAAAAACGAGAGAAATATCCTCTGCATGATAAAGAAAACGAATATTGAAGAAATGAAATTGCGAGTAGATTCTGTCACATCGCGAATCGTTGTATTATACGAGCTTGTTTAAATTTATCATTAAACTGTTATTATTGTACATGAATATGAGCGAGGAATGAAGGAAGTGTAAGGAATGCGTGGATCCAGCGAATAGAAGTACGAGTACGACGACGATTATTAAAATTTATATACAAAACTCGTTTCACCTCCTTACGTTAACGTTATAGTACGACTATTGCCCCGCGGAGGGTTAGTCGTGCGTGATACATTAACTCACAGACGTACGACGTTACGTTGGTGGTCATGAGCTGGAGCACTGGCGCACAGGGTAACGTCTACGTCCTACGTTCTTTATGTACGTGTATAATAACGTGTATATACGTCCGTGTGCGTGCGCCCGACTCTTTCTCTTTCTCTTTCTCTCTCTGCACCGTGAAGGTGAATTGTAGTCAGGTGAACGAGCTAAGGGACGGGGACGTACGTCCTTGATGCGCGTGGTTCTCGCGTGCCCGAAGATTACCGGAGATACCCGACCCCGGCCGAGATAGATTGAGAAAAAGAGAGAAAAAAAGCTAAAACAGAAGAGAAAAAAACAAAAAAAATTGAAAAAAAGTAAAATAAATTGTCTACCATTTCCCAGTGACTCTCAACTTTCACAATATATATTTGTACGCATATTTTATTATCGTTATTTATTATATCCGTTTATTTGATGTAAATAATTAGCGGAGTTGAATATATATACGTAGTATGTACAAAAAAATAAAAAATAACAAATAGATTAGGTAATTATACATATTATATGTGTATGCGAGTCAGATGGAAAAAATTTCTCATTTCTAAAAGCCGACGCGACTAATTACTAAAATCTTAAAGAGAGGTGGGTAGGTACTAATTAGCAGAGTATTTAGTAGTGTATAGATGCAGAGGTAAATTGGTTTTCTTTAAGATATGTTCAAAAGTTCGTAATATCTATACCTACCCCTACCCCGTAATTTTCTTTCTCATTCTTTTCATCTTTTCTTTATATTTAATTAGGTAGCTATTAGGTATACAGGAATTATTTCAGGCTACGGTATATAAGGAGTTGAAACGAATGTACGGGAGCCGGCTTAAGTTCCGAATTTAAAAAAAGTCCCGAACGGTAAAAATTCCGATATTTGAATATCACCGACTCACAGTTTCTAGAAAGCGTATTTCTCCGAAGGTCTGTGAAGACAATCAAAAAACTTCGAAACCAAGAACACCGGAAGTTCGAAATTCCTGAAGCCAAAGATTCGAAAGGCCAAATCTCCGAAATTTAAAATTCACGCATGTGTTCATTCGGTATTTGATGACTGTATCGATCGTATCGAAACAAATGAGTGCTGTAATTTTGAAATCACGATAATCATTGTTTTCGATAAATATTAAGCCACAGTTGTTCAGCGTATATCATAGCTATACGTGCCGTATAAGACCCTCTATATCTATACACGCGCGCATACATCAAATAGCCGAGGTGTTTAGGCGAGGCTGATTTTATTCGATTAGTTGATCAGTCGATTAACCTAAATTAGTTACATCAGGTTGTAATTGAGACTGTACAGACGTAGATGGTTATGAATTTATAATGTATAAGGGAGGGTAGTATAGCTATATAAATTGGGCGTGAGATATAATACAGCGGTATAACTGTATACGTCGCTGTTTAATACAATAACCTCATACCTCTATACGATACACTTCTGGAATTAATTTAAACTTTGAAGATCGTTTATTTTTTATTCCTCATTCTTCAAATCATATCTCATCCTAATTTTCTTCCTTTCATTATTTCTAACGAAATTTCGACCAAATCTATCGATTTTTTCGGAATATTATTAATTATTTTACTTTTATTAGAAACCGAAGAACAGCCACGGATTAGTTTCTATTAAGGAATCAATTATAACTTATTTATTGTACACAAAGTTATTATTTTTTTTTTCATTTTGGTTCAAAATTTCATGAGGAATACGTATAAAAATTCTATAAGTGTACAGATTGTTCAATCGGCGTACGCAATACGGATGTAATTAGATTTTTTTTTTCATGAGCCAAGTTTTGATTGACTTTTAAATTAGGAAAATAAGTTAGGCAGTTGAAGTTGGCTCGAAGCTATGATACTGTGTACATGAAAGAGCTTGTTTATTTACTTATTTATTCTTTATTATTTATTATATACGATGAAAATGAATAAATATTATAAATTCGGGAGCTGCAGGTTTTATTCATCAACCACCAGCTAATTTGAGGATATCAATTTCCCCTTTAACAACATAGTAGATTATTATACTTCCCTCGTCGCCCCTATAACCGGATAAATATATAATACCTACGTATTATACAACAATATTTAGCAAATCGAAAAAATGACAAGCCCTCTGCATCATAACGGGGCTTGCGAGTTAATTTTCGTAAATTTCCATTTTTCGCAACCACAGGGATTTTCGCGATTTAAATCCTACAAAATTGCAGGAGGGGGTGTACAGCCCTCTGATATATGGTATACCTACATAGGTATATACCTTTCTTTTACTTTTTCTTTTCAAATTTCATCACGAATACCTTCTCTTCTCTTTTCTTTCATTTCGTCGTACATATGTACATATATAAAGCTAGAAATTTATCGACACCTACGATTGTAAATAAATACATACACACCGTATACATATGTATAAACACGGGAGGCACGGTGCTGAAGAAAACATATTCGATGGTGCTTTGACAAGCCCATTAGAAAGTTATAAATTGCGAAGCACAATATACGTATAGTACACGTATATGAATATATATTCGACCATTTTACATTTTTATCTTTATATTTCGGTAGGTGATGGTTCTCACCTTAAAAACCACCAAAGAAGTGATTCCTTGTCTTTAATTATATTTAAGCTTGAGAAAAAATTCTGTTACTTCCGTTGCAATTATTCAAATAAAATATAAAATCATTTTTTTTCTTTCTATTTCAGTATAGATCCGATAGATCTCAAATTTGGTACACTTTTCACCACCCTATTATGCATATATGTATGTATATAAATTAAGCATTGTATTGTACAGCATCGTGTATATATGTATATACACGTATACAAAAATATCTATGTACCTGCCTTTGTTCTGAAAGTTTTTAATTCCATTTCCCACGCTCGGTTATTATTAACCGTGATGCGCCAGCTCATTCGTTCGGATATCTCCCTGTCTCCAAAGTTATGATTAAACTCATTACTTAGGTAGATATGTAGGTATGTATACCTACGTTAGTCAGAGAAAGAAAGAAGAAGCGATTTTCATAAAGCCTTTATATACCCTCACCCCTCGTTGCAGGAATATAATTTCTGCGTGTCTAATTCGTTGTGGCAAAGTTTCTTATTTAATTTTTTTATTTTTTTCCTCGTTCATTTCCTTCTCCTCGAAATCCCCTCCGGCTTTGAGATCGAAAAATATTCATCACATTTTTCGGTTTTCATACTTTCCTTATTTTCTTACTTTTTCCTTTTTTTCTCTATAAAAATGAAACACAGCTACTTGGGATTCTCGCACCTTTTTCTGTTTACCTATAACCTCCTATACCCATATCTTAGATTTATCTTTTATAACAATTTTCGCTGATATATACCTTCTTCACCGTATTACCCTTTTATCTCGGGGAACTGACATGTATACCTACCTACCTATACCGGTTTTATAGATATTACGTCAAGATCTCATACGGAATATCAAACAGAAATTTTGATACGTGAATTTCCGTTCACGTAGAAAGAGAAAAAAAAAACAGGAAACTAGCGCGGATCTTATCATAGCGTTCAGGCTTTGCCGAAACATATTAAAATAGTTATAATAAATGGATAAATAAATGAATAAATGAATGAACGAATGGATCTTCAATTTCAAAAAGCTCATCTTCTCGAAACCCTGCGTTATGTAACAAATATATTTAATATACTTCAAATTCCGGGGATTTAAGGGTTGGGTAAAATTTAATAATAGTATTACACGATATTACGACTCGTAGAGGGTAGGTAGGTAGGTATTGTATTATATGATACGCTCGTTGGTCGTCGAGCGGTAGCAGCGTGTTCGGGTTCGTGTTCGTTTTTGTACATACTCGAGTTTCTTTATTTATGAATCTGGGATCGTGTTTGTATTTTTTTTGCAACAGTTATATGGTACCTACGTTATATTTTCTACCCCTTTGAAATAAAATAGACTTTTTTTATTCATGTACATATAGAGAGACAAAAAAATCGGCGATATTATTCCTCCGAATCCTTTCACAGAGTTAAGAGTCTCGCGATTTTGCAACTCTGATTCTCACATCGTGCAGTTATAGTTCTGCCGCGATTGGCTCTCTGGCTTGTTAACCGGATTTCTTGGAAACCGATCAGCCAGGTAGGTATTGCAATTTTTTCCTTTTTTCACACTCATATTCCTCTTTCTTTGACCGTAGGTATGTATATCGCTCGCTTGCCTACTCGACTCATTTCCAACAAATATGCGAACACGTAGGTATACCCGATCGACCGCAAAATAAAAAACGGAAAAAAAGGAACAGGGAAAAAAAGAGAGAATGAAAAAGGTGCCAGAAACCGAACGCCCATATTCACCTGTGCTTCACACCATTATACGTATGCCTGTATATCTATACTACGCCTTTCTTTACATTTTTATATATTTATGTATGGGGGTATAGTATACGCGTATGTGGGTACGACGTGAATACGAGAACGCCGAAAAACTTTGGAAAGAATACGGATAAATTTTCAAGTTTAAGCCGGGAACTCTTAGAACCGGAGAAGATGAAAAAATAAATAAAATGGGGAGCTGGAAAGTCTGTTCGATGATCAAAATTTCGTACGACAATTTTTTCAACGTAATTAGAAGACTTAATATTTCTGAGAAGATAATCCGAGGCGATTTCTCCACAGCGAATTTTTATCTGCGAGCTCAAAGTCGCGAACGGTCGCAATTTCGAATTTTCAAAAATTTCGGAGTTTAGAATATTACACGATATGACATTTCCAAAGTTGTCACACTATTTCTGGAAACCTTAAAAAAAGTATATGCAGTTTCACAGCCACACGATTTTGTCGATAATTTTTATCTATACGTATAAAAATTCTGCGACAATTTTTATACCGTGCAAAAATTTTCATTATCTTCTTTCTAGCTGCGAATTTCTGTGCCAGGTATAACCAGCGAGTGGCTTTACTCTCTATGAGGCTATTTTCCATTTTCGGTTAACAATGACGGTCTTAAATTCGACGGTCCTCGTTCCATGCATGAAATTTAGGGATTCTATCGCGAAGCCCTTGAAAGGACATTGTCGTTGAGAACAGAGTTTGGACAAGAGCCAGGTCGTTTCTAGACAAATATTCTACATTTTCAACGACGTACCTACGCCACTACCACCACCAAGGATCACGGTAGGTATAGGCGTCCAGACCTTCCCCAGAATTACAGATTCTATGTAAAAACAAAAATCTCACTCCATTGTTTCCCTTCTCGCGATTAAATACTCGAAAATATTTGAATATGGAAACACTTTTTTTTTTCCATCCCCAGACTGACTAAGTTAACATAACTAATTAGTATTCTTCTCTTTTCTCAATATCTATATATAACGCGATTAATTTCTCGCTAATAATTGATCTCAATTTTGAAAATGTGAAATATTGAAAACGAAAGCCATCCATAAGCATTTATCCATAATCCTAAGCCTATGAAGCTGAGAACGTTCTAAGCGGAAACAGACTCGTCTATGATACAGCAAAGAAATTTCTTCCTCCGGTTAAAGGTTCGAAGTTTTCACTTAGACGTACGTTAATCTTTTCTACGTATAGTTAGTCGAGAAATGGGAAATCGTTTATCAGTAACGTAATAAATAATTAGGATAGATTCTAATTAGCGTTAACGACACTTCGTCGGTGTGCGTCGAAAGTCGTGCGATAAATTCTACAATTTTCTTCCTTTTCTCCGATCTTCTCGTTTATTTGGTATATGGATAGTGAATTATTTTGAAATCGTAATAATATTATACACCGATCGTTAAAACCGGTCGACCTTCTCCCGAAGATACGTCCTTTGTGTTGCATATACGTGTGTATATATGGTCTGAGGCTGCGCAACTAAAACCTGTCTTTTTCTTCCTCTTCTTCTCAGATATTTTTATTTTATCCTCTTCTCAGGCCCTTCTGTATTCTATTTCTCTAAAATATCATTTCTAGTTACGAACCGATTCCTCTGACCATATAATACCTCGTACTCGATAGTCTCCGTCAGCCTTCGGACACTCTCGGCCACGCGAACAACACGCGATCACCCTGTAGTATACATACCTACTTACTTACCTGTTGGACCGGTTGGATTACCTGCTTCAACCTTTAGAGAGAAAACTGCTTCGTGTAGATTGCTGTAGCCAGCTATATACCTCTCCATATATATACGCATATATGTATACACATATATATATATACTTATACATAAGAGAAAACGAGAGAGAAAGAGGAGAGAGAGAGGGAAAGAAATGGGTGGAGGTAGTAGAGCGATAGAAGATGCTGGGAGGCTTGACCCGAGCAAGAATCTCGCATCTGCTCCCTCGTCTCATCCTGATGTTACTCCTGGCGGTGCTGCTGCTTGTGCTGTTGATGATTGTGCGGATGCTGATGCTGTTGGTAGTGTAGCTAGCTTGAGGGACTAATTTACCCGTCTTTTATACAAGCAGCTATAAAAGTAAGAGTTAATTAGTGAACCTGCAGCACGTAGCGCTTTAGCATTTGCTCCGAATCACTTTTACAAAGTAGATATTGTACGGTTTTTTTTTATTTTCTTTTTTTTTTTATCTACCCCTCTCTCTCTCTCGTTTCTTCTAGGAGATACTGGGTAGTAGGCGGTCCAGAAAAGGTACGATATCGCGAGGTTCTTGATATACCGGGAAGCGATATTTCGCTGGGAAAATATCCTCCGGACGGTTTGAATTCGTCCACTGATCTTTAGAGCTCGATTAACTTCACGAGAATTCATTATTGTCGAAATTTTTAACATTTTTGAATATATTCTTTTCTACTTTATTACCGACCGGACGACATTCTAACGTGACGTAGCGACGAAACAACACATGATATCAAACACTGGATGTTCAATGATCATAACGTTCTCTAACGCGGAGTAACGATGCGAGGCATGTCCGGAATATTCGTACGAATAATAATTCGTAAGTCACGAGGGAAACGGTCCTCGTCACATTTATTTATTACCTTTTTCAGCCGAATTTGAAATAACGTTCTTCCACAAATTTGGAAAACATGCTTCGATAGTTATTCTAAAAATTGACGAAGGCGCTGAATCTGTTCCTCATCGTGAGTTGTTGCAAAAACGATACTTTTAGGGATGCCTTTGATCACATCTCGTCAGAATTATATCTGTAGATATTAGTTTATAAGTAACACCGATTGACCAAAATTAAAAAACAAGACTAAAGCTTCAGATTTAGGTGAGCATCACCTTTTTTTGAACATACACATCTCATTTTCAGAACTTCGAGTATCAAGAAATTCGTGTTTCCTTTTTTTTAACCAGCGTTAGAAAAACGTTGCATTTTTTATTTCCACCGATAAATTATGAATTCGGATTCTCGTTACATAGGTAGATAGTTATAGGTACTGTTTTCATCTGACACGGTTCATTCTTTACTCGAATTCTTTTCCATTCTCTCACTTCTCGACTTTCTCCTCCTTAACTTCTCCTTTTTACATTTTGTTTTTTTTGTCTTCGTCTTTTTTTCTTTTTCTCCTCTTTTGCTTTCTTTTTCATCACACCGAAGTGAGGTATCGTTGAAGAACTTTGACCCTCGTCAAAACGCCCACTTTGACGTAAAACCCACACACACACACACACACACACACACACACAGCCAGACATAAAAAAACCACACACACGCACAAACGCATATATACCTATATATATGTACACATACCTATATATCTACAGAAACTTTTGCCGATAGAAAACCGTAATGGGTTTTCAACCGTTTACCACCCACCTCTCCCATGTCGCACGCTTTAAATCAATATTTCCATACAAACTGCACCTGAACCGCCACTTTTCTCTGATGGCATTCAATGGTCGAAATTTTATCACAGTAATTAGGAATAGAACGAAAAAAAAAAACAAAAAAAAAACAAAATTGATCATTAGGTAGGAATAATTGAAGATTACACCGTATTACAGTTTCAACATCAGGTAGTTAGGTATATGTTATGTGGTAGGAATTGGCTATAGCTACTGAGTACCTGACGAACATTAAATTCTTTGGTATTTCTTTTGAAATTATTTTTACAACTTTCATAAAGCAATAAACAGCTCCGAACGAATTACTCCGCAGTATATATATATATATACAACTGGTATACATACATTTTTCGAATAACTTCTCGTCGTTGTAATATCCACAGCTGGTCAGCCGAGTTGTTTATCTTTTGAGGTTGAAATATTTTGGGAAAAAAATCTACGGGACTGCTATATGGATCAACTGATGAGAATGATTGAGTCTTACCGAAGGCAAGATACGTTGAATCGATTTTTCAATTTCAAAAAATTTGAAGGAAAGGGAAAAAATTTCGTACACGGTTCGCATAAAAGTTCGAACAAACTGATTCAATAAACTGGAATAAAAACAGGGGACATAAAACTGATCGCGCGGTATTAATTAGCAGCGAAAAATCCGCGTGGAAAAAGATCGTTGAAGTTTATTGTAATCGCGGTTCTCCCTTGGGTACCTCTGCACCATCCCACCCCCGTATCGGCCATAATTAAAGCCGAGAATATAGAAGCTAGCTGAAATCTATGAAAACAAAAAATTGATTATAATTAAGGGAGTAAAACGGTCGAGTAGCTTGTGCGCCACACCGGCAGGTATATATGGTATCGTATCGTAAATGAATCCGTTTCTGCACCAGCCGGACGAGTTTCTCTTCTCTTTTCTCCCGTGCCTAGACTCTGTAACCCGTGCAACCTGCCGCAGCACCTGAAACCGCGATCTCTTCGCTTCTCCTCTCGGCGCTCGGCTCTCGGCTCTTGCCTCTTGGCTCTCTTACGTACGAGAAAGGAAAAATGCCTTTGAAAAGGGGTCTGCGTGAGCGGGTATCGCACTCGCATCCCGGAGTTGTCGGGTATTTATGTACGTTCGTACATAGGTCGCGTCGTTCTCGGGTTATATTCCTTCTCGTTAAACCCCATTATAACTTCGTTACAATTTTTTGCCTATTTTTTAGGTTTTCGCGCCACATAGCTGCAGACTTTTATCCCATTGTAGCTGCTGGCTACCACGCGTAGATAAGCACGAGGCGTTATGCTCTCGTCGCATTATTATTGCTGTTACTATTCAGTTATCCTCCAATTAGCACGCGCGAAAAATAAATAAAAAATAGAATGATAAAAGAAACGTCTTTTATTATACGAAAATTTAGCATCTGGATATCGGAGAGATTCTTCACGCCTTATATTTTAACGGATTTGTTAGAAATTTGTTGTGAACCTCTCGGGATCTGTCTCCGAGTTCGGTCACGCGTCTGTAAAAGTCTGGTGAAAAGACTCGAGGAAAGTCTGACAAGTTTGAAAAGGTCTGCGGAAAAATTTTCGTCAGACCCTCGTTGTGTTCATATACGTATAACCACTTGGCTCCGCGGGCTTCTTTCCGATATATTTGTCGTATATATTTATATATGTAGTAGAATATATGTATGTGTGGATGTGTATACATATATATACGTGTACATAAATAATCAGCCTTCTCTCGTCCATATACACATATATAAATATAAATATATGTATGTAGATATTGCCTATTATTTATCGTTCGCGAAAGAGCTTCCAGTCCGATTCTTGAAAGATCGAATCAAGAACTCGAACAGCCGACAAAAGCTTCGCCATGGAAAACTTTTGCAAACTAACAAACAAGATGCCAAAGCGAACCGACCGGAACTTCGACTCACCCTGGCTCTTTCTTCTCTTTCAATTTAATTATATTGATCTTTCGAGCTTGAGTCTTGAATTTTAAATCAAAATTAGCCCCTTCACTCGTTTGATATTTGCACAAATTCCCAATTCTTCACTTTCCCAATTTCCGAAACTCGAAAAATACTGTTTTTTGAGCTAGAAAGATCCGGGCTGGTTCTTCGAGGTCAGCTGAATCATCTGCTTCGTTTTGTTCCTTTTCATAGAATTTTCATTTTCTATTTCGTTTTCATATCTTCCCAAGTTTGATCCGATGAAAACATCCCTCTTGTCATATCGCATGCTGTACCGGTATGACGACATAAATAATATCTCTGACAGATATACGAGTGCGTGTGTCGGGGTAAGCACACACGAATTCGTTGGTAAAGTGGGCATATATCCCGTATTACATTAAAACAGATGTGATAAACCGAAGGTGACGTGAAAGCCTTTTCTCACTGTTTCGCTCTACGCGGAAAATTGAATACTTTCGCTACGCAGAAACGAAGAATTAATTTTTCAGGATTTCTCCCAAAAACGATTTTTCTTGAACGATACGATCGAGAAAAGAAAAGAAGAAGAATTCCGGAACTCAGGATCGTCATTTCAGTTAGAATTCTTCTTTCTCCTTTTCGATCATTAATTCGTAACACGTTTGACGCGAACGTGGGACAAATAAAAAGCAAACTCAATTTTATCGCAAAAAAGTGTGTTCGATTTCCCGAAAAAGTCGTAACGCGATAGCTGCGGTTTATGCGGAGTAACGTTCTCTCGACCATCTCGTAAAGCGATCCCCTTCGGTATTCGGCAGCTAAAAGTGAGGTCGGTCATAGGTTCGGAGGTCAATAGAGAGTGGACACACTCGCGTGGGCGCCGGGTGGATATCCCCGACTACTTTACTCGCCGGCAGGACATATAGTGTAACTTGAAACACCCTCTAGCAAAACTAATCGGCCTAAGAGGTCTCTAAGTGGCCCCTAAGACTGTCTAGTTTGCGGTGAGGATCGCCTGAAGCCTGGAGCCTGAAGCTCGAAGGGAAGGGTGTTTTTGGAGGGAACGAGAGAGGGAAAGTGGGAAAGGGGTAGCGGCTCTTCACTCTTCTTCGTTGGACTCTCCGGGCCGAGGTACCAGAAACAGAGAGAGAAGGGAGGAGGGGTCGAAACGTGGAGCAGAATTGCGAATTAGTGTGCAGGGTATCGCGGCATCTACCCTCTCCTCGGCCCTACCACGTCTCTGGCAACCGCCTCGCTGTAGTCCTGCGCTTTTCTCTCTGGCCTCGGAAGATTAGCCGGTAAAAAAATAAGGGGCGAAGTGGAAGAAGAAGGAGATGAACAAGAGGAGGAAGAGGGAAGAGTGGAAGGCGCCAGACATCAGCGGCGTTGGTATAATCTACCATCTTCTTCTAATCTCTTAATTCGGCTCAAACCTGCTTCGCAGTCTAGCTACCAAAGATTCGCAGCGTTCGTTCTCCCCGCATTTTTCCTTCTTCTTTTTCTTCTCCCTCTTCTTCTTATTCTTCTGCCTCTTCTGCTTTCTCCTACGTGACGGTGGATGTTTGCCGCCCAGAGGGGCGGAGGGAAAATCGTATATGGCAGAGAAATTTTCCGACCCTTTGAGGATCTAAATTCCCTTCTTTTTTCTTTTCACGTCATTTATCTGGGGTTGAGGAAATGACCAAGTTCGTTAGCTGCGTATATATTATTCCACCACCGATTCTTTCCCCGTGTACATCGAGACTTAACGAGTATTCGGTATATTTTTCGGATCTTTATCCCCCGTAGATATAAAGATATGAATTTTCAAGAATTCACTCATTTTTCCACATCCGAAAATGGGAATCGTCGGTGAATCATCACGAGGTTGTGAAACATACGTTTGGAAAAAAAATGCACACGATTTTTTTGACGTTTTTGTGAGGGAAATATTTCGCTAGAAGCTCAATTTCGTCGAGTCCCATTTTTCTCGTATTTCGATGAAAAAAAAAACAAATTGGCGACAGAATCTGAATTCCAACTGGCTGAGTTCACGTGTAAAGTCTATACGTGTATTTCTCAAGCAAAATTATATTGCTTCGTTGCAATTCCGTGTAGCGTTTCGGATGGGTCTCGGGAATAAAGAAAAACCGAGAGAGATAGAGAGAGAGAGAGAATAAAGGAATCTATTTTCACGTAAAAGTTCCGGCTCGTTTAGCTCTGAAACTTTTGTTTCAAAAGTTCTTTTTATTCGACGCACGCCAACTCCGACGAAATATTTTCAAAAAAAACTCAACGAAACTCTTATATATCTGATGTAGAGTGAAGCGAACGTTGCAGATAGGTACGTAGTACGTTTCGCGAGGAATAGAACTCTTCAGTTTTCGTTTTACCGAAAGAAGAAAAAATAAAATAAAACGAAAATAAAATAAAAACGGATCGTGTCTTCCCATGAATTTTCACCGAGCTTTTTTCTTCGGATCGTACGAACCTCCTGGAATTAAAATATGTGGCATAGCTGAGAGTTCAATTCCGGGTCGTTTGAGATATCCACGGGGATCAGAGCCCCGCGGAAATGGTTGGAAAAAAGTAAAAACGAGGAGACGGCTGGACGCTGGACGTTGGTATTTCACTTTGTGGGAAGATCTATTAAGTTTTCTTCTCCCGAACGTTTAGTATCGCGGCGATTACGAGTCGTCAAAGTTCCCATCCCGTGATGCAACAGTTGATCGTTGTCATTTCGTCATGTGTGTAGGTACATACACCTAGGTATATAGTTTTATTGTCTGACTACCGGCGATAAAAATGAGAGAAAGAAATCCTCCCGCGGACGGACACCCCGTGGTGCCGAGAGGATCGGTTTGACTAACTCGAAATCGTTGAGGGGGTTGATTTATAGGTCCTCGAAGCAAGAGGTGAACGTTTGTGCCTTTTGTCTACCCGAAGATTGTAAAAATTAGAAAAAAAAATAAAAATAAAAATAAAAATAGGAAATAGAGAACGAGGGAGAATTCGAGGTCGTATAAACCGTTCTTTTATATCAACTCTGTTAAACATTTATATGAAGAGATATAAGGAAAACGTCTTTTATAGAAGTTGTAAACTGTAAACGGGTTAATAATTCATGAAAGGTTTCGTATTCCGTTCTCCACTTTATAGTATATCGCGAGGACGTAAACTGGAGTCGAGATATTCTACTCCTAGTGTCTAGACTTACGTTTATAAGAAAATAAGAAAATTTTCCTGATAGAGGATGACTTTATAACTTTTCTATTACTAGTTTTATTCCTCACTTTTTGTAGAATCTTTCCTTTTTTTCTTCAACACTCTATTCGCCGCGAAACTAAAGTGCCAAAAAAAGAAAGAAGAAGAGAAAATACTGTCCTACTTCTTCGATCCTCAACGAATTTTATGATGAAATATCGTAGTGTAAAAATTGCTGTAACTTCGAGAAATCCATTTTCGTAAAGTAAAAAAAAAAAAAACAAAAAAAAAGAATGAAAACGGAACTAGCGGACTCGTCAAAGGATTTTTTTTAATCTCACGAAAAACTATCGAGCGGATAGAAATGTAGAAGAAACGATAATTTAGTCGACGAAAGAACGTAATTCCTGGACGGAATGATGATCCCGCAGATTTTATGGCACGTAGTTCGGTTCGGTCTTGTTCAGAAACTCGTAGACGAGTCGTAGGTAGAGGTAGGTATCTCATCTAGATCACGCAGCTAGCTCGGTGTAAGAAAATTCTTTTTTGCTATAACTCGGACCCGTTTACTTCATCCTTGACTACCTACTGCGACCAGATATTGTCCTGCGAAGGTAAGAAGGCGGCGAGAAGGTAAGAAGGTATGAGGCACGACACGCCGGCTTCAAGAGCTCCGAAGAGATGCGGGAAATGGGCTAGACGGCATGGCACTACGAGTAAGTGGGTGGGTGGTCTTTGCTTTTTTACATAATTCTCGAAACTCCGTCACTCTCGACGTGCACCGATCCCCGACTATAAGGTCTATCGTTTCCAACCAAGCCTATACCTTTCTTACCCGAAGATATGCCCAAAACAGTTTTTTCTTTTTTTTTTCTAAGGTCGATGTATATTCGGAATTGAAAAAATCGCGAGACGATGTACGAAAGGAACACTCAAAAACATGGTACACTTCGGTAGTGTAAGAGGCAAAAGTCTCGAGGGATGAAATGACCGTTTCTTTTTTTTATTTGGTGGGTATTGATTTTTTGTCACTCTGGTGGTCGCCCCGACCCTGCAGTATTGATTGTTTCATTCATTTATTTATCCACACTGTCTAGAGTGAGTAGAATTAGACTGAAACATCGTGAATAATTTTCTGGATCCGGGCAATTCGTATGAATGATTTAAAATGATCGATAGTTCCAAGTCTGCAGCACAGTGAGTTCGAAGTAACTATAATAACAGTATTTCGTACAGGTTTCCGCACTCTGGTCTCCCATACAGGGCGATTCAGGTTCAACGGGTCACACGTCGAGGGTAGATTCCTTGAGAAATTCCAAGACTAAATTTCCTTTACCAAAAATTCGAGGGCCCAACGGTTTCCGAGCTACGAAAGATCTCAGTTGACCAATCGCGGAACTTATAAGCGACGCAGAGAGGGCTCTTCGTGAGCGGAAGCTGCGCAGTGCCCCGTCCACGTGACGTATACGCTCTGCGATTGGTCAACTAAGATCTTCCGTAGCTCGGAAAGTATCGATCCTACGGATTTTCTGTAAAGGAAATTTAGTCTCAGATTTTCACGGGTAATCTACCCTCGGAATATGGTTGGCCCGGTCAACCTGAATCACCCTGTATAATAGATTTATAAATGTTAATTCTCCCTCGTCGGATGTATAGTATATATATTCGAGTCGTTAACTTATTTACATAATTATTTATTCATTCATTCGGAGATCTAACGAGTTCCCTAAACCCAGACGCACGGTGAAATAACAAATTCAACACCGTAGTTTTCGTCCCATAAAATGGTCAAGTTTCTAAATAATATCGATTAACGAAAATTAATCAACGATTTATAACCCGTTTCACCAAACATTCAATCATGAATATATGCATGGGCGAGACGGGGACAAACATTTTATAATCCGTTACAAATGGACGAAGAGAAAAGTTTCATTACCATTTTTTCTTCTTCCACCTCTTCTTCCTCTTCTCCTTTCACCAATTTTCTCATCTCTGAGACAAACCGCCGCCCGGTCAGCTCTCATAGAATAGTTATTCTTCTTCTGATCACTATTATTACTCATAGCCAAGCTCCTAAAGTGGTCAACGTAGGTATACACATGACCATACAACACCTTTTGGTGTTAAATAAACATTAGGGAAATCTATATTTCACGCCCTACAAGACCCGGAGGCTGTACACGTATATACACAGCCAGGATATCGTAGACACACACGTATTATACACGCAGTTTCACCTCAGCCTTCCGTATGTACCTAGTCCCATAAATGTGTGTACCTACTACCTATCAATGTGGACGTGTGTTGTTGTAAATGCTCGTGGGCTGGTTGGTCAGACTCTCGATTCCTTAGGGACGGTTAGGTCAACGACGCGAGCCGATGGTCACGTCTCTATGCGAAGACGAATACGAAGACGAAGATGAAGACGGAGACGAAGATGAAGACGAAGAAGGAGGCTCGAGATCAACAAGTAGGCATTTTCTATCGGTGGGGTCTGGGTCTCTGCTTTTATCACGCCGTATATACTGTACAATATACTAAACTATACCGTATTACGTCAATGTGCCAGGGTATGGTATGGATATAAACACACATGCACACGTATGTCGATATAATGGCCATACGCTGCAGGTAGAACGCTTTGATTATGGAATAGCGACGATGTTACACGATCGTGGAGTGGGCAAGTCCCTCTGCAACCGGCAATTCCTTTCCTGTTTTTATAAGCTACCGTCTAATCGATATCAGAATAACGCAATTTTTATTACCAATTTCGGATTACTGGAATAAGGTTGCAGCTCTGTGCTGCACAGAAACATAAAGCTTCATCGTTATTGCAGGAAAGACTCAACGTTTTATGGAACATAGTGCATTCTCGAAATCGCAACATGTGCAGAAACGAAATTTTGGATCTGGACACGGCAAATACAGATTCGGATGGACCACTGCACGGATTTCACAATCTTTCGTCCCTAATAATCCAGAAAGCAAACCTTTATCAGATGAACCGCTTCGATACTGTCAAAACGACTTGAGTGATCACCTTTTTTTAGTAAATATTTCGAAATTTACAGACTCTTATCGACTACTTTTTAATTTTTTAATCAATGTATCAAAAAGTAATGTATTCATCTAACGAAGGTTTGTATCATGGACCATTAGAGACCAAAGAGTTTAAAATGAGTGCAGCGGTTCACTTGAATCCCTACGACAAGTGGTTTCCTTTCGATTGCGTCCCACATTGAGTGCCGATGGCTCATAAATTACAACTTTCACCTGATTCTGCCCAAAAAGAGTTCTGTAATAGAACTAGGTAATTGGGAAATTTCTTCGGGACACATATCGGTCTCCTGGAAATAGCCGACTAAAAGGTGTACATGCGCCGTTGAGACTCGACCTTTTACCGACTAAATTTAGGGTAATATCGGAGCGTAATGTGCACTTAGATCCATCGTCGGGTCATTCCGAAATACTGGAACAGTTTTATTTTTTAAATATAAGAAATTTACAATCGGAGAACTCCGGGCGTTTGGAATATCGCCAATTCTTAATGGGCCCATTCCATTGTGCATATATGCGGACACGAACCCGGAAAAATGATTTATCGGACACGGAGCTATTAGACGATTTATACACGTGACAAGTAAATCTCATGATTCATTATATCAGAAACTCGGAAAATAAAATTCCCAAAAGAAAAGTACGAAGTTCGTACCGTTTCGCCATTTATTTTCCACACTTGAACACAATACACCATAAAAATGTATTTCAAGTGAATAAATCGTCTTACATTAGGATATACCTATACACCTAGGTTCATATTCAAATAAATCACTTCTCCTCTCGCGTTCAGTGCGCTGCTGCATATACGCTCTTATTCCCGCACCCCTTACTCCTCTCCTTTCCGACCTGAACCACATCGCGTGGCTACAGGTTCAGGTACTTAAATATAGCTTCCCGTCTCTCCATCCCTCTCTTTCACCTGGCTAAAACCCGTACTGATCGAACCAGGGATCTCGAGGACGCGAGGGCTCACAGGATGCGTACGAACGAGAAGAAGAAGAAGAAAGAATCAGAAACAAGAGGAAAGAAGAAGACGACGACGGGGAAGGGGTATATTAACGAGCTGGTAGTCGGCTCGGACCTGGAAGCTGCAGTAAACTGCGGAGCTTCGGTGTCCAAGTCGACTGTAGAGTCTAAGTATAAGCGGAACCCCGTCCTAGATGCACACACATGCTTGACCCGCTACACACACCTCTCGTACACTGTATAAGACAGCTTTGCTGCAGTTACCGAGGTTTCCACCGAGCCAAAGAGAAAGATGGTGGCGGAGAGCTGATGGCTTACACCTGCCTGCCTTCAGGCACTGTCAGATGTGGCCAGATTCTTGCTGCCCTGGTGCAAGGATACCGAGGTGGCTCTCTTTAACAGCGACTCTCATCCCACAGAGTTTTACTCATGGACCATCTCTCCTCTTCTCTTTGGGTCGAGTTTGGGTCGGGTTTGTTATAGTCCCGTTCGAGCTCCGTGTATTATAATACGTCGTACAGTCTCCGAAATTGAATTTGTGTCGGTACGTTAGTATTTGTACAACCCAGCTCTGAATAGATTGACACATTAACATCGGGATGCGCTAATCTCGACGGCATGACATGGCACGGGCTTGATCAATTATTCCGTCTATTCGTGCCCCCTCCACTCTCTGTCTCTCTCCGTCACTTGATTTTGCCCGCGTTTAGAGTAGAGTAGAGCGGAGTAAAGGACTTTGAGGCATTTAGATAACGCTGGTCAAAATAAACAAGCCGACCTCTCTGCCCCGGTGACCCTAGGACCCCGACTAACTCGATCTGAGAGAAAGATAAAGAGCGGTAGGCGTCGCGTCGGTCACGGTAACTCAATTTTCTTAAAAGCAAACGCTGAAATACTCTACATGCGACGGGGTGTGTGGGAGATCTGACCTTTGGTAACTAAACGCGTTGTCATGGTCCAGATCAACCGCTAACTCACTAGCATCCGAACGATCAAACAAGGGAACGGAAGTTGCGTGAAGAAAGAAAGAAAGAAACGAAATGAGAAAAAAGGAGGAAAAAAGAAAACATGACAACGGGATAAAGGAGCGAGTTGATGAGGAGAGCCTGATATAACCTGAAAGAATTATATTACAATGCGATTATCAAGATCCGGGTATAGAAGAATTACGATAAAAGCCTTAGAGAAATATTTGAAAAGGACTACAAGCGAAGAGATACACACAGGTATAGGGAGAGAGAACGCTGTGTTACGTTAGTGATGGTGGTTTCCGGGGCCCTAAGCGAGAATCCGCAAATGAAGAGGGGTAAAGGGAAATTGGGGCGATCAGGGGTTCGGGGGGGATGGGGACGAAAAGCATTGGCGTGAAACGGCGTGAGCTTAATTTGTTTCGCTGACCGTTAACGGCAGGGATAATCGCCGTCCGTATACCTATATCTAGCTGGCTAGATAGTTGGCACTTCAATACCGTAACGGCGAGCCGCACCCAGCTCTGTAATCACCTTTTCTGAATAATAGTCGGGTGACTCTACTCGTAGACATTGGCAAATTATCATTTATTGTGGATGTAAAAGTCGGCTGAATCAGAGTCGAAAGCTCAAATCGTCGTGTCGCGCGATTAATGGATCGACGAATGGAGAGGATAAACTGAATCGATGATAATAATAAACCCCTGGAGTACGGAAAGTGGGAAATAAGCGATGGACACAATCTCGCTAATTAGATGAACGGGATTTGCTCTATTTCTTCAGACTAGGTACCGCGCCGTTTAGTTTTACTATCCAATTTCGCTCGTATACTATTTAATTTATTACTTTGAATTTTTTGTGTCTAAAAGGTCAATTTAATGAACCGATTTCTATATAAGACTGCCTAAGGCAGGTGACTCCTCTTCAACAGAAACTGGAATTATTTAACGGAATTGCATTTGAGATTGCACTAGGCAATTCAACTCTCCTTCTCTTCGGTTCGTTTCAAGCATTAGTACCTATACCCACAGCCTGACGAGATCCTGGGAAACAGGGTAGCTGCTGTTGTGGTACAGCGCCAAGTTTGTACGAGAAATGTTTTAATACATGTATATGCGCTTGTATACATACCTGTAAGCGCATCATTGTTCTGCGCCTTCGTTTTCTTCCTCTTCTTCTTCTTCTTCTTCTTCTTCTTCTTCTCTTCGCTACCCACCTGCCACGATACGATGGTTTCTTTCACTCCGCAGGGAGGAGGTGTGCAGGCAGGTATCCACTTGCTGGCCGCTTCGGATGCGCCGTGAATCAGGGGAAAAAAGAAAATGAGATAAAAATAAGGAAAAAAGTGGAAGGAAAGAGAAACAGACGGAGAAAGGGAGAGAAAAAGAGAAATGGTGGAAATTCGAGGGGAACGGATGTAATCTGTGAACGTACATAGGTATACTCCTTATGATAAAGTGTGATATGTGCAGAGGCACGTTTTTCGCTAAATACTCGTTCCGTTTTATCGATCAGAACGAACTTTCCCGTGACTGTGCGGATTCGGAGGAAATGCATATGCGCTAGAAGATACCAGCGTCGAGATATGTGCACAAATCCTTCTAATCAGTCAACGATCCGAGAGAATAGACATCAAATTGAACCGTTGTCGCTATTCGTACTTCGGAAACGGCCAATTACCGCAAATTAGAGGAAAGAAGACGGGATTCTGCACTCCAATGATTTCGAAACGTCCTTCTTCCAACTGATGAGCAAGACTCTGGAAATGCACGCGTGCAAAATTCGTGGATCCATTACTCCGGCTCGTTATCAGATCACGTATGTACCAATATTCTATGGCTGCACCAGCCAGGTTTGGTCGTCCCTGGAATTCGAGTTTCCAATATCAGTCTGTTTCCACTAATTGTGATCCACATGGTAGATACGTAAATATGAATAATTCGGGCTCGAAGGTCTGACATGTGAGAATCTGCATGTGGAACTGCAGGGGCATGGAGATCTGGACGCGAATGCGCGTCTCGTGTTTTTTCCCAGTAGTTCAGTCGTTGACTCGACGAATTACGGGAAGGTAGGTAGCTAACAATATAAGAGCGCGCTGGTGAGAACTGGGAAGGTCAGACTCGGGTTTGTAGGGACTTGGGTCAAAAGGTCGCCGGTTCCCGTGCCAGACGTTTGTAATTGTCTTTGTGTAGCTCCAGCTGGCTATATGGACCCAAACGTTAGCCGTTAGGTACGTGTCGTCAAAGAATTCCACCTACCTTCCTGCATGATCCTCGTTAAATTATACGCCTGCTACTACCACTACTACTACTACTGCCATTATTCCCACCCCCACCACACCTCCGTATATATACTACCCGGCTGCTATACCTACTTACTAATTAATATACGACGGAGGACCTTCAGTCGGTCAGGATTTTGGCCCTGGCAGGTGAGCCCCGACCACAACGGGAGGATCCGAAGAGAGACGGAGAGGAGAGAGATCGGGAGAGATAAAGACGGGGGCAGACAGCATCCCCGAGGCGGAAGGTAAAGACAAAGATGAAGGTAGAGGTCGCGTGGCTCGATTCCACTAAGGGGGGATATGCCAGAGCTACGGACGGGGAAACTAATGTTCCGGAGAACCTGTACGTTACTATAATACCATCTACAGTATTAGGTATATGCTAGTCTCTATCAGGAAAGGTATATACAGGGTGTGCCTAACGAAGCTAGTCTTTATTCCATGATTTCTCTCCAAATCCTTCGAAACACTTTCGCTTTCATTCTTCTCTATTCAATTTCACTCATTAGTATCAGCGTTACAAAGAATTCCTTCGTTCAGCCTCAGAGCATGGAAAAATTGGTCTGACAATAAAAGTACCTCAAGCGCGCCGAGTAGTTCCCGCCGTCGGAGGTAGGTGGCCACGCGCGCGGCTCGCTCTCTCGCAGTAGAAGTAACTTGACGCATGGTCTAAGACTAGCCGCACGCTACGCCGTTTTTCATCAACTATTCTACGCGCGATGAGTTTGTAGTTGAATTTTTGGGACTTTTTTCGATCATTTTCGCGAGATATTTGTCGTTCCTTTCAAGGACACCCTGTGTATGGATCTATATACACGTAGTATCATACTACAGAGTATATACACACCATATACTACACACACCGCAGGTAGTAAGGTATATAGTAGCAGGGGGACCACCACCTGCGGATCGAATCCACGCTGAGATCAGTTAGGTTTTATTAGTCGCAGGAGCACCGGAGAAATACTTATAGAATACTCTCCTCCACCTCCGCCTTGATCCGAACCTCCTCAGAATTACTTGTCCCGACACCGTGGGGCTCTGATCGTTTTCTTTTTAACCTCACAGGTTATACGGCACTCTTTTATACATATCTTCCATTTATTTTTCAGTTTTAATCCCGACGTACGACTCGACGAATTTTTCGACAAAACAGAATCACAATTGTAATTTTAAATAAAAGCTGGACAAATTTTGAATTTCATTGGTTTTTTTTATTTTTTATCGATCAAAGTATTTCCCTATTCCTCGATAAATCTACGGCTTAACATCGAGCGGCCATAAATAACGGGAAATTTAAAAACTGGACGCTATGCACGCGTGTCGAAAAAAAAACGAAAAAACGGAAAAGGACTAAAAGCGAATTCAACAAATTTGAAAAAGACACGAAAAACGAACACGACGGAGGACATGTACGCGATCGGTTGAAATACCGCTATTGCTCAGACTAGTTGACGAATATCGCAGGTGTATGTCCGCATAGATGTATACGTATCGCAGTTTTTGACCAACATTGAAAGTACTCGGGTAAACTGGACGGCAATCCCGTTTTTCAGTTGAAAAAATCCGGGCGTTCCGTAACGGGAACTGGAGCAAATGAAAGAGGAAAGAGAATCGCTGGTAGGTGAGGGAGAGAGAGAACGAGAGAGCGGAGAGAACTGGTGGGGAAGTAATGGCAGGCCACGCGACACCATTCTCAGTGATACCTTCCTCCATTGTTCGGGACAACAATAACCAAAGGTATTCTCGAGATGCAGATCTCACAAAGTTGTTACCTACGAGGCGTTTATTGCAATAAGACCTCGCTGTGTGATGGTAGCAGCGCTGGGTCCGCCCGAGTTATATCATAGAGAATAAAGAGGTAGGAATACCTATATGCGATACCGTCTTAAGAGTTTCGCACTGGAGCCGCGACGTTTCTTTTGTCGAATAAAGAATACCGTTGCACATCTACGACGAGCTTTAATTCCTTAGAATTTCATCCGTAGAAAACACAGCCATCCTTCCTTCCTTCCTTCCTTCCTTCCTCTTTTCCTTCGTTCTCTTATCGTTATAACAGGACGGTTATGTTATTTTTAAAAAAGTCTGTTCCGACCTCTCCGCCTCGCCACGCGACGTGTTTACCTCGATTTAATGAAAATCTTCGTTCATTGTTTTCCTTCAGACGTTAGTTTCCCATCGCGCCACGTTACGGCGAGAACTAACCAAGTTTTATCCAACTTTAAATACCATCGAAGGAAAATATCGGTCGTGGACACTTCCGATTAATTTTTTCTCAACTTTTTTTTGTGCAATAGTCTTGTTCCGTGACCTAACTATCTTCTACCTACTCACTCATACAAGACCTCCGAGAAGATCGGTGTATAATAAATCGGGTTAAAAGTGATGGCTGAATTATTCGCAAAGGACAGAAATAGGGATAGAGTTGGGCGGGTGGAAGAGAGGGAGGCGAAGGATAAGAGAGACGCCGAAGATTTAGATACTAGACCTTCATATGAATAAATATACATCCTCGAGGTACAGCTACCACTCTAAATTTCCATTTCACTCTACGACGGTCGAATCTATTTCCTTTAACTCGCCATACCCGAAGTCCTCTCTCTCTCTTATTCTTTGTTATCTTAGCCGATTCGAGAAAGAGTAAAAATAAGTAGAAATGAGTAGAAAACGCAGCGAAGGCAAAAGGTAAAGGATCATCGAATCGCTGAGGCAAGACCTAAGAGTTCTGCAGGCGGGTTTCGTCATTCCTAAAAAAGGTGACTATGGAGCGCGGCCGCAAGGAAGGTACACCTTACATAGGCTACATCCCATCTATGCAAGAGACGAGGACCGAAAACGTTACCGAAATGTTTCGAGCGTGGATCCCCCGTGGCTAGATGTTCGTTCTGCCGTGAAGAGATGAAAAAAAAGAGATAAAAAACGAGTAAAAGATGAAAAAAAAAAAAAGAAAAGAAACAAGAGAAAGAAATGTCTACACAAAAGTTCAAGGAAATTGGCCGCCTTTGGTATTGCTGAGGCTTAACGGGAACCCATTCCAAATCGACGAATCAAATGGTCCCGGTAAAAGCACATGTCTCTCTCGTCCTGTGCTCTGGATTATACTTTTTTACACAAAAAAAAAAGAAGATAGAAGAAAGAGGAACGACGAGAAAAGAAAAAAAGAAACAAAACATCCTCCATTCATCCCCTGCGCTAGACACACGTATAGATAAAGTTCGACGTTCGATCATGCAGGTGGGGGAAAGAAAGGTACAGGTGAACGATGAGAAATAGTACGAAAAAAAAAAAAATTATATATAACGCGTATAATTGGTGTACGGTATGGTACATTGTGAGATGATGGTGCAAAGTGATAATGAGAACTTTTAATTTACTGACGTTATTGGGTGTGGAGAAAAGTAATGGCGTTGGAAATGGACTCTGGATGGATCGAGGCGGTTTTTCTTCAACTTTTGTTTTATTTTATTTATTTATTTTTTTCTTACTTTTCTCTCGATTCTTTCTTTATTCTTTATCTCAGATTAAGCCCAAAGAAGATTTAGCGTAGGTGGCGATACATCTGGGTGAAAAGACTGAAGAAAAAAACAAGAAAGAAAAAAAAAAAAGAAGTTAGTCTACAAGAAAATCGCTTTACCACTTTGAATGTATAACTTTCTGAATTTCTTATGTGATTTTTAGATTTGAAAGTCTGCCAAAAAGTTTTTAACCTCCGAAGCTTACCTCCACCTACCTTCCTACCTACCGTTATTTTAAGGAATGAATTTTAATCTCATTTTCAACTGTATTTTCAGATTTAAATTAGAATTCTTAACTTTTAGAAAAAAATACACGACGCGCTACTTCTTCTTACGTAAAATTGTCACAGGCGATTTTAAATTAACAATACCTCGAAAAATGGTCATTCCTTTCTGTCCGGTTCTCGAAGATGTTTCCAAAAAATCGTTAGACACGAATTCATCGTTCTATCTTCATTATAAATAATCAGCAATTAATCAGACAACGAATTCGTCTCAGAACGTGGAAAATAAGACGTGACCACGATTTGAGTCAGAAAAATCGTGATCGATTCGAATCTCTCGAACATTTCTAATCAATATCAAATAATAATGATCCCCATTAGGATTTAATTAATAAACCGAGTACCACGACTTCTCTAAAAGTCGAGGATCTTGTCTTGCCTCGCCTCGCCTCGCCTTACCTTGCCTTCAGGACTCTCGACGGTCATTTGGCCCCGGGCTTTGAGTCCTTGAGTATAAGTTTTGCGGTGGGTTTATGGGCAGGGGTAGGTAGGTAGGTAGGTAGGTAGATAGGTAGGTAAGTAAGTAAGGACACTCGGTCCAGCACGGTAGCAAAAGCAAAGGAAGGAGGTAGTGGATAGACGAGGACTTAGCCTTACTTCGTGGTAATGGCGCGTAGTTCCAACGGGTGCAGATAGAAGTTTGCAAATTAATTCTGACCGAGTGAAACTCTGCTCTTCTCCGCGGGCCAGCAGAGAGGGTAGGTAATAGTGAACTGCGAAGATGTTACACCATGAAAATCGTCTCCTACTTTGGGTTACCCGAGACTCCAGAGTCCTGTTCGGTTTTCGACAAGGCAAACCCGAAGAAGGACCCTTGGGGGTCTTCTCTCGATTCTCGGCTAGTTGTTTATCCCTTTGTACACCAAATTTCCTACTTCCTACCTACCCGTCATATCTACCTTCGAATGTCCGGCTCGGTGCTCCGGAGGTCCTTCTGTCAACCATTATTTGTCGGGGTTGAATTCCTACGGGAAGACTCCCACATTCCTAGAATATACATCATATCTATGTACGAAGTGTACGCCTCTACCTCCCTCCAAACGCTTTTATCTATCAGGTTTACCTCAACCGCAAAGATCACCGCAAAGTCTGAGATGGGATACTGCTCAGGCATTCGGCTAGACCAGATCCCAGAGGTTGGAGTTCCGAATTCCTTTGAAACGATTCAGAATTTTCAAAAACGTTGAAGCTTAGAACGTTGATACTCCGAAACAGAAGGTACAGGTACGGTATTCGGATCCTTGTGGAGAATGATTAAGGCGCGATACACGAAACTGGGAACATGGTACCGCGCCTTGAATCCCGGTAGCTAGAAGTACGAGAAGTACGGATTTTCGAAAGTTTACCTTTGCCCTTGTTATAAATCAGCAGTCAGCTACGAGCCGAGTTATAGCTCTCTTAATTACCTGTTAATTAGGGAAACCCGATAGCAGGGTATCGTTCGTTACACTCTCTATCTCCGTTCTCCTCTCCGTCCCTCTCTCTCCGGAGGTAGATAATATTGTTCGGTTATTATCCTCGTTTTACCTTCCTCTAAATTTCTGACTAAATGGCGACCGCACGAATTTGTGGATGCACATTACTCGAACAGAAACAGAATTGTTTCGGTGCAGGATTATATCACAGTTTGTTCACGACACATGGTGGGCTACAAATTCAATATGAACAGAATATCAGATACGATATCGACAAACAAACCCCGTAATTTAATTCGCCGGAGGTTTTTCCGCACTTTTAATGTTCAGCTTTTTTCACACGATGTATTAAATTAAATCTCGTGTTTAATCCGCCGGTAACGAATCAAGGATCGAAATTTTGCGAGCAGGTGCCGGTAGCTGGTATAATCCGAACCTTGTTACACTGTGTAACCAGATTAGGAAATTTTCGCAACTCCAAAGTCACGATATACTTAATCTCCCTTAACTTTCAGTTGAGTTCGGATCAACTTGACTCACCTTATCAACCGCTACACCCCTTCGGCCTCCGCCCCGAGAGCCTAAGAGAGTTTTCCTTATCTCCACCTCGATAAACTTGCTTCTTGAATCAACTTAAGTACCATTCGTGGATTTCACCCGGTACCAAATGTTGGTTTCGCTTTATTCATCATTTATCAGAATTTTTCTTGAACACCGGAGAGGCTTCCCGCGATTGAAATAAATCCGGAGGGTTGACTCTTCGATCAAGGAATCGAAAGACAAATGGAGAAGCAAGAAAGGGTTGGGCTGGTCACCTCGGTTCACCCTGGATCTCCGACCCTCCTTTCTATCCCGCTCTGCCCTCCCCTGCCCAGGTAATTAAAAGTCAGAACCTGACTCAGCCAGGACGTGATTCAACTTGCAAATCGAATTCGAGGGTAAGGCGAAGACCTGCATCGGGTATGAAGAAGAATAGTAGAGGGGGATGAATAGGAGCGTCTGGTCTGTGGTTCCCCATGGGTAATTCGAATATAATCGAAGCTATTAGATACCAGTTGGCTCCCGGTAGCGAGAAATCAAAGTCGAATCAGCGTGCGAAATCGGTTGTTAGCCGGGGGTTGGAAAACAGTGGCTGTACTGATCGCGGTTCAGTTTGACGTATAGAAATTGACGATTTACGGAAACGCGGAATTATTCGGGGCTTTTATTTCTCCTTGGTTTCCTTCCGAAAATTCACAACTATACCTGTGCGTCCTGGCCGTTTTTCACCTTCCATATTCCGATGGTATCTATTTTTCCCGACGATCGATTCTCGGGCTAACCGACTACCAAATAGCAACCCTAAAACCGACCGTTTTATCGCTTTCACCCTTCTCACTTCTGTTCTCGTTTCACGCCCTCGTTATTCTAGGATACGAACCAGTTCGTGCTGGAATTAAAATCCGGCTACGAAACGCCGTGCAACCCCGTATTGGCTGTAGGGTGAATACTCGGAGTACCTCTAGGTACCTGAAGCTCAGGATATGTGCACGTATCGCTACTTGACAGCGGTATAACAGAGAACGAGTGACATTTCGCGACGTTGACGAGCCCCGACGTGGTCATTTATTTTTTTCCTTTATTTATAGTACCAGTCATTCTTTACCTCTTCCTTTTTACTTTCCCGTCTTTTATCGCTCCTCCTTTTTCCCCTTTTATTTTCAGAGACTAATAAAACTACCGGTATATGTGTACATGCAGCCTCATTTATAATCTTTTGTCTTTGTTTATTGTGGACAGATTTTCCTTCACCGATCGTACGTGCATCGCCTCTAATTGCACCTCCAATTAGCGCACGCGTCTGATCAAGCACCCTTCACTATATGTACTCGAGGCTTGACTTCCTAACTATATTATATACGTATATCGCATATCTACGTTGTTGTAGGTGTGCAGAGAATTCATGTGTGAACTACGAGGGTGTGTCCTTTCAGGACGAAATCCTGTAGGATAATACCAGAAGGAAATCCTCGCGAAAGCGCATTTTACGAGATTTAACCATTCAAGTAACATCGGGAAGACACGATTTTTTCTTTCAATTGGTATTACTCGGTCAGGTTCGATGATAAAAAAATGTTCAAAGTGGGGTTTTGTAGGGAATGAAATTCTCCACAAAAAGTATCCTCAGAATTTTTCTCATAAACTCGATAGTTTAGCCGTGAGAAGCGTTTGAAGATAATTTGCACACCGATAACTTATAAATCGTTGAATTTACGTTTATTGCAGAAAATTCGAATTCCGTATTACGTGCCACAAAATCCGGCCGAGTGATACTGAGTTTCGGAAAAAAAATCGTGTCTTTCCCATGCTTCTTGACCGGGAAAAATTAGGAAGTATTCATTTTCGCAGGTGAGAACGAAACGAAAATATACAAAGGTGTGAAAACGAATGGTGGAAATTTGGATTTCCCCTAAATTCAGGAAAAAAGTATATTTTTGATTGCGAAAATTGGTATGTTATTATCCGGTGACAGATAACCGTTGAATTTGGGTATTTTCGAATCGAGGAAACGACGGGGCCGAATAAGATTGACTAATCTAATTGAGGAGGGATTTTGACTTTAAGCCTTTGATTATCGAATTACAATAATTCTTCTTGACGTTTCGGGCCGGTTTGGGATAAGAATTAAACGTCGAAGTTATCCGATCGCTTGCGTTCGACAGAGTTGATCAATTAGGAGGAAACTTTCGTCGTCGTTTTCGTTAGATGGGGGAATTTCACCCCGGCAGGAGCAAAGGGTGGAGAAAATATGGTGAATCGGGGGAAATAAGGGGATTCGGGAAGTTTAACGGCTGAGCTACGTTAGCCCTGCTAATTACCACCTCGTTTTTATCATCCCTCACACCTACCCGACTCGACCACAAAAAGGATTTTTACGAATCCGGCACACTAGCTCATTTTCCTGTGCTACGAGATGATAGAAGTTCAATATGTTGTCGGAAATTAATCGAGCTGCAGCTCTTCCTTTTCTGTCTCTGATAAACTTTAACTTCTTTCTTCATTTCTTATTCTTTTCTTTCTCATATATGTATATAGGTATATGTATATTCAAAAGTTCATATATGCGAAATTATTCCGGAAAACGACAATATACGTATACAGGTATGTACATAAATTTGTTTTAAATACCTTCCGCGTATACATATGTATATATGTATACAAATATATGTGGGAACGATATACCTAACTACCTACGACATTGTCGCATGACTAATGTAATTTAAATTCTTGTATTTAGAAATTATACCGTCTGACTATGATGGATATTTGTAGAGCTAGTTACCGCTCTTGTCTTACATTAATTAAGAAATGCCTAATACCTGAAGAACAATAAGTAACGTAAATTATGAACTTCGGTTAATCACAGCTACCCGAGTGTCTAGCAATACCGGATTTCATTTTTCGTTAGTTTTCCTCCTTCCCATACGAATATTTCAGAAAATTTGGAGAAAAAGTATTTTTTGAATCCGCGGAAATCCTTGAAGCGAAAAAATTCCGTTCTTGTTAAAATACGAAAAATAAAAACCAAATAAAGGGGTAAAAAGAAAGAAAAAAATATGGGAAGAAATAAAGAGCGAAAAAAACGACGACTACCGTAGGGGTAGGTACAGAGTCGCCGTACGTTCTCAGACCTAACTAACTGGTTTCGCTTATTATCGCGTACGGGGTGGGTAACCTCCGACGAGACGTGCCGCCCGCCCGCCCACGCTTCCGTGTGTGTGCGTAGGCAGAGTGCAAAGGGTGGCATTCGTGTCTGGGGCAAAAGGGTATGGGGTATGGGGTAGGGCACTAACAAATGACTGCGCGGTGTTCCCTCTTCCCTTTTCTCTCTTCCCTCTTCCCTCTTTCCCATTCTCTCCGGGTCTTTCCGTCTCTCTCTTTCTTTCTTTTTCTCTCTTCCCTCCTTCTCCCTCTTTCCTGCACCCCCTACTCTCTCTACACCGCGGCGCGGCGGGTTTTCGCGAAATCTGGGCAAACTTTCGTCATAAATAAAGGGTAAACAGCACAGAGCTCCTCCGTACCTCGTAACTCATGCCCTCGTATCCCCTCTCTTCTCTCCGCTCTCTCTCTCCCTCTCCCCTACACCCCTCGACGGTTCATCCCCCTTGGCAGCCATCCTTATCCATAGAGTAGCTCGTGCTCATCCTCGTCCTCGTCGTCGTCGTATTTACGTTGTGTATTTCATATATTTTATGGGGAAGAAAGGAGAGCCGAATAGAGAAACGAGAGACGAGAAAGAAAGAGGGAGGAAAAGATGCGGGCACAAAAAATTAATAAATAAAAAATTCCCATACAGTAACGCACGTGACGTGAGCCGGAGGGATGATTGATATTCGCGTAACTCTTTTAAAACGCGAAGATCTGATCTCCTGTATTACTATATTTCATAAACATATAATCGACATTTTTTTGTCGACCTCTCACCACGAAAATGTTTATAACTAGGGGAAATGATCAACCTCCCAGAAAAACAATGCTGTCATTAAATTCTAAGTGGTGCCTCCATCGATAATTAGGTTTTCCGTTTGATTAACCCGCAAAACTTTACACCGTGTCATTGATTTTCGTATAACTTGACCGGAACGAGTAGTTCGAAAGTGTGCTTTGGTGCTGGGGGTCTTTTGGGTCGCTGATTCCGAATCTAAAGTCTAAAATTCAAAATTCAAAATCGCGGATCCAATCTGAATATTTGAATTATTCAAACGTTCGGGATATTAGTTTTATAAATGTTTGGAATCCGGAATCTCAGACCTCAGATTCGGAATCAGCGACCCAAAAGACCCTCGAGGACCAAGACAGACTTTCGCACTACTTGCCTCGGTCAAGTCATACGAAAATTAGTGACGCGATGTAAGGTTCCGCGCGTTAATAGAATGGGGAACCTTATTCTCCATTGCGACCCCACTAAGACTTAAAATGATTATTCGACGCGATCATCCCTGGAGGTTTTTTCAGTGGAAAGTCGAAAATGAAAAGAAAGGTCGACCCGAATATAACGTGTATTTCCACATGTTGCCGCGGTCTCAAAGTTGTCTCATGGTTGAAAAATAAACTTTATCACGGTCGACAATTCCTTGAACCATATGATTTATACCCTCGCGAACCAGGCATATAGGTACAGCCGGTATCCTACCCTCTGGCGTTCGCTAAAACTCTGGGAAGCAACAAGGTTCAACTTATTTATGTATTCGACGAAAACGATGGGCGTATATCTTTTGGCTTCGCGTATCGAACTTCTGTCTAGCTTTTTGATGGGATGAAATGCTTATCGCGTAGTTTTGTTTCTCTCTGCTCCGAGCGAATTCATTCTCTCCGTTTTTTGTGTTTTTGCATCCGTTTTTCACCGTCGAAGAAAATTGTGTACAAGTACCCGAATATGTAATCCGTGTTATTTATCTGTCGACGAGATAGAGGCTCGTCCTTTTTTCTCTACTTTTTTGACAAACTGAAATTGCCGGTCGGTCTACGCGTTACGTGGAATTGCAAAAATTTGAAAATTGAAATAAATGACAAGCAGCTCCGCTCTCTCCCTCCGCTATTCTCCTCGTTCCACCCCCATAACCTGGCAGTATTTTGTAATTATTTTTACAGATAGTAGAGAGGTAGCTAATAGTTAGCAGTATACCCTATCCCCAACGAATTTCGTTCTTTTTTAATTTTTTTTTTCGTTTTTTTTTAATTTCATTTTCAGCTAAAAATTTTCACCTATACCCGGGATTTACAGTTCGGCGTTGGAGTATACCTATACAGCTGCACCTACGTGGATTCATAAATTCTTGATAAAATCGTTACCCATTGCATGCACGTATACCAAGGCGTAGCTATATCTGGACACATCCGTATATATATTTAACAATGATGAAAAATAATAACCCGAGGCAGTGGCGAAAGCATCGATAGTAAACCGCATTAGAAGCAACAAAGGATTTCTAACAGGATGCCCGTGATTCGGAGAGATTATCCATCACCGCTTCCATTCAGCGAATACCTTACTGAAAATAAAAGAAGAGAAAGACATTCTCTCGGTTTCTTGAAGTGCTGCAAAAATGTGGAATCGAAAAAAGTACCCCTAACCCCGCGTTTGGGAAATAATTTCAATCTTCTCTGATTCAAATTATTTTTCGTACTACCACGATCGAGGAAAGTTAACCCTAGAAGTACGGGGGTAAGACTAGAGTAGATATCCACCCCACGCGGTCCTCGTTCGCGAAATCGTTCCTCTAGGTAGTAAAGAGTCTCTCTAGTACGTGAATCTCCTAGTTTTTTTTTCATAAGGGAGGAAACGGTTCGCGGAAAATTCAATTTCATCGAAGTTTAGTCAGTGAACGCCCCATTCGAAGATCGGGAAATTATGAAAATCAGCAGACAAGGCAGTTTTTCGGCCACATAGTCCAGCGTTCCATGGCTTTTTCTCCATCGTACATTTTTTATCAATTCGAAAACCGAAAAGTTGTTGTTTTTTTTGTCTTTTTTTAAAATCTTTTTCGCGCAACGTTCAACTATGCCATTACGGTGAAACAATCGCATCGCGGATGAGCCCTGTATACACCACCGCGCGGGGGTTGGTTTGAATTTATTTCGTCGGATAGCTTTAGCTGATACGTATGTGCCTTCGTATTTCTGTCACATTTCTCGTTCCAGTTCTCATCTCCTTCCAGTTTTCTTTCCTCGCTTCTGTATACCTATCCCATGCATTTATATGTAAACACGTGTATACGCATGCATATTACATTCGTACACTTGATTTTGAAATTTATATTTCAAAACTACGCTGACTACAGAAAATTCGCGAGAGTATACCTGCCATCTCGTACAGCTGTACATATCAATTTATGGATGGAAAATATATCTTCTACACGCGAGACACGCGTCTCGGAGACGCTGTCTACGCAATACACGATTTCCCAGCATCGTTATTAACATTATCGTTATTTTTATATCCTTTCGTAAATCGCGTATTTCTTTTCTCGAAAGGAAAAAACTTGATGAATAAATAAATAACACACGTACGTGCGAGGGCGTTATTTCTTTCCCTTTCTCCTTCCATAACAAAAAAAAAAAGGGCAAAATTTGATCAGTATGAAAGTTCACAACGTGTTATTCTTTGCGACAGCACCTGTCAATAAAAAAATAGCAATATGTAACCGCGCGAAGTCAGTCTTGTATACCTAATACCCCGCGAAAAAAGGGAGTTTTCTGTTAAACATATATTCTTCCCTTCTTCCTTATTCCATTCCTTTTTTTCATCATTGTCAGGCCAATCGCTTGAAAGATTTGGAGATTTCCGCCGTGCAGTTGGAATGAAAATTTCAACTTTTGAATAAACTATATTCGGGATCAATTTTATCAGCGAGTGAAACCTTCCCGTCTTTTTCTTCCCCTTCTTCCTCCTCTGCTTCTTATTTCATTTATAAATGAATTTATTATTTAGCTCCGTCTTTTGGAGACCAGAAATGAAATCAAAAATCGAAATATACGAAATACGGAATACGGAATGAGGAGGGAATAAGAAAGGATCGTGTCCTGGCCGACTGCTCGCTCGGCTTTGTTTCAGCAAATATCTCATCCTTCATTCCCCGGTCTTTTCGGGTCTGGCCTCTCAAGGTCGCCCTCGACCTCGACCTTAACGAAATTAGCGAAATTGCCCATAAGAAGCCGTGCAGGAACCCACCTCGCAGTTTCTTGACAGATTTTTTCTCTCCCTTTTTATTCCTCCTTCTTTCTCTTCATTTTCTCCCAACTTTCACACACGCGTCGTACGAGAGTCTACAGCCAGGGTGTAAATTGAAATTTTTTCTTTTTCTTTCCCTTCTTCCTTTTCTTTTCATTCCCGGACTCGCCTCGGCCGAGTAGAAAAATCTTGGGCGTTATTTCTCCGCCGCTTTGTCATGCGGAGAAAATCAGCCCTTTCTAATTCGTTGAAATTTATTTTGTCTGCCAGGGATTCCGTACGTGTTCGATATCGAATCTCCGGATCAACTACTACGACTATTTCAGGTTCGAGAAGGCACGAGGCTACTTATCGATCTTTGGTGGGTGGCTACGAACTGGCCCATAAATTTTCATCTGCAGATTCTATGGCCGTTGGATTACACCGAATAAATTAACCCCCGTTCCACCCCCGTACTGCCTATATAATTTCCGCCACACTCCTTGTGCCACGTATACCGCCTATATCTAGACTTAGTCAGAAATTGGTGTAGTGTAGGGACGATATATTATCTAATAACGAGTTAATTCTCTAGCTCAACTAATTACTCTGTACGCTAGCGCAAGTAGACTTCTATATATTGTCAAGCATACGTGCATTAAGGGAGGTCCATAAATCAGGGGGAAGTTCAAGTAGGTCAAAGAATACTCGTGAACCATCGCTGGATGTATCTTCGACGAAACCTGATCGAAAGCATTCCCAAAATAATCGCTTTTGCAAAATATCTTCGATGGATCAAAAGCCTCGGAATACACCTAGTGCCTGGAAAAAAGAGAGGGAGAAAGAGAAGGGAAAAACTGTGCGGTATCTACTTTGCAAAAGTGATTCGATCGCGCTGATCGCCTTCCGGCTTGAGGTATACCGGACTAAAAATAAGGAAAAAACATGTTCTTTGAACCCCTGGAAATTGTAGGGTAGGCGGTACGTCGCATGCGTATAAAGTACGTATATACGTATCATCTATATACACCCCGTGGGTTGGGGGATGCACGAAAACTTACCCTGCCTTGAAAAATGAGCCTTCCAACGGACGGGCTCGTCCGACACCCAACAGATGATTCACCGGCGCAACGTAGCACCCCGACAACGCTCGACGTCCTACTTCCATCCACTTCCATTAGCACCCCTGTCACCGTTGGGAAGACCCGGAGAAATCTTCTGATTAGGATATATAAGCAGGTTCGTTGGTTAGCGGACCTGAACACTCTCGGAAAATCATCGTCCTCGTCCACCAGCTCGACGCTTCGTGTATGAGCCGGGTGAGCGGCCATAGGTGGGTATAGATCTCTCTCTCCAATATGAAATCCACCCTTAATCCCATCAGAAATAGGAAGAAAGCCTCTCCGATTATCTATCATCGAATTTTCCGAGTGGAAAATTAATCCTTATCATTTCTCCGAAAGATTAACTACGTTTACTTTCATCTTAGGAGATTCTCGGATCGGTTTTCGATGTAGCAACAAGTCCCCCGACGATCCTCTATCACCTTTTATACACCGGCTAATTAGATTCCTCATGGGATTTCAGATGCGAGAGTCTTCTGAGAACACAGGCAGTGTCCGATCGTCCATAGAATTTGGGACGTCGAGTCCAAGTTCCTCGCGGGCACATGCATAGATTTATAGGAGATTCTCCGAATAGCTGCACCGTGGAATCGTGTTGGACTTATTGTTGGCTCTTATCGATTATGGGAATCGTTTGAATTTATATAGAGAGTTTGTTTGTCCAGACCTAACGATATCCGGGAAACAGTATATTCGGGTGTTTGAGAGGACGTAAATGTCCCGGGAAAGCCAGGTGGATGGGATTTCGTTCGAGATAAGCGATACAAATTGCCTCTTCATTTCGCAGATCACCGTCGTCGCCGACGCTTTATACCCTGCAGGTCAGAATCTCAAACTTCAGACTTTAGTCTCCCGCGTATATCAAAGTATACACCTTATACGTGCGACATTCGAACTCGAGGGTTAAAATCCACCCCTCGATTCCTAGGCATGTGCAATCTTCAACGCCCCCGTGAAATTGCACGATTCATAATCAGATCAGGATAAAAAGTATCGAAATTTTTATTCTTTCTTTCGAAAATCCGGACCTCGGAGGATTCTGACTCCAGACGATGGGCATAAAGAATGATCGTGTCTCTATAAAGTCGAAAGTCGACTTGGAACGTGATTTTTCAAATGAAAATTGGAGAAAAAACGAAAACCGAGTAGAACGCTGTTCGAAAAAAATTCATGGAGATTAAACACACCCCGTTTTAGGATACGAAATGAACTCCGGGAGGTAACTGCAACGGATTTAGTCCATTTAACTAATAGTTCGGAGAGTTTGTAAGCAGCTTACTAGGGCACCGAGAGTTCGAGTTATAAAAGCTTTTGCTTTTAGGTGTGTAACTACCTGTAGGAATTTATTGCTAAATGGTCAAATAATGGTCGCTATTAGCCGTGATACAATACGTAGCTCGGTACAAATAGTTTTCTGAATGGTCTGCAAATTACATAATTACTAAATTATGTCACGTTGATTAATATTTATTTACTGTAAGGTACGCGGGTGTGAATTCCGGCTTTCATAACGTGATATAATATAAAATGCCTGTGATTATCGGTGAAACGAGACAGCGAAACAGATTCCGGATTCAACGTACGTGGATTTGGAGTTTAACCTCTTACTTTTATTTTTTTTATCGAAAAGCAACGAGCGGCGGGTCATTAATCTTCGTCGTCATAAGTCAACTCCTAATTGTACGATCTCTCTAGCGAAAATTAAGTTCACGGTCAAACGAGCGGACGAACGGTACATACCTGAAAAACCAGCCCATAAAAACGGAATAAAAATAGGGCTGGACGTTTTACGTGAATTCCAATTAATGGAAATGAAAATTCTTCAAATTCGAGAGAGAAGAGTACGACCGTTTTTTTTTTTCTTTTTCTTTTGAAATTTTCAGCTTGCGCTAATAACTTTACAATTTCTAGAGCCATGGGTATAATAGCCAAAGTATTTCAAGGTTTGACTGTATTCGAAATTCCAAATAACCGACGTCGGATTCCGTCGCGTCCAGAGGAAACGGTCAAACTTGGAAATGTTTGCGGACTACACGGTATTATTGGGATAGTTTCCGTTTCTGATTACTTCGACTGTATAAGTATGGGTACGGAGGTCGGTAGACGTTTTTGGCTCTAACTTCGACTCTAATTAAGTGCCCACTTCACCCAACTGAGAATTTTCACTATTCAAACATAATACCAGCCAAATTCAACCCTTCAAGCTAGAAAATCCACCACAATTTGATTCCTTGCCAATTTGACTATCAAGATCGAAACTTTTCGCATCGCATTCTCTCGAATACACGAAATACGAGATTTAGAAATATCGCGGTACAAGGTGTAGATCCCGAAAGGTAATATGCGAAGGGATTTCAGCTAATTCTAGAAATTCTTGCGGTCGAAGTTCGAAAAAAAGTCGCGTCGATTTGTTCGGGCACACCCTGATGAGTATCGTGCGAAAATCGTATCAGTTTTAATGACCGTAGCTCCAGGTGACCCAGGGATAATATAATAACTTATTGGCAGTAAAGAAAAGGTAATTCTAACTAATGCGCCATTTATTCTATGAATTTTTCATGAATTTCAAAGCTATATGTATGCAAATCCGAGCGGAGCTACTCTCGTGGCTTCTCTTCGAATGCTTTAAGGTTCGAAGATGCGGAGGAGCCGGGGAGAGCCTGACGCTGCAAATAGCATTGCAGAGGAGCGGAGAGGAGCGATAAGATAGATAAAGACGAATGGGCTAATGGACAAACAGACAGCAAAGAGAAAAACCGGACGGAATAATGAAAAGGTGGAAAAATGAAATTGGAAGAAACCAAAGCAGGAAAAAAGCAAAACGGAAATATAGACGGTCTTTCGATCTTTTATGCCGATTTTACACACGCGAATGGCAAAATCGGCTGCGTATCTCCGCGCCTAGCTGCACATACGAATATAAGCTCCGGGCCTCCGGGGTTTGAGGTAAACGGAAAGAATGACGGAGAGGGAGGAGGGAAAGAGATAGAGAGGTGGGAAGGGGATGGAGGCTGTAGTCACAGCGATTAGCGTAAGCGATCCCTGGGGGAGAGGATCTCTTTTTCCCCTTATCCCCTTTTCCTCTTTTCCTCTTACTCTCGTCGCTTATATCCCGGTGTCTTCCGTTCACTCCAATCTCGTTCGCGCGACCTGACATTAAAACTTTCTCACCCCAGTTTCTAGCCCTCGTCCTCGCCCCTCTTCCTTTATTCTGGTCTCCTTTCCGGGTTCTCTTCTCTTTCCCCTCACCTTTTTCCGTTTTCCGTTTTCCCTCACTTTTTTCTTCTTTTTTTTTTTTTTGGCTATCGGCAGCGCCGGAAAACCCCGTGACTGACAAACCAACCCCCATTTAACTCCGACCCCTTGCACCTTTGCTCAGCTTTTCTTCAGATTACTTTTCGGTTTTACGCCGAGCCTCTCTTGCTCCGGCTCTCCTCCGCTCTGTTAGAGAGACGCGAAAACTCCGGGACGTAAATTTTCCCATCGAAAGTTCGAAACGATATTCTCGTAGTTGAGCTGAATTCGAATTGGTCGTTGCGCTAAGAGCGCACACCCTCCCTTCTTCGCTCCCTCTTTACTTTCTTACTTTCTTACTTCCTTCCTTACTCTCGCCTTTTTACGACTACATGCTTTCTTAAACGTCCGAGGGCCTCGACTGCGGTATAGTTCACACTTTTCACCGCTACGTCGTTTCGAAAATATTTTCGGGAAAATTCCGAACAACAAAAATTTATCATCCCTCAGTTTTCTTGAACTTAGAATAACTAAATTCTGCCTCGTTCTTTATTTAAAAAAAAAGAAAAATGGATTTTTGTAAAACTTTTCGGATTACCAATTATAGTATACACGTCTCTGTGAGTTAATAAACTCGATAAAGTTGCAGTCGTACGACCAGAATTATTAATCTACGAATCTCTAATGAGTGTATAAAATATTCTTTCTGAAATAATTAAAAATGCATGTAATAATAATTTAAATAATAACTCGCGCTGCGTACGTTGAATAAATCGAATATTTTTCCACCTCTCTCTTTATCTCTATTTATTTCTAATTTATAGAGATTGTTTTAGGCGCTCAAACGAATGGTCAGTTTGAAGTAAAAACTTTTGCAGTCAAAAATTACACAGTTTCCATCTCCACGCGCTGTACGCGCCTCCTCTATATTTACAGTCAATTTCAATTCCACACCGTTGATTCGATTCATTCACGTCCCGCTGATGACGGTAGAGGTGTTTTTGGAAAGTCGTTTTTGCGCGTGTGTTCGTTAGTTTGTTTTTTTTTGTCACTTCTTTTTTTTTCGTATTTACTCACTCTTTGACGTTTGTATCAACGAGTGTTTTCATCGGAATAGCAATCAAGTAAAAATCCAGACAATAATGAATGCTTTTCCGAATAATTTTCAGCGTCCAATACTTCGGAATAAATTTCCACTCTCGAATATTATAAAAAAATGAAAAATAAAAATAAAAAATAAAATAAGAGAAAGAATAAGACTAACTTTGAAGAAAAAGATTTTCGAAACGATTCTCGAATTCCTTCTATCCTCGCCAAAAGTGTAATTGGAGAGGGAAAAAAAGAACAGAGAGAGAGAGAGCAAAAATATGGTATATTTCGAAACAGTAATTCTTACCGGTAGGTAAAAAAAAAAAAAGAAAAAGTGCGAAACAAGTTTTACCGCCATCCGTTGCACGCGACACTCTGTGGCCTGGAAAGGGTCAATTTTCCAGTTCTGCACCGCTTTGTCCCGGGTGTATTTTCTTCTCTGGGACGGGTGTGCAATACAACGACAAAAGTTCCCTTCCTCGGAGAAGCAGAAGTCTAAGCTGAAGAGTTTCCCTCTTTCGTTTCTTTTTTTTTCTTTTTTCCTTTTTTCCTTCCCTTTATTTCTACAGCGAGAAAACCGAACGGTACGGGAAACGGATAATATGAAGAAAATAAACGATCCCTCAATCACTTAACTTAGCAATTTCTCGTCACTCGAGAAGAACTCTAAACGATCAACGATAAGAAAAAAAAAAAATAATGATTTGTCGTAGAATGCGAATTTTTTTTTTTTTTTTTTTTCCGTTGTCTATTCGTTTGGCAAAATTTTTTAACGGTGGAAAGAGAAATTGGTCTTCGGAATATCGACTACGTATTCCACTAGCACTTCGTAAATTGATTTATTTATTTTTTCGTTCCTTTTATCTTTACTTTACTTATATATTTACCGTGTCAATCGAGTTTCGAGTATAGAGGGTTCGCGGGGATAATTATTCAATTTTATCCTCTCAAACAATGTCTGAGGGTAGGATCTGAATATTAAACTTCTCTTGGATCTTAAAGTCCTTATTACAAAGGGTATGCTTGGTTTCGGAATCAAATAAACTCGCTTTTCTCTCTGTGTGCCCGCGGCGGCAACCCCCTCTCTTTCACTCTTTCACTCTTTCACTCCTTCGCTCTTTCCCTTATTCCCTGTTTCCTTCTTTCCCTATCTTTATACATTCTCTCCTCTCACCCCTTGCGAATCGATTCGTTTACGTTCGTGTCAACCAGGTTCCAAGGGTCGTTTGGCTGCGAAGAAGACCCCGGCTGTCGTAAATAGTTTACACCCCCAACCGCATATGTACATACCTACATACCCGTCCTATATCTTCCTAACGTATCCCTCTGCGGGGCTTCAGGGAATAAGACGTATGTACTTTCGACCTACGACCTACTTCCTACTTCCATTACAACTCCTTCCGCTCTAGTTGCAATACCGGCACATATATACGTACGTACCCTCTGCGTACCGAGCAGGGATGAACCCGAAACCACGAACCTCGTCTACTTCAATCTTCCGATGGATGGGTCGTGAAAATCTTCGACTTGGGTAAGGTCCGGATACAAAACTAGGCTCTTGACTTTTACGTCGACAAATTTGCGAATAAGACGGAACGCGATATGTAAAAAAAAAAATAGAAAACCATTTTCTATTCCCTCGAACTTATCGACAAAAAATAATTTCATTCCATATCAATCCGAGCAACGTCTCGACCAGATTTGATCCATGTCTTTCTCCAGCATCGTTCCAACTCCGAGGGCCACTTAAAATCTTTTCAGATTTTTTGTTTTTTTTTTATTTTGAATATTAACGAATGGAGGACATCGTTGGAACAATTTTTATCCGAAGAATCAACAAGGGAACGAAAATAAATGTGGATTTTCGAAAGGCTTTCCAATCTTTAACGTTTTCTGATCTCAAACCGAAGCGTTTCATTTCTCTAACGTAGTAAAAATTCATTTCTAACATCTTCGCGTTTATTAATACAATATACTCCGGCCTGCCGTATTCCTAATCGTTCTACCTACTGTATTGTACCATTTTAGGGTTACGGTGCTACACTGGGTACATACATTTCCGAGCGAACAAGGTTCGTAATTAATTCTACTGTCGGTATTAAACAATACGAGAAACCGTGTAACAATTATAAACACCGGTCATGATCTAGTGCTACTCTCTTTGTTAAACATTTATACTCGCATAGCACGTATTATTACCCCCTCACGTACCTCGAGCCATGTACCCGTATCTACACGGCCAGAACAATATACAGGATTCAAGGAAACATGCAATACGGAGTCGGATGTATACCGAAGTTACAATTTCTATCAGCTTCCCAATTCGAAGGAAAATTTTCGCACAAACCACGCGACAGCAGTTCCTTCGTACGTTTTCTCCATTTTTTTTTTTCTTCTTTTTCTTCTTCTCTTTATGGGAAATCAGTTCTACGGCTATTTGCGATAGACGTAAACTTTTGAACTGTATATACGCGGCTGTATATACAGGGATATAGAAAAGTGACAACCTTTTTACCCCGATTCCAGGAGACCCTTATATTCCCCGATCTCTGAAAAGGCCTCGGGCTTCTGAACATATACTATATATTACGAGCCGTAAGGGTTCGCATTATGGGGCCTTGGCGCTGATCGGTAACACCCATCGATGCCGAGCTAGGGGCGTCTTATGGGAAAAGAAAGTAGCCCATAAATATAAGCCAATGTCTATTTTTTCAAATATATTATAGCCGCCGTTTTCCCGATCCGATCCATGGTGGATATACCATGCGAGCTGATCGCATGGTTCCTTCGTTAAAATTATCGTGAAAAAAGGAACCCAAAATTTCAATCATTCCGATAATTTTTTCTTCATTTCAACCGAATCATTTCACGAGCCGTTCGGACGCGGGGTTAAAAAAATCCTCTCGTTTTGAATTACCACCAGCGATTTATTTCAGTCGCGTTTTTTATGAAAACAAGAAGTAAAAATGAAAACAAAAACAGAACGAACATTTTTGGCGGGTGGTGTTACGTTTTAATAAAAAAAATTTCCCGTGCAAAAAGAAAATAAAAACAAAATACGAGAATAGAAATATATTCGTTACGTGATTGTAAAAAAGTTTCTGAAGAGGAAAATGTTTTTTTCTTCCTCTTTTTTCCCACTCGTCTAACAATTTTTGGACGTGATAACGATAGGCTGTATTAGATGTATCGATCGGGTGATTTTTGGGCGAAAATAACTGGGAAAGGGTCTTTTGACGGGGAGATGACGATGATAATAATAACCTACATAGATATAGCATATTCGGGGGGATAATAGGCGAGATAATATACCAAAGTACTTTAAACTTCAGTCCATAAGCTTTCGAAAATGCTGACTACTGGGTTGAGTCAATTACCAAGTTTAATGTAATTACTAATTGGCTATAGATATGCTAAGAGCCAGTTATAGTACCTACTTTCGCATTGTTTCCCTCTCTGAAAAGGCCTTTTCCGCTCCCGCAACCACTTTGCTTCTTCAAGAAGTCGTTACGCGTCTAAGCCCTTCCCCAACATCTTTATTTACCTTATACTACTGCAGCTGCACGAAATACCATTTATCAACCTTCTTACCCCCACTAACTGTTTATCAATTTTCTTCGGAAATCGATCGCGCCTATTACCTACCTCGAATAGGCTCTTTCTTCTAATCACCTAATTCCAATATAGAAATTCGCCAGTTCTTTGCACTCAAAGTCAGGACATCCGAGTCCAGGAAACATCGGAGTATTCGATTCCAAATTCACCCAATTTTATCGACTATTCTTCAATTTATTGGGAAAAAGATGAACGTATGAAAAAGTTATGCGTTCATCCGATGAGGGTGTGTTTCATGGACCGTATGATCTTCTTTCGGCCGGGTCTCACGTCTGCTTCTGTGACAAAAGTGTTCAATTAGAAAAGTCTTAGGAAAATTGTTTGCCGAGGAAGAGCGAAGTCCGCCTATACAGAGGTTTGGGCGAGAGGTAAAGATGGATGATCACTTTTTCGCTGAAATATTATATTTCTAGCTGCAGGGACGTATTGATGTCTGTTTTTCGATCGTACGTGTTTATCAAGAAACGCCAACACCGATTCATCGATTTGGGATTCGGTTAAAGAGGGAATCCCGAATTGGACCGGAGAGCCGCAGGAGGAGCAGGGGGATGAGGAAAGTGCTGAAAATCTCGCCACCACAGAGTAGAGAGTGTGCGGAGAGCGCGGACAGATCATACATCATTCCTTCCCGACGCCCCCGACGCCCCCGACGCCCTCGACGCCCTCGACGCCTCCCGGACGCCCCAATCCACGGCGTCGCCCATCGCCACCCGCAACAACCCATTCTTCATCCCCTGGGTGAAACGCGAAACGCCAAATCATAGCAACCTGCATGACCGCCTCTCTTTCACTCTTTCGCTCTTTCGCTCTTTCGACGAGTCGAACTCTCCACCCTCCCTTGAACTGGTGACCGGAAGGACTCTTCCCAAATTTTTATACCACCCTTTTGCGCATTATTTCGTCTCGTTTCAGAGAAGGATCGCCGAGTCCCGATCATTTGGTTTCATTTTTTATTTTTTTTTGGGAGTAATTCGGACAGGATTCTCTCATTTTCGCGATATTTTACTTTTTCACAAATTTACTACTCGACTTTGATTACCGATTACTTGTACGTTTAACGAGTCATGCAATTTTCGTATTTTTGGGCCTTCGGGATTCCGGACTTTCGGAATTTTGAGTCGTCCGCGTTCCGACCATTCGGAATTTTAATGTCCCAAACTCAAACGTTTCGGAAAATTCGAAATCGTCCGAAACTAATTCGGAACTTCGCCCGTTCGGAACTTTTAAATTTGGAAGAGATACGAAATTTTCTGTGATCAAAAACGCATCTCCTTTTCCGGTTTCTTTCCACCAAATTTGGTACAAAACGTGACGGACTCTTTCTGTCTCTGATTCCACAGAAAATTTCCAATCCTTGAAAAGTGAACAACGCGAAATGATCCTTTCGCTGTGATTTCGATAAAGTGAAAGGCGAATCTTCGACGGTGGGAATCCGTAGACAGGGGCTGTTCCCACCGTTTCATACTTCGAATCCTCAGGGTTAAAAACTCCCGGTACCCCTGTAGAATCTATCAGTAATAAAAACTGAAAAACTTTCGGGATCGCTGTATCATTCCATTATTCAGAGATTCGTTTTATTCCCACATCTACTTTGTACCGGTGGTTTTACGTCCGGAACCATATTCGAAGGTAATTTTCACGAGATATCATCACGTATACACGTACACCTACGTTTTCGTAAAAAGTGGTAAATTCGAAGGTAGTTCCAGTCAAACGGAACCGACAGATCTCCAGTTACATTTTACGACTGCATAAAACAAAGGAAATACTAAAACGTCCCATGGCGTAGCCGGTGCATCGCAGTGTGCAACTCGGGTTATTACAAATTTTACGACGTTTACCGACCTCAGAAGGTAGTATTTTATCATTATTTACTGGCAAGGAAAGGCCAGGTCATTTTTTACAAATATTCATTCATTTATTCATTTACTTATTTATTTTTCCACATAGATTTAGCTTTTCTGCATAGATTCATATTCGAAGGCCAGGGGTGTTCTGCGCTTTTTCTATAACCTTTTTCCTCAAAAATTCTCGACTTTCCCCTCGGGGTGCTTGCGTGGGTAAAGTTGATTTCGTCAGTTCAGAATTGAGAACTGAATAGAATAATTTCTCTAGAGGAAACGAATCGTCCCTCACACACGGGGTACACATTTGTATACTCGTACATCTCTATAGACGTTCGTGTATTTTTCTTTTATCTTAAGATTGTGGCGGGGCGTAGCGGTGGGTTTGAACCTACGCTATATACGTACGAGCATTGTTTTCTCTGAATTCTCTGAGAAATTTCAATTTCCCAGTTCCATGCCCTCTGGTATTCTTGACTAACTTAATGCTCCTCCGCCACCACCACCACCACCTTCACCAGAAACAGAAACAGAAACAGAAACGGGAACAGAAACGGGAACAGAACCATCCCCCTTTTGACACGTGATACCTGAATAAAACGAGGAGCACCCTTGTTTCTCCGGGGGGTTTCATTTCATGCGGTCCACGAATAGCTGAGCAGGAAAAATATTTGTGAAAACCGTGTTTATGAACCTAACCTAACCTGTACAACAGCTTTTCACTAACTCTATAACAAATAAAATAATTCTGATAAATACCGAGCCAATGAGATATTTCCCCACAGCGTATCGATGATTTGAATAAAAAACGAAAAATATGTTAAAACGTGTCGATATTTCGTGAAGCGGGGAAATCGCCGGACGCCATTTTGGTTTTTAGGACGCCGAGCCTTCCGCTTGATAATTCATTGCACAATTTTATGGGAATATATAGAAATAAGCTTCTATTTATGTAATAGAATCATGAACTCGTATTAGATCAAGGCCTCTGATGTTCCGCGAACTTTGAAAACAAGGGTGTATTCGAGCACGAGTAGCAGCAGTGGTAGTGGTACTGGTAGAATCTGGCGTAGGGGTATGAACAGGAGCGTGACAATGGGCCTCGTACGGGCGTTGAATCGAAGCTTTGCCAACCTGGGGTTGGGGTATCGTTTGAATAACGTCCCCTAGCAAACGCATCCGTAACACAGCGGGCCACAATTTGGCTCTGCAAGCTTCCGTACGCTTCCATAGTTACCAGCTACGGTTACCGCTACCAGTTCTGATGATGAAGGAGCGCGAGTAGGTACCGGAGTTTCGGGTTGCGATAAACAAAATTTTTTTTCGAACCTTGGGATTTTGATATATTCTAGCATACAACCGCGACCATACCCGAGAACCCCTTCGTGATTATTTTCTTCGTACATTATTTCGATACGTATATACTACAGGGATATTTTGTAGGTGTAAAACGCGAGGGGTAGATTAAACCGAGGTGTAAAATTTAAGATTAGAGTTTCGAACCCAGGTCCTAATACCGTCAGCCAATGGTTTTTCCCAAAGTTTCATCGCCCGCGCCGCCACCTCAAAGAAAACGATAATTAATTGAAACACCATCCCTTTTCCCTTTTAACAGAGAAGCTTTCATCTCCGTACTCCAGAGGGTGTGTGTATACTGTACCCTCTATAGGCGCCGACTAACTTCTTTGTCGACCTCTCTCCTCTCTATCGCCATACAAAATCCTTATACCAGGCACCGACGACTACTCTTCATTTAATTAAAGATTATATTAAAGATCGCAGTGATCAAACGGGCTGAGTCTAACACACTTCGTTATGGCTTTCCGAATTCGAACCTAAGACCCTCCCTCCCCTTTTTTTTTATTTTTCGTTTAAATTTGTTTTCTCCAAAAATCGATTTATTTTTATTATTTCTGAATCTTTTAGACTGAAACTTTACGATATTTCGATAATTTTTTTTTTTAGTAAAGCCCAAAAAGATTCTGGGTTCCACGACGATCATTTCCAATCAGAACCGAACGTGGGAATAATTTTTCCTACATTTATTTAATCGATTTCAAAGAATATTGGCTTGTGAAAAAATCTGCGATATAAAAAAGTATGGATCAAATCCGAGTTAGTCAGAGTCTGCAGACGTTAGTCGAATTGTCGTGGAATACCACGTATGAGACATTTCTTTTTCTTTTTATTTTATCACTGTTATTTCTGTAAAAGCTTTTCTCGAGGTGGTATCTTCACATTTTTTCTATACTATATATGATTATTTCTCCATTTTTTTTTCTCTTTTCTCTTTTCTCTCTTCTCTAGCAAAGAAAAGGTCCGCGAAGTAATTAATTACCGGGGTAAATCTGATTACTTCTCCGCGGCTTTCAAAACCGCGGCAGACGTGCGGGTAAAAAATATTTTCCAAATACACCTACGGAATACCGAAAATCCTTTTACACAATTTTACGACAAAGAATAAAGGTACGAAAAAAAATAAATTAAAAAAAAACCGGAGAAGATTCTACCCCTTTTTGTCACACACCATCACAATATTAAATACTTGGGTTGAAACAAGAGAAAAAGAAAAAAAATAAAACAGAAAACAGAAAAAACAAACATAATCCAAATTACAGAGAAATGTTCTACAATTGTTGGCGTGTTTTTTTTTTTTCGTTTTGTTTCGTTTTTTCTTTTTCACGGGCTATTGAACGTCAGGTGCGTCATAACACTCCGGGTACAATAGGTGTGCATTGTGTAAGCATGTATAATACCGTTAGGTCGAAACTTTGGAATTTTAACCCCTGTTGTACGGGTGGTTTAATATCGGGTATTTTAGGGTACGGATGGAATTTTGCCGAGCGTTGACGTGTGACTGACAAGTTCGGCGAGCCCCGGATATAAGCGCGAGTTTTTGCCAAAAATTATATCCGAAATCTAAAATTAAAAATTCCGTTTACATCATCAGATATACATCCTCCGAAATTCCTGCATCACCTCGCTTTCGAACCGTTTTTTTTTTTTTTCTTCTTCACTTCTTTTTCGAAAGAAGGACAGAAAGAAAGAAAAAAAGAAAAAAAATGGTGTAGAAAATAAAATTTTAATATTTTATAGTTGTGTCTCTCGCTGATTGCCAAAGGGGCGACGAATGGCTGCAATGATAAATTGACAAAGCTGGTGAGCGAGTGAGTCAGGACTGTTAGGTATCGCGCAGGTTGTAGTCGTTACTGCAAGTACCAGCTACGTACTACGTGGATGAGATGAAAATAAAGAAGTTCACAAATGACGGAGGCTGGTAGGTAGGTATACACACAAATCCTTTGTAGTTCGTACGAGGGGCGCGTACCCTGGCAATCAGTGCACAGGGGTATAGCAACGCTACCCCGAAGGAACCTGGGGAGCCTTCTACGGGGTAGACCAACCGAGGACGCCCACCGACGCCCACCTACGTCCTGCAGGACGCCCGAAACGGAACCTCGGTAATGGAATCAGTCGCGCCGTGCCTAGAATCCTCCACTGGTTCAGTGGTTTTCACCCAATTCTCTGAGGTGAAGGATTCTCAGGTCAGGGATTCTCCTCGTAATCAACCCTAAAACAAAAAAATAGAATAGAATAAAGTGAGGGAGGAAAGAAGAGAACCCGCTGGACGAAAGAACGAAAGAACGAAAAACAAAACAGGAAAACGTCGAAACGAAAATCTAGAAATCAACATTTCTTAACGCTTGAGCATTAATTTTTGGGCCTTTCGAAAAACAGATCGAAAGAATGGATAAGTAATGCCGATAAAGTCTTCTTTGTACCTTATATTTCCGTTCGAGATTCGAATTAGCGAGTCTGTTCTCCTCGCTCGATACTTTGCTAGTATAAATTGGAACGGGAAGACGGGACCGATCGAGATTTCCTTCTCTTCTAAGTTAAGAGAACCTCCGGAGATTTCCTGCTGTCCGTACGATAGCTTAGTGGAAAACCAATTGAGACTGATAGTAAAGAGGATATAGACGATTGGTATAGGAAACGTTATCCGCTATGGGTATACGGGGTATATTCATCCCGAAAGAATCGGACATGTATATCGTACGCGTAGACATACGTATGTTCCGAGGAGTTTATCTTGATGATATTGACAATCCGAATTCTGAAGGTATATCTTTATACCTGTAGCCCGTAAGACCGTGTATTCAAGTATATGAGTAGAATTCGGATCATATTGTATAAATCGATGAATAGAGGGAGCCGTATAATGCGATTTACAGAATCTTGAATCCCCTCGATTCACATGCCCATATATTTCTGTGCCCGAGTCCGTGTCCGTCGGTCTATACGCGTATCTATAATGTATTTGTATACCTAGCTATACGCTACGTATAGACTCACCTATATATGCAAACTGATCGTGAATCTGCGAGTCTAAAAACAGAGACTCCGGAGGATTTACATCGTTACGTTCCAAGGAAATCCGGCCTACGTTCACCGACTTGACATCCGGTTCCGGTATTTCTAACTCAACGACCTCACAGCCTCGGATTCCCTCTCTGTACACACTCACACAAACGAACGCAAACGAGGATACTGAGAAGCCAGAATATACATTGTGCGAAAACGTCCCGTCTTACACATTTTATCAGTTTTAAATAATTCTTAGTCGGTCCTCTTTTCGCTTCAGGTCATGAATATTATATAAAAAAAATATATATATGTATCTCGTTAAAAATTGAGTCAATTTCCAACGGAATAAGAATTTTCTTTAATTTTCCAAGGTACATAGTCTTGTGCAAAAATTTAGAAAAAAAGAAAAAGAGGAAAAAAAGAACGAGAAGCAAAAAAGAATTCGAGAGGCTTTATTTCTTGATTAAAATCACAGACTTGCTTTTTTTCGTTTCTTTTTTTTTCTTTGGTTGTTTATTTATTTTTTTCTTCCCTCTCTTATAACTTCATTACCATAAAGGTGTGGAAATACGAGAAGTTTAACAACTAAATTCATTGTACGATTAAATATGTGTAGGAAATAAAGAAATAATGATAATAAAAATATCAGAACGCGAATGGGAGAGAAGTTGTCGTTGTACGTATCTGGGTATATCGTGCGATGGTTTTTAGCCTACTTTTTCACGCTCTATGTAACGTAGGCTCGTATGTCACATAGACATAAATACGTACGTGTAGAAGGAGTACCGAGCTAGAACGAAAAATTTTTGTTTCTGTTTCGCGTTCCGCGTTTCTATCCAGCTATCCGTATAACCTACCTATACATACCTAGGTACGTACGTACCACACATACCTAGGACTACTGTTATTTCGAGTACCGGAAAAACACAATGAAGTTCGTCCGTTGCTCGTTTACCGCGCTCGACTTTTCTACGAGTAGAAAAGCGCCGAGAGAAAATATGATAGAGCTTCAGGGTAACGAGTTCAGCCGGCAGAAATCTCGGTCTACCATACCTAATCCTAGAAACTAATACCGTACGCGTCTCCGGTTTTCGACACGTTATATACAGTATAGAAGAAATCGATTTTTTTTTTTTTTTTTCTGTTGGTATCCTGCCGAAATTAGACCGCGAAAATTTCCAGAATTACCTCGAATAATCATAAAGTCTGAGTGGTGCCTCGATCGGTAATAAGGCTTTCCATTTGATTAACGCGCTAAACCTTACAGCGTGTCACTAATCTTCGTATAACTTGACCGAAACGAGTAGCACGAAAGTCTGTCTCGGTGCTCGGGGGGCTTTTGGGTCGCTGAATCCAAATTTTAGACCTCGAATTTTCATGTTATACGAAGATCGGTGACACGAGTCAGAGAGAAGAAGAAACGAGAAGTTTCAGAATCGTATTTTCGGTTCAACTTCGGTATAATTATCGCCGGAATTGAATTATACAGTAAACTCCGTGGATATAGCTATGTACACAGAGTGTGGATTTTAATATACGGTGGGATCGACTCGGGCTTATCTTCCTTAAAATTCTTAAAGCTCTTTTTAATAGATTTATTTGCGTCGAATTTTCATACCCACCTACCTTTCTTCCTGCCTACCTACCTACCCACGCTTCTGGATCATGAGGGAACGCCAACGGCTGCAGAGAGTCTGGTGTCTGGAGGACTCTAGAGACAAGCCTCACGCTCCGTAACTTTGAGATTAGATTTAGCGACGAACTTTAAACTTTAAAGTTGAGGCTAGAACGGATCTTTACGGCGGTGTAAAAGTGGTAAATGCCCTACCCCACTTCCGTAAATCTCATGCTGCACTGTCGCTCTTGAGAAATGATCAAACATTCGGAAAGTTTGAATTTTTGCCAACGGATATCGAGGACTCGATCATCTGTTCAAAACTTCACAATCTTTCATTTTTATTTTTAGTTTTTACAGAAATAATACGGAATAAAATTGATTCCTCTTCGTCGATTCAATTTTCGTATTCCCACCTCAATTTCAAAAAAATTAATCGTATCACCTAATTTAATTATTGTACGATCCGTGAATTATAACGCGTATATATATTTTGGCGAAGGCATACGTCTACAGCCTGTCTTATCTCCGCGGCCCAGCATAGTCGAGATCTTGGCTTAATTGCGCCTCTCTTTCTCTGTCGTTCACCATCTTGTCCCCTTGAAGCCTCGCCGCCCGACAACCCTTAAGACCGTTTTCCCTCGTCTTATTGTTAGCTCTTTGTGTAATGTATGCTGAGTTAATTAGGTGAGCTCCAGCCGGGTCTGGGCAACTCGACTTTAGTTCCCTCGTCTCTCCTTTTATTTCCCATCCTTATCTCTATTTTTATACGAGACTCTGGTATTCTTTCCATTCTTCTCCTTCTCCGTGGTTCTTCTTATTCCTTTTTCTCTTGCTTTCAGCTCTTCGTTATCAATCGCACGGCTCATAGATTCCGACGGAATACAAAAAATGAACCCATTACGAACCCGTTGAAATGAAAAATCGTTTGAAGTCAGGGTCTTAGAGTATGAAATTCTTGGGAAAATATGCCTCGCGAATTTGGGCACGCGCGTAGTGGGCAAGAAAATTTCACACGCTTGATATCGACGCGATTTATTAAACTTCGATGGGGTTGCTTTCCGTTTTATCGACTTTGTTGCGTCAAAGGAGCTCCGTTGCCCGATCGTTATATTATATAATTGGAAAAAAATGAACAATCTCAACAGCTCCCAGGATTATAACGTCACGATCCCCTCGTGACGAGGGACGCGAAGATTAAAATATATCCGATTCAATAAACGACGTGGATCATTTCAATCTACTTATTAAAAACTCCCCGAAATCCCATCAAATGTCAGTATCCAATATTTCCTACACCTCCGTCAACAAAAAATGGGAAAACGTTTTTTTTTTAAATTTATTTCGTTATTTTTCGCCACTTTTTTCATCGATTAACTAAAACCTCAAGGATTTTGTCTTCTTTTGGTTTTTGTCTTTCACCGATTTTCATAAATGTTGAAAAATGGAGATTTTGGAAATCGTAGGTGATTTTTTGCGCGGGAAGCCTACTCTCGAATCGCGACTGTTCATCTTCTCATCCCGTGGACAGTATTTCTCATCGCACCTGGTCACTACACGACCGAAGAACGCCACATCGATTTCCGGGCAAACTCGATGGTCCGGTACGTCGTAATAGAAGTTAAACTCTCTCGCTTAACTCCTGAAGTATAAAACTGTCGTTCTTATAACAATGGACAAGTTTCGCTTTCGCAAACTGATAGCCAAGATGTTCAATCGTTGCGGAATCAACTCGGAACAAACAAAGTTCGACATCGTGGTACACATACATGGTACATCCTCGACTAAAACGATTTCCTATACCGATAAAATACGAACCTGGTGAAAATGTATTTTGTAAAGAAGAAATAAATAAATAAAAAATTCCTCATCGTTCTATAAAAATTGCAAAACTGTGAAATACTTTGCAAAAATTATATCGTAAGCTCCGAATCATTTTTGAAAAAAGATTGTTTTCGGGAATCTCGTAATATCTCGTAAATCGATTTCGTAGATTTCTCGGAATTCGAAAAAAATGAATCGAAGTCGAAGTAATTCGGACAAAGTTTGAAAAACCTACAAATATTTTTCTTTCTCTTTTCTTTTCTTTTTTCTACAAATTTTCCAACACATCGCCTCAATAAAATTCTCCGATTTTTTCTCAGAATACAGATTTAGAAATGATCAGAATTTTTCCGAGTCATTTTGAAAATTTTCGAAGGAATAATCGGATATATACATGTATATATTTCCATCAGGGAAATTACGCATTTGCCAACGTAGGTCTAGGCGACTAGGTGCAGATATCGCTCTAACGACGTTCCTTTGTCCCTTTGTGGTTCGGTTATTCGCCATTAACCGGTGCTACCGTGCCATTCAACTTTATTTTACTGACAAATCAGCCCCTGCATATCGCGTACCTCGAGTTGGGTAGTGGGTGCGCGTATATGTGCAAGTACGTATGAATGTATGAATTTAGAGTCTATAGGTGGTAGTTGGTGGGACAGACCGACCCCCTTTTCATTATTTTACATTTCTCTCCATTGTTAACGAACGACCAAACACGACGAGACTGTGTGCCACCTGTGCGTTCGTGTTCACATATCGCGTTATATATAGCTGTATTTACGGGTATAGGTTTGAACGAGAATTATTCACTTCACTTCCATAGGTGGCCTATACCTGTACCACCCGGGCTATTACCCTTCTCAATTTACACACCTTTGATTCGATCGTTTTTCCACGCGAATCAAAGTGTCAAGGTTACATACGAACTAGAGAGAAAAATTCGCGATAGATCCCTTTCGTCGTTGATTATTTCATTCATTTATTTTTATTTTTATTTTTTTTAACATCAAAGTCGAAAACTTTTTTCGAATGAATATTCAATCATCGGGAGAATGCGAAGAGAGACGGAGAGAGGAGTGAAACATGTGAGGCGGAAACGTCAACGTTATTTAGAAAAAAGAAAAGAGAAAATCTATTTCTTTTTTCCGCTATTTTCGTTGAAAATTTCATGCCGCTCATCCTCGGGGGATAAGCTAATGGAAGTATGTAAAATTCGCGTTTTTTTTGTTTTAATTTCAATTTTTAAATTTTTATTTTCTTTACTCTGGTAATTATTCGCACTCTGTGCCATACGGTTTACCTTCATTTTTCCTTTTTTTTTTTTTTCAGGGGAGGAAAAGCGTTGAAATAATAATAAACGGAAAAATCAGTAGGTTGTAGGTATAGCACATAGGTGGGTATAGGTACGGAGATAATCTTCATTTTTATTCGTTGGATTATTTAACGGATCGTTTCATACAGGATTTCGTTTACCAGGTGGTGCAGAAAACCGAAATAATAAAATTGGAAATAAAATTAGCTCCGCCGAACGGGTCCGATTCACTTTTCCCGTTCTACCTTATATACCACTGCCTCGGAATACCCGCGTTAATTAGTTTTTCCAGAGGTCAGAGTCTCTATACCTATCCACGCCTCATTCGACACAATCTTCTCGCCAAGAACCTGCAGGACCAGAACCTCATCTCTTCCTCTCTCTCCCTCCGTCTTTCGCCTGCTTACTCCTAAAGACCGAATTAATACTTCACGAGTGTTGATTAAGCGGACCGAACCAGTCCGGAGATGGCTAAAGCTCATCGTTTACTAGTTTCGTATATAACGTCTATAATACAGTATTATACGTACGGGGAACCGGGGGAAAAATTAGCCACCCAAAGAAAATTGAAATATTTTGGCGACTTGCATTCCAACGAAGAGAAACACGATTTTTGAAAAACGAAAAAAGATTTCAAGTTTTCGCTTCTTCCTCGAATATTCTTTGCACACTTTTCCTTTTCCTCCTTTTTGGATCTTCGATATATGGCGCTCGTTGAACGAGAAGGATTGACCGGTTTCCCGGGCTACCCTCCGGGTTGCAGGAGTCAGGATATCCGCGATGCCGATAAGAGGATGGCCCGGGTCTTCCTTGGTTCGAGGGAGAGGAAGAGGAATAGGCTGTACGTATAGAGGAAGGAAAGCAGCACCAGCAACAGCAATAACAGCACCAGTAGTAGTAGCGGTAGCACCAAGCAGCATGCCAAAAACAGAGCCACGGGCCTGACCCTATTATATCCCCAGCCAACTCGGGCGAGACAGATCCTGACGTCGAGGAGAAGGTCGACAGGCCTTGACGTTGAGAGGAAGATTCGTTTATTCGAAGGATTCCGCACGGATTTCGAGATTATATCTTTTTGCGTTTCGATTTTCTGCTACAAACGTATACCCACCGGTCGTCTCGCTCTCTGATTCCATTTTTTCGATCAGTTTCGAGTTACTCGAAATTCGTACTTAGTCGTTAATTTTTTTCCAAATTCATTGAATCCTTGCGAGTATCGAGTATTTTTTGCGAATTTTTATCTCTCATAGTTCACCAGATATGAATTTTCAAATATTTACCAATTTTGCTACTTTTGATGATTGGACCTGGAAAATTAGCGAATATTTGAAAATTCATATCTGGTGAACGATGAGAGATAAAAATTCGAAAAAAATACTCAATACTCATCACGATTCAACGAATGTGGAAAAAAATTGGCGACAGGATCGCAATTTTAATAGTCCGCATAAAATGCGTTATGTGAATTTATCCGTCCATGACGGTCCATCGTAGTAAATATGTATTTATATACGTGTATAGATTAGGTATCGAATGAAGCAAGTTTCTTTCCTCAGCCGAGATGGCTACGTACCTGCTTTTATACCTACCAAGTAAATTGTTTGAGAGAAAAACTTTCGAGATGGTCCGTTCAGGGAGAAGAATTTCATAAGCGGATTTACCGTACCCAATCAGAATCTTTCGCAATTTTTCATACAATTTACGACAAAGAAAAATGTTGATATTATTCGATGAGCAAAACAAACGAGATAAAATAAATAAAAATAGAAAAACAAAAAATTTTCCTCGGTCATTCAGGGGAAGTCGAGATACGGAAATAAACTTAGGTATCGTACTTGGAAAGAAGAGGTTTAATCTAAACTTAGTACAAAACAATATGAAGAAAATTTTTTAGATTTTTTTACATTATTCGATATCAAATCTTCCAACTTGTTTATTATTTTTCTTCAACGAATTTAAAATACCCTTTTTCTAAAAACTTTGAGAACGGACTGTCACGTTTTTTTCACAAATTGATGAAAAATGAATCACTCAAAAATTGAAGAATTTTATTACCTGTAAATGTTCAGATTTAGGGAACTTTTTCATCACTCGATGACACAGCACTAGGAGAGATGAAAATTGTGCACACGGTTCTTTCGATCACCCTAATACACATCTTGTTGTTGGTACAGAAAAAAAAAAGGAAAAAGGGAAAAAAGGGAACCAGGAGACAAAGTATGTTTTGTTCATAGCTTTCATTTGATGAATATTTCATGAGTGTAGAGAAACGTATGGCCGAACAGATTCCACGAGACGTTCTTTGATACGAAAAGGCTTTCTCATGATAAAAGGAAGGTCTGATACAGTTCACTTAGATTATTGTTTATTGTACAGTTACACTACAGCGGAAATAATACGAAAGAAGACAGGTATTCCGAATCGCCGACGATGTCCTGAAAGCAACGATTCAATTTTCTGTCCCGTAGAAGTATCGTCGGATTAATCAATTCCGATCGCTGCTGATGGAGTAGATAAGAGCTCTTCCCAATCTCTCCGGGTTTTTCCGCTCCTTGATCGCACGACCTCACGTGATACCGGAGTTTAGGAATATTGGGGTTGATCGCTACACTGCGACAACGAGGTGGAACTTTCGGGCGGATTCCACCCCACGAAGTGTTATAAGGTCGTTACCTCTTCGTTAGGTCTACGAGTTTGGAATGGAATTGAAACTGTGTCCCACGGCTGGCCCGTGATGAGAAACGTGAAAAATCGCGTGTCTCGCTCCCGGCTACAGGACCCGGTCTCTCCTTCTCGTCTCATCTCATCTCATCTCATCTCTTCTCTTCTCTTTCCTCCTTTTCTTTTCTTAGCTCGGAAATTTGCCCGTCGGAGCACTTCCTGCTTCACCGTTCAGTTATTCGCCGCGCGCGTCAAGGAGGGACGAATTTTAATAAGGGGGTGACGCAGAGGTAACACCAAGTTCTCTCCTTCAGGACCCGCGATCCCCGGCAGCGGGAGTCTGCGATAATGGACATGAAACGGGTCTCCTCGTCCCGCTCTCTCAAGGATGTGCCAATCTTTTCAATTTATGACTTCTTCCTCTTTTTCCGTCTCTCCCTCGCCCCTCCGTGTAAACTCGATCTTTTCCCTCTCTCTTATCGCTGTCTCGTCGCTTTTGTACGCCCTGTACCTCCCGCCACTAATAATCGGCTCAATTTCTTTCCACAAAGAGATTTTACCCACTAAAATTTCATCCAGTCCCGTTTATACTCTGCTCCTGCTCTCCTTTGTCGCTCGTCGATTCAAGATTTACCCAACCCACCAACAATTGGACTCGTCAAACCACCCCTAATTACAACATCGTTAATTCCTCCTCCGTTTATCCCGTCAAGATTCGTGCTGATCGTAGCTTTAACGATTATAACATCCTCCTCTCTTCGGTACGATAATAATTATTCGGTGATTACAAAAAATTGGATTAACGGAGGAAACTGAAGGTCTGATTTAACTTCTTAACGTATCATCCGAAAGTCTATTCCAAATTGAATTATCTGAAAATGAAAAAACTCGATCCGACTCGTCGCTCGCGTTGTCCATATCGTATCGTATGTGTATTTCGTTCGGTTTTATACCTACGTCAAATACTTATGCTCGACTTGAAACGTGACGTCGTTCAGTTTAACCTGAGCAAGGAAATACCTGGGCGAACGATATCGCGGAACTTTTCGCCCCAGGGTTGGCCGGGGCCGGGGCCGGGGGATGTTGAGAGCTCGTGTCCCGTACAAGGAATCAATTTCCGGTACGAGCGAGAGAAAAAGAGAGAGAGAGAGAGAGGAGAAAAGAAATAGAAAAAATGGAGAAAAAAAAACCCGGCAAAGAAGGAAGGAATTATCTGGTTATCTTCTGATATAAATCCCACGGGAGATACTGACGCGAGTAGATAGAAGTACGCGGGGTGGCCGACGCTTATGCATATAACAAGCTATAACCACGGCTAAAACGAAATTTTCGATAAATTTTACCCGAAAATTTAATTACCGCGTATATTTTTTTTCCAAACAATTCATCAGACGCTGCATCGTGTGTTCGTTCTCAAGATAAACAGACGCGAATTGTTGATGCGGAGCTTGCGGATGTATGGACTAGTTCGCGTCGCCCCAGGCAGATGGACACGAGCGCTCTCGCTGTTAGAGAGCCTCCAGCGCTCTCCCACAGTAGAAGTAACCCGGGGGGTTATTTAATGGCCTCCGCGCACCTCGAGGTCTTCATCGCACCCTTTTTTACGACCTTATTCGACTTCACCGACGAAAAAAGTGCACCACAGGCATTTAATCGTATGAACTAGGAACAGGCAGTTTTTTATTATCGAACCAGTCGGCTTCGAGATCCCTTTATGTGTGCGCGAACTCGCTTGAGTTCGAATCTTTGAAATCAACCGTCGCAATCGAAAACCTTGCAGATCGTGGGGTAGTTTAGGTAACCTTACAAATGACTTGTTAGTAGCGACAGTAGGAGCATCGTAATAAAAGAGAAGAGGTTGAAAAGCGGATAAGTAGCTGAAGTAGGTGAAAAAAAGAAGGGAATAAGGAAAGAAAGAAAAGAGAGGGAGACAGAGTCGGACAAAAAAGGTAGTCTCTCGTTCCCTTGACTCCCTCGACGCAGTAGACTCGCTCGGCTACTTCCTGGTTGGCAGCCTTACGTCACTTGAGTGGAAACGCTGAACCAGCACTCAACTCCGACGACGTCGACCACTACGGGTCTGGTTTCTCCCTTTTATTAAAGCTCTTTGGTCCCATCGCCCATCGTGCGATCCCCCTGCCCCCTATTCTTCCGGCACCTCCACCTCCACCTCCACCCCTGAACCCCAGCCCCATCCCTTTACCTCGGGAAGTCGAAGGGGCGTCGCGACGCCTTTAAAAGTATAAAACAATTTTGCGAATCTCAAAGGTTGCGGCCCCCGAGCCAAAGCCCACTAGACCAGGCCGACCGACGCGACGCGACGAGACGACGACGACGACGAGGAGGAGAACGCGACGCTTTTATTCTATATCAATACCGTATAGAATCGAAATTGGAGTTTACCTTACCTTACCCTTATCCCTACCCTTACCCTCACCCTCGCGCTTACCTTACCTTACCCACCTATACCCAGGACTTAGAGAATAAAATCTCGTGCGTAGAATCGCTTTCCATTGATCTTGAATTGGTCCCAATTTGGACCTCAGTTTGTCCAAGGCTCTGACATTACGGACGTCGTTCAATGGGAAATGGGAAATGGGAAATGGGAAAATGGGGAATAGAAAATCGAACCCTACGATTTATAGAAAATAGACTCTTCGCCGGATAAACGACGTACAGCCCCTGTTTAATAACTGCTTCGTGTTATAATAGAAACCCTCTTTTTCTCTCGTATGAAAATTCGTGTTAGAAAATACCCATAAATCGTACACCAAATTTATTATCAACGGTCAAAATCGATTTGAATAATTAGATTCCATTTTTTTTTTTTTTTCTCCTTTCTTCCCCTTAGCAGTGATTCGAACTGCTATTACCGCTGCTGTTCCAACGAGAGTAATCAAGTGCATCTCCGAGGCCTTTTTCTAACGAAACCCAATTTTTCTCACTGACGGAAAAAGAATAAGAGAAGTGACAAGGAAAAACGAAAAAAATAGAGTCGGGAAAAAGTGGAAAGGGATCGATGAACCAATTATGAGATTGCCGGTGGGCATCCTCCTCTGCTATTCATTCACACCGGCATCAAGTGGTGCACTTATCGGGAACGATATCTACCTAATTATTCTTATGATTGAATTTACGCTTTGTTAAGTAGCTCCACTGTTTCCAGATCCCCCCGAAGTTTAACCCTCTCAACACTATTCGAGAACCAAAAAGTAGAACGAGGTTCCAAAAAATGATTGATGTTCTTAATGACTGTAACCACAAAAAACTGACGACCACGCATCTGCGTTCGTAACTAACGTTGTGTGTGTACCTACATACTTTCACGTAAGTATTTGTTCTCGAAAATAGATCTCTGTAACTAGATCCAAAAATATATCGCATACCGAACGAGAGAATTACACCTAAATTCGAGGGATTTCATATGAACCGAGTTCCATCGCAAGCCATTTGAAATTTCTATATCCTGTCGTTAATTTTTCTTTCAATATTCATTGGGCAATGGGCATTTTTTCCGAATTTTTATCGCCCATAGATCACCAGGAATTAAATTTCCAATGTTTAATAATTTTCCGGATCCAAAGATTGCGATTGTTAATATCTCAGAATCCATAGACCGAATCATCAGAAGTAAAAGCGTGAAATTCTCCGTTTCGAAACATACTTTTTGAGAAACAATTCGTTCTGTTCGAATACAAAAACGTCGGTTTTCATAGAAAGGATCAAGCTCGATTACGACGAGACAATCTTTTTCGGATTCCAGATAAGAAGACGTTAATTTCGATCTCTATTTCATCGCGGAACGATGATTTCTCCGATTCCTTATTCAAAAATTCTGTGTATTACGTATTCTCCAATTTCTTGAATAGTTTTGAATAAAAAAGAAGGAAATCCTCCACGACGTTAATTCAATTACACATCATTTTCGAATCAAAATTTAATATCCACGATATTCGCGTAGTTGTTGTCTTCAGTGGTAGTAGACAGGGTGTGGGAATTCATCCGCGAAGGGGAAGGGTTGGTCCGGGTAAAATCGTTGATGCGTGTATATCTCTCTATTCTCTTCGTATCCATATCGTGTTTGGCTGAACATTCATATCTGTGTACACATCTACACATACATACACACACATGTGTGTATATATATATATATATATATATATATATATATATATACGCGATATTATATATCATGTACATAAATACTAAAAGAAAGAGAGGGACGTATAGGTATTTGTGTTAAGAGAACGAGGGGATAGCTGCTCCGGGCACAGCTGCGGCGGTGTCAAGTTCCCCAAATCTCCGGTCTTATCCCATCCGTCCATCCGTCCGTCGGTCCGTCCGTTCGTTCATTCGTTCGTTCATTCGTTCGTATTTCGTCCGGCTGTCGGCCCTTCGTTACTACCGAGGATCTTAGGGCACATATAGATATAACGAACGGTATGTGTATGTATATGTATATTATACACGTGATGAGAGTGATCGCAAAAAGTGACCCTTGGAACGGCGAGATTACCACATAGCTCGTTTTATAATTATTATCCTACCCTAATCCCGGCTAGATCTCTCTCTCTCTATCTCTTTGACTTCCTCTCTTTCTTTCTCTGTCAATTTATCGCTCTCGCTTTTGCTTAGAACAGAAGATTCGATCGTCGATACTCTAGACTTCGAAACTGTGATAAGATTCCTTTTTTCTTTTTCTTTTTTTTATTTGCACTTCGAGCCGCAAGATATTTCAAATTCCCAATGATTTTTTACTTCTTTCTTTTTGCTTTTATTGATTTTCACATCGTTTAGACGATTCCGAATCCTCTGAATAGATTTCGACGGATCTTATAGGCGATTCCAAGGCTACTGAAAATAATATCGTAATGTCTCTGAAGGTTTTCCAATCATTTCAAATTTCAAATATAGTTTTTAGATGATTGGAAACTGGAGCTTAAAGTAAATTTCGAAATTTATTTGATACAGGTAAACTACTAGGAACAGAAATGCAATTCGAATAATATATAGAACGTTGGGATGTATCAGAGTTGGAAAGGATTATGGCGAAGCTGCAAAAACTGGCGAAGGTTCAAATTTTTCGTATTTTCATTTTTCGGTTTTCCTCCGAGACCCCGAGTCACGTATTTTCATTCCGAACGAGTTTTACATAACTGCACGACGAATATAACTTCTCTCGTCTCCAGGCCGAAGAAGAAAAAAAAACCATATTTGCAACAAAAAACCAAAGAAAAAAAAAAAAACGAAAAAAGAGAGATGAGAATCTCTGGCGTTGCCAGGGTCTTGTTTTAACTTTTAAGATCGTCGCTTAGGGGTCTGGGAAACGAAGCTCAGTAGGCTTCCTCCCCTCGTTTAGTTTCTCCACTTCTCTTCTCTTCTGCTTCTTCTTGCTTCTCGCTTCTCGCTCCTCGCTTCCCTTCGTCAACCAGGAGCCATAGCCATAGCCATAGCCATAGCCATAGCCACAGCCACGGCACAGCCATACGTCACATCCGCCGCATCTGTGCATCACCATTCACTTTTTTTTTATTATCCTCCCTCGTCCTCTCTCCTCTCATATCTCTCTCTCTCTCCCTCCTCTCCTCTCTTCTCTTCTCTTCTCTCTTTTTATTTACGAGGCTAACCTGACCCGAACAACTTGCCTGCAGGGATACTATGCGGTGTTATTCTCCTCTGCCACCACACGATGGTATTCGTCGTGTCGTTGTCGACCTGCAACAACCACCCTCTTCACTTATCCCACTATTTTTCTTCGCGTTTCTTTTACCCCTTTCTCACACATTTTATACACAATTTTATACACTTTTACCTCACTATTTCATCATTTTACACAACTATATGAGAGATATTCTCTCTCAGATGAAACAACCTCGCGGACTTTCGCCCTCGTCGATTTCACATTTCGGTTTAAAGTCTGAGAGTTCGATTACCGCCACTTTTTGCGTATAAACATCAAAATTTTTGAACCATCCGATTTTTCTTGCAATTTTTTCGAATGTACAGTAACGCGACTGTTAAATTTTTCGGAAACAAAAATTAGCGTGCGAAACGCGAGCTTTACGGAAAGCTCCGACGCGTATGAATCCGTCTACTCGACGCGAAGAAAATCTGAAGTAGTTTTGCGAGACGAAGAAAGGGAGAATGGAAGAGATACAGAAACGAGGGAAAAGCAAAAATATTAGAACTCGCTTTTGACTTGGTAAGTTCCTCCCACGTACGTATGAATATTCACTACTTTCGCTAAAGCTATACGCTATATGTATACCACAGTATACTCTTGAACCAGTACCGCAGCGAATCTCTCGAGTATTAATTAAAAAGCTTCGTGAATGAATAGACATCTGTGTCGAACGAAACAGGGCGAAGCTCTAGCTGCACCAATGCCAGTGCCAGGCTAGAAGAGATTCAAAAGTGGCCCGATCTCGGAGCTATACCAATTATTCGGAGACTATCAGAATCGCTGGGTTCTCGATCACGCTTGCTTTACCCAAATCACTTCCATTTCTATGATTGATTAGAAATTTCACGCCGACGCTACATTTAGAATCGATAAATTAACGTTTCAAAATGACACGGAGTCAAAATGATGGATTAATTAAAACGTTCGGCACATATACTTCCACCTGAAAATTTAATCGTAAATTATTTCCATATTATCTGCTTCTGACACAATTTCAATTTATTAATCATACGTATTTATTTTCTCCTATACCCTTTGACGCGATTAATGATTCCTGTTTTCATTCATTAATTAAGAAAATAAATTATTCCATCGAACATTTTTTCCAATATATTTTCCACGAATTCGAATCATTGTAAAATAAAATTCCATTCAATGTATCGGCGAATTTTATTCGCATTATATCATACGTGATGAATAGTACCTTCAGGGATACGCATATATTCTATAACTGAATTCACGCAGGAGCCAAGGTGGGCACGAGCTCTTTGGGGAAAGGTAGATACACATCCGAGAGCCCGATCCACTTTCCACTTTCGACTTTCAATTGCTTCTCATATTTTTCATAATTTAGAGACTCTATTTGCGTTTGACTGCCGGATCAAAATTGACGTGATACGGAGACGGTAAAAGGTTCTACCTCGGCACAGAGGAAGGACCACCCACCCTTTATACCTCCCAAAGCTTTTTCTTACCGCATGACGATTCTTTCAATTTATTTTCAGAACGACTGACTTGTCATTATTATTTTTCAAATTCACCTCATTTCTCTCGACGTTATCGAAATAAATTGAAGAAAAATAATAAAAAATAATAAAACAATATTTATTTCAGATCTATCAATTCACTTCATCGATTACTAATCAATATTAATATTATATAAGAGGAACTCTTTGATCTACCCATACGACACGATCTAGGTAGTCTAAGAGTGGGCGGATGAAGAAGGGAAGAAAAATCTGCTAGCTACGTGGGTATGGCTGTACACTTCTCACTCTATTTTTATTTTCTCATTTTTTTTCACCTATACCTGTATACCTACTGAACCTTTTATTTTATATATATGCCTGTATATGGTTATAAAAATTGAGTGGGTGATAGGGGATGTGGAAATGTTTGAAATATAGTTAGAAGCTATGGGGCGGGGAGAGCCGATCATCGACAGATTTGGAAAAAGTATTAGGCGGGTGGTGTAGGTACCCATAGGCATATGTGATAGGTATAATAAGATCCGGGCCTCGCGGAGCCTTTCTCGAGGTATTGCTTTCTGCCCGCGAAAAGTAGGTGTAATATACACGCGGGGTGTATGGATATACGGAGGAAGATAGTACATACGTGTATATACGTATGTACAAACCGTAGTGAGCTTTGTACGGGGCATAAAGCTTTCCAGGTGGATCCCGAGCGAGAAACGATAAGTTTGAGCGACAGGGTGTCGACGGTGAGGGAGATTCGTCGTCAAAGGCTGTGAAATCCTATTATGATTCAAACGGACTAAAACGAGCTTCCTGAGCAGGAGAGTATACAATGCGTAGGTACAGAATAGGCACACGCGTATATACACGCCCCCGAGTCTCTTAGCAGGTTGAAAAATGGTAATTTTTCAAAAACTCAAAATCAGGCTCGGAGAAAAATTCTCCCCCTTTTTTCTCTCTCCCCGCTCTATTTTCCCCACGACACGTGTGACGAGAGAGGGCAAAAATGGGGCAAGGGTGGAATTCTAAAATACTTGTTAAACCTAGCGAGAAAAAGGGGTGGTTTTTTTTTTTTTTTCTTTCTCTTTTTGTTTTTTTTCTTTTTTTTTTCCAAAAAACGTGGCGTAATCCGTGCGCGGAAAGTAGGAAATGTATCGCTATTTAGAACGAGCTCAACGTTTCGTTACATATATCGCACAAAGTTCCCTTCCCTCTACTTCCCCGTCCGGTTTTGAACTTTTCCACAAGTTTTGCGGTCATAATAGGTACAGCTCCTACGCGGCGACGATGGTGAATGCAATTAACGCCACCGGGCTGGTACAAGTTTCCTCCTGTTTTCTTTGCGCTTCTTTTGCGTTTCTTTCACTCCGTAGGTACTATTTTCCATTTTCTTATGCACCCGGCTTTTTCCTTCTTCTTCTTCTTCTTTTTCTTATTCACGTTTTTTTTTTTTCTTTTTTTCTTTTCTTTTCTTTTTTTTTTTTTCTCTCGACAGGGTAGGTATTTTTCTTTCTCGTTTTATTTCACCCGGCGCGTATCCCTTCTGGCTGGTTGGTTAGTTGGTTGGTTGGTACCTTGTACTTCTTTGGTTCACCCTCTCGTGGACGAACGGGCGTCGCGCCTCTTCGTCCTCGTACCCGTCGACGTCGTCTTTTGTTTTCGCGGGAAATAAAAAAGTAATGGGCAGGGTGTCGGCAGGGCTGGCGTCCTTCTTTTCTTTTACGGTTCGTAATACCGCCACGGCCTACTTTATCAAGGTGCTTTTAACGCACCACCCCACTAAACCCACCGCGCCACCCTCTCTTCAAGCAAGTCTCTACATTTTATTATTCTTACCTCATACTCTTCCTCATCCCCTGTCCTTTTCCTTTTCCATCTCGTTCTCTCGCTCTCGTACCCATAAAAAAAAGGGTTGAAAACAATGACTCAAAACCGGGAGTGGAAACTCCAACTGTACAAGCGTACTGGGTAGGTATCACTTATTTTTTCTCAATTTAAAAAAAAAAGAGGAACAAAAACTTCGTCATCTTTCGAACTCTAAAGATTCATTCCAACCCTAATTTTGTCCTATTTTTCTTTCGTCACATAATTAGGGAATCAATTTTACGTAAGCTGCACGATTGATATATATTTCGAGTAAATTGGATATTGTAATACTGTATTTATATTACTTGAGCTGAGTTTCTTATCTTTTGTTCTTTGCTTTATTTCTTACTATATCGCACGCGATGTTGATGTTAATTTTAATTACACTCCAATTATAAAGGTTGGTACTTGAGATAAAAATCTATATACTATACACACACAGATATCACATATATATATACATATAACAAAACGAGTTTCCACAATCTAAAAATTTCTGAAATAAACGTGAAATTATTTATTTCCATTCTCGAAGGAAAGAGGAAAAAAGAAGGATGAGCTTAAGAATACTAAAAAAAAAAGTAAAATTTCGCCAGCGAGAAAGCTTGACTAGTTTTTTCCAAGCTCGAAATTTTGTGACACGTCTTACGATCCCAGAGACGCCCTTTTGTCAAAAGTGTGTACATACATAGATCTACATACGTATGTATGTATGAGTAGTGTAGGTGGCAATTTCTCGAAGTGGTCTCGCGACAATATGTATAACCTCTATCGTCGCTGATGGCCCGTTCGTTCACCCGCCACCCGCGCTCGCTCGCTTTTCACCAGCCCTCCGAGGTAGGAGGCCAAGAAAACCGAAGGACTCTTGAGCCTCGCGACCCGCGCACCCTAGTCCCCGTCTCTATATAACGATCTACCGAAATCCACTAGACCAGAGTAAGCGATATCCTCTGATGTGCAGTTATTTCGGAAACCCTTCGACCCCTTTATTATATACATATACCACGTCCATGTGTCCTTAGCGCCTTTTGAGAACCTAAGATTACAACTCTCCTTTTTATTTCTGGAAGAAAAATTTTTTTACAAGCACGCGTAACGCCGCTGATCCCACCGCTGCCACCACTTCGTTACGATCTTCTCCGACGCCGCGGTCTACGGAACTTCGGGGTTTTCTTCCGGGCAGGTAAACACAGTCTTCCGACGGTGCTTCCGCAACCGGAAGTATGATTCTTTATCTCTTTTTGTGTTGATTTTAAAAACCTGAATGGAAATTCTGCCAGAAATGAGAATAAATTGGAAAGATTCGTGCGCTAAACAAGGAGCGTATTTACAGTGTACATAAATCCTAAACACACATAAATTACATATCTCTAAATTGCATGAGAAGAAAATAAACATAGAGAGGAGGGTAAGAGAGAATTGGATAAATATCGTAGGGGAGGGCAATCAAATTCATGACTCGTACACCTCCTTCCATTTCCTACCTCACTCTCGCTCGTTGGCTACACGATCGTGGTGGGATAATTTATTTAATTGTTATTGTTGCCCCGTATTTTAAACTTATTCGATTAGCCGCCTCGGGTCTCGTATAACACGGACTCTGAAGGGCTAAGGGGTTGGATGAGGGAGGAGCTGCAAGCACAAGTGTACGTATACCGCGTACGTACCTAATATACACCAACATCAACTCAAACTCGATGTTTGTGATAATAAAAAGAGCCCAGTCAATTTATTCGAGACTTTGACGATGAGGGGTTGCTCGCGGGTTCGTATTCGTATACGTATAAGAGAAATGTAAGGTTTACGGGCTGAGTTGCGTCGCCGGCTATGAATGTCGCATGTATACGTACATCATGGCTTATAGTATGGCGTAAAAGGGCACAAAGTGCTCGCAATCGAGACAGACGATTTTTATATACATATACCTATAACGCGCGGGGAGTTCTCTTCGCGTAAATATAAACATAAAGGAATGAAATTACCGAATAAGGAAAACGAGCTATAATCCTCATCGATTATGGATTCTGATTTTAATGGACCATAGAATTTGTTTTGGTCGAAAAATTGGATCTTTTATTGCTCACTGACGATCCAAACTACTTATAAATAATAGCAACTAATCTTGCGATTCGCAATTTAATTCCATCCGAATTTCTAGCCCGCTATATCCTCCGCCGGAGCGATAACATAGGGCGAAGTGCTTACGCTCTACTATACGTACTACCAAAGACATAGTTCAATTCTAGGCAACAACATCCGCAGGCTTAATCATCCGCCAAGCTTACAGCTGCTCTCAGCTGTCCTGGATTAGTGAAATACCGGAACATTAACCAATAATAGCGTACCTACCTATTTAAATTAATAGTCTACGATAGAACAACAACTTCGACGGCGTTTAATTAAAAAATGATAATTTCTATCGCTGATTTTCGAATGGCAAATACTTGAAATACATTTTCTCATTTTTGTTTTTCTCAAACTTCAGCTATGATGATTTAGGCGATTTTATATCGTTGTTGGCATACAGTCAGCGAGTATATGAGACGCAAGAAATAACACGAAGCCAGCCATGAGGCAGCCCGCGGTTCAGGATACAGTTACAAAAATGCCGATCACCTGCGGTTTCTGTCTCCAAGAGAACACGGAGGCGACTCGTTTTTGCCCTCGTGTATGAATATATATAGGGTATATATCGTGTAAAACGAGTAGAACTCTAGGAAAGACGTGGAATGGATTGCTTTTACCATACTTTAATTCACTTTACTTTTACCTCCTATTCGTTATTGGCTCGAGGTTGAATTGCATTGCCAGCTCTGTGCTGGAGCAGCAGCAGCACCAGCATTTTTACATATATCATCTTTTCCACTATACACGTCGGTTTTTAATTTATATATTTAATTTAACAGTGGAAGCATTTTATAGTAGTTTTCGCGAAGGGGGTCGGGTTCGAGTTACGAATTTCAAAAGTTCCGAACGGTCAAGATTCCGGACTCGTTCTTCGTTTCAGAGTCTCAGAAATCGGCTACGTAGACTTCCCGGGGAAACGTACCCCCTCTCGAAACTGTGTTCGTGAATTTTGACCGATACTCTCTCTTTTTTCACTCGTTTGTTCGTTCGAGTTACCTGCATTTAACTACTCAGTACTTGCATTAGCAGATAGAAATTCTCTTTTTAATAAACTCCCCTCCCCATTACCACTCACTAATTACGAATGCTTTTAGCTTGAAAGAATTTTATTATAAAAAGATTAACATCACTCTAGGGTATACACAAGTATATACTATATATATGTACACATATATACGTATTCACACAGTGCACTGCGGTTCGCGATAAAACGAGACTAAAGCTATACCCGCGTACTTGGTAACAAACTGAAATCCATAAACCGACTATTTTTGAATATTTTCTTTTTTCAGTTTTCGGCAAATTTTTCGATATTTTCCCATTATTCGACGAGTTTGTTGAAAGAATGTAATATGAAAGATGTCTCGCAAATTCTTTCCATTTTCGTTTTTTTTTTCTTCTCAAATTTTTTTCCCTAAAATATATATATTTTTTTTTACTGTTTCGTAATTATCCGATTTCGTATGAGAGGTATATCGGGCGTTCTTGTCGCATAGAGTCACGTATAGATTATTTACAGAGTCATGTGTTACGATGACGGTGTGCTCGCCCTAGCCCTAGACCCTTCGAAAGTTTCGAACCCGATGGCGATAGACTGTGTACGGATGACGGGTGGCTATTTACGCGGACGAGTGCGTCGACGTCCTCGTGTAATGCGTGCGTGAGAGGTTACCGCTTACAGCTACCCCGTCGCTACTGTATAACGCGTCCTGAGTCACCTGGTCATTCTATGAATCGCGGGGGGTTGCCCGCAGCAGGCTTTCGCCCGCGAGTTGAATAATAATATGAGTCATGTTTGGCACGCGTTGCCGGAGAAAAGTTCGTGCTTCTGTCGTAGAAAAAAAAATGGAAAAAGAAAAAACAAAAACAACGAAAATAACGAAATTAAAAACAAAAAAAAAAATCAAAAGAATCCTGAAAAATGGGAGAAGAACCCGCTTTGTCTATTCGTTTTATCTTTGGGATAGAAAAAGAAATGAAAGAATTGTTGTAAAATTTAAGAAATTTATAAGTCGATAATTTCTCATCGATTTTGTTTCATTATTCGTTAATTTATGAACGCGAATGATTATCTATTGTACGCTATAGTTCTTTACTTTTCAGTCTATAATACACGGGTTGATACCTGTATCGTTATACTTTATAAAGACCCATATTAAACCGTCTGAATTAATTTTTAATAACCCAGCCTCGTCTAGAGACGAACTATGTATATGTATATACAAGTGTGTATAAAAAGAATTCTTATTAAATTACAAAAGACTGCAGTAGCTGGAGCTACAAGTCACGTCGTTCCTTGCGGGTAAATAGGAAACGTCTACTTGAACAACGGTGCAGCGCCCACAATCAACGACGAACTAACTATCTCTAGTTTGTCAAACATTTTTTGAAACCTCAACTTTTTTTTTGTTATCTTCTTCAGGATTTTGCTACGAAAATAACAAACGAATTTTCTCATTTTTTTATCAAAACAATATAAGGATAAATGATTCTTCGAATGAACTATTTCATTGATGATATTAAAAACAGAAAGACTAGGCGTCTCGATTAGGTCGAATCAATCTTCTATTCGAACCCTCGAATCAATGGGCAAGTTGGCGATTTACGTCGTTGCGGTGTACAGGTGATACGTCGCGTAGCACTACCGCGTAGGTACCCACGTCTGTTCGCATATATTTCAAACGGACCACTTCCCTCGCGTCTTATATGCTCGCATTAATTTACTATCCATTCATTTTGTCGCTTTGAAATTAATGGGCCAAAGGCAAAAGCAGAAGCAGAAGCAAAAGCAACGGCAAAAGCAACAGCAAAAGGAAAGGCAAAGACGCGAGGAGGTATATTACACGCGCACATATATGCATATACCGTGCGTTTTCGTGGATGAGCGACATGCCTAGAGCCGAAGATAGCCGAACATACGCCCTATTATATGCAATTAAGGGTACATGTCATATATATATCAGTATTGCTGACACTTCGAGCCTTGACGGCAAGCTGTCAGTTGCTGTAGAGCCTCTATGTCTATTGGCCGCAATGTTTATAGGTTATTCTTTAATCACACGTAATTATTCGAAATCAATTGATCACTAATCCGGGTCATTCAGCTAGTTTCATGATTAAAGAATAACCTATAAACTTCACCGCCAATGCACATAGCCTCTACAGTAGCTGACAGCTCGCCGTCAAGTGTCAGAAATACTGATATATATATATATATATATATGACATGTACCCTTAATTGCATATAATAGGGCGTACGTTCGGCTATCTTCGGACCTAGGCATGTCGCTCATCCACGAAAACGCACGGTAGAGTAACAGAAACGAAGACATACACGTGTACAGTGTTCGTGTGTGTATATATGTACAGTTGCCGCTTCGTACCCCGCGATATTGCCCTAGATGAATATATCTTCCATACCTCTCTCTCTCTCCGTCTCTCTCTTCCTCTTCCTCTTTCTCTCTCTCTCGGTCTCTCTCGCTCGCATAGAAAATCTTTAGTACGCGAGCGGAACCGCTACTTACAATTAGGCAACGCCACCGCGCCCTCGAATCCTCCTACCCGACCCCTACCCCCGACAACCACGGTTTCGTCCTTTGTAGGCAAGCCGGAGTAATTGTATAAGGGAAATGGGCTAAGGCGCCGGATAGCATTCATACTGCGGCACGTTAACCTGTCAAATCACGTCGGTAGGTGGTAGGTAGAGGCGGAGGTAGGTAGTAGGTAGGTAGGTAGGTAGGCTGCAGGCAGCAGGCTGTGTTGGTCCGTCGCGTTGCGTCGAGCTTTCTCCCCACTCCGTTAGTTCGCTTCTCATGTCAGCGTGCCGCGGCCGGGCCCGGCGTGTCGTGGCGTCACGGAGTACGTGTATATCCCGAACGAACCAGCCTCGCCACAGCTACTGCCTATACACCGCTGTATACATTAAATCGCGGATGTAAAGGGGACTTGCGCGCCGCGCCACGAGTCTCGAGATCTTTCTCTTCGCCTCTCTTCCTTTCTCGCAGACGTATACCAATTCGCCTTAGGGTTGGGAGAACGGTAGAGATGAGAGGAAATCGAGTATTTCTTACAAGCTAACGGTAACCACCTTTGCTTTCGAACGGACTGCGACTGGGCTTAGTTTTCTGCGTCTTTCTTCGCGCTGATATAACGCGTACATTAGTCGCTCGTATTTGCTTGATTTATTAATCTTACGGTTCATTTCTTCGTTCTAACTAAATTCTCCTTTTTTATTCCTAACGCCAATTTTGCGGTTCGCCACTATACTGATCTATCCTTTTTATCTACTCGACTATTCGCTCCTTCCACTCTCCTCCCTCCCTCTCTCTCTCTCTCTCTTCCTCTCTTCGGCTCGATTTAACTGCTTCGGAACTCTGCGCAGAGAGTTCGAGGCTTCTTGACTCCCGATCTGTCTTAGCAAACTTGAGGCAATCGAATCGATAGAATCCTGCCCTCCTAAGTGGAGGCTGAAATCATCTATTCCCATGTACTGCGTACCAATTATTATACCTCTAACGAGTTTCGGATAGTTTATAAACCGCTTTGAACAGGCTTATGAATATATACAATCTATAATAAGTGTATTGAGACAAACGTGCTGTAATAGCTCCCAATTTCAATATTATATGGTTTTCGACCCCTTTTTTTTAACGCAATCGTACATCGCCTAGTTCGGAAAGTTTTGGCGGTAAAAGAGTAGCGAATTGTTATTTTTTTTTCCGTTCCGTGCCAGAATTTTTCAGCAAGGTTAATATTCGTTTAAAAATTTACAACTTCATTTCGTACGCCTATACTCGAAAAATCTACATACATACATTCGATCGAGATTGTATAACCCCCGCGTAGCGGACGGCCCGGGCGGGCGTGGGAGTCATATATGCGGTAGAGAAGTACGTTTTAATTAGTACAGTACGTATTTACCTCTGGTTCAACACGAGGAACGCCGTGCAGCAATTCATTTAAAACCAAATTGTTGCCGTCAGTGAAAGGAGAGGAAAAATAAAATGAAATAAAAACGACGCACACGTAAAATTGAAGCGTCAAAATTGTTTCCTATTTTATTCGGACGAATTTTTTCCACGCAATAATCGACTAGTCGCGATATCCGATGAGTGAGAATCGCCAAAATCGCTGAGTTAAATATTAGGCGAATAAATCGTGGAGAACATTTATTTAAAAATCTCAAGTATTCGGCAGAGTAATCCCTCCTAGCATTAGGATAAGTACATCCTATAATACTGCCTTTTGAACACTTTTCAATGGCAATAACTCACGATTGGATTATCGGAATGGCACTTAGTCAGATATACTCGGATTCCGAGTGATCTCGCTCGGATTACACCTGCCCTATACTTTTTTCTACGTATTATCCTGAGAAGGATGATGTTGTCAGTGTCATTAGCAAAAAATGAAAAAAAAATCAAAATAATTGTATACCCATGCGGTGAAATGGTTTGTATCGAGAAATGTGTCACTAGAAAAATGTCCGTATTATGTAATAAAACAAAACTGATTCAATACGTCTTTTTATTCATTTGTCACCCGTCGTTGTAGCGGCTATGTGGTATTTGCGAAAACGTTTTCATTCCTCTCTCTATTTTCTTTTTATGTACCGCATTCTATGTATTATATGGCGACCGTAATTTGCATTTATATTCTCAGATTGGACAGAACCCCTTCCTCAGAAATAACCATTAATCATCCGCATACTTACCTGTATTTACATTCCCATAGAGATTTTATACGCACACATATTTTCTGTGTGGATATGTATGAGGCATTTTGTTAGGTAAAATTGTCGACAATTTTTTTTTCTTCACACATTGGCATCTTTATCGAAACGTCATATATGCGAGAAAAAAAATCGAAGGATCCGTATTCTCACGAAATAATCGAAAACCTGACACGAAAGACAAACCTGCGAGAAAAAAGGATTTTTACATGAAATGCCTCGTGCGCGTTTTGGAGTGAATGTATTTATATACCTGTACACAGATATAAATAATTGATAGATATAAAAGAGGCTTGAAGCCTGATATATCCGTGAATTTTTTATTAGAACTCTTTTTTCCCTTTTTTTGAAACCAAACTAAAAATTTGATATATTCTCGGGCGAGTATATAAGCTTGTAACAGACAGACGCGTATCTCTTACCGTTCCTATTTTTTTTTCTTTCTCTCCTTTCTTTTTTTTATTCGAGACAGGATTATGTCGAGGGGTTCTGCTAGCGCAGCTGTGAAATATTTTTGCTAAGAAACTGAAGAATAGAATTCAATGTTGAGATTCAAATATAAGCCTTGTATTTTAAAATATGTGAAATATATGATTCTCGGGGTCGTCGAGGAGTGAATTCAAATTTCCCGCTCTTGTCTCGTATACTTTATTCCTTTTTCTTTCCCACTTGACACGTGATTTTTCTCTTCCAAATCTTATCACATTTTTTCTTCTTTTTTTTTGACACCTATTTACATATTTGCCCACGTACGTGTGTACCTTTGCGCCTAAGTATTTAATTATGTATAATTATATGTACAGCGTATGTATATTGTGCTATTAAATAAATCCGTAACGTACTAATATGTACTCTTTAGGTATATATGTACGTATGTTACCCTGCACGCGAAAACGTGACTAATTAAAATCCTATTTAACGAAACCCAGTCGGCAATTCAACCCCACGTATCAGAGATAAAAATTCGATGAAAATTCTCAATACTCATTATCACTCGATAAATATATATTATACATATACATACACAAAAATAAAAAAAATGGCCGACAGAATCGAAATTTCGGGTGACGGAGTTCACACGGAATGCCTGATATATTTAAAGATTTAAATGCATATATATTTATATACATGTATACTATATATACACGTTTAACGCGGTTTGAGAGTGTTTCGGTTTATTTTGACACCGTAACACGGAGGAAGGTCCATGTGTACGTTATTTTCGCCGGTTGATAAGACGTAGTGACTAAGGCTAGTAAACCATATACCATACGCCCACCAGATGGTCGGTATTGCTGCAATGTGTCTCTATATCCCTCCGGTTCTTTCTTTCTCTTTGAACGAAATAAATATATTCGTTAGGTATGTACATATACCTTCCTTCTGACAATTAACGTCGAAAGGAGGATTTCCTCCCCTTGAGGGTTAAAAAAGGGGAACAAAAAAAAAGAAAAAAAGGAAAAAAGGAGAGATATCCGACGAAATCATCCCTTAGGTTCTCCCCGTAGCGGGAGGAAGCCAATCGATTCGCTAATTACGTCGTCGTACACGTGCCCTGGATTCCTCATAATCTCGAGCAAAGAAGAAGAGAAAAAAAAGAAAAAGAAAAAGAAAGAAAAAATCCTTCTCGACTTTGACTTTCTCTGATGCAAGATTTTCGTTCATTTATTTTATTTCCTCCGTTCTTTTTCTTTTTTTTTTTTTTTCTTTCTTTCGTCTTTCTTTCGTTTTTCTTTCTTCTTTTTATCTCGAATTAGACGCGCACGGGGTGGATATACCGATATACCTTCTTATCTATATATTCGAGACCGATTATAATTAACGAGATAACCGTACTCGAAAAAAATTATACGAGGAAATGTTAAAACGTCAGAAAAGAAAAGAAAAAAAAAATGAATGTAAAATATCAGCAAAGATATAAATTCGATATTGAATAAACAAAATCTTATATTAAGCATATGAATACTACATGTATGTATATACATGTATAATATAGGTATAATCAAAAAGTTTGCAAAAGTTAAATCATTTGGAATTTTCTTTTGAGAATTTAGTTCTTTTCTTTTTTCTCGCGTTTTTTAGTCAGCAATTTGATTAGCTGCTTTTTCGGATTGTCTATGAGAGATAAAACCCCATTTTCCGTGTAAGAAAAAAAATGTGAAAAAAAAAAAAATTCAAAAAGATGACGAATCAAAGACGTCTTTCAGAAATTCTCTTCGAGCTAAATTTCAGCCCCTGTATACCGCGCGCTGCACGGCAGTGTATAGGAATGGAGGCAGCTGGAAGATGGGGAGAAAATCAGTCGTAACATCAACCGAGTCCCAGCGTCGCTTCTATTTTAGGGTATTCCTGCTCGGAGAAGGAGGAAAGCGTTCGGTTCTTGCACTGCAGCGACTAAAACGCTCGCCGGTGCGGTGTAGACGAGAGCGAAGAGACGAGGCTGATGTGGCTATAGGGAGTAAGGAACGAAATCGTCCAGGGAGAGACGAGACCAGCGAGAGTTTGCTGCACAGCATTCCACGAATCTCTAGACGACTGCGTCTGCGACTGAAATAAAGTCGGCTAGTATTTAACCGTAAAATAGGCACTATACAGCGTGAAACCGTCTGCGCGGTGTAGTCGGATCGAGATGTCTGTCGCTTGAAATTCTGACTCGGTTTTAGCCGAAGGGACAAAAATGGAACGGAACTAACTGCAGGCGCATGATGCGACGTTTGATCAAATTTTTTTTTTTAATTATCACCGCGAATTTACGGTTTTTACATTTCCTCGTGCGGGGTGAAGATCTATATTCAATACAGAGGGTTCGGGGTATGAAGAAGACCTAAAAGACGAGGAATTTTCACGAGGAATTCCTAGAGAACGAAAAAAACGTTTCGTTACATTGATAAATCGGTATCTCACGTGAATTCGTCTAATTTCCCCGATTTCATCCATATTTCTTGACGAGTTTTAGTTCTGGTATGGAAGAGCTGTGATGAGTAAATAACTGCTTGTGAAAAAGATCCGAAATTGAATCCGAGTGTCTCTCAGAGTTGGAAAAATGATGTAAAAAAATATGGATCAAATCCGTGCTGATACTGTACATTAAATATGCACATAGGTGTGATAATATTATGTATATTCTGTCTCTTAATGCACCGGTAGATTCTGATGGGACGTTCTTTCCTGACGGTATATTATGTGTATATATATATTTTTCTTGTCCTCATTTTTCATCTCCATTTTTCATTTTCCATTTTCCATTTACAATTTTTCCATTTACCATTTTCTATGCTACCGCAATTTCGTTGTTTCATACCAACCTCCGCTATTATTCTCGTAGAATTTCACCGACTCAACTCAACTCAACTCGACTCGACATTACGTACCTACATATCTTCCTCTTCATCCATTCGGTATACCAGTACCCACGAAAGTTATACATAGGTTGCATAGGCAGGTACGAGCGAACTGTTATTTTAAATAATGACCTGAAGTCACTTGATTTCCATATTTTTTTTATTTACTTCAGAAACATTACATATACATCTGTAACAAAATTATATTCGCTTTGGTTACAGCTTTCCCATTCTCTCGCTCTCTCGACGTGAACCAAATCGAAAAAAAATACCAACTAACTAGCTAAATAAATGAATGAGTTGAGAAGAAAAAAAAAAAAGAGAAAAAACGTTGAAAAAATGAACAATTTTCATTTCGCTTTGTTATTATATCTGCTTGTAGGAAAACGAAATGAGAGTGTAAACGACAGTTGAATTAAAGTAAACGGAGAAGTAAACAAAAAAGGAAGAAAGAAGAGAGAAGAAAGAAAAAAAAAAGCAACGACAAAAACTGGACAATTTTTCGTATTCAAGTTAATGAAAAAAGTAATAACGAGTTAGAAGTACAACCGTATACGGTCGACAAAAATTCTTATATATACGTATATATAACGTGTATTCCCTGACTGGGTTCCTTTACGCTATACTTAACAAAGCCCGGTTATTTTATTTGCCTTTATGCCTTTTAACTCCCCATGTAATATACTTATTATATATAAAATATACGTGTATATACGTTTCCACACCGATGAATTAATAATTAAATAGTACGTTTAATGCCCTACGATCACGTAAGATTTAATATATTTATGAACGTATGATGTAGCTTGGTTATCATTGCACACATACGCACGTACGTAGTACATACATAAATACAATATACGTACGTTCACGTGTTACGCGGTTCAGGTCGATCGCCATATACGACTACGTCGTATTATAATACATAAAATAAAATAATTTTCTCAAAAATAAGAAAACATTCCGTAAAATTGGAAGAATTATTCAAGTTAATTAATTTTCTTTCATTTTTCTTCGTCTTTCTATTTCTATTTTTACTTTTATTTTATTTTCTTCTTATCTCGATGGGGAAAAACGGTGCAGATTTCTTTTTTTTGCTTCTTTCTTTCTCTCCCTCTCTCTCTCTCTCTCTCTTTCTATCGTATATACGAATCTTGACTCTTCGCGTTGACAAATGACAATTTTATACACCCCCGTAGGCTCCGGAAAAGGTTTTTGTTACGGGTTGAACGACGAAACAGGTTTAACAATAAGGTATATAACTAGTAGGTAGAGGTGATGCTTCGCTATATATAGTATACGGGGCGCTGCGTTGACGGGGAAAACGCGTCAGAAGTTCTTGACAGCGGTCGTTTGTGCCCGTAACACAATATACCGCGAAATCTACCCTGTACACGTGTATATCTATAGGTACTAGTCGTATATATTAATATTATATTCCTTGTCGTTCCTCACGCGTTCGAACCGCACGTGACAATCTCGCTTTCAAAATTTTCAGGACTAATTATTACGTGTCATGTACAGCAAAAGTTACAACGGATTATACCTACCCACCTACCTGGATACCTGCACCCAGGTAAAATTGACTCTGTAACTTCGTATCAACGTCTAATCTAAATCCTTCACCAAATTATCCCGGTATAGCTTTCACATTGTATTACATTTTTCATCGCTCGTCGAAACTTTTCTTCAACTTCCAAGGGAAGTTATCATAAAATCGTATCATTCAGGGGACTAATAAATATTAATATCCAGAGTACGAGGTCAGTATTCTATCGTCGCGATCACGTGGCACACTTTTTTTTTATCGACGTTTAAGTAAAAAAAAAAATTGCTTAAAATTAGGAAAATTGCTCCGAAACTACATCGAATTTTCCTTCCATAATTTTAATCATGTAACGGTATAATTTTTTAATAAGTGAGAATCGTTCGCGTTTGGAATGGGTAGAGGAGGTGGATAAACTGTGCGCGGATATACTAGCGTAATTTGTGATATTGATAAAATTGGTATCCACATCGGTAGTTTTAAAGAGTCAGGAGATCAATTGATTGGCTTTGGCTGCAGTAGTCGGGTATACTATACTTTGTTAAATTGAGAGGAACCCAATTACGAATTGACCCAATTAAAACCAGCCAACTGTATACGGTGGCACTACCAGTAGCACTTCCTGCCTGATTGTGAAATGAAAACACATTCTAATGTAATTGATATATCGTATAGATAGGTTTTTATCTCGACCGGTAGGTATATATGTGCACGTATAGAAAAAGGAGAAAAAACGGGATGAAAAATCGTTTCGGTCGAGTTACCCCTTATCGTCAAGCGTGTAAATAAATATAATAAACTCGAATATAATTTCGTAGATTGGTTCACGTTCTCTGAAAAAAAAAAAAAAAAAAAATTAGAAAACAAATAAGAAAGAAGAGAATATAAAAAAAAAATATAATAATAATCGAGCTGATAAATCAAAGCCTCTTTACGCGAGAGGTTGTGGGTAATCATTTCTGAAGAGTGATCAAGAGAGGTGGAATAATACCGCGGACCGAGGAGTTCGAGGAACCACCAAATTGGCTATTCTACGCAGCTTATTACACTAATCAGACTATTTTCAAAGGCGAATACTAAGAAGATCGTCTTTCGCGGACCAATTGATCTCCTCAACGAATTTGTCATACGCGATGACAATCGATCCTCCAAAAACTGTCGTCGATGAAAAACAATCGATCGATCGGTTGATCGGAGGAATTTAAGTTCCGAATTTTGTTTTTAGAAAGGGTATTTCCACGGAAGGCTAGATCGCCGATTTAAAAAGCTTCGAAACAAGGAGCACCGGAGGTTCAAAATTCCGGAAGCTAAAGATCCGAGAGGACATAACCTCCAAAACTTGAAATTCACACATCTATTCATTCCGTGTTCAATAACTCCGGCTGTATCGATCGTATCGAAGTCAATCAGGGGTCAAATTAATCGTCTTGAGATGTACTATTTCGAAAATGATCTTTTAAAACCCTATCAGTCATTTACGACGTCATGAAGTTATCGATCGAAGTAGATGAAACGGGCTTCGATCAGAATGAACTATTTTTTGCCTTCACATCCTGAGTAATGGTCCGAAATGTTAGAATTTTTGGGCCTTGGAGGGTTTTTTGATATTGTACATTTTGAAATTTCTGAAAATTCGAAATCGCCCGAAACGAATTCGGAACTTCCACCGTTCGGAAGTTCAGAAATTCGGAACTCGACCCGGGCCTTTTATCATTATTGACATGTGGTGATATCTGTTTGATGTAGCTTCGTATATGGGTAGCTGGTACCAGAAATCTTTGTGCGTGTGAGAGGCGTGTCTGTCTGTCCAGATAACGGCGACGCCCGGCCCCCTGTGGATACTTCGAAGTTGTGTTACGGACAGCTCATTAAGGCTGTCTGAGATAATATCAATTAACAAGCTAGGCTGAGGTGTATGAGGGTACAGGGTCGACAAAAATAGGAAGTGATTTAGCGAGGAACCGGAAATGGGTAGAGGCGGAGGAGCGAAGGGGGTCGAAAACGCGCCTGTAGAAACGTACGTACGGAAAGAGGAGCACGTTTCTACTTTTAGACCGTCGGGTTTTTCGTCGACGTCGTTGAGGTTGTCGCGAGACGATCTGAAGACGCCAGGGCCAAGACCGGAGCGTAAGTATAGCGGAGGAGGAATACGCGGAGGAGAGAGCGAGGACCAAGCCAGGAAAGCCAGGAATAGAGGCAGACGAAATAAAAGAAGTTCTACTTGAACCCTGAAGGGGAAAGTCCCTCTTTTTAACAGCAGACCAAGAGTCCTGCTAGCAACTGCGCCGGATGTCCGATACTTTGCGCGGTGATGCGATGAGGGACTAACCTAAGGGCGCTCGTTACAAACCACCCAAAAACCTCTCCATCGAGGGCTGCGCGAGTCCCGGGTTCGAACGAAGGGGGTCAGGCCGCGCAAAGTGCGCGACACACTATATCTCCCGTTTTGTTATTTCGCGATTGAAGTTTGACGACAATTTTCTAAGCAATTTTATGATTTCTAAAAAGATCTGACTTTCTTTCGTTCTTCCTATCCTCGATAATTTTTTTGGTTTTATTTTCTGTTTGGTCTCGAGTCGATACTCGAAAATTCGTAATCTCAGTACCGAGATGCAGGCCGAAGAAAATTGAAAAGTTAGTGCGATCTTTATGATAGGATTCTGCGGCCCTGGGGGGGTGCTTCGGCCGCTATCTTGGAAAATTGTTTTTCTCAAATATCTCATAAACGGTGCATCCTACGGGAAGAGTAGTCCGAATCTTTTTCGTAGAAGATAAAATTTCCTGCAACTTTCATCCGAAACTTTTTTCGACAGAACTCATATTTTGCGAGTTACAGCGCGCCGAAATTTTGTAAAGACGGTTTCTACGAAATATCTCGTTAACGGTTGATCGAACCGTGGAAATAGCTATCATCGAACTTGCGGAGCGTAAAATTTTCCAAAAATTTCGTATGAATTTTTATTTTTTTTTGCAGAATCAGTAGTTTAAATTACCTTCGCTCGTACTGAGAAGAGAATATGCATGGAATTAAATTTGTTACCAAACAAAATTTGGTTTAGGAATATTGCGAAACGAGCGTTTAATTACTCCTGAAAAGTTTAGTTCGCTCGAAACGGTAGAGGCACTTTTGTCGTCCGGCCCTTCAGATTGTCGAAATTTTTATTTTTTGTTGAAAACAAAAAAACCGAAAGGAAAGTCAATAGGAAAACAATTTATATACGGCAGGGAACCGCTGGCTCAGAGATGCAGTCAATGACTTCTGCGAGCAGCAGAGAGAGGAAGAGGCATTTTAGAAAAACGCAGAGAGAGCAGAACACACTTTAAGAGAGGGCCTGCCTCTCAGCTGCACAAGCACTTTTCCTCTCTCCTATTCTATTCTATTCCATTTCATTCCATTCTATTCTATTCTATTCTATTTCACTCCTCGCTCATCCTTCACCGTTCACCGTTCACCGTTCAGCGATTCACCCCTTCTTCTATCTTTGCCTTTCCTATACACACATTTCCACCGTCCACCCTGGTCCCTGCCGGCAAAGACTTCTTTCCAGTCTTCCAGGCTTAGGCACGGGTTTGAGTTAAGCCCAAGCCAGACATTGACTAGTGTGTAAGGTGTTGCTCCCCTGCATATGTCGACCTGAAACACACATACGTCCCTCTTCTCAGTGTGAGAGAACTAAGGCTGGCGAGGAAGCCCGGGGATTCCCTGATCTGTCCTTGATTCGTTCAAGGAATTAGTTTCCTCCTTTTTATTCCTTGATCCAGGAAGTTACTTTCCGTTTCCAGTGATAGTCCGTCTCACAGTCTTCTTTCAGTTTTAACCGTGAAATTTTCCGGCGATAATTTCCATCGAAAAATAAAAAGAAAGAGAGAAAGAGAGAGAGAGAGGGCGATTTTATAAATTAGTAAAAAAATAATGGAAAAGAAGCTGAGAGAGCAAGTTGGAGAATTTATCTTTTAAATGGTCCAGAAGTGGTTAGAGCCTCGTGGCTGCTTGGTGCGCGGAACTTGGAGAGGAGAACAAAAAGCTGTTTGTCTGAAGTGTCTCTTCAGGAAGAGGCTCGGGTTTTCCTCGGTTCGCATGAATATTTAAAACGATTGTTTTCCAGTTATTCATTGGCCAAGTTGCAGACTGCTAACCTCTACGTACCACCGACATTACAGGGTAGCTTCTAAAAGCAGATGATTAAACCACCGAGCAAGAAAGTCGGACAAGTTTATCATACCCGATTAAATTCATCACCCGAGTATCTGAGTCGGTGCATAGAATAGCGTTCAGCTATCGAACCAAAGCCGTTCCCATACCTGAGAAGACTTCATCAAAAATTTCTGAAAGCTTCTAATCGAAAGGGGCTGATGAAAATCGGCTCAATCTACTCGGTTTCAATTTCCAAATCACATGCATCAGCTAGACACGGGGTAAACAGAACGGAGCGATTTCGGGCAGTGAAAGGATCCCTTTTATTTGCGGTAGTAGGTAATTTTCGGTGTTTTCATAGCCGATGGGTCATCGCCCATCAGACCGTTGGTTAGTCGTATGGAATAGAGATATACGAGGAGAGTGAGTGTGGGATAAGAGTGTCGGTCCACTTTGCATATTGCCTGGTCTGAAAGTCCTCGGATACACCGGGAAAAGAATAAGAAGGAGAAGATTGAGGAGACGGTGAGGAAATAAAAAATTTATAAAGAGAGATGAAAACAGGGGGTTTTCCTCCCGGCTAAACCGTACTAGTAAATACGTCGTTCTTTATCCTGCCTTTCCTCGGTCCATCCTTTCGCCCATGCGGGGAATGGCGTGGGTCTTTTTTTCTTCTCGTTTGTCACCGCGATATGTAGCATTGTCCGCTACCTTTTCGAGCCGAGGTCTCTCTCTCTCTCTCTCTCTTTCTCTCTCGAGACGAATTTATTTATGGAACCTACTGTGCTCAGGATCAAGACGAGTTCAGTGCACCGGGAGTCTGACGAACCCGTCGTCGTACCTACCCGAGTTTTAGTATTTCGTCGAAACGGTACGTATACTGTTATAGAACTTAACCGGAAGCTGTGGAAACTCGTTGAGCGATCCTTGCTCCACTTCATTGGTCAAGGAATCAAAAAATCGTCGAGAAATGGTCCATGAATGAATTTTTTTTTGATATCAGTGACGCTTTTTCTACCAAATATTCAAAGAGGGAAAAAATTTCATTACAGAGTTCGATAAATATTTTTTGGAAATTCAAAAAATTGAATATTCAATTAGTAGATACGAATTTCGGTTGATACCTACAGCTGAATATTAGGCGATATCTAACGACCTGCGGGTCCACCTCCGAACCAATATTTACATGTATCGAATATTTGATCGCTTCCGTGGAAATGAGGTTTTTTTAATAAAATTTACGGTATATTCAGGTTAATTTGCTTTCGGGTAACCCAATAGAAAAAGAACCATGCATACGGAATTTAATTTGAATATTAAAACGACGGTTTCAATTTGGTTTTTTTTTTTGTTTCTTTTTTACGAATTGACCTAGACGAAATTGAATAATTATCACATCGCTGGATAATCTCTTCTATCGTCGGAAATAAATGCGTTCAATAAAATCAATCGATACCATCGATCCAAATCCGATACTGGGAAGGAGATGGGTCAGAGTTGAACTTTGAGCGCGAATTAAAAGTCCCTTGAATCGAAGTTCTCATGAAAATAGGTTTCGGGATCGATTTTCAATTCGCTCAATTCGCTCGGGATGACGAAAAGAGAAAAAAAAAAATGACTCATATTTTTGCCGCATTGTACAACGATTCGGTGTCGCTTATAATTTCATTGCTAATCCCAATACCCAGATAGAATAAAAAATCTACAGGGTCCAAAAAATGTCTCTAGATCCCCATATCCTAGTTCGAGCCAATTAACGATATCCTGGACGAGTTATGCGGCTCGTAGGCGAATCCGGATTAAAAATTGTTTACGTCTACCTCGACGTAGAGCATCTGTACAGGAGCCCCGGCATACCAGACCTACTAAAAATCCGTATAACTGAGATATAATTTTTTTTTTCATCCGAGTTTTATCTCCTCGTTGTTTCTAATTAACTTTCAGAGTGCGACTACCCCCCGGCTTCACCCCCCGTAGGTATGTACCTACGTACGTACATATACCCACTGCACTACTGCCGTTATTCACATTTCTCGTCGCTCCGCGTGTATCCGGTACATAGCGAACAGTGTAACGTCGCACACGGACTGATTCGACGTAAGCCGCTTTCCCCCCGGTCTAGAGGGAAGAAGGCAACCCGAAAAGGTATAAAAGCGGGAAAAACGGGACGCGAAAGACTCCCGAGCATCGAATCTGCTGATTTTGCGTTCGCATACCTATGGGCAGGTACGAGGACGTGTACCGCCTCATATTACAACTAGGCAACTTTACAGCCTGGCTTCTTCCACCCCGGTTTATGGCTCGACACGAGACCCGCGAGCCAGGTATGGCTAAGGGTTGTGCGGGAGACTACGCGACGGCTTCGAGGAGGTGGGCCAGATAATTGCTCTCGTGATGTCACGGCATTTATCAAATCCACCTTGCGGCAGAGGTAGCGGTACCACAGCCCATGGCTTCGATAAGCACAACTCGCAGACCCAATTTCTTAACGACGAGGACGAGGACGAGAACGAGGGCGAACTTTTACCGGCTATATATTCATTAGTTATCTATCCGTGCATAGGAGCGGGGGAAACTATCAAAATTAGCATATTTCTTTATCCTTTTATTATTCTCGTGTTTTTCTCTATTTTCGTTCGTTGACTCACGTGGCGGTGGGTAGGTACGTATATCTTGGTTTAATCGATCCTATTCGGGACTCGCCGGCTTCCTTCCTTCCTTCCTTCCTCCTCGCTTTTCTCCTTTCCTTCGTTTATCCTTTTTTTTTCTTTTCTCCTTTTTTCTTTTTTCTATTTTCGTTTCCTCTTCACTTCTGGTATGCTCGGAGGCTGGTGCTACAGGCTGCCTTATCGGTAAACCGAACCCATCCCCCGTCCCATCCCTGTACCCCTAGATCCTCGTCCATTGGGACAACCAGCGAATTATGCAGAGTGACGTTAGAATGTATTCCACCCACGTATGAAAGCCACAAACCCGATAATACCGAATCCCTAGCGTTTACTTCTGACGTTTCGAGGACCAACGAGATAACTACAGGGTAAAGTATACCCGCGCCTTACCCCTGGCTTACGATCTAATTCACGATTCGGAAAATATTTCATAGATCTAAATTTCGATATCAGATATGCAGAGAATCGTCCGATTTTTGGCAACGTTCGAATTTTTGGCAAACTTTCAAGACAATTTGCGCGTCTGATGGCACTTTCCGTCATTCTTCGAAGTGAGGGCATCCGAATTTTTTAAAAGGCTTAAAAAATGACTAATTCAACAATCCAAAGCAGAAGCCGGCGCGAAACCTTTCGCTTTGAGCTTTTCAAATCCGTAATTTCGAATAATCTCACGGCGTGAAAAAAATTACGCGACCTTATACGCGTTAGACACGCGAATTTATCAAAGAATTTTCAAAGAGGAGGCGGAAACGTGTTTCTGAAGGATCATTAATGTCTCATACAAACGAAATTCATCCGTAAAATATATGAAACAATTTTTGCAAGGTAAAGGCCCGAAATTTCATCGCCACTTCTGATTAGGTCAGGTTTCCTTACTCTACGAATAAAACGATAAAAAAAAACGTAGATAAAGTTCGACAGACTACTAGACTCCGTCACCAGACCTTGGGGCTTGAAATATTTACCAGAAGTTCTTAAACCCCTAATTGTGGCGTAAAAGAACGTATAATTTTTCCCCTGAATTCAATAGTCATTTAATCATCGGTCTCTCATCGTTATGCCCGCTGTATACCGTGTGTAGGTGTATTACACTAAACGTAGTTGATTAGCGTGGACTATTTTACTTGATGAAGTAAAAAGGCGGGTGTAGCCTAATGGTTTGTATTTAATAATTTTCACTGGAATTAAGGTTACGCATTTTACTGTTTGTCATATTCTTGGCATGGGTGGAAAGGGCGGAGAAGCCAGCCTATGGAATTAACGATGATTAAGCGAATGTGACACAACATTCATTACACCCCTCGCGACTCTCCGTTTTGTTCAACCTCTGTATACCTTTGTATATTACGGAGACCTACCTCCGTACGTCAATGTCGATTCTAGGCGAAAATTAAACTTCAAGGAAACTCGAAGGAAGCGAGAATTTCACCCGAATAAAATAAAAATATTCAAAGACTCCGGCTCGCGCTCTCCGACAGCTGCTTTTGTCCGTCATGGATCCATCCCGGGGTACGAGTTGTTTCGAATCCAAAAAGAGAAGAGAAAAAAAAGGGAGAGACAAACATGGAGATAATTTTGGACCTTGTTTTCAGTTTCTCGCGGTTTTGTCTCCAGGTTTTACTTTCCACCGATTTAGCTCGGGGCTGGGTTGGAGTCTCGAATTTTCGAAAAGTTCCGAACAGTAAAAATTCCGGATTCGTCGCAGACGATTTCGAATTTTCGGCAACGCCGAAGTTTAGACATTAAAATTCCAAAAGGTCGGAATGCTGACAGCTCGAAACTTCGAAAGTCCAAACCCCCGAAAGCCTAAGAATCCGAAAATTTCGGTCTACTTCTCAGGATCTGAAAGAGAATCTTCAAAGAATAGTTCATTCTAATCGAGACCCTCGCTTCACGGGAAGCCATTTTATCTACTTCAATCGACAACTTCAGGATGTCGCAAAGAATTGATAGGGTTTCGAAACCTTTTTTTCCAAAAAGTTCATTCCAAGACGATTAATTTGACTACTCATTGGCTCGGATACGATCAATACAGCCCGAGTTATTAAGCCCTGATTGACTACATGCGTGAATTTCAAGTTTCGGAGGTTATGGCCTTCCGGATCTTTAGCTTCCGGAATTTTGAACCTTCGGCGTTCTACGTTCCTAAGTTTCTGAAATCGGCTATGTAGACGTCGGGGAAAATACCCTTCCTGAAAATCTATGCATGTGTATATGACAATATACCAAATACACGCATATCTAAGTTCGATCAGGTGTTAGTCGCTCGTCGGACTCCTCAGATAACTCATCTGCACGCTTCGGGCCACTCGGCACCATATTCGATATTTCTCCTTCGAAATTCAATGCCGTTTATTTCATTAACTTCAAATATGTCAACGGGGTTTCGTTTATAAATCTCTTCTCTACCCTCCGAATTCCTCTGCGAATATTCACCGCACCACCATTCACCCTTATAGCTATACCTATATATATATTGTACCGCTATATCCAACACCTGAAACTCGGGAAACGCTTATTTGCTCTCGAACTTTTCGATCAAATTTTTTCTTTATCTTTATCGTTGTTTAATTTCAGGGATTCCCTTTCCTAAACTTTCGTTTCATATTATAAGAATTTTTTTTCCTTATTCCAGTTATTCGAAGGGATAAAAAAATTGTGAAAAAATTCTGTCTTTCTAATTCTAATTCTTCTTCTTGATTTCGGTTTCTATTTTTTTTCTTCGTTTCTTCGGGAGAATCGGAACCCGGATTTCAATACCCGAGTATAATTCGTCGGTCGGATTTAGGTGCCTACCTTGAATAGCGTTAAAAGTAAATTCAAATTCTCCTATATAGATGGGTGTATAAATCAGAACGGTCTTGATGGTGAAAAGTTGGTTTATTCAAACGTTTAACCGCGCGGACTACTGCAGCACCCTAAAATCCACTCGACAAGACAACCTGATTGCGTTTTATTAAAAACTTTTCATTGTCCGTAGGCACGAGGTTTCGCCGGCGACCCCACACCCCGATCCGCGCCTAAATTACAACCGATTTTTAACACTCTCGTAATTTTCAAATTTTTAAACTAATTCCAAGGGCGTGAGCGACACGCTTACCGCGACACGGAATTAGCTACGATTTTATGGATACATATGCATGCAACGAATCTGTACATGATTCATTTCGCAAGTATTTAAATGTATACGTATAGTATATACACGCATTTAAGAACGCGGTGGTAGACCACGCGCGGCGTCGTCCGCTACCGCGTTCGCTTTCATCGGCGATGATTAAGTAATGAGAAGAACCAGGGGCTCGCGAGAGAGCGAGAGAAACGATATAAAGTGATAAAGGGAGAGAGAAAGAGGGAGAGACTCCCCTCGAGCTGCGCCAGCACCCCACGAACGAGGGTTATCTCTCTCTCTCTCTTTGGTTCTGCCCCTCGTCCCTTCCCCGCCCTTCAGTCGGTCTACGAACCTTCCTTAGCTCCCTGACACCCCTTGCTTGCCGCCCGCAAAACTGACGAAAGAGACCCTCGATTGGACAGAGATCACTTTGTATTTCTATCCGCTCAAGATCTGGCTCGGATTTATTATCATTTGTCACGTTGCTGTTATAGCTGTATAGAATATCATGATCGGTATTATACAGGGTGATTCAGGTTTAGCGGGACGGTTTTTGTTGCGGTAGATTCCCCGCGAAAATCTAAGACTAAATTTCCTTTACGAAAAATTCGAGGTACCGATAGTTTCCGAGCTACGCGAGATCTTCGTTGACCAATCGCGGAGCGCCTAGGTCGCATAGACTGGGCGCCGCTCGACTTGCGCCCATGTTCAGCCCAGTCTGAGTCACCTACGAGTTCCGCGATCCGTCAACCAAGATCTGCCGTAGCTCCGAAACTATAGGTCCCACGAATTTTTGGTAAAGGAAATTTAGTCTTAGAATTTCGTAAGGAATCCACCCTTAAAATGCGTAGGTGCATGGGGTCGTATCGCCGACAGGGTTTCGTTGAATACGATTTGAATTAGTCAAGAAGAAGAGAGAAACGCCTTTCCGGAGAGAATAACAAATGAAAAAAAAAAAAAAAAAAACCAAACCCGTAAATAAATAAATGAGTTTTTTTTTTGTTTTTTTTTTGAATATATTGTATATATGCCACCCTGTATACATACACAGACGTAAACTTGGTTTACGTTTAAGGGAGTAGTGCACGTGTGCGGACCCTGGCTCCCTCACAGCTCACTGAGTAGTTGATAGTGAGCCGGTGGTAGGTTATAGTCTGCAGTCAGTTATAACATTGGCTCCGTCTCGAAGCTACTCCGTATACTGTACGCCTTTCTCAACTCATTTCATGTTCCCCTAAGATCAGAGTCAAAGCAGCCGCGCCCCCCTTGAGAATATAAAGACCTGAGACGGGAGGAACTTCTTCTCACGAGAAACACGTTCCAAAAACTTATATTAATGTATTTAGGTATACGTAGACGCGCGTATGTATACACATACACGAATTAGCCGTCTATTTTTATATCGCTTCATGCGCGGTATATTTATTCAGGGTAGTCCCCGTTCAAAAAAATAAAAAGAATAAAAAAAAAAAAGGGAAAATAAAGAAAAGAATAAATTAAAGAATCAATGAAAATGAAAATGTAGGTAGCCTAGTTTTTATCGTGCGGTCAGTAGCGCGAGAGGCTTCTCAGTTTCATCGAAATATACATATATATATGTATTATACGTGTAGTACATGCGTATAGCAATATGTGTATCCATGTATAAACGCGAAAGGCAAAGGCCACCGCTGAAAGGTTTGGGCGTGGTAATTGGTGGGCAAGAAACCTTCGTTACCGAATAACTAATTGTAATCTTTAATCTTGAGACCCTGCCACTATACTATAAGGCGCTGGGAAATGCGAGAGGCGAAGGCGAGGGCGAGGGCGAGGGCGAGGTAGCACGACAAAGGTTCTTTTTAATTTTTAAACACTCGATGCAAAGGATCGATATAAACCGAAGCCCGCGAGCTTCTTTATTTATATACACACGTATTATACTTTACATCCTGAAATATTATAATATACATCTCAAGACACAATTTATACATTATCTACTAAATAGGACAAGAAATGCTCGCTATCCGAGTGCACATAATATCTTTAAACAGCTGCAACGCACGTGCAGCGAGGTCCTGTACCTCCCCCTCGCCTTCTTCCTCCGTCGCCGTTTCTAATCCATTAAATTTTCCGCTTCTGATGCCCGCGTCTCCTCCTTATCTCTGTCTATTCCGTATCTCACATTATTATTCAGGTCTGATTTACGTCGTATAGTATCTGTACCCGCGGTAGTTGAAAAAGAAGAGAAAGAGGGAAGAAAAAAAGGCGGACGTAAGAATACCTGGACGTACACCGAAAGCGAAAGAAGAATGAGGAATAAATGTCTTGGGGACTAATTCGTCGCCCTTAAAACAGGTAGAACAGAATCGGCAAAGCGATCGTGTAATTGCTTGCCCTGTAAAACCTCCATTATCTTGATTGTTGGACGCAGAGAGCGAGCATAAATATCCCTACCGTTTCCAGCGGCGTGGCGCGTCGTTCGTCGGGTTAGGAAAGCGGGCGTTCGGCTCAGCTCAACCTTCGCCTCGCTCCATCCAACGCAGCGACTCTACTTTTTAGAGTCGCGCTTGCGCCTAGGCCGACCCCCACCGCTCGAGGACCGCCACGCGACTGACTCCCCACCACCGATACGCCGCGCGTGTGTCACGCTCCGGGTTCACTCCGTCTAGTAGTGGGGAGGGGATGCGAGTCGGGAGTGGGGGAAGTCTGCCCGCCGTTCGTGAACGTTAGTCTTGTACCCGCGGTGCAACGTGATGGACGTGCGTGTGCGTACGACGCGCGTGTGACTTTATAGATACGAAATAGATACATATTATATTAATTCAACGGCGGGTGCGTTTTTATTTTATTTTCATTTTCAATTTAAAAACAATAAATTAAATAGATAAATAGATAAATTAATACTGAAGCTACAACAACAACAACAATTTATTTATTTCTTTTTTTTCTCACGTTATATTATCATGCGCGTATTATATCGTTTGTGAGAGTGGTGAGAGAGTTTTTACAGTGTAATTTAGACGAATAGTTCAATCGTGATTCTTGCCTGTTTCATCTCGTTTCATCGATCCAACGAATGATAATAAAAAAAAGAAAAGTGATCGGATTGAGAGAAATTTAAACAAAGTTTTCCGATTAACTATTTTCTATAACGCGGCCTAGAATCGAGTCTATATATTGAAATATCAGTTTCTTCTCGCTATGAACGATTGGTGTTACATTTTCGGTTTTAGGATACATAGACCGATAGTTTTTTTTTTCTCTTTCTCCTGAGAATAATGAAATTTCCGAGAAGAGGAACGAATCCGATATAATTTTATCGTTATATTGGAACTAGCATAAAACTCCGAAGATTAATAATAAGAATAATAAGCAGAAGCACGGTTCGATGGCCTCTGAAATAAATCGCCCGAAGTATTTTGCGAAATGATAGAAGAATAAAACTAGTACAAAATATAATAATACTGGAGATAAGTACGAAGCGATGATTCGACGTTCGGTTAAAGAAAACATAATTCATTTAAAACGTGGATTATATCGTACATCAAAGTGATAATTAACATCCTCGTTGTTTTCTTCGTGATTTCTTTCAATCGAATCGAAGATCCCGTAGTGCGTGTGTTTTGTGTGCAGTGCGTAGAACCCACAGTGACCCAGGATTATTAAAAGTGAACGAAACGCGAGAAACAGCCTGCTATAGCTATAAAATAACGAGATCTATACATCAGTGATGGTTAACGAAAACACAGATACAAGTGACGGTAGTATTTCGACTTTTAACCCGATATTCTGCGACCAGTTGTCCCGGTAATTGGCTACTCAATACCAATTTATCTGTCGGATGACTTTGTGACTCGTGAATCTCGCAGCAAGCTTACACGGTACTATAATGTCGCTGCACCGAACCGCTTCATCAATAATAAGGAGTAAGACGCCGGGGGGGAGATCTGGCAGGCAAGTGAAACAGCATTTTGTCAATTTAAGAGACTCCGCTAGTTAGAGTCTTCCCTTGTTTTTATCCTCCGCAATTCTATTCCGAGTTTATTATCGCGATTCCGGTAACGTGAAACAGAAGTTATTAATCTCTCGGCCGGACTTGTTGTTGTTTGTTGTTCGCGTTTTCTCGTAAAATACTAAGGTAATACGCGACATACCGTAACATAAATTGACGGAGTTGTACATAACTTGGTATATCGTTATTTTACCGCCATTACATAGGCGTGATATACAGATATGTGTACGACTGCGGTTATACAGTATACGGAGAAAACAATGGTAACGTGAGAAATAATAAAATCGATCGTTTTGTCCTAAACGCGAAATTGCTCGCTCCCCTATTTCCGTATATTATTTCTATACGACGACGTCGACGACGACGACTGACTACCCTTACAGACGAAACTGCCAAATTACATGCCTACACACAATACGGTAAATTGATGATGTCGACTACTCGTCTGTCTTTAGTGTAGATTGCGAAAAGATTTCTGCCCTCTTCTATCATTATTATTATTACTGTCCATTATCGTTAATAAACTATAGTGCCATTTTCGGGTCAGTCGATCTCTATTTTATTTTCATTATTATTATTCTTAATATTTTATTTTTCGTTACATAAAATTCGCTTTATGTAGACGTGTATACCTATAATATAAAAATATCGTCGACTCGCAGGGACGCGTGTCGGGTTGCATGGTTCGCGTACCAGGGGTAAATGGGCCGCGATGATGTAGCTATGCGTATACATAGTATATCGATAGAAGTGTTTCTAAGCCTGTGTATTACAATCGCGTACGATACACGTGTGCGTGGAAAAAGTAAGAAAAAAATAAAATAAAAGGGAATCGAGTATTTTCCGATTTGTTGTTATTATTATTATCATTATTATATTATCTATGCAAATGTTATATAATTGTATAAAACAACCGCGGTCCTGGCTGGCGGTACGGGGTATATAATAGCAGCTCATCGTATCGTAAAAACGTGCAATTAATACACGTTCATTAGGAGTTCACGAGCGAACCATACCGCCTCGACTGATTGATATAATTGGATAAACACAAACCGGCCGCGCGGTATATATAAGCTATGCTCGGGGTAGGTGTAGGTATATTCTATATCGTTCGATATCTGTACAACTACTATATATCTATACCCGTGGAAACCACGTAGTATTCATTGTAGTAGTAGTAGTGGTGGTGGTAGTAGTTACAGTGAATCCATTAACAAGCCAATTAGCGATCTCTAATATACGAAAATAGGAACTTTAAAAACACGGGGAAATGGATACGGTTTTCGTTATTTATTTATTTAATTTGTTCTTTTTCAAATTTGAAAAAAAAATGTTTCTTCTAATATATCCATTTATCGACGAGGGGTTTATGTATATAGGCGATATGTATGTGGCCATATATACATATATATATTTATATATATATATGGACACATATATAAAATACGTGACGCGAATTTGATTCAGTACGAACGATGGCATGCAAGGCGAGTATGAAGAAGGCGGGTTCGGTTCGGAATGAAAATGAAATAAGAAATAAAAAGAACGTCGACTGGCTGGCTGGCTAGAGGCGAGAGAGATTGAACAAAAGAAGAGAGACAGACACGGCGCGACTACATTACGACGACGCGACTCGACTCGACTCGACTCGACTCGATTCTACGCGACCCGACGCGATGTCGGCTGCTCCGCTCTGCTCCGCTTCTGCTCTGCTCTGCTCTGCTCTGCTCTGCGCTGTGCTGCGCGACTCCGACGTTCAACCGCGTCGAGCAAGCAAGCGAACGAACGACCCTGTGTAGGCGAGGGGGTCGCGCGGCGCGCGTAGCTCGAGCTGTCCGGGGGTTCGCGCCCCCGATCGATTCCCGGAAAGTAAATAAAATTTCGCCTCGCGTTCGTTGCCTCGAGTGAACGGTATACCTACACTTATATACGTATACCCGACCCGTACCGTACGTTACGTTACGTACGTACGTACGTCTCTTTAAGCTCGCGTTTTCCAACTTCCTTATATTTACAGCCGACCGTTTCTTCGCATTGTCTTTTATAGGAGCTCGCTGCAAAGTAATTAGCATCATCGTACGACTATATATCGTATTACCTTATCGAATTCTTCTCCTTTTCTTTTGTTTCTTACTTTTAATTTCATATTGTCTTTCTTTTCAACTGATTCTGGCAATGATAAAAGCGAGGCTTGGCATTAGGAAGAAAATGAAGAAAGAAAGCCTTACAGATACGGTCGAATAGCGTCAATCGAGGTTCGCTGTCTATTATAACGTATCCGAGCTCCGGACGAAAGGTGGTAGGTGGTAGGCACGTGACGATTATCCGCCATTTAAAAATAATTCTAGTAATATCTCAAAGTCTTTGCGAATGGGAGTGCGGGGAGTATATAAGGGAGTAGAGGCGAGCGGGGGTTGCCACGTTGAGACTAATTGCGTCCCGGAGAGGCCTGTGGAAAATTAGGTAAAACGAGAAAGAGAGAGAGAGAGAGAGAGAGAGAGAAAAAGATGAGGTGAGAGTTCAAGGTTGCGTAAAAGAGTTTCCCCGTACCCTACCGTATTAATACTCATTACAATTACACAACGTTAATTTCAACGAAAATTTATCAATACGATTATCTTCAATCGGTATCGATAATACGATAAAATTATTGAAATTCATATAAATTTATATTACGAATATACGATATAAAAATAAGGTTTTTCCTTTCATTTATTTTTCTCGTTGATTAGCTAAGCTTCTGTATATACGCTTGTATCTATAATTTATCATCTAGTTCGTATATATGATAAAAGTATCGGGTAGTAGAGCTGAAACGAACGGGGATAGTAAGTCGAGCTCGTATCGTGTACACGTATACGTATACCGATGCACACCCACCGTCGCGTCGGTCGTTCATCATTTCGTACAAAGTTTTGCGAATTAATTATATACACTCACTCCGGCAAACATTATTTTCAAATTAATAACTGTATAGGTACGATTAAACACTCGCTCATTCCGCTTCTTCTCCCGTACCCCATACCATGCCCCCGTGCCTATACGCTACGCTATGCCATATGTGCCGGCGTGGTTTTGTCCCTCGATATTAGAGGCACTGCGCCTACTTGCAATAATGATAATGATAAATGCGATTTATTGTGTGTGTAAATAATTACTCTTGCGTATAAGCACGTAATACGGATCGTCGATACGACGTATAAGGACAATGTACAGGGTACGGTTATGGGTATGGGTGTATGGAGAATGAGAATGGATTTACGGAATTGGAGTGCAGAGCGAGTGTTTTAATTCATTGAAAAACGACCACGTCGATTCCCTCCTTCTTGATCTTGTTCTTCTCATTTCAATTTGACTCTTGGCGCCGCTAACGAGACGGTCGAGTAGCATAAAGCGAAACCCTGCCCGCGTGCGGTTCGGGTGGGATTAAGGGATTCATTTCTATACTCTTATTTATTCATTTACTTACTTTGCTCGCTGATTTACTTACTCACCTACTCACTTCTCTTTCTCCTTATTCCTCTTCTTCTCTTCCGTCTCTTTATTCGGCAGTGTTATAACTACGTGGATATAAATCTCGGCCGATTCTCGGCACTTAATTAACGTGTAATAAAATTGGGTATCAAGATTAATTGCCCGAGAAGAAGGAAAAGGAGAGAAGAAGAGGAGAAAAAAAAATTAAATTCAACATTTATTAGACGTAAATGGGATTTTTTTCCTTCGAAATTTATAAACCGTTTTAAAAATCTTGAAAAATTGCGATTGAGACACATGTTTTTTTCTCACACCACCTCTTACAATCCTAAGAGAGACTTACAATTAGATTCTAGATTGAAGACACCCGTTTTGACTAAAAAAAAAAATATATAAAATCTCGAAGACAGTGGAACTGATCTTTATTATATTTATTTGATCGATTTCGAGGACTTATTGATAATCAGTTGCACTGCTACTGACCAGACGAAAGAATGGAATTTTTGAGATTTTATTGAAAAAAAAGTCGATACAGGAATTTTTGTTTTAGTCCTTGGTAGAAGATTGCGAAAAGAAATAACGATTTTTGAAAAATATCCGAAAGAGAAAAGAATTTAAGTGTCTTCGAGAGTTTGAAAATGATATGAATTTTCATTTTTCAATATCGTCCGCGTCTCTGATTACCGTGAATATTACAAAAATTAAATAAGTATAAAAACGAGTTAAAAATCCAAAGAAAACTAATGCAAAATTTATTTATTATATACTATTTTATATAAGTGATTCCATTCTAACGGTGTTTATTAATGTCCTGCACTGTTCGCTTTCACTGGTCATCCATTAACAATCTATTCATAAAATTTTTGTATCGATACGATCCTCGTGAACATATTTCATCGCTTCTTTCGTATAACATAACTTGCAGTCCGGAGAAAACTTACGGTTTAACTCACTTAAATGTCGGTACCGTGTCACGTCCATTTCTAGAATTTACCTACGAATTCATTATTCTCTTTGTCGCAATAAATGATCCAAACTAATTAATCCATAAATCTAATTAATGTCATAATACAATTCGTAAATAAATTATAATACGATTCGTAATAATTCTTCTGAAGAATGTCTACCAAATTTATTTTATGTCAGTACCGTGGACGAACGAGTCGGTACCGTGGCACGAAAATTTTGAAATTTGATTCTCATTCTCGATATTTCGAAGCTGCAGCGAAATCCTCTCGGACTTTCATTTTTACAATAAAATAGAGTAACAATATGCGTTAAAAAACTAAAAAAGTTTGATTATTGAATCAAAAAATTTTTCATCAAAAAAGTAACAGTCAGAACAGAATCACCGATATATACATATATTCATGTACATATTTCGTATACGATGTACAGAGTCTCGAGGTACGTAGAAGACATAATAGAAGTGTGTAAAGAACGAAGGTCGCGTCGGTTGTCATTTTTTGAAAATTACTAATTGGTTGTGTTAGGATAATATCTGCGTCCCTTTGAAAAGAAGCTACGCGGGGCACCCGCACCACCGCCGTGCCCAGGCAAAGGAAAGGTATACGTCGCGTCGTGACGGCGGCGGGGAACCTCGGCGAGTAAAGAAAGAACCTTTTTTGGAGAACGAGCGCGGTGATTTATCAAGATTGCTGCCGTCGTTCCCCTCTGCAGCTACCCTCCACGCTCTCGTCTCTCTCTCTTCGCATTCGTATTCACACGCCCACGCTCCTCTCCTATCCTCTCTTTCTACCCATCTTTCCGCGTCCCTCAACTCCGTATACCTACCCTACACGGTAAAAATTTATTTTTGTCTCTCTCTCTCTCTCTCTCTTTTTTTTCTTGTTGGTTTCGTTTCGTTTCGTTTTTTTTTTTTTTAGTTTTCCCTGTATTTTTTCTCTTTTTATTCTCCACGGATCTGGGGTCCGAGTTGGTATAGTACCGCATGCCGGTGGTGGTCGAGGAAGGGTCGTTTCTAACCACGTATATGTCTAGTGCCCATCAGTGTGTGTTTATATGTGTATATATATATACGCACACACGCGCGCGCGCACACACTATAATGCATGGGGGGTTGGTGCGAAGGGCTGAGGGTTGGTCGTGTCGGAATATTATATTTCATTCCGTTGGGTCGTAAAGCTCGAACAGAAAGAGAGAGAGAGAGAGGGAGAGGAGGGAAAAAAAACAAAATAGAAAGAAACGGAGAAAACGGAAAAAAGAAAGAAAAAAAAAAAGCGAAAAAGGTCGTCACCTCGAGTTTTCCAGGCGGAAGGGCTGCAGCCGGTTGGTTGTTTTCCGGGTGATTCTCGTTTTCGGGAAAAAAAAAACAAAAAAGACAAAAAAAAAAAAAGAAAAACAAAAATCGAGAAAAAACACCGTCGCTCTCTTTCCGCGCTTGTGTTATATTATTCCCTCGTCCCTCGGCCCCGATACTTTTTTCTGCGTATTTCAACGGGTTTTTTTTTTTGGTTTTTGGTTAATAAAAAAAAAATTTTCTTTTCTTTTTTCAAACTTCCTCCTTCTTCGATTCTTTTTCCTGTCGTTACGCGTGTATACCGTGTATATACATATATTATAGATTACGGATGATCCGATATCCATACAGCAGGCATAGAGAGGAAACGCTCGTTATCTCGCCCGTTCTCGCCAAAAGAAAGATAGAGAAAAGAGAAAAAAGAAAAAAGAAAAAAGGAGAAAAAAAAACAAAAAGAAAAAAAAAATGACGACGAAAGTTCGATGATAAATAAATAACTCTAAAGACAAATTTGGCGAAGCTAATCAGTCGGAAGAGGTTTAATTTTTCTTTCCACTTCTTTTCTTTTCGTATTTAATTTTTTTTTTTCTTCTCTTTTCTTTTCTTTTCTTTTTTTTTTGGTTCGGTTCGGTTCGGACCAATTATTTGTTTGTCAAGAGATTATACAAGTCGCGTAGTAGGTACCTACCTACCTAGTTATGAAACGAGAAAGAGGAGAGAGAGAACTAAGGATGAGGAAACAAAATTAAAAAAAAAAAAAAAAGAAAAAAAAAAGAGAGAGAGAGGAAGAACAAGAAGAAGAAGACGAAAGGAACAACTTGTTGTTTGTTGTTCAGATTATCCGCTTAGTTTACTGTGCGTACACCTGTACCTCTATACCTAATAAATTATCAACGTTTTTTTTTTCCTTCTTTTACTCTTTGTTTCTTACTTTTTTTTTCTTTCCCTTTCCCCGACAAAAATTTACGCAAACGATCTCTCTAAATCTCGTACGTTATAAAATTTGGGAAGAAAAAAAAATTTTCACTCGTCGAATTTTCAACACGATTCACGTATACATATATTTCACTGATTATAATAATAATAATAATAATAATAATAATAATAATAATAATAATAATAATAATAATAATAATAATGATAATAATGATAAATTAACAAATCTCCATTATACCAATACGCGAAATTTTCTCCTTCGTTATTTCTCTATGAGTAGGTATACAGTTCGTTCGCTAATCGTTTTTTCCTACCAAAATCCCAACCCTGTATCCCCCTCCGTTCTCTTCCCTCTCGCAACGTACCCCAATACCATTCTTCGACCCCCGAGAGTCATGGGGTCAAATCGCTGGGGTGTGTCGATGTTTTAATTGCCTCGAGGTGGTCCATTTTCGACCGAATCGATCTTGACGCTCGGGTCAAACCGGCTCTGACCTCTCGCTATCCAGACCCGATAAAAATTTTCAACCTTATGCCTCAGATTACAATTTTACTAACAGATTTTTACAAGAAAAAAACAATTTTGTTTCCTATTTTTTTTTTTTTTTGTTTTCATTTTACGCTTTTTTCTCATTTCTCTCTCTCTCTCTCTCTCTCTACGAACGATTATTCGATTTCACGAATCGTAACGAACGTTGTTATTGTTTTCTTCTCCGGTACGTGTACCGCGTGTTTCATATTTTCAAAAAAGAAACAAAAAAAAAAGAGAAAATACCGTTTCCAAGGATTCTAAAATCCGAAATACACATTTCTTTTTCTTTTCTTCTCTTCTTTTTGCTTTCTTTCTTCTAATCTTGAAATGCACATATATGAACGTGGTAGACGCTAGAAGGGGAGATAAAGAGGATGAGTGCAAAAAAAAAAAAATCGAAATAAAAAAGTAAAAAAAAAAACGAAGGAAAAAAGAAGCTAAACTTCAGAGTTCTCAGTCGTTCGAACCCCTCGACGTGACGAGCAGAGGCGAGCCAGGCGGGCAGAGGGCAGAGGGCAGAGGCAGACGGCAGGCGTCGTGTGTACCGAAACGCGTGAAGCGATTTGCATATCGAAAGCGCTAATAATCGATTGGATTATCTAGTTATTTCACGTGAATACGAATCAGCCTTTTACCGACACCCGCCGAAGGGTAAGGAAAGGCAACGTTTATCCTCCTCTCTCCTCTCTCCTCTCTCGGTTCACACATACGAAAATTTTTACGGGCCAAAAATTTGGCCCGTTTTTTTTTTTTTTTTGTTTTCTACGCTGTAAAAACCGTTTTATTCGATTCGTCTCGTTTTTACACCCGAAACAAATTTTCACACGGGTTTTTTTCTCAAAACTTAGCAAATCGTCCCGATCGTATATTTATTTGTTCACATATATATATACGTTTGAATTAAAAATCGCAGCGCGAAAAAAATTCTTCGTCAATTTCTTTTTCGTTCTTGTTCTGGTTTTTTTTTTTTTTTTCTTCTCTTTTCTTTTATCAAGGAAATCGAAACCTACGTCCTCCTTGCATAGGCACAGGTATATATGTAGAGTTTGCTGCACGTACATCGACGGGCACGTGCGGCCGTGTGCGCGCCGTATAATCGATGTGTAACATAAGTACCTGCGTTCCAAAGACACGTGTATACCTACCGCGCTTACCTGTAAAAGAGGTTTATATATTATAAATATCGTATACGTGGGTATAATTGTTATAATACTTGTTTTGTCGTAGGTGTTTCGCGTATACATATACGTATTTGCAACGACTATACATAAGGCGCTTCCTTTCCGCGACGGAAGTTAACACTTGTTGCGGAAATGACGAGTTAATCCAACAATTATAACTCCCGAGCGAGTTCGTTGCTTTATAGTACGAAATGCCTTTTCTTTTCTTCTTTTTTTCTTCCTTTTTTCCTATTTTTTTCTTCTTCTATTTTTCATTCATTTTTTCCATCACCTTATTGTCGACGTATTTCAATAAGGTTTTATGTATCAATTTTACCTTGTCGATCGGAGGTTCTCTCTTCTTCGGCTATTATATTCCCCCCGTACAATAAAAAAACAAAAAAAAAAACGAGAACGCCTTTCGTTCAATTTTCATTTTCCGCTGTTCGCCAATTATATACATATACTATGAGCGAATAATAAATTAACGGAAGTATGTTCTACCATGCCTATATTATTTTCTAATTTCAAGGAATCCGGACGAATTGAATCGCGGTATACATTTATACCGTATATGTTTGTCGTCGGATGGAACCCGAACGCAATTTACGATCAGGCGATATTACACTCTCCTTTCTATAAGTTACTACCCCGTTCGATTTTCTTTATACCCCTGAATCAGAACGCATTACCTGATACTAGGCTTTTCGTCCTTTCTATACTTCATTCTTTTCACCTACTCCTTTACCCTCTTGATAATATTCCATTAATCTTTTTATACGCACACACGCATACCTCGATTCGATATATCCATCATCGAATCAGGTTGAAGGAATAATGATAAATAATAAAAAAGAAAAAAGGAAAGAAGTTATCGATTCCGTTGATTATTCGTTCCTTCCTTAGTTAATATTTTTTTTTCAATTCATTTATTATACGGAAAATCTTCATAAACCACATTTTTCTTTTTCGATATCTCTCGCGTTTTAACCCTTTGGCCAACGACTTCGGATCGAAACGGTTTTATCGGGATGAGTACGCAAGGTTTTTCTTACGAAATCTTCCTTTCACCGATTTTATCGGATTTCATAGGATTTTTCTAATGAATTTATGCGAAGTTTTGCGCGTTTCCCGAGCGTAATATACCCAAAGGATTTTCATTTCTAAATGAAATTATTCAGAAATGAGATTATAAATTTGTTTAATTAAAAGAAAATGATTAAACAGTAAGTAATTATAATAAACGCAAGAAACCAGACGAACGAAATTAGTTTAAATTAATTTTCAACAAAACTGAGGTACCTACCTACCTACCTACCTACCTACCTACCTACCTACGGAATTGTCAAATTTTCTTGAGTACCGGTGCGTATTAAAATTGCAATTTTGAGACGAACATTAATTTTCATCAAAGTTCTCCCTCTCTCTCTCTCTCCAGTGCGCACGATGGGTTTCCACCTGGAGTGAGGTATAATCTCTAAATTTATAGAAATAATTGTCTTCACTGGTGGTAATAGGAGCTCGTAGGACTTTGGCGTTTCTCTGACTTATACAGACGTGTACATGTATGTATATGAATACTGCAGACACGGATATATTTCAGGTTACATCTTACAGACGTAGCTGGTATGTGTTGAAAATTCTACCTCTCTCGTACCCCTAAGTTCGGGGTGAGTTTCCTAACTCGAAGCCGCCGCCTTACCGCCTCTCCGGCGTCGTAATTAAATGTCTAATTGGATCGACCTTGAGGTAGGAATTCTCCGAGTGCCTTCTGTCAGGTATTCAACATCCACTGTTCTCTGCTTTAACCAGTCTACCTGACGCGATGAATGCGAATAGAAGATCCACCATTTTCCCGTACAGCCCCTATATTTCATACGCCGCGATATCAGTCCCAGATTTTCACTCCGGCTGGAGTGAGAGCGGAACGAATTGCCAAATAGAAATACCCGGAAATACGGTATTGTAATTTATTCGAGGATCTTACTACGGAGGGTAGATTCCTTGTCAAAAACTACGACCAAAGTTCCTTTACCAGAAATTCGAGGGACGTGTGGTTTTCGAATTATCCAAGTTTCAAAAATTGGCCAATCGCTGACCGGCTCTACCACAGCGCCATCTACTCCGCCACGCCTCCTGACCGTTAACCGTCTGCTGCGGTCGAGTCGCGATAGGTAAACTTAAATCGTTTCTAATTTGAAAACTATCGATCCGACGAGGTTCTCGCAAAGGAATTTTGTTTTCAGAATTTATCAAGGAATCCGAATCGACATGGTATGAACTAAAAACTCCCAATAATATTAATCTGTACATTATTTAATTAGAACATAAAAGGGTAAATGAAAATCGCTTCCTTTCCCCGACCGAATGATATCATCGAGTGAAAAATTTGTATCTGTCGGAAGAAGAATACTTTTTCTTCTCATTGAATCGTCGATAACCGGAAATAAGTCCGATTCCCATCGGAAACCGTACTCTGACAAAGTTCCAGAAGTCGAGGGAACAGTTTCTAAAGGATCCACTGCTCACTGAATTATACCTCCGGTGTGTGTGTGTCCTCCTGTCATTCCTATGTCAGCCGACGAAGGTTACCTTCTTCTTCGTCACTTCGGGTCTCTCTAGGCATGTGTGATACCTACTTACAGTCGTCGCGACATTCGCCTACAAGAATTACAAATGAAGGAGAAGCTTTGGGGGGCGGGGGGGAGGGGGGGAGGCAGTAGGGTCGAAGAAGAGAGTTTCGGGGTGGGTCGGTCGGAAAGACACACGGAGAGGCTTGATGTGACCCAGCGGTCGCATATTTCTGGTGACAGTCTCGTTGAGAGAACCGCCTGGACGGCAATAGGCTAGAGTTACGGCCATCCCGGCCGCAAGAGTCGTCCGTTTCACTTGCCTTACCCTCCGACATCCGTGGGGGAACCTTCTCCGACAATTTGGTGCGGTGAAGGCGGGCGGGTGGCTAGGGGGTGGTGGTATCGGACAGGGAAAGATTCCTGAATTCGATTTTTCTTCAATATTTTACTGGTTTCTTTTTTTTTCTCTTTTTTTCTCTTTTTTTTCCGAGTAAAAAATTTATCCCGGAATAACGTTCGGGCACATACTTCACTCAGATCAGGACTCGAACCACGTTGAACCAAAATCGACTTCAAGGTATATAATATTATTCAAATGAGTATTAATTATTTTCTTTTTTTTTTATTTTTCGATTTTTTTTTCTCCCTTCATTTTCTTATCTTTAAATCGTGGTTTCTGTGATATAATCGTATCATACATGTATAGCTGTTAACGGACCGCACTTTGACCTTTACTCTTTACCTTTACCTTTACCTTTAGCTTTAGCTTTACTGGTAACCCTTGGCCTTTTGGCTTTGATCATAACCGGCGGTAGATGAGGAGTCTTTTTTATTTTCTCCCGTTTTACTTTAATTTTGGTTAATTTTACCCGTTTGTTTTATTAAATTTGAATTTTATTTTATTTTATTATACTTCATTTCGGTATGCGTGTGCATATAACAAAAAAAAAACAATGTCGAAAAAATATCGCCACCCTTGTACATGGAATAATACGGTCCCTTCCCCGTTCTCTTATAAATTCTTATTTTTCTTCTTATTTTTTTTTCCTTTTCCCCCCTTACACTTTTCCTTTTCCTTTTCGTTTTTTTTTCGTGTATTTCCCCAGGCTTTTACCGCGGTTTTGTAGAAAATCAAACAATTCTCTTATTGATTATGACTCCGCGGAGACGCTGGTGAACGAACGGAACGGTTCCCGGTCCCGCTTAAAATCCCCCAAGAGAAAATTTGAAATTCCAGCTAACCAAATATTGACGTGACTACATTTTTACCTTTTCTTCTTTTTCTTATTTTTTTTTTTTTCTCAGATAATCTTTTTCCTCTCTCTCTCTCTCTTCATTTCTCTGACTTCTTTTTCTGCTGTATTTTCTCAACCGGGTTGGCGAAAGAAAGAAAAAAAAAAAAAACCCCTCCCCGTCTTTACATAATACTTTCTTTTATTGTTCTTTTTCCTTTTTTTTTTCGTCGGTTTTCTCTTCCTTTCCGCCTTTCCTCTTCTCCCTTCGAAATCGCATAAATTTTGTCTCATATATTGTCTTATTCATTCCAAAAAAAAAAAAAGAAACGAAAAGGCAAATTAAAAAAAAAAAAAAAAATGAACCACCCTCGCGGAAATCTAAATCCGGCGAGTAGTACCAGACCCTAAACAGTTTGCCGCAATTGTAAATACGTAAGGTCCGGATACCGAAATCCCATCAGGCCCTTATGGTGTTCCTTATAACGCTCGGAATGAAAAAAAGGTCCGTACGTGGCAATCCTACAAGGCAACCCTCTTTGTGCCTTGAAACAATAACGCAGGCTCTTATCAGGGCCATATCGGTTCCCTATGATGGCTCTTGATTTATTCCCGTAAAAATTAAAATTTACAATAAACGCGGAAAGGTTTAGAAAAAAAAAAAAAAATACTTCGAATCATTTTATAAGTTCGGTTATATAATTCGCCCGATAAAAGGCGGCGCCCTTAGCCGTATTCTGTCCGGGTCGGACGGGCGCCGTAAACACGGAGCATATCAGATCGTCTTGGTTAATAATAAGAGCAGCTTCCCTGGAGCCTTGTGATACTTTCTGAATCAGGCAGCCTGATCAGGACCCGACACTAGCCTTTTCTTACGACAGGGCAAAATGAGGGAATTTTCACACAGCTGTAATTCTCTATGCGTATGTGTACAGACAGATATACGTATACATACGTATATATAAAAAATATAAATTACACTTTTATATTTATATCGCAATATAAATTTCGGTCATATATGTGTATATAATATATAAAAATCTGCGCGCGCACGCGTGTTTGTGTATTGCGTGTGTATTTGAATGTCTTTTTGTCTTACAATCGATTCTAACTGACTGACTTGATTGATTGATTGATTGAATGAATGAATGAATGACTGACTGATCGACAACGACAAGGACTAATTCAAACACTTGTCTCTAGAGTCTATAGCGAAACTAAAAGAACGATGAAAATGAAATGAAATGAAAATTCTTTATTATTATTACAATAACGATATTTGTAAATGAAAAAAGATGGGGAGGGAGAGAGAGAGAGAGAAAGAGAGAGACACACACGGATGTTTCGAAAACAGTTTTCATCCGGGTTTTCTTTTTTTTCTTTTTTTTTTCTTTCACGTATCCTTCTCCTCGGAGTAAACTTTCCCTTTCGAATTTAAATACCTACACGCCGTCCCTTTAAACACACGCACGCATACACCTATATGCATACAGGTATAATAATGATACAAATGCCTACGGTTGGAATATTTTATGCATGCATGCATCCATATATATGTTTCATTTATAAATGCCTACGTAACATACGGTATAAGAAGAGGTCGATAACGAAAAAAAAGAAAAAAAAAAAAGTAAAATTCAAAAAGTCCTCTCTTTTTTTTTTTCCTTTTTCCTTTTTCTCCCAACTTGTCGGAAACGGAAAAACCGCGCGTATTAATATTAAACTAAGCGTAGCTTGCGCGTGTGCGCGTTTGTGTGCGGGATTCGAGACGATATGTCCTTTGGCTCTGGTGTTAAGGTAGGCGAGGGAACAGCTCAGCTCTCGGATTCGAGTGATTAGACCAGTCTATATCCACGACCACTACATACGTTGGTAGACGAGGCCTTGACCCCTCACCCCCTTGCCCCCTGCCCACCGCCAACCTTAAATTTCTATCCTATATTAGGTAGGTGGTAGTTGTATTGGTAGCATTAGTAGTATTACGAGTATTACTAGTACGTTGGTAGGTATAGCTGCTTTTCCGGCATGGTCTTGCTCCGTTCTTCTCCTACCTATGTATGTATACGTATACCTACCTACCTACCTACGGACTAACGAACGGACGGACCGACCTGTACGTACCTACCCCGCGCTTGCCCATCGATTTTCTTCGGCTATAAACGACGCGACTACTACGCGACGTAGCCTTATACTAGTACATACTTTGGTATATATATATATATGTATATGTACACATATATATATATATATACATATTTATATGTATATATGTACCGCGCGTAGTATACGTAGTGTATATATATATGTATATATACGTACATATACCTATCTGAGTACAGTTTAACGCCTCGCCCGCAACAGGCTAACAATAAGTGAATTCGAGCCCTTCGCTCTCTTCCTTGTCGACCGCGTTTATCGAGTTTATCTCTCTTTATATACTATATAGCATATACCTATACCGAGTCTAAACTTTAACCGCACCAGCTTTTGCTTTTCTTCCTTCTTTCTTTCTTTCTATCTTTCTTTATTTATTTTATTCGAAACAAAGGAAAGGAAAAAAAAAAGAGAGAGAGTTTTTCACCCCAAAAATGTTATCCTTGTCGTTCTTTTGTGTCCCCTTTTTTTTATTTCTTGTTCAACATTATCTTCCGCTTTTGTCGTTACACACGCATATGTATATGCGTGTGCGACGAATTAGTTAGAGTATGAAAATCGAGATAAGGTGGATTAAAAAATTAGGAATTTTTTTTTTATATATTGTTAAAATAGTCTTGAAAATTCCGGCAAGAAAAATTGAAATTGAAAAAAATAAAATAAATTCTAAATCGAGTCAATAATGAACAAAATAAAAAAAAAAATACATGAAATAAAAACACGTATAGGAATCTCGTACTCGGCTATAGAAGATGATGATCATCGCGTCGTTTAGAGTCGACCTAAAACGGGATGCGATGGGATGCTGCTCGCCCTCGGAGCAAACAGATTAGGGATCAACCCTAGCGGATTAAGATTAGGGGTTTTGAATTAAGATCAAGATTACAAGATATATATGTATATACGTATATATATATATATATACACATACACATATATATATACACGTATATGTGTATGTGAGATGAGCGTAAACGCAAACGTTGCAGAAATAGTCTCTCGTCGTTGCAAAATCGTCCTACGCTCCAATTTCGAATGAATACAGCGATTTCGAGAATATACATACATACATGTATGTATACACATATATAGGTATATATGTGTATATGTAGTATATCTACGCCTTATACATACGTATATACACATGTTATCTATTATACACGCTTATGTATAGTATACGTATATATCCACGTTGGTACAACGATTACATACATATAGGGTAGATACAAAGCGAATATCTACATATGTATATATATATATATATATTTGTGTGTGTGTGTGTATAGGTACGTAGATATATATACTCGCCTAAACGCATACATCTACGTGTACCGTAGGTATCCGCAGGTGTACGTGTGTATATAAGCGTACACACGCATACATACATACATATACTGAATTCACAATATATTCAACGAAGAGCAAATGCGACGTCGACGCGCGACGCGACGCGACACGACACGACGCGCTGCGCTACGATGCCGCGGTATTTCTGTCGGCTCCCTGCTGTATTTGCTCAACGTTTCCGCCCGAGTTCAAAATCAGCCCTCCTCTCCTTTCTCCCTCTCTCTCTCTTTCTCTCTTTCTCCGTATATAGATATACACATATATAGATATACATACATTCACACACGTATACTGCATATCAACCCTACCTACCCTCGCGGTAGCGTATGCGGTGTTGTAATTGGGCCGCATCATCCGAAACTTCGTCCTACAAACCCCTCTTTCTATCTCTCTCTCTCTTTCTCTCTGTTCTCTTTCTCTCTGTTCTCTGTTCTCTGTTCTCCGTTCTCCGTTTTCCGTTTTCCCTTTCGCCTCTCGCCTCTCATCTATACAGTTTCCGCGCTCTTTCGCGAAGGCTCTTTCTCGTGCAAAAACCGCGGCCACAAAACGCGCGTAGACTCGAACGCCGTCACTTAATCCCACCTATATCTTCGCTTCGACCCTTATAGTAAGAGTTCACCGGTGGATCGGTTAGCGATGCCCGGGAAATCGCGTTCGAAAAACGGTCTTATCTTCATTAAAATAAAATTGTCGCAAAGAAAAAAAAAAAAAAACGAAAGTAAGAAACTAGATAAATCGAATAAAGCAAAAGAAATAATAACAACAACAACAATAATAATAATAATAATAATAGTAATAATAATAGTAATAATAATAATAGTAGTAATAATAATAATAATGATAATAATATACATATTTTTATAATCTGCACGCAGTCACGTGGTAGACTTATAGTATATACACGATTTACCGTTGAATACGCCGATGCATTGGTTTATAGTAGCGTATACTACTCGTAGAGAACTCCCCCGAACTTCTATATACCGATATTATTACGTATGGGTGTATATAGGTAGACCTACGTTCAAAAAGTTGTTAGAACGTGAACCTCGCGGTTTTAGCGCGGCAGCAGGATGGGATGGGATGGGATGGTAGGGTAGGGAAGGGTAGGGTGCGTGGGCGGACGGTGGTATGGTGCGGTGCAGTGACGATGGTTATGGGAGGACGGGAGAGAGAAAGAGAGAGAGCGAGAGAGAGAGAGAGAGAGAGAGAGTGAGAGCGAGAAGGTAGGGTAGGGTAGGGTCGGGTAGGAGTTGCGAGGGTTGCCAGCGAGCACCGCGGCCCAGGATGAGGAAGAGAGGAAGTATAGGAGGGGAGTCGCTCGATAACACTGCGGCACGGGCATTCGCTCGCACTCGGAGCGACGAGCTGCCTACCTACCTACCTACCTACCTACCTATCTACCTACCTACCTACGACGGCGGCGGCGAGCACCTTCGACGGGAATCCCGGTCGTTTGATCCTCGCTTAACTTACTTGACATTTTACGTATTTTTTTATTCTTTATTTCTCTACGTAATTTTTCGAATTCCTTCACCTCCGTTTGATTTTTCATTTTTCCTCAGCTCGTAATTCAGCCTACAAGTGTTTTAATTATAATCATACGTACAGAGTAGAACGAGTGAGTAATTATTGGGTAACATTTCGAAGAAAACTCGACGAATATTATTTACGCCGGTCGTATTCCGAGGTCGGATTACTCTTGAAATTCTGAGACTAAATTTTCTTTAACAAAAATTCGAGGGTACGATAGTTTCCGAGATACGGGGAAGATCCTAGTTGAACAATCGCAGTACTTACGGGCGCCACGGACGGGGGGCTCGGTCACGAGCGGAAGTCGCGCGGTGCCCTGTCCATGTGACCTGTGTACGCTCCGCGATTGGTCGACTAAGATCTTTACGTATAACTCGGAAACTATTGGTACCTCGAATTTTCGGTAAAGGAAATTTAGTCTCAGATTTTCACGGGGAATCTACCCTAAAAATATGGAGAGCCCAACCTGAATCGTACTTCACATATACATGTATATATATTTATTTTATTTTATCCTTTTTTTACGATTTATAACGTACCTGTACACCTTGTATAGTTGATTGAGCAATGAATGACAAAAATTGAGTAAAAAAAGAAAAAAAAAAGCTCATCGCTCTTGAATATGCTGCTAAAGCTCTGGAGCTTCGTATAGTATGTAATATATAATTGAAAATTATAAATCCTGGGCACGATGGCTCCTGAGCTTCGAGTTTTTTTTTTTTTTTTTTTTATTGTTTATTCGCGTGTCTACACATGTGTATTATATTCATATTAGAAAAAATCAAGAAAAAAATAGCAAAAAAAAAAAATCTGTAAGCGCGATCTGATAATAATGACGAAAATAATAATTATTGGATCTTATCGAAGACAAGCGATAATGAAAATACGATTCGGAATTGAATAAGGCAATATAGCAATCCGTTATTTCATACAGCGTGAGATTATACATGCAATAGCCTCGCGGCTCTAGTGTAATTGAAACGAAGTCTTCTCACTTCGAGAAAGCGAGCGAGAGAGAGAGAGAGAGAGAGAAAAGGGTGTCTTATCGTATATATATCGGATGTAACCAATAAAATGATCTTTGTGTCGCAATCACCGCACTACTCGAATAGAAGCCCACGTAATATCGGATTCCATGCATTGGTATGTGTGCATTCGTGTACGTATTCGTGTATTACACAGACGGTGTTCGAGAGCGGGTAAAGTTCTGAGCTCTTTGGGGGGGACCGTGCAGTATAAAGGGCGTAGCAATTCCGCAATTGATTGGCACAGCTAATTACCCCTATCATTTATAATTGCTATAAACAGGTAACTGCGATTACGTATACGGTATTTGTCGATTTTTCTTTTTTCTTTTTTTTTTCTCTTTCAGCTATTTTTTCTCCCCTTTTCTTTATTTTCTTACATTCCTTTCGTTTACGTAAAATTCAATTTCGATCCATGTAATATTACTATACAAAATTTTCTAATTGAAAGTAAATTCAATTAATAATTTCAACAGTCATAGGTGAAATATTCATTGACTGTCTCAATATTATTTCTATAATTGTAAAATCGTTATTCTATTAGTTTATTTATTTATTTATTTATTTTGATTCATACAATTACTGAAAAAATTTCATATTGTCTGTTCACGTAATAAATATCATCGATTCAGCTAATTTCGATGAATTATATTCGTAATAAAAATTTCCCTGAATCAATTAAAAAGGAAAAAAAATTGAAATTAATTTATATATACGTATATGCGTTTGAATCAATTAATCCGTAATGAATTTTAATAGCGGAATGATGAAAATGATGAAAGATTGAAAAGGGAATTTTTCGGTTATGTCGATGGTATTCATGTTCGGAAACTGAAAGTTTGTTTTTCATTTAAATTCAATTTACGAATAATACCTATGTCGATATTGAAAATGCATTTGACGAGTAGCAGAGCGCGAGTTGAATCGGGTGAAATTAACATTGGGATGGATTGCGCACCTGTATTCAGTATACAACCAAAGCTAATCTAGAAATTCTAGGAGTTAATTCGAAATTTCGAAATAACTACGCGGTTTGCAGCTACACGTATGTATACGGTGACATCGAATCACCTATTTACCTGCATCTACATTCCGCCGCGTAGATATACATACATATATGTATATAAAAACACTAAATAAAAAATGCAACATTTACTATGAAAATATATATATATTTATGTTTATTATGAATTGTTTATTTATTCATTCATTTTTTTACATCAAATTATGTGAGTGGATTCGAAAGAGATTTTTTGTCTATATTCACTAATTATTATTGACGCAACAGCGATTGCGATTCTTTTGATGAAAATCAAGTTTTTTTTGATACACCGTTACCCAATTATACCCTTAAACAGGGAATGAATCATTTCTTTGTATAATATATGAATTTCACCCTGCCTGACTCGAATCTTCGATATTTTTGTATGAAAATATAGGGTCGGGTGCGAATGAAAGAACGATGAATCGGATAAGACATTTTAATCCGAAAAAGGAGTAACGGACTTTGCGTACAGTTTTCCGAAAACAGCCTCAATTAGGTATATTAATTTGATGAAAAAGCCGAGAAAAAGTAAAAGAAGAAGAATAATAAGAATGATAAAAGTTTCTTTAATTAATAAAATTAAAAAGTAGATCGAATTATTAAGATAATAAAATTAAACTAAAAAGCTGCTATTATATATACTATATATACATATATATTCACACGAAATTAATCGAATTAATTATAATTCTTCATTCGATTTACCTAACTCCCCGATTCAACCGGCAATGGTGGAGCAGGTAGTATCGGGATTCCCGTAAATTACTTCGGTTACATTCAATTCTATATACCATAAGGGATTTTCAACTCCAAAGTACCGTATAATACGCGTCCTATAAACTTCGACCTTTGACCTCTTTGACCTCTATCACTTACTCTCTCTCTCCCGCCCTCCCTCCCTCCCTCCCCTCGTCAGTTTCTTCTCGCCCAACATCAGGGTTCACGCGTCACGTGTCACGCGTGTAATTAACTCGGCCCCGTGACACTTTCCGAGTTAACCTCACCGCCCTAAATATAACAGCTGTTGCAATTTAATCAGTGAAATTTTCACCATCGAATCATCTTCTCTCCCGCTATCGACGTTGATATAATATATGTATGAAATATAGTTTAAAGATACGGATATACGCGCCGCAGGACTTACGACGTTTTTTTTTCCATCACTCGACCGATTTTCAACTTCAAGTTTTTTTTTTATTTTTACATATTTTTAGGTTCTTCATGTAAAAATACCTCACACTCTTTTTTGTCTTCTTCCTTTTTCCTTTTTCCTTTTTACTTCGTCGAAACGGGAAGTTGAAAGAATTGAAACAAAACAAAAAAGATGATCGAACTAACGACGGAGAGCCATAAGTACAGCTAACAACGGATACAAGCGGTCTTTTTACACTCGGCATTTTATACCAATCCCATCTATATTTATCTCCGCAATGGATTTCGGGGAAGCTATATGCCGCAACGTATACGCTACCTACCTGTACACCCAGGTCCTCGACCTCTCTGGTTAAACCAGAGCAGGTACGTCGTTGGCAAGTTCTCGTTCGTTACTCCGGCTACTAGTTACCCTGCAGTACCACCAGCCACCAGGACCAGCGGCAGTGAGAATTTGTTGCGCGGTCTCTGCGAGGCTCTCGGCACACACGTATTCGCGTAGCTTTTCCGGTTAGTTCGTAACATACGTATACGGGAAAACCTGAGCGTCGTCGTGCATCGGAGGCCGTAAATGGGGCGCTCCAAACGCTAGGGCTATCTTCCAGGCGCGATTTCTTCGAAACCGTTACCGGTAGGGAGAAAGTGTAAAGAACCTTTTTTGTAGCAAATTTAGTTTACTCCGTTTTTGTACTGAACTATTTTTATCGTAGGATCGACGGATTCCGAGATATTTCCGAAAAACTATTTTTTCGTACCCTTCACGCCGCCGTTTTTAGATGTTCCGAACAGCTGATCAATGCCAACTTTCGAGAGGTTTTTCCGAAGGCCGTAAATGGGGCGCTCCAAACGCTAGGGCTATCTTCCAGGCACGATTTCTTCGAAACCGTTACCGGTAGGGAGAAAATGTAGAGGACCTTTTTTGTAGGAAATTTAGTTCACTTCGTTTTTGTACTGAACTATTTTTATCGTAGGATCGACGGATTCCGAGATATTTCCGAAAAACTATTTTTTCGTACCCTTCACGCCGCCGTTTTTAGATGTTCCGAACAGCTGATCAATGCCAACTTTCGAGAGGTTTTTCCGAAGGCCGTAAATGGGGCGCTCCAAACGCTAGGGCTATCTTCCAGGCACGATTTCTTCGAAACCGTTACCGGTAGGGAGAAAATGTAGAGGACCTTTTTTGTAGGAAATTTAGTTCACTTCGTTTTTGTACTGAACTATTTTTATCGTAGGATCGACGTATTCCGAGATATTTCCGAAAAACTATTTTTTCGTACCTTTCTCGCCGCCGTTTTTAGATGTTCTGAACAGCTGATCAATGCCAACTTTCGAGAGTTCTTTGCCTTCGGCCAAAACGAGGTTGTATACCAAAAATGAGCTTCTTGGGACTTACTCCTATGTGAAAACCTAAAGTGACTGGGCTATATTCCGTATTTTGAACTCTCAATGGGTGACTACTGCAGGGCGAGTATGATATGATATCGGAAGATGGTAGTTTTGCTAGGAAAAAGGAAAAATAGATTTTTTTTCTTCCTTCCCTTCCCTCCTTTTTTTTTCTTTTCTTTTTTTTTTCTTTTTGGATAATCGGGGATTTTTGTTTTTGTTTTCGTTTTTTTTTCGTACATTTTCAGGATATACATCGCCTTGTATAAACAAACATATGCCCATGCATGCCCAAGGGCCGCATTTGCCTAACGAGTCCTTCGCGCTACGCGATATATACACCCCCCAGTCCGCCTTCACCTCCTCAACCAACCTACACCCAAGGTTTTTTTTTTTTTTTTTTTTTTTTTATATCCCTCGTAGCTCTTATCCCTCGGCCTCGTCGTTGCTCACACGAAAAATATTACGGGTAGTTCCGAAGATTTTTTCCCCCTTTTTTTTTACCTTTTTTTTACATTTTTTTCTTTTTCCTCTTTTCCCTCTACTTCCCCGTCGATTATTTTATTTTATTTTTATTTTTATTTTTTCCTATGAAAACAGAAAACCGAAAGAGAGAAATAAGAATTTTCTCTTTTTTTTTTTGTCTCGCTTTTTTTGTATATTATAAAAACCCGAAAATAATCTTCATTGAACGCATAATTTTTTTAGACTTTACAAAATCGAAATCGGCGTTTTGTTTCGGAGCCCGAAGGATTCGGAAACGAATAACTTTTCGCGAGAGGGAAAGAGAAAAAAAAAAAAAAGAGAAGAAAAAAAAAGAAAGAAAATCCCGAAATTCTTAAAATAATTTCCGTCAAAATTTGAAACAATTTTCTCCACCTCAGAACATCCGTCTTGATAAAGTGGCTTTGCTGTATCAGCCGCCGCTATACCGCTACTGCCGCTCCCGCTCCCGTTCCTGTCTCGTCTCGTTTCATCTTCGGCCTATACCTTAATCCGAGTCACTGTCTAAATTTTCATTTTCACCTTATCAAAGGTGGAGCTCGGAGCTGAAATAAGGACCTACCCCTAACACCTAATATCGCTTTAGTTATACCGTATAAAGGTATGTACCTACACACCGTGCGCTGCACGCCGGTATAAAATATAAGATTTTACCGAAATAGAAGAGAACCATCCGAACGAATGTTTTTTGTTTTTTTTTCTTCTCGTTTTTTGGTTTCAATCGACATATTCTCGGATTTTCGCTCATCGATTCAGTCAGTTTTTCGAGTTTTCTTAAATTTTTAATTTTTTTTATAAATACGCTCAATCGGTAACGCGGATTTGTATACCGTTTAATTTTTAGCGATTTTCGCAACTTTCAAGCTTCTGGTAATACGGTTTTTATTCGGACATACGTTGTACCGCGTACAAGGGAATTTTCGTGATTAGAATTCGCTCGGTATTCGAAGAATCGCACATACATTTCATTTTTCACCGTAACTTTTTCATTGTTTATTCATTCGCTTCGGTCCCCCGTGTAATATGCAACGAAATATGGAAGAGAAAATATCGATTCTACGTACCTAATTACGACATACCTCTGTTCATTGGGAATTTTACAAATTATCGAATCTCTTACATTCTGAAGCGAGTTGTTTGCGCTTGGCGCAAATTCTAGAGCCAAAATTCATCCGCGAAGCGATTTTTGAGTTTGGAAAACGTCCAGTTCTTCGTACGTATGCGTATGGAGCATATAGCCTCGAATATCGCGCTAGGGTCGGCGCCTCCTTCTGCTGTCGCTTATGAATTATTCAATCGAAAAGATACTACGGTACGGAATTGGTAACCGATTGTTGGTTTGACAACGTCCTCTCGATTTTACGTGCGGCGTCGCGACGCGGTCGCCGCGTATCCTACCCGCGAATATTCGAGGAGCCCGTCGCACCTCGACTTCACCTTTCATTTCCTTTCCTCGCCTTTCCTTTCCTTTCCTTTCCTTCCCTTTCCTTTGGGTATACCTCCGTACCCGTGTAGTTTGGAATTCAGAGACCGAACAGCCGTTTCAAAGAGCCGACATTTCTGAAATTCCAAACAGCATTCATTCTACTACGGTTTTACCTCCCGCGGGTAGAGGAGGAAGGAGGAGGTAGGGCGAAACGCGACTGCCTTTCGCCGGAGATTGGCGACCCTGCACAATTCGATTTAACTCACACACTGCGCTGTACGAGCCCCGCCGGACGTAGGTACGATTGCTTACGTATATATGGAGAGAAAGGATTGCGAAAAATTTTCGGATTTTTCCTGAATTTAAATACCCGAATACGCTTCTACAAAATAGTCCTGAGATTCCGTAAAATTCCGTTTTCTTTATCAGCTTACATCGCTGTCATCGCGGAGCGTGCCATTTGACGATGGGACAAGTATACCGCGAAAAGTTGTTAATCCATCGATTCGTGTCTAGAGCTGCCTCGTGAGCTCTCAATCTTATCAAACTTGGAATAATTGTTCGGAATCCCTCCGCGTCGGATCAACCGGGTTTTTCGAACCTCGTTACCGACTATTTTTCCTCGACTTGTAAATCTGGGTCGAGTCTATTCCCGTTCGAAGGCGACGTCGCGACGAAGGAAGACGCGATATCGAACGTACGATTTTCGATAATAGTAAGCAAAGATGAAAGGCATTCCGGGCGACACTCGTACGAGTAACGAGTCTCGAGTCGGGAGAAAAACCACCCCCGCGGCCCCGACTCGGCGCGTTTTCGGCCGAATTTGAAACGCCGTTTTTCCTCAAATTTGGAAAACGTGTTCCGACGATTATCCACCGATCCGAAGAAAGGCGCCGCGTTTCATCCCGATCGTGAATTATTCCAGAAACCGATCGTACGCAGAAACTTTCGAGGATACGCTCGATCGGATTTCGACGAAATTGAATTACCCAAAAGTTAAAAAACAAGAAAGAATTTGTGTGTCTTTGGGAATGCTAATGCGCGAATTGGTAGATCATAATTTTGACATAATTTCCTCCCCTGCAATAGAACAGCTAAAGCATATAGTAATTTTGGTTTGCTTGTTCGTCGCAGTACAATAGCATCGCAGGGGTCTTCTCGCTGATGGGAGTGTTAACTTTGGTCCCTTCGAGGTTCGAGGTTCGAGCTTCGAGCTTCGACCTTCGACCCAAAATCCTAAAATCCCAGAATCCAAGGATTCCTGCGAATCCTAAGGGAGATTATTCGCCTCACGGCCCCACGCACACGCCGCCATTAGGCTATAGTATCCCCTAAACCCAAAATCGCCCGATTCATGCTACTGGGAAATTTTTGATTTCCCCGTTTACCTTATAGCTACGATTTACCCAATTTTTGGCAACCAAGTGTCCAAGACAGAACTGCACCTAATTGATGATATTTCTTCGCGAAATTCTTGTATAAAAAATAGTTAACTCATCTTTTTTTTTTCTAATTTTTTTTTTTTTTTTCTTTGAAACGATCATTTCTACTTTGAAAATTTTCAAAACGTCACCTACACGCGCTACATATATATTTTTAACATATATCTACGTACGTGTATACCTACAATGCGTCTCTGTACGACCCGGGGGGCAACCGCTGGCTCTACATGACCGTTTCACCAGGATCGATCGAAGGACGTAGAGAGAGGACATTCGATAACTACCAGTCAAACTGTGAATTTATCTCTTTTCCAACTTCCGATTTATTATATACCTACTTGGAACTCTACAACTGTACTAAAAATTTCATCGTTTTTTCCTACATATACATATAAAAGATACTGCAGTGTCCGAGAAAAAAGGAAAAAAAAATATACATCGAACTTTTACTCGTTCCGGCTCTCTTTCCTCGATCATTCCTCGTAACCAATGATCGTAAATAAATGAATTGTTTTCGTAAATTTTTATTTCGTTTTCTCGCTAATGACGGATTTTCACGCGAAGTCAATTCTCCCGAAAGAAGAGGCTTGTGGCTGTTGTATTCCCTATGTAATCAACGCAGGGAGACGAAGACACGTTTTTAGTGAAAAGAAGAAAAAAAATTATAACCTGGCAAAAAATTAAGACATCAAATTCGTTTTGGGCTTATTTTGAAATGAGAGAATCTACAAGTATCTGTAGAAAAATAACTGGGGCTTTGAGATCGAGCTTGATGGGCTACGGGACGGCCTGAAAGAGGGGATCGTTTAAGGGTGCAAAATTACTCCGAAGTTTCGATCCCGAAGAAGCCGGCTAATAATTTTTTTTTTTTTTATACACACGCCCGAATCCTTTCCCTTCAAAATGATACCAAAACTAATTCGATATCTCGACTTTTTTAGCAAATTTATCATTTTTCTTGTATCAAAAACGTGGCTGTTGTATCCCGAGGTGAATAACGTGGGAAATAGAAATCCCGAAACCGAGCTACGGGCAGCGGAGAAAAAAGAAAAAAAGAAAAAGAGAGAAAAAAAAAGAAAAATATTTCAATTACGGGTATTCCCTTATTTCCTCATTTCTTGACATGGGTAGTAGAATCTGTCCGTCTGTCTGTCCGCCTTTCCGTCTGTCTGGATTGCTGTAGGAGTAAAAGATTTTTCGACTAGAATAAATTCACGGACGAATGAGTATCGGGGAAATAGATGACTAGGTGGGGTGGGAAGAAGGGTGGGTGGCTCGTTGGTGGCCTAGATCCACAAGAAATCTTTTTCCCGTTTATACTTATATATCATTTTTATTATTATTTCTTATCTCTATGTACACATATAACATCATTGTTATTATTTATCCTCTGATATTGCTTCCCTTCCCCTACCCTTACCCTTACCTTCTCTTCGGTGGTTCGCTTCCTTCCTTCCTTCCTCTTCGCCTTATATGATGCAGGTGAACATCGAGACGTCCATTCGTACACCCCCCACAGTTTTGTCGTCACCCTTCTTACATGTTTCCAAAATTAAAAGAAAATTGCTCCATCGATGAACAAAGCTGGAGAATTAGCCATGCATCGCGTTAGGGGTGGATTCAGTCCGCAACGAATTCGACGTCGGACATTAGAGGGTCCCAACCAGCACCCAAATGAGCAGTAGTAACCGATAGGAGGAGGTCAGAGCTGGTCAGGGCACGGCGATGTTTCGCGATGATGTTTTTCTTACGTCCGATTAACCTGTCAGTCAATATTTTCGTAAGGTCGGTAGAGAAAGTTCGTAGGGGGTTTTATTATTCTTACCCTTGTTGCTGGATAATATAAAGGATGAAGCCTCCGTGTTACGAGGAACAGAGGCGGAAAGATCCCTCTTCCTTCTTCGGGAAATCGTATAGGGTGAGGAAATCGATGCCACCGGTCGGTCGCAAGGTAGAAGTATGAGGTAGGAAGGAAGGAAGGTGGTAGGTAGGTAGGTATACGTACTTTACACACAGTATACGTATAGGGGATGTTGTAAGGTCGGTACCTCCTATATAGGATAAGGAAGGAGAAGTCGAGGGGTGCCGAAGATCCCCGTTTGTGCGCGTGAGCGCCCTTCTTCTCTCCTCACCCTTATTCCTTTGTCTGTGTGTCGGTAGTCGTCTATGTTTTACGGGTTGTCGATGGCGAATGGGAATCGTGTGTCGAATACGACTCGAGACATTTGTACGAAGAGAAGAGAAGAGAATAGGGAAGTCGAGGAAAGAAAAAGGAAGTGGAGGAAAAGGAGAAGGTTAGACCTCTGCAAGTCAGGGAAGTGAGTTCGAGTCGTTCGAGTCTAGGCCGCGAAACTAACATAAGGGATGAATTTTTGCTGCTCGGATACCCCTAGGAGGATAACAAAGGGAAATAAATAACCGTTCGGGAAATTAACGTCATTTTCAGTTAAGGGATGATCCTGAATCAACTATCTATGTAGTTCTCGCTTTTAGTGGGTCTAAAAATCGATTGATGCTTTATAAAAGATCGAAGAATGATCGGAGGTCGTTCATCTGAGATTTAATAATCAGAGGATTTGTGATCTTGTTTTTTTAATTTTTGGGTAATTCATTATCCTCGATCGGTGCTACTCCATGCGAACTATCGAGCGACATAATTCCGTCGAAATCCGATCGAGGGGTATCCTCGAAAGTTTCTGCGTACGATCGGTTTCTGGAATAATTCAAGATCGGGATGAAACGCGGTGCCTTTCTTCGGATCGGTGGATAATCGTCGGAACACGTTTTCCAAATTTGAGGAAAAACGGCGTTTCAAATTCGGCCGAAAACGCGCCGAGTCGGGGCCGCGGGGGTGGTTTTTCTCCCGACTCGAGACTCGTTACTCGTACGAGTGTCGCCCGGAATGCCTTTCATCTTTGCTTACTATTATCGAAAATCGTACGTTCGATATCGCGTCTTCCTTCGTCGCGACGTCGCCTTCGAACGGGAATAGACTCGACCCAGATTTACAAGTCGAGGAAAAATAGTCGGTAACGAGGTTCGAAAAACCCGGTTGATCCGACGCGGAGGGATTCCGAACAATTATTCCAAGTTTGATAAGATTGAGAGCTCACGAGGCAGCTCTAGACACGAATCGATGGATTAACAACTTTTCGCGGTATACTTGTCCCATCGTCAAACGGCACGCTCCGAGACGATAGAACGTTAAAGAATCAGAACTTTTCACAAACCACCCCGAATTCAGTACACCTACTTGGGTATCATAATTCGGTTTTAATTTTCCGCGATATTTTCACCTCATTCCATCGTACTTTGAGTATTTCTTTTTCATTCAATACCGGAAGCTTTCTTTTTCACTTAAGACGCTTTTCCCATTATATTGTTGATTGAATACCGATTCAATTATCCGACCCCTGTTCATCGGCTGTCATTCTATAAACGCGTAATTCCATAATCCGTATGAAATAAACGTTTTACGTTTTACCCTGGCATTTTATACGTACGTATGTATATCTATCCATCTACGTACGCAGGATACCTTATATACCCACACCTAATAATTCTCAAACGATTTTCACCTCAATTATCGTAATCGTACCGCACCTTGAATCACCGGAGCTCTTTTTCACCCCATAAAACCTTCTAATTATCACCCTCCCTTCAACCATTATACACACATGTACGTATACAGATATACAGATGCATAGATACATCAACTAACACACGGAGGCATCCATATTAACTTCACCAAGCTCTTTATCAATCCCCTTGACAAAATTCCGCGGCGTTAATTTCCGCGGGATTTATTCCGCCCACATATGTATGCGTGTATATATACACGTACGGAGTATTCAGTTTCGCCCGGTGGATTGATCGGCGAGAGGAGAAGGACTGGGAGTGAAGAAAACCGGGATAAGATCCTTCATTCCGGTGTTGGCGATGGTGATGGTTCGTGACGTTTCCCTTCTCTGGTCTCTCGTTTCTTCTCGAACGGGATAGATAAGGGAAGAAGGCCGTGGGCACAGCATGGGAGGGGTTTCTTGCAGAGAAATACCCAGAATTCCTATTATAGGACAGAAGACGACGTTCATCAATGTTAACGGTGGTGGAATTTTTGTCCTGTCTACACTTTCGGTGGGCCAAACTATTCGTCTTCTTCCCCGGGCTGCAGAGTTTCCTCAGAGTTTACCATTCCACCTTTTCACTTCGAACGGATGAAAACGAACGAACGAACGAACGAACTGTCGCGTTTTTGCTACACGCTACCGCGTCTCTCGTTTTCTATCTTTTCCCTTTCTTTTACCATTCCTTTTTTCTTCTCTTCTTCTCCTTTTTCTCTTTTTCTCTTTCTCTATTCCCTCCGGCGTTGCCACCCCCATTTTCTTCCTCTTTCGCTATCATCCTCGTCCTCGTCCTCGTCCTCGTCCTCGTTGTCGTCTACAGGATCTCCCGTTAATCCATTGCACTGCGTATAGTCCTGGGATTAGCTTTTCCGCTTGAATCTGCACAACGCTGCACCGGAGGGTAAAACCCGAACAGGTGTATCTACGTGTTACATCAAAAGGGTGTTCTCATACTCTTATCTAAATCCTTCGTATAAAACAGTATTTTTTTTTAAAAATTTTCCTCTCTTATACAACGTTTTACAATTATTTCTTTTCACCTATAAATTGAATTTTCGTTCACAAAAATTTCATAAACGAATCTTTGTTAATAAGATTCGACCCTGTATTTTATAGCCAAAGTGTTTTCAGGTTCGGCGAGAGCAACTTTTTCACGATCATTTTATTTTTTAACCCGATTTTGTTTTTTGATTTTCTGTATTTTGTTTTTTTGTTTTTTTCTTCTTCAGCTTTGGTTATTCGCCTATCCTTCATTATATCGTACTTTTTCGCCCGTTAGACTAACGCGCACATAAATATATGATATCGCATCGGGGGTATAAGGTTGAGGGGGGCAATTCACTCGATTCGGATGAAATATTAATTAAGAGTCCGCGCAGAACCTTTCGCGGGGTTTTTATTTGCGGAAAAAGATGAGAAAAAATGAAGAATAAAAATTACTACGTTATACCGTACCGTGCAGATACGTATTCAGAAGAATATCTCTTTCAGATATGAAGAGAGAGAGAAGGAAAGAAAGAAATGAACGAAAGAAGAAAAAAAAAGGGTGTTTCTACAGAATTTTATTTTCACTTTATACGTCTTGACTCTTTCTTTTTCTTCTTCGACTTATTTTCTCTCTTTTCCTTTCTCTCTTTTCCTTTCTCTCTCTCTCTTTTATACACACTCCGAAACGAAGCTTTATGCTAATGAAATTGGACTCAGACGCTCTAATGCCCGAGTTGTCGACGCTCAAATTAATTGTAAAGTATAGATATACACACCTTACCTACCTACCGACGTTTTCGCACTCGCTTTGCCAAAGCTGGTTGTGCTACGATACAAAACCTTGCCTTGCCTTGCCTGTCTGGCTGTCTATCGCCTTCTGGCTGGCTCGCTCGCTCGCCTGCTTTTTCCTGTCTTCAGAGAAACCGGAGAACCTGGGGTAAACCGAGGTGTGAAAGGAAGACGGATATTTCGCATCGAGAGAATACAACGGTGTCACGCGCAGCGCTTTAAAACCGAATTCTATATCGCGTCTGTCCTTTAGATCCGGTTATAAATAAATTAATTTAAAAAAAAAGAAAAGGAAAAAAAAACTCACACGTCGCAAACGTCTTCAGTTTTTTCTTTTTTTTCTTGAAAATGAGACGTGAGTATCGCATTATATATATATACAGGTATACACACTATCGGAATATCGCGCTTATACTATACAGATACGTGTTTCTCTTCTCTTATAGGGGAAACTCGCGAAGTAAAGCCCCGGGCTGTTCTCGGTACAACGAGTTCTTGAAACTCTACTTATTCTCAACGTAAATATACGAACTGAGACGGAAATTTTTTTTTTCTTTTCGTTTTTTTTTCCTCCTCCTTTCTTCTTTTTTTTTTTTCTTCTTATCGTTGTGATTTACGTTCGATTAAGACAGAAGCTATAGATTCGATGAGCAAAATTTGTAAAGAGGAAAATTCATTTCGGTCCGAATTCGTTTCTACGAAGTCAGAATCATCTCGGAATTCTTCTATACAAAAAAAAAAAAAAAAAAAAAAAAATCTAAAGATAAGAAAGAACGAAAAAAAAAACCGAAAAGCAATTATATACCAAAATTGGTAACGAATACCGAGAATTATTTTATTTCATTTTCCGAAGATCCAAGTTCATCTCTCAGCGATATAAAAAAAAATCGACGTACCCAAGCGTTGGATATGTCAGGTATATCGTTCGTTTCGAAGGCGAAAGTCAAGAGAACGAAGGTTGAAGAAAAGAAAAAGAAAAAAGGTCTCCAAATTCTTGAGAATATTGTTGTAACAATGTTTTTTTTTTTTTAATTATTTTCCCATTTTTATTTCATTTTTATTTTCAATAATTCGCCGTAGGTTTGTGTTCCTGCGTTGAACCCCCGTCCAATTATGTATGCGAATAATTACCACGCGGCCTAATTAGCGCGGTTAATCCAGTGTACGCGGCAACGCATGGTACAAACTAGAGCCAACCCTCATACGTGATCTCGCCTAACTAGTGTTTCGCGTATATATATATTATATATACATATATAACACCTCCTCCGCGTACACATCTTCTCACCCTGAAAATATTCGCTAACAATATATTTCATTGAATAATACGATGAAAGGTCAACGAGAATTTGAAAAAAGAATAAAAAACCGAGGAAAAAAAACTGAAAACTAAAAACTGATATCCAACAAACATACGGGGATGAAGTTTTTCGATCTTTATTTATTTTCGTACATATCTGCGTATAATTACACATTTGTATACGAGTAGGTATACTATGTATGATATATGCCGTTTTACGAAGATCGCGAAAATTTCGCAACTCTAGCAGCGTATGACTTCTTTTTCTTTCTTTTTATTTCTTTTCTCTTCTTTTCGTTATCTTCTTTTTTTATTTTATTTTCCGTCGATCGAAAGCGGTGGGGGGCGCGTGGCGGTGCAGCAGATTCGAGCGGTTTTCCGAAAACCTCGGAAACTTTGGAAACAAGGAACCAAGTTTCCGTAGAGGTTTGTAGATTTTAGCCCACCCAGAGGTGAAACTTTACCCACCACCCACGCGAATTGTGCCAGAAGCGTTGAAAACTTTAGCGGAACGGCGATACCCTTATACTTTACTTTACTTATCCTACCAGCTATACCTCTACCTATCGCGTTTACCCTAACGTCACCCAGCCACCCTACTCGCATCCTCTCTCTCCCTCTCTCTCTCTATCTCTCTCTCTCTCCCCACATCACATCCCCCGCGGAAATTTTCGAGCGTTGATTATGATAATCAGGGATAAAATAATTGTAGAAAAAATAAAAATAAATAATTGCGAGAATCATTTTTTCTTATTCAGACAGGGTTCAAAATTTTTATTCCTTTGTCAGGAATTTGGAAAAATTCGAGTTCGATTCATCGACTACGAGTCAAACGAACATTTTTGACTCGATGAATGGCGGGAAAAAAATTATTTCGAGAACCGCAAAAGTTTCTTAATCGCAAGTCGAATCATCGCGAAAAAGTACGAAGCGAAAATGCAAGAGCGACAATGATTCGAAAATTCGAAAGAACAATAAGAGTCGGAAGACGTCTCTCTTCGTTTTCTTAATTTTTTTGTTTTTTTTTCTTGTTCCCTTTCCTTTTTCCTTTTTTCTTTCTTTTTCTTTCGAGCCAAGAAGTCACTTCCGATCCAATTTAAGTTCACGAGTAGAGAACCGCGCGCGCTCGCGCTCGTTAAACCCAATCCGCGTGGCCTTTTTTCAGTTTTCAACTAGTCGACGTATGTACCTACTCCTGGTGCGATATATACGATTATATGTATGTATACGTATATTGCACACGTATACCTACGTGTGTACGTAGGTAGGTAAAGGCGGCAGGAAGTAAGTTGAAAAAGTATCAGTATAAGTTAAGAACCCACAAATTGGTGATTACGCCAACGACCGACGACGACGGGTCTGGCAACACGTAATTAACTATTCTTATGCTCCATGGGCGGATGCTGGGTGCACTCGGTCGATAAAATCATCGTGACGGTAGAATTGCCAGGATCGTTTCCCTCACTGCACAATACAGTGCCGCAGTGCGTTAACCCTGACGATAAACCCGTATTCCCCATTCCCTTCTATTTTCGATACACCGTTTCATCGATTTCTGGTTCGCCGATTATCGATTTTGATTTGCGGGTCGAAGACTGCAGCGAATAAGACTGCGAAAAAAATTCAGATTTTGTCGTTGAAAAAATTATGATATCCCCGATTATATTTCGAGAAAGTTTGTCAAAAATTTCGAACACTATATAGTTATTTCGACATTTTCGAAATTTGAAACACTCCGCGAGTGTTGTCAGTGATTTTGCAAACAAAATAAAAAATTCGGAGTTTCGCTGAGATTGGGAAAAAATAAAAATAAAAAAAATTACTTCAATTCGTAGGAAAATGTTCTGAATTTTTTATTTCATTTTTGTTTCATTTTCTTCGAATAGTAAAAACTATTTCGACCGCAAAGGGGGGTGGGTTGCATCGAGACAACTTTGATCTCGATTAACGTGAAGTAGTTTCAATTTTTCGAAAACTTTTCGACGAACTATGAAAAATCTACAAAATCGATGATATTTTTCTATTTTTTTTTTCTTCTTTTACCAAATTTCCGTAAAATGCTCCAAAGATGCGTGAAAATTTTTCCGAAAAATCACTGCGAATACTTCGCGAAGCGTTGAAATTTCCGAGGAATCTCTTCCGGCATAGTTTCAGCGACGGTCGCAGTTTCCGGAAAATTCTCACAGATCATTTCGGACTATTTTGGAAATTATCCCCGAAGTAATTCATTGAGAAACGCTCACCTCGAATCGTTACGAAATTTTGATTTCGAGGTCAGATCTCGTCTTTACACGGTTCCGCTGTAATAAAGGGTCGAAGGGAACGTTTCCACACGAAATAGAATATAATTAAAATAGAAAAAATAAAAAATACAAAGAAAGAAAGAAAAAAAAAAGAAAAAAGAAAAGAAAAAAAAACGCAGTACATCGTGTAAAATGGCCGACCGTACACCCACCGCCACGTCGAATCCGCTAGATTATCTTGGAGGGTAAAATTTCCCTTGGGGATACGGGGCGAAGATGGAAGGAAGGAAGGCAAGCAAGCAAGCGAGCAGGCCAAGCAGGCAAGCCAGGCAGAGGCATAGGCAGACAGGCGAGCGAGTGGGTGCGGGGGTAGATCGCGTCGAAGACGCAGCCCTTGCGGACGTACGCGTTAATGGTCGGTTGGCTGGTGCTAATTGATTGTTTACTTTCGAGGGATCCGTATAGTTTGTTTACCGGAAAGCCAGACTTGCCCCTAACGCCCCGAGCCAACCCTTACAGATAGGGAGACGAAGAGCGCAATTCCCTGACGACTAGAACAACGCAGCACGTTACGTACACATGTATACGCTTATAGCTCCGCCAATTTATACCGTATAACCCTGTAATTAGACGAACTGCGTGTCCCAATCATCTTTTTAGATTCTCGTAAGGGAAGGTCATTTGTCGAATATAAAAGCAAAAATAAGAGAAAAAAGAAAAACCGAGGAAAGACGAGGGTTCGACGATTCGGCGGGCCTTCGTTGTTAGATATCTCCGCCTTGTCCGGTGAACGTGGCTTACGGATTCTTTGACCCGCGATATCTCGAGAACGAATGAATCGATTTTTAATTTCGTTAGACCGATCGATGCGGTTTTTTGCATCCTAGAACTGATCGGATTTTCAATTTTATCGATTCACTAGTTTTTGAGTTATTGCAAAAATAAAAGTTCATCCGATTCGGTCCAACTCCGATCTAATCGAATTCTAGAATCAATCGATCCCGCGGTTTTTCAGTCAAAGAACACGTATCCATTTTTTTTTTTCTTTAAGTCACAGATCGCTAAAATGACGTAAAATTTTCCCAAAATCCATAATTCAAGGACCACATTATTCGAGCTGGAAAATTGCGAAAAAGGTTGAAGAAAATTTCGAGTTTCTTTCCCTTCTAGCTTTTCTTATAGGTACGAACATGGGACGTGACACATTCGTTACTTCTCAGAGTTCGACACCTGCTAGGTTCATTCTTCCGGTCCGATGTAACTAGAATGTGTCTATAAAGTGCTATTTTATGCGAGTAAATGGTTTCACGTGTTCATCCTACCCGACAGTCATCCGCCACCAGCTCTGAATTACCCTGCTGCACTTATGCCCGGCTAGAATTACGTCTTTCTCATAATTACGCTAATCACAGGGTCTAGGGTCCGCTGCGTATATGTTCGACTCGTACATATTTTCCCCTCACACGTCATACACCATATATCATATATTACCCGTATAAAAGCTGGCGTGCAATTGGTCCGCGAAATATCTCTCCATATCGCAGTTTCGAAACAACGCGAACAATACCATCTACCCCAATGGAATACCGAGTGAAAGAGGGTCGAAGCTGAAGAGGGAAGAAGAAAAAGAAGGAAAAGAGAGATCGGAGAGAGAGGGAGAAGCGTCTATCTGCAGTTCATTATTTCTTTTTACCTTTTTTCATTTTTATTTATTTTTTTTTTTCATTGCGAACTAAGTCTAAGTGCAGTTTGCTTAATATTTTATAGCTTTTACGGGTATAGAGCTGTACCTGGGTGAAAATTGAAACGGGAGATCGAGTAGCGGTCTATTTTGGTAAATCCTGAAGAAATTGGAAATATCCCTGTCCGATCCGTTTATCTTTAATTAACGAAAAACGACGTAAAGACGGTTGCCTATTCTTTTTTCTTTTTTCTTCTTTTCTAAAGATATCGATACTGTTGGACGGATTCTAAATTTGGATAAAGAAATGTTTGGATCGTATTAAAAATGTAAAATTTTACCCATATAGCTTCGCGGTACGAATTAAACTTCATTAATTATCGCTTCGAAGAATCTTTTTATATCGCCCTTAAGTAAGCTGGTATTTAATGTTTCATATTGTTAGGTATACAAACTGTAAAAAAATATGAACCGTGATTCAACTTTGGTCATATGTAATAATACGCCTTCCTCAAGTGTGAGAGAGAGAGAGAGAGACAATCGTCGTCGTCGTCATCGTCAACGAGTATGACCAGCGTCTTACAAGCTCAATAGAATAATAACCTGCGGGACATACGATGCTATAGTTGACCCATTGAATTACCACATACGCGCGTAGTTGAATAACATGGGTAATAATTGGGAATAATTGTACTTGTGCCGCGTCGCGTCGCGACGACGACGAGATCGTGATCTCACCAATAAATAATAATGAAACCTCATTGAATTGTCGACGCTGAAATTCGTTCCAACGCAATCTTTTACACGCTGCTTTTGATACCACCGTCGAAAATTACGATTTCTGGTATTCCCATACTCGCGGAGGTTCAAAAAGGCCGGAAACTAAAGATCCGGAAGAACATAACCTCCAAAATTTGAAATTCCCGTATTTATTCAATCAGTGTTTAATAACTCGGGCTGTATTGATCGTATCGAAACGAATAAGCGGTCAAATTGATCGTCTTGAGATGAACTTTTTGGAAAATAAGGTTTCAGAATCCTGTCGATTATTTGTGACACCTTGAAGTTGTCGATTTAAGTAGACAAAATGGTTTTCCGTAAAGCGAGGGTCTCGGTTACAACGAACTATTTTTTGTCTTCAAATCTTGAGCAATAGATCGAAATTATTCGATCGATATTCAAAGTAAAAAAAAACAATGAAAAAAAAAACCTCCCGAATGATAAATTTGACTAATTTGTATATAATTTTTTATTTTCCAGAACTCGTTCGGCCAGAATTGACGGGAACTCGATCTTGTTGGTCGGTTGGACATTATTGACCTTCTGCACGTTCGCAGTTAGACCAACGAACGAAGCGAACGCAACGTCGTTCGCAGCATCGTCCGCCGTTACGACGTCGAGGACAGTGTCAACCACGGAAATGGTTTTTCAGAGATTTGCGATCGAGCCGATGGATCAGACGGCGGTGATTGGTTCCAAGGTGACGCTTCCGTGTCGGGTTCTCGATCAAAAAGGTCCGATTCAATGGACTAAAGATGATTTCGGTCTTGGAGCTGTAAGAAACTTGACGGGCTACGACAGATACGCTATGATTGGTAGCGACGAGGAAGGTGAGCCAAAGAAAATAAGAAAATAAGAAGAAAAAGAAAAGAAAAAGAAAGAAAAAAAAAGAAAAAATGAGAACATCGGCAAATTTTTATCCCGAAACAAATCGAATTTTTTTTTCTTTTTCTTCTCCTCGAGTTCCCATCGCGAAAATCTTCAGAACGAGGTCAAATAATCAATCAAACTCTCGAAAGCGCGGAGTATATAGTCGTCATTAAAGTCTGCGAGTCGGGTGCCTCGATCGACAATAAGGTCTTCCGTTTGATTAACGCGCTAAAACTCCCGTCGTGTTACCAATCTTCGTATAACTTGACCGGAACGAGCCGATTCCGAACCTTAGGTCCAAAATTCAAAATTCAAAATACAAGAATATTTGAATAATTCAAATGCTCGAGGTATTAGTTTTATGTCGATCTGATTTTGCGGGTATATTTTTCAATATTCTTTATGCAAACGGAACGCAATATCTCGACTCTCGTCAATTTTTCTGTTCCACAATATCGAGCGATGGATGCAGCTAGTCGAAAGTTTCTCAGGATGTATAAAATGATGTATATATCTATATATTTATAGTAGTTAAAAAGTATGAAAAGTGATAAAGTTGTAAAAGTGTTAAAAACTCGCGAGACTCGTATAATATATCAGAGAAACAATATTTCGTATCAATTTCAGTTTACAGCAGCTATATCTGTCTTCCCGTTTCATAAATTTCTTGAAAAGTTTAATTAACGGGTTTAAAAAGTGTTGATTTTTTTTTTTTTTTTTTACGAATTTAGATAAAAGTCAAAGTTTTTTTTTTCTAGTTCCATTGTCTGTAGAATATGTGGAAAAAAAGCCATCCCAGACTCTCTTTTTCTCGTTCTGCTATCGCATTAAACGCTGCGTTTCAATCGAGAGGAGAGATTTTTCGGTCGATTTTAAAATCAATTTCAACCGCGTTTTATATCGAATTGCAAAATGGGAATAAGGGAAAACCGCGGGAATCGATTATTCTACGTCTAATTGAATTCTACAACGGTGAAATTTCCCGCGAACTACTAACCCTCTTGTCACTCCGGTTAATTCCGCTTTTTTTTCTCCATTATTTCACCGCGTAATCGATCAAACAATTTGAAAAAAAAGTAGCTGGTTAAAAAAATTACATGTAATTTTTTTTTATGTATTTGGAAGGTACCCAGGGGGCGCGTAAAACAAGTTTAGAAAATCGTTGAAATAAGGGCCACCCTGATGTATGCATTATCTTCTACATACATGAATGTCTAGGCAGAGGGATACAACCCCGAATAGAAAGCCTGAAGGACAGACAGAAACGTATCAATCAATTTTTCTATATCGAAGCGGTTCCCCCTCGTCCAATCTCTTTTGCTCGCTTGCTTGCCGCGTGGTGCGTCAACGAATTCAGAGTATAGGGGAAGCAAAGTAACGCAAAGTAAAGTAAATCAAATGAAATTGAATTAAAGTATATCAAAGTAAAGCCAATTCATTTCACTCGATGAATGGCATAACCGAACCGATATGCGATATCGAGAGTACTCGTACGGAGACACCGACTAGACCTCGTGTTCGTTGCGAAAGCAAGTATCACCCATTGAGCACAACATTTTTTTGAAATACGAGCCGTAATGCCCTCATTGCGAAAAATCCCATTGAAATACAGCATTCGTCGTCCAATTGGGTTAGAAAATCGTAGAACCGCTACTATTCGCGAAGAATAGTAATTTTTGAAGATCTTACGATTCAGATTAAGTATTGTGGTATCGTTTAATCCGGCGTCGAATTCGTTTTCGAATTTTAATTAGCTTACAGATGTTCATTTTTCAATATTTTTTTTCGTCACAATTTCTCGTCAAATCTTAGATTGATTTTTTTCACGCTATGTATGCGATATGTCTTCTTCGCGTATTCGGTGTTACCGTCCGAAAAGCTCGGGTACCATATACTTTAAGTCCACGTCGTCCCAGAATTGCTGCAACGAAGTTTAAATTAGTTCTGAAACATTTGGCGCACGCTTCAATGCTTAATGGTTTCATCCATAAATCAATACAACTCCCGTTGTGTTGCTACTGCTGCTGCTGCTGCTGCTACTGCTGCTTTGTTACATCGCCACCTTTACCTCCTTACATAACGTCGTACCAAGATGGCGATCATCTTATTTCAACACCCGCCGAATACCATGAACTAATTAGATCATTTTTAATTCATACATTGCCTCGGCTTTCTTCTTTTTAATCATTTATTTCATAACTGAATCATTTCTTAATCTGACTCGCGAACAACTCGAGTCATAATCAAAAGTTGTGCGTTAATCCGATGCCACATCGTTCAGTTATACTAAATTAATTATAACTTCGGAAAACGTGGGAATTGGGTTTGAAAACATGAGAATAAAAGCTTCGAATAAAGGTGGAAAAATTCAATTTTCATAATATCGCATTCATTACACGGGTATCACCCTTTCAGTAGTCATTTACGATACAGCGTAAAGGTTGAGCACGTGCCTTGACGCGACGTGCTTCGTGTATACCTATACAGTTTCATATTTATAGGGTGATCTAAAATCTAAACAGCGTCGATCGTTCAGGGTTGGTTAAAATGACGAGAAAGGTATAGAGAGAGAGAGAGAGAGAGAGAAGGAGAGAGCGAGCGAAAGAGGTTGGTTTTCCTTCTAAGCGTAGCGCCGTCGGTCACAGCGTGTCTTAAAACCGTTCCTTATTCTCTCGTGTCAACGGTTTTCCTCGTTCACTTTTTCGCCGCCTTATACCCGGCAGAGCGGGTACGCCGCCGCGCCTCTACTCCCTTACGCGACACATTTTCACTCACAATCAGTTTTACGACAATCTCTACTATGCGATCAGCTCTACCTGCTATACGGTTACGGTACGAAGCTTCTAGCTGCTAGCCAACGCCACGTTATTTCTGATCAAGCGATAAACCTTGACGGACGAACTGTTACACCAATTTCGTAGTCGTTACCTTTGAATTATGTATACCTACCTACCAGCGCGCCGAGCTCGACTCATGCCTCTAACAGCAGTCAGTCGGCAGTCAGACCGCGGTGGATGATCCGAGTCAGTCACGTGATATTATCAACGCGATGCAGCGGCAGCAGAACCCAGCGAGCCAGCAGGCAAGCAAGCAACGTTTATACAAATTAAATTTAACCTCTTTAATGCTGGGAGTGATATACAACCCAACAGCGTATAGCGTTAGGTAGGTAGGTAGGTAGGTAGAGGTACGGTAAATCTTGTTGTTACTTGTTAGTCGCGCGGCGTGGCGCGACGCGGCGGTTGATCGAGTCGGATCGATCGGTTCGGACAAATGATCGTTCACGAATAACGATCACCAGGCGGTCCGGGTTAGCCGAGGTTAGTTTACCTCCTACGGTATACGAGGTGAAACTCCCGACACGCAGAAATCAATGCTTCATTACTCTCTATCTCGCTTTCTCCCTTCTTCTTCGATCCTCTTATACCCCTAACTCCGATATCGGCCATCGACTATTGCGAACGAACGGGACGGACGGACGGACGGACGGACGGGTCCGCACTTGGAGAAGAAGAGCCAGTAGTAGTAGTAGTAACGTCCGTAGACGGTCGGCCGAGATAAAAGTTTTAGTATTTTACGAACGGTTTAAGATAGTTCGCGTGGTATAGCGGTCGAGTGAGTCGTCAAAGTAAAAAGTAAAGAGGAAAGAAAAAAGTAGAAAGGGGGTGGCTCGAGTAGATACAATTTTCTATAACGTTTTATATTGTACTATATTGTTTTACGATAGTGTTTAAAGTATCGATATTATAACGTGACTCAGGTATATGGCATGGCATATTACCTACACGTAGGTTCTAATTTCTATCGTTATACCTACCCTCGTAGAAAACTTATTTCTGTAGAAATGAATTATTCGAATCTATGGATACGAAATGTGTCGCAGTATATTGAAAATAACGATTTGAGAATATCTTCGATTCGAATCTTCTTTTTTCTTCTCGTCTTCGTTCAATGTTTTTAATTTTTTTTTGTATCGCACGATTGATTTATACGTTTGTTTCCGATACATATTCCCTCTGTATTTCCCGTGATAGAATTTGTTGCTTGATGTACAGCCGCGTAAAAATGAATAATGTACACATACGCATCTCCCTAGTATATAAAAAAAAAATATATATATATATTGTATCTAGGCATCAAACTTCAGAGAGCGATAGGCCTTTTCCCGTTCTATTTATTCGAGGATCTACCTCATTTTAGAGCTGTGAAATGTGGAACATAAAAAAGCAGAACCCGTATCTGGAGCGAGAGAAGTGGGCAAAGTAGGTACCCACGTACTGTCGAAACAACTCAAAAAAGAGAAAATCGGAAAAAAAGGCTGTTCAAGGTTTACTCCAATTTTTTTTTTTTTTTTATATATACACGTTCCCTATATAGATGAATATAAATAAGAATCGGTAACGATTCAGAGTCCTTTGTGGATAGAAAAAAAAAAATAAAGAAAACAAACAGAAGTTTCATCGTCGAAAGTTCTTTCCAAAAGTTCCTCACGTATATAGGAACTATCTTTTCGTCGTTTGGTGAACTTTGGGAGTTGAAATTATACGCGGCATATACATACCACGCAGTAAAAATGATCGGAAAATATAACAAAATTTTATTTTGTCAATTTGAAAAATTTGTATTATTTTTTTTCAAATTCCAGGAGATTTTTCTCTCCACATACATCCGGTCGAGTTGGAAGACGATGGTAAATACCAGTGTCAAGCATCACCTACCAACGACGGTCAGCCAGGACTTAGATCGCGGTTTGCGCGACTCAGCGTACTGGTTCCACCCCAAAAACCGAAAATTACACAGGGTGATTTTTTGGTCACTACGGAGGACCGGGAACTCACTATGGAGTGCGTGAGCGTTGCTGGAAAACCACCAGCCGAGGTAAGGCCGAAAATTTTAATAACAAACACATTGAAACCAAAAAAAGTTAAAAAAACAAATAAGAAAAGGAAATCTTCGAAAGTAAGGGAAAATTCGTGTGTGTATCGGAAGGAACGAGAAGATTTGGTATTTCCTTCCGTTTTCTTCCTTTTTCTTGTCATTTTTTACGCGCAGGGCCTTGACATCAAATTTATTGAATTGCGTATTGCGAATGGACTACGAAATGACGAAGACTGGGATAAATTTGGCTTTGCGTTATGGTCTTCATTGATTATTATGGTGTATGAAATGCCGTTTTGACGTATTGAAATAATTAGACTAGTTAGTGAGCTTTTGAGGCTTTGATAGACGAACCGATAATTAGTCGATGTATGCGGGATTACTCCGGTACCGATGGTCCGAAACAAGCTAAATTTCACATGAATATTATAGAAAGATGTGTCCACCGTGTGAAGTACAGAAATGGCATTCGATTCACGGAAATTATTCATTCTTCGTTTCAAATCATGCGGCCTTGCCTCACCAAAATTACCCTTTTAGTAGTTACGACCTTACGTCGTAAGACAAGCCCGAAATTTTCGGTTAATAAAATTGTTCAGAAAAGTATTAAAAAAAAAAATTAATTTCCAAAATGTAAAAATCTCTAAAATCTATATCAAGATCGATTATACTATAGATTTCTCGCTACAAACTCGTTAAATCAACATACGAAGACATGCGCACGTATATGTGTGCATATGTATATCTATACATGCACGTATGCGTCTACGATGATATAAGAGCAACTTATCACGACGTACACTCGTATTACACGTACAGGTATATCTATCCACCTGGCAGCAGAGAGCAAAGTGGAGCAGAGCGGAGCAGAGCGGTGCAGAGCGGAGCAGAGCAGAGCGTGTAGAACACTCAGCCCAGCCTCTCGTCTCTCTTGCCAGGAGCCACTTGCTTTGAGCTTTCTAGCACTGCGCCATTTAAAGTTTCCCCATCAGTGTGTGTCGTAGGCCGTCTCCTTGATTTCTACCAACTTTCGCGCAGATTTTTCTCGTTTCTTTTTCCTTTTGTTTTTTTATTTTTTCTTATTTCTATTTCTACTGTATATTATATCCAGATACAGTTTCCGCGGTTCAGTTTCTTTCAACAGTCCCTCGGCGACCACCTTTCTCTTTATCTCTATCTCATATTTTTTATCTCTTGTATAGAAAAAAAGAAAAAAGAAAAAAAAAAACTTCAGTTTTCTTCGATATCGAAGACGCAGAATAGAATAAAAATGATGAAACAACTTCCCGCGATTTTAATAATTCAGTTCTTTTTTTTTTACTCTTCGTATATGTATCATTCTTCCGCTCATTTCATGCCGCTCGGATATACAGGGCGATTCAGGTTTAACGGGTCATATGTTGAGGGTAGATTCCTTGTGAAATTCTGAGACTAAATTTCCTTTACCAAAAATTCGAGGTACCAATGGTTTCCGAGCTACGAAAGATCTTAGTCGGCCAATCGCGGAGCGTCTATAAGTCACGTGGACGCGCAGGGCACTGCGCAACTTCCGCTCATGGTGAGCCCCGTGTCTGTGTCAGCTGTAAGTTCTCCGATTGGTCAACTAAGATCTTCCGTATCTCGGAAACGGTTGTGCCAGCGAATTTTTGACAAAGGAAATTTATTCTTGAAATTTCCCAAGGAATCCACCCCCGAAATTTGGTCCGCTCGACTTGAACCGACCTGTAAAATTCTTGAATTGATGAGATGAGAGAAAAAAGAGGAGAAAAAAAAAGGAAAAAAACGAATGACCAATCATATGCCACGCATAGAAAGATTAATTTAAATTTGCCTTGAAATATATACCTACATGCGCTGTACAGAGTATAAAAAGGCGAAATATGTATCATCGCATATCTATCTCGACAGACGTATACACGAAAGTGCCATTAGCTTGCGTATATAGAACCAGCCGGCTACGAGGTCTCTTTGCAGCAGCCAGTGAGAAGAAGGAAGTGGCATCGATATATCAATTTTAGTTTGCGTCTGACGTTAAATTCCTTTCGAAATAACGATCACACATATGGAATGCCTCACTCAGAGAGGAGATCATTTATATTTATATATAAATGTATACTTAGGGAGTAACACATTACTTATGTATTTTAAATTAAGTGCTTTTTCACCCGTGGGAATTTCGTTCTCTCGGAAACGCGGGGAAATTAACGCGGACAGGAATAAAAAAAAGAGTAAGAAGAAAGAAAAAAAAAAATTAAATTAAATTAAAATTATATAATTTCCTCTTTTCCCCTCGTTCGTATTTAATTATTCAATTTCACTCAATTATTTATAACAGCCTGAAAGAAATTCATGTATATACTGTTTGATAACCGCTTTTTCGAAGAAAAAGAAAAAGGAACTGTATTTCATATCTGAGATGAACAAAAATAGAAAAAATATGAAAAAATATAAAACTTTCAGAAAAAGAGTAAAAGATTGAGGGAAAGAAGATAGGAGAGAGCGAGAGAGAGAGAGAGTGAGAGTGAAAAAAAAAATTTGCGGAATGACAAGTTTATCTTAACTGATGGCCACGGGAAGAGGGGTGAGATAATACGGAAGGGGAGGCGGAAAGAAAAAAAAAAAAATTTCCCTTGGTGGATATTACCTGCCAATCTGGGATCTGTAATCGAGTTGAAAAAAGTCTTTTGTTTCAATTGGCTCGAGGAAAATCGCGACAGGGGTGTAGAGGATAAGAAGGAGGGTTTTTCTTTTTTTTTCTTCTTCCTTTATTTCTTGGGCGGTACGTCGGGGGATTCGAAGGGGTAAGAATGAGAAGAAGAAGAAGAAGAAGAAGAATAACAACGAGAGCAACAACAACGAAATGTCGTTTCGTTTTTTGTATTATTATAAATACGGCTAATAAAAAATTGAGAGAAAAAAAAAAGTAATGCAAAGTTAGGCTGAAACACCTATTCCTCCGTTTTCACGTATAATCACCAACGTTCTTCATCCGTAACAAAAAGACAGAGAGAGAGAGAAAAAGAACAAAAAAAAAAAAAAAAAACGGGAAAGGTGAAAGAAAAAGTTTTTGGCTAACTGTTTTACCCGCCGGTGGAGGTTGCAGAGCTGAGAGCTTTTCGAGATTAAATTTTCATCGGAATTGATAGTTTGATGAAAGTTTAGTACGGCAAGGATAAAAAAATGAAAAAAAAAAATAAAAATAAAAAACTCAAGTCCTACGAAGGTGGAGGGAGATGATATTATCTATGCTATGCATAAAGAAAGAATAAAAAAAAATGTATACGTAAATATATGTATATAATATACAGCTGTAGATGTATACTCGCTGGCGTAATACCTTCTTTTTTACTTCAAAGTGAAGAAAAACGAAAAACGAAAAACAACAAAAGAAAAAAAATCATACGAAACTTTACGACGCGCGGGATTTGTAAATTGAAAACGGAGATTGAGCGATCGTAATATATATATGTATATATTCTCTTTCTTCTTTCTTTTTTTCTTGTCCTAAATTAAATGCTGAATAATTTTCGTCGTTATAGGTATACTTTTTTCTCCTTTTCTTCTTCTTTTTTTTTTTTTTTTCTACCCTCGATCCCCGTTCGCTTTGTCCGGTTGGTATATACTTACGACGACGACGAGGAAGACGTCGCCGTTACTAAAGCTTGTAAAATATTTTGTCGGTTAATTTGAAAACGACAAAGAATAATATAGCCTCAGGGTGAAATTAAAGGCGATTGTCTTTAATAACGCGACAATAAAAAGGGGAAAGAGGAGATGAAATGAAGAAAAGAAAAAGTGAAAACGTGAAAAAAGGTACTCCAGAGATTATCGCGTATATAACATGATAAAAAAAAAGTAAAAAAATAAAGAATAAAAAAATTGCCGAGACCTTTCTTACGAAGAGAAAAAAAAAAGGGAAGAGAAATGAGAAGAAGAGAGATAGAATAAGAATATGAGAGTTTTTGAAACTCCCTTCTTGAGATCGGGAAATTTATTAATTATTATTATCATTGATAAAATCGTACAGATATACTTCTAACGCAAGTATATAATATACTCGAATGATTATTTCATTTTTTTTTCATTTTTTTATCTTTTTATCTTCAATCTTCTTTCGTCCTTTCGTAAATGAAAGAGGATTTATTTGAATTTGATTACTCCTAATCCTAGCCTCGGAGGAAGTAAGAAGTCTGAAGTGTAATAAAGGGGATAAAATCATCACAGGGGGTCGGGGAAGGGGCGGAAGAAGCTTTGACATTATTTTTTTTCTGCTTTCTTCTTGATTTTTCGCTCTCTCCTTTTCTTCCTAATTTATTTATTTTTTTCTCTCTCAACCTGAAAGAAAAATTGAAGAAAACAGCCACACGACGAAGCAGAGCTTTTTTTTCTGTATTTTTTTTATTCTTTTTTTTTCCGTTGGATATAATTGAACCGCAAAACTGGAACGTTCCCAAAAAGCGAGGACCGACCCTGTCCCTTCCACCAACCTTCCTTCCCGTTGCCATTAATCATGGATTTACATAATTTTAATTAAAAACTGAGGTTACAACTGCGAAAACAAATTTGATTAATTTTTCAGTAGAAGCTGCGGGCTTCTTCTTCTCCTCCTCATGCCCAATACTACCACTATACGTATATAAGGTGTACCTCTACCTATCTAACCACCTCTTATTTCCCCAACTCGTCCCACGATTATATCCCGTTCCCTCAAACCATACCGAATCACATTACCCGCCGAATTCAACCTCGATTCAATTATGCAAAACAGCGATTCGATATCTGCTCGATAATTACTTTTGAGACGTTATCAAAACCCCTCGACGAACCATAATTAACAAACCACTAGAGTCATTCCCAGTCTATGATAATAAAATATATATATACCTTATATAAATATATATATATTATCCCAGGCTGCGGATATTCCGCAGACTAGCAATTCTCTAGATACCTATCTAAAGTATATAACGATATAGTATATATTTCATTCGCGTATCGGTTGAATATAGATTTATGATATTAAGAGGAAATATATATCCAATCAGAAGTTGTGTGATTCCTCGGATGGATCGTGAATAATAATTTCAATTATTTTTCTTTCCTTTTTCAAGAGAGAGAGAGAGAGAGAGAGGCAGAGAGATACGAATCTGAGAGATTTGAAAATACTGATCCGATCATCAATTTTCTCGAACTATAATCCGATTTTTTATTTCTTATTCTGTTTTTTTTTTCAAATCATTTTTGGAGTTCTTAATTTTTTTTTTTTTTACTTCAAACAGAATTTTTTAAGAAGTGAAAATCCTGGTTCAGCGAATTTTTAGCACGTTTTTTTCTTTCTTTTTTTATCAAACGAATCTCTCCGTATTTTGACTTTTTATCACGAATTTACCGAAAATCTGACAGGTGTCGCCTACCAGAGCAGAAAAATGAAATTTGAAAATCTCGCGTGAGATACGTACTCATCATCCACCCACACCTACCTACGTAGGTATTGAAGCACATATTCTCTATAGAATAACGCGTCTCCTCGTCATGATGGCGCACGAAGAAGCTTTTACCTGTGCATTTAGACGCGTTACTGAGAGGCGGGTTTAATTAACTTATGTAATTAATTATATCGTGTTAGTCTACTGAGAGGTATATAATATGCGTCTGGTTTGAGTTCGTCGAAGTAGGGAGGTAGGTAGGTAGGTAGAAAGGTAAGTCGAGTCTCCGGTATAAAGGCAGACGTGTCAAGCTGCTAACTTCTCAATTTTTCTATACATATATAGGTGGCTGTAAATTTTGTATTTTTTAATTTTATTTCGTTTTCGTTCCTCCTTTTTTTTCATCTTTCTACACACTAAAACCAGTTCTATTTTTAAGTTATGCGAGATCGCAATTTGGAACAGCATCAATTTCGTATAACGGGAAATAAGACGTCCTCGCGTCGCGACACGTCGCCGCCTCGCCTCGCCGTCGTGTCGATCGCGCAACGACCCCGGGGCATTTGACGCCCGATCCAAAACGATTCCGTCTTTAGCGTTTCTGTGTAAAAGGAAGAAAACCCTTCGGGGCTAAAATTCTCTACCCGTCTCACTTTCTCTCGCTGGTTCTCTGCGGGGAATATTATCCTCCCTCGATCATCGCCTCCTCTTTATATTTTATTCCTTCTCACACTCTTTGCTGAAGCAAACGTAGGTAGAGGTATTTCAGCATCGTATATTCATAATCGTCCACCGATTACCCGCTTATAAATTTTTGAAATTAAATTTTAATATCCTACGGATTGAACAGATCAATTTTACAACTTTTATCCAATTATTGTGTTATCAAACTTACGGATTAACGCGGAATTCGCAACTCAGGAATTTTCATTTCAAAGTTATACGAGTACGTCATCGATCGGGTTTCAAATACTAACATCAACGGGTCGTACCCCGTCGAAAAATTCCCATATTTCCAAAAAATTGGATTCGTCTATGCTTTTGCGATGAAAAAAAAAAAGAAAAAAAAAATTCGACTTTTAATTTATCACTGACAAGTAATTATCTTCACGCTGGTGAAGAGTACCGTATAATAAAGACACCGGTTTGTTTTCTCCTAATTTTATATTAGTTTAGAATTTTGTTTTAAAACGGCCTTCTCAGGAGTGAGGCGAGAAGCAAATTAGCCGCGCGTTTTGAATATTTAATATTTAGTTCTGAAGATTTTGTACCTCGGTGGAAAGGTCGGTCGGCTTGAGAATAACGAGAATCGCGGGAGGATATAGAGGCGGATTATTACTTCGTCCTTAAATCCCGCCTGGATTAATATTTCGCTGCATTATGATCGTGATGCGTTAATGAATATTCCCGCTGATGTGGAAATTATACGAACCTCTTGCAACGCCGACACATACTGATAGCGAACAAAGTGCGCCGAGGATTACGGTCCTTAGTTATTCTAGACAATTTATCGACGACGAATATATCGCTTGTTTAATGCTATAAAGTCGCAAGCACCAAAAAAGATACATATATAATTTTTTTTATGCCGTAATTTGCTATAAAAATTGCGGAACTGCATAAATGATTCCGATATAATATCGATGCAAAAAAAGTGGAAACTCTGATCAACTTTGAATGAAGTGACGATTTCGAGAGTTGGCTTTTTTTCTCTATTTGTCTCCTCCAACGTTCTATGGATGAAATCGCCGTGCCTGCACCTACGTCTATCCAGTAATTGAACTGATTATCGGTTATCGATTTCAGGATTAATACACCAGGAAATGATCTGATTTAGGGAAACTCGATTATCCGCTAATTTCCTCGTATTTCAGACTGCTGATTGCCCTGCAATTTTTAAATCGGCCCTTTCAATGACAAAACGATTTTTATCTCTCTCCTTGAAATTGTCAAACAATTTATTTTTATTAGTAACCTTTTGATGCATATTTATCTACCTAATCGATTATACGCGCTGCTATTCTCGACACACGAATCTATTATACGTCAGAAGTCGCATTCCGTTCACTTCTGTATACAATCAGAGAGAAAAGCCTTCCCCATTCAGGACGTATTACGTCCCCATCCCGATATCTATATATGTGTCTTCCTTGATATATACCGACTTTGAGTTCAACTCCGCAAACCTCAGTTGCCAATAATTTCCCGTGGGTGCAAATTGAATGCACTTCTCTCCCGTGCAGCGATTGGAGTTGGAGAAATTCGAACGGGCGTTTCATTCCTATTGTACCGACGAATTTACATTTCTGTGTCTGTTCGTTTACAAAAAAACGTTCAATGATGCGAAAATATGCAAAATTTCAAAAATGGGGGAAAATACTGAACGATAAAACTTCAAAGGAAACGTTTTTATTGAAAAATATCGTCATTCGAAATTTCATAGATTGATCGAAAAACTTAATCGGGTATGGAAAAGTAATCGAGTCGCTCATTTTTCATTTTTTTTTTTTTTCATTCTAACCGTTGGAATTATTGTTTCAGATCACGTGGATCGATGGGCTTGGAAATGTGCTGCACAAAGGGATCAGGACTATACACGAAAAATTTGACGGTGGTCCTTTGGTGACTGTTAAATCAGTGCTGACCGTTATGCCTAGAAAGGAACACGACAATACCACGTTTACTTGTCAAAGTCAAAACGCGGCTGATCGAACGCCTCAGAACGTGAAGCTTCGAGTCGAGGTGAGTTGATGGTTTGATTTTCGAAAAATCGCGTGAATTATTTTAATCGAAACAACTCTTTCTATTCGTTTGAATTTTTCTCGAGAATTGAAAATGAATGAGAGAATTTAAATAAAGCGAGAAACTAGAAATGATAGAATGAATGAAAAATTGAATTCAGGTCCGATACGCGCCTAAAGTCTCGCTGAAAATTCGATCCGGATCTCCGAAGAACAAGCAAATTGTCGAAGGGGCTGAACTGAGATTCAAATGTCGCGCGGAGGCGAATCCCCCCGATATGGAATACAGGTAAAGTTACAGTTCCTCTATTCCTGTATATATCTGCCTCGCTTATTTATCCCGATACATAGATATGTAGGTACGTATGTGTCTGTATTTACCCTGACTTCCTTGATTCACGATTTACTTTGACTCGAATAAGCGTCTTGACGGAATTGGAATTTCTAACGTCGCCTATATACCTAGAGGGTACATGCACGCTTATATACCCGAAGCAAAACATCAAACACGATCAGAAATCAATATCGTCCACCTCTTACGCGATTGAAGTTGAATTTCGGGAATTACCTCGCTCGCCGGGGTCTGAATAAAAAAATTAGAAAGAAAGAAAGAAAAAAAAATGTACATAAATCATTTTATGCGATTAATTCAGGTGGTACATAAACGAGAGAAAAGTTATCGGCGATTACACGACGGAAATGATCATCCACAACGCGACTAGACACGATCATGACGCTATTGTCAAATGCGAGGTACACAACGACGTTGGAAAGAGCGAAGAAACTGAGACTCTTGACATAACGTGTAAGTTGCAAAAAAATAAAAAAATAATTAAAAAAATCAATCATTTATCTATGTTTCTTTTTTTCTGTTGAAGAATTACGTTATAGGAAAATAAAACTGAATTTTCTTTCTTATTAGATGGTCCGCAGTTTCGACACCCTCCTCAATCCGTCGAAACTCATTACGGAGCTACTGAAATACTCCAGTGCGATGTGGACGGTAATCCTTCGCCAGGAATAATCTGGATTCACGAAGAATCGGATAAAATTGTTGCCAGAACTTCTAATATCAGCGTTCTTGTCAGCCCGGAAACTGCCGGACGATATTATTGCAAGGCACATGTTCCCGGATTCCCGGAACTTACGGGATATGCTAATATTTATATCAGGGCTGCGCCAAGCATCGTTTCTCAACGCACTCAATACGTTCCTGACGAAGGAGTCGTCAAGGTGCGGAAAACTAGTCGAGATTAACTCCAATCAGCATTATTATTCGTTTTTTGAAATTTCGAAAGAATGAACATTTTTTAATCAATTTTTGAAAATTTTGGAAAACTGGAATCTCGGTTTTTACACGTACCTTGAATTTCGGCGAATTTTAGATTCCGAAAATCCGGACGGAAAGCGTTTTGTTCTTATTTTTTCCGTTTCGCGAAATTATACCGAAACTGCACAAAATTTTTAACGCATATTTTGAGATTATTATTTCTCATGGTTCGTCGTTTCATGAAAGATGGAAATCTCGGAGAATTTTTGTCTCAGATTCTTTTGATGCAAAGCATTATGTAAAAGAGATGAATAATCATTAAATTCCGGGCCTTTAAGAATTTTCAAGACTGAGCTTCAGATTTTTTTATCACAATTCCTAAGTCGTTTAAAATTCTTATTATTAAATGTTCAGAGGAAGAACTGAGTCCCTGAAAAAATCGTGGAATTTAAAATCTCGCTTTTTATGGACACCTTGATATTCCACGAATTTTATTCACCTTCAAAGTCGCCAATTTTTCGGTGTGACACAGAGGATTCTGACTGTGTACTCTTACACTGATTTTTTTTCCAGGGTAGTTCTAAGAACAGATTTCATAATCCGAAACTTTACCAGGGATCAATTTATTCCTCTCCGCGAATTTTCTGACATGAATCCTAACTTTAAGATTAATTTATCCATCTCAGACATGCTTTTCATGAAAAAACGATTAGAGACACAATTTCCTCTCTTTTCCAGATTTTATGGTGCTTCTGAAAGTCCTAACTCTTTTCTCAGCTTAAGAGTTACAATTTTTTTATGTAGTGCCTATCCAGCTTTGCCTGAATTACTTGATTAAATGATGTTCTTCCAATCCTCTAGGTCGAGTGTACGGCGATTGCTGTACCGAAGGCTGATTCAGTAACTTGGAGCTTTGGGGGTCGGGAATTAAACTTCTCGTCGAATAGCACCCCATTTTTTATCCAGGATGAATTCACGCCTGAAGGAATAGTCAGCACGATTACTCTCCTCGATCCGGTGTCTACATATTTTGGAGAATACAATTGCACCGTGACAAATAGCTTCGGTGCAGACTCAGTGATCATAAAACTTACTACGCACAGTAAGTGGTTTTCGATTATTCATCCTAATCACCTATCTAATAACCAGAGTTTGACTAAAGTTTCGACTGTAAAGAAATTCATTCAGAAACTTATGTGGGGCTACTTTGTTCACTTTGTTCAGTTATTCATATGTTCTTCTACTTTCAGCTCTGATTCCAGTCGATTGGCAACTCATTCTAATCGTGGGAGGCTTAGTGATTTGTATAATATTGCTGGGAATAATCGTAGCGCTAATTCTTCATTGTCGAGATCGAATCAAGCAGCCTAGGCCTAGGACTGTTCAATCTCAGGACAACGATCTCCGTAAGTATGAGTTTAAATATATTGCAGAACTCTTTCGCCTTCTTTATAGAACATTCTGTACTCTACTTTAACCACTTTCCATAATTAGACTTGGAATTTTATTTTAAAGAAGAAACTGACTCCAACGTTGAACGCTATCGTGAAAGCGATCGAAGCAGTAATCTCTCAGACGTTAAGGCCGACATCCGCGCAGGATCTAGTGTCAGTAATGCAGAAAGTGTTACTGCGCTGGATAGCGAAGGAGAAGGAAGTACGAGGGGTGTTAACGCTTTGGCCTTAGCCGGGCCGGTACCAAATCCGCTTGGTTTTCGGTACAGCGCTGATTACACAGAGCCTTCATTTCCGCCGAAAAATAATGTAAGTAGTTTTTGCTCATTTCCAAAAGCTCACAGTTCATAATCAACTCGATTTTGCATATCACAGGACGGCAGCAACAACAACGGATACGTTCCATACGTAGACTACGCTCGGGACTATACGCCGCCAGTTCCTCAAGGCATGGGAGCTTCGAGGGAGTCTCTAAGTAGGATACCTTCGGGGGGAATTCTCGCCTCTAAAAAAATTGGGCTTAGTTCAGCTAATCTTGGCGCTACACCGCAGGTCAACTCCGTTATTGACCCCAGGTTTTCAGCCACTTACGGAAATCCGTATCTCAGGTAATTGATCAGAATATCTAGAGCTTAATTGGCATCAATTATTATCATCTAATCTTTTAATCTCATATCAGGATGTCAGCGGCGGAACAGCTCAGGCACGCGCCTCACACAGCGATACCTGGAGTAACTCCAGCCCCTCCGCCATACACTCAAGCAATGCGAATGAGTAATATGAACGCATTAAACGGCGCGGGACCACAGGTAAAATAGTTCATAAAATTAGCTGCTGTTTCTGCAATAATGGAGTTAATAATGTTGATAATAATAGTGAGGAACTTTTTTCAGGCTCCGTTATCTGCGCATTATATTACGGGAGGACCAAACGGAGGAGTTGCAACAGTAAAGCGTACCTCGGCAGTTGGAAGTCTCGCAACGCATGTATGAGACTAGGAAATCTTGGGAAAGAGTTTGAAATATAGTCAGCCACGTATCTCTGAGAGGAATAATCATCGTCGATTGATTTTCTGCTGCGAAGTGAGAGAAATTCTTGATATTTGGATCGAGTTTGCTCGCATTATCATCGAGAGTTTAGATGGCAAGAGTTTTGACAAAGATGCTATGCGCTTTGGATGAATCAAAGCTTCGAGCACAAGATTATAGATAATTTTCTTCAAAGGGCTGCCTTATAGATCGTTTTACAGAATTTCACCGTAAGATACTCGATCCGAACTGTGATAAAGGCAATACAAGTAGCTGTAAAGAGAGCCTAGAGTACCTTATCGAGGTGTTAAATGATTCTGATATTGTCAAAGGTCGAGCGATCTCGTCAGACAAAGAATGCGATCTAAAATCATGCTCAAAGAAAATTAGAAAAGATTATAAACAGTCAAATTGTACATAATTGTAATTAAAGGATGTGGGCTTTGTCGATTAACTGTAAAATGATTCTAAAATTATCTTTTATGAGTTTATTTACGATTGTTTGACTATATAATATAGTTGTAGAACAAATTGTAAGTTATAACTTAACGCGATAAACTAACTATTTGTAAATACCGCAGTCGATTTAAAGCAAAAAAAAAATATGATAATTGATTCTTAAATGTTTTTCTATTTACGACAAACGAGCGAGAGTATATATACATATAGGTATATTCTATAGGTATATGTATATTCTCTAGGAGTAACAATAAATACGAGCCTTTTAGCCTTATATAGAAAACTGTTTTGTTGCATATTAGATTGACGATGTTAATATGGACGTCTATTTATATTTCTATTTGTTATTTTGAGAACTGATTAATAATATAATTTTATTATATTATTAGAAGATGAAAATCAGAAATTAGAGAAAGGGAAGAAAGAAAGAAGGAAGAAAAATAATGATACTCTTTGGCTTTGCAGAAATATTGTTAATAAAGATTAAATCAAATTAATAGGTATATCAAACCCAAAATATAAATAAATACAGTTTCATGGAAGAGGAGGGAAATGTACTATATTAAATTAATACGCGTCAGCGTGGTAGAAGAAAAAAAAATGAAAAAGAAAAAAAAACAGGATTTTCAAATATTGTAGAAACAAAAAAAAAACAAAAAAAAATAGATGACTAAGTATTGACAATCTTTTAATTAAATACTATTTTACCTACTACTAGATCTCAATAAGCATTTAATTTAAATTATTCGATTCGATTGATTGCATTTTTTCAAACTTTCCTTAAACGAAGTATGTATAGGTGATTATTTACCTATACATTTATAACAAAGAATATAAATAAGGTAAAATTTGTATCACATTAACTGTAGAGAAGAAATATAGAGACCGTCATAATATCGAATTGATAAAAGTAATATACCTAAAGGGAACGGAAATGAATGATGAAAATAAGGATATTAATTGTAATATGATGTAATAAGGATTTAATTATTGTAAAAATAATGAAACACGTGTGTTTCCGTGTCGCAATAGTTTCCATTGGCCTGAATATATCTTTATTGCGGATTAAACAAAGAAAGAAATAACAACAAAAATTAATGAAAAAAAGCAGCAAGAATGCTTTCGCATATATATAAAAGAAACCCCAAATTATCTAGGCCACGTTGTAATATAGATAGCTAAATAATTAGATATGTTATTAAACTGTTGTTAATATGAACATAGGGAGCCCATAGTTCAATGGCACTAAAATAATTTTATCTAAATAGGGGTGTCGATTAAAAAAATAAAAACACACATACACACACACACACAGACACTCACACAACTTTTCTGTAAATACGCATAATATATTGATATCCGATATATAGGTGATTGAAAATATGATAACAAGTTTGTAAAAGTGTGATTATAAATTATTCAAATGTATGTATGTGTATATACTACATACTTTGGGATAATTTTTTGCGTGCGGTACGTGATACGAAATTATAATGATAATTTTTCACCACGTACCTATAATAATTGTGTCCTACTATTTATACGTTTTTATAATTATACTTCACCACTTTTTCGCTATACCAATATACTATGATGCAGCAGTTATAGACTGACCTGATTTCGTACTTTTTCATAATAAAATGTCCGGCTACGAATAATATACGGATAAATAATAATACTATACCTATACGGTCTTAATATTGTCATATACGCCGTATTTAATCGGATCTAAATACATACAAAGCGTATGGATGATGTGACAGCTTTGCTAATAAACAGGAAGTAATCTTATTACTTACTGGCTAATAATAACGAAACAGGGTCGCAGCTATCAATTATTAAAACGAATAACGACGCTAATTGGGCAACCCTTAAGCGCCGGGAATGATTATTAAGAAAAGAAAGAAAGATAAACAATAAATAATAATGATATTAATAATAATAATAAATAATTAAACAGAACTTGTTACTACACGACGTAAAATGACAAAAGAAAACGAAGAAAGAAAAAAGAAAAAAAACAGATACCTAAACTGATATAACAAATATTTACATTTGTATTACGAGAAAGAAAAACAAAACAAAAATATCTTTATATTATACATCTGTAATATATAATTTTGTGTAAATAGCTGAAGTTATTGCTCACTGTATCTTGTAAGTTTAATTATTAGTTTTATAACTATGAACTATGAATAGGTATATTTAATATCTTACTCTTTAGATATTCGAGAGATATATTCCGAGAGAGAGAGAGAGAGAGAGAAGGAGAACGAGAGAAAACGAGAGATCATTCTCATATATAATCCAATATATAGCGATCAAGTCGATATTCAAAGATCTTTTAATTACCGTTCGCAAAAATCTTCATCACGATAATATCGACATTTTATTTTGAATAAATAATACGTACTTATATTTGATAGTTTGATTGATTATATAGTTTAATAATAATTAAACTAAATGGTATAAATTACATTGGCACTAATATATTATTCATTCCATTTAAATCGTCAATATAATGAAATAGAGATATTTTTCAATTTATTGTATATAATATCTAATTACGGGAGTTTCAAATTTCATCAATATCATGTTACTAATTACTCATTAAAAACACCATATTCGTCAATTTACGCACATTTTATATACATTATACATAGTGAAGACAAATTACCTAACAAAACATACATAGATAGTCCGAATTAAGGATTTCGTCTACTTGGTCGCAATTACGGTGTGTCCCATTGAAAAATCAACCTAAACAACGTTTCTGTTGTTTTTTTTTTCTTTTTTCTTTTTTCTTTTTTCTTGTTTTTTTTCCAACGTTCATTATACTTATAGAAAAGGATAAATAGTAGCTAGTCTCTGTCATTTTCTGCGAGCTGTTCAATAGGACACTCTGTAGTTAGAAATTGGTGTATATATATTATAGGGCTTATTATATACTATATGATCCGAGTCATAGACTCAGGTAAGTCGTATTGTAAGTTGAAAAATTGATCAAACATTCAGTACAACGTTCACTAGTGCATTTCAAATACTGCTTCACATTTCATATTATTCATAATAAAAAGAAGAAAAAAGAAAAAAAAGAAAATGAAAAATAAGAAAAGAAGAATAAAATATTATAATAATAATAAGAAGAAGAAGAAGAATAATAATAATATTTCATCGGTATATTAATAGCATAGTTGATATACGTGCTGCTTAAGAAATTCGGCGCGTGATTATAGGTATATATTAATAATAAACTCTCGAGATATTTGACGCGCAATAATATGCAGCAGTGAGGCGAAGAAAAATAATATTATGCTACATGGAATTTATTCACCATGAATGTATTCAAAACTTTCAATGATAATTCATTTCATTTTATTTTCGTTCTTTTTTTTTCTACTTTAATCTCTTCCGTCTTCATTTATTAGAGTGTAGAGTCTACTGCAAAATGAGGATTACAATTACAATCAATCAAAGGGTGGCCTGATGCAGTGTTATAATTAGGAAAGTTTGTTATTTAACATAATTATGAAAATAATACGCATAAAATTCGTTCGGGTAACTTGATGCGTTATCGTACATTCATTTATTCATTCATTTATTCATACATTCACCAGCCATTATTTCTCGATTATACTCATTAACTTATTGAACCTAATCCCTTATTCTCCGTTTTATAAAAAAAAAAATTAAAAGATTCGCCATTACTTTGCGAAGGGTAGGATAGCAGTCAGTTAAGTAACTTCTCACACTGCAACTTTAAACTTGCATCTAAAAACTATAATTAGGTATATAAATATTTTTTTTCACACTTAGTCTGCTATCGAAGACAGAGTCAATCTTGAGTCAATAATATCGAATATATCAAAAAAAAAAAAATAAATAAAAACAAAAAAAAACCGTGAGCAATGTTACATAAATATGATAACTATTGAGTTTTGTTTATTGATTTCTAATACAATATAATTCCGAGACTCGTATTAAATATATCATGTATTGATTATCAGGGATAATGAGTTTAATTAAGTTGACCCGCATATATAGGCGAATATTAAAATTCCTACATACTATAACTATATATATATACAGGGCGATTCAGTTCGAGGGGTTTATATTCAGAGGGTAGATTCCTTGTCGAATTTTAAGACTAAACTTCCTTTACCAAAAATTCGAGGGACCTATAGTTTCGGAGCTATACGGAAGATCTTAGTGGACGGATCACGGAACTCATAGGTGACTCAGACTGGGCTGACCATAAGCGTAAGTTGAGCGGCGCCCAGTCTATGCGACCTATACGCTCCGCGATTGGTCAACTAAGATCTTCCGTAGCTCTGAAACTATCGGTCCCTCGAATTTTCGGTGAAGGAAATTTAGTCTTAGATTTTCGCAGGAAATCCACCCTCAAAATATGACACGCTCAAGCTGAATCACCTTGTTATTATATATATATACCTACCGTAGATGAAATCGTAATAAAATTATATAAAACAGATACAATTATAAATTAATTGCGGTCAGTGATATAAGTGAATTTAAGTGGGTTTGAAATTTTTGGTACTTTACGATTAAATAGGCAATACGAGCTATTAAAAAAATTTCACAAAGTTTATCTAGCAAATCGGTCATGTTTAAAAAAGACTCGGCGCTCTTTGTTGTTAATGTTTGTGTGTGTTCGCATACACTTATAAGACGCAAAACTGCGAATTGCGTTTGCGTAAATACTATACATATACAATACATACTATAATAATATAATAATAATAATAATAATAATAATAATAATAATAATAATTATATTAATAATAAATAATGAATAATATGGTGGGGCAAAGTCACTCGAACACGTTTTTTTTTTTTTTTTTAATCAATTTTTAATGAAAAAATATGTAAATCGGAAAATTGCGATACAGAGATTCGGGAGATCTTTTTTAAATGATCGAATCATTTATATTACAATAATAAATATCTTAATAAGTATCAAGTAGTAAGTAATGTTTTAGGGAAATGAAACCTTTTGTCTAATATATATATATATATAATATATATAAAATACTATATACTATATATTGTATTGATACTGAAATACTCTATTACGAATTTGACTGAACGATTAGGAAATAATATATCTGATATTTTTCTCGATGTTAAACTATTTCTCAGACACATATAGAAGATCTCCTAAAAATGGAATTTAATTGAACAAAAAAAAAAAACAAAAAGAAAAAAAAACAACGTTACGATTATACTGAATTATTATATATATGTATAATTTATGTAATATAAAAAAATCTGATCTCTATAGATTCTATCACGGAATTATAACGATGTCAGATTTCTTTTGTATACATGGTAGAAAATATTCTACCATTCTAAATTAATAAGTTAAAACAGAGAAACGCTGAGGTGGGAATAAACTTATCTTCAGCGTAAAAGTTATCATATAGTGCGGTCGAAAATTTTTTCAACGGTTTTCAAGCTTTCATGGAAAAACTGAACTGCAAAGTAATACGTACCACAGATTTTTTTTTGAAAAGAATTCATTATATCATACGACAAACTGTATAGTCGACGAATGTTTCTTACAATCGCAAAAAAAAAAAAGAAAAACAAGTAATAACAAATAACGTCATGATAAGTAAATCATGTCTCTCAAATTTTTTACAGAGGATATAGTTTCTGCTATCTAGAAATTTAGTAAATATATATTCACAGCCTTATCAGAATTCTTCAGTCTTTTTTCAATTCTTTGTCTTTCTATCATCGCGTACGTTTGTCCATGGAGCTAAAAATCTATAACAAAATGATGGTTAAGAATTTTAGAACACACTATATATGTATATGATATTGTACATACATACACTTAAATATAGATTGTTAGAAAAAAAAAACAAGAAAAAAAAAAATGAAATCGGTGTGCGTTTAAGGGCAACCGATAATGTTTCAGCTACACGCTTTCAATGAAGGAAAATTATATATTATTGTTGGATTATCACTTTCAAAGAAAAAAAAAAAAAAGAAAAAAGAAAAAGAAAAAAAGATAAAAAAAAAGAAGAAAAAAAAAAGACTGTTCGCCATCTGCATTAAACAATATACGATGAAATATAATATCTGTAACTAGGAAACAGAATTTAATATGAAATTTTATACCCGAAGGAAAAAGAAAAATGAGAAAAAAAAAGACAAAAAACAAATAAAATAATCGGAGATAGGTACAATTAAACCATCTGATTTTCTCACATCTTGTATTAAAAATCATCTACCTAGAGTAATTATTTCATTAAACGATATTAATTATAGCCGAAAACAATCTGTTATACAGAAAAAAAAAACTATGAGATTAAAATATGAACGAACACTTAAAGTGTGTGAAATAATCAGATAATAAAATTGTACTGATCTTTCGTTAATAAGATAATGTGGTATAATTAACGGTTATCGATGATAATGTAGGAAAGATGAACGTTAAAGTATTTTATTACGAATCTGGGTGTAATATTAGTGAAAATCAAAATACTGCGTTTATCTATGATTAGAATTGATCCTATATAAGTATAATTGACTTCCAATGCTGCAAACAATCATATGTAACGGCTAGCACTCGAATTTTCTATAAAAAAATGTGTGAAATAACAGCTGTATGTCTGTGTGTGTGTGTATGTGTGTGTGGCTTTGAAATTAATTATTGATTGATCATTTTTTCTTCTTCTTCTTCTTTCTATTGTATGATATTTTGTCTGATCAATCAGTTTTTGATTTTCACTTAAGAACCGTTGCACCGCAGGCCTAGACGAAAGTAAAGATAAATTTGTAATGATAATGATAATATTAAAATTGCAAATATTGTATTGTGAGAAAGTTATATTAGATAATATCTAATTTTGCATTGTAAATACGCCGATTATTATTGATCCTCGATATCAGTATATAATATAATAATTATAATACTTTCGTGTAAATTGTAAATATTATATAATTATGGTTTGGAAGTTTTTGATGCACAAAGGATTGAAGCTGTTGCTTTGAGGGCTATACCTACTCCGTTCTAACATAAAACTATGTCAATTTTTTAAATAATAATTATTATCAATCGCCTAACATCATCGCATATACATATATTATATATATATATATATAACTTCTGTTCATCATCTCTATAATATCCGAATTCCCTTTCATGTATTACTTATAGTGTGAAAGACAAAGATAAGGGGAAAAAAAAGGAAAGGAAGAGAAAAGATTGCATATAGGTACACGATATTCATAGTTCATTTACACAATTATTTTATAATCATTATACCTATTGCGGTATTATTCCGTTTATAAAAGAAAAAGAAAAGGAAAAAAAAAACAAGAAAAATCCTAACACGCAGATGTTAAATTTACCTACTTAAGTACGAAAGTGTGCCAATAATTTCTTATTTTTAAGCATTGCAATATATTGCGGTTTCGTAGATTCTTTTATTATCTGTTTTTTTTTTTTTTTTTAATTAGATTTCAATAGTTCTCGGCGACGCCATACCATTAAACGTATCTACCTAACACAGCAATTGAAATCTGCAATCTAAAAATGGCTAATAATACTAAAAAAAGTGGATATAATTTCTATAAGCATATTTAAAAAAATTCGTTTTATTTATATAATCCCTAGGTTCTTTTTTTTTTTGTTTTCACTTTCGATCAGAAGGGATAACATTTTTGTTTTTTTATTTCTGTTACCAAAGACAATTTATATTTTATGTTTTGTATATTCCGAGTTTACGTATCAAACGAGCTTATATACATGTATATTATAGTTTATTGTTAGAATTTAAATTACTTACATAATCATTGAGTGCTTTAATTTGTTTTAATACATAATATTTCAATAAGTTTGAATTAAGTTTTGTTTATATTTTATTTTATTTTAATTCATTCGCAATACAACCATATACTGCATAATCGAAAACCTTGTACAGTTTTACAAGCGTAAATCTATTTTCTCTTTTCTTTTTTTAAATATATATATATATATTATTATTATTTATAGTCTATTAAGCATTTATAAATATGCATCTAACTAAATAATAATAATAATAATAATAATAATAATAATAATAATAATAAAAATCATAATAATCTATAGCCATTATTTTATATATTTTCATTAAATAATATTGTATCTCTATTGTTATTATTTTATTAAATCATGCCATATTCATATAAAAAACACGTGTATCATTTTATACATATTTTAAATACCAGCTTCTCATACTTATAGTTAATTCACAACGATTCATTTCACGGTAAGTTAGAGTGTTCCGCTGTACATTTGTAAGATATGTATAATCATATTTCTCGGAGTGATACGAAGACCTAATTATAAAAAAATGGCAAAGTTTTGATTTAGTTGAATTTCTCAAAAGCTTTATTTCCGATGTATGTCAACTGTTACTAAAAAATAACGTGAGGTGTTCTGCTATTAGGTTTTTAAAATGAAAACTACATATTTTATAGACAAAAATTACTCAAAACTATACGATATTTGGATCGTTTTCAGAAATATAAAGAAATTTATTAATTACCGCTAGCTTAGGAGGAGTGTTAGTTGGGAAGAATTATTTAGAAAACATATTTATCTCGTTTAGAATGCTGTTTATTATTTATTATACGTATAAAGATAATGATACGGGTAAGGAGGATATTTTTATGCAAATACAGCTAGGGGGAATAGGATAATACAGTAAGTTTTATGCTGTTTAACAACGAAGGTGGTAAACGAGTGAATATATCAATAAATTCACCATATCCTACTATGCTGTTGTAAACTAAAGATAACTATAAAAAAAGTAGAATGCATATACTTATGTTCTGTGAACAGAAAACATACGATAATTGAATAATAATATTTCTGAATATGATCCAAGGGATACCCTTGCTCATTGTTAATATAGGATAGTAATATATTATAGATTTACAATAATAATATTATATTACTATTTAAATTCCTACTAAGAATCTATCGCTATTAATTAAAAGACAACAAAACTATCTGTAAATAAGTATTTTGTATTCCTGCAAGAATAAAATCAAGAAACATTAAGATTACACGTTATGCAAATAACATTGAAATAAATTCTTTATTCTTTCATTTGTGTTCATAAAAACGATGAATGGTATATCGAAAACATCTAAATCAAGATGTTCTTCAAAGTCTTATTCGTTTTTACGAACATCTATTGGCTCATAGCTCTTCATAACTTCAATCAAAACTTTAATATTAACAATAAAGAATAATAGACTAGCTAACCAGATGTAGAGGAAAGAATTGAGTCCTTTAAATTCGAGCAAGTAGGCAGCAAAAAGCCAAACGCTTTGGGCCATTATCCATATGGAAATCAAACAGCCACATTTTGTGAGGCTCATTTTTATCCGAGGTAAACATACTGGTAAAATAGATAAGAACCAAAAAAAATATTGGGAAGTCATCACCGGATTATAAGTCACCATAACAATAGCTTGCGTGAGCATTGAAAACGAGAGATTTCTCTTTGAGGAATAGAAGAATGACAATCCAAGGAGCAAAATAAGTTGGGGCAAAAACATGAAGACCCTTTGCCATATAGCGGCCGGTTTATCAGCTGATAAATACAGCATGTAAAAATATACCGAGAAATTGTGTCTGGCGTCTTTGCGAATTAAATGATAGAGCAAACTCTCGTACAAAAACTTGTATCCGTAATAATAGTAGCTCATCAAGGTAAAAAGTATCAGCGATAATATGCAGCTTAGTACCAGAACTATCTGCTTTTTATTTGGTATAACGGTGTTGGTTTTACGCAGAGCGAGATACATCGCCAAGCTAAAAGCAATCGGATATAATCTCAGGTGTATTGAAAATCCATGGAGAATACCGGCCAGTAAACAATTTTCCTTTTGCAAATAATAGGACACCAGAAGTACAAAGAAAACTGCCAAAGAATCGGCGTTACCTCGCGTCGATATGACTATCGCCAACGGATTATAGAGCCATAGATAAGCACATAAGCTAGAAGTTTCTTGGCTGAATTTTTCTCTGGATAAATGCCGCTTTATCAAGACGCCTATCAATATATCGAACACGGAAAATACTATTTTCCCAAATTCCTGGCAGAGTATGACGTTAGGAATCAAAATTAAAGCGATAAACGGAGTGTAGCGATACGTATGTCTATCGTACGGCGAATTCCCTTCAGTAATATGCCGAGCGGCGTCGGTGAAAACTTTGTAATCAACATCTGTGTAAGAAACGTTGAAATTTTTATCATGAAAATTTGAATAGGCGACAAAAATAATTCTGATTAAAAAAGCAGCTCCGCAATGGAGTCGAAAGCTTTTATCTCCCATCTTGGAACTTTGATTTTTTTATCAAATCAAGGACTGTATTAGTAAGAAAAGACAGTTAACAAAATTAACGACGATACATCTGTTGTCTCTAACTTTTCATATATTACAAAGTAAAACGATACTACATATTGATCCCGATGGGTTTTCTCCTAATTCATTACAATTTTGTTTTGGATGTAGCGGCAGCTTTGATCAGGCAATTTTTAAACGCGTTAAATTCATTCTGGCAATCCCCTTTGCCAATGTTGTCTTTGTTTATAACACAATTAGCGTATATCGATGCAGAATCTTTACACTGAGCTAAAAGCATTGGGTATTTTCTCAGCCTTGTTCTAGCCTTGTTTACCGCATCCATATTTTATTTATCTAACTCAGTTTATAAACTTCAAGTTCTTGGTGGCGGCGGTAGAGCGTTGGGGTACGGCCGAAGAAAAGCGTCGTACAAAGGACGGCTAAAGAATACCAGAAGACCAGCTCCTATTATAACAGATTGTACAGCACGAGGGTAGCGTTGCAGCAAGGAACGTTTACCAAGTACCGGTTTCTTGGGCTGCATTATTTTACTGGAACTTTCGTCTATAATAAGAGAAAATATTGAGAAAAGCGATCCAAGATTATATTTATAGTTAGATTTCTGTTTTATCGACACATTTATATGATCGTTATATTCGATAGGGAATCCAGTACATTGATGAGAAAAAAAATGTGTTTCTTACGAACAGAACGTTTTAGTTTAAGATAGAAGCTTGAGAGTTTAGACTATTGAAACAAATGTATATTTCTTACGTAATCAACTGTGTTGTGTTCGTATGGTTTTGAGACGTCTATACCGCTGCAGACGAGGGAATTTTCCGAGTGTCTTATACAACACTGGCGGAGTTCTTCTATGACTACTTCGCAACGAGCAGGTTGATAAACGTTATCTAAAATAGAATGAAAAAAATAGGAGAATTGCTCTTTTTAGTTGAGAATTGTCCGTATCTATACTATCTCGACGTAACCTAACTTGTTGCAGCATGTGTAACTCGCAGTTTATTATGATAAGTCGCTGTAATAACCTTTTAAACACTTCTGAAGCTTGCACGCGAACTTTTTACAGGGATCTTTGGATGCCATACAATAATTATTAACTACTTATAAAGGTTATATGCAGGTTTAAGTGAAACAGCAGCATGCCCTGATTAAAAACACTTCGAGAGCCGGGTGGAACCATCTTTGGTACGAGGTGCGGAATGGGTATCGCTATCTCGCGGTCGAATTCTCTAATTACATCGGTAACTCTTATGATATGCACCCGCATTACATGTTCGGTATTCCAGGTTCTGATAGCATATCATAAGGCGCACTAGTGTTTGCGTTAAAAGTAGTGCATATATTCGACCGTGAGATGGCGATACTATTTGGCACCCCGTATGCACCTCGTTGGCTAGGCTGGCAAGGAGGAGCACTGACCCATGGCAAGAGCTACTATCGTGGCGTCAGTGATCCACCTGCGTCAAGGGATTCGCATGGTTTGGTTAACTAGACACAACTGACAGGCATCTCAGTAGAAATACTCTGAACGCGAATAAGTTATCGCAAAGTGGAGAATGTACTTATTATCGAGAACAGATTCTTCTTGTCTACTTTGTTGAGTAATTTACTAAATGATAGTAATTTATAACACTCGTCCTTCTGTTACAGTTGGATGAACTACCATCGGAGTACAAACATCTTTGCCCAGGGTGCATATCGACTCATTGTCAGTTTTTGGGAAATACGTTATTTAGTATATTATTGTAGTACGATTATGGTTTATATTATAGTAACTTGTAACATACTTGGATAAAGAGACTTGATCAACTACCATAGGTACACATATTTATTTTTGAGAAAACATTACCAATTGTATTGATGCTGCAGAAATAAATTCCATACAATAATCAAATGCTTCGTTATTTTCCACTTTTTCCTCCCTAAGACTCTTTATTTCAGGTATCGAATAACACACTTCCTCCAGTTAGAAAGATTTTAAGTCGAAAATTTTCTGCTCCTGGTATCAGGAGAACATCTGACCCGAGGAGGTGTTCTGAAATTTTGGATGTGTGTATAGATATATACATGCATACTTCTCTTCATGCACGTCTCTATAGATATATCTATTTATACTAGCGGTTTTCGGAGTTAGGAAGATTTTAAGTCGAAAAATTTCTGCTCCTGGTATCAGGAGAACATCTGACCCGAGGAGGTGTTCTGAAATTTTGGATATGTGTATAGATATAGGCATGCATACGTGGCTTCATGCACGTCTCTATAGGTATATCTATTTATACTAGCGGTTTTCGGAGTTAGGAAGATTTTAAGTCGAAAAATTTCTGCTCCTGGTATCAGGAGAACATCTGACCCGAGGAGGTGTTCTGAAATTCTGGATATGTGTATAGATATAGGCATGCATACGTGGCTTCATGCACGTCTCTATAGGTATATCCATTTATACTAGCGGTTTTCGGAGTTAGGCAGATTTTAAGTCGAAAAATTTCTGCTCCTGGTATCAGGAGAACATCTGACCCGAGGAGGTGTTCTGAAATTTTGGATATGTGTATAGATATAGGCATGCATACGTGGCTTCATGCACGTCTCTATAGGTATATCTATTTATCCTAGCGTTCTTCGGAGTTAGAAAGATTTTAAGTCGAAAAATTTCTGCTCCTGGTATCAGGAGAACATCTGACCCGAGGAGGTGTTCTGAAATTTTGGATGTGTGTATAGATATAGGCATGCATACGTGGCTTCATGCACGTCTCTATAGGTATATCTATTTATACTAGCGTTTTTCGGAGTTAGAAAGATTTTAAGTCGAAAAATTTCTGCTCTCGGTATCAGGAGAACATCTGACCCGAGGAGGTGTTCTGAAATTTTGGATATGTGTATAGATATAGGCATGCATACGTGGCTTCATGCACGTCTCTATAGGTATATCTATTTATACTAGCGGTTTTCGGAGTTAGGAAGATTTTAAGTCGAAAAATTTCTGCTCCTGGTATCAGGAGAACATCTGACCCGAGGAGGTGTTCTGAAATTTTGGATATGTGTATAGATATAGGCATGCATACGTGGCTTCATGCACGTCTCTATAGGTATATTTATTCATACTAGCGTTTTTCGGAGTTAGACAGATTTTAAGTCAAAAATTTTCTGCTCTCGGTATCAGGAGAACATCTGACCCGAGGAGGTGTTCTGAAATTTTGGATATGTGTATAGATATAGGCATGCATACGTGGCTTCATGCACGTCTCTATAGGTATATCTATTTATACTAGCGGGTTTCGGAGTTAGGAAGATTTTAAGTCGAAAAATTTCTGCTCCTGGTATCAGGAGAACATCTGACCCGAGGAGGTGTTCTGAAATTTTGGATATGTGTATAGATATAGGCATGCATACGTGGCTTCATGCACGTCTCTATAGGTATATTTATTTATCCTAGCGTTTTTCGGAGTTAGAAAGATTTTAAGTCGAAAAATTTCTGCTCCTGGTATCAGGAGAACATCTGACCCGAGGAGGTGTTCTGAAATTTCGGATGTGTGTATAGATATAGGCATGCATACGTGGCTTCATGCACGTCTCTATAGGTATATCTATTTATACTAGCGGTTTTCGGAGTTAGGAAGATTTTAAGTCGAAAAATTTCTGCTCCTGGTATCAGGAGAACATCTGACCCGAGGAGGTGTTCTGAAATTTTGGATATGTGTATAGATATAGGCATGCATACGTGGCTTCATGCACGTCTTTATAGGTATATCTCTTTATACTAGCGTTTTTCGGAGTTAGAAAGATTTTAAGTCGAAAATTTTCTGCTCCTGGTATCAGGAGAACATCTGACCCGAGGAGGTGTTCTGAAATTTTGGATGTGTGTATAGATATAGGCATGCATACGTGGCCTCATGCACGTCTCTATAGGTATATTTATTCATACTAGCGTTTTTCGGAGTTAGACAGATTTTAAGTCAAAAATTTTCTGCTCTCGGTATCAGGAGAACATCTGACCCGAGGAGGTGTTCTGAAATTTTGGATATGTGTATAGATATAGGCATGCATACGTGGCTTCATGCACGTCTCTATAGGTATATCTATTTATACTAGCGGGTTTCGGAGTTAGGAAGATTTTAAGTCGAAAAATTTCTGCTCCTGGTATCAGGAGAACATCTGACCCGAGGAGGTGTTCTGAAATTTTGGATGTGTGTATAGATATAGGCATGCATACGTGGCTTCATGCACGTCTCTATAGGTATATCTATTTATCCTAGCGTTTTTCGGAGTTAGAAAGATTTTAAGTCGAAAAATTTCTGCTCCTGGTATCAGGAGAACATCTGACCCGAGGAGGTGTTCTGAAATTTTGGATGTGTGTATAGATATATACATGCATACTTCTCTTCATGCACGTCTCTATAGGTATATCTATTTATACTAGCGTTTTTCGGATTTAGAAAGATTTTAAGTCGAAAATCTTCTGCTCCTGGTATCAGGAGATCATCTGACCCGAGGAGGTGTTCTGCAATTTTGGATATGTGTATAGATATAGGCATGCGTACGTGGCTAGCTACCGCTTGTTTGATAATTGAAATAGAGAGTTGCAGAGAAGGGAAAGTGAAAAATAACAAGCAATTGATTATCGGTATATCTGGTAATTTATTGATGCAGGATCGATACAATATCAATTTTCAAGTGTGTAGAATTCATAACTGTTTCTTGAAAACAAATATGTTACATATTGACAAACAGACATTCGGCAGCATTTAGTCGTCTTTTAGTCGAATAAGGCTAGATCAGTGCTTCTAGTTGCCCCCCCGTGACCTAAAAATGTTGTATGAACACGAATTGCCGGAGGTATTCTTTTCTCTTAACAACAGAAATCCTGGAAGCATATAAAAGAAAATACCGAAATATACGTAGATCACATTTTTTTGTAATAACAAATTTTTACGATTATGAATGAAAAATATTTATTAAAAACCCGTTAATTTTCGAACACATTATGTATGCGCATGTATGTACAGAGAAGACGTTGATTGGCACTATATTAACGATTCTACACAAGGACTACTACACCGACGAGGAGGAATGTTTGTTCTTGGTGTGCAACATTGAATATACATTCAAATTTTACGAAATTTATTGTAAGTTAAATATTAAATTACGGGGCGGAGTTGAAGTCTATAACTATCGATAGTCAATCATCAATCATTAATCATTCATTAAAATTCTACTAATATTCGAAGCTAAATTTTACGCATAAATTCAAGTAGGTAAATTATTACAGTAAAAATAAAATAAAAAACTCGTCAGGATATAAAATAAACGTATGAAAAGTATCAAAATGCACCTTATAAATGATATGATATGATCGTATAATTAAGTATTATCAAATTATTTAACTAATAGCAATATGTCTTTTTTCTATACCAATACCTTATCTCGTGATCATTTGGGAATAGATTGTATAAAGTCGGAGGCGATTGAACTTATAAATTTGTTAAATAATTAATAATAATCAATAAATCATCAATATTCATTGTCTTTCAATAAAAATTCATTATCTTCTACTATCAGCTGTAATCAAGGTCAGCGTTTAGCGATTGACGATGATTTGACATCTTATTGTTAGCAGAGCAGTCATTTAATAGCAGAGAATAAACACTATCAATCAATAGATTAACAAATGCGTATATTACCTATATCGTGATAAAATGAAAATATTTCCCTCCTAAAGCTGTCTCTAATTCCGAATCAGTACTTTTGTTTTTGCATACAGAAATAGAGAAGGTATATAAGAAATCTTAAACACTAATTATACCTCCATATTATCTAATTACTCAGCTAATAACAACCGAAATAAATTTAGATATGAATTAGTAATACCGTAGGATTATCTTATCAATTAATTCAAACTCCTTAAAGTCCCTCAAAATTGAGATACCCAATTTATAAAACTAGTTATTTCCTTTTTCTACTTTTCTTTCAATTCACATTAACACAGCTCTCGCACAACCCAAAGTCAACGCATATTAATATGTAGAATTAAATGTGCGTAATATCATAATTTTCAAAATTGTCAAATATTGTTGCCTCGAATTCATAGTTATTTTTCTACTATATTTGAATAGCTAGGTATGTAATATTACTTGATCTACTACCAGCGATATTTTTTCTTCTGTTTTTGTTTCTTGTTCCTTCAGCAATTTATTTTGACGATCTTATAGTAATAGCGTTCAAAATTATAATTGAATAACTTAAAACAGTAAAAATATTATGGACTGTTTTTAAATTCACTTTTTTTTTTCAAATACTGATTTTAATTATACTAATTTAACTATTTTCGAGAAGGATAATAAAATTCCGCCTGTATCATCCAACTCGGTTTGAACACTTCAAGTTTTACCGATTGTATTTTTCACTACTACACAGGGCCCTGCCCTGCCCATTTTCAATGGCGAAACCTAGAATCGAAAAAACGTGTTAATAATTATCGAGAATTTCACCCAACAACGTCTGGGCTCTTAAAAAACAAGTGGAAAAAAAGAGATCATACATTTACCTCTTGCCACTCGTTCACATGAGGATCATATGCCTCAACCAAGGTCAGATATTGTTGACCGTCGTACCCACCAACTGCTAAGAGTCGATCTCCAAGTACACAAACACCAACAGCATCTCTAGCCACACTCATCGGTGCCACCATTGTCCATGTGTCAGTTTTAGGATCATACCTGATCAACAAAAGTTCATTTGTGAATAAAAAGAGTATAATTCTATTGCTTTACGATCGATGCAGACAAAGAAACTCATCCACAGATTTATAAAACGAAATTTCTGGCCCAAACCGACTTGGAAATAAATTTCTTTTTACTAAATCCTCATTCACCTTTCGACGCAATCGAATCTACTAGCGCTAGGGTTACTAGCAGGTGCGTCGTGTCCTCCGAGAGCGTAAAGGTATCCGTTAACAACCCCTACTCCAACTCCTCCTCTGCGTTTAGACATGGGAGCGCAGGAAGTCCATTTATTAGTGTGAGGGTCATAGCATTCGACAGTTCTTAAACAAGAACTCCCGTCTCGCCCACCTACAGCGTACAATCTGAAATGAAGCAGAGAAGTAAGGAGCAGGGTGTGAACTGGACTCGAGAAGAACAATCCTGCTCTTCGTTTTCTTCATGCACTACTTTGGGGAACTCGACTCACTTGTTGTTCAGCACTGCTACACCTACTGTTGATCGTTGTGTCGACATTGGAGCTACGTAGCTCCATTGACGAGCAGCAGGATCCCATCTTTCTACAGTATTTAAGAAACTCCAACCATCGTGGCCACCTACTGCGTATAAAGGCCCTTCTAGCACCGCAACTCCTGGAGAAAATTTTGGATAGTGTTTAGCAATATTTTTTGTTACTTTTAAGAAAATGTGTTTGGACACAATCAATAGAAATTCATCTATTCATCTGGTAGGTTTTTTTTTTCTGGACCATTAGAGAATAGAAAGTCAACAAGTGCATTCTTTTTGACGTTTAACTTTCACAAGATAAAAAAACTGGAATCTGACAAATTTTTTGGGAATAATCAGTCCTTTAGTTTATTATACCTAATCCATGTCGATGTGTATTCATAGGTGGTAGAGTGTTCCAAGTTAGACTAGAGAAGTCGAAACATTCAACAGTGTTTAGAGTTTTTAGACCATCCCTGCCTCCGACGACTAGCAATTTCTTTTCCACAACTGCGGCGCCGAATTGTAATCGCCTTCCGCTCATGTTGGCTAAATTCTTCCAAGCATTGTCTCTCAATGAAAAAGCGTCGATGGATGTAGCACCTAGTTGAAAGCAGATCATTATATAATTAATGTATAATTCTATTCACAACTGATCATTGAGATTTGTGCTTCATATGCTTACCTTTGTTAGCGTCCATTCCTCCCACAGCTAGCAATAAACCTACGGTGGCTTTTCGTGGTCTGGTACGACCAGATTGCAACAATGGTCTGCGCTCTGGTAAAAGATGATATTTTAAAGCCTCCATGACTAGATCTTGCGCGGCTCTTTGGTCTCTGAATAACTCGTTGCTTTCAATGTGGTCGGCTATGAACTAAAACGCATTTCATGAAGCAGAAATATGTGATAAACTCGTTACAATTATAATATACAAAGAACTGAGGATACTTCTAATTTCTCTGATAACTTTCCTTAGAGTTGATCGATTTAAATAAAATTTGGTACAGGAGTACTTTGAATAATTAGGTAAAGGGGAGAAAAACGTGTTTTTAAAAAATTATTATTTGGATGGCATTTGGCATGACAGTGAGCTATTTTTCCAAATATACCAGAAGAGTTTGTGAAATAAGTGTGAGAGGGGAAGCTAGAAATTTAATTGCTGCATAGTTGGATAACTGGTGGGACGATTTCATCGAAATTTGCTGTGGGATTATGGTTTACTATAGGCAGCAAATCTTTCGCTATCAAAATTCAACTACTGGATTTATATAAGTTGAATATCACTTACGGCAGGCGATAGCAACGGCAATTTAACATAACTCAATAACTTGCTGGCATCTTTGCAACGATTTTCTGAATCGTGTTGAAGCCAAGTCATCAATGCCTACATAAAGAAAGAAATAAATGATCTTCATGTTATTGCTGTTTGTCATTATACAATTAAAATTTCTAAATCACTCTTATCAAAAAAGTGTTACGCAAAAACCGGCCAAGTGCACTAATTTGAGAAATGCATATACATATATTTTTTCGGCGCATAGTTTGTTAGAAAAACCAAAGAAGCTTATTTTTGTGATTTTATTATTATTAAACTGATATTTTTATACTCAAAATTGATTTTTGCGCTTATATTAGCTCATTTAGTTACTTCTGAAGTCTCTTTATTGACCAGTGTTATGCTTAGCGGACTTGTCCTGTTTTTTATTTTCTCTTGCTTTACGCAAATTTCATCCTCCAACTCAAAGAGCACCTTTTTTTCTTCCAGTAATACGGTTTTCAATAGGGGCACACATTGTGCTATAATTATGAGTTTTCATGACAGAATTGTTTAAGATTTGAAAGAATGGCAGTTTTTTATTTTCGCTCTCCTAAAAACTTCACTTTTTCGCATTTGGCCGTTTTTTTCAGCGCAACACAGTGAAATTACATGCATTTGCGTCAAACTTTATGATTCCCTACGACCTCCATCATTCTTGATTTCTGAATATCTTACATGAAAGATAGTTTCCTCGGAAGGAACATTCACGTCTTCAGATTCTAGCAGCTTAGCAACCTCATTAGCAGAAAGCGATAAAAATTCTTGATTTCTAATAACCTCCATAAAATGTTCAGTGGTATAAGCATGAGCGACGCTCAGAAGGTGAGCGCACCCTCGAGTATCAGCGAACATTCTTATACCAAGACAATTACTAGGATGAAGTTGTTTTATAAGAAAATGACAACAGGCTTTAACTACTGGACTCAGTTGAAGAAGACAAGCCGTTCCCAGTAGCGTTTCAACGCTATCTTCTCTCAGCTCTATGCATCCTGAAAATATAAAGACATTCGTTGAATAATAGAAAGAGAAAAGTTATTTCATTATTGAGATCGTTCATTTTTCATTGATTTCTTTGATTTTTTCAACAATTAAAATTATGAGAACAATATTAAGTTGGAAGCTTTGTTTTTACCTGTATAACAGTATTGAACTAGAGCCCATAACGCATCGCCGTCAATATCACGCAGTTCTATTTCATTTTGAGCAGATTCTCTCAGGGCACTGGTAAACATTGCAGCAAAATACTCAGAACTTGCGCTGAGTACAAGGCGGTGAGCCGGAATCCGTTTAGAGCCTAAAGGGAAGAAGAAGAAGAAGAAGAAGAAGAACAAAGGATGGATAATTGTGTTTAAATTATTATTTTTTTGTTTGTTATTCTCTCTTCTTTGTTATTAAGTATAATAAGTGTAAACTTACCTGCGACGAGAATAACGTCCGTGAGTTGCTGTTGTTGAAAGTATGTTTCCATGACTTTGAGGCTGTTTTCGGCATGTTTTGTTACCCGAAAATTTTCGTCTTGGGATATCGAGATGTTTGAAACGATGCTAGAAATGCTGTGTTCACTGGTCGATGCTTCTCTTTGTGAAAAACGGATCTCCGGATCTCCTTTGTTCGATCTAGCAGTCGGCATGTTTGCAGCAGGTAGTTTTTATTCGAATAGAATAGAAAACAGAACAAAACAAAACAAAAGAACTCTGGGTGATGTTGTTTTTGTTCAACTTTATGTTACTCGATGAATAGGTTTACGTGTGAAACTGTTCCTATTATTATCTTTGTTATTTCATCACGATATAATAGCCTCATACCGATATCGCATCGTTTTTATATTATATTATACTGTATTTTATTTTATTTAATACTTTATCCGCGTTTGACAGATACACTGTAACATGTAAACAATGCACATTTGACACCCACTGGGCCTCCAAGTGAAAAGAGTTTTATAGACGACGCGCTGGTCTTTCAATGCACATGCGCAATGATTCGACCAATCGCGATCACTTATCACGAACACCGCGAAAATCGTATCATCTTTTGAACAATCGAAAAGACGAACATTTCATAGGATCGATTTGCGTAAATTCTTGACTTTAGCTTTATAATCATTTCGAAAATTAAAAGTTGGGTTTTTGCTCCACGTTGTGAGGTTCAGAGAATCACCTCCGATCATTTGTAGATCGACATTTGAGTGTGCTATGTGATCAATTTTTTGCTCCACGATATCTTCAGGACGAATAAATGGATTTAATCTTCCTTTGTTTCAATCGTTGCGGTTCTTCCTAATTTAGAACTGATTAGATTTTGGATTTGATCGGTTGAGTAGTTCTTGAGTTATTCAAAGAACAAAGATATTTATTTCGATTGAATTTTCTGAGGTAGAATTTTTTGATTCCGATAATATTATGTTCTTTTAATGTTTTGATACAATGACATACAAAGGTAACATAATACAAACAAATTTCTTCCTGTGGCACATTTATGGTGTTTATACTAACGTAAGTTACGTTATTCGATTAATTCAATGAATCTATAGAGAGACACTGGGAATATCTTTTCATATAAATTTGTATATTATATAATAATAATATTTGATAGCGTAGGTATAAAATTCTATATAACGTGGTATAACAATTATTTGAATACGGATTAAAGAATAAATTCCATTACAACTTTGAAATAAACTTGGTGGATATTGTAATTGTTAACATACCAATAAACTATAATAGATACTCATTATTTGGGTGACTATATATGCATTTTCGCAATACGTAATACGCAATCATGAGTTTCATTATCTGAAAGTACCAAAGATAAACATGTTACAGTACATATAGGTATATCATTTATATCCCCAGATCTCGATACATTCGCCACATGTTAACATTAATAATTGGTATTTTATATTTACAAATACAATAATACGATATTATCACACTGTATTATACATTGGCGTATCTAATAAACAACAATAAAAAAAAAACTATTTCGCAGCTAATTGTTATTTCAAATGTTACTCCATTTATAAATAGCATATAATACACTGTATAAAGTACTCGCGTTAAATGAGGCCTATAATTGATAGAACTGAGAAAAATAGAAACAATTTACATATTCGAAACACAGCTCTTTGGTAAAATCGATTTTTTTTCGAATATAATCTGCTGCAATTTTCATGGTCTCTAAATACTTTTATGTTCTCTCTTAATTATATAATATCGCTGTACAAATATTTATTCATTGATAATAAACGTATATCTAACAATAAGTATAGATCATTGGGTCGGTTTAGATAAATTTCAGTATAATATTTACAATGGTTTGCTACTTGGTAAGATTTCATGTATTATGAAATATAAACAGCCAGAAACATTGATACACACTCAACTATAACTTGATAATGAACATTGGAATATCCATCATAAGAACTCTCAACAGTTAATGATTCAACAAAACGAATTTCTTCAAATCAATCATTACAAAGATCAATGAAATTGTTCTTCATTTTTCATCACAATTTAATGAACCAGCATTTAATCGCTCATGCCTATCAGTTGGAGATTTTTTAATTCTAATTCTAATTATTTACACAATCACAAATAATGCTTTCAATTACCTTGCTTGGCGTTAATTAATTAGAAAATGAAATGAAAAGAATGTTTACTTTTCAGCTCAAGTCGTTCGATTACTTATTCGATTCTCAAAAAATGGTACGAATTTAAAATTATTTGTGCAATTTATATTTTACCACTTCCCGGCAAGAAACATTCTCTTCAAATACTGATCTCAGCAATGTTTAAGAAAATAGCCTGAGCGTTACAGCTTGAGAATAATTAGAAGCTTTTAACACCAAACGCAAAATCCATGAGAAAGTTAGTTAGGTCTGTGCTAAATTTTCAAGATAAAGGGAATATCGACTGAAATAGCACCTCATAAGATATAAAATCTTGAATTTCTTATACAGTTTTCTAAATGCAATGGAAATAAGTATCAGCAAGTTCCTTGTTCATTCTTTTAGCTGCTGGAATCAAGTATCTCTAAACGACCCATAACTTGGATAAAATCTTTGATCTTCATTTACTCTACTATATACAGATAGCTGCACCGCAGACTGGCTCGGACTTGGTCGAATTGCTGAGGTCAGCCGCTTCGAAACTAGAGTAAGGCATTCTACGGCAACAAAAAAACTTGTCTATTAATTCTGTGATGGTACTATCCTCGGATTCCTGCCTGTAAGCACCGCTAGATGCTTCGTCTGTGCATATGGCAATAAAGGCTTGCAAATCGCTCTTGGGAAATCCGTCGGTGTAGTAGACTTTGATGGTATCATAAGCATCCATGATAACAGATATGAATAAACTCAAAATAACGTAGGTGTAGAGGGAAATGAACGAGTACAAATAAAACCTCAAGTACCACCATAGCATTGGAGATTTTAGAGACATTATTGAGAAGGTGGCAAACATATCGTCGCCGTTTATCAGGGCAAAAAGACATTCAGAAGTCGTCGCTAAGGAGCGAAACTTCATGTGATATGGGCCTAAAATAAGCCAGCCGCAGAATGTGAAGCCTGCGTAAATTAAGAGGGCGCAGAGAAGGAACCTGGCTACTTTAGGCGCAGCTTTTTTCAACGTCAATATAACGACGTTGTAAGTTTTGAAGAATCCTAAGTACCTCAGAACCCCAAACCACACCAGAAGATTACCAGTCCCGAGAAAAACGCTGCAAATATTCCACTGGTCGCCTCCAAAATGCTTTCTTTCTATTTGCTCCTTGATAGCCGATCCCATAATGATCAAAAGGTCGTTGATTATAATCATGATGTACCACAGGTTTAAAAACTCAAATCTACCCTCGCTGCTGAGCGCTTTGCCATAAGTTCTTTGGAAAAAGGTTATTGTCTCAAACTTGAGAAGCTGCGCCCTGTAGATCGCTCTAGAGCACAGAACAAGCGACGTTGTACAAATAAGAATGACACACACATTCAACAGAGTTCCCAGCACCGATTCTATCTGATTATCAGTTATGTAATGCGTGTCTCCCTTACACTCAAGCCTTATTGGGTCTGCATCTAAAGAAAGTAGCATTTGACCGTCGTGATCTTGATTATCAAAGTTTATAGTGATATCAAACTGGTAGCAATCAGGGGGAGTGATCGGCCCAGCTGCTTTAAGATTTACGGTTTTAATAGCAAATTTTAGATGCGCCTTAACAAGAGCGGTGAAATTAACGTCGACGTTATTTTCTTTGAAAAATGTATGCGATGTGGAAGTTTCAAAGTATTTATGAGTCAAGTTGAAGCATATCTCATATATCTCGTTGTTGAATACGTAGCTTTCGTTGAACCCAAATATTGTCCCTTCCTTGTATTGGTATAAACATAATTGTACCAATCCTACAGAATTGTCTTCGGCAGTGTAGGAATAAGGCCCGATCGCATTAGTCAGATTGTAGTAACCGCCGAGAGCGTAATCTATCGTTTTGTAAAATTCATCCTGCTTGTACAACGCCAATGGACCTGTTGCCGGTGGGTAAGCAGCTATCTAGAGAACAAAGATTAATCTTCAATATAAGAATTTTAGTCTTTCATTCGTTTATTTGTGCGATAAATGATTCATTTGATACGTATAGTAAACAAGGAAATTTGAGGTATCAATTGATATGCGTGGTCTGAGAAATTACACTGCAGATTTCATTCTACGTTTTCAAGTTTTGGAGAACAAGAATTCAGTTTTTTCGAATATGGATTGGCAAATACAGTACCATTAAAAAAATCGAAGAACCCATTTTTCTTTGCTTTTTATCAACTTGGTGATAATAAAACTATTAGTTTTGGTAAAAAAATTAGTTTTGCAAATTTCAAAAGATCTCTAGTATCCGACAAAATTGAATAATGGTCTCAGAAATAGCGAGGTGAGAGTCTGAAATTTACGGGATTTTATATTCAATTGGTGGGCATGAAAAATTGACATATCTCTATCAATTCGAAAGTTTGCTTCTAAAAAATTAGACTTTCAATTTTTTAATGATCGATACTATTTCCCATAATTGAATAGGTTTTTGTAGCGATGAAAAATACCGCAAAATAAAGCATTCTCAGATCTTGTTTTTGTTTAAAAATTCGTTAATACATTCAAATTCTATGGCTTCTTTGTTAGCATTTCCATTGTTCTTTTTGAGTTTTATCGACGACTCAGTTCTCGCCGGAGTAACAAAGAAAGGGAATGAATGAAAGCGAGAAAAACTGGCCAATAAAGGGTAAAGCAGAAAAAAAAATGTAAATATTGATTACGTACTTCTTGCATGGCGTCCCATCCCTTGAGAAATAGATGTGAGAATGTGATTCTATTGTCCCAGGAGTAATTGACGTGTGTATAGTTGTTGTGAGCAAATAGACAAAGCTGTATAGTAACAAGTATTATTTTGACAACTTGAGTGATGAACTTGTAAGGTATTCTACGCTTGGCTTGCCATTTCTCTATCGGATTCATGAAGAAGAATCTAAGCCTGCGTCGCATTCTTTCTTCGCCCAACGTCGACGACGAATTATAAAATCGCCTGCTGTTCATTCTTGGACTAGATTCACCCATTCTAAAAAGAGAAAAAAAAAAATCAACAAAGATGATGAAAAATTATCGATAGTTTTAATTTTTCTTATATTTATTTTATCTTCTTGTATTTCTACCAGAATTTTAGCAACGACCTTATATATACGTTGACCTAAATATTCAAATATCGATGGTAAACGGCATTCTTTGTTACGAGGTGAGAGATGCTGCGGATGAAATGAGTTCAATGAAAAGAATGGAGAGAAAAGATATTCGAGTAATAATTGCCTTGGAGTATCGTGATCGTGATCGTCTTCGTTCAATAGTTCGCTCTCGTCTCCGCTGTCCTGACCTCGACTCCAAGAGTTGGATTGTGATTGTAGTCCGTTGTTATTAGACCGTGGAGTATTGTTAGTTCGAGTAGTAATATCCTCCGCCATTTTCCTAGTAGTACTTTGTGAGGCGAGTTTTACTAGGAGGATGTTATCTCGCGGAGGAGATTTCCTCTGACTGCCCCCCAGTTGGAGAATTTCCAAATGTTTTTTTTCTCCTATTCAAACGACGACGCGATTTACTTTTACTTATTATTTATCTCCGTCACATCACCTGATCTTTTCACTTCTGTTTAGAAATAATCGTAACGGAATTTAAGCAACTGTGATATACCGATCAAACGAACTTTCGACGCGATAACTCTCGGTATATTCTATGTATAGATAGTTTTAGCACGCATATAGTGAGGCGTGTGCGTATACACTGTACAGCTGTTCATAATAGATCGTGGATATGTGTGCATACCAACACCACACGACCACCTGATGACTGACGGTAGTCGATTACGTGTTGGTATCGAAGCTTGCTGGACTTTGGGCCCGCGAGGTTTGTCGCATGCTGGTCGATAGTCGAAGCATCAAATAATCGCGCGAGATTCAAAATATGCCAGTTATTTATTACGTTCATTACGGGGTTACCGACGTTTCTATTATTGTTTTACCGTTTTTTCTTCATTTTCATGGAATCAAATCAGCGAATTTCGTCGAAAATCGTTTTGAAAACCAAACAAAAAAGAAAAGATTCGTTTTTACTTAACTAGTTTCATTTATACAAAACCATCCGATCTACATGTATTCATTTTCAAAATGTTTCTCATTGATGATTTTTCTTAGATTTCAATTTTCCTATGTTATTAATGTAGAGTTACCTACTCCGACTAGAAGAAAGTCTAAGTATCATTTTAGAAAAAATCTTGAATAATTAGGTCGTAGTAAATACCAAGAAAATCTTTCGGCTCTGGTTTGAATTTATTAGGAATATTTTCTCGATTTATTTCATTGTTGACTCATTATCTTCATTAAAAAATAATGAAAGGATCTTTTCATCCGACATCGTTTCAAATGAAACGATAAATAAAGACGATAATTAGTGATATAATTGGTAAAAATACTAATTTATTTATGGAAGCGGTAAGAAAAAAAATGTACTGTGAATAATCCCTCGTAGTTTTCCTCGCTCTGAGATGCAGCTTGATATATCTGCAAACGTAGATTAAAGCGGTCTTCAAAAATAGGTTTTTAGAGCACCATCAACCCACACAAAGGGCCTTGCCTTGCCCGTAGTTGCTTTAGTTCTCCCTGTACGGAGTCAAAAAAAAAAAAAATATATATATATATATAGCTTAGTAGCATTGAAATTTTATTTATAATACTTATATCTACAGTCTATATAAATTTATTTGTGTATAGGTAGATTTCCATGATAATCGCTGCGGGTGAGATACGCGGTGTGCGTGGCAATATATGGAAGATCATTCGCTGTGATTTCAGCCTCCAACTTCATATTTGTAATTATCATTCAATAATAAAAATTGAGATGACTGAAAACGAATTTTCTTCGTTTGTTCCTCTTTTTATTTCCTAGACGGTTCGAAAATAGTACTTGATAGAAAATATTGCTACTTTATTGGGGATATCTATATCAAAGTCGGTGGCGTCGCCTTTCCCTGCAAATGGAACCTCCAGAACCAGAATTCAAATAATTTCCCTAAAATCTGACAAAATTATTCTCTAATTCACGCTGAAAACTCAAATTTTTTGGTCTCGGACTAATAAGAGTTTATTTCAGAATAGCGTTAGCGATTTTCTGTAGAAACCTAACAGACTTTGTTTCTTTCGTGCCACAATCTTAGAGTTTTACAAAAAAATCATCATATTTTAGTACTTCCGTACAATTCTCTTTCTTCTCTTGATTGACCGTATAAAAAGTGAGAAATCAGGGACTCTGTGTCTCTGAAGCTCGCGTACCCAACGATTGACGAAAAATTTAGTTCAAAAAACAAAATCGGACCTTTTTTTTCTCCAAAGGACGAAGAATTAAAAAAAAAACTGTTCTCTTCACCCTGACGTTTAGTTTTTGTAAATGCTTCGCTGGTCGAGTGTTATCGAATCCCTCGGTCACCTCAAAGTGATGCTGCGCGCGTCCCGTCGGTTTTAGTTGTCCTGCGCCCCCGCGTATACGTCGAGGTTTTGACGGAGGCGCCGCCGCCGTCGACGCGAACCTTAGCGAGCCATCGTCTCGTCGACGTAGGGTACGTACGTACACACAGAGTGCGGAGACCTCATCGAGTGAGACTCGGCTGCAGCGTCGACCGACTATACGCACACTACTTCTATTATTCGTTGTCGCGGTATAAAATATCAGTGAAGAAGTGTGGGGAAATAACTGAAACTATAGCCGAAACGTTTTCACACACATAAAGAGAAACAGAAACGGAAACGGAAGCACATACACACGGGGATAGAGCCAGTGTACAAAACGAGATAAGGGTAGAAGGATATAAAGAGAGAGAGATAAGGGGAGATAGGCAAAAAAGTAATAACTAATCGCGCGTACAGAAGATAGTATTGATACAACGTGGAAGAAGCATGGAGCTGCAAGAAGAAGTACCTTGCGTAGTGGAGTTAAACGTAGGAGGAGTATTCTACACAACGTCGTTGTCAACATTAACAACCGAGTCGGATTCCCACCTGGCCGAAATATTCACAGGTAAAATAACAAAAGTTGAGAAAGACGCGAAGGGGAAGTACTTCCTCGACAGAGACGGTGTATTGTTTCGTTACGTGCTGGACTTTCTGAGGAACAAGTCGTTGGTATTACCCGAGGGATTCAGAGAGCGTGATAGGCTCCGTCAGGAGGCAAAGTTCTACGGACTACCGGGTCTCGAAAAGGTGATAATAGAACGCGGGGACACAGTGATATCAGGTAAACGTTCACCGGGTTATATAACGGTGGGTTACCGGGGGAGTTTCGCTTTCGGACGAGACGGTCTCGCGGATGTTAAGTTCAGAAAATTATCAAGGATTTTGGTATGCGGAAGAGTCGCTCTTTGCCGGGAAGTATTCGGGGAAACGTTGAACGAGAGCAGGGACCCCGATCACGGTATGTCCGATCGTTATACCTCGAGGTTTTTCCTCAAGCATAACTTCATCGAACAGGCATTCGACATGCTTCAAGAACAGGGATTCAAACTGGCCGGAAGTTGCGGTTCGGGTACAGCCGGCGGAAGCGCCGAACAATTAAAGCCCGGTGTTGATTCGGAAGAAAATCGCTGGAATCATTACAACGAGTTTGCTTTTGTGCGCGAATAAATGAATGAGTAAATGAATAAACAAATAAATGAATGAATAAATAAGTAAATAAATGAATGAATAAATAATTGATTAATCAAATACATAAACGAATATAATAATTTATAATTTGATAATAATCAATTCAAATTATAACTATATAATTGAACCGGGGTCATATTATATTCGTTATTTGATCTGTTCCAAGTATTAAAACGTATTTTATTATTATTGACAAAAAATTGGAGCAAAACTTATACTATACATAAGAGCTGGACTTTTTTCTCTGATATATGATAAATATATACGTATATTCTTCGATTTATTTACAACAATATTGATAATTTACTCAACGAACAGCAGCAGCTTCCAACATCGCGCAGAGACCATAATAGTAATAGTATAATAATGATAACGATAATGATAACGATATTAAAGTGATTAATTAAGAAATAGGAAATTATTGGCGAACGGAAGATCGAGAAAAAAGAAAATCAAAAACGATAAGAAGAATTATTTGAGAAGACAATCTTTACATTGATTGAATAATGATGCTAAAGATTTTAAGCAATAAAAAAAAAAAATAATAATAATATCGTCTTCATAAAAATATGTTATGTATTATCTATATATTATCTATAGATCGCGATTAAACAGAGAATATATCAATCAATGAGTCCCGAATCAAATTTGCAACATTCATTATAAAGAGACAGCGCTGTGTTCGTTGTGATAAAAAAATTTAATAACAAAAAAATAAATAAAAAAATACATATGGTATATGAAAGAATTTGAGAAATGCATCGATAAGGATCCGATAGAAGAATTGAAAGCCGATATACGATATACTGTATGATATTTAATGGCGTGAGATACTGTGTCGCTGTATTGGAAAAAATAATGATAATACATACATAGAAAAAAAACAAAAACCAAAAAAAAAAACAAAAAAAAAACGGAATTTGTGAAATGTCGAGAAGTTAACTGATCGGAAAAATTTTCTTCCATGTACATTTTCCGGAATTTGACGCGAAGTATAAATCGATGTGATTTTTCAGGGGTGAAGGGAAAAAAAATGAAAAAAAGATATGCTTGAAATATCGACGATATCACACATCAATATTGATATTAATATTGTTTAGTCAGCTCGTGTTTTAGACAGGTATATAATATCTCTGCGCTATGAGACTCGAGATTTTAATGTTTAAATAGTACATACATATAGCGATATATATATATATATATATATATGTAGAATTAGAAAATTGTAAAGTACTACTATATATATATACACTTTGAAGGAACAAAAAGAAAGAAAGAAAAAAAAAAAAATTGTCGGAAAGAAAAGAAAAAAAAAAAGAAAAATAACGCTACCCCTCGATTTGGACCAATAATATTTTTATCCTATAACTTTGAATAACACTCAATGAAACTTATTACATAATAGCAACATTTTTTCTAATCGGTAATATTTTCCTCGATATACTTATATCTATAACAAAACTATAATAGCAGCGAGTTTTTCTTTTTCTATTTTCTTTCATTTTTTTATTTCATTTATTTTTTATTCGTCCGAGGACATTATCAGGATCTCTCATACATATATAATATATAAATATTTATATATATCATCAGAATTTATGATTGAAAAACAAAAAATCAACATGAACTTCGGGTTTCCTTTTCTTGAGAAATAGCATTGCATTCTAAAACTCGATCTCCTACTTCAACATCGAATTTCCTCTTCATTTTCCCTCGCTATACTTTTCTATATTTATATACAGGAGCAGGGTGAGTGGTTTTTGAGATTTATGGAAAGTGGGAGATGACATCTAACACCCGGGCTATACCGAGGGAGGCAAAACAAGCCAGTGAGAATTTTCAGAATGGATTTTTTTCTCTCGGAAGCATTGTCTCTTGTTTCTTTTTCGCTTCGTTATTCCACGTCGATTCCGAATTCAAAGACGTTACGATAATTACTAAAAATTCCATCAATTTTTATCGCGATTCCTAGTTTTTTTTTGTTTTGAAATATTTATCTTCCCGCCTTTTTACGAATACTTTCTTACCAACTGAAACTTTAACGATTTGGAATTTGGAAGAAGCTTATAAAAAAAAAAAAAAAATAGATGAATAAAAAATAAAAAATAAGAAAAATTCAATCAACTCTCTTCCGAGTCAGACTATCCGAGAGTATCTGTGCAATTTTATATAGAAATAGTTTCTGGGTCAAGTATAGTCGGAGTACGAGATTTTCTTACACTTGCAGTCGAACGTCTCAAGGAAATATCTTCGGTATTCAAAATAGAAAAAAAATAAATAAAAAAATGAAACATTATACCTGAGTACTGTTAATTATTTGTCGGTTTACAAATTATCACAATATTATTATCCGGATTAAGAAGATTTATATATGTATATAGAGTATATAAATTACGTCTGTAGAAATGTTGCAGTAAACAGCATGATATTCAAATTTACTGAAAGAAGATAGAAAAGAAAAGAAAAGAAAAAAAGAAAAGCAACCAAAAAAAAAAACAAAGTATAGAATTTGACCAAAAATATTTAGATATTTATTATATCATATAATTATGTAACGAGGAGCAACGAGCGTGCAGGACTTCCGTGAATGATGCGTGGTACCTGCTGTAGAAGAAGATTGGAGTGATATTATCAGGACATGTAAATCTGATTAGAAAATGATGAATCTTACGAATTTGAAACAGGAAGAAAATATATTTTCTTTTTCTTTTCATTTTCTTTTGACGTATATCACGTATTATTTCCGTGATCGCTTGTAATTTTCTTGACTGATCGACTAGGTTTATCTTTTTTTCTTTTAAATTGACATATTCAAAAATTGATATTGATTTGAATAAAAAATGAAAAAAAAAAGGAAAGAAAAAATGAAAATACTGGAACACAGAGACAATGGACTTTCAGACAACTCCCTAACTCTTGACCTGTCGATATACCTATATCTACTATTTATCTATATATTATACTGTAAACATATTTATAATTACCTAATATATATATATATATGTATTTATAATTACTCAATATATAAATATATATATATATATATATATATATATATATATTATATGATTATATTATTATATTGTATGTTGTATAGATTAATTATTGTTTGAAAGAAAATTTTCAGATGTTTTAATTAAATAATATATGATATTAATATATAAAAAAAAATATATATATCTATATAATTATATATTATGTCGTGAGATATACATAGATTAATAATAATAATAATAATAATAATAATATTGATAAATTATATAATAATTGTATATGTATATATAAATGTAGAGGTGACAGAGACATTACAGAGAAAGATATTGAAATAAATATTAAGATTATAAATTATCTATATATATATAGGTATATATATTAAAAATATATAAAATACGTACGAATTCTTCCGTTTAACGGAATCTAGAACCATGTTGTATGAAATGGAATGAAATGAAATGAAATGAAATGAAATGAGAGCAGAAAAAAAAAACAGGCATGGAGCTTCCAATATCTTTGAACAAATAAAAATAATGTTAATCTAATTCTGTACATCTATAAGACGATGATCATAGTTATATAATAATGATGTAACGTACACGTAATTATTTACAGAAAAAAATGAAAAAAAAGAAAATGAAAGAAAAAAAGAAAAAAAAAAAAACCGATGTTAGGTAGATAAATGTGGAGAATAGAATAATCGTACGACGTCGCTTAATTAATTAAAAGAAATCGATAATCGTAGTATTCTTTTTCACTAAAACTTTATTCTTTATGAGGTGATCGCGTTAATTATCAGGTTTTAACGACATTCCGAATATAGAAATTAACGTCGACTACGTACACTCGTATCGTGTTCAATTTACATTCAACGAGGTAAAAAATCTTTTTCAGTAAAAATCAAAAATCAAAAATCACAAAAAAAAAGAAAAAAAGAAAATCGTAGGGTTCAATTTCATGGTGAATTCGGTGTATCTTGAGCCTTGTATCACTGAAGGTATCATGATCTGCGACAACCCTCGGATTTCGATGATTTTAGGAAACGGAAAATCTTTTTTTTCGCAGTTGCGATAATTTGGCGAATTTTGAATTCAACGCTCCTTCCGAGCGTCTCTCTAATTTTTATCTTGGGTAATTAGCTAATGCGAACCAATTTTAAACGAGGTGTAACATCCTTCGCTTTTGCAAATTCCTAACCCGTCGAGGGAGTTTTCAACATTTTTTAATAACACGTACTTACGTACCCGATTGTCACGAGCTTGTCAGTGGATCAAACGGTGAGAATTAAAATCATTTCTAAGTGTACAGAAATTTATCTTTACCTCGAGAATGCAAAGGGAAAATACGAGTATCCGTAGTCGAGGAATCGATGATTAAAAATACTCGAACCAATTATATACTCATTGATAATATAAATATATAAATACGTATAGATATATGAATTTACGATTACATGAATGTTTACGTATAAGAAAAATTATGATAATCATTAAATTTTAAGATGTAAACACCACTTACAATAAAAATAAATTTAAACAAAAGCGACGAGGGATTAATTCGAAACCCTTATTCTCAGTTTCTTTGAAACAAAATTTACACGCCTTAAGGGCGAAAAGTACGTATCGTGCTTTTATACCGAATCTTACGGAATACTTCGTTTCTGTATATCCTGAGAGGATTACCATCTAGCCGCGCTGAACCAGCGAGAAAAAAAAAAGAAAAAAAGATTCGCTGTAACTCAGTTCCGCAATCAGTCGAAATTCTTTGAGCAGATTGAAACCCCGTATTAATTAATCAGAGCTAATTAAGAAACCTGAGATATCTGCCTTGGGTGAATCGGCCCCGGGGGTTAAAAGAGCCCGTACCTACCAGAGCCGAGAACTCATCGGAGGCATATTTGCCAGTTCTATATGTATACAAGTCAACCTTCCGAAAGCCACCCTCTGCCCACCCCCGTGTACCGTAATACCGAAATGGAAATTTTCTCCTGCTATTACCTCGAATTTGCATTCACTCCGAGTTCTCTGCAATTGTCAATCGCAGTCCCTGATTCAACTCGAATTCGAAACTCTCGCAATAACCAGAGCCGTCAAATTTCACCCCCGAATAATGCGGCGGGGAAATAGTTTCGTTTTGTTATTTTGTTATTTCGTTGTTCGGTTGTCTGATTCCCTCGTTCCACGCCTCGAAGCTCTTCTCCATTTTCGAAAATTGAATCCGACCGAATTTCGGTCTCGCAGGGTGGAAATTCCGCCCTGCTCACCGATCGGCTGTCGAATTGCTTCGTTGAAACGTTTTAACAGTCGGATGAGTATATTGGGAGTATTCCGCCATTCACTATTTCATCCCCAATCACTATGCCTACACCGAATGTCTGGCGTCGCTGTACCAATTTCGTTATGCCTGAAATTCCACCAGCCCCTTCAGAATTCCAGGGCCTGTTGTCTCGGCCTCTCCTCGTCTCTTTATACCATGAAGCACCCCGGACAGCTTCCAAATTAACGAGATCCATCTTTCAGGCCTTTTCCTCTCCTTTTATTTTATTTTTTTTCATTTTTGGTTTTCGAAATTTGCTCAATTTGCTCAAGAAAGTCTTTCCCCCTTATAATTCCCACCCCTCTTTCGCACGGCTAGTAATTGAAGACAAAAATTCACCCCGTCAGATCGACGCTCTTCACAGATCCGAAAAAATCACGAAAGGATTGCGAGACTCGGGTTCTCGGAGGTCAGGGGTTGAAGACCGAAGAGGCTGGTGGTCAAAGATGGGGAATTTGAGCCTTTCTAACTTCGGGTCTAATGACCGTATTTCGGGGATCAGAACGGCGCTTTAAGTGCAGCGAAGCAAAGGGGGATGTAAACCCCTGAGATCAATCGTTTGGCCACGTTTTCTTCTACTTCTTTTTCTAATAGAATTCAGAAATCAGAAATTCGGGCAATTACTCGTTCGGCACAAACCCTCGCGTGTAGCTGAAAGCCACCCTTATTTTTTGCCAGCAAATTACGGGGCGTGAATATTTAGCAGAAGAAGTGCACTTCAGGGTGAGTTCACTAAAACGTGTGAGACATAATCCCCCGGGGTATATTCAAAGTTTGCGCGCATCATCCCCCGTAAAATTTTTCGAAAAAAAAAGTTTTCAGAATCCTCCCAAGAAGGCGAAATTCTTTACTCCGGATGTAGGCGGTTTTAGGCGGTTTACCCATTCGGCGGATAGGCGGCCGCGCGGTTTTCCGTAATTTGATGTCATTTTGCAAACTACCCTCGGCTCGTAAATTCTACTTGAATCCATTAATTTATTTAAGAGACCCTGGCAGACCTCCTCGCTTTACTCGGTTCGTTTCGCGACCAGTTACAAAACCACCGTCTCCTCTTTACCCCGACAGCTATTTTTTTCTTCTTCTCATTTTTCTTCTACGGAATTCCGAATTCTCCCCTTTACTTCTCAACCCCGTACTCGGTCCGGCCTCGTCTTATACATTTCAATCGGCCTTAGGCCAGCTGAATTTCTTTCAACATCTTCGTGCACCGTTTACGGTTAAAGAATTTCTTTGCTTCCAACTTCTAACTGAACCAGCTGGGGGTCATTTTCGAGTTGCCTCTCTTTCACAGGCCATAAATCACGCCTCGCGTACTTCCTCGGGGTCTTTTTCCGAACTTTGAAAAATCTTTATTCCCTATTTCCATCAACTTTTTGCCAGTAAAAGATATCCGGCCAAATTCGCGTCTCAACTTTTACCAAAAAATCTGTAACTCGTCGCGGAAACTCAGCTGCGCTGTTCTCTGACCAAGAATCGATTGCCTTTTGAATGAATTGTCAAAGAAAAAAAAAGAAAAAATGCCAAGAAATCTCTAATCTTTATCGAATCGAATAAAAAATGATATACCTTCGTTCTCGCCGCGAGACAGACTAGACTCGATTAAGACGACATTGGTCCATTATGATTAGTCTCTGGGGTACAACAACGCTCACCTTCTGTCCCTCCGATAATGCCACATCCGTTCTAGAGGATAACGGGCCTAGAAATTCCCTTGGGTACCTCAGATTGTATTAATTAACTGATATCATGCCTTCAGCTTCGGCCCGACCCAATTCTCTATTGATTTCGATAATTAGAAAAACAGTGGCGCTCGAGATCCGTCCTTCGTCTGCAGGATCGATCGAACTTCGATACGGGCTTCAAGCGGCTCTAACTTTGCTTATTTTCACGGTCCATTTTCCAAAACGATGGAAACTCTTATTCGTAAAAAAATTAGAAAAAAAAACAACAAAATTATGTTTCGATTATGAATACGGGGGTAGAAATTATCCCCTGAATTTGAGCAGGCAGTAACATACCGATCTGCCCTTCGTCTCGTTGATCGACGAGTGGAGAATGAGAGAGAGAAAAGGGAGAAAGTAAGAATTTTTTTGAATCGGGTGAAATCGACGAATTATTTTTAGGGGCTCGAGAATTTCGGAAGGAAATTTCTTACGCGTATAAAGGGCGGCGAGTGAATGTCCTTTTGATAGGATATGGGTATATCGTGTAGCTACTTGCAGCAGTAGGTACACGGGTAAGATGAAAGGCTTGTAAAGGGTGCGTCTAGCGCTTAGGGAGAAGCTAGCATACGCCTTGGTGCGGTTATTCCATTACGCGTGGAACCCCCTCAATTCCCCAGGTTCCCTCATTCGATATATTCTTTTTCCTTCGTTATTTTTTTCTGCGCTTTCGGGCTCTCTCGAATTCCAAATTCCCTCATGATCTTCGTGGATACGGAACAAAACGGTGTGTGCGATGAGATTAAGGGAGGATCTCACCCCGGCTGAAAATTCTGTTTTTCTCACGAATTGAAAGCAGTTTCGAATGACGAGTGAGCGATCTTCGAAGTTGCGAAAATTTCTACCCAAAGTTTAAGCTCGGTTCTGAAATTTGAAAATTATCGAGCAAATTACACGCCGAAGGGTACAGAATTTCAGAGTGCGAATTTGACATTGGATTCCGGGTTCCTCCAAAACGAATGAAACTCGATTTTCTAATTACACCTTTTTTCCAAAATTGTAAAATACAAAATTTTCGGTTCTTCTTCGTTCGGAAGGGACTTTGAGGATCCGATTCGGAATCTGCGAGTTTTGAATTCGAGAGAAAATAGGTACTTTTTGGCTTCAGCAGGGCTTTCATCCCTTAAAAGCTGACTATTTCGTTTTATCATTACATTCCTTTTTACTTTTTTTATTTCAGAAGAAAAAGGCATTTAGGAATGCCTACGAAATGTTCCAAGGTGTGTATTAAACAGGTAAAAGTTGTGATGATAAAATGAAGCTTTCGCTAATTCCACGGGAGGGTTGAAAGCGTGAAAAGTTTTGTTATGAGGCAGCAGCCATTCCCTCTCTCTTTCCCTTTTTCTCTACCGGTTATCTGCTGTACAGTATACCTATGTATGCGATCTTTTTGTTCATTGACGCGTATACACAACCCCTTTTCACCCCCGTTACATTTTCTGGAGGGGGTGAACCCCGGCCAGGTTGTAGAATCACCGGAAGTCCGTACCGCCAGCGTCTACCCCGTTGTTACCGTATCCAAAAATCATCCCTTAACAAGAATAAAAAAAAAAATAAACGAACTTCAATCTGTAATAATTCTTCTTTCCCTCTGGTTAGTCGAATTATTTTTACATAATAATTAAATTTCATTATAATTTTATTATTTCATCCCCCAAAAAATAAGAAACCGTATTTATATAATAATGTGTTCTAATATCGAAATTTTTAATTGAAATTTTTTTCTTCTCTTCTTCTATACTCGATTTCACCCTCTGGGTGAAATAATTCGTCGATCCAATAGTCGCCCCGTGGCGGTAGTTTTTTTCCAAAGGGTATGAAAAGGGTGTATTTTTTTGAGCTCTTTTCAAAATCGAGACCTCAGCTCGGCGAGGTCGTTGACCGAGTGTGGTCCGAGCCACCCTTCGGACGTGGAAGGTTTTCCCTCCAGGTTCCCGTTTTTTTTCGGGGTGCCTAATAAATAGCGCATCGTAGATCTGTACGGCTCGGTGGTCTGGACCAGACTGAATCTTGGAAAGCGTGATCAATAGCAAAAGAGGCGCAGGCGCAAAGCTACCGCCGAGTCTCTGTTCTACACTCTGGCCCTCAACCCTCGATCCTCAACCCTCAACCCTCGACCCTCAACCCTCAACCCTCGGCCCTCAACCCTCAACCCTCGGCCCTCAACCCTCGCGGCATTCAACGCCGACATCTGAACCGTTTTTACTCTATGTAGCGTGCAGTGGTTCACGCTTTACAGAGTTCACCCATATATTTATCATGGGTAGTATAAGGGGTAAATTTAAGTTTTTTCAACACTGTGTATTTCTATCGGAAAAACAACCCTTCCGAAAATCGAGTATATACCTTTTTCCAATTTTCATTTTCTCTCCCGATTTACGGACGAACGGATTCGTCGATACCAGACGATGTTTCTATCAAAAATTTTTCATACGGGGGTCAAGATTAGCCCAAATTTTACAGACCCCTATCAGTATGGGTTTGGAAATGGGGATGGATTGAAAATTCCAAAAAATTCATAACTCTTAACGATTTTCAATTATCTCACACCTTTCAGAATTCTCTCTCTTTTTTTTCTTCTTCTACTAATCCGCGGTTTTCTGAGAGCTAAGATAAATCCCGGAGAAACTAAGATTTCCTGCATAGTACCGGTATCCCTCACACCGAAACGAAATCTTGAAAAGGTGACCCAATTCGTACGGCGAAAAAGAGAAAAAAAGAAAAAAAAAGGACAGAAAAAAAAACTAGAACAAAAATAAAGAGGGACACAGTTTTGGATTCGCGAAAACGCGATTCGGGCTCGTTTCCCCCCTGCGAAAAGTTGTGTCCATAAAATAATTTGCTAATAATTTGGCAGATTTAATCATCCCCTTTGATCATCGGCTTATTATAAAATTAATTAAACACACGAGTTTGTATTTGAATAATGAATTTATTTTTACGAGGATAAATGAAAATTCTAATTTTTATTTATTTTTTGACTCTCTTTCGGTAAAATGATTTTTCCTCCCTTGTTCTCCAGTCTCTCTTCGCATATACACATATATATATATACAAATATACGCAGACAGGGGTCTGAATTATATACAGAGAGAGGTGCCTCGGGTGTGTCCAACGTCGATTAACATTCTAGCGACGAAACTTGGCAGCTGGGAAGACGATAACCCGGGTTAGAAACCGAAGCTGTACAGGGGTGGTTTGCGTGATCATTCTCTCTGGCTCAAGGCTTACATTCATACGGCTAACGATAAGCGTAAGCGTATAGTAAACTCCGGGGTCTTACACCTTCTCTTCTCTTCTCTTCTCTTCTCTTCTCTTCTCTTCTCTATATATCTTCGAGGGGACATGCGCGAAAGGGTTACTTATATACCTGAGTAACAAGCTCCTTATGAGTTAACGAATATCCTACGTTAGACAGAGCTGTGAACTCTTTGTAGTTGCTCGTAGAAAACGGAAAATTGGAACAGGAACGTTGGTCAAAAATATTTAATCTCGACGATGATTTCTGTCACTTTATACGTAATTTTATGATATACTTTATAATATAGTATATCCCTTAGGGTGGACGTTAAATACCATCTTGAGGAGTGAAGCCCCAGAGTTTATAGACAAAAAATAGAAAAAAAAATTTGGCCCCAGTGCGAGGTTTTTGAAACGAAATTAACCCGTGCCGGTAAGGTCGCAAAGTTTCCCACGTAAAACGCATGCATTTTTACGGATCTCAATTCGAAAATTCACCGTGAGGCTAATTTTGATTCAAAAAATTCTAAACTATGAGAAAGTATCGGGTACGTGTATTGCTGCATGGAGAAAAATCGAGGATGTCATACGGTTGAATCTGCTCACGATTCCACTCCGAACTAAAATTCTCTTTATCGATTTTACGGCCTAAAATTCTAACTTTCACTAAGCATTACTTACTTACGGTACGATATCCTCGATTTTTATCCGTGTAGTAGAACACATACCCGATACTTTCACACAGTTTAGAATTTTTTGAATTAAAATTAGCCTCACGGTGAATTTTTGAATTGAGATCCGTAAAAGTGCATGTGTTTCACGTGGGAAACTTTGCGACCTTACCTGCACGGGTTAATTTCATTTTAAAAACCTTGCACTAGGGCCAAAATTTTTAAAAATTTTTTGTCTATAAACTGTGTCCACCCTAATATACCTATACGTTACTCGATGTGAAAGAATTTATCTCTTATCCGGAGACTAGGTGGGTGCACGTAGCTAGGCTATCCCGCGAGCTTCAATGTCGTAAAACGGTTTATTGTTATTCGAGAACGATACTTAAGGACGGATAGTAATTTGTAACGGAATTCGGAATTCAGGTGGAATCGCGTTAAGACGTTAAAACAGAACTTTACGTCATCACCATAGAATTCCGTCTAATTACGGGAAAGAGTATTACGCGAAGAGCGCATAGATCGTCGTTCAAAAATCAAAAGTCCATTTTTTTTTTTATGTTTGCAGAAGCATGGCGATTTTCCAGGCGCATAAATCTGGATGCAAAATACCGTAAATTTCGGATTTTTTTTTTATCCCGAGGTTATCGAACGAGACCCCTTCCGTATTATCATTTCGATCCGTTTTTCGGATGCTATACAGAAACCCGGAGACGCGAAGATTCCGTGAAATCAGCAAGAGCCATTCGTCGACGGAATCCAATAGTTTTTGTTATTTAAAACTAAGTAGAATAGAGAAAGAAAAATAAACCCCAAAATTTCATTTTCATTTCTCTCAACCACCGCGCGACACACGGACGTAATTATCTGCATCTCGACTAATCAGACATTTTCTCTAATTATCTCCGTATACCAATGATATAATTGCCAAATTAATTTTTTTCTTCTTCTTCCTAATTACTTAAGGTATATTATACCCGCCTATATATATATAAACACACGCATATATACCCTAGACGGTTAATTTCATGGTTCATTTATTTAGCTCGCTGGTAGGAGATTAGCGCTTGGATTCCCTAATTATTCCGGCACGTCGATCACGCTTGGTTTGTGCTATATATATACATATATACATATATATTTTACACACATCCATACATGTATATATATATGTATAAGAGCTTTATAAGATTTTCATGGATCTTGAAAATGCAAATGAGAATCCGAGACGTTCTTACATCAAAATTCACGCACTTTGGGTATACAGCGGTGTTATTTCGTTAATACTACAGTATACAGGTATATAGACAGATCGGATAAAAAGTTGAGAGGTTTTAGGTATGTAAATACGAATCGGGCTTTCGGAAGATGTATACGGGAGCGAAGTGTATCGCAAAAGAGAGAGCAAATAATAAAAAATAAAAAAAATAAAAGAAAAATGAATGAAAACAGCGAAAGATACTCCACGGTCGCGATATCCTGTCGAATAAGTTTGCCGAACGAATTACGAAAGACTCTTGTATATCTGGATCGTGACGATTGCTATCAAAGTCAGCGAAAATCCACTCAGATAGAAAAAAACGAGAAAAGAAGCGAATTATAGTTTTTTTTCTGGTTTGATCTGACGTAATTCATGTATCTGAAAATCGCTGATCTTCTCACTCACTCTGCGAATTAAATATCAGACACACGTGACACGAGCCTTCAGACCTCGGGTTTGATAGGAGGGAAAACTTTGCGTATGATTAAAAGCGCGTCTAGGATCCCGGGCTGGAAACTTTCTCAGATGTATCGTAGCAAGTTAAATCCTGAACGTCTTCCTGTTCTCTGGACTGAGACTGGAGCCAGCCGAGACACAATTTTATTTCCAGAGCTAGTTTCGACCTCCAGGAAATTTCCATTCGAATACTTTTCGCGTTATTATCGAAACGATAAAGTATAGGTATATCCGCGGATTTATTCGCGAGCCTTTCTCATCCTTTTTGCGAATTTTTTTGTCGCGCTCAAAAAACGGCTCATTCTTCCTTGATTCTTGATTTTTTATTTTTTTTTTCATTTTTTTCACGTTTCATTCGAGCCGCGAATAGACCGTTCGGATTGCCAATCTGCGTTAATGAATAACGAACAAGGGCGAGCGGTTTACGTGTGGACACCGAGTTCTCTGCGAGCCCGAGCAATAAGCTCACCGCAAACCAGTAAACTCAAATATCCCGTAGATGTGGAAACAGGGGCAGATATATGCACAGTCGGAATTAGAGCCGTGTAACTAAGGGTGGTTCGTGACGGTGAAATGGGACTAGAATTCGGCTTGAATTTTCCTAAATTTCATATTTTGATTTTCTCACAAATTTTTTGATCCTCTTGAATTTAAAGGACGGCTTTATACCTGGCCACCTGTGTAATAAATTTTTGATTTGTCGGACCGAAGGAAGCAACCCTTTCTTGTCCCAAGGGATGGCTGGAAATTGTCTCTCCCCGAAGAATTTCCGAAGCAATTTTCAGCCTTTCGAGTTTCGGCCTTTTCCTACCTTCCGGCAATTTAATCCAAAGTTTAAACAATTTAGATTATACTTTACGTCGATATTCCGACGCCGTTTAAAACTATGTTTAAATTCTTGTATAATCATTTTTCACTCGGCGATATGCGCGGCCGAAGTTATGAGAGGGCTCCAAGGAACTCGATATGAGTTCCATAAGTTAGATAGGAATTTTTTCATGCGATTACTGAATTCCGTTTCGCTTTAAAAACTCGTTCTAAAAATTATTTTCCGACCCTTTTCACCTCTTCATCTTGATCAAATCCAGGCTACGGAGGTTTAATTTAATAAATGGCAGCACCCTTATTTTCACATTCGTTAATAATACAACGAAAACTTATCTGATTCTCATATTTCAAAGCCTAGTCACAATTATACTTACGTTAATCAAAAATTTTCTCATTTTTTTTGTTTTTTTTTAATGATTTTTTTCTAAATTAGTTAATTGCTCTATTCTTAATCCTCCCTGATTCTAATTTTGCCTGATAATTAATTAACACATTCGCTATACGCAAACGTCACGATGCTCTCAATTTATGGTTGAATTTGGAATCCGTTATTCATCTCGTTGCAAATTATATCCAATTAACGCCAAGTGGAGGATGCTATTATGCTAATGTGTGATTAGCATACCGATTTATAGCTAACGATATGCCCACCCTCGAGCTAGTAGTAGTCAAACGACGTTGGGATTGCCTGACGATTATAACTCTAATTAAAATAAAAATTAGGTGTAATCTGTATATATGAGGTGTCCCACGCCGTTTCGAACGGTCGAAGAGTTGACCGACCCCGAAAAAATCATAATTTTGTCTTATTACGCAAATATATCGAAGGAACTTATGTGAATTTTTTCGGAATTTTTAGACCGCATTTTTTGAGTTTTTCCAAATTCCAACTTTTTTCTACGAACCTCCGTATCTCAAAAGTATAAGATCACACAAGAAAATTTATGAGACAAAAAAGTTGCAGTTTCGAATCAACTTTGTGAAAAAAATTTTTTGGGATTTTCTCGAATCCCAAAAATACCAATTTTTATCAAAAATACGCAGAAATATTTTTTTTCAACCAATATGTCACTTTCGATTTTTCTCAAAAATTTACAGAAAATACTCTCAAGTATTCACAGCAACCACATATTTTTTTGAAGACGGTTGGCTCAATCGCTTGGAAGCTACACTTTATTAATTGTTTTTTTGTTTTTAATATATTTTTTTTCGAAAAAAAAAGAATTAATAAAGCATAGCTTCCAAACGATTGAGCCAACCATATTAAAAAAAATATGTGGTTGCTGTAAACACTTAAGACTATTTTCTGTAACTTTTTGAGGAAAATCGAAAGTGACGTATTGGTTGAAAAAAAATATTTTTGTGTAATTTTGACAAAAATTGGTATTTTTGGGATTCGAGAAATTCCCAACAAATTTTTTCCAGAAAGTTTATTCGAAACTGCAACTTTTTTGTCTTATAAATTTTCTTGTATGATCTTATACTCTTGAGATACGGAGGTTCGTAGAAAAAAGTTGGAATTTGGAAAAACTCAAAAAATGTATTTAATTCAATTTTTTATTTTTATGGAAAAAGTAGTAGTGAATGTTTGAAAATGATACGAATTATTGTTTCTTAAAAATTTCTCTACGTTTATCGATGAAAATTAATTCTTCTCGTATCGTTAACGAAATTAACGAGCATGTTAATTAAGTCTTTAAGACATTTGACGCTGATGAAAGACTTTGCCTGGAATTAAATTACTTTCATGTCAATTGTAGCGCGCAGGGGGTGAGTTGAATTTACTTTCCCGTATACTTACAGGTATATAAGCGTACCCCGAAGTAGATAAAATTTCTGAAATAAAGCGTAATTGATTAATTAAGTAGAATCCTACGTCCGACGAAAGTTGATAAAGTTTTTCCGGGGGTAGTACATCGAGTTCTAACTTTGCACCGGATATATAGATATACTTTATAATTATTGAAAGAGACTCGGGGGGGGGGGGGGGAATGATATGTAACGAGGAGAAAGGGAGAGGAAGAAATAAAAATGAAAAGAAAAGAAGTCGTCTATCCGATTTGATAAGAGGTGACATTTGCAGTCCGTCGAAAAGTTCCTCAGGGGGTAAAACTTTTCGCCCTATCTTAATCAAGAGTAATGATTCAAACTTTAATCTCCGACACCTTCGAGCTCGAGTTCACGATCCTTCCTCCCCCGCTTATGATCTTGAGAATTTCACAACACCCGTCTTAGAATCGAAGGGATGATCAGCTGAAATTTAGGAAACTTTATACCCGCCAAATCGTTTCCCTCGGTTTTTTATTTAAGGATATTACCTTTACTTTAAATATAAAAAAAAAAGGATACATGTACGTGCTATAAAAAAAAAGAAAAAAAAAATATATCAGTTTTCAATTCATCAAAATGAACCTCGACTAGCTGACACAGGTAGGGGCGATGTGATAAGTGATAAATTCGTCAATTTCTAACCGACGCGATGATCCATTAGTCTGGTAACCAGCATCCCCTATGGGAAACATACATCCCGTTTGAACCGCACCCCACTTTGTCACGAACTCGGGGAATTCTCCTGATTCTTGGGTAAAAAGAAATATTTCAGGCTTTAAATCAAGGTTTTTCCTTTTCGGGAAAAGACTCCTCACTTTTTATTTCTCACGTGGCTCACCCCCTCAGCCACGAGACGGTTAAAATATGTCGATAAAAGGAGCCTCGTCCCGTTTTTCGCGACTTTGAAAACAGTCGAGAGAAAACGAAAAAAAAAAAAAAAATGAAAAAAAAAATCAATTAACTAATTAAACAGTCGTAGAGAAAAGTCGAGCGATTCGCGAAAAAAAAAGAATGTTTCCGTTTCTTCTTTCCTTTTCTTTTTTTTTTTTTTTGGGAGAGATAAAAATTAGAAAAAAAAAATGAAAAATGAAAAAAAAACCGAGACTGGGTTTCGCAGAGGTTTTTTTTTCTACCATTAAATTTCACGGTAGGATACCTACCACAAACATTTCGTTTGTCCTCGCGAGTGAGTCCCTGGTCTCCATGCGAACAGTCTGCGCTTCTTTGCCGGGGGTAAATATATATTTTTTTCTTATTCTCACAACCCGAACCCGTTATCGCTAGATCTGTGCTGTAAACCGCGAACCTTTTTTTTTGCGCGTATTTCGTTCTCGTTTTCGTTCTCGTTTTCGTTTTCGACTTCGACTTCGATGGCCTGCCTCCTTTATTCCCTCATCCCTTCGTTTTTTTAGGGTTTCTTATCGGTTCACGTCTTGTACATACACAACATACATACCTATATATGCGTATCTATACCTCGGGGAACATAGGTATTTCTCTGACAATGAGACGAAAGAGCCGAGGAGCTTTTTTTTTTTTCGTCGAGATAAGATTTTGATTTTTTTTTTTTTTTTACATTTTACAGACAATTTTTTCAAACCCCGATGATTTGGAATCGCGAGTGGAAAAAAGGATCGAAAAATTTTCACCGGTCTAGATTTTTCGTGTTTTGAGAAACGAGAAGAGAAAGAACAAAAAAGGAAAAACTGTACAGTTATCTTCTTTTCTTATTTTTTTCTATTTTTCTTCTTTCAATTGGTTCGCAGATCGACCTTTTACTTTTCCCCAATTGATTTAAGTCTCGTTTAGAACCCCGGGGGCTTATGGGATCCTCTAAAACAGGGAGTTACAGCGTTTGGACAGGAGTGGGAGCCCGTTCTTAACTTCAGCGATAAGATAAGATAAGATCGAAATCAATTCGGAAATCGTCAAGTAGAATTTTTATTCCTACTTTTTATATCTAGTCGTCGCTTAGATTCGTTCAGGATATACAACTCGGCAATCACGCTAGGCGCCTGCTAACCGTGCAGTTGCGGGTAGTTCGAGATTACGACTGAGTACCCCAATGGCGCAGCGAACTCTGATTGCTAATATAAGATCCGATTACTTATCTATCTACAAAATAATCCGAGAGAGGAGTAAAAAAAGAAAAAAAATAAAGAACGTAATCGAAACGAGAAAAAAATAGCGAATGATTTTTTACACGGCTCGCGTTTTTTTTTTTTTTTGTATCTCACAAATACAAACGGGCAGATTTTCTCTTTGGTTTTAATTTTATACTCGACTGAAGACTTCGATTCTTACTGTTCCGAAATAAGTCGGCTTATTCTGTCACTGGGAATAACGTCTCTGAGCACGGGGGTGAACGGCTATGACTGGCGTTGGTTGAAATTTTGAACAGATGTTTCGAAGATTCGTAGCAAATTTTATCGTTTCGTTGAAATTTGACAAATATAGCTTAAAATTGTAATTTTGCAATTTTTTTCGGCGTTCTTTTTGCGAAAGGATTTCGGAAAAATCGGAGGAACCGAGATTCGAGAAGCGGGTCATCGACGTGGGCGAGAAATTTCGGAGTTAACACCTCGAAAAAGAAATAAAAAAATACGAGAAGAAGAGGAAGAAGAAGAACAGGAATAAACAAAATGATTGATTGATATCCCAAGCACAGCTTTGAACCATTAAACCCTTTCTATCTTAGATTTACGTGTTATACCGTCTCTCGGTTTAGGATTTTCCGATTTGTTGACACACGTGAGCAGTCAATCAACTCCTAATTCACGCCCGTTGATTGAACGTATAAATTCGTTGTGCCTTGACCCGAATATAGGAAGTTGTACGTCAGATCCCGTCCGATCAAAGAACAAATCGATCCTTGATTGATCCCGTTTTAAAAATAGTTTATAAATCGATTGAAAACTAATGAAAAATTTCGTCCGCCGGTTTCCCATCGCCTTGAGAAATACCTTCGGATTTCACCAATTAAGGAACCAATCCGAACGTCGCTGGGATAAAAAAATAGAAAAAAAAATAGAAAAAAGGAAAGAGACGGGGGAGACCGGGTCAATCCGGTTTTCGGATCTAATCAAACTTCTCTCGAAGATATATCCGTGTGACTTAGGAGCAGATCGTTTGTACTTTTATCTATATACGGACCAGGTTGGTTTAGCTTTGGGTAGGGAGTCCATTAGTCGATCTTCATCCATCGTTGTCTGTCCTAATCCTTTATCTTGAGTATAGGGAAGGCGTCGAGGACGGTGATATGATAGGTGGAAAAGTATTCGTCTTAATATTTTCGTTTGAAAATGAGTGGGTGTCCGATTCCGGCAGTGACGAAGGATGTAATCGATCAAGGAGAAGAATACGGAGAAGAAAGAGGAGCGAAATTACATTTTTGTTCGGATTCGAAATACTGGGAATCGCTAGAGCCACCCCGGAGCCAAAAACGAAACGAAAAATTGTGAACAAGAGAAACAGAAGTTATAAGATACAGAAGAGATAAAAATTTGCTCCGTATTCCTGAGGGGTCTCTTCGTCAAATTGAACCCGGTTTTTTATTCGCTGACGTTTCGCAGGATTTTTATTTATTCAATGTCGAAATCATAAATATTGATCCGCGGGGGTCCGCTGGTACGGGGTAGTTTAAAACGATCTTCATAAAGCGTGAAATTTTATTCTCCTTGACTCTCCGTTTTTTCCTTCTTGTTTTTTCTTCTTTTTTCTTGGTTTCGGTATAAATTTTCATCAATTTATTCAATTACCGAGCAACGAGAAGAACAAAAAAATTTCTGGAAAGAAAATCGAACGATATCTACAGGGTGGTTCGAATATTTTCCTAATTGTATTTGATATCATATAAATAATAACAATAATTTATATAAATAAGATAAAAACAATTATTTTATAATGTGTTAAAAAATATTTTTATCAGAACACATAACGAAAGAATAGAGAAAAGTTATTTATTATTTGTTGGACGGTATCCAGGGGGCGCGTAACACAAATTTCGAAAATCATTGAAATAAGGACCACCCTGATATGCGCGCTATATAATATTCTTCGTCGAGTTTTCTCATTATAATTATTATCGTTATAAATTACCCCACACTCGTTGAATATGGTGTTTTTTTTTCGGTGATGAGAAACTTTTTATACGACGCGGTTAATAAATTCAATCTACTTTAAATTCGTTTACTTACCTTCTTCATTCTCTTATCTTACATTAGCGTTTAGCTAGCGGCTTCTGGCGCTACGCAATATAGAGGTACGTAAATTTTGTTTCTCTTCTCCGTCGTCTCTGTTCTTCTTCTCATCCCTTACGATTTGTAGCTCCAGAAGAGCGAGATCCTGCCTGAAGGGGTTTTCTTCTAGAAATCGTTTCGACGCCTCTAAACGCATCGAAAACGAGGGGGTCTACCCCATATGCTAAGATATTATCGAAAAGTCTATTTAATCGCCTATCGATTGAACTCCTCTCAACTTTCATCTATTCGTTTGAAGTATTATTGTGTCGATGGTATCGCTATTCCAGCGCCAGAACTCTCGTCCAAAAATATACCGGAACCAGATATTTTATTTAGAATATCTTGTTTGCATAAAACGACGCCCGATGATACTTCGTACACAATTAAATGCTTTCTTCACGGCTGCTACTGAAACTTCGAGGAAATTTAGTAATCGATTAACTAACGAGAAAATATTTTTCGATATCAAGATTTATGGTGAATTCTATTTGCTATAATCGATCATCTCCCAACAGTCTCAATTCCGATATACCATCGATAATATTCAACGAATGTCGTTATCACTTTTAGTGGGGATTCTCGCCTATTTCTACACTGAGTTTCGCCTCCTTTCCAGCGGCTCTTTACTTCGATAGTGACTCATTTTGCCAATCATAATTTTCCAAGAGCAATCGATGGCCGATCCACTTCCGAGGAAGAAAAACAGACCTGTACACCGAGAGCCAAGAGCGAAGTGGTTTGCAACACCTGCGTCTGCTCTAAAGACGAAACTGCGTTGGCCTGTACCCCAATATGGCGTGCCCAAAAATACCAACTGAATATCTAAACCCAGACAGCTTCCATATCCGAGCAACACGTTTCTTCGTACCAAAAGAGGCGAGATATTCTTAAGACGAAAGTCAGCGAGCTAGTGCGAATCAATCTCCACGTGACTCGTACTCGAAGATCGATTCTCGATTCCAGATTATTAGGTTGGCAGCCCTAGAGAAACTGCGAGTGCAGTGAAGCCAGTAACTCCCTACCAAGCGAGGAAAGATATTTTCTTAGGGTGGAATAGTTGTCGTCGTGTTATTCTCTGCTCCGCAGATCAAGTCTGTACAGCAGGAACCACAGGACGCTGGAAGTGCAACACGTGCGGTTGTAACCTATCTAGAACCGTCGAGGTATGCAGCAGGATGATATGCCTCGCCATTCCGTGCAACCGACGCGATGTTCCTTTCAGCTTCGTGCCAAATTCAAGTTTCATGGAGAACTGTAATCAGCGCGTCTGTTCATATGATAGCCGCTCGGTTGGATGTACCCTGAAGTTCTGCTCTCCCGAAAGCTCTGTACCACAGATCTCTCGACCCAAGATTGTTCAATGAAGATAACCGATAGGTACTACATGGTTTCGGCGGCTGGCCGTAGTTCGAATCTACTGTAAATTTTATCGATATATCTCTCTTTCGATAATAAATACGTACGTGTACCCACATGCCTACGTGCGAGCACTTCACACTTACCAAGGTCGAGGATTATTTCGATAAATAAATACGTATTCGAGGACAAGGGGTGGTAGTGCATTTCTTTTGCTATCTGACAAATTATTTATTAACGTCGATTTGATGAAAGCAATATTTTTCAAAAGTTGCATCAAGTTATATGTCGAAACGTTCGTCAGAAAGAGAAAGAAAAGGAAAAGAATTGGGAAGTGTTTCTTCAATCTGAAAAGAAACGTCGATTTCAATTCCGAATTCCTAGTTTTAGGGAATTTATTTTCACCTCCTGTAATCCCGTCTTTATTCTCCCCTAATTTTCCCATCCGAGACTGTGGATATATCCCGGGTTTCGCACGGCTCTCCGGCAGTCGTTCGATCGTGAAAGAACGCCGGGGCGTCTCGGTTGTTACCCTAGCTGGTTTGACCTGGTGCTAATTTACGGACAGACTTTTTTCTTCGCTTTTCTATTTTCTCACCCGAAAGTTTCAGCGAGGGCGAGTCCTATAGTCTACACATATCTATATACGTAGGTATGCGTGTTACCACCAATGGCGAGAATTTGATGATCGTAAAACTACCACAAAAGGGATTTCGCAAATGCGACTTTCGACGTCTTATATATCCTCGAACACCCCTGATTTCTATGACTACTTTTTTATCTTCTATTTCTTATTCGAGTATAAAAGTGAAATTCAAATTCTCATTGAATTATACTAACAATAAAAGGGTTGAATCTTTGTATATGTATAAAATGCACGGCTTTCTGTAGTCGCCATGAAAATTGAGGAACCGTATCATCTATCGATTTGAAATTTATACACAAGTTTCGAGACCCTCGTATCTCTGGAATGACCTATTTGTTGGATGCTATAGAGGAGAATAGCGGAATATCACGGCTAGAGATAATTGGGAAAAACGCATTGATCGAAGCGATCTTTTCGTCAGGCATGCTCCGTCATGATACTAACTAGACCTTATGTTCACTGCAAAAGCACATATCACCGATTGAGCGAAATAAATTGTTGGAATATGAGCTGCATGCCTTTATCGCAAAAAATTTCATCGAAATACAACATTTGGCATCCAGTACGTTCGCAAATAATAGGACTGCTGCTAGATTCACGGAGAATAGTGAAACGCGAATTCAAACACCGGAATATTTTTGAATTTTACCAGTCAAAATTTGGGAATTCGTATAACAATAGAGCTCGAAAATCACGCGCAGAATAAATATTGCGATATCGTTTGATTCGGTATTGCATATTTGTTTTCAAACCGATTCATCTGAACTCATACTAACTATAGATTTTCATTCGATATCAGTCTAACGAAGTATTAATCGTGTGCTCTTCTTGCGAAGATTGCAGTAAAGACACATCTCAAAGTGTTCTTCAGGATCAAGTAGGTCTCATGCAACTCCTTAATCGGTACTGATTTCACTTCCACCAAGGACGATTTGTCATCTTATCTGTGATCTAATTTTTGAAATAAAAGCACCAATGTGACAACCGTAGTTCAGACCAGAGACAAAAGTATCTCAAAATTTCTCCACGAATTTCAAGTCGATAGATGAAACGGTTTTCGAGTTATCGTGTCCACCGTACTTTCCGGAGATTTGGAAACCCAGTTGTGTCTCCGTGATGAAAAATAGAGAAAGAAAGGGGAGACTTTTTTCGAGGGATGGACCGTTCGTTCGTGACGTTGAACATGTTTTGTAATCCGACTATCTCCACGTTGTTAGAACGTATATAACGATATTAGAACGGAAGTAAGAAACATCGTACAGTCTGACTGTTACGCGGGCTCTGTGACCTAACCAAACATTTCCCAAGCTCGTTAAATATTCACTAGTTTATGGTGCAGACTTTGAACAGGTCAGACAACGAACGTGTACCCATAAAACATGGAGAAATAAACGGGGGATGCAGAAAATGTTCAATGTTTAAAGCGTAGGTACGTGTTCACACACGCGTTACACACGTATGCGCACGTACACACCTATCCTACGCTTCTAGAATACTTGACTCGCTCTGTATCCGAGGGGTACCTACCTTTTACACGAGATTCGGGAAAGTAGGACGTGCGAGGAGGAGCTCTAAAGAGAAGAGAGCGGAGAGGGAAGAGGAGAGAGAAGCGAGAAGACAGGGAAGAGTGAAGGTGAAAAGGACGAAGTATCCGAGCCTCTGTGACACCAGCTGCCATTTCACACTCTCGCTAATTATGTTTTTACATCATGAAGGCTCTTCCGTAGCCATTGGGCGCGAAACGAGTGGCTTTAACTTGAGCTGTAAAGAGCTCAAAGGATTTAGAACGGGAAAAGATAAATAAATTAAGAACTGAGACCGAGTTGATCCCCACAGTCCGGTTTATTATTATTTTTAAATCATTTCGCGTGAGCTGAGCGATACGGCGTTATTTTTATACCACATATATTTTGATACATTGGATTTACGGATGGCGCATAAACATAATCTGGAATGACGAAAAAACCGGCTATCTGTTATTTTTCGATAAAAATTACTACGCAGATGATGTATTTTAAACGAGGAAAAATAATTTCTACAAATACATCCACGTTTGAAAGCTTTAAACGGGGGGATAAAATGAATCTGACAGATTTCAAAACATCAGATAAAATTTCGGTTTAAAAGAAATGAAAAGATTTTCAGATTCCTGAATATTTTTGCCACCTAAATTTTTGTTTCGATCCTTGGAAAATATATTCCGCTTTGAACACGAGGCGAGGCATGGATGTAATTAGGAAAATGAATTATAGAAGCGTCAAAGGAGAAGATAAATGAATACAAACAAAACTGTAAACGATGAATAAATTTGTTAAGATTAATAAGTGTAGCGAAAGCCGTTGCAACTCTTCGAAGAAGCGGTTGAGAGGGGGGGTGAGAGAAGAGGGAAATTTAATCGAGATTTAAGCTTGATTCAAGGAAAGTTGTCAGAACTTATCAAATTACCCGAAGGCTTATTACTGCACAAGCGCGTCGAGCTAAATTTGTAGTAAAATCTGTACCGAGGAGGTATTTTCGACGCCCTTATAAACTCCAGGGATCAAATATGGCGGCTTACTAGATTTTCAGGCTTCGACGAATGTCACATCGCGTACGGACTATTTTCTCAATTTAATAAACGACCGTGTATAAACGTGTACCTACCTACCTACCTACGTACTTACCTACAGGAAATTGAACCTGACTTAACCCTCGCCCTTGTTTTAGGGATAACCCAAGCCCGTTTCACTCAAACATTTTTGAAAGCATTTCAAAATTCATGTTATAGATATCCATATGGGTGATTCCATTCTAACAGTGTTTAATAATGTCCTGTACTGTTTGCTCTCACTGGTCAGCCATGAACAATCTTTTCATAAATTTTTTGTATCGATACGATCCTCGTGAACATATTTCGTCGCTTCTTTCGTATAACATAACTTGCAGTCCGGAGAAAACTTACGGTTTAAATCACTTGAATGTCGGTACCGTGTCACGTCCATTTCTAGAATTTACCTACGAATTCATTATTTTCTTTGTCGCAATAAATGATCCAAACTAATTAATCCGTAAACCTGATTAATGTCATAATACAATTCATAAATAAATTATAATACGATTCGTAATAATTCTTCCGAAGAATGTCTACCAAATTTATTTTATGTCAGTACCGTGGACGAATGAGTCGGTACCGTGGCACGGAAAATTTGAAATTTGATTCTCATTCTCGATATTTCGAAGCTGTAGCGAAATCCTCTCGGACTTTCATTTTTACAATAAAATAGAGTAATAATATGCGTTAAGAAATTAAAAAAGTTTAATTATAGAATAAAAAAATGTTTAATCAAAAAAGTAACAGAACAGAATCACCGATATGCGATTACCAGAAATACTGTAAAGTATTTGAAGAATGTAGACTGGCAGTGAAAATTAGAAAATAAAATTTTTCAGTTTAAAAAAAAACTAGATGCAAAATGCCGTAAATTTCAGATTTTTTTATACCGAGTTGGCGGACTGGACTGCTATCTTCATTTCGATCCGTTTTTCGGATACTAGAAACCCGAAAGCGTGACGATTTCTTGAAATCAAAAAAAGTCATTCGTCGATCGAAATCGATAGCTTTATTATCGCGGAGCTGATAAATGGTGGAAAATTTGAAAAATCTGAGAACGAAAAAGAAGGATTTTATTTACGACCGGGATTTTATTTGTTTTATATTCGAGTGTAACAAATGGTCTGGATTTGATGCTTAAATACGTTGGGATTGGTGAAGATTAGCCCTATTTTAGGGGGAAAAATTTGGTGCTGCGTATTTCGACGATTTGATGCCTCGTTGACTTTTGTATATATTTGCTACGCTTTGAGACGTTTCGCATACCTGAATTTCTGCCACGCGATTCTACGTCAGTTTGCTATTTGATGAAACTCGGATTTCGCATCCGTGGGTATCAGAAATCGATTTCCTTTCACACGAATACCTATACCCCCTTCTCTTTATACCGGAATTTAGAAATTGATTCAACGAACTCAAACGCCTGAAAAAATTTTGACCAAAGTTCGAATCAAAACCAGCGGAAAATCGCCATCGTTATATTATAATTTCTCCACGTATCGATTTTTCCGCACTTTTTGCCACAAAATAAACTGTGCAAATCCTATACCCATTTCATTCAATTCAGAAATTCAATTTTTTGATAAAAAAATTGCAAATATTTGACCGTTCATCAACTGCCCTGTTCCTTCACCCCTAAAAATGCTAGAAAACCCCTGAACCATAAGATATTTCGCATTAATTATTTTCTAGTGAAAAATTGGTGAGAAAATCGACGAGGAATTATGAAATCCGCCTGTTTTTGAATCCCCTGTTATAGCAGAATAATGAATCTGACCTTTTTCCTCCGAAAGCTGAATATAATTGACACGTAATGAAGGCTAAATGAGAATTGGTCGAACAGTTCGATCCTTGAGTTTCTGGCCAGTAGCTGGGAACATAATTTCATTAATAATAATTTGAATTCTATGCGACACGCGATTTAATTATACACCCACCCCGAGTCGAATCGCAAGCTCGAACTCAATCCGCGACCTGCTTGGTCGATATTAGGAAAACCCAGGGAATCAAGCCATGCGAGAAATAACGGCTACGTACGTGTCCAGTTGGTACACGACACGTATGTTTGATAGAGTGTCCAAAAAAGAAATCGACATAGAATATGAGTTCTATAGCTCAACCCTGAGAGGTGTCGCAGGCCATTTTTCTCTATTTATTTAGCTTTTTGAAGCCCGAGCTTGTCCCGACATCCAATCTCTTTGAAACTCATTTGGAGGAGGTTTTTTGCGTCGCTGATTCCAGATCTGAAATCGGAATACAGAAATTCGAGATGACCGGTCCAAAAGGACGGACCGAAATTCTACAAAGTAGACAGTTTTGGGTCTAAATTGGTAATCGATGGTTTTCGGGGCCCCTGATTTCGAATCCGAATTTAAAAAATGAGCAAATTCTCATCGATGGACGCTAGAAACCCTGAGTAGCAATTTTCGTGCGACGTAGCCTACTTTCTAGAATTTCGTTTCACGATTCTTAATTTTCGTATCTTGACTTCAGATTGGAAATAAACGATCCCAAAAACCGTCGAGTACTAATTTCGACGTGAATCAGTCTAGTTTTTGTAATTTCGTTCCGCCAAAATAGGCCCGTCATATTGAATTTATGTATTCTGAGTTCAGATCCGGACTAAGTAACTCAAAAAACCCTTTCCGAGTGAGTTTGAAAAAATTCGCGTCCAAGGAAAAGTGCAAGTTGCAAACAGTTGCATAAAAATATAAAAACAGTTTCCCCCGTCTCTCACAGTTGAGACATAGAGCTCATTTCGTAAGAAAATTTGTTTCGTTTAAAAAACTAACGTTCAGAGTGGTGGAATTCGTTTTTCAGACACCCTAGTCTATGATCATACAAACGAATACGCGTATGCAAACATGTGGGGGAGGAGAAGAGAATTTTGCTCGTTATACGGTATAGAAGTGCGTGTAGCTGACTGAGGGGTAGGTTTCGATACTACATCGATACCGTTGCGTGTTGAAGTGGAAATTTATCTCGAGGTTAACGTGTAAAGGTCTAACCTGACCGTAACATAACCCGGGTGAACACGAGTGAACCCAACTAATCGTGGGCTCAAATCGCGCACGGAGAAACGGAATACTGTCCAAATACATATACATATATCCAAAAATATAATTTATCTGATTCTTTATAATATCAAATCGTTAATAATTCGTCGACCTTTTCAGGGGTTTAGGCAAAAGGGGTGAAAAAAAGTATCACCCAAATATTGTATAAATTAATTAAGACCTCGCACACATACCTTCGCCTCGAAATTCATTTTTTGGTCATTTTTCAGTCATCGATTCGTTTCGTTTCCTGGCAATTGATTTTCCGGACACTTCGTACAAGATTGCACGAAGACTGTTGTTTTCACAGAGTTTAGATTTCACAAACTTGTTCGGTACGAATTTCTGCATGGTGTGAACTAGGGATATAAAAATTGGTCGAAAGCATTTCGTGTCAGACGGAAAAATGAGATCGGCGCGAGAGGAATCCTGGACAGATTAATCGACTATGGGGCTGTTTGTGAAAGCTGTAAAAGCTGATTACCGAAAGTGACATTTGATCAAGAAAAATTTCCGGAACGAGAAGAAAAATGGTCTGAAATATGTGTGGAAATTTTTTTCTATTTCGCATTCGAAGAGTTTCTGATAGTTTATACAGCGGCGACGAAGGATACGAGAGGAGATCGAAGCCACGAGTTTCCGTACGCGCAACTTTTATCCCAGAAACTCTTGTTCCACGCTGTTCCGTATTTTAGAAATTACCATAATGAACCTACATTTGTATTTTCAACTACGAATAAACATTTCTTGTTTTCGGTGTCTCGCTTACGGTATAATTGTCCCGTGAATAATTTTACCAGCCCTTCCCTCCGTGGTCGAATATATATATAGATGGAAGAAAAACGGAATAATCAACTGTGCCGAAAACTGCGAAAAATAATTCTGAAAAATTTGCAAAATAAAAGAATAAAAAAAAACTCTTGAACTTTCGTTCTTTTCATATAATACGAACGAATTTTATTCAATCATCTCGATTAGAATATCGAAACCAAAAGAATCCGAGTATCGAGATCAAAGGGGCGGGCAAAAGCTGATCAGACTTTAAAGAATGAAAAAAAAAGAAAACGAAGAAGATAGAAAAAGAGTGGAAATGCAGTTTCCAATAACCGGTATATCGATTCCATTGAATCGCGTTGCAGCTCTCGAGTGGATATGGCTTTGAAATTCCCAGGCATACCTATACTCGCGAATAACAAGCGTCGGAATTTCCCGCCGAGTTGAGTATAATAATAATTAATATGAAATTATTGCCATTTAGGTATGTGTATCTAGGTTTGTATACATAGGTATACCCAAAAAGGGAGAGAGAGAGAGGGATAGAGGGAGGGATGGAAAAGGAATAGCCAAAGATTATATTATCATCTACCCGAGTTAGAGGTGTGGAAATTTATTACACCTAGGTAATAAATCGTCCGTTTTTCGCTATACCTATAGCCTGTGCTATACCTCAGCTTCGCCTTATCCTAAGCAATAGAAAATTACCACAACACTTCGCGAAGGTATGTGAAAATTCTGCTCCGTTTACTCGGTTCGAATAATTAATTAAGACTTTGAGATATGTACCGGGGGGTTTGGAATTTAATTAGATACATCGTACATTCGTATGTACAAAGCGGATACATATGTACACGTATATTTGGATTCAGCGTTCCCGAAAGCCTTCTTCCCGGGCTCGTCAGATTTTTAAAACACTCTGAAGGCTCGGGAAAAAAATTGTAACCGAATTCACACTCGAAACCCACGTTATTCAAATGGGAAAAAGAATTAGCTTTATACCAGCACCGCTTGGAATCAAAATTAGGAAAAATCCTTGGGCAGAATTTTTCTGAAATTTATTTGGAACGAATCGAGTCACAGGGAGGAATTAAATTCGAAAACACTCGTTCTGAGGGACACCCTGACGTATATAAAGTTCGTAGGATTATTCTATCCTAAACGTATCGTTCGTAGATCGGCTGGAACGATTTTTCGATTTTCAAATTAACGCGGGAAATCAGGGAAACCTGTTCCCGTCTATATTCACCCTCTCCGACGGTGAATTTTTATCGTTACTTTCAAAAAATGAATAAAATACGAAATCGAATCTCCGGATAGAGCGAACTATCAGCTTTAATATAGTTAAAGACCATGTGGCAAAATCGAGCGTACGTTTTGCCCGGATGAGATTCGTGAGACTAGTCCGTCACAGCGATGAAATGAAATTGATTTTGCAGATACGAAGCAGATTTTTCAGATTAGTTACTACGCAGCGTTGTGGTTTTTTTTTCTTTTTCTTTTTTTGTTTCATTCGTTTTTTTCTTTTTTCATTCACGATTTATTATTACGTTTGAAAACTGCGTAGAGGATTAATTAACCAGAAGCCGCTGTCCTCCGCAGGGCCCTCGAAATTGAAATTCAGAAACGAAACGGATTTTTCAGATTCGTTTTCCGTGCAGCGTTTTTTTTTTTTTTTTTTCCTTTTTCTTTCTTCTCTCCTTTTTTTTCGTTACCCGTTTCAATTTATTTATATAACTGGTTTTTTCTTTCGTTCGTTTATTACTATATTTGCAAAAATGTGCACCGGACGATCGACCGGAATCTACTGTTATGGCTTTTGAAATCTAAAACTACATGAGAAAAACGAAGGAATGAATTCGAAATTTCGAATCGTATTTTTGATTTTTATATCATTATACTTTGATTAAAGGATCTATAATCAAGATATTGAGAATCTTTAAAGTAATCAGACCCATGTTTCCCCTCTGCAATGTCTAAACGTCGCTAAATAGCAATTACGACAATAATAATACGATAACTCCGAATGGAAGGCCCAAGGGTTTTACACGCCACTCAACATAACCTAGATAATATTAATAAATTGTATTATCTGATCACTACCTCGGGTATTTCATCGCTATTACGAAACATGAGTGGTAATATATGAAAACGAGAGAAATTCTTTTCTTTTTTTTTTTTTTGAGTTTATATTTATTTATTTTTTCTCCCCCTCCCGGAAGAAACAGAGGAGAAATAACAAAAAAAAAGAAATTTATTTAACGAGCGTACGAAGATGGGAAACGATAAAATTTCGAAAAACGAGAAATAAAGAAAAAGAAACAGACAAAGAAACGAACAAATTTCCCTCTCGGATACAGTTGGCAGTTATTTTATACTATTCTTTTTTTTTTCTGTTTCACTCGATGTTTTTGTACTCGTCCCCCTTTGAGACATGAATGATTCAAGCGTGTGCATAAATAAAGGTAGTACGTACGTACACGTATGTATGTACAGAAAAGCGTGCGTGTGTGCATACACGGTTTAATGCCGTACATATCGCTATATACCTTACCGAAAATATGTTAGAGGGAGAGAAAAAGAGGAGAGCGATAAAAAGGAAAAATAGGTGGAAAAAAAAAAGAACGAAAGAAAAGAAGAAAAAAACGAAGAAAAAAAGAGAGAAAAAGGAAAGGAATAAAAAGGACGAGAAAGTTTCGGCTGTAAATTCAGCTTCGCTTTTCATGTAGATGCGGTTTTTGGCTCCCTCTCGTTTCCAACCCTTATCCTGGATTGAAACCGCGAAAAGATGGGCTTCTATATTTAGAAAGGGCTGCGATCTCCACCATATATATGTATATATATATATATATATATATATATTATAAATGTGCCGGAAGTTGGCCAAAGGCAATATTCCATATTCCTTAAGCCCCCTTATTTCGTTCCTTTGTAATTTATATATATTTTGGTAGAATGATATATAATTAAGTTGGAAATTGTAAAGAGGGAGCCGCTTGAGATGTATTAATCTTTTATATATATATAAATGAAGTAAATATATATATACGTGTGGAATAGGTGGACATAAAAATGGAAATTATTTCTTCATTTATTCATATATTCGTATTTAATTTAAGATTAAATTTTCAGGTCCAGCTGTCTTTTGTATCCGTATACCTACCTATACACAAGTGAGAAATCCAATAACTTTTAGTACGGTTGAGGGAAGTTAAAAGAAGAAGGAAAAAAAGGAAAAATAGAATAGGTATACATCGTACCTACAGTTACCGGGATAAACGCGAGTAGAAGGAAAAATTCTTATTTGATATTGAATTTTCCCTCTCTTTCTTACCCGCCAGAGAATATGTATGTATTATATGTATACATATATACGTATTTTATTCGTAAGACAATACAAGTGTTGAAAAAGAGAGAACTATACTTTTGTCAGCGAGGATCTTTCCGTCGCTCTTTATGCCGCTTGACCCTTGTGGATTCTTTCAATTCCCAGAGACGCTCTGTACCGGTCGAGACCATGTCCGTTTTCCAACTCTTACGAAAACTCGCGAAACTCTTAGAATTCCAAACTTTTAATCGGTTTCATCATTTCCAAATTCTATATAGCGACCTTTTTCTTTCTACGGACGACTTCGGGTCTCGCATTTAATCCTTTTCGAACTTTTCGAACTCTTTACTCAATTTTCAAGGTGTACAAATCCCCGCGAACGCGAAATTGAAGCTTTTTTTTTAAACAAATCGTGAAATTGAAACTCTCGCGTTATTCAATGCACCCAACGCGTTTTATCGACTCGCGAATAGTTCGCAGGGTGAGAGCTTCGACAACGGAGCTCGCAGTTCCGTCTGCCTGCAGAATTAGCCATCTTTTCTCTTTTTCTCTTCACTACGTTTTAATCGCGTCTTTTAAAGCAACGGAAGAATACTCAGCGGTTTTTAAATCTCCTTTTTTGTCTCTTCAAACTCTATTCCATTCTCCGTCTTACTCTCGTTGTTATTTTCCTCGCGTTTTGACGAAAGGAAAAAGTACCAACACTTCTTTTTATAAACCCCCTTTTTTTTCTTCTCAGTTCCTAAACGGCCTAAAAATCACAAAGATCTACCTCCGCATGTTATACCTGTGCTTTTATAATACGATACGAAATTTATCAACGTCCAGAGTTTTTGCGCATTCGGTGCGATTAATTTCGCGGTATGCGCATAGGCGATACGTGCACGATTAAATCCGGCAAGTTTTTAGCTCCGGTTAATAATATGATCATTATTTATGATAAAGGAACCACTTCTCGGGGCGCCGGTACCAGAACCACCCCCGGGAAGTATGAATTATGTCGCACAAAGTTAGCCAGCGGGAGCTTTTCCATTTCTCTTGAACACAACGCGTATCCAAGATCCAGAAGTATTTAGCTCTCGACCGTTTTCAGGAATTTATATTTACACTAGGAGAAAACTTGCCCCCGAAGCTGGTCCCGATGATTCAGGGAACAAGACATGGTGAATTAAGACTGACTCAAAAACAGAACGAGGGTGAAATTGACGGCGAAATTTTTCCATCGGGATACAAAAGCACCGAATTTTTTCTTCAGATGTCAATTATTCAATGATCCATTATCCGGAACGCAGCTTTCCTGGATCAACGCGATTACCCGATCTCCGGATAATTGAGAAGATATTAATTTCTAATCCTTAAGCGCTAAGCGATGAGATCAGCCCCATATTTATCTCACGATTAATCTTCGCGGGGGCGGTGGATTTTCTAGTTGAAATTAATCGCCAGCCGACGAGAGACGAGAGAGTCTGAATCCCCCAAAACGTCAGAAAACAACGATCCGGAATTTCGGTTAGCAAATTCTGCAGTCGATTTTTGAAACCGTTAGACTTTTTTTAAATTCAAAAGGAAAATGAAAAATGATGAAGAAAAGTACATTTCAGCGGTTAATCTTCCCAGTGAACGGAGGGTAAAACCGAATAAACCCCTCGCCGCTGACATGGTTGTGGCCAAAGATTATTACGGTCATCTGCCCCGAAAACGGTCTGCTTACCCGAAGAGGATGTTCCACAGGATTAGAGCCACAACGTGTGACTAAAGGTTTTTTTCTGTACCCTCGTACCCGGGTCTGTTTTATTATTAACAATAAAACTCCGTATAAAATAAAACTCCTTTTTGTTTGGATTACTTTTTATTAATTCCATTCGAAAAAGAAGAAAGGACGTGCGCCGTAGCACCCCGTTTTCCTACTTACGTCACGCGAGCTAGGTTTCCAAGGTTCCTTAAGCTCTAAAGGGTTGGGGTCTGCGTTGGGCTTGGCTTGACACCGAAATACATACTTATGGGCTCAGGTGGCTCTAGGTGCGTCCGTTAATTAACAGAGAACCTTGCAGGTTATAATTAGACTCCATAAATTATCTGCAGATCGTATAATAAGCGCCGAAATAACGTCGGCCGTAGTATTGCGTATCCCTGCGCCGAAGTTCGAACGAAGAAGCCCATTTTTTATTCAGAGCTTATACGCCTGCCGATATACGCATCTAACGATAAATATACCGGAAAATGATGTGCGGTTCGATCCGGCCTTATATGGTATCATTTTTCCGCAACGCGACGTGTATGGGGTTGAATCGTCACCACCCGTCGTATGAAATTTTTCTCCTTTCGCTGGCCAATTCATTAATACCCATTTTCGAAATTTATCGTCTTTATTTCACGTTTTAATCCCGTTGCGGTGTTGGCGCGTCAATTTTATCGTCAAAGATACTCGCGGAGTTTCGATTTTATTTTATCGTTTTAATTGAACCGGGGTCCCGTTAAATTCAAATGCTCGAGATATTACCCGTCGTGCCCATATCCCCGCCAGAAGTTATTCGATATCGATAGAATAACTTATCGTTGAGTCGGGGGCGAAAATACCCGATAAAAAAGGAAAAATAACTACTTTGTTTCCCCTAGATAAGTTCGCTATGGTAGTTCATCTCGAATTTTGACGACTTTGAGGCTGACGCTTCGTTTTGATTTAACTGGTGGTCGAGCGAGGTGGAAAAAACTAAATACATTATCTGCTATGATTCTGCACCCCTTCATTCGGAGGTGAAAATTCCGAAACCAAAATTCCCGGAAGACCGAGTGCGCGAACCGCATCACAGAAAAAAGTGTTATTCAATCGAAAAACATGAAAAAAAAAACAAAAAAAAAAAAAACCACAAATCAAACGAAAGGTTACGATGGTCGGTGGTTTTTATCAGATATTGATAATTTCATTTCGAGCCTCCTGCCCAGGAAGGGATCTGCGCTTATCCGCCCACCACGGTTAATATTATACACGTATGGAATCGCCGAGCTAATGTGGGACAGGCATTGCCACCACTCTCCCTTATTACTAATTAATTACTTCGGCTCCGCACTTAGACGATGATAAGAACGAACGGTTCCGCGAAAGCGTCGTTTGGTATTTTCGCAGAGTCTAGACTCCCGCTTTTTCTCATGTTTTCACGCCGGTCGTATTCTCCGAAAAAAACTGATACGAAAATGTCTCAGGGCGAAGGTCGAGGGCTTTATAGTTTTCAAATGGCAGCGAGTTTAGTGTTTTTAACGGTCGCGCCGTGTCCGTTACTCGGCGGTTCCCCGGCTCGCCGCTAGGGGCGAGCCGCGATTGGCTAATAACGACATTCGCTCTAATTTGAAAGCTATTAGACCCTCGAGGTTCTCGCTAATGGAACCCCGTCTTAGTTTTCCTCAAGTAATCCACTGACCACGGGAGAATGGTGGGTAATTTTGAACATTAAAATCTGAGAATAATTTCAGCCCGAAACTAGCCGCCCAAAATTTCTGAACTCCATGAGTAATTCATGGCGAGAGAATTGGGTTCTAGGATACGCGGTTACCATGCCAGATATTCATTCCTCTTCTCGGCCACCCTGCGTTCGCTACTATGTCGCGTACCCACAGCTCTACACATAGATATACGCACTTTCGCCCGTCAGAGAAGAAGCGTTGCATATGAGAGGTTCTCTAGATTTCATCCTGTCGTTTCCAGACTTTTGCTATCAAAATTTATCTATCTATATGTACCAACGATTGAGATGTATAAATTTCATCGTAAACTCGAGAGAGAAGCTTTTTTGAATTTGAAAGATTTCGAATTCGGAAAACGAGCCTAGCTCTTCTTCTTTTTTCCTTTTTGCGATAATTCCGAACTGTCAAACTCTGAGATATTCGCACAGCCGTAGCTCGAGAAGTTGGGAGATAAACATTTCGCGATAAAATGCGACGCGACTGGCTCAGGCATTAGGTTCTCGCGGCAGAGGATTTGATGGCATTAATCGACCAATTCTCGTAATGGTTATGGATTGGCACCGGAATTGACGTCACCGACGGTTCGTCGTCTTTCCGAAGAAATTTTTCATCTCGTACCACGAGATTCTCCTACCTACTAGAAATCATTCCAAAAAAAAAAGAAAAGAAAATAAAAACATCGACGTAAACATTAAGGAGTCGAATGATAAGCCAGAGAAATTATTTTCGAATTTCTCTTCAACGAGACTGTAATGTTCCCTCTTTATTTCTCTCTTTCTTAAATACTTAACTCGGAGATAAAATCTGTTTGCACTCAGACGTAAAAGGGTGAGCGAAGTAGGCACCCTCGACTTAGTTAGGGAGTCTGACTCCTTGTTTTAAATTGAAAAAGGTCAACGCGCCGGGTTTGTGTGTATCGGTCATGTCGCGAGGTCTGAGACGTGTCGAGGTGAAAACTGTGAGCCCCATCGGGCAGAAAATCGGCAATGAGATATACGGGGCAGTCTACACCCAACACAGAATCGTTTCGAGTTTCAGTTTACTCGAGACAAACTCCGGCCTGTAGACCGGAAGCCGTCAAACCGGAGGGCCAAACATCGGGATGACGTCATTTCCGGAACCACAGATCCGCCTGCTAACCCACCGAAAATCAATGAGAGGCGACTCGGAGCATGTTGTACCACGTACACGCAAAATTAATCCATGGGACGGTGTAATTTCTCTCGGAATTTCAAATCCGGCGAAATTTATTTTCGGTCACATAGTTTCGCCCTCCCTTTTATCGTCAGAATTTTAATTACAATTTTTACCTTTTGTACTTTAAGACCGAGATTATGATTCGAGTCACGTTTTTAGTAAATGGGCTCTTTGAGCCAAACTGATGAGCGGTGGAGGTGCTAATCTTTGGCATTAAGTGTACTAAGGAACGGTAATTAATGTTACCGATGAATCTCGCTTCGGTATTCAAGTTTAGTTTGCGTTAGATTAAACTTGGAAATTCAGACGGAGGGTCGACCGCCTCAGATGTTGCAGATTATCGCGAACCTAGGAAATACACCTACGATATCCGAAAAAAAAATGATCCTCGAAGCTAACGAAGTTCGTTACTTATTTAAAACAAAAAAAAAGAAGAAACAAAATCGAAATATTCGGCGCTGAAAAAATATTTGATTTTCGTACGATAAAACGACGATTTTTTTTTTTTAATCGAGGGGGAAAACTGATGAGCATTTTTTATTCCTTTCGCCCGGATCATGGCCTGGAGGTTGGCGGTAGAACTCCCGGGAGAGTATCGTTGATTGGAGTCTCAAATATTCAAGTTTAGGTTTGCACACCTCTAGGGACTACGTCGGTGGTAGGACAAAGACATTCCGGTATTAATTTCCGGCATAGGTACCATTGCACGTCGTTGTCGTCGGCGGTTGTCGCATTTTTTCTCCGAGATATGTATATCGAATTGAAAAATTTTCCGAGTACCTAATTTGCGGAGTATATCGCGAACTCGGTCCTCTGTACACGTATACGGATCATAATACATCCCAACGGGGATTGCGGTATAATATGTGAAAGCAATCCGCTAATTACCGTAACGCTACATTCCCGGAATTTTGATTAATCGGTTTAATGAATTTCGTTGTTTGTTCGATTAGTTGCGAAACGGTTCATCGAACGAGCTGCGGGGGCAGGTATTAATTATTCGTCGAACATATCCGCGCGAAAATTATATGAAATCCATTCGGGATTCGAAAGTCGTAAAAAGAACTTTGGACTAACGATCGGGGTTCTCGTGCCTCGTAAATTCAAGGAAACATTACCGGGAGAGCGAGGGTCTTAAAACTGCTCGAAAACACGTTGAGTTAAGAGCTGAAAGTCTTGAAGAACTTGAATGAGATATGGGAAAATGAGAAAGGGGGTGGAGAACGGGAACAAAAATGTAAGGAAGACTGAATTTGCCGAGTTTCAGGAGCAACAAGTACATATATATAAATTTTCTCTGTATCCTGAGAGGACTAAGAGACACAATCGTCACGATGGTATCGTACCAGCAAAACGATGCCAGTTTATTATCGAAGAAACTTGGGGCCACTCTGGTCCATCGAGGATACGAGATAACTACCGAGTCACAATAGATGCGATAACCCAGCCCCTCCGCTTTAACCCAGAAAAGGCATCGTCGTATTGTGCCAAAAAAGCACTCTGACTTATTTACTTGTTGCCTGTAGAAGAGCCAGAAATATGTTCTACATCAGTCTTCCTCGTTTAACTAACTCGCTTCGCTCCCATCAACTTGAAGCGCTACATTTTCGCGATAAAGCGCGTACATACCCCTACGTCCATACATAACTGAAGAGAAGAACAGAAATTTCTCGACGCCTATCCCATGTCCTCGGGATAAATTCAGTTTTCTTTTTTTTTCTTCTCTTTTCATCTTTCTATTCTTTTCTCCATCCGAAAGGAAATACCGACTTACGCACATTATATATATAGCTAGGGTGATTGAAAAAAAAACAAATTTTTGTTTTTTCTTCCAAACAGGTTTAAAGGTTTCGTTTAGGTATAAAAATACGCCTGTTAAAATTTGAGCTCTTAATATTATCATCAAGAGGTGGCGCATCGCGAATTTCTATTTCCCGTTTAAATAACACGGGAAAATTTGTTTTTGCTCCTTCTGATTTTTATAACTAGCTAACGATGCGTCATACAGAAAATCTAGAAACATATTTTTGTAGGGGATTGAATGCTCTACAAAAAAGGTTTCCTACACTTTTTTGATAAACTTAGCCGTTCGAATGATATTCGAGTTCGAAGTACCACCTTTCTGACAAAAAATGAGTTTCTAAAATAAGTTTATCAAAAAAGTGCAAGAGACCTTTTTTTTAGAGCATTCAATTCTCTACGAAAATATGTTTGTAGATTTTCTCTATGACGCATCGTTAGCTAGTTATAAAAATCAGAAGAAGCAGAAGCAAATTTTCCCATGTTATTTAAATGGGAAATAGAAATCCGCGATGCGCCACCTCTTAATATTAATATCAAGAGCTCAAATTTTAACAAGCGTATCTTTATAACTGAACGAAACTTTTGAACCTGTTTGGAAAAAATAAAAATAAATAATTTTTTTTTGAATCACCCTATAAATATATACATAGGTATAAAAATTCTAACAGGTTTGTGAGATATGAAAGAAGTTGGGGTTTTTTTCTTTCACTTTCACCTTTTTTTTTTTCTTCATTTTCTTCCCCGTGCGGTTAGCTAGGAGCCATATCCATATTTGAAGGATGTAACGATAATGTTTTTTTTTCTTTTGCATCTTCCTTTTTTTTCTCCTCGTATACCGCGCCGAATTCTTCACCCTTATGGAAAGCTTGCCCTGGGGTGTCTTGGAACTTTTTTTCTTCTGGCCCCCTCGAGCGCGGTATAAGACGGTTTCGGCTTTTCCGTCTTCTGTCCAATCTTCGTAGGTAATACCTGATACTAGCCCGGGTAAAATAGAGATGCGAAACGCCAGGGGCGAGCTTCTGCAGCTCTGATCCTTCCGAATGTATCCACCCTGCAGTGGAGACTATTTTTTTAGAAAATGGCCAACCCTGAGATGGCGTTATTAACCCACGACGAATTTCATATCACACGTCTATGGGTTCGTGTGTGTGTGTGTATTCCGTACGAAGTGTGCCTGAGCGGAGTCCCTCGTGCAGAAATGGGGCCTGTATTATTCCCATAATTGAATAATTCACCCTCCGACTTACCCTCCTTCATCATTTCCTGAGAAGAGAAACTTCTCAGATGTATATATGCATGTAGGTCAAGCTTTGACGAGTTTCTTGCTTCCTACCGGAAGACGAACGGTCGTCTGTAGTTGACAAATTTTGGAAGAAACTTTTCCGAAAATTATGAATCCGACGCTATTCGGTCTGAAACAGAACGCGAGATTTCATTCTTTCTACTCCTGCTAATCTGAATGTTAGTTTTTGACAGAAAACGGATACTCCCGCGATATGAGTTCTATAAAACTCAACCCTGAGAGGTGGCGAAGGCCATTTTTCTCTATTTTCTTTAGCTTTTTGAAGCCCGAGCTTTTCCCGACATTCAATCTCTTTGAAACTCATTTGGAGGAGGTTTTTTGCGTCGCTGATTCCAGATTTGAAATCGGAATACAGAAATTCGAGATGACCGGTCCAATACGACGTACAGAAATTCTACAAAGTAGACAGTTTTGGGTCTAAATTGGTAATCGATGGTTTTTAGGGCCCCTGATTTCGAATCCGAATTTAAAAAATGAGCAAATTCTCATCGATGGACGCTAGAAACCCTGAGTAGCAATTTTCGTGCGACGTAGCCTACTTTCTAGAATTTCGTTTCACGATTCTTAATTTTCGTATCTTGACTTCAGATTGGAAATAAACGATCCCAAAAACCGTCGAGTACTAATTTCGACGTGAATCAGTCTAGTTTTTATGATTTTGCTCCGCCAAAATAAGCCCGTCAGATTGAATTTATGTATTCTGAGTTCAGATCCGGACCAAGTAACTCAAAAACCCCTTCCAAGTGAGTTTGAAAAAATTCGCGTCCAAGGAAAAGTGCAAGTTGCAAAAAGTTGCATAAAAATAGAAAAACGGCTTCCGCCATCTCTCAGAGTTGAGACGTAGAGCTCATTTCGTAAGAAAATTTGTTTCGTTTGAAAAAACTAACTTCCAGAGCGGCGAAAGCAAAAAAAAAAACAAAATTGTTAATTTTTTTTCGTGGCACCCCAATATGTATTTTACCATTCCACGCAGAACCACGTACCAAAATTCACCCAGAGAACGTATAAAGCCCTTTTTAGGCTGTGTGTAATTCGTGGTTGATGCAGGTTTTAGTCAGTTCACTGGTCACCGGGGATCCGGCATATTCCGAGGGTCGTCTGTCCCTTGGCCGTTCTGTCCCACTACGGGGTGCCCACCGAATGGCGAAGATCAAGGCGAGCTTGCGAGGGCAGAGCCTGTGTACACAGATATAGTATAAATTACGCATCCGGCTTATTTTTCTTTCCAAAATTAAACCGGAAAGCGTTTTTCCCGATTCGTTAAAAAACCACTAATTGCGCCATCAAACGACGCTTAAAAAAATCGCGCGATTAGATCCTATCGCCAAAAATTGATTTATCGCTCGGATATGTCGATGGAATCAATTCATGCATCTGGTATGTGGCAGCCGGATGATTGGCGTCTAATTACAGGGGTTAATTATGGCCGAGGAGTTATTCGATAATCTTGGGTCCCTCGCTGCACGGGTTACTTCGGAACGGTTCATACAATTGCGTACGTCTCTGTGTATGGCAAATATATATGCCTGGCTAATTAACGAAGGGGTTTACATTGTACTCGGAGATGGCAAAAGGGCATTCGAGGCTCGACCTTGTTCCACCTGACCTAGTGCCAGATCATGGCTGTGTAGTTAGGGCCAGACAGAAATAGAAAGGCCAATAACAGTTTACTTTGCAATTTGCCTTGATTACCCACTCGCTCCGCTAATTGCCTACTTTAATTTCATAGTTATAATGCTAAACGAGGCTCTCGGGTATATCGTCCGTTTGTGTTATCCTGTGATGAGTAGAACCACGGAAAATTGAAACGTTCTCGATTTCCTAAATCGGCGGACCCGGACGGCAGCGATTCAATGTCTGCCTTACCTCTTTTGCTAATTTGTTCATCGATTGCGAAATCCTATATGAAATACGTGGAATTTCAACCGAATCCATCAATTGTCGGAAAATATCGCCAGGACCTGGAAACTTTTTATAGATTTTTTCCTTTTTCACGGATTATTGAAATCCGTAACGGAATCCCACGAAATTTCATTCAGCTTCATCAACGATCGAAGATTCCTTGTAATTTCACGAAATTTTGCGTGATAATTTATGGAATGACGATATCTCGGGATTCATCGTGAATTATGACGACGTTTCATAAATTATTTCATAATTTTTTCTACATCCCCTGTAATTTTGTGAAATTATATAATTTTCTGTATCAGAATTCTTTGGGATTCCATAAAATTTTGTAACTTTTTCTGAAATCCCGTGATATATATTTCATACGATATTTCACGCAGTTTCGTCATAAACTCGTGAGGATTTTCACGAAATTTAAAAAAATTCTTACAACATGAATCAAACAAAAAAATGAATTTCACAGAATTCCACGGAATGTTAAATTTTTTGAAATACCATTCAATCAAAACTCACGAAATTCGACGCGATATTTCATGAAATGACGTGAACAGCTTTAAAAAAATTGTAAAACCTCGCAATCCGGATTACGAATTTTTTATTTCTTTTCCTGACAAATTAATATCAGACCGAAAAGCGGTGAGAATTTTGGCGTGATAAGGAACGGAGAATATTAAAGCGGTCGGTAGAAGGACCATCGATAAGAACTTTGGGCCTGTACCATAGTTTGTGCTCTCGTTTTAATTATGCATTCTATATTCTTGGCCGAAGTGTGTGTATGTACGTAGAACGTAGATACATATCTTCCCCCATGTAATCCCTTGTATCGATTCGCGTCTCCATCTGTTGCCCGACTAGATACGGACGTCTTCCACTTACTTTGACGATCTCGAGTTAGCTTCGCACCCTGAATAATTCATTGCCCGCAATCGCGAGGCTTTACCCGGTATTTTTTCGCCCCCCCCTGTTTTTTTTTTTTTTTTTCATCCCCTCTTGCCGTACTAGAACAAGATTTACGGTGGGATGGGAAACTTGTGTGAAATAAATAAAAATCTACCGCGAGAAATTGAGAAATTGAGAAATGTTTCGCAAGCTTTCGCGATTTCCGAACGATTTCGGAATTTTTAATAACTGGATGTGTAAAATGTGATTAAAATCATCCCCGAAGTAAATTGACGATAAATTGAGAGACTGAATTATTCTTATATTTATACAAGAACTTGATGAATTCCTCGAGTTTCAAAATAAACAAGTCGAAGATGACTGAGAGATGGAATAAGGTGTACCTATCCACCGTTCAAGTTTATTCAGTCAATTAGAACTCTGAGGAATTGGGTAAACCTACTTATAATGGAGAGTTTCACGGCAACTCGTCCGTTTATCGAACGGTAGACTCTACGGATTTCTTCGAAACTCTTTTCCGCGATAGTACCGTCGAAATTAGCTGACACCTGTGTCAGGATTTTCGAATTTTCGCGCGGCAGCTAGAGCTACGAATTTTTCGATTTTTCAATTTTACAATTTTTCGGAAAAGATCGCATTTTCTGTATCAATTATCTCGCGAATCGCTGATTTTGTCCCAAAACCTTTTTGAGAAAAGCACAAGGTTTTCAAAGAAAAATGAAAAAAAGTCCCAAAAAGTATTTTCCAGTTCGAAAATCACCAATAAACCTCAATAAATGTTGAAAATCATTTCTTTCCCAAGTGCCAAGTGCTTCGATTCTCTTTTCCATTTTGACCAACCATTCTGCAGAAAATGAGGCAATTTTTAAGCCATAGATAGAAGGAAAATTCCTTGGGAAAACTTCAGATTTGAGTGTTTGAAAATGACGTTAAAATTCAGATCATTGATCGGATTGACAATAACGAGCTCAAAATATATCAACGATATCATTGAATAACGAATAAACTATAAAATCATGTTCGACCTCAAGTTTCCCCTTCATTTTCATTTCAATTCATTTTTTTTTATTTTTCCTATTTCACTCGACTGGATTTGAAACGTTCAAATTAATTCAATAGAATCCTCACCACGCAGTGACGTGTGAGACAAAGGAAGACGTCTGCGATGAAAATCGATGGGGAATAAAGTCGGGCTGAGAATCACCCCTCGCGTAAAATGAAATTCAGAACGAAAGTGAAAATGAAAACGAAACAAAAAAGGCTCGAATGCCAGGCGCCCGATTCATCCACTCATTCATCCACTCTTATGAATTTTTTCACTTTCCCTAGATTTTAGTCGCCACGATTAATCGGGTCACAGCTCTCACATTAATCTGCACCATTCTATCCTCACTTTGTATACCTTGATCCGTTTGTTTGCTACATATGATTTGCTATCAGACCGCAATAGCTTTCACGGTATAACATTGACTCAGGCATTGCGCATCGACGTGTGCTCTATTTACTTTATGAGATCCACGGTCCCATTCGTCGTTATTACGTGCCTCTATATTTTTTCCGAATTTTTTTTTTCAAGCCTCCTTTTTGAATTGTTTTATTTCATCGCTGTCAGAAAAGCGGAGGGAATTATACGAGGGATGAAAAGGAGGTCTTATTCGTCTCGAACTTCTGCTGATGCTGCTTTGCCTATAATTGGACGCTGGGAGACTATCAAAAGAAATTTTATGAATGCGGGAAAACAGGCCGAAGGATATATTGCACATTTGGATATGCGATACTGGATTGAAATATCCGCGAAAAAAATGTATTAAAAAAAAAAGAGATATATAAGCCGTTCCTAAACGAATTTGCGAAAATCTTCAAACGGTTCGATTCCCTCCAAACCACACTCATAAATGATGAACAAACCGACCCAAGTTCACTATTTCCGAACTCATATCTATTTTATAAATTCGTTGAAGTATCCTATTCGCCTTGAAGCTGAAATTTTCATACACCGAACCACGGGATAGTTCGATCGTCACGATTTTAGGCTCCCCAAGATTTTATCGAGCTTCTTGCAGTTTCGTGCAAAAAATACGAAAACGAAGATGAATTAATCGACGAATCAAATTTTTGGATTCCTTTGCACGAACAAAAAAAAAAAATTATATATGTAATTCTGAGCTCAATATTAGACAGCTTTGCGATGATGTAATAGCATCTGTATTCCTGCGCTTCGTGCACGAACATCGAATCATTTAACCGCATCGTGGTATATTATCACGGAATTGCATTGTGGCCATAAATAGCATGTAATTTCCTAGATAACGGATTTTACATTAACCTTCGAGTATATCCATACAGAATATAGGAGAGTAGGTACATAACTTTCTGAGATATGGGTGATTCCATTCTAACAGTGTCTATTAATGTCCTGCACTGTTTGTTCTTACTGGTCATCCATTAACAATCTATTCATAAAATTTTTGTATCAATACGATCCTCGTGAACATATTTCGTCGCTTCTTTCGTATAATATAACTTGCAGTCCGGAGAAAACTTACGGTTTAAATCACTTAAATGTCGGTACCGTGTCACGTTCATTTCTAGAATTTACCCATGACTTCGTTATTTTCTTTGTCGCAATAAATGATCCAAACTAATTGATCCATGAATCTAATTAATGTCATAATACAATTCATAAATAAATTATAATACGATTCGTAATAATTCTTCCGAAGAATGTCTACCAAATTTATTTTATGTCAGTACCGTGGACGAACGAGTCGGTACCGTGGCACGGAAAATTTGAAATTTGATTCTCATTCTCGATATTTCGAAGTTGCAGCGAAATCCTCTCGGACTTTCATTTTTACAACAAAATAGAGTAACAATATGCGTTAAGGAATTAAAAAAGTTTAATTATAGAATCAAAAAATGTTTAATCAAAAAAGTAACAGTTAGAACGGAATCACCGATATATCGCGTGGTAAATTCTTGGTAAGATTAAACTCGAAAACTTTTTGGATTACGGAGTCACATGATGTATTACGTACATATACATATCCAACGTTTCAAAATTCATTTCACGTACGATTATATGTATCTTACGTATATAATCTGCATACGATTAAAACTTTTGTATAAAACGAGGAGAGAGATTCTACATGTTTTTCAGTTTTTGTTAAAGAAAAAAAAAAAAGAAATATCTCGAGTCTTAGAGCTGTAAGCACGGGTCTGCAGATAAAGCACGAAAAAGTTTTGAAAGGTTTACATTCAGACCGTCAGATAGACGTTGAACGTAATTTTTCACTTATCAGAAAAACGAGCAATTTTAAATTAATTTTATCGAAGGATAAAGAAAATTTTCTTTCCCAACATGTCAATGTCGAAAGTTTGGCAAAATTATATACGCGAAGAAAGCCTTAACTACGTTTTTCAACCGTAACTCAGCCGGCGAAAATATACGCCTGATTATCTTCTTGAAGAATTTTCTAATACCGAATACATAAAAGCTTAAAAACTCTGAAATACTTTGGAAAAAGTCCCACAGACTCCGAAATTATCTCCAAAGCTGTTATAAAGAGATTTTCGATATCGAAATACTTTGGGAATATCGTTGAAGATTTTCAGAAATTTTTAGGAATAATCAAAACGAATGGTTTACACCGTTTCACGGAAAGAAATTCCAAAAATTTTCGGACAGACTCTGAAGAATGTAAAAATCACTTTTATTTTTTTTCAGAAACTTGGCGAGACTCTGAAAATGTCTGATAAATTGTTTTTGCCAAATCTTCGACAATTCAGAATGACCAGAGTTCGCGGGACTTTCCTCAGAATTTTCCATAAAATTCAATCAGGGGGTGTTTTTCGCTAAATTTTGCACCGTCTTCCGACGAATCGAAACATTTTGAGTACTTCTGGAACCGTTCGGATAAAAATGAATAAACTTTTGGAAGAATGAGGATTGCGATTGATCAGAGGATCGGGAAACCTTCCGGGGTGCTTTCGCGCACTTTAAACCGGCTCTTGAAACCCTCATTAACGAACCCTCGCGTTCACCAATTGGTTCGAGGAGCGTAGAGCTCGATCGGATTGTCTGCAAAGGTTAGAGAACGGCTAAATTGCACGGTGACAACCGACATGCAATTTATCTGAACCTGGTGTGCCCCGATTCGAGCCTTCGATCATTTCCAAAAAGTCCCGAGCGATTCGAGAGCGAGGAAAGGCCGCTCGCGAGATCGCTTTGATCAACGTGCACGTGCGGTATAATGGAAAAACGTTTCGCGAGTTATTTCAAAGCCGGAAATTCGTCCCACCCCAGTTTCGAGGAAAGTAAACTCCCGTTGTCCTAAAACCGTGAGTGAATAAGAAATATGTCGAGTTTTTAGGAAGTTTTTATCGCGTTATGATACTTGAACTCCCCCAAAACCCATCTGCGCGGTTTTCCTCCATCCCTCGAAGAGAAAAAGTCACCGAATAATTTTTTTTTCTCTTCTCTTCTTTTTTCTTTGCCGCAGAAAATTTCCCCGAAGGATATATGCGGTCCCGTCTTATATCCGGGCCGTTAAAGGACGAGCGGGAATTAATTATTGAATATTCAATTACCCGGAGAGGTTGACCGTTGAATTATCTGCACGCGATGTGCGATGGCAAAATATAACAGATACGATTTTTGTCAAATTTTTCCCTCGATCGTTTTATCGTCGAGATAAAATGCTGGACGGTGTATTTCACCCGCGTATAAATTTTAGTTCTATACGTAATACGCGAAATTAAGTTATTTAAATTTATTAGCAAAGTTTAAATACTTCGTACCGATTAAACGGCAGCTTTTTTATTCCATATAACGAGAAGAAACCGTCTGCGGAATTAATTACCCACGGAGAATAAGAGGAGGAGGAATAATAACGAGAAGAAGAAGCTCATGGCTGTAATTTGTTGCAAAATTTTATTCCACGGTTTAATACGATAATAATTAACTTCGGCAATAATTTTTCTTCGCTTCCAATACCAAAGTTCCTTTTTTATTTATTTTTATTTATTTATTTTCTTTTTTTATTCCGTATTGAGTCTATATAATTTTCCTCCGTTAAACGCAACGGGTAATTAGCAATTATAAACTTTTTCATTATACCGCGAGTCTCGGCCCTCTATATTTTTAGGGACAAAATTCATTTACTTATTCCTAAAGCCCAGTACAAATATATAAGTGCAGTCAATATTTGAAGAGTTTCTTAATTAAGCGGCATTTAAAAAGGAAAAAAGAAATCCGCGTCAAACCGCGCATATTTTAACAAAAGAGAAAATATAGTGCCTCGACGATTTTTTTTTGTTTTTGTTTTTTTTGTTTTTTTTTTACGTAAAGAGAAAAAAAATAAGAAGAAGAAAAAAAGGAAAAGTAAAAGTAAATTGCAAAGTTGACCCTGCAAATAACAGCCGAAAATAAAGGCCACGTAGTACCTTTGACCTTAAGGCGAAGGAAGGATTTGCGCGGGCGGAAATATTTCGGTCGAGGGTCTCTCTCTCTTCTCTCTAGAAGTCGTGTTTCATCCCTCCAAGGAGTTCTTGACAATGCGACCGCACCCGGTACCGGTCAGAAGCTGTAATATCATTTGGCCAGATTCCTTTTTTTGCTAACATCGCCGATATATATACTAGATTCGCCGTATATCATACATCCATAAATATATATATTCCCGACCAGAATATTACACGAGTGGATAAAATCCCGAGAATTCTTGACGCCATTTTTCCAAAATTTTGCACAAATCTACGCAGAACCGAAATGACATTCGCAACGACGTTCAGGATCGTTTTTCTCCGACGAATGTCCTTCTCCATGTCCCATCTTCTTTTCCTTTCAATCTAGAAAAGAGCTTTTGGAATTTCGGGGTATATTTTTCTCTCCTTTGATCCTTGAGGTGTATTCTTGGATCTTGAAAAGAATCCATACGGTGGATCGATCGATTGGATAATTAATTAATTATCGATGAGTTTGACGGGCGTTTCTGAGCAGCGGAACTCTCGCCTCTTCCTTGGTCCGATGATAAGAGCTTCGAAAGGATTTGGGGGACTTACTGACGTTGATTTTCAACACTTTCTAAAGTCCTGTAGGTATGGAGGCAACTTTTAAGGAACTGGCAGACGACGCTGGTATCTCTGCACCGGCTTAAGAACTTGTCTTTGTAAATTTACATGAATGCGAAATAAGCCCATAGAAGAAGCGGAGCGGGCAAGGCGAGGCGAGACGAGGCTTTCTTCGCGGATCGTGTCTCGTTTGAGCAAAAAGGAAACCCCAGTTTCCCCCGAAATAAATTCCCATTAAAGATGAAAATTTCAGTAAGTCTCGGGCGGAAACTCGCTTTTCCTCTTACCAGAAATCATTTGTGAAATGAAAAATACACGTGGGTAGTTAGGCGGTTGTATACTCAGATGTCAAATTCCTTCAGCGCGACTCCTAAATTTCAAACATCCGAAAATACGACATTTTCGGCATAGCGCGAGGTGTGTAATTACACTGCATACTCAGAGTGCGGGAAAGCATGAGTTTAATGAGAAGCCTCGAAGACTTTTTTTCTCCCGGCGTGAAAAACCCTTTGACAACATTTTTTTTCTCTCCACTAGCTGAAAATATTTTGTCACGTTTATTCGATAATTTGTAAAAAGTAACGAGGCTCTGACCGTGACAATAGTTCGCCAATGTTGTGGCTGGATGCATTTTACAAAAATTTCTGCACCAGGTTCAGTTTCGCTACCAATCTAATCAACTTGGTTTCATTCCTTTTTTCACAATTGTTTTTTTTTCCTTTTTCACTTATTTTGTCGTTCATTTTCGAACGAAATTCTTTTAGCCCCAGTGGAATTGAAAATCCGAGGAATAATATTAGCGGAGGAATTATCTCAGGCTGGAATAGGTATAGCTTCCTCTCATATACTTTAATACCTACTACTGTCGTAAAAAGGCTATGCAGATGAATGCTTTATTCAAATTTAGTAGGCGCTTTATCTTAGGGAAATATGAAAGGCAAAAGAATATATTATAGTCACGTAGAGGTACGCTATATCGGGCGAGTATATACCTACTTACGTAAAATGGTATATCTATACGTAGACACGCATATTTTTCGAGTGAAAGAAAATATTCGGTGTATAAAATGTTCTTCGGATGTGTGTATGCATACGTACGCCTGTATATCTATGGGCACGGTGCTTCTCTCCTCCGATATTTTTTTGTTTTTACGTTTCCTCCGAATAAAGAGAAAGATAAAGTAAAAGAAAAACAAAAAAAAAAGCAAATGAAAGAGAAAGAAAATGAAAAAGGACGATGAAGAGAAAGAGAAAGTATAAAGAGGGACGAAAAGCGGAAAAGAATTGGAGTCAGTGCTGCAGGACGTACGTCAAAAGCCCGAGGGAATAATGTTTTAAGGCTTTGTGTTTAGTTTCTGAGCTGGTTTTCTCGATGTAGTACAATACGTACATACATACGTATAACAATACTTGTTCGTACCGAAATTTTCTGCTCTTTTTTTTTCTCCTTATTCTTCCTCTTCTTCTTCTTCTTCTTCTTGAGTAAAGGCGAAGTGTTGATTAAAATTTCTGGCTCTTCCCGCCTAATTATTTTTTAATACATTTCTCACCCTCAAAAACTTCCAGGGACTACCTTTTCGCGCCGTGTCGCCTCGATGTGATGCGAATAAAAAAAAAAGCCAAATATACAGAGGCAGGATTTTTTAAAAAATATTATACAACGATAAGTTGAGACGAATTGTCAAACAAAAAATCCAAAATTATCTGAGATTTTCAATATAAATAAAAATATGAGGATATTCGTAAAATTTGATTTTTAGATACAAAAATTTTGGATCTCAGATCATTTTTTTGATAAACGTTGAGAAAAAATGTGTTTTACGATATAAGACTGGCCTTATCTCTGTACATATTATCGGTCTGCCCCGAAAAGTCATAATCTCAGAATATTCCCACCAGATTTCAAAAAGTTTCTATACGAACGGTGCGAGTTGTAGCATTTTTTCTCTGCGGCAGACTCGATCCGTGCACCCCGAAGTTCACAAAATCTCGAATAATTCCCTATCATGTCTCAACAGACGAGCAATCAGCTGTGAAAAAAACAAAAAAAAAAAAAAACAAACAAGAATGATACTCCCTTCGTTATTTCATGGATTTTATGAATACATATGTAACAGGGTACCTCCTGTATTGGAAATTTCCTTTTGTGAAATACCTTGGCGGGGGGGAAGGAGGGGGGTTGAAGATAGTCAGGGTTCAGAATTTTACGAGAGGTTTTTGTCGGACGTGAGAAAAGCAAGGCATTACAAGAGAAGCGAGCCAGAGACTCGACTGACATGAATCTTTCATCAGCCTTCGCCTCGAGCCTTCTAGCTTTTTTTATTCTTTTTTTTTTTCTTTCTTACCTCACTACCACTTTCCACCGATTCTTTCCGACTCTTTCTTTTTTATACCTTCGGCCAAGTCGCGGGTCTGCTGTACACTACCACTTCTCGTCCATCTCTATGTATACACCTCGTAACCATATTAGTACAAGAATTATAAAATTCACGAAAATTTCGTTAATTGCATTAATCACCTCACTCGACTCCATCGCGTTCGCTTTTCCCTTCAATTAAATCGCGATGAAATTATTTATTCCTTTCAGATTTTTTTCTCCTTCTAATTTTTTTTTTTTACGTCCCCCGTTAGTAACGAATCTCTGTGTATCCCCGGTCGCAGTTTTTTCAATTCTTCGTCTATTTTTCCTCCGCTTCAATTCCCGGAAATAATATCACACCGTGGAACTATATTTTTCATAACCTTTTTCACCGTTTCTTCACCTCGTTTCATCCGGTGTATCAGATCCAATCGATATTTCACTAACGAACTCCATTATCTACAGGCATGCGATACCCGTACGCGTCTATTCCCACCTGCTGCAAGCTCGAAACTTACCGGGAATTTCAAACTCGTCTATACACGTATACCGTTTTATTTATAACTTATCGAGCGGAAATTCGTATCGACTTTTATACACAACCTGAGTACGAAACACCGAATTAAATATTTCAATCGAATATGTATATATATATGGGTAAGATAACTCACGCGGAAATTGCGTGTTTGCTCTTCTCTCCCGAGCCTTACAGCTCGCAATCCCAATCGCTATGCCGCAGAGCTTAGCTTCCGATCGACTCGCGCCTATGCTCATATCCTCGAGATTAATGCAGGTGCCTATATAGAACGTGTACCTACTCTGTCTGCGTTTCCGCACGCAAACTTCCGTCGATCTAACCGAGAATTTCCGATATTTCATTTCGTCTGATGTGAATCTGAGGATTTCAGAGTCCTAGAGTCACTCCGAACTTTCACGCGAAGGTTAACATTCGAAATTTCGCGACGAATTCCTCACCAATCTTAATCTTTCAGTCATTATTTAACAGTCCGGGTTTTCTGATGAGAATTTATATCGAAAACACCGAAGTGAGTCGAAACCCTAAGAGCCAATTCAACTTCTGTTATGGATACGGTGAAGAAAGCTTGATGATCGTGTTTCAACTACTTCACGAGCATTTTCTGCTATCAGAGAAGATAAATTTTAGATTACGTAAATTGTAAGAATTTGAACCGCTCTTCAATCGAGTTTTAAGCATTATTTTGGAACGAATGAAATGGATTTTCCACTCCGTGAAAGAAATACGAATGACTGTATACTATATCCTCATTAGAACTGATTGAATTTTTTGTTTCTTTGTTTCTTTTTTTTTGTAACTACGTGTTGAGCTTTGCGAGGTGGAAACTCGAAGCTTTGATCGTATCAGCACGATTTTTGTTTACCCGTTTTACAATTGGGTAGAAAAGAAAAAAAGAAATTCTACGCACGTATACAAAGGGAGATAAAATGTGCTGATTGGGTTCGGTGAATATATGTATATCCACATTTCTGTACGTACGAAGCGATCCCTTTACCGAACCCTAGAAAACCATACCTACTCTGTAAAACAGAAGAAAAATATCTTTCGAAAGGGAGGCTTGTACAGATGACTTTACCGATACTCGAAAATAATTTTCAATATCAGGAACCCCGAACTGATTTTTATAAAAGCTACCTAAACCTCTACGAATTAGATTCACAAATGAGCTGAAAGAGTTTGAACTATAGAACCTAGAATCTGTGACGCACGGAGCTTTTCGAATGAATAAAATTATGTACGTTGTATCGAACGGACGATATATTAGGATCGACGTGGAAAAAAATTTGAAAGGATTTACTGCAACCGATTTTTATTTCCTTTTTACTGTCCAGGTTGGCAGGTTTTACGTTTTTCCCCGATGTACATCCGGCGGTATAACAGCCTGTGGACACGGTGACGTAGATAAATTGGGTATGTGTGAAAATGTCGTCTAAAAGAGAGAAAAAAAAAGAAAGAAAAAAGAAAAAAAAATGAGCCCAAAGTCGTTCCAAGACACGAGAACGGCATAGCTACTATAGATCCTTTCAGGCGCAAGGTAGGGTATATACACGCCTATGTCTTTGACAAGAATTGGGAAAGTTTTGACCCAAAGATACGACCGGGTGACGAGGGTACCCTGGCACCGACATCGTCGACAGTAGATCAGAGATGATCCCTGACTTCGTACATCTACTAGGATAGCCTGTTCAGGTCACCCCAGGGAATTCTCAGTTCATCTTATTCAGCCTCGCCGATCTCTCAGACGCTTATATTTCGAACAAGTTTATTTTTTCTATTTTTATTTTTTCCCTGTTTTACACCTAATCGGAATTTCGGAAAACTTTGCTCCAGCTGTTTTCTTTTTTAAAATTAAATTTAAAAAAATCGAAAAAGGCCATTTTTTTGCTGTTGCAGACACTCTGCTCGATATACGTGTAAATACATCGAGTATAATCGATTACGAAATTTTGACGGTATTCATTTACGACGATTACGAAATTTCGATGGTATATATTTACGGTTTAGCGCTGGTATAATAGCGACTGCCGCAGTATAAATGAATAGGATCGTAAAATGGGAGGCAGTGACACCCTTGAGCGATTAATACCAGCGTGGACCGAAGGCGTGAACTGTTTGACATAAAATTTTAACGATTATATATTAATAAAGCGAAATACCTCGAGCAGCAGGGCCGTTTTGATACGACGCTGTGCTTATAAGCAATATAGGTGAACTCCGCTGTACCCAGAAAGTGCCATTATTGAATTACGGTAATGGAGTCTGTCCGCTATAAAAATTTCCAAGACATTTCACCACCCCCCGGGCGAGTACGGGGCGAAAGTCTTGCAGGGAGTCGATATCGAATGTAACAAAAATTCGTTGATTTCGTAATCATCGATACATATAGAATAAATTTTTGCGAATCTAATTCCAGGCCGGAAAATTCATTTCCTCAAAATTTCGCGCACCCTTTACGGCGGGATTATCGCGCGAATATAAGCCGATTAGTTTTTTATAAAATTAAACGGACGGTTGAGGGTGGCTTCGAGTATGAAATGGCTTCTGATATGCGAAATCGTTCGAACAAACGGAAAAGGGGCGAAAGAAAGGAAGAAAAAAAAAAACGAGAATAGGGGAAAGAAAATTTAAAAAATAAAAAAATAAGAAAAAACCGTTTAACCCCCCGACAAAGGGAACGTCCTTATTAAATCTCCTCCGCTTAACAAATGGCCTCGTTAAGGGGGACAAAGATCTTTGTAATTTTCCATAACTCGAGCGTAAAGTGGACTACAGCTAACACGCGATTCAGACTCGGGCGATTGCCCATTCAATTTCTCTTACATCGCGTTTGTATGGGTAGGTATAACTTTGAACGGGAGGGGGGGCGGAGGGGGGTGTACGAGTATCTTTGAGAAAAGGCTACGACGCCACGTATAAGAAAAACAACGAGAGAAAAGAAGAGAAAAGCGAAAAGAAAAAAAAAAAAAAAGGAGGAGAAAAAGGATAGAGCGCTATTGTATGGAATGATGAAAGCCCCGATGATCTGCGGGTCCGAAGTCTGTTTCTATATACCTACGTGAATTTTTGATACGATTCGAACGAACGTACCGCTTCCGATATGTGCGTTTGAATAAGTGCGACGGCCTGTAACCCGTCACTCAGTGAGAAAAAGAACAAAAAAAAAATGAATTGTCGAATGAAAAGCGATTTATTTCAATCATACGCCACAGGTAGCGAAATTTTCCCCATTGAAATTCGGAAGTGGATATGGATATCGGGGATTTTTTTTTTTTTTTTTAACAAAAAAAGGAAATCGTTAGCGGTACAGGGTTTATACAGGTATACAGAGATAAAAATCTTGTCGGTCAATCACAGCACGTCGGTGATCCTGACGCGGTATATTTTCAGTTTTTTGAAAATTAATCGAAGATATATATAGGTTGCATGTGACAAGGGTTTAGAGTTTTTTTGTTTTTTATCTTTTTTTTCAGGGAGTTCACAAATGAATGCGAGACTATATTACGTAGAAATAATAAATTGAAATTTTTTACTCGTGTATTTATCAATGAAAGATTATTTTCACAAATCAGGCATATAATACATATATACACACGTCGTACACCTATATATATATATCATATGTCGCATCGTTTATTTACGTAGTAAAATTTGTTATTTATATTAGGCACTTTTGAAAATAATACTAAATTTATTTAAGATTAAAATACTATCCATTCTTGTCCATTTATTTCTTTTTTTTTTGTTGATTCTTTTTCTCCCCGAATTATGCACTTCTTTATTAAAAATACTAAAAATTATCATCATTCTTATACTTGCATTCTACACTGGTATACATACAGTGTACATATACCTACTATAGTAAATGCGTGCGAATAAAAATGACCAATTTTTCATTTCGTCTATAATAAGGTTATTAAACTGCACTTGTTTTTTTACACATTCATTCGACCTACGGATATAGATAATATAATATAATGGCAATTCATAGAGCGAGATCTACGGTCTTGATATTTCCTACTTATAAGTAAAAAATATCGTGAATAGAATTTTTCGTTTTTGTTTTACGTTATTTTTTCACAAACAAATTATCATAACCGAGACGTAAACTCGACAATCATCGGCGTCGCTGGATTATCGCTGTCGCTATTATTATTAATATTATTATTATAAATAATTAACTCTATAATTACAAAATCGAACTTTAGCGCAGTAACTAAAACACCGGATTATGTATCATTATGTGTATAGTTTTGAAACTATACACGGCGATAATATCTTTACAATAAAAATTATGCGGAAGCTTCGTTTACTATATATATGTCTGATCTATAATTGTTTAGGTTTTTTTTTCTTTTTTTTTCTATTTCTTTTTTTTAGGCCACGCTTTCGCGATATATCTAACAAATACGATTTGTATTCAACTTAAATTAATTAACGTCGGAAAGATATTCAATATTACTATATAATTATTCGTAAAATAAGCCCATACGATTTTAAGACCTTCGATAAATTGAATATAACGATTAATTTTTACACGGTATATATGTAACTAGGATGCGTCTATCGTCAAGCAGTATTATTTATTTAGAATTTTAGAATCGTCGTCAGACGCCTTGATTATTCAACAAATCTCGGCTATCGGATGCGAGAAGATATATTGGCGAAACGATATTCGCGCGAAAAATGAGTATTCCGATGTGGGGGATGGTTTGCATCGATTCGAAAGAAACGAGGTACTTCGTTAACGCTTGAAATTCGTTCTCTCCGAATCGAAGAATCTAATTGCTAATTAATTATCGTACCGGAAGCTTGAGAGAATATATATGGAAAAAAAAATGAAAGAAAAAAAAAACTTAATTAATAGGTAAAACTTTCCGTTGGCATTCTACAGCCAATTTCTGGTAATAAATTACAGACGAATGGTAGTATACGTAAGCTCTGACAAGAATATATTAATTGTACCTATCTATATTACGACTAATGAGAATGACCCGCACTCAGAAATTAATAATCGCGATAAAACTAATTTATATATTTTCTCATTTACAATATATTTGGTTTGTCACTTGTAAACATTAATGCGAGTATCGGGGTGATTAACTATACGATATATCCTCGAATAGAGTCCTGGAAATTTTCACATTACTTCGAGCTTTTGATTAAAAACAAAAAAAAAAATAAAAACGTTCGGTTTTCAGGGTCTGTGATGTGAAAATTTCGGATAGATAAAAAAATGGAAGTTGAGTACGGAAAGTCGTTTTCATTGTAACATGAAAAAAAAAAGAAATGTCTAATTATACAAAGGACAGAATTTTCCTTCTCGTTTTATACACCAAACGTGAAAATTCGTCGATTTTTTTTGGTAAACCAAAAATCATTTAGGCTTCATAAAAAGTCTCTACGAAATATTACCGAAGGCTCTGTATACTCGATACAAATAGATCTTGAATTCGGTGCAGATCTAAGATTTCGGAAATCGTTCGTCGTCGAATTGTTATCCCCAGTTTTTGAATTACACGTTAGGCCACCGATAAGTTAATCGAAAAGCTTACGATATTCTCTCATTCGATTAGAATTATTTATATTATGTACACGCAGTTATACAGTTCGACGATTTCAGCCCCCATCGCGATTCAACGATCGTTTCTCAAAATCTTATATCTTTATTAATCTGAAAATTTTTACGCGAAGCTGATGGAAGAAAAACGAGAAAAAAAAACGAAAAAAAATCGACTCAAAAATCGCTGGACTATACCTCACCTAATTTCATTCCAATAATCCATTTCTGTCGTAGCTGACGGACCGGAAAGCGTCTTCGACTAAGTCAGTCAAGCATCTGACGGCTTGGAGCAAAGCTGCCAAAAGCAGGGATAGAGACAAAGAGATCAATTTGCTCGGTACCAAAGCTGCGTTCTCGGCGCTTTGTATGCGACTAGTTTTTTTCCTTTTTCGTTTTTCGAAGCTGTTGGATTTGAATTGTTTGGCGGTGGGCGAGTGGTCCTTGTCCGCAGAGCTTTTCTTCATCCTGGGCGATCTCTCCTGAGAATTCCTTCGGGCTTCCGAACAAACGTCCGATCCTTGCCTGACGTTCTTCTGCGGGTTCTCAAGGTTCGGGATAATCGACTGCCGGCTCGATATTATGCTCTCGATTTTCCTCCTGAACTCCTCCGTCTTCGCCTCGACTTCGGCGAGCCGATTTTCCTTCGATTTCCTCCTCGAACGTCGCGAAGATTTCCGCTTCTCATCACCGTACGAGGACTTGTTGTCCAAAGTATCGTCGGACTTCGCCTTCCCGTTCATTTCCGGAAAGTTGTCCTTTCCCCTCTTATCGGCACCCCGCAAGCTCTCGAAGGACGCTTTTCTCTGGTCCGCGACCTCCCCTGAATTCTGAAAGATCGAATTTTCGTCCAGCGAGTTCGTCCGGCTGTGGCACTTCTTCCTGTCCACCAACTTCTTCTCCTCTATCCTGCTGTTCAAATTGTCGTTTATCACGTCAGCGGCGTCGCTCCGAACCTGAACCGACTGCACCCTGTCGTTTGAAAAGTCCCCATTGTCCAGGGAATAGGCCTTGATGTTTTCCCCAGCTCCTTTAAAGTCGCCTTTGGTCGGCGTCCTGCCAAGACTATTGGGAATGAAGTTGACATTCTTGTCCGAAGATCCGTAGAAAAGCGAATTGACGGCCCTAGCCACGGTCGTGGGATTCTCGGCGGTTCTTTCGTCGTTGAATTGCAGGAGATTTTCGTCGTTTGTGAAAGTGTCGTGATCGGAGTCTGGGGAGAGATCCTTCGACGATATATCCAGCAGGTTCTCACCGTCCTCTTCAAAGTTGAACGAAAACAGCTGGCCCCTTTTGACCGACTCGAGGTTCTCCGTGCAGAGAAGGTCCTGCACTTCGAAGAGGCTCCTCTCGATGCTGGGGCTTTTGTAGAGCAAATTTTTCAGCTCGGGGATATCCAGGTCCTGGACATGCAGTAAATTCTGCTCGATGTTCAAGAGGCTTTCCTCGATCTGCACCAAACACTCCTCGATATCGCAGGTCGTGCTGGTCTCCTCCGTCGATCTCGAACTCCGACTAGAGTCGCTTCGAGTCGGGCTAGAAACGTTGAAATTCTTGAAATCCCTTTTCAAATTGAGACCATGGTCGACCGCTCCGCGATTTTCGTACTGCGTTTGGCTGTTGTAAAAAATCTGATAGTTGCTGTGACTGTTGGCGATTTCGTAGCTCGAGTTCTCCTCGCAAGGTATCAGATTCTCTCTGGAAAGATCGTAGTTGTCGTTGTCAGCAGGGGTTTTATCGCTGCTATCAGACGTCAGGATCCTATAGGTTTCATGGCTGTTCGCTATCGAGCGCGAAGACCTGCGGTCGCAGGGTGTTTCCAGGTTCTTGAAATCGGAGTTATCGGAGTACACGTCGTATTTGCTGTGGCTATTCGAGTCCTGAAACGTGTTTCTGTGGCTGTTGGCCGCGGGATAGGATTCCCGGATGTTCTTCGACCAGGAATCGAAGCTCTGAGTGTCTTCCGTGAGGAGATTGTAATTGCTGTGGCTATTCGCGTCTGGATACGCCAATTTTTCCGGTGTGTTATCGGAGCTCTGACCATCCCCTATAAAGACGTAGGGATTCCCGAGTATATTTTCATCGTCGCTGTCCAGGTCCAGGAGATTCTTTTGCGAGCCATCGAAGCCCCCGGATCCATCGGCATTTTCGACGCTCGCGTCGACGTGGATTTCCACCGGACAAAGGACCCGGGATCTCCCGATTCTCGAGTAGTGATTATGGTGGTCAGTCGCGCCGATCGCGTCGTCCAAGAAGTCGAAATCGTGGGCTCTGTAGCTTGGGCAAGGAGTATTGACGGGGGAATGAGTCAGGCGATTCGCTATTCCATCACCCCTCGTTATACCCGATCAAGGAATCGGCATCGGAGGTTTTGCTGACGGCACTTCGTCCTGGCTCTCGTTTAGAACTTCGTTACTAGTCCTCAAGTGTCCTGGCTTGAACACGACCTGGAATACATATTCTGTTCAGTATTTAACAATTTTTAAATTACATCTTTTCCTTCTTTTCCCTCAAGAAACTGTATTTCGTACAAGGAATTTGCCACTTGGCCAAAGAGGGTTCATCGGATTTCTAGATTTCGAAGATTACCGAGATCTTATGGATTTTACCAGAATTTATAGAAATTTCACTGATTCCTATGATACATTTCTAGGATTTCATGCGAGCCTCCATAATTCTACAGAAATTTCGCCGATTTCTATGAAATTTCATTTAGAATTTACGAGTTTCTTTGATATTTTTCACGACTGACTGAGGATTTGCGGATTTCAAGATGTGCCAGACTTCCTCTAACACTTAGAATAACGAGACGATTTAATTACTTGCAATGAAACTTGTTTTTCTCATAGTCCAATCGCAAATTGAAGTAATTTATCATATAGCTGCAAAACTGTTTCCAAACCGTGGTAATTTTCCTTAGAATAATTTTAAGCAATATCTACGCGTACGGCGATGGTTTTCAACGGAATCATAAAACGTATATCGTCTTACGATCGGCTGAGTTTCATTTTGCAACACAATACAAGGCCCTTCGTCATGCCGCTCACGTGTGAGGTGCCCATATTCTCATCGGTGGATATTCTTGCGATAACGTTCGATGTTTAAATGAATAAATTACCTTGGGACGCTTAAGCTGAATGCCTCGAAACTCTTCGGTGAAGGTGAGGATGTAGAAACAGAAACATCCGGCACATAGCCATTCCACGACTGTGCTGACCACGTGAAACTCCCAACCACCGTCTTCCTTGTACCATTTCAGGACATTGTTTCCTGAAAGAATATCATCGGTTAATTTCAACCTACAAGAAATCCAAAACAAAACAAAAACAAAAAGAATTATTCGACGAGGATCGAAGGCTCGCGTTGTCTCGAAATTCAATCGGATAATTCTGGACGCCTCTGGTCATCATCTGTACTGAATTATTTATAGCTCGAAGAGCCGGTTTTATGGACACATATGAACGGCTACGAATATAGGAAGGCAGACAATCGAGGCCTCGATGTAACGTCCGGTTCCTCATAGAAATTTACTGGAACATTATTCCCTCGACTCTGACCAGTTCCTGCCATTTCATATCCCGATGGGCAATTGCGAGGTAGTCATTCGACTGCAGATTTGTTCGATCAGCTATTACCGAGTTGGAAAAAACCTCGCATAACTCGTTATCTGACTGAGAAGCGTCGACGATACGGATCTGGCATCGAGCTGATCGATGATTAGATATCAGGCAATAAGTGGGGATCATTCGATACGCGGACTTACCGTTGTACAATTTTCCAGCCACGATTGTGGTGATTATACCAACGATGAAGAATACCGTGTTGGCCAGTGCGAGGCAGAAACGTATGTGTGCAATCTTTAGGGAACAGCCCAGGGGATGAACGTAGTACGAACACACGACCTGGAATTAAAGATATCCGGATTACAGTCTTCATTATGGTTCCAGGATGATCATTTTTCGAGAATCTCTCGGAATCTTAAAGTGCAGATGTGCCTTCATCGCCATAATCTGGAGGATGTATTCCTGTGCAATTTATCGCAATAAGGGCATACAGCTCATGTTCCACGTTGATGTTCGCTTTTGCAGTGAACATGAGGTCCAGTTTTTCCTCTTTCATTGCATCCAGTATCTATGAATTTGTTGGATTCTTACCTGTACCCAAAAGTAAGCGGTGCCACAGCCAAAGCATAGGAGAGCTCCCAGTGCGTGAACGACGAGCACGTTTGTTTCTTGAAAATTGGCGACTACGGATAGTCCGAAACAGGTTAAAAGGCCGAGAATCAATCCAGACTTGTTCCATTTCGGTAATGAAGCGTTGAGCTGATACGAAGTGGATATCTCCTTCGTTTGAGAGTATCGTACGTAGATCACTAGACACACTGCAATCGAAAATAACGTTCGTTAGTATTTGCAGACCCAGACACGTTTTTGCATCAATTAATCCCGACGAGCTTGAGCAAAATGCACAAATGTCAAGGTGCGAGTTCACTGCCGAAGCCAAGGTCTTTACTTTCGCGATATTTCGTACCCAACCAAGAATAAAATCGAAAATGACATAAGAACGTAATCACTTAATCAGTAATTCATGCTCAAATTTTCCCTCGGGTGAATATTGCCACGTAACGATGTCAGGATTCGATTGCAAGAAAAAAAACCGTGATAATCATCGTTCGGATGGCGAAGATCGATAAGAAAAATTGCTCTCCGAGTCACTCTGATGGTTAAGAATTTTTGCACGGTATACGATCGTAGTTGAGATAAACGAGCTTCCATGTGCGGATAAACTCGTAATTGAGTAATCGGATAAACCCATATAACAATCATGAGATAATAGTTAGTAACAGATAATACGAATCGATGATTAACAGTCCAAGTGCCGATAAAAGGCATTACCGAACATATAAACGAACAGTACAGTTGCTTACAGTTAATTCAAACTTCAAACAAACAATGAATCGTTTAACTGTTCACCTACATGTATCATCATCAATGCAACATCGTCATATATCCTCATATCTTTTGTCTTTTGACTTTATTACCGCCTAGAAAAATTGGGTGAAAAATAATTGGCTTTGTTTCAGACTGTCGAGAATTCTGGAGTTAGTTGTGTCGTCGTCAGACCCCGATCGTTCATCTGTGGGGAGGAATCGGCTATTTAACTGTTAACGATATATCAAACAACTGTATACCGTTCTAACGACACTTTATAGTTACAAACGGACGTTAAATACTTCCTAATCGGCAGAGTAGTTATAGTTCAAAGCCCTCGCGTTATTACGTCAATAAATTAGCCATTCGTCACGTCGTACCGTTCGATCAGTGAATGAAATCGGCGAAGGTTATTGCTGTGTGAGTTACTTTCCCTCTCTTTCTCTTTATTCATCTTGGCTAGCTTTGAGCTCCTTTTTATCGTGTCGAAGATCTGTAGGTATACGCGAATCTATTTCTCGTAAGAACCTCCAAGTTCGACGCATTTCGCGAGTTAGGAATAACCGCAGGGCTCCAGGATTCGGGAAATTTTTCCAGGATTCGATTTCACGTTTTTTGATCGATTCCCATCGAAGAAACTATAAATCTCACAATCTCGAGCAAAAAAAATTGATTTTGAAGTTTTTCAGGGTTTCCAAAACCAAATTGTCATCCCAGGACAGTTCCAGGATTTCTAGGATCCATAGATACCTACCCTGAATGCATAGTGAGCTTTCCGAAACCCCGGAAGCTTCGATATGGACAAATCTCCTTATGTCATTATCTAATCGCGTAACAAGATTATTTGTGTGCATCGAACCAGTCTCATTGCAAAACTAGGTAGTCATTTAAATTCTAGGGTTAACATATTCCGGAAGTTTACTCTATCCACAAATCCTCCGTGTTTAATATAGCCGAGGAAGGTCGGATGTGTATTGATACATCGGCCTTGTTAATTACACTTTTCAGTATTCCTCTATTTATTTATTTTTCGTCATTTCGAGTGAAGGTAAACACCGATTTGCATATCGGTAAATGCTTTATGAGAATTCAACGTCCCTAGTCAATATTATTAATAATAGGTAAACGGGCATCAAGCAATACCAAAATTATTCGCAAGGACATCGCTTCCCGCATAAATTTCTTAAATTCGGTATAAAAGGTGCGCGGATCGATCCGCAAAGCTTTTTGCGCTTATTATTAAACACAGTTTCATTCAGGTACTCACACAGTCCAGCTGCCATGTTTATTAATTGGGCAAAGATGCAGCTTTCCGGTGAATAAGTAGCCGTATCCGATATATAGGGAAATCCTGCCTCCACGTGACCCAATACCACGGCGATTATGTACCTGTTTAACAAATACGAATTTTTATCGTTATCGCGGTCGAAGTGTTCGTTCATTTTTACGGATTGTCATTTTATCATTTTTTTTTTGAGATTTATTATCGCAGGAAATCCAGGAAACGTCTGATCGCGATTCTTTCTATTTTCCTTATCGCGAGATAAAGTTATTTCCAATCGATTGAAACCTCTCAAGAATTGAATATAGTTCTGCAGCGTGACTGCAGACATAATATTAAAGTAAGCCTGCAATATAATTGGATCATCCTCTTACTGAAATTTAATTTATATTAACTAATTCAAGAATCCTGCGGTTTTTATAGAAATTGAGGAAAAGAATATAAAATAAGCGAACGAATGAATAAGTAAGAAAACGATGAAAAATAATCGAGGAAAATCGTACGCACGTTACAATCGCGAAAATCGTTTCAATTAACGCGGTTTTACAACGAAGATAATTACGTCCAGTTCCATAACGCGTATTATTCGTATTCACAGACCTGAATACCGACTTTATACAGACCTTGATAGAAAACCCTGAGATTTATTATAAGACCACGAGCACAAAGGCATTAAACAACAGGTGAACGGTTGGGCAACGTTCAGACCGCTTATACCACGTACTTTATTATTACCTCGAGGTAAACGCACGCTTCGAAATTGTAATCGCGAAAAATTTGAAATTTAACTTTCGTCTTCATTTCCCAACAAAAAAATAAAAATAAAAATGAAAATAAAAATTATTATCACTAAAACGCGATTGAATCGTTCAAATTTTACTCACGTGGTTATAAAGGTGGCGGGTATAACGACGAACAGGAATATCGGAATGTAGTGAATATTCCCAACGGATTTTTCCAGCTCCATGATCACAGGCGCAGGTTCGATTCCCGCCAACAGTTGAACGATTCCGATGTAAACCAACGCGTTGATCCTCGCACCACAAGCTCCCGAGCTACTCTGAGTGGTCGCTACTCGGTCAGAGTCTCCCGTCCGATCATGAGTTATCAAAAACTCCGGAAAGCCGGTGTTGTTGCATCAAGATTGCCCAGAAGACCTTGGCTCGTATTATATCCTCCTCAGAGTCCAAACTACAGCCGTTTCGGTTAGGTCAGGCATTTCAAATCGAGAATAAATATGGAAAGGCATATTAATTTCGCATAATAAATCAACGCAGGCGTAATAAGTTAGTCGGATTTAATCGTCCGGTGGTTTTCATTCGCTCGTAGCTCTCTGGGAGCGTGAGAATTTTCGCCCAATTTTCTTCGATTAATCTTTTCGCAGATTTCGCGCGATCCGATTTTTCGCATCGGACTGTTTTACCGCCCGAGACTCCGCACTGATCGGTAACTTCTGATGGCATTGGCCTAGACTCGAAGATCTAGCTATAAAATAGCCCGAACCTTGGCATTTTTTTAACACAAGGACTTTCACGGTATACGCGGTAGAGATCCGAGGACTGCGGACCATGAAATGAACCGCTTTGTATAAACCTGATTAATTTTTCGAGACGCTCTAGACCTTGAACTACCTCTTAGCTTACGTAATATCCGACGTATAAAATTTATCGAGAAAGAATGAAGCAAGGAATCTACCCAATTTTTTAAAAATATTATCTCCAAATTCCGGAATAACAAAAAATAAATTTCGTTCCTGAATCTGTTCCAAAAAATTCACTAAATTTGAATATCTTTACGATTTAGTTAATTTTATACTCAATTTTGTGCAAAATCTGAGAATCTGTTCAGAATAGTTTCAGAGACGATCGGAGTTTATGGGAATTTTTACAAAGCATCTGAGAGTCTTTCAGTTTTTAGAATCACTGAGAAAATTTTTCAGGAAATAATCAGGAATCAGAGGTTCGCTTTCAGCATTCAAAACGAACTTATACAGTCGAGGACAAAGCGACAGAAAATTATCGGATACTTTTTCCTTACCGTTATTGCGAATGGAGACTGGAACTGATTATTATTTATAAACTTTTGATATCTCATCGGGAAAATGATTCTATCGTCGTACCGAACGTTTCTTGGTAGCATCTGACAACTGGAAACGCATACGACCGGATTCAACAACTGCAATTATTACAGGCTAACTAGCTCGATATTTATTTGTATTTCCGCCTTACATACAGAATTGAAAAACCAACGATATGCGATCCCCGACCACGTATACAAAATTTGCGAACACGTCGCTAAGCGACAGTCATATAAGTGTATTTATAGTTACGTCGATATCGATGTTCTCATAAAACAAGAAAGGATATATCGAATTTAAAAAATCCGAAGAAAGCGTGAATTTCTCAGCAAAAACCAAAATCCTGAATAATAAAATCTCCTAATAATCGATCCGGGTGTGATTAAAATCCAACGATGTATCTTTTGCCCGGAATCAGAGCAATTCTTACGACTAACGAGCCGGTAGCACGTTGAAGGATGGTCTTCGACCGAATTATGGTGAAATCGGTTTATTATCGTTACAAGTCGAAGTCATCGCGGCGTTTTTCTTCATCTCTTCCCATTTCCTTCGTCACGTTATTTCCTTACTTCGTTTCTGACCAAACGACTCGATTACTCGACCGACAGTCGTTCCCACACCGGAAAGTAGGCGCTGACGCACAGGCACACGTTCGCTTTAGCTGATAAATAATAATTGACTACAAGCTTCCATGCCCTCGACTACGTTACGAGCGATAAGCGACGTTACTCCTATTACAGCTACGTTTGTGCTACGATGAATATAAACGCCATCGATACTGAGAAGTCGGTCCTTATTCTTACTTTCTTGGTAAGATCTCAGAGATTAATTAAAACTCCGATCGCGGATCGAGATTGAGGAAAATTTTGACCATATTTTGTGCCTCGATTTTGCAATCGCGACGAGCTAAGGTCTCGTTCCGTTGAAATAGTGCGATCTCACGATCTGACGTATCGTCATTGACGTAAATAAACACTTTCCGAAACCACCGGCGTGCGAGATTATCGTACTGCCTGATTACACCGTGGAACTACGGTTCACTGGCCTTTTACTGCACTTAATTGATCACTGGCTAATTACCTGTCTATAAAATTCAGCGGTCGTCTCTGCTTTCGTAACCAGATGACATTTGTTATGAATGGTATTGAGCGTTGATAAGGCTGCACTGTTTCGCACTGACAAAGCTCATATCGGATCTTGAACAGAGCTTCCTACGTCGTATCGATTATAGAAGTAACGGCGAACGATCGGAGGCGAATGTTGATAACAGTTGCAATTATTTTGCACAGCGTTAGTGGGTATTGGGTGTTCGAAGAACTTCGAGTCTGGTTTCGTTTAGGTTCAGGTTTACTCACGATCGATTTTAGCCCACGAACGAGTCGCTTGCGCGCCGCAAACTTGGCATCGCACCAAACCGTACTACATCTCTACGGTTCTACTGCGGAGGCGCAACGAGTTCCAGGATTTGGGATTCGGGGTGCGACGTATCCGGCATGCAGTATGCAGACTGCATGCGATAAATATAAAGGCGAATTGTTGTTTCTCAGACTAACGAATTATTTTCCCTGTACGCGGGTTATTTCCTCGAGAAATTCATTTCGCCTTGTTTCCGCGAACCCGTCGAGCCCAACTTGGTCAATGATGTAGCGGCAGGGTGTAACAAAGCGCGAACCCACGAACCAATGTATGATAATTTTTTTCTTTCTTTTTTTTTTCTTTTTTCTTTATCGTCGAATTTTACGACGACGCGAAAGATATCGAACTACCTAAAAATAGCTTTTTTCATATCGCAGAAACGCGATTAGGATTGATACAGGATGCTTGGAATCGGGGAGAATTTATTACGGAATGGTACGAACTGGCATCTTTTCTTTTCGCCTCACTATCTACGAATGATAACATGGTTTCGTTAGCGAGTGTTGATATGGATGGTCGTCTGGCTGGCCGGCTGTATCACCCCTGGTGAAAATCTATTTTTGATTATTTTCTAGGAAATTTACGGAACAATTTTAACAGCCGTGAAACTCCGAGATACTGTGTAAATATTTTCATGAATTCAGATTATCTCTTACGAGTATTGTCCGAAATTTCATAGTTACTTTTTCAGACGCTTTCAGAGAGTTTCACTGAAATGTTAGACAAACAAAAAAATAATGCGAATTATTTCGCTTAAATTGAGATCAAAGTCGTTTCGATGTAGATGAATCCCTGCCGGTGAGAATAGTTTTCAGTATTCTACGAAAAAGAATTCCGAACATATTCGGAGAAGCTATGAAAAATTTACTAAATTTTTCGCCGTTTTAAAATGGTCTGCAAAATCGGTAATAATACTAATAAAAATTTTAGAATCTTTTAGAATAGGTTTAAAAATAATCAGAGCTTATAGGACTTTTCGAAGAGTCTTACAGTTATTGCAAAACTTATCGTGCCGATGTTTCGAATCAGTATTTCTATTACCGCGCGTAATTTGAATCCGCGCTCTTTCGACAGCCGGTAAAACAGGGGCTTCCGGGTAATTCTTGAACAGCTAGTGCAGGAGGTGGCGCCCTACAACGTTCGCGGCGGGGGTTACGCGTACTACTTTTGAATGAATCTGCTCGATCACAAACGAAAGTCCCCGAAATCATTTGAATTCTGGCGCGATTATAAAATAGTTACATCTATTGAAAGCACTAGCCTACTACAGCCGTCACGTAACAGACCACAATGTCCCTAGATAGAAGAAGGGGTGTTTGTTTAATTGTTTTTAAGTTGTTAAATTAAAGAATTGTTAAATAAAATATAAAACTTTGGTTGTTTGATTTTTCTTTTCAGAAATAACAAGCACGATTCAAATGAGCGCAAACGATAGCAGGCGAGACATTGAGATCGAAAAAGATTATTCAATTACGAATAATTATTAGAAGTGAAGAAAGGTCGTCGTTTCAACATTTTATTAATAAATTATACGTTATGTTTCACAGTAGTTCCTCTTATTATCTTATCCTATAATAAAATCATATATAAATCCACTAATTTCGCGTTGATTGCTCTATCCATGATACTGGACACACAAAAATATTGTTCCTCTACTTTCGGTTTCCTTTTCCCGCTAGAAAACAACCCCAATTTTTTATTTTCGATTTCCTCTACTCGTACTGGCACATCGAGTGTTGCCAGGTCGTACTATGTTCGCAGGTATAATTATCAAAGCCTTTTCAGTAGATCCTCTAGAGCCTGGATCATAGATCTACTGAAAAAGCAAAGCTTGATGTAGTTAGATACTATAGTTTGTATCACGTCATGTCAGCCCGTACCGCTCACGAAGTACAGGAACGTATTTGATGATTTCTCGATCGACTGCACTGATCTTGCGAGATTTGCACAAATGGGTTCTCTCGGCCACGAAGATACATTAATTTCTATGAATGTGCTTTTCATTCGTTCAGACCACTTCCAAAGTCGTTTCCTGTATCTGGGGCAGCTTCAAGTCATCTTGCTCCTGGTCCAGGTAGATCAGCTGCAATTTAAACCAATTTTTGACTCAGTCTCTCCTCGAATCTCGTCTGAATTCGCTTTCCATTTGCTCACCGTAACGTCCGGCGTCTCGAAGTTGATCAATCTAAATTCTGGAGCAAAAGTGAGCAAGAACAGGCAGTAGACGATGGCCAGAATCCACTCAGCAAGTGCGCTGATCACATGCCACACCCAGCCCCCATCTCGAGGCGTCCACGTCTTGTAATTATCCCCTAGATGACGATCGATTCATTATTCACCGTCGCCACTTATCGCGATTAAGTTTTTCACAATCAGATCAGGTCCGACGAAACTCACCGTGAAATTCCAGCATCGAAATGTAACCAGGGATGATCAACATGAATGTGAGAATTACAGAGAGGGCCGCGAGTGAACTTCGAATCCATACAACCATCCATCCATTCACCGCTGTGGTCATTTTTTGGGTCAAGTAAGCCTAGAAGATGGGAACCATTAGTGGTTATGGGAATAGGATGGCTGAGACAGATTGATGATGCGCTTCGAAGAGGATTAGGGAGAGCAAGCCTCTTTTATTAATGACGTATGCATATCAGGGTGGTTCAAAAAAGGAGTAAAAAAATGGAGAACTAAGTCCTTGTCTCTTGAATTTTTGTGCAACTCGATTTTTTTTCATCTTCTCAATGTAAAGGACTGAAGTATACCTGAAGACAGAAGTAAAGAGTTCCAGCAGCGAAGCAGGTCATGGCTCCAGCCATGTGGACCGCGAAGACTTGTGCCGATTGAAAATTCGCCAGAATGTCGAGACCGAAACAAGACAGCAGACCACTCCACACCGTCAGCAGAACTACCCTTCGATCTACCAAATGTTGACCACGTTCGAGTCGCCATTGCTCGACTTGGCGATGTCTGATGTAAATGCAGCAGGCGACTGTGAATCATCACGAGTGTGTTATTTTGGGAATTGATTTTCCAGCATTTTTTCTCTTTTTTTTTGAGGTGGAAATTCTCTTTCGTTTTTGACTCACGCAGAAGTGCAGCTATGTTCAGTAATTGTCCGAATATGCAGGACTCGGGTGACGAGGTGCCGGTTTCTGATATGTAAGGAAAACTGAGTAACACGTGATTCAATTGCACCGATAGCGTGTACCTGAAATATAATCCATTCGGTGCATGCAGCGATTAAAATATAGATGCCTGCGATCCAAGGAGCATAATGTATGGAAAATTTGGAGAAAACGGTTCTAGAAATTTTGAAAACGTTCCTTTTTCTAATCACGACAGAATTCCTCTGCTAGAAAATTCCATTCTATTTATTCAGAGTTCGAATGTCTCATGAATACCATGGGTCACGGTTTACCTTTGGCTGACCATAACACCCATTGTTAAACCGGACACCGGGTAATATTAAATTCCACGCTATTGTACACTGGCGATACGATCAACTGCAGCGAATGTTTGAAAATCAGCAACTCATTAGGCTGGCATTTTACTGATTGAAAAACGCGAGCGCTATGTAGCGCTACTCATTACGGGTGGCGAAAAAACAAGACGCGTCATTTTTTCCTGGAACGTGGAAAGCGAGGGGAATTCTGTTTTTTTTTTTAATCGAGTAGATTTATATACTAACACTCACGTTATTATGAAGGTAACTGGGATTAGTATGAACAGGCTCCAAGGCAACACGTGTAAATATTCGTAGGCCATACTGGCGATGATGTTACAGCTAGAAACTCCGAGATGAGATTAATTGGTCCACATCAATTTCTCGATAAGGAAACTTCATCCGGCTCGGTATGCCTCCGCTACGTGGCACGACGATTTATATATTTCGTCGTAAACTCAGAATTTCTACTTCGGGGAATCGCGAATATTGTAATACACTCGATTTCTGCGACTGATAAGTATTCGCGAAAAATAGCGTCTCCAGTTCGACAGTCCGAAACCGAGAGTAAAGTTCAGCTCACATTTGGCACTCGCTGAAATTTTACTATTTCAACACAAATAGATTTCGTTCTTTTTTTTGTTCTATTTCTGCCAGCTTTTCATTTTTAATTTTTTTTTCGTTTTTTTTTCACAAATTCGGCCACGCGATTTTTTGTTCTGCTTATTATCGCGACAGACGATGTGGATAACGATTACCCTCGGTTGGTTTAGATCGGTAATATAATGTGTTTAAGTGCTGCGCGTCTTGCGGGAGAGTTCTCGTTCTACTGACTCCACACATGTACTCGCAAAACGAGGCAATCAGCCATCACCCACACAGTTATGAAGTAATTAACGCAAGCGTATGTATGTACATATAAAAGCGAGGCATCGAACTTGTGGGACTTATTAAGCTGCGGTTTTTATTAACTCGCAGTTTACAACGTTAGTGTAGGTACCTACTCGGCGAATCTGCAGCCTTCATTGAATATCTGCGGAAGACCCCGCGGGACGCGACGCGATTTATAGATTTTGATTAATTATTCTACTTTCGGTTTTCTATGTTATAAAAAATCGGGAATCTTACTCCGTCCAAAAATTCGTCGAGGGATCCGACCCCGGAAATAGTATCTTCGTGATTTATGGTACGAATAATGCGCGCGAGTCTTTATCGTATCGCTTCTTTTCCATTCGTCAGATTCAACGATATTGAAATACCGACGGATCCACATTTCTCATCTTTGAAATATACGTATTTACGTATGTCGTGTATATATATATATATAAGTCAAGGGCGACGATTAATTCGAGGCGAAAAATTTCAACCTAAAGAAACACGAGTCCAAGTTTCTTTCATGGATCATTTAGTCCGTCCGAATTATTATCATGCGATAGTGTCTATCGTTTTAACTTGGAATTTGAATTTTATAAACAAAATATACAGCGATAGTGTCGAATCAACAAAAATTTCAATAAATTCATTCACATAGTCAACTAAAAACGATATTCATTTCCTGAGACAATGCCTGCTCGAATATTGGATCACAAAACCAATAGAAACGATCTTCAAGAAATTGATTTATAACTCTCCTAGATCAATTCAACCGCGTTTGCAATTAATTGGCTCTGAATAATTAAATAGAGCTTTCGAAAAATCGGTAGCAAGGTTTTCTGACCACTTTGATAACCTGTAGTTTTAATCGGTTTGTTGTTTCGCAGATTACGTACGATTTATAAAACGCATATTTAAAATTAAACGAGTGAAGTTATTTTCCGATTGTCGATAAGACGCTGATTACGTTTTATTCCATGAAACCAATCGTGAGATTATAAAATGGCGGAAAAATAAAATTATAAAAGAAAAAAAAAACATTAGTTCGAATGGGTTTTCATAAAATTCGACGAGGAAATTATTTAGATTATAAACTTAGCTATTGAGAATTATCAGCTCTGCTCGAAACTTGGGCAAACGATTACGTCGGCTACTATATGTATATATAAATGTGTTCAGGCTATTCGATATTTGGGGAAAGAAGATAATACGTTCTTATCTGCACCAGTACACTGTGACGCGAGCTAAACTAAATAATGAAGAAACTGTTGATATCATTCGTTGTTATCTGCGTAAGTAATGGACGCAGAGTACGTTACTCGGAATATCTCGAATATAAATCGTCAATAAAAAGAAAAATGGGAGTAATCGTTGAAGTGCGAGGAAAGCGACGAACGATTTCGATTTTTATTCAAGTCTGCGGTCTTCGGGCGATTTGAAAAAAATGTTCAAAATATTTTTCGAACCATATATATCTATTCTTGGGAAAAAATATATATACCTATATATATATTAACTAATTTTATATTTTTCACGAATTTCTTAGAGTGAGCTTCTCCATCCTTTTCAAAAAAAAATTGTTCCTCCGAGAGTTTCAAGTCTCACCCCGCGGAGGAGCGAAAGGAATAAAATCCGATAAAAGAAGTTCTATGAATCAAATTTGGGGCCATAAATTTTTGGCGTTTTTCCTTATTTCACGATAGAAATAGAAACCGAGAAAAATGATACCGGATATTCAGGATCTAAACTAAAAAAAAAAAAAAAAAATAGGGCGTTTATAACAATCAAAAAAAGTACTTCTGTTCAATTTTTTTGGAATTCAAAAAGAGACTCGATGCAGAGTTTTAAGGACATCAAGTTTGCCTTTGAAATTGTTGAGAGAAATGAAAAAATGCTAGAAGTCGAAATGATATTTCACAAACTGCACTGTATACGCCTATATTCATCGAAATTTAATGCGTATGGAATTTTTAGGGTAAAGGGATAATGAAGGAAAAAATCTTCAAATCATGTTTTTATATCAACAACGATACAATATTACAATATAATATACGGGGCGGGTCTTTTGGCTATGATTTATAATTAATTAATAATTTTTTACTCATATTTTTTATTTGTGTTTTCTGTTTATTGTTAAATTACGCTGCTCTGCTTTTTCGCAGTTCATACGTTAAATAGAATTTATCGTTTGGAGTATATATGCTTATTCCTTTTACGTAGGTATACGTAACACATGATGCTGTTCAAAATTGAACTTATTTTATAGTAATTAAATATGGCAGCAACGGCAGTTTTCGGTAAACGATTAAACTTTGCACTCTTTATTTTGAACGCTATTCGCTTATTTTCTTCTTCTTCTTTAATTTTTCTTTTTAATGATTAAAATTTTTGCTTTATAATTTTTCTTTATTTTATTTCATTAAATATTTTGCATATTGGACGTTATTCGTTTTCTTTTCATTTTTTCATTTTTTTTGTTTGTTTAAATTATTATTATTATACCACTCATTTATCTGCATATATATTTCCATACCCATTATACTTTATACTTTATTTAATGAAATAATATCAGTAATAATAATGCAATAAATAAAGTATAAAATATTTTCAATCCAATTTTAACTGTCACCTAATTCACCTATATATCTCATCATTCGATTATAATTAGGTACGGTTTTTCGATTTGAAATTGTCACAGGAGGATAGCTGTAGCCGAACTTTACAATGGCTATGTGAGTCAGTTTATATTTCCGGATAAAATCTAATCTGTATATATATACATCTAAAATAGTTCAATAAATAAATAGATACGTGTTATTATCAATATTAATTGTTATTACGTTAGTTATACACTGCAGACACTAGCAAGCTGAGAGAATCTTGATCCTCGATTTTAAAAACTATTTCTTAAACGTCTGTAAAATTTTTTTGAACGCTGAAATTTTGATCATAGAATTAAAGACAGGAACATAAAAATTAATCATCATTTTTAAATAGGTTTTTCTGAATGAGGAAAAATAAGGGAGATGATAAATCTTTGATTCTCGTCGCCCTCTATAGCCTGCAGTCGAATTGTCAACATTTTTGTTTTACCGCTTTCCTCAATTAGCTACTTATCAAAGTTTTATTTAAATTTCTTTATTTCTTCATTATTTCTATTTCTGAATTATTTGTCTTATTATGGTAAATGCCACATCGGTCTGTAATTCACGTGGGCCACTATTTGGTTCCTTGGTTCCACGGCCCTGCGTCTACTTAACGTTTTAATTACAATCTATAATCATTTATCAATTTATCGTAAGAATTCTCCGTTTTACGCTATACTGAGAAATTTCTTCTTCTTTTTTTTCTTTTTCTATTTTTATCGCAAAAGGCGTTTGATGATAACAATTAGGTACGAGTCTATGTATCGAATAATAATGGCCGCGCCTCGATCCGCAAATTAACAAAATACAGAGTGTAAAATTATCGTCCGAATTGGAGATTAACTGTAATCTGTAAGATTTTGAGAAAAAAAAAAAAAAAAAGAAAACAGAACTATCTCTACAACTGAGATTTTTTCTTACGATTGCGAAAGCTGACGAGTTTCAAAACTTTGCAACGCATAATAGGTCTGAGATAACGATCAAGACACGTGTAAAAATCAAGCCATTATTACTTGCCGACAAGATGATATCTAATAGCTCGCTAAGCTTTTCTTTCAAACAATTATTATTACGATTTTATATTATTTCCCTCACTCGCTGTATTGCGAATAAAAAATATATCATTTTTATCAATGATCTCGGACGTTACGTGATTATTATAAATCTGTGAGAAGATTCGCTCAACGCAATCGTGATGAAGTAGTTCAAATGATATCAAAAATTTGATGAATAACAATTGAAAGAAACTTTCGCTGAACCTCCGAAGTGTTTTCATTTCAAATTTCGCGCTCAAAGTATCGAGATGCCGCGTCGTCGGTCGATTTGTTGCAGCGATATGACGTCACGATCCAGTGAACTCCGCATTTCAGCGGGAAGAAGAACAGAATTTCAAACTTCTGTTTATCTTCTCACATCAATGACGGAGTGTGTTGGAACTTTTCCGCTTCCTAAAGTCACGCGACGACCATAATACGGAAATGATCAAGGTCTCTGTTATCCCGATTCCAAAAATCTTTAGTTACGATTAACCGGTTCGAAAGAAATTGTCGAAAGAATGAATTAATTCATCGCTGTTACGGGGACGGAGCTTAATGACACGGAATGGTATAATGTGATGAAAAGAAGATAATCGCTTGTACGTGTTATTGATAATGTTACCGAAATATTGATGATAAATTATTGTATACGATGAGAAAAGACGTTTTTTAATTCTTCTTTCGTTTTCGTTTTCGTTTTCGTTTCCTAGATCCTACATCCTCGAACCCATCGTTGACCTCTGACCTTTGACGTACGTAATATTACTATCAACATTTCTCTTCTATATAAGGGAACACCGTTATTACGAAGGCAACCATTATTCTTGAATTTGAACTCTAACAATACCGTCATTCACTCTTCATTTGCTATAATATTCGATTATTATTGACTGACACACACCGTTAAAATTCCAGTCGCTTACTTACCTACCTATGTATGTACGTATATATGTATTTTCGTTACGAAAAAATTATACAGGTATTCTCCGAAGTCCGAGTTATACACGTTTATATTATATTGTATATATTATAGTATATTATATGGGGCATTTTATGAAAACTCGAGCAACGCCTGACCCTGACCATCTCGGATTTGATACACCTTTCTTATATCATTGCCCTTATTCGTTTATGAATCTGAGAATAAAACAAAAACGCTGATTCTGATTTATTTTTAAATAAAATCTCGACGACGATTATTTTCAGCCATATTCGAACGTGGAACTAATTTTTGGTATATCTATTTAATCGATATCAAAGAATGTTAACGAATGGATGATATCGCCGATACTATTCTTATAATACGAAGAAATACCAAGGGAATGAGAAGATCTGCTGATACTAATTATCAGTTAAAATCGGTGTAACCGATTATCAATAAAATTAAAAAAATAGAACTGGAACAGTGATATAAAGGAGAGCATGAACTAAATCCGAGATCAGGGTCGGACGTGAGCATAGTTTGCGTGGAATACCTCATATACCTATGTATAGTGCTTACGTACCTAATTAGGAAAAACTTGTTTATATAATTATATAGATATTGTATATATATAGCTGCTATATAATATAATGTACCTTAATCTAATCAGACTAGTCCGAAATTATTAAAACTTTTAAACAACTAAATGCACATTTGCAAATACCTAATCCTTTCTTAACAAGATATCATTATTATATATATATATATATATATATAAGCAAATCACAAAATTTCGTTTATTTTTTTGTTGTTTTTTTGTTGTTTTTTTTTTTTTTTCCCAGTCTCTTGAAACGTGATGGAGCTTTTTCTTTCGTCGAAAAAAATAACCATCGACTATCTGTCATCCTCACGGTATACTATTATTATTATTATTCATTATTCATTATTCATTATTATTATTACCACTAGAATCTAGAATCTCGAAAAGGGAAACCGATAGAACCAAACAATTTTTTTTTTTTTCATCTTATAAACAATTCTTTCGACAAAAACATTTGAAAAAAAAAAAAATACGCACATTCGAGAAACGAATACAAAATTATAAATATTTAAGATCCGGGCTATGATTATTCTTAAAAAAACGAAAATATCAAGTACTACAGTCAGATTCAACTTAGTGAAAATTTTTGCGAATTTTTGAGAGTGGAAAATATTTGAAAATTAATAGATAATTTTATTTTAGGAACGGAATTATCGTTTGCGAAGAACAAAACGAAGAAGCGGGGAAGAGAAAAAAATAAAAATAAGTACAAAATTTGGTTCAGACTTCAAAATTGTACAAGTTACCAAATATATTGACGTCTGGATTTATTTTCGAATCTGAATATCATCCGGAGAGCGAAAAAAAAATAACAAAGAAAGAAATTATTAAATTTAGAGCTTCTATGATAAATTATTATACGATAGTCGAAACAATTCGTGTGTATGATAGTTATTTTCAATATCAATTTTTCTGTTTCTTTTTCCTCGCGATCTATTTTTTTTTTGTCCAAAAAATTTCAAACCAGAATTAATTCCTGTACTTAGAATTAGCGAATTGTATAACTGGTATAATATATCATATTCTATTTAACTATAGTTACACGATTCCGCGGTTATCGGCTGACTATATTAATTATATATAAAAAGAAATCTGTATAATTCGAATAATAAATTAGCCGCCTTACGATCTCGTCAATTCATTCGTATACGCATACCTAGACTATCCCTATACTAGAATTAAATATATTTCCATATCTATGTAATAAACGGGTATTACGTGCTGGCCTCATCAATTACTGTTATAACACGATTGTTCGGAGGTGCGGTCATAAGTCGCCATTTAGGCTTGACCTCGTCCTCTTCCGGTGTGCCCTGGCTACCTCCACCCTGACTTCCGGGCGCTGGACCCTTGGATCTAGCTAATGACCATCTTCGTCCTCTCCGGTCGAGTATTATCGGCATTTCCGCGATCAAATTATTCTCGAATTCCGACAGCATTAAATAATTTTCAACCTTGTTACACGACGTTATACAATCGCCTATGTAGTCGAGGTCGTCCAGTAAATTATCGGGGAGATCCATGTCCGCTATTCCTTCCTCAGATATACAAGTCAACTCTGGCTTATCTCCCGGAAATGTCTCGGCTACTTCCCCTGTAAAGAAATAGAAAAAATGAGAAATGAATAAAAATTTAGCGTCCTTTTTGCAAATCCTTCATTTTTTTTTCTTTTTTTTGTTTTTTTTAGAGAGAAAAAGGACGTTCTTTTACCTGGCGCAGGAGCGAGTTCGGCACCGAGCATCAGAGCAGCGGCAGCGGCGCCCGCAGCAACACCTTCATTCTCTGGTTCCTGACTGAAAGAAAGCCGCCTTCTTTGCGGGCAATTGTCCGATACGCATAAGTGTCGGGTACCGTTGGCCCGGGTGTGTTTGTGCCGGGATAAACTCCTTCTGTGAAGATCGATGAAGAAGAGTGTAAAACTGCCGACGAGAACGCAGGTTGAGCTGAAGTAGTATCCGGCCTTCCCACCACACCCGACGTTTATGTATCCTGGGGGAATCATTAATAATCAGAGTTTTGAGACTGTCAGAATTCCTGGGAACCCATGAATCACGATTAGGTCGATTGATCGTTTCAGGATTCGACAGTTATTGACTCATACCGAGTTGAACAACTCCCCTGCAAATTTAGAGAGCGTCGATTCGGGAAATAACCACACACTATACATCAAGATTCTGTCTATTGTTCAACTGACACGAATTACATTCGGACTGTAAACTCGCGAAGTATTTCCAGACACGATTCGAAATTATTTCAAATTTTATACACTTTGAGTTGCATTGATTAATTGCACGGGAGAAAAAGTCGTTGTCGTAGAATACGAGTTGCAAAGTTCATCGAAACTCCTTGAAATTCAATTCCGAAGTCATTTTTTTTAGAACGTTTTCTCCAAATTTCAAAAAGTTCCGATGTCTGAAATGAGCAATTTTTCAATTCCAATCGTGACCATCCACCAACCTGATATAGGGACACCGATCGCAATCGGAATGGCTTGAGAGCATTGAACGAATCCCCACGTCCTCGCGAAATTTCTAGCCCTGACTCTTTCGTAGGTGTACATTTTCAGACTGTAGTGATAACCGCCGCAGAAAATACCTGCGAAATGGGGTAAAGAGGCGGTTAAGAAATGTCTGAGAAAATTATTGGAAAATGTATAGTATATCGGTGATTCTGTTCTGACCGTTACTTTTTTGATTAAACATTTGTTGATTCTATAATTAAACTTTTTTAGTCTTTTAACGCATATTATTACCCTATTTTATTGTAAAAATGAAAGTCCGAGAGGATTTCGCTGCAACTTCGAAATATCGAGAATGAGAATCAAGTTTCAAATTTTCCGTGCCACGGTACCGACTCGTTCGTCCACGGTACTGACGTAAAATAAATTTGGTAGACATTCTTCAGAAAAATTATTACGAATCGTATTATAATTTATTTATGAATTGTATTATGACATTAATCAGATTTACGGATTAATTAGTCTGGATCATTTATTGCGACAAAGAAAATAACGAATTCGTAGGTAAATTCTAGAAATGGACGTGACACGGTACCGACATTTGAGTGATTTGAACCGTAAGTTTTCTCCGGACTGGAAGTTATATTGTACGAAAGAAGTGACGAAATATGTTCACGAGGATCGTATCGATACAAAAGTTTTATGAATAGATTGTTAATGGATGACCAGTGAGAGCAAAGAGTACAGGACATTAATAGACACTGTGAGAATGGAATCACCGATATACTTTCTTTTATTTCAAATCGTTACCGTAAATCCACGTGAACATAACGTAGCCGTGATAATTTCCGTGGACAGCGGTCAAAGCGAGGATGCACAGACCGCACATGAAGACGGCAGCTTGGGTAAGGTATTGCCTTGCTATTCTGCACTCGACACTATGATGGACGACTAAAAGTCCGAAAGCAACGCACCCCAGGGTCCAGGCAAGCCCTAGGTAAGCCTGAAGGAGAACGACGGTGTCTCCGAGGCCTTCTTCTTCGGCTTGGTGAGCCTGATCGAGAAGCAGAGGACATGGTGAAGAGGAGGAAGAAGCAGAAGAAGAATAAGAAGAAGAAGAAATATAATAATGATAATGGGAGGCTGAAAGATGCTGATTTCACTGTTTTTCGGACTTTTATTTCCGCGCGGTAAGAGGTAGGGGTTGTGAATTACGACTCACCAGATAAAATATTGGGGTGTTAATGCCAAAGGCAGATATTCCAGTAGAAACCAGTAATATCCTGACCGTTTTACTCTTGAGTGTGCTAAAGTCAAAGAACGGTGGTCTGTCGTCGACTTTGTTTTTGTCCTTGATCTTACGCTTCTGATTTTTCAAATGGAGTATAGCCCTCCGTTGAGGGTGGTAGAGAGAGGCGCTTCGGTAAAATGTGCCGAGGATGAAGGTGAGGAATACTACCCCGGTCACAGCCTGGAGTCCGAGTCGCCATCCAATTTTGCTGTAAATATTTACGAAGGGTTGAAAGGAAATAAGGAGGAACAAATAAAGAGGGTTCCTTTTGCTCCTGAAAGCATCGGTATTCGCCTTCCTATACGCGAACGGTGAAATGTCTCGAAAACGGACGTACCGAGGCCAATAAACGTGACACATTCCTTACCGCTCCATGTCTCAACATGGGAACCCATTACTCAGAAGGAATCTACCAATTCGAAATGTCCCGTGACATTAATGATACGAAATTAACTTGATTTCTTGTACGATATCCGCCCACGGTATCATCCCTGGCCAGCTCGTTACCGTGGAAAAAAACCCTCTATCTTATTTTTCTTTACCAAAAGTAGCCTTCTTATAATCGCTATTAACCCCCGGGAGGTCAGAAGATATCCGAGACAAGACATTAAACTAAAATAGGTGGGCGATAAAGCTTAAGCTTTCATTTACTCATTCGATTCCTTCTTATTTTGCGGCTATACAAATCCCCCCGAGTTTAAGGCTCGCGAGAGAGCTTTCTCATTCATTAGAGATACGAGAAGGACCCCGAAAAAGAATAAATAAATAAATAAATAAACGTAGTCTAGAATCGTCGAGGTTTTTACAAGCGGCGTTCACATCCGCAATAAACTTTTGCCAGGCCGTAAAAGGCCTAGGAGAGTTGATAAACCTCGGGCTATGATCGTACCTGATAGCTCCTTTAATGAAGGCTGACATGACAGCTATGCCAAGACCACTTCCAGACACTATGAATATCTCGACGAATTCTCTTCTTCTTTTGAAGTATTGCGCCACCATAAGAGTACTGCAATCTCTAGTCATTCCGACACCGATTCCTGTGGAGGATGAAAACGGAATCAATGAACGAACGGAGGGAAGGATTGGTGTGAACAATTTTTGTCGGGGACAAATCCAATGCCTCACTCTTTCCCATGGCTTATATCATGGTCCCAATCCTGTTTCCCCGTTTCACTTTAGTCAGCCGATGTTTTCCGCTCGCCCTAATCCTTCACATTCAATATCCTCGATACGAGATTGCCCAGATCTCTCTCGGCCTGGGCTTTTCTCCTGTCTAAGAGTTACGGAGGATGACTGGGCTTGCCACGCAAAAGGATTGATGGGGCAAACCATTTCCATCAGAATAACCCCGGTTCAAAGATCATCCTATTCTCATCCCACGTCAGAATTCCGGCATAAACTCACTCGGCTGCCTACTTATTCGGACTTTTATCCATGTATCTATATACGCCGGGGTCAGACATCTCCAACAATAACACAGTCCACCGACTTCCGGGATTATTCAAGATTTTTTCATTCCCCGGAAATCTGAGGTCTAAACTAGCAAGAACTCCATCCAGTACTGATGCAATGCAATTCTACGACAACCCCGAAATCGGAAAAATCAGGTGAAAGTGGGAATTCATGTGCCAGGTGGATCACTGCATGGATTTTCAATTTTTCGGTCCCTGATGGTCCAGAAAACAAACCTTCATCAGGTCCCAGCGAATCGAAAATTAGTCGACAAATTCGTCGAATTGACTCAAGAAATGTTGACACTATAGAAAAGTTCTCTGTTCATGAGAATGTTCATGAAATATGGACGTTTCGAAAGACTCCTGTCCCAAAATTGGGCAATTAGAAAAAAGAAATCGGGACACACGAGTCTTTCAAATTGTCGAACGAAATCGTGCGCGAACGATGATCGATGATGAGTCTAGTCGCTATAGGAGCTCCTCAAACACGATGTCAGGAAATTATCAGTGTGCAGAACGTTTCTGGTGAGCTATGCACAGCGTAGTCGTACTGTAAACTTGATTATGGCCTGGCAATGAGGTTTAATCAATATCCTGTGGAACTGTTAACGGGACTTCGGAGGAGCCGGGGTGGAATAATCGAAAAGCAATAAAATCGGGTGATCAACTAAGTGCGCTAAATAATCCTGAGAAAAATTGTTCGAGTTGAGCGAAAAAAGTTGGGAGATTATGGAGACTACTGGTAGACACTGGGACGTATGGGGAGAAAAAATTCGTAGAGCTTGATTGATTTATTAACAGGCTGGGTGGGAGGAGGAGATCAACTGTACTTCGGATCATCGCTATTCCAGGGGCCTGATACTACCATGGGATATGGTGTTGGGGAGGCTCGTAGCTAATTGACTAAAGTGCCTCGGCCAGAGACAAATGGAAGATTAGACCCGAAGGGTGGTAGGAAATAGGGAATGATTCAGGCCGTAGGAAAGTGGTACTCGACTATTTTCGTTCTTCCGATAACTTTGGGTACGAGTATGAGAGTTCCCTTCCTTTTTGTTTCGTTTCATTATAGATTCGATATCGGGTAATGTTTTGAAGGATCGTCGGGATTCCTTGGCGGTTTTTATCCACTTACCGACGACTGTACCGTAGCTGAAGAAAAGTTGATGAAACTGTGAAGCAAAGGATGTGAAAAGGCAGCCCAAGGCTGTCACGAGACCGCCAAGCACTGCTGTCACTCTGGTGCTTTTTCTCCTGCAGAAGGCTATTGTTACCGGTGACACCAGGAGAGCTACGCCCGTAGACATTGCTCCAAGCCATCCTGTGAAAAGGGAAATAATAAATGAAATTATATTTATTTTTCGTCGTTACGTTTCAACGGCTAGATCACTGATTCGATTCTTTTTTCTCTCATTTTTTCGCCCTACTTTTATCACCTCGAATTTTAGATCGAATTATCTATGCTGCCGTTCGCGAAGTTTTCGGTTTTTCATTTCCCGAGCGAATCTATAAACTGAGGAAGACGAATGAGTCATCTTCGAAAGACAAACAATCGGAAGAAATTGGATTTAGAAATGTTTATCCAAGTTTAATTCAGCCCAGCTGTCATCCCGATCCGTCGACACTTCCCTAGGCGAAAAATAGCGTTCCTAGTTCAAACGTAAAAAAGAAAGAAAGAAACGAAAGAAAAAAAAAATTGTTCTTTCGAAAAATAACGAAAAATCGGATTAGATTTTTTCCTCAGCGTCTGGAAAAGTGCTTCTGTGCACTTATTTACTTCCTCCTTTATCTCACGTCGCGTTGTTCTCTCATTCATTCTTTATTCCCTCTCCTCGTCCTTGCTCGCAAATCTGGGCGAATTTCAGACCCGGTGAATAGTTTGGCGGGATGCAGGCTGAAAGGTTTGAATATTTTGCGTTCGGTAAGAAACTACCTTCTCGGTGAGCAACGAGCGCGGAATATTTCAGTGTGCCAAAAGACTGACCCACTTTCTGTTTACCAGGGTGCACGGAATTAGGGGTAAAATTTTTTCACGATATATCAGACCAGGCTAGGGGCCGGTTCCTACCCCGAGTTTCGGCTTGGTTCTTTACCAGTGTTCCTATAATTGACGTATAAAAATCTTTCTCGGAGTGCCAAAGAAAAACAACCATCAATCAGAGAGCTTTGATCACTGATATCGGCTGACCCTAAAGAGCGGCGAAAACTCCTGCGGAATCTTCGGGTGATATAGAAACGTTTTGGCACCGTCCACCCAGCTCTTCAAACGCTTTCTGCACCCCGAGTCCGCTTCTACCACCCTCGAGCCCACGCTGATCTTTCGCACTTTTCCGGAGGAGGAAAGCGTTTACGACAGTTTCGGGAGAACATAAAAAGCTAAATAGTTATCTCGCCGATCCCTTACCCCGGGACAATCGAGTGATGAATTGGATCGGAAATTACATTCGAGTAGAACCAGGAACATCAATGACGCCACTTTGCGAACCAGAGAAATTTTCCTCATCAGCATTAACCTTTATAGTTGGACTTTTTCACTCCGGATTAACTTTATACAGGGTCGTAAGAGGCTGGAAGTTCCCGAGGATAAAAATAGAGTTGTCTGTGCGAGACCATGGAACTCTCCGCGTTCTTCTTATTGCAAATCTTTCCAGTTCAGTTTTTCTTCGTTTAAAGATTCTTCGATTTTCCGAACGCGAAAAGATGCTCGAAAATTTGCGAATCGATATAGAACGAAGTGATAACCGTCGCTAGTTGCTTCGCAAGTGATTTACAATATGGAGAGACGCGTTCGAAGGAGGTAAAGAGTTCCGGCGATCGAGCGATCGAAAAAAAAAATCGCGAGTCATGTATAATTGGGATAGTAAATATCCACTTGGCCAATAAACGAAGTAGTTTAATTACCGGTTTCTCGACCCAAATTAAATTCCCTCAGATCGTCATTGGCCCCTTAGCGGTACGAACGCCCATCGCAGTACGCCCAACGGCACGTAATAATTTGTAGTCAACGAACGTTCACGTACGGTGCCCCGATCTGTCAAATAAATCGCCGAGGAGGTATAACCCGACTTGTAAATGCCCCGGGGCATTGGCGACGAAGCGAACGGTTCGAATCCTTCGCAAATAAAAATCTTAAGAAAAGTTATCGATTTTAGAAAAGGAAAAAAAATTCAAGGGAATTTCTGTATCGATTTTATTTGTTATAAAATTTTCCATGAAATTCCTACCACCACGGGTAAGGAGTGTACCGAGTTTGAGCTTCTTCGAAGCTACACTGCGATAGGGAAAAAAAATTAACCTTGAGGTGTCACGAGTCGTGTGTTGTTCAAACGGAAAAATTCGAAGGCTTCGTGGCGGCACTTAGGATCGAGATAGGAGCCTGGGACTTTGGTCAAATTTTTTTGTATATATTTGGAGACGTTCTGGCCCTTGAGAGCGTCCAAATTCGAAATTGATCGAATCGAAGAACACCCTAGGATATATACCCTTGGGAATAGAGCGGACGAGTGGGTACCCAACGAATGAATAGTCTCATCCGAAGTAGCAGTCGTTTTTAACAGTTTAACTTGCTCATTAGTGAAACGTTGTAGAAGCGGTCTTCGTGTGTTCGGCGGTAGACGAGCGAGGGGGTAGAATATAAAAGGTAAATTAGTTTTTCCGGTAGCGCCATTTCCGAGGAGTGTTTTTTAGTTTTACTACCATTTCCTACATAGCTATACCTATCCTCCCTTATTTTTTATTATTATTGTTCTTCTTTTATTTAAGTTGTTTCCTTTTCTTTTTTTTTCTTGTTTTTTTTTTGTTTCCTCTACATTTTTTATATCCTCTCTTCTCCTTTTCTTTACCTTTTTTCATCGCGCTTTCCATCACCCGACTTTTGTTTTACGACGTCTGGACGTCCCGCTCTCTTCCAAGTCATTTGAATATCTTTATAACCTAAAAGAAAACTTGTCAAATGTCGCGAACGACCGTTTATTTCTCCCTGCGTGTAAATAAAAATCGATTCATCTACTCCCCGGATTCAAACGACTGTAAAATAATTCAAAACAAGAAAAAAAACACTTAGAAGTAAATTAGAAAACCACCCGGATGTCGTAGAAACTTCGATTCAAATTACAAATGGTAATTGTGACTATATTTATTTTCCTCAACTTCCGAAGGCCCGAAAAGCCACCGGAAGTATCATTTTTTTTCTTTACCGAAAACTCGAAGTTTTCGTGGCTTTTCGTTCTTTCGATCTTTACCACAGAATCGAATGATTTGTTAAAAAAAAAAAAACAGCAAAAAGAAGAAAGAACATTTCAACTGGGAGACGGCTGCTTTTTTTTTTATTTTTAATCTTCTGCGAAATTTTACGATCTATATACTTCAGGATTTACTGTTTTCAAATTGCCGATAATGCAATGGTATACTCGTGCGAATATAGGCTACGAATAGTTTTGCGGATCGCAAACTATTACCTGGGAGTGAAATGGTTTCAAAACTTTTCTGCTACCTTGCCAAAAAATTTATCGAACACGCGAATAAAATATTTCTTGCGATATACGCGTGCCTGTATGTATATACATGCATACGGTGAATTATGTGAGATGTAAAAACCGTTAGACAGTAGAGGAAAAAAATAAATTCGAAAACAAATTCAAAAATTGAAAAAAAATGAAATAAAATAAAATCCATGGGAAAGAAAGAAGAAAATTTGTGGGAAGAATTAACATTTTTCTGTACCAAATTATTAGGACTAATTAGGCACCCCAGGTGCTGATTGGATTTTCAATAAATCACTCAAGTGATTCCTTTCACCGTTGCTATTGGCTATAATACAGAACCGCCCATATCGTACGTGTACAGTTTTATTTATAGACAAGATAGTCTAAATTCTATGCCTACAATTAGTGTATACAATAAATTTACATATATCTATGCCTACTCTTTGTTTCTTATTTTTTTTTTTTCTTTGTCTCACGTCTCGTAGACAAAGGCGGATAAAATATCTGAAAGAAAAATTAAGGTCTGTATACCTGTGTGTAAGGGGTATTTATTGCATAGGTGTATATAATATATACGTAACAGTTTCGCAAGCAAATGATCCGGATTGAATAATAATAAAAATGGGCGCAGCGGTGGTTTGGATTTATTTATTTTTTTTATTCTTCGATTTGTATTCCTTTTCGATCGGCGATTGTTCCTAGTGCCGCGGTGATGAAAAAATCAACGAAAAAGGAAAAAAACAAAAATAAACATATTAAAAAAAAACTTAGGATCCCATAGAAACAAGGAGGGCCCCACAAAACTAACCGGCAATTTCGTACACAATTGGGAAACAATTTATTTTTTGCTATAACGATTCTATGAAACGATTAACGACCCCAGGAATTCGACCTCGATTTATTTTATTGTTATAATACCCGTATATTATACTATATCGTACATAACGTCGGTTCTTGATCCAGATGAAAAAAATAAAAAAGAATAAATAAAAATATATACACATATATATTATTACGTTACCTCTGAACGGTCTTTTTTCTATTTTATTTCATTTTTTTGATCACTTCTAATCGACGTGTCGTTCGAGCTTTTTACCAGTTCTCATTACTCGTCTCTACTTTTTCAGATCAATTTTTCTCCTCGTTGCCAGAGACGATGATCGCGATGCGCACATATCTTCATACGACACTTTTTATACAATCTGTCGAAGATATTCTCGTTCGTTATAATCGGATCTCGGTCCTTAACCAGTTCCGAAATTCCAACCGGTAATTTCTGGTACATATAACAACGTGGCACGTGTGACATTCCGCCAGACTTTTTGGCGAGAAGATGATATGCGAAATCCCTTAAAACCGTGCCGAGGCACGGTCCAGGCCGAAAAGTTGAAGAATAAAGATTTAAGAGTCAAGAATATGAAGAGAATATTATGAAAAAAGGAAATGAAAATTAATGGTAATATATGTGACGAGAGGACCGCGGTGTACTCATGGAATATCAAACGGCTTCCGTTCAACCAATCTTTCATATATCGATCTAGTTTATCGCGGAGTTACCAATCTCGATTGGTTTATTATTCACTTAGGCACTTATAACAGGTCTGCCCGTATAATCCCATTACCGTAACACTTTATTATAAGTACCTGCCCATACCTGCGCCCGTACCTATCCAGTTAATCGCCTTGAGCCGGTATTTAAATATTCACCTCAAATTCCTCGCCAGGGTGATCTTTGACGCCCTGGATTTTTATCCTTCTCGCTTTCATACAAAAAATAAAAATAAAATAAAAATAAAGAACAACCGAAAAACAAAAATAAATAAAAAAAAACAAAAAAAAAACCACGTATAGGTTTTCTTTTCACCGAAAGTCTGATGTGAGCTTTGGAGGATGAAAATTTTTGCGAGAGTTCCGATTGCTGAGGTCCGTAAACCGTTCGGTGGTTTTATCCCAAACTGGTTCGGTCATTAAAATGTACTAACTCGAGACCATTTTGGGAAGGGATTGGTTAAAATTACGGGCGCCCTAAGGCGCCGAGATTTACATCGCGGTCGAAATATGTTTTATGAAGTTATCTGACAATCAGCGTACACGTCTTTTGAAAGTCCTGACGAATCTTCTTGGGATTCATCCGCGTAGCTGCGACCTGGGTAATTCGATTTACTTCAAATTACCGGAGAATCGAAGACGCCGATTACGGCGGGTCTCGCAATCGCGTTGCGAATTATCATTCCCGGATCTCCCGCAAAGATAATTCGAAAATTTTGATCACAGGACAAATTCGAGGGCTCGAAAACGAGCGACGAATAATCGAAAATTTTTGGAAAAAGCTGCCTCGCCTCAATCTCGGATGAAAATTATTACAGCCGTGGAACTCGACGCTGTCGTTTACCTCAGGACGCTTATTCTCCACTTGCCGGAGGCAACCCAATTCTTTCTGGTTCATTGAGCGACAGCTGTCTTGCGTTAGCACGGCGACATTTTTCCCTGAAAACTTCACTTGCACTGGCGGATAATAATACAAGATTTTCTCCCTTATTACAATCGTGTTACGGAGTTTTGCCTCGTTTATTTATCCCGCTTATATTATACCGAGACTCTTGACGCTCCTAATCGAGGAAACTTTTTTAGTGCTGGGAACGCGATTATCCGTATTTAAAGTTTCCTCGATTTTCAGAATCTGGAAATGGAAATTAAATGAGTGAATAAAAGGGAACGAATGCCATCGTGTGGCCGTTTCCGGTTTCCATGGGGTCGATTGATCGAGGAATGAGGAAGCTGTTCATCGGAGGACGCGAATGGGTCAGGGAATGTATCGCCGCGGTGAAAAATGGTCCCGGCTGTAATAATTTTCGAAGTTTTGGGTGCCGTCGAAAAACGAGACGACCAAGAAAATTAACGATTTCCTCTCCACCTCGTTCACGTCAACATTTTTTTCGCCGAATCGTGTCGGCCGAAAGAATTCACAAAACATACGTCGGAATTATTGCAGAAATATCGAGTCGAGACCGAAAGATTAATTTTCTCTTTTTTCCTCAATATTCGATCCGTTATTCACCCCGCCAGTTCCGAGTAGCTTAATTAATTCGATACCCAGTTATTCGACACAGGAAACGAGGCGAAGATTCGCGGGGGCTTCCTCTCCCAGCAATCAACGATTACTCACCATACGGTGAGATGTGATCATGGGAGACAAAAGGCGCTGAACCGTGGGGCGAAAATTGCGTTCACTCTCGTTTCGCAGCGAAACTAATTAATTCCGGCAGACGTTTAATCGTCAGAATTCGATCGAAGTCCGCAGAATTTTTTGCTGTCTTTTGAATAATAGCGAAAAGATCGTATCAGTTTTTTTAGAAGGGAAGAAGCCGCATCGACGTTGGCCGAAAATTGATATTTTATTGCATTACCGTTTCGTTGCGTCGCTCTTTCCCTCCTCTTTCCTATTTCTTTTTGTTTTAGTAGTCTGATGCGGATTTGTCGATAGTAAAACCCTCCCCCTGTAGCTAGTACCTAGAACCACCTCGCCTTCAGAGGGTAAGCGAAAGTGAACGCGTTACGGGAAACGACTCTGGGAGTCAACAACCCCAGACAAGTTTGAACACCGAGAGTCCAACCCGAAGTCGAGAAAAGGTCGTTTCGTTGAGCTCCGCTTTCCCTGGTAGACAATGCATGGATGGCACGCTGGAGTAGCTGTAAGGGGATGAAGCGGACAGATCTGCATCCAGCCACACAGATACACGATAATCCAATCGCAGTAGGATTTAGTTAATAAAAAAAAGAAAAATGAAATAAAATAAAATAAAAATAACCAAAAGTAAAAAAGATTCTCGGGGTGGGTTCGAGACTTTCGCGGAAAGGTTTGCGCGAATGCAAAATAGGTGGATATAGCGGATATCACAATGGGCCTAATGTAACGAATTCAAAAAAATTCCCGGCGAACACAAAGCGGTGGGGTTATTTTTCCTTTTTTTTCTGGTCTCCCTCTCTCTTCCCTCGGGGGATATTTTTCTCCGGGAAACTGGTAGCCGGTATAACTCGAAATGATTTATTCTCCTATTTCTTTCATCTCCCGAACCATCATCCCGCACCAGGGTATTAGCAATGATAATGGTATCGGGTAGTAGGTAACCACCCCGTCGTCGTCTACGACACTTTCGAAAATTAGGGAACTCGCCCCTTGATCTTCAGCTATTTCATCATTTTTTATGCCATTTTTTTTCTCTCCACCCCTGCGGGATATCCTGAGTTATCGATAAATAATTCCGAACTCTTGCTAACCGAATCAGTTCGCGAAGAAAAAATAAAAAAAACAGAAAAACTTCCGAAATTCGATTTCCTACGGTTCGAGGAAGTTCTGACCACGGAATAGGACGTGTTGTATATCGCTGTGATGATTCTGTATAATTCCAGCCGTCGGCGATACGCGGATATAAATTTTTGTATCCGAATGAAATTTAAGGTCGATTTCTAATTCCTAACCGATTCTTACGGGCCGTAGAAAACGGCTATTGCCATAGTTATTACCGAAGTAGATTAACGACGAAAAAAAAACAAATTCTATCAGCAGCCGCAGCGGAATTTAGACGGAACGATGCGTGCGTTTATAACGCGTACGTAGAGGGAGGACTTGCGTGCTACCGGGACTATAACGACTTTATAATTCGTGGTTTATCGCCAGGAAGAGATATATTAAGCCTCGATCATACAGGCGCAGATGTATATACGGGTATACGGCGTATATTCGAGGAGGAAGAAATTAAGAATAATTTATACCCTCGCCGGGAAACTACCTCGAGAATTTTTTCACTCGGCTTTAGCAAATCCGAAAATCTAATACTCCGATTTCGGTCGGGGATTGCGAATCACGGTTCCAAAAACCGGGGGATAAATAAAAACGAGAGAATACAATACGGTCTGAGAACGAAATGGAATTCGATCGAGTCGTTCCAGCCTCCGATTTTGATTTAGAAAAATCGCCGGGTGTAGAATCGAACTGTACGACGAGAGACACACCCGTCCGCGTCTCTAGACAGTCAATTTCTCCACGGATATTGGCCTTCTTCCATCCTCCTTATTCCTCTTCCTTCGCCCATTCATATCTTCGTCAGATACGGTCTTCCGGTCGTATACAGACCGGTACATCCCGGCCGTAAGCTGTGACTATACATGGGAAATTTCTCTACCCGCCAATTTCTGCGTTTATATGTATATAAACATTTTTTATCTCGTTTATACGTAGATGCCTACATATGTAACGTCTCTCGGTAGGTGGAACGTTTTTCTGGAAACTGGCCAAAAATTGTCGGACCAAGGCTCACGCTGTAACCGAATAGCCGGGAAGATCAGCTTTTCCTTACGATTATTACACCCGATGACATGTGTATAACCCGATGATTTTTTTCTTGATTTTTGTCATCGTCGTACATCGCTAAGTAAATGTTGTTTCATCGTTAGATCGGAGCCAAAAACGGATGCGAAAAAACCGGCCGATAATTAATTAGAAAAACGGTGCTTCGGTTAGCCGGGATGATGCGGTAATTTGAAATACCTCTCGACTCAGAGTAAGCTCGGAGTGAATTTGACTGAACAACGGTTCGATGTAATTCTAATGGAAGTGACGAGTTAATTAATGGAAGATTTTTTGCCGGGGATGGTGTTTAAGCCGGGAAACATTTTTTGTTATTCAATTCCAAGAGTGTATTGTCATACGATAACGCGCGGATATCTATATGTGGAATCGCTGCGAGGCAGGTCTGGTACAAAAAGTTAATCTGGTTGAGACGAATGTCGTTTCTTTGTACACGTGTATATACACATATATATATTAATCACACGTGTGTACACAGGGGTACAGTGTATTTGAAAGTAGAGCTAATACGCCGGTTGAAAAGGACCCGCTTTTTTTACAGAAATAAAAATAGAAGAGATACAGAAGACGTGTAGAAAAACGGTTCGGTGATGTTTCATTTCTCGCGGATAAGAAAAAGAAAAAGAAAAATAAAAAAGGAAGAAGAGTACACGTACGATGTACGTGTGCGAGAGAAGATTACTTTCCAATTCCAAAAGTAAAGAATACGATTAAAAAAAAGGAAATAAACAAGAATAAAAAAAGGAAGCAAACAATCTCAAACGGTATTTGTACAGCTTACACAGGCATTTAGTTTTTGCTTCTCGATATACATACATATACTTGCGGACGCGGGATGGTCGGATGCTTTTATTTCCTTGTTCGATAAACCGAGAGTTATAAGGGGGTAGATGTTCGCATATATACCTTCGAGGGAATATTCTATCGAGTCAGTTTTTTCGCGACTGATTACACCGACTTTTTTTACATAATTCAGAATTATTTCAGATTTTATGGACTGCGTATTACACGGATTGATTGCACCGAAGAAAAAGTCGTTCTCGTAGGCTAAGAGTCGCATCGTTCATCAAAACTTCGCCAAATTTCCAGGGAATATTCTATATTCCATGAATTCAATTTTTAAATACAATTTTTTTTTTTTGTAAAAGTTGAGAATAAAAGTCGAAAGAAGACTGAACTTGTGTCTATATATATACATGTTATTGAATTACCCGGAAATGAGATCGTTTCAGGATATGGCATCGAAATTTGAAAAAGTTTTCGACCATTTCATTGAGTTTTGATGGAAAAATGATGATAACAATTTTGATAATAACAAGGTTAACGTGTCGTTATTTTTTATTCGAATCTTGGGCGATTTAATGTATCGAGAATCAAGTTGCTCGTAAAGTGGGAGTTTGAGGTGAAGGAGAAAAAGAAGGTGGCGGAGCAGGGGAGGGGGAGGAACTTGATCCCTCAGCATAATAAAAACTAACTACACCCATCTATCTGTATCCACCTCTCTAGTTCCCTCGCAAACTTTTCGAGACGAGGGTCCGGAGGATATAGGGATAGAGAGAGAAGAGAGAACCTCGTGGACCAGGGGTGGGACCGACGAGACATCGTCGATTGCGGAGCCCCTACGACGCGTCCGGGTCGACGACCAGGGTGACGGTTTTATCAACGAATCTTCACCCTCCCCGAAAAGGATTATTCAGATCTGAAAAGGCACTTTATCCTCACAGGGTCTCGGATTGTCTCTTATTCCCGATATTCAAAGATTGATACAAATTTCGTACCATTGCAATTGAATAGAAACGAAAACCACCCTTCTTCGCCCATGACTCCTTTCGTCTCATTTTTCCCACCGTCATTAATTCGACGAAAGTTCGAAATGGAGATGAATAAAAAAATGGAATCATGATCTTCTTCTTATCAAATCGTACCCCGATAGCTAGGGGAGGGTAAAATAAGTAGATGGGTGATTCCATTCCACTGGTCATCCATTGACAATCTATTCATAAAATTTTTGTATCGATACGATCCTCGTGAACATATTTCGTCGCTTCTTTCGTACAATATAACTTCCAGTCCGGAGAAAACTTACGGTTTAAATCACTCAAATGTCGGTACCGTGTCACGTCCATTTCTAGAATTTACCTACGAATTCATTATTTTCTTTGTCGCAATAAATGACCCAAACTAATTAATCCGTAAATCTGATTAATGTCGTAATACAATTCTTAAATAAATTATAATACGATTCGTAATAATTTTTCTGAAGAATGTCTACCGAATTTATTTCATGTCAGTACCGTGGACGAACGAGTCGGTACCGTGGCACGGAAAATTTGAAATTTGATTCTCATTCTCGATATTTCAAAGTTGCAGCGAAATCCTCTCGGACTTTCATTTTTACGATAAAATAGAGTAATAACATGCGTTGAAAAACTGAAAAAGTTTAATTATAGAATCGAGAAATGTTTAATCAAAAAAGTAACAGTTAGAACAGAATCACCGAGAAGTCGATGACAAAAAGGGGTAATCGCGGGTACCACGCGCCGCAGAACTTTGGAAAAAATTTTATTCATCGGATTAGAAATTGATGGTTAAACTTTGGCTTGTTCACACCCTGTAATCCCGGAGGCGGGCTGATATCCCGGCAGTGTTGGGGGATACCTATAGTTTTCCCTGAAGCCAATATAGTTTCTAGAGCCAATTTAGTCCTCTCGGGAAATATAGAGAGGCGCTAGATTTCCGGAGTCCCGCGGATGAGGATAGCTTTAAGGTAACGGACCGCGGCAGCTTCCGGTCTGAGACATAAAAATGCAAATATGAATATTTTTGGAAATACGTTTAAGAAAATAACGGCGAAAGGAGGAGATTCTTACTCGAAACTAGCTCGCGGTTGATCCCTCTTCTACCCAGCGAGAGAATTTCGTCCTCGTGTGTCAAACGGAACGATGTTTATCTCGGAAGGTTCAATTTCGAAAGTTTTTAAGTTATAAACTTCTCGCCCGAGCTTTCGTTTGTTTATGACTCGCGGTATAATATCCACTAGGTATATAGAAGAATTCTATTATTTTCTCAGCCCGAATAACCGGGAGGATAGGAACGAAGCAAACCGCGTTACGGCTCGGGGATGAATCTTGTTGTTCGAAAACTTCCCCCTGATCAATCCCCGTTTATTTTAGGTACCCTGTAGCAGAGACCGATTTAAAGAATGGACGAACTTTTTCGATACTCAATTAATCGGCGTACCTATCGAAATCTGAAAAAAAAATACTACGAAGATCAATTTTTTTTTTTTTCATATCGAATCGTTGTCACACTTCAAGTTCTTGAATTCAAGAATTTCTCTTCAGCGAGGTAATAATGCGGTACGTTTTATCGTCGTATTCCGGATAATTGGCATATGTATCAGGGTGCTCCAAAAAAAACCATTTTTTTGTTTTTTTCAAGTCCTATCATCTCAAAAGTTTCTAGTAGATATAAAAAAAATTCTCCCACAAGGACAGCTCGATATTTTGATTCTACGTGACGCTCAACGGTTTTCCGTTTTCCCATATAAATAACACGTAGAAATTTTTTTTTTTTTGTATTTTTCAAATAAAGCTACTAAAAATTCTTTTTTCACAATTTTGACGGATATATTCTGGTAGGAAATTAAATTGTGTACAAAAAAGCTCTGATATGATTTTCTCGTAAATCTAACGGGTAAAACGTTATCAGATTTTGAATACTCGCAACCAAGTGGATATAGTTTGAATTTTTTTTATTTCCAAAAAGAAATTCGACTGCAATATGAGTTAGTATTGAGACTTATATGTCTCTTTTTACCCACTGAGTAATTATTCGCAGTGTGAAAACAATATAAATCATACGGTAACATCGGGTGAAATACAAAATGCGTTCTAAAATCATATACGGTTAGATTTCACTTGGTTGCGAGTATTCAAAGTCTGATAACGTTTTACCCGTTAGGTTTACGAGAAAATCATATCAAAGCTTTTTTTTAGACAATTTAATTTCCTACACAAATATGTCCATTAAAATCGTAAAAAAAGAATTTTGAGTAGCTTTATTTGAAGAATACAAAAAAAAAATTTTTTTACGTGTTATTTGTATGGAAGAACGGAAAACCGTTGAGCGTCACGTAGAATCAAAATATCGAGCTGTCCTTGTGGGAGAATTTTTTTTATACCTACTAGAAACTTTTGAGATGATAGGAAAAAAACTTTTTTTTTGGAGCACCCTAATATGTATAGAGACAGCTTATTCTCTCTGCGAATTTGTTATACGATACGAAGTTACCGCCTCGTCTCAGTTTTTTTCAATTTATACGTTATATTTGCATAAGCCCCTCTTATATTCTCGGTGTAAGTCAATACTGAATCGATGTACTCGGTTCAAAATTCAGCTTTGAGTAGAAAAAAGATAACGAAGAAAATGACGGAAAACATGAACGAGTAATTTTCTCCACGGGTCACGAGAAAAGGCCCGGGTTTTTGGTTAAAACAAAAGAAAACCCTCAGGGGTATAAAATATCGCAACCTTTGTTTTATTTTTTCTTCTTTCCAGTGGATTTGGGAAACATTCTTCCTTTTTCGTTCACATATCTTTCATTTTTTCTCTTTCTAATTTTTTAATCTCCGAGTAAAACAAAAGACAAGGTTTCGGAGCAGTAGCAGCCTTTCATGCTGCCTAGTCCAGGCTTCGTACAGTTTGTTTTATTATTTTAATTTGAATATCCGCAGCCTCTGGGCGATATTATCCCCACAGATTTAAACGCGAGTTAAGTACACGCGAGCTTATAAAAGTCTCGTATTATAATTCATCGAGCTTTTATTTTTCTCCCAGCCCTCGCGGCCGTTCGAGACAGTTGAAATTCCCCTCTTCTTCGTACGAGACGCAAAGAAACTTCAACGACGAAGTTAGGTTATGTCGAACGTCTCAGAAAAGCATAGTCACACGCGCGAAACGAGACTGACTAAGTTCCTCCGCGATTACGACGTTACATCGTTATTCCCCTGTGATCAAAGGCAGAGAATCATCAAAGCCAGATCCTATAACCTAATAAAGTAAATTCTTAAGATCATAACAGTTGCTCGGAGCGATTAGGTCTAGGGTACCTGCGTAAACCTATAGTCGTAAATAACGCCGAGACCCGTCTTGGCAGAGTAGGTAGCTAGTCTTGTAATTAGGCGCACCGTGCGTGCGCAGCTACAGCTAACACATCCACAGCTCGCGTGTTTCAGGTTTAAGAAAGCGTCTCGGTATTCGAATGTATAAACGGTTTCTTATCGTTGCGGTATGGGAAATAATTACAAACGAGCATCTCGTGAGTTAGTCGAAAGATTTTAACGATTAAACAGAAATTTTTATTCCATTTTTTTTTTGTTTTTAGAATTATTTACCCCGTATGAGAAAAAAAAACACGATCGTTTGAATTTCTCATAAATTATACACACACTCCGGGACACGGAGGGATCGGAATTCTTCCGAACGTTTTTTGGACAGTGTTTCGGAAGATTGAGGAGTCGGATGCGATCGGGGAGCGTAATTGAAACAATATTAGCGTTTATCTCAAGCATGATTCGCGAGAACGTATTTCACTTCGCAAAAAGCTCCGTTACTTTCCAGATTCTCCCAAAATCTGACTCGTAGAATTCGAAAAATATGAATTTTTCGGAAAAACGAGTATTTTTGAGAAAGAAGGGGTATATATGAATATAATAGTCTATATTCACGCGGCTCTTCGACAGAATAACGTACCTACGTTGACGAGGGGTTGTCGATACCTTCTCATCCCTTCGGTCAACCAGATTCCGATAGCACCGTGAATCCCCGCGCCAAGAACGTGAACTAGTACTCCTGTAACAACCACCACCCATCCCCAACCACTTTCGGGATAGTAATGTTGTTTGATGGTGCACTGGGCGATATACCTAAGGATTAGTAATTCGGATACATCTTGAATACAAAAAAAAAAAATTTTTTCTCTTCTGTCTATCTTTTAACTTTAGTACTAAAATTTTTACTCTACGATATTTATTCATTTTATTTCATTTTCTAATCGTATGAACCGAGAAAACAGATTCTTAGAATTTTTCGCCATTTTTTTTTCTTTTCTTTTCTTTTTTTTTTACTAAATAATCGGAGAATCTATGTAATGTATATGTATTATGTATAGCATATAATCTTTTTCACACTCAATTAGTGGGGTTTGTATCAGTTGTTATATCGGTTTACCTCGGATCGTGGTTTTCGTAATCGCGTTTACGATCGTTCCCTGCGACGCAAATCTCCCCGTCAAATTCTCCGGAGCAAGAAGGCTCCCCTAATTCCCCGGAGGTTGCGAGACCGCTATCCTCGCAAGGATTCGCGAGGGTTAAACGCCGTTCGGAAAGCATGTCCTTTTTATTTTTTTTTTATTTTATTATTATTTTAAACAATTGTTTTTTACTTTCCTCTTTTTGTTCACATTATCGTTATTATTATTTGTTTGAATTATTTGATAGTTTCGTCACGAAATATAAAACCGAACCCCTTCATTATATTCGCTGCACTTTTGCTGATTAGAAAAAAATTATGTTCATTACACAATTATTTTCGAAGTTATAAATTGAATACAAAAATCGACCGTTTCTTTCGTTATTAATTTTTTTAATGGTCATTTTTTTGTTTGTTTTATATATGTTCGTTCAATTTTTTAATATCTTCCCGAGGTATTCATCTGTAAAGTATTTTTAAAAGACTTTCGATTTCAAAAATTATTCGAATAAAAATCAAACGTGGGGGCAAAATTGTACGAGATAGAAATTAGGTAAGGTGATTTATTGAAAAATGTAAAAAGTGAATAAACTGTCTCATTAATTGAATAAATAAATTTAAAAAAATGGAAAGAAGGTGATTATAGAAAATTTAAGCAAACATACGATTCTTTTTTTTTTTCAATTTAGAAATAACCGTATTCTATGCGAGAGAGGCTATTCTAACGAGGGACAAACGGACGTGTAAACGTTTAAAGTCTTGAACTTTAAACCGTGAAAGAGGAGGGGATATATACCTATATCATTCGCGGTATTAAAGAGACTGCGAATTTTCTCAATCGAGATGAAAAGGCCAAGTACGCGGTGAATATATTGGCAAATATTATTCTTTTCTTCTTTCATTCGAATAACCGCGACTCGTTTTTACGATCTAAACTTTTTTTTTTCCTACCGAACTATCGATATCTATGTATGTATCTATATATGTACGTACATGTAGGCCTGTAAACTTTATTACAGCTATCAAATCCCGCGGCATTAAGCAGAGTTTAAATTGGCATAGCTAATCGAACGGATACTAAGTATGCGTAAAAAAAAGTTATAGAAGAAAAAACGGAATAAAAATGAGAAAAAAAAAACAAAAAAAAAAAAACGGATAGTAACGATGATAATAATCAATTTGATACGATGATATCGAACGAATATTTATTTTTTGAATAGATTTATACTCGAACATAAAACAGTCGAGGAAATTTTTTGGCAAAATTGTTCCACAGCGGTTTGCCGAATTACTGTCTAGGCTGTATAGGTATAATGCCAGTGCTAACTAGGGTCAGTTCATCGCCTCTTAGCCTTGGCCTAAACCCCAATTTTGGTGTACAGTAGGTACCGGACGGAACCGTAATGGGGGTGAGAATTTCGCGAGAGTTTAGTTAAGTTCGCGGATCTTGTGTCCCTCGCAGTTTTAGTAAGTGTACCCGTTTGTGTTTCACTGTTTTCGGGTACCGTACGTACCAAGGAGTCGGAGATAATTATTTTACGTTTTATTTACTAAATTATAAAATTTTCGAAGCAATATGGGTCTTTTTTTTTTCTTCGGTTTCGAGTAAAAAAAATTTTTCAACTATAAACGGATATTTATTACAAAACAGTTCGATGATCTCTTCGCTTCTTTATCGATTCAAGAATTTGTTGAAAGAAAGGATTTTGCCACTCTATTTTTTTCTTTTTATTTCTCGCAATTTTTGGAATTTCGAATTTGGAACGAACGCGTCGACGCACGTGCTCGTACAGTATGAGCCTCTGCGTGAAAACGGACGAAGATAAGAAATTACGGATTGTATGGGGATTTTCGTAATTTTATGCAAATCGTAGGAAAAAAAAAGAAAAATACTCGTCGACTTTTCACTCCGGTTTTTAAATTCTTGGGATTAGCGAGGAGAGGAACAAAAAAAAAAAAAAGAAGAAAAAAATAGAAAAGAATCGAAATAAAAGAACAGAAAATTTCGTTTCGTAATCGAAATCGTCGGGAATTATTTTTGCAATAAATTTCAGACGATGATGAATTGAGATTTCAGTCAATCAAGCACAGATCTGACGTTCGAAAATTTTACATTCGTCGCTGTATAACGTATTTTAATTATCGTAAAACACTTTGGGAGCACGAGTCGGTTATGCGAACGAAAAATTAGAGGAAACGATGAACTTTTACATGATCAATGATACGACGATACGATTTTATTGACAATTCTTAAACCAATATTAACAGACAGACGAGGGACAACGCTCAGTCTCGACTGAACGCGGCATCGACGAACGTGTAGCGAGCTTTCGGAGAGGGGCTCAGGCCGCCATATCCGACCAATAAGATCTCATCTCCGCCACGTGGTCGTACAAATCGTAGGTCAGGTTGGTCCTGGGTTCGAATAATCCGCCGGGGGCTCGAAAAGCTCGAGCTTGATACTTTTCGCGCCTTTTTTTTTTTTTTTTTGTTTAAACCCGACTGGGACCCGGAATGACTGAGAAATCGAAAAATCGAGGAAAAGAAAAAAAAAAAAATGAAGAGCTTTTAACGGCGATCGACCCTTTCTTTACCTTTTCTTTCTCTCTTTTTTTTTTTTTATTTCACTTTTTACGGGCACCTCGGCGACTAGTCGAGTCGACGTGTTCGACGGAACTTTGGGTGGGTGTATCTTCGTTAAAATAGTTAATTGGAGTATGAAATATACGTCTGTGAGGTACACGTAATTTACGATCTTTGCATAGAGGTATGTATCGTACATACACGCGTGGAGATGCGGCTACCTCCGAACGATTAGAAAATAAGAGAAAAAGGAGACGAAGTGGCTCGTTCCTTTATACCGAGGCGAGGGTTTAAAACTGGTCGAAACGGAAACGTGTACGTTCGCGGCTAATCCGATCTCTGATTAATCGACTGCCGGTGTTTTTTTGTGTGTTTTTTTTTTTCGAACGATATTTTCTACAGTTTTAGAATATCCGTGTAACGAATACCGTTTTCGATCATAATTATTGTTATTAAAATAACAATCGGCTTATCGTTGGGAAATAATATTGCGCGACGAATAAACGCCCGAAAGTTTATAATAAGATCGATCATTTGTGATTTGGATTTTTTTTTTTTTTTTTTAAGAACAAGATATTTTTTTTTTTTTCAGAATTCGTAAAATATCGACCGTTTCGGAGAGAGAGAGAGAGGGAGGGAAAAATCGGCAATGAATTCTCGGTCACGAGTGTAAAACAAAAAAACAAAAAATTGAAAAAAATTGAGAAAGAAAGACCAGAAATCCGATCCGCACTTCGCAAACAGCAGCAAAAAAAAAAAAAAATAATCAAAATAAAAGATAAACGGTATATAGGTACACGTGTACGAAATGAAAATTGAAATCGCCACGGAAATAGGGGGAGCGAAAGGAAGTACCCTGAAAAAATCTGAGAAAGAGGGAAGAAAAACAAAAAAAAAAAAAAACGAAAAAAAAAAAACCCAAAGTAACTTACGACAAAACGTTTCGTTTACTTCTGCAAATTCTATACTGGCTAATGCGGACAACAAAACGTACGAATAAGATGGGGGAGGTCTATGCCACATGTGTGTATCCGTGTATAGGCATACATAGTGGGAAGAAAGTGGCATTTGGCAAGCGCAAGGTCTCTGGGTTAGGGGCGAGGGATAACTTATGTAATATGCGTATATATATGTATATGTATATACATATAGTGTATGCATAGATCTATACGACGGTGTATGTGTGGGCGCGCGTGTGTGTGTATATATGTACATAAATGTCCGCGTGCGATTATGCAAACTCGGTTGAACTCTGACAAAAGTTCTCACATAAATGTCTACGAGGGTACTTCCGCGTTTATAACTTGCCTTTTCGTCTGCTTCTCCCATTGTGAATTTTGCGTATAGAGATGTATATATACGTATATACGGTATCAAGAAGCTGTCCGATGGAACTACGAGAAAATTTTTTTTTCCTTTACTTTTTCCTTTTTTTTTTTTCTCTTTCGTTTTCTTCTCTTCACCGTCAAAATCCGTCGAAGAAGAAAAGAAAAAGAGAGAGAAAAAAAAAATTATTTCAAGAACCGAGTAAGACACTCTCACAGTTTTACCAAAAATATAAAACTGATCCTATCGATCGATCATTGCGACTCTTTGACTCCGCTTACTCTTACTTATGTATAATGATTGTTTTTTTTTTTAATGTTTCGATGTTGAAATGATTATTTTTTTGTTTTTTTATTTTTTTTTTCCACGAGAACGGGACGATTTTTACCTATATTTTTAATGAATATTTTTCAGCCCTGGGTAGGGGAGAATAAAAACGCGTCGCGTCTTCGTTAACCAACGTAAATATAAATGGTCTCTACCCCCCGATACCATGGACGCGGTTAAGCTTTCAGGGAAAAACGTGCTCCGGGCGGCGGACAGCCGCATAACTTTTTCACTTAATAGTAGTGTAACCCCATTCCTCGTTTTCTTTTTTCCTCGTGATAAGCTTATTATACTTTCGTTCAACGAGTCTAACGTAGATTTTCGGTATCAGTCAAGATTTTCGTTCAGTTTTTTTTTTCTTTTTAAACCTAGGTAATAAAGCCTCGTTTGGGATTTTTTTTTTTTCCTAATCAGGGCAAAAATATGACACGCGATATACCATATTTCATCTCCTGAATTCATCTCCACGATTTATATAACTTATTTTAATTTCATCGCACAGTCTGATTCAACGACGGATTATAATTTCGTAATTACATACTATATACCTGAGTACGTCGATGGATATATGGGTGATTCCATTCTAACAGTGTTTATTAATGTCCTGCACTGTTTTCTCTCACTGGTCATCCATTGACGATCTATTCATACAATTTTTAAATCGATACGATCCTCGTGAACATATTTCATCGCTTCTTTCGTATAATATAACTTGCAGTCCGGAGAAAACTTACGGTTTAAATCACTTGAATGTCGGTACCGTGTCGCGTCCATTTCTAGAATTTACCTACGAATTCGTTATTTTCTTTGTCGCAATAAATGATCCAAACTAATTAATCCATAAATCTGATTAATGTCATGATACAATTCATAAATAAATTATAATACGATTCGTAATAATTTTTCCGAAGAATGTCTACCAAATTTATTTTATGTCAGTACCGTGGACGAACGAGTCGGTACCGTGGCACGGAAAATTTGAAATTTGATTCTCATTCTCGATATTTTGAAGTTGCAGCGAAATCCTCTCGGACTTTCATTTTTACGATAAAATAGAGTAATAACATGCGTTAAAAAACTAAAAAAGTTTAATTATAGAACCAAAAAATGTTTAATCAAAAAAGTAACAGAACGGAATCACCGATATATATATGACGTTGCTTACGGATCGTCTCGACTTGTGTTTGCAGAAGAGAGTCCCCTGATGTATCACCTAATTAAGAGTAATTTCTGTTAACGTAGGTCGTAGATCAATCAGATTTGACGTACCTATAGCTGTAAAGAAGAGTCAAGGACCATAATTGGTCCATGGAGATTGCGCGGATGGTATTTAAACACGTAAACTTTCACAGATCAGAAGCGCGCATCTTTCGACGATAAATATAGGTAAAGATGAAAAGAAAAAAAAAGAGAAAAAAATTCACGGAATGAAATAAAACGTTTTCTAATACCAGGAATACTTGGATAATTTATTAGATTCTAACTTCATTCGTTAACACCTATGGGATTTGGAAACGTGAGAAAAATTCCGTCACAGATTTATAAGTCGCGCCACTATAGGGAATAGAAAATTGTGAAACGGATATAATGCGTTTGAGAATTGTTTGCGTATAAAATGCGGGATTTAAAATAAAAATTGTCAATTGACGCGAGGTTCGTATCGGTTTTTATGCGTCCTACGTAATTTACGGCTTTCGCGGTTCGGAACGAAAGACAAAACGAGAAACTTTCTTCGGAATACGCGATCTGTGAGAGAGGCCAGCATTTCGGATTTTGAATTCCGCATAAAAAACAAAAAAATTAGATTAATTGCGAAAGAATTGTCAGGTATCAAAGCCCTGCGGAACTGCGGAGTATAATTTAGGGCCTTTTTTAATAATTCCGATAGTTTGTGTTCGACAAAAAAAAAAAAAAAATAGAAAAAAAAATCAGGGATTGAGTTTTTTAATCGGCAAATAAATATAACCCCCTTCGCTTCAGATTAGCCTGGGAGTCTACTAATCGAATTTCCGGAAGATGGAAGAGGAAAGAAAAAAGAAAAGAATAAAAAAAAAAAAAACGGAACGGGAGCGAAAGAAAGAAAGGGGTGAAAGATTGCAAAAGGATGGAGTGAAAAAATTTTTTTAATCGCAACTTTCCGCGGCTTATAAACTTTCGCCGATTAATCTCCGCACGTTTTGCTATCGCTGAAGTGCGGGGAAAAAAATAAAATAAATTACGAAAGGTATTGTAAAATTATTGAAAAAATTTGTCTCGAAATTTGTATCGTTAGACGTACTACATACCTACATACGACTGCAGGACGGAGTAGCCCGTATCTATTTCACTTCAGCATATGGTACGTTTCGTAAGTTACAAAAATACCTTGGCAGAATATTTTCTGGATAGTCTCATCAAAAATAGGACCGATCTTAGATGGTGAAAGGAGAAAATAATGACGTAGAAAAAATAAAAAATGAAAATAAAAATAAAAATTTTTCCTCGGCTCCTGCGGCTGGCAAAAATATTTTATTTTCGCAAGGTTTTATAATTGGCCTCCGACGACGACGGAGTTATACAATAATTAGTTGATAAAGTAAAAAATGGAAGAGATCCGCGAAAAAGGCGAAGGAGAATAATATGTTTATTCAAATTCTTTGGGCTATTATTAAATTCGGAATTTCAGACTATGAGGTGGGTGTATCATCATTCCCCCCCTGAGATCAGGTCGGAGCTTAATATTATAATATTTGATTTAATAACGAAAGGGGAAGCTTCACCCCGCGAGTATAAATTACCGGAAACAAGTGGGAAGATCTCGGGAATGTTATGATTAATTTAATCACCGGTGTAACCCGAAGATTTATGGCTTTTATAAATAAGAAGATATACCCAGGCTCTCCTTTTCTCTTCCACATTTTTTTCTTCCACATTTTTTTCTTCCACATTTTTTTCTTCCACTCTTTAAAATCGACTTTGATACATTTCATACACGAGCCTCGTCTCGTGACAGAACCCAGACTCCTCTGCGAGATGCCCAAACCTCGGGGAGGCTAGAATCTCAGATGGCACCAAAGTTGGGAAAATTTCTTATAAATGAAGCGAATTTAATTTACAGCCGAGGAAACTGATCCGATTTTGGGAAATCGAATTTTACAACAACAAAAAAATTGAATTTTTTACGCTAACAAAATTTGCAAAAAAATTGTCCTTTTTTTTGTTAGAAAGTGCTCGGTGCTACCCTCCCTCGCTTCGGAGGGCAAAAATGAAGGGTAGAGGGAGAGAAAGTGAGTGGAAATAGGGAGATACCGAAGTTGGGCCGACAGGACCCTTCAGCCTCTGATGAAACGAAGATGAATTAATCTCCGGCATGTTTTTTAATCAAAATAAATATGCTTCCACTTCGTTGCGGGGACACAACCCCTTCTCACTTGAGATATTTGCGAACGTCAGTCGGCGCAGCGACGAGAAAAAAAAAAAGGAGAAATGAAAGAATCGATGATGACGGGAATAAATCGATCTTATGATTACGACAATACCTCGAATACAGTTTTTTCGAATATAGACAGGTTCCACGAAACATATAGACGACATAGCGAGCGCGAGTGTAAGAGAACCGCATTGTGGAGATGAAATAAGAAAAGTATAAACTAAAATTGATATTTTAATAACACGATCGTAAATTAATGAGCTATCTATCTTAATTGAAATTCAATCAAATCTATAACAGAGAATAGAAGAGGAAAAAAAGCGTAACTGTATATATCGTTTAATTATTTATATCTTGATCAATTTTTTTTTTCGGCACTCGTATCACAGACGTTGAGTTAAAATTTTGTATAATTAATTTTATTAATTTTTTGCGGATATTTTTTTCTTTCTTTTTTCAAAAATTATTATAAAAACGTGTCAAAGCAATGAGATTTTGTTTTCGTTTTTCTTTTATGCTTTATCTTTAGATTCGTATGTTATGTCTACCATCTATTCCACCCGGGTTTACTATTCGGTCATAAACGCTCAAGATTCGAGGTAAAGTTTTCCGCGGACTTTAAGCACGTATGTACGTTTCATTGCGAAATCGTATACGCGGCTATCTTCGTATATGATAGTATACGCGAGGTAGATCTTATCGGCATACGTGTAGAGCTGCAAAATTTCTGAGTAGCAAAAAAAAAAAAAAAATAATGGATAGAGAAAAGGGAGAGTTTCCATTCTTGAAACAAGTACAGAAATATAACCGTTCAAAAGAATCACGTATCTCGCATGTCTAATGGCAATCCTAAGCTATAATAACATTTTGGCGACATAAGGTCGTATAATTTTTTTTCGCTCCGCAATTCGCAATGAGAATGACGAAAACGCGTATATATTATTCGAAATTAAGAATTTTAACACCAAAAGCGAAAGGTCTTGTGTGGGCGGATACGACCTTCTGCTTTTGATCGTTAAATTAGCAATTTTTCAAGTTTTTTCAAAAAATTTTGCGTCTTCGCTTTGACGAATTATAGAAAGTCGCATAACGTCGACACGCGATATGTGGTGAGGATTACAGATTTTGGAAAAATTAATTTCTCGCACAGAGCGGCGATAGTGATCCTTAAATTCGAACTTGGCAATGAAAGGGAGGAAGAAGGAATATATAAGATATTCGAGGGATTCCGATGTTTTACGATATTTGAACTTTGCGCTATCTCCTGTGCGACCGTAGCTATCAAATCCTTATCACAAATTTCTCCGAACATTTCAACTCTGGTACCGAAACCTGGGTTTTATATTATCGAAGACGCGAGCGGAGGATAAGAATAAAAAGAAAGAAAGAAGGAAAGAAAAAGAAAAAAAAACCGAAAAGAGGAAATAGATTATTTTCATTTCTTGTATTTCTTTCCATACAGACAGAAACATAGCGAACGACTTTGATCTAGGTTTGATCTTACTTCTGGGAATTAGAAGAAAAAAGGAAAGAATAGAAAATAAAAGAAAAAGGAAACCTCAGGGATTTATAGTAGCGACGATTTTAACGGCTTAGCTATACGCGTCGCGGTCCCGATCGCATATCGCATCTTCTCGCCGTACCGGGACCGCGAGAGAAATAGTTATCTCTCTGCTGCAACGAAAAGTTTCATGTTTTCGTTTCTGGTCTAGTATATGTATAGTTACAGGGGGATCGCGGTCGTACGTACGTCCCAAGGGAGTGATAAACGTGACACGATACACAAGAATCTCCAGATTCGTCGCGTATAGAAGAAAAAAGGGAATAAAAGAATAGAAAAAACGTAACGTCGAAGGGGAAGCGGAGTGGAACCGTAAAAAAAAAAAAAATAAACAAAAAGCAATGAAAAAGGTGAAGAAAACGGATTAAATGCGTCGGGCAGAAAACATAAGCGTCTCGATTTCCGTTCAAATTGTAAAGAAAAATTTTGGGACAGGTTCTTTGCATCGATTTTTCGATTTTGGTCCGTCTTTCTTTTCGTTCGGAAGAGAAATAAAATGTTTTTGTCGAGCGAGTTCGAAACCTCATCGATAACTTACCGATCAACATTTTTTTCGCACTGATCTCATGCAGGTAAAAGTAGAGACCGCGGAACGAACCGTTCTCTTTTGGTCCGGGGATCATGGCCTAAAAGGTTTCTCGACTAGTGCTGCCGCAGGAGCGGAACGGACGTGGCGCGATATCGAAACTTTGACGTCGGTAACTTAGCGGCCTTTGATACCAACAAATACGATTTTTTAAAGCGCGGTGAATAAGAATTTGAATTTTCGAAGAGAAGAAACGAACATCGAGATCGAAATTCATCGAATTTTTCGTAACTGTATTAAAACTTTTATTTCTTTTTCACTTGCTTGAGAAAAATCTGGGACGTTCTTGGTTTCCGATTTTTCTGTTCAAATCGGATGGAGATTTTTGGGGAAAATCGTGGTGAGAAGAATTATGAAGAAATACTTTACCCACCCCAACGGGATTTTCGGACAAATTTTTGACGCTGCAAAAATTAATCGAGCGTTCAATTCGTATTTACCGAACTTTTGAACATCCGATGTAACTCAATTCGCCTGATTTTTAATTTTCAAGAACAAAGACAAACGTTGAAGAATCGCGTCTCCTTTTTCTTCGGCAATTAGAGACGGAGATAAGAAGAAGAAAAAAGTTAAATCAAAGTTGAAGAATGGCGATTTTCACCCTCGACGTTTTCCCACTAAAAAAATAGTACAAAGTCTCCTTGCGAGGAATAAATCCCGCAGGATTTACAGCGACTATCGCGGGCTAGGGATGAATTAGTCGATGTAACAACGTCGAGGCGAAGTTTAAGCGTTTAAATAATTTCTTTAATCTCCAAAACTGTTGATAGGCTTACGCGGTGGTTTTCCCCCCGAAGCTTAAAGGCGTGGTTGATACGCAGCTTAATATTTGGATTGCGTGGATGCGAAACTGCAGGGGGTGAAATTTCGAGGAAAGAGAGGGAGAAGAGTGACACTTTAAAATGGCTGATTAAGTCACTCTAATCCATCAGTGTTATCGCTCGTGCGTACTGCCCCCAGATATAGACTTTATACATCAGCCTATTGATTCTCTGCACCTCATGCGTGAATGATAGCACTAATGACACAGCCAGTTTGCTCAGGCAGCCCCTTACACGCATTTATTCAACCCTAGTTGCAAAATTAATTTACAAAAATCACTCCCACGTCTTTTTTCTCTCTCTCTCTCTTCAGGTCCACTGATTTCGTTGAAGAGGTCGAATGGTATTCGATATTATTGATTTCCCCCGAATTTCAAAATTTCCAAAAATTTCAAAAACATTTCTAAAAGTTTTTCTCTGCGTTGGATACTTTTTTTTTCAATTGATAGTGAAGATTTTGTAATTTTCTTCTTCTCGAAAAATTTCGAATAACGCGATGAGATTTGAGGGGAAAAAAATTGTCCATTATTCTATTCGCGTTGGTTTTGAATAATTTGGGCAATCCGTTCGTTAGCTACTCCGCGGAAATCCGTGGGTATGTTCGCTGCAGTTTCTTCCAAGAGATTAACGCGCTCTGTGGGATAAGGGTAAATCGCAAGCCACTGGATCCCTGATTTACGCAGTCAGTTTTGCGCCGGAATAATCTATAGTGACCAGAAGATATCTACTTGCCACGTAGATCCCAATTGCTTAGCCTGCAGCTTCGATAGAGTTTGTTTTTTTTTTTTCCAAAAAAATCGATCATCGAAATGCTGTTTTTAGTCCGGAATAAAAACCTCCAAAAATATGACTCCTCGGTGGATTTTACCCCATCCCATAGAAATCAGAATTTCTTTTTTTTTACTTTCGCCCCACGTAACTGCGAGGAAAAATTGACCAAACGAATACCAAAGGGAGCGAAAAAAAGCTCGGGATTTCTTCTCAGAAATTCTTTCATCTTTTCGTTTGCTGGAATGCCGGTCAAAAATTTATCGAACAAGTTGTAAACCGTGAAGATAAAGAGACTTTGTATCGCTCGATAAATTTTTGGAAAAATGGGAAGAAGATAATCGATCCATTTGACAAAAATCATCCAAAATTTGAATCGCGATGTAATTTGAGGTCGGAGGAAATGAACAAAATTTCTTTAGCCTCTGAGACGAGTTTACGCCTTTTCAAAAAAAATATATGAGGGGTGAGGAAAAGATTCGATCGAAATATCTCGAGGTAGGGAGTCTTGAGAACCACTGACACAGATTGCAGCAGAGTCCAGAATTCCAATTACCCCAGAAAAATCGAATTCGCCCCATAGAGAGCGAACCTGGAACGAGGGAAAACTATGTATACCACCTATGTGTGGTATGTACAGCCCGGACGGCAGCGAGGGTATAAAAATACAAAGGAAAGAATTACCCGCGAAAGGAAGTCAGCGGAGAGACGTCGTTCCGCGAAAGACGTGCGGGTTAGAAATTGGTCTGATTTTTGTGTAATTGATTTGCCGATGACCGCGGGTCCGCCACCAATCATCGGCCCCCTTTCTTCTGCCGGTGACAGAGCAGTGACAAATCTGTCACTTTTTTGCTGCTTTTAGAAGGATTTACAATAAGCCGGGTTCTCCGTTTTTGCCACCCTTTTTCTACCCCGACGAATACCGTTATCGACTTACCGCGGGGTGCTGCAGGTCTTTACTAAACTGACACATATGCGAGGGTCCCGAAGACCCGGGAATATATTATAAATTATGAATTATGTCGTCGGGCACGTAGAATGCTTTACGAATAATATCATACCTACGGCGACGATTTTTTGCCGAAAATATAGTTTCGCGTTTACGTAGCCGGAGAGATTATACTACATGTCGGAGAGGCTGCGGGTTCTTTGAACCCTGTTTATTACACCGGAAAAAAAAATTATACCCCCTTTTTGCCAGACCTCCGGCAGCTGCTTTTTTCGCCGCAAACGATTCGCAATCTTCAAAACGGGGCGGTGAAACGCGTTTTGAGAAACTCTTGAATTTGGCTCACCTCGACGGAAATCGGTAAGATTTGTCCTAATTAATTTGAATTACTCAAAAACTAGAGCGTGTCGATAAAATTGAAAATCTGAATCTAATCAGTTCTGATAAGACGCGCGAGACCGCAGCGATTTATGTTTTTCAATTTTTCCGCTAGTTTTGTTTTTCTCTCAAATTTTGTTCCGAATAGATTGAAAAACGGAAACACGGTGTTTCCATATTTTCTTTCCGTATCGTCGACAGGGTGAATAAATGTGTTTGGGTATCGGGGTATACCGATAAGTTTTTCCGAGTTGGGCGTACGCAGGGTTCGATATATAAGATTATAGTTTTCCCCTTGGTCACCCTACGAGTATCACGAAGGGATGCCAGAAGCCGGTAGCTCGTTCATCAACCTTTTAGTTAGAAAATTGACCCAGGCACGCGAAGAGAAGAGTTTTTCTATCGTCTCCTACCTAGGGGATGAACTTTTCTCTTGATTCATAATTAATGTCAATTCTAACTTGTTTTCAAAGTATATTATTGCTTCCTATAGACACGATATGGCGTTTTGTCTTATCTCGTCTACTCTGCCGAAAATTTGAATAAAATATATCAGAAACGAGCGAATTTCAACGACATCAAGGGAATTCTATCGTTTTGACACATCTAGTGAAAAAATGAACGAAATCCGAGTAAATTTTCCAAAAAATGTCGGCAAATCTTTGATAAATTTTTGAAATCTACGAAACATCGTGATATCCCACGAAGAGAAATTAATCCCGAAGTCTGAAGAGCCAACGGTAGCGCATTCCGTAATTAAAGTTTCGATGATTGATTATACCTTCTCACGAGTAGGTATAATATTTTTTATTTTTTTATCAATTTTTTTGTCTTTCCATATCCACATTCTTTCGACCGTATACCAGGTATAATTTTCATCGAAGGAATATACAGCCCTCGACGAAACAATAATATAATATAATTCGTAATGATTTATTGAAAGAGATGAACTGAGTTCGAGAGTTATAGGTATACCGACGGACGAATTGATATCATATTTACGATGGGTTCCGGGACAAAACTTTCTAATAAGATCGGAGTGAGGTTATATCAGACGTTGACCGTTAACATATGTATATAACATATGTACGAGGAGAGAATCGAACGAGATAAATAATAAATGGGAATAATAATAACAATATATGAATATATACGATGTATTTATTGTATAAAATGTATATATAGGCAGGTATCTAGTTTGTATAGTTTATGGCTAATATATAGGATGGTAAAATGGGACGAAGTAAAATGGGAAGTATGCCTAGAAGGATGAGATATAGTTTGTTTTTAGTCACGTAGAAAACTGGCCTCGGTCCATAAATCATAAAACATAAGTCGATAAATTTCAGAATTGACGTATTCATCGTATAGTTTAGAAATCTGCATAGGGTAGGCATAACCGTTTGTCACTTGTCGCAAAAAGAAACTCTCCGACTATCTATACACACATATACGTACAGAAAAGTAGAAAGAAAACGATAATAACGGAACGTTTGAACTCTGAAACATTTCTTCAATTTTTGTTTCCACAGATATTATCCAAAAACGATTTTTTTAGGTTAAAAAATGTGAGCGTATCTCAGAGATGTGACAATGATATAAAAAAAAAACCGTCGATCAAATCAGGAAGATTATTTCCGTTGCACTGTTCAAAAAATACGGATATAGCGAGATCGGGGCAAAACTTTAGTCCCAGTTTCTCTACACTCTTTCGTTTCTTCTCGCTACCATCATCCGACTCCCCCGTATCTATGTACCAATACATAGCTGTACGCACAGGTTACATACATCGCGGATTTCCTGCTCTGACACAATTGCTCGCGACCTCACTTCGCTATATGTATAAATATATAGATGTACACCGAAGTGTACGTGCACACACCTTACTTACCGAAAGTTTATGACGTGCGAGGCAGTATAATCGCTCTCATCCAACATTTCTCTCGGTCTGGTTATTCCGAGGGAAAAAAAATTTCACCCCCTCACCCGAACGGAAACGGTTGCGCTTTATCGATCCCCAAAAGTTTATATAAATCGTACAAACCAAAAAAAAAAGAGAACAAAAGAACAAAAAATAATGATACAAAAATTTTAATGACCCGTTCGGAATTAATATCTTCCAGCTATTATACCAAGTCTATATACGAACTTATAGAATCGGTTTCCACACTATCTCTCTCTCTCTCTTTCGCTCTCTCTCTCACCTATATCTGTATATTATTTGAATTCAACTACCAAAAGTTTCGTAAGCCGGTAAAATACGTGACTATAATATATAGTGTGAGATAGAGATGATAGAGACACGGTGTGTTCGGTTTGTTCGGAGGTCTGTAATTACGAATAAAAACCGGAGAGCGACAAACCGTAATGCAATGCAACGATCATCTTGTAGAATAGATGGCGTTAATGAAAGCTTGTTGCGATACGAAGGATAGGTATACCTAACCTGTACTAATACCTACGTTACAACTATTTTCGTCTTCTTCTTTTGTGTGTTCATTCCTTTGATTGCTTATTATATATTTTTGGGGCGTAAGAATCTTTTTTATTGTTTCTGTTTTTTTGTTTTGTTTTTTTTCTCTTTATTTTGTTTTCTTTTTCTGGGTTCGACGACCCCTGGAGTTCTTAGTTAATGAGAGACAACCTATTGCGGTGGATTCCCGCTGAGCATGATAACGACATGCTGTAATCCAGACCAAAGCTAAAGGCATAATATAGATCCCATATCTTTAGTAACACCGAAACGGACCATATCCGTGGAACAAAGAATTGCATCCGCCTAAGTTTCTCTCCTTTGATTTTTATTCCTATTTTTCGAATCGGGGAAAGCGATTCTTTTCGAGGCTTTGTCTTTCTTTTTTTTTTCTTCTTCTTCCAAACAACCAAATTTATATAAAATTTACGAAATCGCGGTCAGAGATTTGATGAGATATTCGCTTTTTTTTTGAGAGAGAGAAGAATTAAAAGTGTTCAGAAAAGTTGTCATTTTGCGTAGGCGTGAAGTAGTTTTATATCCTCGCGTTTGATATATTTCGTTCGCGAGATAAAATTCGTTTTTTTTTTTTTTTCAGAAAGGAGAGAGAGAAAGGGAACGATAAAGAAACTAGAAAAAAACTTGGAGCGCGTATTGCAAAAAAGAACCGCGTGGTTTGAATTGCTGCGATAAAGAGACTAGGGAAGAAAAAAAAAATTTCGAATCAACCGCCGCTTACGCCTCTTCAATTTTTATTCCGCCTTTTTCTTCCTCATTCGTAATCTTGGATCGAGGGGAACAGCGAATTATTCTCGGATTTAAAACCGTTAAACTTCACTCAAGGAATACACCTCGCATACCGTATACACAGGATCGTTTAAATTATTTTTAATCGACCATCAAATGAACGAAAAATAAAAACTTCACGAATATTGAAACTCACTAAGTACATCCTTACTCCTCATCTCCAAAATTTGCGATATAATTACCTGAATAAAATTCGACTTTACATTTAGCATAAAAAGTTTCTGTTCGATCAATTTTTACCTCGTTTCTTAATTTTTTTTCTTCATTTTTTTCCTACAATCGCAAATTGTAAAATAACGAACAAATTTCAGTGATTCTCACGTTTCGATAGCAACCCATAAACTGGATTAGTCCATAGAGAAATGAACGAAACCTAACGATGGATGTTACGGGGTGATTGTTGTTTTTTTCTTTCTTTTTTTTTATCTTCCCGATCTCAGGGGTTATTCGACCGTATCTATTCCTCGCACGGTTTATTGGCTATGGTTTAGTGGGGAAGCAGGACGCTGCTGCTGCTGCTGCTGGCTTATGCCGCAATTTTTATCGAATCCTGTTACCAAAATCTTCCCTATCTCGATCTGTCGTATATCTCGATAGTTTTCCTCTATTTTGATTCCCTGATCCACTATCTCATCCACTTATTTACCGACGATAAATCATTCGCAGTTTAATCCCACTACACTGCACCGCGCTGGACGACAACATTTTCGAATCACCGTAAAAGATATGAGGAAAGATTTTTAGAAAATATGAAAATAAAAAAAAACTTGTCAAGTATTGAATGAACTTTTTAGATTTTTCAAAGTTTATACGAAAATTTTGTACGAAACGTTTACGAAATTTATTCGAAAATATACTTTTCTCGAATAGAAAAAAAACGGATTTATTCTATTCAACGGAACAAAACGAATTTGCGATCAATTCTATCGGATTTTTTGTATCGAATTGAAAGAAGTAAAATCGGACAAAACACTTGGGTTTTATTTAACCGAATTTTTTGTTTTTCTGACAATGAGTGTCGACGATACCACCTAGCTGCTAGATAGCGATATGAGTTAATAAATCAGTGATGAATTCAGTTCCATGATTTTCGTGGCTCGAATCATCGATCATATGTGTTACAGTATAGCCGAGAGAGGGAATGACGGTTTACGAGACAACAACAAGTAGGTTGTACACCACCCGTCACTTGATTGGCTTATTAAACCTATTAGATGTGGGTGGGTTTATAAGATCGAAATGTGTTTATCCTTCGAGTAGGTAGGTAGGTAGGTATACGTTGGTCCAGAACGCGACGCGACGCTTCGTACGGTCAGACACATTCATCAATTCCACCGACGCGGGGCTACGCGGGGCGACGCGATCGCTGCACCCCGTCGAAGAGATCGGTGAACAACTTATAACCGTGAATTTTTTTTTTTTTCTTTTTTTTTTCATATGATACCGATTTTAATTCATCATTTTTTTAACAAGATTTTAACCGACGATATGCAGTTCACTGCAGCATATTCGGACAGTTCGGGTTATATGAGTAATGAGTGTCCCGATTTATGTGGGTAACGTGAGAGGTCGTGTCGTGGGATTATTCTTTCGATTCTATTTTCGAAAAATGACATCCATATGTCGCAAATAATAAATAAAAAATAAAAAAATCCGAAAACACATTTCGGGGGCACAGAAAGTTTCTCTTTTGTCATGACAGAAAATATCAGATTTTAAACAATTTTTTTTTCGAGCTTGAAACGTTTTTTTATTTGGCGTTAATGAGGAAAATTCAAACAAGATTCCAATGAGGAACGGAGATTGAGAATTTCCGATTTATGACGCAAGGTAGAAGCTTCAGTTTTCCTCGAGGCACCCTCGAAAAAGGGCCTCGAAATAAAAGCGAAAAACACATTTCGGAGCTCGGAACGTTTCTTTTTTCGTTAATCAAAGAAATTTTGGGTTCCTGAAACACGATTTCAACGAGTAACAAATTTGAAATTAATTTCATTCCTCCTTCACCGTCGAGAAAGGGCCTGAAATAAAATTGCAAAAATACCATCTGGGAGTGCCAAAAGTTCTTTTTTTCTCAAATGAGTAAATTTCCGAAATTTGCGATAGCAGGATTTCCCAGACTTCCTCCAGCCTCAAAAAAGGGCCTCGAATTTTGAGAAACGACCTATCGGAACCCAAAAACAGCATCTTTTAGATAAATTTAAGAAAATTTCTGTACATCTTACTCAGAGATAGATGAAAGGTGAGGCGAAAATTTTACGCCGTGACCTGCCTTGCCTCGGGCTTTACTTGTATCTCATATATACATATACATATATGTGCGTGTGCATCTGTACGTATCTGGTATTCCTTGGATTAAAACGTGAGTAGTACCTCGCCGGAGTATAGTAATCCTCGAGGCGTTTCCTATCGCACAAAACACACTGTTAAAGTGTTTGTATGAAGAGGTTTTATACATCGATCGTAACGGTGCAGTAACTCGTGTAGAAATTACCATTAAATCAGATGTAAGAATTCACTCGGTGAACGCCTTTGAACAAGACCGTACATCCCGTCTTCCTTATCTTATTATTCTTCTCATCGTATGATAATCAATTAAATAATTACGAATGGAATTTGTTTGTCCTTCTGTCGTTTTTCTTTTTTTTACTAAATTTGTTTCAAATTTTTTACGAATAGAAAATAAAATTCTCGCTATTTTTTCGCATTGTATTTTATTACATAATATTATATTAGGATGTGTCGTTTCAGGGCAATAAGCATTGCTTTTTTTTGATAAGGTAGCTCAACGAATTCCCAGTTTTTCCACTCGAATAACGTAGGAGAGACATGACTTCCTTTTTAGAATTGATATTACTCGGTTAGGGTTCGCGATGGAATATTTTGCAAGGTCCTGTTTCACGGGGAATTAGATTCTCTACAAAAAGTGTCCTCAGAATTATTTCCATAAAGTCAATAGTTTAGCCGTGACATGCGTTCAAAAGTAACTCTCCCATTTAAATGACGTAGGAAAGACGTGTTCTTTTTTTTTCAAATGGGTATTACTCCGCTAGGTTTCACGATGGAAGATTTTTCAGAGCGTCGTTTTACAGGGAATCGAATCCTCCGCAAAAAGTGTTCCCGGAATTGTTTCCATAAAGTCAATAGTTTAGCCGCGACGAGTGTTCAAAAGTAACTTTGAACGCTCGTAACTTGTAAGTCTTTGAATTTGAAGACTTGATTCTCAGGACATTTCTGTAGAGAATTCAAGCTCCTATAAAATCGCACTCTCCAAAATTATGTGCCATAAAACCCGGCTGAGTAATACCAATTCAAAAAAAAAAAAAATCATGTCTTTCCTATCTCTTTTTTCAATCCAAAAACTTATAATTCGTTGAGCTACCTTGCAGATTGCGTTTTTACTTTAGCGAGGATTTCTTTCTGTCTTTTACTCCAAATGATTTCCAGGTGGAAGCGATAAAAATAAAAATAAAAAAATCATTTTTCTGAAACAAAAGACTCTGATATACGTATAGCATATTCGTAAAATGATTAACGTATTATTAATGAATTGATACGATAATCGTTAGAACAGTGATATTTTTTCTCACCATATAGCGATAAGGAGTGCATTACCAAAGTCGTAAATCATTCTAGTTGCGTGGGTATCGGTATAAAAGTAGGTACAATCATTAGCGTCAACATTGTCAATGAGAGACTGGAACAGATTGTGGTAACTAAACTAAACCTATAATGATACTGCCTCGCAGCTAACTGAATATCATTATTAATATGAGTAGTAGGTACGAGTTTGAATCGTTGCTATACACCTACGTGAACTTTTCCTTCGCTTCCTCTCCTTTTTTTTTTTTTTATCTTTCTTTTTTATTTCACACTAAAAACTTATTTTCAGTGTCAGTAAATGTCGCTCCGTGTTTAAATTATCATTTGATTTATCGTCACCGATGTAATACGTACGCTCGTACGTTTTCGACGTATTCCTTTTTTCGAACGAGAGAGAAATAATCTTCCCTGAATCGTGGAGATTAACCAAAAACGAAAAATAGGAAAAGAAGGTATTTTTCAATTTTTTATGAAACTATTTTTGCACAACGAACTTTTAGAAGATATCGCGTGTCCGATGGCCAAATGGCCGATTTTGGTGGCACAAATTGTGCCATTAGACACACGAAATGATACTTAAAAACTGAAGAATCGAAATTAGCTAAGAATCTATCTCCCAGTGAACGTTTTTTGTTCCCATTCGGTGCTCAATGCTGCAATATATCCGCAGTGGCATATGACTGACCGTTTAGAATCGGAATAATGAAGCCAGATATTTTTGCTGTCATCTTTTGCCTGGTCCCTATTGTACGGTATACATGAGAGTCAAGAAAGAGATATGACGTCTCTATATACCTACACTTACAAATGTATATATCTGAAGCATGAGATAAATGATATTAACAGGATAGCTTCGTCAGAAGAACAATTTGTAAGCCACTCCAGCCCAATACGTTTCATCGATCTTTCATGCTCGATACCAAACGCCTGATTTCCTCCCTCGCAAATACCACTATCGTCAAACCAGGGCGAGAAGTTTCAATATTTGAAAAATAAAAAGATGAAAATTAATTTATAGAATGAAGATCAATTTTTACCATCGTTAGCTTGAATCAATAAATTTATTGTTAGATCCACAAAATATCCATCGAGATAAAAGAGTGAGATCGAATCAGCCTGGGAATAGTTACCAAAAAAATTGGAATACGATAATTGTCGCGATCATTGAACTCATCTTTGCCAACACCAATTCCTTCGTCAATTATTTCTATGTAGTTTTAACAGCCTCGTTGATCACAGGGTTTAAAAGCCATGAGTTGAATCGAACGGACTGCGATAACCGGTGATAAAAAATCGCTAAAAGTGACCGAGTTCCAAATTCGGAATGGTGTGAACATTCCGGTTGGTCTTCGCGTGAAAAGTCGACGTTTTGAAAACGCGAGAAAAACTCTTGATCTATTTATACATTCTCCGGTTTCCGAGTTCCGATTTCTCAAAAATTAGCTGCAGTTTAAACGCAGCTGAATCGTTTCAACTAATTCGTCTGTATACAGTAATTAAAGATGCATGTGTGCACAGCCACGGCATATGTGAAGCGAACATTTGTGTTCACTGATTTCCAGGTCTAATTAGCGTGTCTAAATTCATAGATGTGTATATATTTTTTATACACAGTGTATTCGATGGTTTGGTTAATGATTCGTCGGAGTGCAGCCCCGGAGTGTTGCCATTAATTGACAGCTGGCTCGTTTACTCAATTCAATTTTATCTACTTATCGTTAAAATTGGCACAAATACTAACGGGCTCACGTCCCTCCGATACCTGCGCGAGACATTTATTGATTTAATACCATCGCCGGAAGATTAACAGGTCAATTACCGTTCTACGATATACTTTCCCAACGTCTCGCGAGACGCGAACCTCCGAGTACACGTATGCACATACGTGCACGTCCGGATACCTACCTACCCACGTAATATCTACCTGTTGCAAACCCGACTGACCGAATAATGCAAAAACGACAACAGGTGTGCTCGGAATCAATTTTCTTTTCCGTTTTTTTTCCAGATCTTTGAAAGTTGGAATCTTTGAAAATTCAATAAAGAATTTCGCTTCTTCTCGTCGCACGATTTTTCGATCTCTGTTAATTCTCATTCGCTTTTGAGAAATTACAAATTTCAGGATTCGAGCGGAGTAGCAAAGACTGTTTTTTTTTCTTCTTCACGATTGAAGATTTTCGCAAAATCTGACGAATTTTTGAAAAAATTTCTGCATTCTCAGAGTTGAAAATCTTGTTTCGTGTTAAATTTTTTTTTTTTTTTTTGCAAACCATAGAGATTGCAGGGGTGAGTCAATTTCGCGAATCATTTAGCCTGGAAATTCCCATATATACATTTTTGCACATATACCTACATGTCTTCGGCCATATGTTCGTCGGTTCTTTAAGAGCTTGTCTAGCGAGTAGCTGCCATGCAGGAGCCTTATAAGGCCTGGCATCTTAGCATTGATATCGAGTGGCTGCTGTGGCTAGTACGTAGGTACGTAGTACGTATGAAATTTACGAAGACTTTACTTTTCAGCCAGGAAAATGCTCTTTGAGACAGCCGACGAGTCGCTCAACGAATTCCTCAAATCAGCGATTCCCTCAAATAAAAGAGAAAAAAAAAAAATGGAAAACTTTCTATCGTCGTTATTTTTGGTATTTTTTGAATTCCATATCGAACGATTACCTCGCTATTCAAAAATTGCGTGGAATAAGACCGTGATTGCGGCGCATTCATTCCGCTGATGAATTCCTACTGGGTTAGGTACTCGACGTATTTATAATTGATTGTAATAAAACCTAGAAGAAAGGCGAATTTTTCACACTCGTCAATTACTAGGTTCATTATATAGCCACTCGTTTATTTATCGTTTTAGAGAATGTTAGGTCGCTGCAGCATCGAGGCGTAGAGAGAGCCCTAATTAATTTTAACGAGAGATGAAAGGTTCCAGACACGAGAGAGAGCAAATAAAAATCCGTATTACAGCGTAATTACACCGCTAGAAATGATCCGCGGAAATTGTTCGCACTATAAATCCGCAGCTGTATACGAAACGATGATATGAATAGAAGAGCTCTAAACTATTCCGCAGACGCACTCTGTACTATTCCACATTGCAGCTCTTTAATTATCCTTCGGTATACTCCAACGACCAAACATCGCAACGAATTACGATCTACAACTCTCCAGAATCTAGAGGCTCCGCTAACTCTCCGTTTTATCCTATCCAAAAATGACTAATTTTGTTGTTAATTATTTTTTTTTTTCGAATCGCTCTACGCCCTGAAGAATATTCAGTTTTTCTAGAGTTTATTACTAACGTTTTGCGACACAGAAAAAAACAAAATGGCGGGGCTTTGATACACGCTCTGATCACCTCGAAAACGCGATTGGTAGTTTCTCCCATACCACACAACCGATGGGGATGAAATTTCAGGGATCGAGGCTTCACTTTGGCAGAAAGTGGCTAACAATTTCATTTTTTAAAAATTTCGAATTTTTTTTTACAGATTCAGTTATCGTCGGAGAAATCGTTGAATTATTCACAGATGCACTCGATTTATTGCACTTTTGAAATACTTAGGCGCTCGGCGATGGCAAGCCACACATCCTGAGCACCGTCTCATCTCATTTGATAAAGAAATGACCGAGAAACTACGATTTCGCTTCGTATAAGAAAAAATAGTAAAAGTGGCCCGCGTCGGAGTTCCCACGCGACTACCAAACCCCCTTAAGGCCAAAAATCTGTCGTATATCTATGGATGAAATTTATGGAATATTATTGGCTCGCGATGAGTAATTCTTCGCGTTTATCAAAATATCTTCGAGCCGCGTAATAGAGTGAGATAGAAAGAAGAAGAAAGGAAAAAAATTGAATAGAAGATAAAGATTAAGTAGCAGGAAGACCTCATCTCTTGAGCGGATTACAGAGATGACGGCGATATGGCGAGATAGACGTTGTGTAGGGTTATAAAGGCTTACCACGTTCTCTAGCTGTAAGCTTGACTAAATTAGCCACCGGCGCACTTAACCTCAAAGATCATATAAGATATCCCAAAGACAAACAGAATCTATATATCTATATATAATCACACAAATATTTATAAATATAGAAAATATTTTTCGAGATTAAAGGAATTTGGGTTAAAAAATGGAGAAGAAATTCGAAGAGAAAAAAAAAAAAAAATTATAGAGTAAATTTTTTTTATTTTTTATTCTTGTTGCCGACTTCTTCGCAACAGTTTAATCCGGTGCTTCGGGAAACGTGGCTCAGCGAGTTTATCTGAGGTTATGGTATAGAGCTCACAATTAGGTAGAACGTAGATACCTACAAGAGTCAGAACCTATGTAGAATGAGGTAACTTCGAGATCGTATCGATGTTCGGATTAATGTTCGAGTCGATATCTAACTATCGGGTAACCCCTGCAGCCTATAAGATCGAACCGAAAATACGTTCTTTGGTTAGAGCCGAGCGGCTGTATCTTTACGACATAATCTGTGAGGAGGATGTCGGGCGCGAGAAGAAGACCCCGATTGAATAAAAGAGAAAAAAAAAGACGGAAAAAAGAAATGAAAAATGACTGACGACTTATTTATCCAATTCCTCAACACGTTCTTTTTTTTCTTCAATTATCTACATCGTAAATGGGATACGCAGTGGATTATCACTTCATTCGGTTGTGGATATTTCGAAGCGATTTTTTTCGGAGACCTTTTGCTCCCTCAGGATACCGCCTAGACCTTACGTTGAGTGCAAAAGCATTGGGCATTGCATACGGTTTCAGACCTGCGTAATTTGATTTTTCGCAAATTTTATCCCCGTGAAAAATCTATTGATATAGTAGGAAGAAATAAAAACAAAGGAATAAAATAAAAAACGACGGTCGATTTGGGTCTAATTCCTTTATCAAAATCGAATGCGAACGGAGAAACTTTCGGGTGTTATAATCGTCGTTCGAAGTTAGTAATTGCGGAATTAGTTATCGTGGGAAGGTTGACGAGGGTATATATGTCAGTTTTAATTAGTTTTATACAATTCCCGATCCAGTAATTGAGATCGTTCGCTTTATACTCTTCGAGTGTGAGATAATCGAGGATTTTGCAAAACGTTCAAAACCATAACGAACGAAGAACTATTAATTACGACTAAATTTTCTGTTTCATCGCCGTTATCCTTTCGATTTTTAATTTCTATATGGTGTATACGTATACTCGACCGCAGAGTGGATTCGGTACACATATCACACACGTAGAAAGTTACAGTATACGAAACAAATAACGAGTCTAATATTAGAGAGACAAACGAGGCCCGTAATATAATGTTCCATGTTTTTAGCCAGGCAGTAAATCGAAATGCGCTGACGTAGGTATTATAGTGGTATTCTCTACCCGGCGACATAAACATGACGGACACGCTGCGTGAGGTCCGGACCATTCTGTGTTGAGTAAACAAATTCGAGAAGGATGCTGGATGCTGCGGTGGCCGCGCTCTCCTCGGTTCGCATACATCTTTTCGCGAAGAAAACCTCGCGCGCTCGTGATACGACGCTGCTGTACCGCGATCGCTCGTTAAATCTAATTACAAGCGGAAAGATTTATCGATCATTGTAAAAGAAAAATAAAAAAAAAATAAAAAATAAAAAAAAAAGGTGAAATTAGTTAATTTTTTTTCTCTCTCTCTTTCTCTTTGGGTCGCTGTATACACACAGACGGATAAAATAAAGGCTGCGAGGTTTATCCGCGAAGAGATAGATATCGAAAGCCACTACAGAAACTTATAGACCAACAAATGGTGTCGGCAAACATTTGGCGGCAAATATTTTAACGCGAGGAAAAAAGCGTTCTCTCCAAAGTGCTATACCATATATGTGCGTATATAACATATATTGGGTACATATATATAATGTAATATAATATATATACATACTTATATATATTGTTAGCATTCCCTCAACTTCGAGGATTTTTTTACATTATTTGTTTATTTTATTTTTTCATTTTTTTTGCGGAGTCTCTTTTTTTCCCCGATGTTATTTCACGGTATAACCGACGATAGAGAATCGAAAAAATCGAAGAAGAAATGTCATCTAGATAATTGTGAATTAATAAAAATAAAACAGTAATTATAAAGCTGCGTTATGAAATTAGAATAATTTTTTTCATGAAATTTCTGATTCGTGAAATTAATTGTATGATTCAACGTGTATAGTATCTATTGGGAAAAAGAATTCATTCTCTGTCCTGTATGATCGAATGAAATTTCCTAGGCACTAAATTTCGAAATTATTCGAAGACGATTGAGATTTGGGAAAAAAGAATGAAAAAATGTTCAAATTTTTCGACGACACAAAAAATTAGTTATACTATATACCTTCGAAAATTGAAAGAAATAAAACGCGATTTGAATAATCGCCAAGCTGTAATAAATATTCGCGAATTTTCGGGCTAAGGATAATGACAAAAAAAAAGAGAGTACATACGAGTATACGAGAATGGAATGCTTCTTGCATAGTTTTTTGGCATATATAAAATATGAAGTATATAAGGAATGTCGAGTGATTTGCCAAGTAAAACATAATTTAAGAGAGAGTACAGCGGTTGTTTCTTTTATTAAACGGTATGTCGCGTTATTGGCCGCGGGAAATGAATATACGTTCTTGGTCCTTTTTTTTTTTACTTTAAAAAAAAGAATTTTTTTTTGTCAATTTTTAAAATTTTTTTTTTCTCCCTATTTTAAGTAAAGTCAACACGTGTACGCGGTTGATTCTTCTCACTTTTCTTTCGAAATGAGTAGCTGTTGGCCCACAGGCCCGGTATGAGCCGTGCGTAGCCCACCGTACGGTTAAAAGCATTTCGTCGTGTAGTCATACGTGAAAATTGAACGCCCGCGGTGATTCCCTACAGGAATTACGTATCACTGCTGCAGCCGAGACGAGGCGCCATCGTACACGTCGAGAGGAAATCCCCCTTCCCTCCCAGCATCCTGCAGGGAAAGATCTAACTGCACTCAACCATCGCGTGCGTACACATCCGAATTTTTATCTGTTTTTTGTTGTTTTTTTTTCGTTTCGTCTTCTCCGTTTCGAAGGAGACGAAAATACGTCGGAAAAATAGAAACGAAAAATTAAATTTGTCCGATTATCTGGTCGGGGATGCGTTTTATCGGTAAAAGTTTCCAATAAAAATTGTAGGTAAAGGATAGCCGGACATTTTATCTCCTATACAATTTTTCGATATCTTCGTCCGAATCGTCGGAAATTTTGTTTTACATTTTACGTCTGTGAATTATCGCAGCGGAGAAGAATAAAAACCAAAAAATTCTATTTATTCGATTATCTATCCGGGGATACGTTTGACAGGGAAAAGTCTCGGACAAAAGTTGTAGGTAAGAGATACCCTGATATTTTGTTTCATATACAATTTTTCGATATCTTCGTCCAAATCGCCTAAAATTTCGTATTAGATTTGACTTTTGTAAATTATTGTCTGCGGTGTTTTCAGTTGATTAATTATCATTCGCCTTTGCTGCATTGATGATGAGCGGGGGAGTGAAGGAAATGGGATAGAGACTTTCAACCGAATCTGAGATCTGCGTCGCGTATTGTATATTTTTTTATTCCTTTTGTCTTTATTTCTTTCTGGCAATATATTTCGGTGTTTTACGGCAAACGACGGGTTCCAGAAAGCGAACAGCCTGAAGTTGCAAAATCTTTCGAGATACGAGCTTGTTTTATCTCCTGCACTCGGTCAAATATATTATCGTTCCCTCTAGGACACCGGAGCCCCTGCCCGCCTGACTCTGACACACCCCAATCAAATTATTGCATATACCGGACCGGAATTAATTATTTTTAGCAACTTCTCTTACAACTCGAGCTGCGGACTCGTTTAAAATCGTATTTATGCTTTCCAGGCGGTAAAACGTACCTGAAAACTTTATGAATTTTTTCAAAAACAAACTGCCGTTTCGATTTCATCCGATATCTTTCTCTCGAAAAATGAACAGAAAAATTGAAGCGAAAAAAACGAAAAAAAAAAAAAATAAATAAATTAGAACAAAAAAACATTTTGAACAATTTTCATTCAATTTTTTTTTTTTTTGTTCCGCAAACTTTTTCTTTCCATATACTTTTGAAAAATTCGGGTCGAGAGCCGAACACTCGCTAGCGTGTTTCTTCTTCCGAGTAATTTTCCCTTTCATACGTTGAATAAAATTAATGTCTCGATGTCGCGGTAGCTCGACTCCAGCAATAAGCCGAATCCCCCTGTCGACGATAAAACGATGATTTTTTAACTGTCAAAATTTAACGATCTCAAACTCTTATATCCATCTTTTATTATTATTTGTCTCTTCCACCTTCATATATACATATATGTATATATAATACATTTATGCACAAATCTGGGGTATTTACTGTAAAATCAAAAATCGTCCGACACTCTTTCGCATTCGCATATATAATATATATATACATAGTATATGATAGTTATAAACGTATATATTATATTCGTTCGATTCGTTTTCACGATCGTCATATTTATGATTTATAATTTATTATCATATACAATATTTGTGATATTTAAATCTCAGAATCCTACGTATACGTAAATTTGAATTTACTTTTCATACATTACATAGAATAATAATGGTGATAATAATAACAATGATCATGCAAGGCAGATATTTTTTAGCGGTTATAATAATATAGTGACGTCATCTCGCGCTCGCTCTCTGACAAATCGGTCCGATCTCTATATACGTATATATATATATAGGTGCTACCCGTGTATATATGTATATATTATATATAATATATATATATGTGTGTATGATAGGTATATAGTATCACGTGACCATGAGCTGCCCGATCACTCATCGTCTTATGGCTAATTATTTACTTACAGTTCCGGGAGAGATTTCTGATACGAAATAAGGCGGACGACTAGAGACCGACGCGACGCCGGGACCGCGACGCGCGGCAAACAGGCCCCAGCGGGCTCACGTTCCTAGATCTATATAATATCTCTCTATCCGTCATCTCGATATATTTCTCTTCGCGTATACGTATGTACATACGTGTATAAAGTTTGTACATGGTATCATACGTGTACCAAGTATTCCTTCACGATTTTACGTGGAAATAAAAAAATCAAAATCTGATTTCGAGGCGATTTTAGGATTTTGTTGGGAAAAATTTCTACCCACCGCGCTGATCACGATGATAATTCCATTATCCGAAGAATAACGCGCTGATCGAATGAAAATAACGGATTTTACAAGCACCTATAAGTATATCTAAATTTTCGCAAAACTGCGAAAGGAAAAAAAAGAGAAAACCCACGTGAAACAAAAATATAACAGCTGGCTTAGTATAATTCGCGTTGATATTAATTTCACGCGATTGATGAAATGAGAATCTAATTGACGAAGAAAAAAAAAGGGTAATTAATATTAAAAACAATTTAAACTAATTTATATAACGAAAACAAACCGCGAGCGGTGTATATTGTAGAAGTACCTATTCAAATAGATAATATATCACGCATACCTATATGTATCTAGCATAGCATGGAAAAATTTCCTCGTAAATTATTAGTTGGGTAACGATACTCCGGGGTTTGATACCTTTAAAATGTAAATTTCCAATTAACACTTTTACCTAGTTGCCTAGAGTCGCCTTCGGCGCAAAGAGAGGTTTCATCCGTAATCCTTAGGTTACAATATCACACCACATACGCGTCTATACGTATAAATAAATAGATATAAGATATATACATCCGTGCATATAAATGTATATGGTACATGTGTACGTGGTATAGGTACATTGCATTGCACGTAGCCTATATCAGGAGTCTGCGGTAGGTCACGTGCGCGAAACGGTCTAAATTTCGTCTCTTTTCATCTGGCTTTGAGAGTTGATCTTTTATCTCGCTTGAACCCCGTGCCTTGTATACCTGTACCTATACATCGCGTATTATCCGATACACACACCGAACTTTCACTTTCGTTATTATTTATGATTCAACCTACTACTATACGTCTTCTACGGCTCCTGGCTCCGGATGCTGGGCCGTCGCGCGTTCTTTAAAGCTCGTTCAAAGTGAAAAAATGATCAAAAAATTAAAAAAAAGATTCAAAAAAGTCGAAAGAATCGAAAAAAAAAGAAACGAGTCATTTTTTATCATTTTTTTTCCTCCTCGTACGAACGCCAATTTTTTTTTTTTTGTCGGCGAATGATTCCGCGACACCTCGATAATACAGTTTCAAAATATTTATACATATTTATACGCGTACGGTATGCGGTATGTAATTTCGTTCATCCTCTTGTTTTTTTCTGTTTTTTTCTGTTTCTTTTTTTTTTCTCTTTCTTCTTCTTTCGTGAAACATATTGCTCGATGGAATGGAAATTATTATCGCTCTTTACAATCTCCGTCTGTCACCACCGTGGATATAAACTTTATTAAGATGTTCGTATAAATATCGGTGTATATCTTTGAAGAAGTTGTTGAATAAATTATTCGCAAAACACGCACGTGTACGTCACTTATCGATTTCAATTCACGTACGTAGACTTGGTATATACGAATATGTAGATTGCGTATCAAACTGACGAAGAAATTAATGAAAACGAATAAAGAAAAAAAAAAACAGATATTTTCAACAATTTTTTTATCCAGTTCATTTCCTTCATCCTTTATTCCTTTACCTCCGTTTCAATTTCTCGTCAAATTATCGACGAGATATATGAAAACCTCTCGTATGAATTTCATCTTCGAGAAAATTGTATAAAAAACAAACAAAAAAATTCAAAGGAATCGAAATTTCCAAACTTTCGATTCTCCTTTTCAAAATCTATCAGAGGTTTTCTATTTTTATTCGGTAGAAATGGGGCCTCGTCGAATATCATTGCCAAACGATTATCGACTGTTTAGACCTGCACAGAATCTATTTTCAATTTTTCTAAATAATTTGGATTTGTTTTTTTTTGTTTTTTTTTCGTTTTCTTATTCTTTTTGTCTCCTCAGTTATTCAATCTGACGTAAAGTGTTACCTGGTAGGTTCCGTCCCTACGTTATGATACGGTCTTGATTCCCTGACGTTATTTATACCGTGCGAATCTCGACTTCTTGTAACCAGTGACTCACCTGTAACAGAAAAAGGTGATACGAACCAATTAACGAACATGTTTATAAGGAAACTGGTATACAGTTTTTGCAGGAGTATAATACCCGCTGGTTGATCAAAATTAAATTTCGACGCATACCCCTTGGCGATGGTACAAAAACTCTACGCATTTTTACGATTTATCGTTATAGCAAAGAAATTTGAAACTCTTCGATGCTTTTCGTAAGAAATTTTTAAGAAACTAGTTCCGTTACCTAATTTGTTCGAAAAAAGCAGGGAGGTTTTTTTTTCTTCTTTCATTTTTCGAAAAACTTCGAAGATCATTGCACGACTGTTTTTGGGGATCCTCAAAAACGAGAGATAGTATCATATTTCGCCTATAAGTGTACTCATGCGAAATACCCTCGAAATATTTTCGAAAACGTTGAAATCGAAAATTGGTCACGCGGAAGCATGGAACCTCGTAAATTCTGGCGCATAATGTATACATGCACGAACTTTTCGACCTAACTAAACGGAAATTAATCACGTCGATTAATTCCATAAGGTCGCGTAGGCGACGTTATAGTATACGTCCTTCTATCATTTGTCAAATTAAAAACGTAAAAATGTTGAAAAGAACTGAAAAAAAAAATGACTGATCTAACAATTAAAACCAGAAGTTCGTATCCGACCACGAAGCTCTTCAAATTCTTAATTTCGAATTATTAAACGCGTATTCATCATTTTTCATACCGAAGTACGACATACAAAAAAAAACTACAATTTCCCTAAAAATTCGTAAAAATTCGTACAGAAGTACAAAATTTCTACCAAAGTAGTTATACATACGCAGATATTATACTCGTACATTTGGTACCACGTCACAACTCACGTAATAATAATAATAATAATAATAATAATAATAATAGTGATAGTTGATAATTAAAATTCTCCATTAGCGCCTTACTCGCATCTTACTGCACGAAGTCTTGAAATGTATATAAAAAGAATTTTATTATACCTCGTGCGATAATTCTTGAGAGAGAAATGATAATCAGTGATTGCTCCTGGTGATAAATGTAATAAATGAAAGAGAAAAATAAAAGAAAACAAACAATTCAATTTTTAGAAAATGTTGGGCTGTGGTAGAGGAAGAACATATAGTTTTATCAATATTATTCGGATCTGAAATTGGTGATGAAAGGTTCTGAGAAAAATTGCTCGCGATATAATATTTGGAGAAGAAGAAAGAAAACGGAGAGAAATATGAAAAAAAAAAGAAAAAAACTAAAAAAAAAAAGACGAATAAATAAACTTCTGTTGTTATTTTAGGCCACGTAATAATTTACTAGTGATTGATTGACGCGGGTTTAGTTGCTCGTGCGTGGGCGGTATTGATCGAGAATCGATTTCCGTCACTCATTAACCGTCCTAACTAGTTTCTTGGCCGATCGTTATTATAGGCATGACGAAACAGCAGCTCCAGCTGCTCGATGTTGTTGCGAGGTTGAAAATATGATTGAAAAAAAATTCAAAAAAAAACAATCAATTCGAAAATTTTGATAACGCGTTCGGGTAAACCAAAATAACGTACGAATCTGTAAAAAAAAAAGGAAAGAAAAAAACGGCACGGAAGAAAGATGAGAGAGGTTAATTTTTGGAATTTTTGGAATTAAGATACAGAACGGAATAAGATGGAAGCAAATTTTTCGGACAATGTCCGCAGTTTCGGAAATAACGGTGTTATCATCCCGTACACTGTCCCGGATTTTGGTTCTCCGAGTCGACAAAATTGTCGAAGAAAAGACATTGAATTGATTCTCGATGCAAATCGAGTGGGAAAGTTTCGGAGGGAATTTCCTCGTTTTATCACATCCACTTCAAAGCCACGGTTCTCGGCGTAGTTTTACCTCCTGCAGCATTGTGGCACGGGATTTCCGGCGAACTATTGAATTCAATTGCAACCTTTCTTTACCATTTTAGTGCTTCGTTCTCCCTGCAGCAATGCTCCGGGTTCACGGTTTCGTAAAATTCACAAAACATTTGCAAGATTCTAATGCGAAATACTCAAAGTAGTTCAAATTCTCAGGATTAAAATTTCCTTTTTTATTTTTACGAAAGACAGAAAGAGAGAGAGATCGCGACTAGTTTTTATTCTCCACTTTTTAGAGGTATAAATTATCCTCTCGAAGCCATTCGGAATTTGAAACGGTTATTCAAAGTTCATTTCACGGTGAGGTAATCGAGTGATAGACATTTATACAGGTAAGAAAGTTAAGTAAAAGCTAATCGTTCAGGTGTAAGTTGTCAGTCATCTAGTCAGCTTTGCCTTGGTTCATTGCATTATGTTAATTCGGCCATTTGCTTATACGAATGATATTTTTTCTCACGGGCAATTAGTCCGGGGACATGAAATTTTGACTCGTTATATCCGCGTCAAAATATATAATAAATAACACCGTGCTCGTAGGCAGGTTTACAATAATTTATCAACACGGTAATTATTGGAGTTACCTGATTAAACCTGCTTCGAAATTCGATTCGGATTCGACCGATTTATCAAGGATCAAGATCGTCTCTTATTCACTTTTTTTTTAACCCCTAGCGGCCACATGGGGTAACTCATCACCCCACGCTGAAAAACCTAGTTGTACAAGACATATGGGTGTTTTAAGACTTCTAACCGATTGTTTCATGTTTGTTGAAGAGTTATTCAACATTTCTAATGACTTTTATCGGTCAATTTATAGATGGCGTTCTAAAAACCGGTCGTATATGAAAATTAAGCGAAAATGGCTTTTTTCGGAAAAAAATTCATTACTCCGTCATTTTTCAATATTAAGGGCTAAAATTTTAGGATCGTACGCACAACATATTAATACTACCATAAAAAAATAACAGTATCCGCCGATCATTCAAAAAGTATATTTATCTTACAAAATTACTGGAGGGAAAATTGAAAAAAATTACAAATCATAAAATTTGCTACTAATTTCTTACTTGTATCAATTTCAAAGGTTTTAGACCTCCAATTTCACTTTTTCTGAGCCCTGGGGTAACTAGTTACCCCGTGTGGCCGCTGAGGGTTAATCAAATTCAAATTGTGTTTCACAGTCTTTTGGTTCACTGTACATGAAATCGGATTTTGATCCTCAATGATAATGGTTAAAAATTTTACGTTCAAATTTCTGCATTACAGAAAAGCAGGATTTCACGTATGAATTTTCTACTTTTCCTTCCCTGACCGACATATGTGTATGTAAAAATAATGATACCTGTTCAGATACCTACATATACATATATGCGGGCATAAACGATCCTATAACGTTCCATACAGATCTGACAGCAGCTAGCCAAAACGATGTCTCGTTCTCGGTACTGGGACTACGATACTAGGGCAGTAAGATGATACAACAAATACGTAGAGGTAAAATATAAATACGTGTTTCTGTTACAGGTATAGGTGGCGCAGCGGTATGGCAACTGCATTTTGAAATTGAGAAAAAGTACGACCGTAATCCGACTATCATATTTGCTGGTGAAAAGAGGGAAGAAAAATGGCATTGCATGTCCAGCTCCTACATTCGTCGTGTATTTTTATCATATTTCTATTTTGGTTTCCTCAGAATTTGGCAAAAGAAATTCGGGAATCATTTCTTTTATCGAATATTTCGATTGCGGTGTCTCGTTTCAGGGAAGGGTATTTTTTGTTTATTTCTACCTGAAAATCCTGCCGAATGAGAGCCAAAAACAAGTCCTTGCGAAAGCGTCAACGAATTATAAATTTTTGACATGACATGATTTTTTTCTACTTTTTCCGACTCGGTGTAACTCGGCCGGATTTCATGGCACGTAATTTCGCAGAGTGCGATTTTATAGAAGCTTAAATTCTCTACGAAAAATGTCCTCGGAATCAGGTCTTCAAATTCAAAGGCTCACAAGTTATGAGCGTTCAAAGTTACTTTTGAACACTCGTCGCGGCTAGACTATTGACTTTATGGAAACAATTCCGAGAACACTTTTTGTGGAGGATCCGATCCCCTGTAAAACGACGCTTTGAAAAATCTTCCATCGTGAAACCTAGCCGAGTAATACCCATTTGAAAAAAAAAGAACACGTATTTCCTACGCCATTCAAATGGGAGAGTTACTTTTGAACGCATGTCACAGCTAAACTATTGACTTTATGAAAATAATTCTGAGGACAATTTTTGTAGAGAATCTAATTCCCTGTAAAACAGAACCCTCAAAAATATTCCATCGCGAATTCTAGCCGAGTAATATCAATTCTAAAAACAAATTATGTATGTCTTACGTTTTTCACATTCTAATAGCTCCGCAATTCCAGGAATAAATATCTGGATGATTATACAGGCAGAGTGATTCGACTTTGGATAAATGATCGGAACTTTTATCCGGGGAACAATCTTCATCCCTTGTAAAATGTAGATCGTAGATATATACATGTCACAGAATGTGCAGAGGGACAGACGTTGTTCTATTGTCCCGAGAGGGTTACATATTTCGGAGCTTGTCCCTCTCCGAGTCCTACGTACCTAAATATCCATATACCTACGTCATATCTATATACCTATGTATATACGTGTACCGGACTTCTTGGAGGAATGACAAGGCTCGAATAAATTTTCCCTATCTACAGGGTGGGACGTTTGTAACAAAACAAAAATCTAAAATCAATTATTCTTCACTCCAAAAAAAGGGAGAGAAAAAAAAACTATTGCAATCATTTATTTCGTTCGATACAAATTCGAAGATGAAAAACGTCGAAGATCGTTGAATAATTTTTGTGGCATAACATACTTCGCATTCTATGATTTATCTATACCTACAGTAGACTGGTCATTGAAAAAGCTTCCTTTTGATGAAAAAACGCGACAATTTTTTTTTCTCTTTAATTGAAAACAAGACGACCCAAGTTGATTTTTTGGTGAAATCATGTTTTGTTTTGGAAAAACATTACAGAAGTAAAAGTATAAAAAATACTAAAGAAAGTTTACTTTGAGCCTTGGAATTAATAAATCTGCTTATAAAAAATAAGTTTGTACTAATTTAGTTTTCAAATAAAATTATTAATTTAAATATCCTTTATTTTTGATCAACCAGACAACATCGAATGAAAAAAATTTCGAAATTTTATTCATTTGTGTTCCAAGATTGTTTATATTTCAGGAAAAGTACTATTTGTGATAAGAAATTTCCAAAAATACATGATTTTACCAAAAAATGAACTTAGATCGTCTCGTGGCACGTGTTGTTTTTAATAGAAAAAAAGAAAAAAAATTTACCTCGCATTTTTTCATCAAAAGGAAGCTATCTTTAGGGGGCGTCGGAAAAAATTCAATTTTTATCGACCAGTCGCTAACCTACGGTATACAATTTCAAAAAATAATTCAGCCCCCCTTCCCAAACCATTATCTATGTATTAATTATCAATCGTATAACGAATATACATATATTCGTGCATATATACCAGTTCTGATAGTCGTGGGATGACTTTGCCGAACGTGTATCAATAGCTCATTAAATTTAATCAGAAGCAAAGAGCCGTTGCTGGTGCCGCTGCTGCTGCTACTCCGACATAGTCGACTGGGTATATTAGTTTACTAGGTATAAGGTATGAACCAATAGAGCCGATTGTCAGTCGATCTATATACCTTAAGGCCTGCCTAACTCATATCTTTAAGGTATATAATTAACGCTCTAAAATGGTCGAGGATTGACGTCATTCCTCACTGCCTCTTCCATAACAGAGTTTCGTGGATCGATGTGCAGCCGTACGGTTGAAAAAAAAAAGGTGAAAAAAGAAAAACAAAAGTTTAAAATGAAAAACAAATTATTGTCGAAAAGAGAAAGAAAAAAAAGTTCAGTTATTTTATATTGTGTCATATGTAATGACGTGTGTATGTCGTATGAAACGACAGGGATTTTAATGTAGTTTATAATATTATCGAGCCTCAGGCTCGTAGAATTAATTGCCTTTTGATTTCGGCGGTCCTAGTCACTCGTTAGTAACTCGAAATACGAATCCACGCCCAGTTTAACCGTTACATCGACCATGCATGGCAGTAGCGAAACTTGAATTATTATGTATAACGCACGGGTGAAGCGAGAGTCTATTATATTTTATTTGTTTAGATTTTTCAGTCCACTTTTCATCCGAATCAAAAACGGCGGAGAAATTTCTTCGCCACAGAAATTTTTCGCGCAACGAAAATCGTCTCGCACGTTCGAAAAACCGGTGAGAAATCTTCCGGATAGTTTCTAGATTTTTTTGAAAATTATATCCGATCCGATCCTCGCGAAAATTGATTTCGGTCGGTTTTTTCGAACGTTCAAGTTTGAGGCAGGTCTAGGACAGAGGAGGGCGGACGATATTTCGAAACATCTGTTTGAAATAGCCGAGTTTATACGTTGCACTTGACGTTCCGTTGAAATTATATTAAAACCAGAGCAGCTCGAGGGTTAACGTTGCGGTAACAGACTAACTGCAGAAATTCGAATAAAATATGGCTCTATATAACTTTGAAGTTCCGAATTCGAATCGCACGTGTGTAGCCGCTACACGCACGCATACGTATACGTATATGCATCGGATCGAAGAGATCGGTTTGACCCGCGACTATATCCGTATAGCATAATAATCAGACGCGTAGTTTTCTCGCTAAATTATTCACCCCCGTTGAGTTACTTTCCTTTGCTTTGGTTCGGTCGGGGTTTCGCTGCACAGTCGCTGTCCCTTTATAAACATTAGTCTCGAGGATAAGTATCATTCCCGACCGATTTATTGCCTCCTAAATGTTTCCGTCCGCGAAAATAGAGGAAATAAAACAAAAAACACTTTGATTATAAAAATAATTGAACTATTCTGTTATTCAATTCATATATATATTTGTTTTTATTTTTTTTTTCATTCTTATTTCTCATAGCAATTTGGAGAGATCAAAGGCGAAAATTGGGTCACTGAGAAAGATAAGCGAGAGATGAAATAAAAAAATGTATAAAAATTATCGTCCAGTCGAGATTTGATATGCATAATTTGTCTTGTATCCGTGGAGGATTGAAACTGGCTACCATTGATCGGTTGTCTATAACTTAATCGGCTTAACGAATTCATTAAACTAAAATCCGGCGAGATTAAAATCAGATCGATATTATTACATCGAACACCAGTTGACGGATCGACGTACTACCGGTAATCGATAGGCGGACATTAAAGATCATGCTTCAAGTAAAAGAAGAAGAACAAAAACAAGAAGAAAGAAAGAAAATCAACTTTCGTACTAATGCGTCTGTCGATTGTAATCAAGCAAAAATAATTTAGTTTTTTTGGTCTCGGATTGATAGCAAGTAATATGCATAGGGTCGAGAATAAGCTCGTATTTACATTAGATGGCGAAAATAAATTGGGAGGGATAAATCGAGGAGATTGTGAAAAAGGGTGGATCGATAAATAAAGTGTACGACGGTATGACTTTGCGTTTTTAATAGACGGTTAGAAAAATCTATTTCGAGAAATATCGCGTGAGATTTTATCCGTCTCTAGTATACGAGCTATACCATCATCCGGTCGTCCTAGTTTTTGGCGAAAATCACGCACGTCTATAATTTTCAACGTAGATCGAAGAAAATGGCCTCAGGAATATTCCGCTAGGAATATTTTCAGGGGATGAATACACGAATTCGTTTCAACTCATCGAAATCCTTCTTCGTTTTTTAAAAGTACAAATTTTGATCTTTCGATTGAAGAAAAAATTAACGTTTCTTATTTTTTTTGCAATCATTCGAAAAACCTTTGTTCCAATCTCGAATATTACTTTTTGGAACCGATAAAATCGTTTCGACTTTTGTACGGACGAAAAAAGTGATTGACCTGGTTATTTTCCCCTTTTTTTTTTTCACCACTTCGAAAAGTTTGTCGGGGTCAAAGTTTGGCATTTTTTTGACGACGAGGGTCGCGAGGTGTGCGATTGTTATCAAATTTTCGACCGATTTATCGAGTCATTGTGACTTTCGGGAGCCGCCTCCTCGCCTCACCTCGCAGAGAAAGTTGCGTGTCGGCCGCCCTTGTAAACACGATTCTAAATTGGCCAACATTTCAACCTCGTGTCTATAAACGGTCCCTCTGATTCTTCGATGACACTGATAAAACGAAACGAAAGTATCTCCCAACTTCTCACGATTCAAATCACCCCCAAACATTATTACGGACTCTGTGACCGATTCGACCGATCGCGATATTCGCTCAACGTTTACAAATCGTGAAAAATTGAGTATGCGATGTATTAAAAAAAAAGAACAAAAAACGGAACAAATATGACATCGGAGATTGAATTGGGAGACTCCTTTCTTTCCTTCTCATTGAATGAAGTAATCAAAATAAAAAATGAAGGAGAATGAGGAGAAAAAAAAACACAAAAAAAAAACGAGAGAGACAACTTCGATTGTTCTTTTACGATCGGATATCAATCACGTAGTTTGGTATCAACTTTTTTATTTATTTTAATTTTTGTAATCTTTTTTCTTTTCTTTGTTCGATTCTTTGATCTGTTGAACACTGAACAATGTAGATATACCGCATGCAGCATAAAAATAACAAGGCTTTGGTTTGATACATGCGATTTAAAAGTTAGCCTCTCGAACAATCGATCAATCAATAAGGCGATCAATCACTCGATCATCTCCGTCGAAGAACCAGCTGCACCTAGGATCTAGTACCTATGCATGCATGATCGGATGGGAAATTGAGTTGGATTCTTGGCCTGGTATTACATTACCTATACCGGTTTATGGACCACCTGTAGATTCGCTACGTGTATTTGGTATTAAGATGCATCTCTGCCCGGTAAGTAGCTGGATTTATGCAAATTTGATTATACGCGGGGATGATGATCTCATCTTACAATTAGTCGAAGGTACGAAATCGGATCTGATTTTTCCATAAATTCGTTCGACGCGTTAACATTTTTTATTTTTTATTTTTGTTTAGATTTCACGGCAGTTCATATAAAATTGTTCGTTCATCACCCTCGTCATTGATTTTGCTGTTTTGTACAATTTATTTTCATTTTTTAAGCGATTCTGATTCACAAGAAACGCAAAACGAATTCGTGAAAATTTCATCGGGTTTCGCGAGGATTTTCGCAATATGCGCAATAAGTTTTGCGGAATTCACAAGGTTTCAAATATTTCAAATAAAATTTATCTAGAGAGCTTAAAGAAAAAAAAAAATTCATAGGAATGCAAAAGAATTTCAAAGATTTTGGTGCCGAATTATTGAGATTCCTAGAAGTTTCTTTGATCTTCCGAAAGGTTTCAACTGCATTTCTCGAATTCCATCAGATTTCAAATAATTCTGGAGTCTTTCACGTGAGTGATTCGAACAGAATCGACAAAATTTCATGCAATGTTCGAAAGAACTGACAAGGGTTCCAACGGGCTTTCACATGACCTAAAAATTCAAGACGCGATTCGTAATTCGAGAAAAATTTGATCGCAAGGATGCGATAAAGTTCACAAAAGATTTCCAAACAATTTCTAACGAACTCTCGACGAGTTTGTGGGATCCCATCGGTCTTTGCAGATCATTCGATCGACCTTTGTACAATATGTGTCTATAATTTGAAAAAACGATATAATATCAACGAGTAATCGTTTCTCCTAATTTTTCTCCTCGGGGTAAAAATAGCCGAAGATAAAAAAGAAAACAGTAAAAGGACGAATCTACCTCGGGGACTAACCTGACTGCTGGAAATCGACACGCGGAGAAAACCGTCCGACAATCTGAGGCAGGATGATTCCAGAGGCCCCGTGAATGCCGTGTGACAAAATCTGCACGAGAATACCAACGACGAGAATAACCCAGCCCCAGCCACCCTCGGGATAATAATGCTGTTTGAGAGTCAGCAATTGTCTGAGATCAGCAACAAGTCTGGAAGCCGGTCTGCCAGGTGGTTGTTCATTGCTACCGACCCCGCTATCGTGGCCGGACAATTGAGGAAGAGATCTGCTCCTGTAAAGCACCGATGTAACAGGAGTTTCCTGACGCCTGTCCAGCAGATATCTCCTCGAATTGCATGTGTCTTGTAACTGTACATCGTGGTTTTCCTCAAAAGGAGATTCCTGACCGTTAGCGTTGGCATCGTAGAAATGAGTGGCCGGAGTATCGCAGCCGCAAGACGTTCGCCGTTGGTGCTGCGCGGTCTGACGATCTCCGCAGTTATCGGGGCACTTGAAGCTCGTACGTTTTTGCAAAGAGTTCGGCGACAAGCTCTTCAAACTTTTAGCGAGATAATTATCCTTGTCGAAGAACTTTTCCGGCGAAATTTTCCTCACCCCGTCTTCGTCACCGTTCGCGGTATTTTCGACCGGCGATTGTCTCTCCGCGATCTTTTTCACTTCGAGCGGAGACGCCCGCCCGTTTCTATCGTCTCTCGGACTTTTTTGGTGGGCAGCGTTGCATCGACATTTCGCCAAAGTTCCTTCGGGACTTCGGGCCCCTTTGCTCTCCTTGCGCTCTCGACTTCTGTTGCGCGGCTGTCCCGCGCGTTTCTCGCCGGAATCCACCCCGGAACGCATCCCCTTTTTAGATTCCAGGGCATTTTCGACGCTGCGCGTCGTCGCGCTGGGCGAGAAAAACCCCTTGAAACCGACGGTCGCGTCTTGTCTGAACAGCAAATTTTTCTGTATATTTTTTTGGTGATCGCGGTGGTTGTTTCCCTCCCTCGGAACCGAGTTCTTCTTGAACCCATGACGAATCGGGGACGACTTGACCACTTCAGGCTTGAAAACGTACTTGGTAGGACTTTTTGGTATCTTTATTATCTTCTCGGTTTGATCCTTACGGGGTGTCCTGCCAGGGTCGACCTGGATAGCGTCCATTATCTCTCTAAAGAGTTTTAAGGCCTGTTTTAGACCCTGTCCCAACCCCCCGAGGACCTTTGACCCAGTGGTCAATCAAACTCGCTAATTTCCATCCTCAACGATTATTGCGGTCGATCACTTCACCAATGTTTCAACAACCCTCTGACGAGCACGAAATACCTCATTCTCTAATTCAGTTACATTTTTCACCCAAAGATTTCTCGCGCTACTTTTGCCGATGAATAATTCGCACTTTATAGTCGATGTTGTACCCTGTTCACTCGCACTGATCATCATAGTCACTACATTTTTTCATCGAGGTAAAACTCTTTCGTTACATGCATTGGATGAACGCTCCGAGACTTGACTCTGATTCATATTATTCCGTGTATTCTATTTTCAAAGAACAAACATTTTCTAACGATTAGGAAATAAAGGTTTCTTTCAATTTCAAATTCTCCCTTCTATCTCGTCATTTTCGACTTTCGAATGCCAGAGATCTTCGCGTTTGTCGTTCTTTTTGGCGATATTTCGCCTTTTACACTCTCGGGAAATATACGACTAAAAAGCTCTCGGCATTCTGAAGGAATTACACATCCGTACACGGAGTCTCTCTACTTTTCTGGCGTGGTGTGGCGTGGGTGGGAAGTCTGAGCTATATACCAAAACTGATCTCTTTCTCTCTCTCTTTTATTCCACTGTCTAATACACGGTCCAGAAACAGGATAGGGGATAGCTCATACTTTTACCGGTTCGGTTCAATTTCTTTTTCTTTTCCTTTCTTATTCTCTATTTCCTTTTATTTTCTTTTCGACTCTTTATCCGTCACTACCTCCCTAGCAGTCCAAGTAAGTAGGTATGACATTCGCCAAATAAGAAAAAGACATCTATAATCCGATAAGGAATATTAGACGCAATAATTATCAATTTTACGTTAACTAAATTGGTTCCTTTTTTTTTTATTCCTTATCTTTTATATTCTCTAATTTCATTCTCTAACGTATAATTACTCGACTCGCCGATTAATCTAATATCTCCTCACGTAGCTTAAGTACGTATACCTCTATACGTAATTATATATTTATTTTACCGCCATTAATTTGATCGTTCTATCGCGTGTACAATTTTTTAGTTATTTTTCTTTTTCTTTTAATTCAGTTTTCATTTACTATATGTATATATATATATATATGTATATTTAGGGAAAGAGTATCAATCTCCTAATTTCTTTTTTGTTTTTTTTTCCTTCTTCAAAAATATCCTAGTTCCTCTAGCCGCGCCGCGACGCGCGTTGAAAATTAACCGATCCTCATCGACGGACAGATTTATCGTTTCAAGTTTCCGTCAAGATATTTATAGGGTGAGTTATTGTAACAGTAATATACAACATAGAAATTGACTAGCTCGAAAACAGGGTAATTTCTTTATCGTATAATTGAAGGAAACGGACTGCGAACGACCCCGAGAACAATTAATTATACCTCTAATCCGAGACTAGGAACTGTTTTCAACACGTGTTTTAGGAAAGTCAATAAATTATCGAAAAGAATCCCCAACGAGAGAGGGAAATAGAATTTTTCAAAATGTTCTTTATGAAATGATCTCCTCAACGATTACAGTCGCGGCTTATACTCATAAATTCCCCGCAGATGCACAAAACCGACTCCTCACTGAATTTCAATATTATTCGATATACAAGAGAATTTGAGATTGCGAAAAAAAAAAAATTTCAACGACGAAATAAACTGATTAAAAAAAAAAGTAAGTTCAAAATAAAGTTTCTGCACTTTTGTGATTATTTTTTTTCTCTTCTTTTTGTTTTTGCGAATTTTTACAATATATGTTCAATAATTTAACGCAATATTTTTCGCTCAGAATTTTGTAATGATAACAATAAGAAGAGAAAAAAGTAAAAAAAAAAAGTCAATAACTTTTGGTAAACTATAAACTATAATAACAATAACAACAATAATGATAATAATTTATGATTTTTATATATGTAATACATGTGTCTTTTAAACTCCGTTATTAATTAATCCATACATTTATTAATTATTATTGCATGTGCGTATGTATGTATATGTGTGTATACGTATGGTTGAAGCGCGCGCGACTAGCGGACAGACCTAAAAGGTACGCGACGACCTTACGGGACGCGGGCTGTCGGCGGACTGCGGTGATTCCTTCGAAAAGAGGCAAACACCTCGTGTACAGTGCGCGCGAGAGACGAGAGGCGAGAGGCGAGACGCGAGACGCGAGACGCGAGACATGAGCCGCGAGATCCACGATCCACGATCCACGACCCGCGACCCGCGCGCGCGAACGAACGAACGAACGCCCCGGTAGTCGCCAATTGCCATTCGCCGTTCACCAATCGCCAATTTCCCCTCTATTTTACGGTCTCCCGCGCGCCTCGATGATGCTAGATCCTTATTTATTTTACCGACTACTTTTGCCTCGTAAGCCTATTCTATTCCCAATTCTTGCAGGGAATAGTTACTCGAAGAAGGGAATGGTACAGATATTTCCTGTTATCGAAAGAAAGATAATTATTACCTCCGGTCTCCATAATTTGGCATTTTATTTTTCTCTCATTGTTTGTTTGTTTTTATTTTTGTATTATTTTTCTCCTCTCAGTAATTGTCCTTCCCTTCGAGTACAATCGGATATTCCCAAGTTTAATTACATTGCGATTTTTCCGTGCGAGAATATCCGGGCTTCATATTATTTCATATTATATATATAAACAAAAAACGTATACATATTATATATATCAAAACAGAAAACGTTTCTTCAATTTTTACCTGCGGTGTTTACTTTGCCACGTTTTTCCCTCCAAGTATTGTTTCAGACTCAATTTCACGGTCAATGCAAAGATTCATAATGTAACAGCCGTTAGCGTAAGAACTTCTAACCTCCGAAAGTCCCGGAATACATTATTATCAGTGACGCAGAGATGCAGCGCGGTTTTCGTTTCCCCGTCTACCCTTAAGGCCGGTAAATCAGGGCTTGCGTTGACGGGACCCTTGTAATTACAAAAGCTCAAGCTCACCGTTCTCTCCCGACGCGCGTTGGCTCGAGAATGATAGCGCGCGCTAGTAGAAATCGCGCCGCGGCCTAACCGCGAGGAATAATTATTTAGGGGGCCCTAATCGTAGCCAGGCTCTAGAACAACTCATAGATCCGATCCCCCGTCCCAAAAAGCTCGATTCTAACGAGAGGGACGTTTATTTGGCTTTAGACCACGTTTTAACTTATGGGAAAAGTCCGAGACTCAGAGCTTCTCATTCGAGAGTTGAAATATCACATTCGAGACATGTTTTCCTAAACTTTGAGGGAGAGAAAGTAGATGACTGATCCATAGACTAAATCTATGCAAAAATATCTAAAAAAATTTCCAACTACGTCTCAAAATTCCGTAAATAAAAAAGAACCGAGCGAATGAAATATTTCTTAAAAAAATTATTTTCAAGGGTAAATCGAAGTGCTTCTATTCGTTTCGCCCAGTTTAAACACGTTTGAAAACTGTTTGGGCCGATATTAGCCAGTCTTCCCATTCTTCCGATTTTTTTATTAATTTTATAAACTGTTCTGAAAGTTTCCTTCGATTTTACGTCTCTCCAATCCGCAAGTTCGGGTCGCAAAAACCATCAAACGAATCATAAAATCTTATATTCCTTCCTTTACACGGTTTTTTCATTAAAAAATTTCAATATTCGACCCTGTTCCCAATTATTCTTCGATTTACTCCGAACCCCAATTTACTTCCTGATTTCTGTTTTTATCTCACAAGCAAATGTCACGAATTACAAAAATCCTTTTTCTTTTACTACAAGATAAAAAATGAAAAAAATTATTACAGGACGAATAATTATTCAAAAGAATCGTAGACACATAGGTTCGATCTATAAACTTAATCATTGAATTGATTGATTATGGTAAGCTTAATGAATAAGTTGACGAAAAAAAGATGCGAGAGGCTGGTAAAACTTGGGAAATTGATTGTTCCTCGTTAAAAATCGTGTCCCACTACCCACGCTTTCCACAACTCAATAGAAAGGCTCATGCACGCGTGAGTTTCCTATAGTCGAGTATATGTATAGAGGTATGTGTATATTCACCTTCCCACACATCAAACTGACATAAATAAATGGGGAGCTATTAGGTGACAGTAATATGTATCCTGTCTAATAATACGGATAATATTTTCCAAAGTAAGGTGTAGCTGTAGAAAGAGAGAGACGAAAAAAAATTAAATGAAATAAAATAAAAAATGACGGGGTAGCAAAAATCGAAAAAGGGTGACGCAAAATGTGCTGCAGGAGATAAATCATCCCATCGTGCATAAATCAATGGGTACATATGTGTATGATATATGTGGTTGTTCACTAAAAGGAAGAGATATAGGTGTGTGGGTGGATATGGGTGTACATACATAGGATAGGTGCAAATATTGTCCGTACGTAATTTTTGGCCACACTACGTTATTTATTTCGGCGATATATTTCGTTAATTTGATCGTGAGAATGCGGAGGGAAATACCTTTCACGAATGGAATAAAGAATAGAAATGAAAATGCAAAACTGTGATAATTTGCTTGTCGCTTTGAATTATCGTTAATAAAATTTGTAATTTTTCTCGATATCGCGAGGAAGGAAACAAAGATATTCATTTCACGATCGTGAGATTCTGTGATAAATCGAGAATCGTAATTATTATCCACATATAATCACAAGATTGAAGACAGAAACAAGAAAAAAAAAAAAAATAAAAATATAAGAATGAGACTAAAAACGTGAAAAATGGAAAAATATTTCCTTTTTTTCTGTATTTCCGTATTATTTATTCATGTCCGAAGAACAGTATCGGTCTAGACTCTAGATGGTTAAAATCTACGATCAGCGGTCAGTCGGTGATGAAATTTCAAAAAATTTCAAAAAAGAGGGAGAGAGAGAGAGAGAGAGAGAGAGAGAGAGAGAGAGAGAAGCATAGAATAACCGAACGCAAAGAAATAAACAAAAAGGAATATTATATCAGTTTTCGTTGCATCATGGGAAACTTCTTTGTAAACCCTGAACAATAATTTATGTATTTATTTTCTGCTTAATAAAGTCGTTTCTTGGATTCTTATAGAAGAGGGAAAACTCCAGCTCTCGTATAATTACCTAATGCCTTGGAGAATGGAGACTACTGTATACTACGATAAAAGTTGGAGGAGGGTGGAACTAAAGATACGGGAGGATTAAGCTCGAAACGTTTCGCAAAAAAAAAATAAAAAAAAATAAAAAAAAAAAAGAAAAACAATATCATACATGTATGGATATTTTCACATTAGCCTATATAATATATCCCTTCTTTTGTCGGTCCTAAAGACTTTCACCGTATTCGTATTCTTGTTGAATAATTATTCGAGCGGTTTCGTATCTATATTCAGATTTATTGCGAAAAATGTCAATGCGCAAAATTTAATACACAAGAATTTTACAATCATCGATGCCTTGACCAAAAGTATCAAATTTTACTACCTAGACATTGAAAAACGAATAAAACATCCCGATACGTTGTGCCAAAACCAGCCAAGTAAATTTTTTTTATTTATTCATTTATTTTATTTTTTTTGAGAAACGAATTCTTACGCGATGTTCCGAATATTCTTAAATTTTTGTATACACTTTTTTCTGCTAGTAAAACAATATTTTTATATTCTGGATCATGATCTCTTTAAGTCTTTAACTATCGGACTTTATTTAGCAATCAACGAAGAAGGTTTTTGGGCATGTATTAGTTAATTCAAATATGTACTTTCCAAGGCTCTTCGTTGATCATTATGTTACGCTGGGCGGACTCGTCCTGTTTTCATTTCTCTCGCTTCTACATACAAAATATATGAATCTTTACGAGAAAATTTAAAGAATTGAAAGAGCTTTCTCGCCCTACCGGAAAAAATTTGGTTTTCAGCATTATTCGACCCGAAAAATTGTCGTTCAAATTATTTCTACCGTACTTAGAACATGTATGTATATCTTATTCAGACGGCTACACATATTCATACGCATATATGGGATGGGTGATTCCATTCTAACAGTGTTTATTAATGTCCTGCACTGTTTGCTCTCACTGGTCATCCATTAACAATCTATTCATAAAATTTTTGTATCGATACGATCCTCGTGAACATATTTCGTCGCTTCTTTCGTATAATATAACTTGCAGTCCGGAGAAAACTTACGGTTTAAATCACTTAAATGTCGGTACCGTGTCACGTCCATTTCTAGAATTTACCTATGAATTCATTATTCTCTTTATCGCAATAAATGATCCAAACTAATTAATCCATAAATCTGATTAATGTCGTAATACAATTCATAAATAAATTATAATACGATTCGTAATAATTTTTCTGAAGAATGTCCACCAAATTTATTTTATGTCAGTACCGTGGACGAACGAGTCGGTACCGTGGCACGGAAAATTTGAAATTTGATTCTCATTCTCGATATTTTGAAGCTGCAGCGAAATCCTCTCGGACTTTCACTTTTACAATAAAATCTAGAGTAATAATTTTAATTATAAAATCAAAATTTAATTATAGAATCGAAAAATGTTTAATCGAAAAAGTAACAGTTAGAACAGAATCACCGATATGCTGTAACGAGACACTAGTTTTTCAGCTACCTTTATAATCCGACAACTAGTTTCCTGTTTCCATACACAATATACATATATATACAGTATCAAATCTCGTCTCGATCGAAGGTTTCGTCGCGATTCGATCTCCTGTGGTTTTCGTATGGTCGGAGTGTATTAAATCGGCCTGGGTTAGATCTTAATTTAGAAAATTTTCAATAAAGCCCCTGAAATATAATTTATTCCATTCGCTTAATCAGGTCCTTCCGTTTAATCATCTAATCGTAAATTTATCGTCAACGAGCCTTCTTCATTCTCCTCCGGCAATGGGTACACGGGTATCGTTTACCTACTACCTTCTTACTCTTCCATCGTTCATTCCCCAACGAAAGGTAAACGCTTTCGAACGTTTGGCAAACGGAAGATAAACTCCAGGTTAATGGGCTCCGAATAAACGAGAAGAACAATTCAACTCCGCGAAATTACACCCTACATAATAAATGTGTCGTCGAGGGGAAACCGAAAAAAAACAAGAAAAAAATAAATAAATGATGCGATTTTATTTTGCCGAAAACTGATAATTGCGGCAACAAATTAAGATACACGTTAATTTTATTTCAATCAGTAAGATGTTTGATTGAGTGGAAAACTCAGCCAATTGAGATAATTGGAACTAATTTAATTTTTTTTTTGTTATTTTTTGTTATTTTTTTTTCAAGAACAAAGTGAGAATAATTTAAAGTAAGAAGTTATACTTTGAGAAAGCAGATGCAGACGTTCCGGGAATCGGATAGGAGAACGGTGTTCCTGGATAAGGTTCTTCCTTGTTCATCTCTGGAGAAAAGCCAGCTGGACATTCGCGCTGTACCTACTAGCTACACTCTACAATTTGCATATTAAAAAGACTTTATTCGATTGGATTCCCTCGAACGAGAATAGCAGTCTGCAGGTACGTTTTCACTCGCGTATATATATATCTAGGTAATATCGTAGATAAGCGTGTCTATCCAGTCGGGGAAAGATAAATAAAAAATGAAACGAAATTCGAGCAATTTTAATCAGCCAAAAAATTTTCGGTCGCGAAATAGTAGCTTATGCAACGAGGGCGTAAAGTTGTTCACGCCTCAGTAGAAAAGAATAGTTCGTACTTTACGCACACGGGTTTCAAAAAGAATAGTTCGGTCGATTATTCTTTCGCCTGTGTCGAGGGGAAGATCTTTTCGTGAATTTCGGAGGGTCTCCGAACCCCGAAGCATTGATTTTCGCGTTTAACATAGACATCGGGACCGCGTATGCCTCGTAGAACTCTGGCAATTCGATAAAGTCCAATAAGGTGGTTTGCAGAATGTGACAGGGTGCAGTTCGGCTCGCAAACCGATAAAGCGGGCGCTTTATCCGTCTTAAATCGCGAATTTCAGTTCTACTACAGCAGGAAAGGTTTCTCATTCCTCTCCAACTTTAAAAAGAAGGCACCGATTCTCGTACGCGGATATATATCGACGAAATGAGACCGCCGATCCAGTCCGGAATAAAATTTCATGCAAATTTCGTGCTTCGAACTAATCATTACCGACTTTTAATGCGATTCTGTATTTATATAGACACAGCGATCTTTATCAGCCTCGCTCGTCATGCGGGGCCGTCGATTCGACGATCCAATTTCGGAGCGAACCTAATGACAGAATTACATATGATTATAGACACTCGAGGTGGGCAACGGACGACGATAATTAGTTTCGGGTTTGACGATAAAAAATCACCAGAAATACGAGTAATAAATTAAACGATAATTTCCAACGATACCATAACGACCTCCCGCGCAGCTCAGCTCCCTTTATAGCCATCGAGCTACCCTCTGCAGCCAAGGAACGAAGAAGAAACGGGGGAATTACGGATGGGAGGAGAGCAATCAAACTATTTCCTAATTTTCACCAGATTTCGAATTCCAAAAATTCGTACGACTGATATCTTCGACATTTGAATCATTCGAATGTTTACATCTGATCCGCGATTTTGAATCTCGAATTTTGGACCTCAGACTCGGAATCAGCGACCCGGAAGACCGAGACAGACTTTCGTACGACTTGTTCTGGTCAAGTTATACGAAGATTAGTAACGCGATGTAAGATTCCGGGTTTTTAATCAAATGGAAACTGTTATTGTCGATCGAGGCACCCACTCAGACCTTAATGACGGGGCTTCTTCCGTTCCTTCGAAAGGTTGATTATTCGACGTCGTTCCGTGGACTTTTGCGTCGGGAGGTGGAAAGGAGCGATTTATTTCGGCACACCCTGATGTGCGCGTACCTCTTTACTTCCGCAATTTTTTATATTTTATTTTTTCAACCATCGCAAGAGAGTCAGAGGACCGCGAATAGCGTATTAAGTCGTCAGACATACGTACGTAGGCAGTAAGTATACGTATGATACAAACAGGTATTTTTTTTTTCACGTGAACACGATGTGGAGCAGAATTTCACGATGACTAACAATTATGTAAATTACCGAAAGATATATCTGCGGCAGTTTAACCGGAGTAAATTACCCTCGGGTTAACCATACGGGGTTTTTGCGTGTAATCTTCTTCTCTTTGAAATCATTTCGCGAATCTCAGTCATCCGGTTGTAGTATTTTTTATTTATTCTATTTTTCTCTTCATTTTATGTAAAAAAGAAGAAGAAGAAAACAGAAAACAGAAAAAAAATAAAATAAAATAGAATAAATAAAAAAATTCCTCTCAAAAAGATGAAAGGATTCGAATTCAAAGGAAACTTTTACACATACCGAGATATTCCGCTGTCGACAACTAATCATCGAGGTCACAAGTCGAGCTGGTAACCTAGCCAGAGCTCGTTCCTTCGTACCCAACATTCGATATTCATACATCGTCAGTTTTGAAAGTTAAAACTTTTCGGCTCCGTCGCTGATTAACGGTCTCTATACTCGCTTCTAGCAAAATTTCCAAAAGCCCCAGCCTCCTCCTCCTCCTCCTCCTCCTCCTCAAAAAAAAAAAAAAAAAAACCAACGACCATTCATCTCCAAATCTTTTCCCCTCATTTATCACATCGCGAATATGTTGTATGTATTAGGGTGGTTAAAAAAAGGCAAAAAAATTATTTTTTCTCTTCCAAACAAGTTCAAAAGTGTCATTTAGGTATAAAAATATGCCTGTTAAAATTTGAGCTCTAAATATTAATATTAAGAGGTGGCGCATCGCGAATTTCTATTTCCCATTTAAATAACATAATGGGAAAATTTGTTTCTGCTTCTTCTGATTTTTATAACTAGCTAACGATGCGTCATAGAGAAAATCTACAAACATATTTTCGTAGAGAATTAAATGCTCTACAAAAAAGGTCTCTTGCACTTTTTTGATAAACTTATTTTAGAAACTCATTTTTTGTCAGAAAGGTGGTTCTTTGAACTCGAATATCATTTGAATGGCTGAGTTTATCAAAAAAGTGTAGGGGACCTTTTTTGTAGAACATTCAATTCCCTACAAAAATATGCTTGTAGATTTTCTGTATGACGCATCGTTAGCTAGTTATAAAAATCAGAAGGAGCAAAAACCAATTTTCCCGTGTTATTTAAATGGGATATAGAAATTCGCGATGCGCCATCTCTTAATATTAATATTAAGAGCTCAAATTTTAACAGGCATATTTTTTACCTAAATGAAACTTTCGAACCTGTGTGGAAGAAAAAATTTTTTTTTTGTTTTTTTTTTTGAACCACCCTAATATGTAAATTACCTATTTGGTAATAATCTTTTTATTTTCTAATTTTTTTTGAACATCTCGTTCGAAATGTTGCATATATATCGTCCTGCGTGATCTTTACGTTTTCGGTTTTCACTCGAGGGGGTGAAAAACCGTTCTTCTAACTCGGGATCGGGGTGATTCCGACCCCGTTTTATCCCAGTCGGTCCAGTGAGCGAGGGGGTTGTTGATTTTTTATCCTATTCCTTGGTAGCCAGGTCCGTTGGTATAAGAAAGTTTAGGGAAGATCGCGGTTCGCCGCATCGCGGAACGAGACCGAGGCACGAGGGTGCAGGGGTTGGTAAATATATAGTGTAGCTTATTAAAGTTGTTATCTTATCGTGACAGAGCCCGCGACCTGTCCCTTGTCATTGTCGGGTGGACGCACCCCGTCAAAGCTTCGTCATCAGTCATTTCTGTCGTCTGTAGGCATAGAATCGTTCGCGATATTGCGAATCGATAAAAGCCTTTTTTTATGCTGATATTCGGGGCGCAGGGAGCCTATAAAAAATTTTCTCTTTTTTTTTGCTTCCCCCAAAAATCAAGGCCCGCGAATAATAACGAAGCAGAAAAGCTAATTTTGCTCCGGAATTTTTATTTTTTCCAAATTTTTTATTTTTTTATTACCATCGCGGTTCGTCGTATCTGTAGATTATTTTCTATCGGAGTAAATCCGGTGTGCAATTTCGTGCTCTTGCATCCGAAGTTACAACGCGAGGATCTGTAGTCTGGTCACGTCGCGTTGAAATTCAAGATTCCGCATATCGCTTTCTTGATCACTGTACTTCTACCTACGTATTCGCTACCCGCGGAACAACTACTTATTTTAAACTACGGGACTGACCGCGTTTCAAATTAATCTAGAAAAATAAATAGCGTAGCTACAGACTCTTAAATACGTTCCGTACCTAAATCCGACTCCTTTGTGCAAATTTACCAACATCAAAAAATTTCGCGATTCATTTTTCCCCCAGGATTCGATTTTCCGATTTTTTTAACTTTCCGTTTCGGAGGTAGGGAGCTTATTATAATCGCCCCGAAAATGAAAAGTCCATTTTTCACCAGATCTGAACGTTTTACGATCTAAAGAATCACGTCTGACCATTTTCAGACGGACATTTGAGTGTGTGTGGATTTGATCAATTTTTCGTCCCTCGATATCCCGAGAACGAATGAACGGATTGCATCCTTCCTTGTACCAATCGACGCGGTTTTTGCTGACTTAGAACTGATCAGATTTTGGATTTTATCGGTCCAGCAGTTTCCGAGTTATTCAAAGAATAAAATTTCCAAAAACAAAATTTCGATTAACGATATCTCGAGAACCGATCATCGGATTTTCATGATTCTAGTCTCGATCGATGCGATTTTCTCTAACTCAAATCTGGCCAAAATTTGGAATCAATCGATCCAGTGGTTCCCGTCTAAAACAAAGAAAACGAACTTTCCGCTCGTGGTGCATTTCTTTTTTTTTTCAATTGAGCTTTTCACTCATCGAGCGACATTCTCCGAGCCCGAAAATTAGCAACGAGAAGCTACCAGGGCTGGCCCATCGAGACCAAATATTCCCGAAACGGGTATTGCAGATACTTCTAAGATAACTGCACAAGTACGCAATATATCGCGTAGCTAAAAACGGGATATTTTTGCCTTATCTTCCGTAGAACAGAAACTTGCATCGTTCCTGATCGCGTGTAACGATGGACCGTATAGAACCGGGGGTCGTCGTTCGATGGTAAAAATTTAGCTGATCGTTTCCGCGATAAAAAAAAAAAAAAAAAAAAAACGTCCCGAAGAGCGCAGCGGGTATTTTCTGAAAATTTCCATCATCGTAAATGCGCGGTGATACTGGGTCACGGTAAACATTTTCTGAAAATAGTGAAAAACGGTATCGAAACGACGCCTTCACCGGGCGGAAAATAAATCATCTCCTGGTTTACGTATTTCAAAATTTTTTTCCGCGCTCCTGTTTATTTATTTTCGGCTAAAATTTATCTCTCTTTCCTCGCGCTACTCCCGAACTCGGAAATATCCGACCCGAATTAGTCTTCCCAGACAAATTTATAGATTGGATTGCTTCTAGTCGGCGAATTAGATCCGTCTGTTAAACTATGCCTACGCGGCCACAATTCATTTCGTTCAGATAAGTGAGCTTCTCGATCCGGTTGTTTTTCTACCGTGTAGCTCGACGGGCTCAAACCATCGTTTCGATCTTGAAGGATTTATGGCATGTACCTTGGCAGTTATTAGCTGATATATTAATAGTTGTGTATATATGTACCCGTGCCTACCCCTCGGTATATCATTTTTACGAACTAAACACGATACCCACAGATATAGGTACTCGCGGATCTCCGCAAGCCCTCCCTACGTTATAAAAGTCCGTTTCGTATATATGAAAGATAAATACAGCATAATATCAAGTTCTAAGAACATAGATACGCACCCACCACCAGCCAGTTGTAGATTTCGAAAAATTGATACACGGTCCAGATCCAAACTATCCCTCATATAACTTCGATATCGCAACATATCCGAGTCTCCGACTTGGACGAAAAATTTCATACCTCGGCGAGAAGGGATCGTGGAAAAATTTGCAACGTAGTTTTTCAAAGTAGAAGAATTAGGCTTCGATTTGCCTCCTTTCAAAATGTTCTGCGATTTTTCGGTCGGTTGCTATGAAGGTTTGAAAATTTAGTTATTTTTTTTTTGTCGATTTAGATATTCTTTTTTTGAGCGGTTGTAGTTCTTTGAGAAATGAACGTAGAAGCTTTTTCGAAAGAGGTATTCAAAGTGGAAAGTATGGGGTTTGATTATCCCCGTTGAAATTTTTTTTACGATTTTTCCCCGCTGAGATATTAAATTTTTTGTTCCTCGAGGAGGAAAGGATGAAGGAACTAAAATAAGGGATGATGGAAAAAATCTACTCGTCGTCGGATATATCCAGCTATTATTTTACGACTATATATTATTCATACGTCCCTCCACTGTTGCGAACCTTATATTCAACCTCCTGAGATATAATCAGCCTCGCAATTTTTACCCCATTCGCACCTTTTATCCAATTTCCTTCTTTTTTTTTTCGTTTGTTTTTTCCTTTATATTATTCTTCCTTTCTTTTGATTGGAATAAACCATCGGGGTAAAGGGTTATAAATTTATCCCCCGTTTCAGACAGCAGTCAATGCCGTATTCTCTCGGGGGACGGGGTGGATTCCTGGTCGAAATTATCAAGTATAAATTCAACCCCTAAGCAGAGAAGGAGAGAGTTTATGCGCAGTTATAAACAATAGGCCTCAAATATAGCCATGGATATAGGCATATATACATGGGAAGAAAAACGAACTATAATTCACGGTATAACAGCCAAAGGGGGAATTCCGTATTCCCAACGTTCTTGAATATCAACGTTTTTATCGCTAAAGAATAGATATTTTATTCACGTTGAATTATTCCATACATTAACGTATTTCCGCGGATAAAAATAGTGGCCGAAAAAAAAAATTCCTTTTCACCATCTATTAATTAATTAATCAATTAAATAATTTTTATTTTTTTTTTCCTCTATTCAAACTTAAACCCTGAATTAATAATTCTATTCAGACGCACGTATATGTAGCTCATTTCGCCACAATGATTTTGATCGAGCCTTTATTTTGAGTAGGAGCGTAAAAAATTTTTTTGAAACGCGGTGCGAAAAATTTGACTTTTCATGCCTGTTTCCCGTGCGCAAAGTGCCGTTTCTCGCCCTAGTGTGCAAAGTGATCACTTTTGCACACTAGTGCGAGAAACGGCACTTTGCGCACGCAAACCGCACGAAAGGTCGAGACCTTCGCACTGTTTCAAAAAATAGTATGAATCTGAGCTAAGAACGAATAAGGAATATGGGGATTTGTTGTTTTTATAAATGTAAAGATGCATGAAAGAAGAAAATAGAAGCGGAAGAAGAAGAAGAAGGAGAAGAAGAAGGCCTTTCCTTCCCTGATGAAAAAAAGGCGGGTAAATTTTCATGACTTGAATATTAATATTGACAACTGTTATTCTCTCCCCGATGCACTAAAGAGGTGTAATGATATTATTAAACCGTGCCAAGACTAAAAAGTAGAATTTATTTTTCCCCTATTTCGGCCATAATGCAGCCCCTCGAGCAGCCTTCGTGGGTTTTACCTCATATTTTGGTATTCTTTATATACCTACCTAGTGGTCGTCGGTGGCATAGCCGCTATAGACTGATGTATGCAGGTGACGACGCTGAGCTCCCTAGGGATCTCATATATAATTTTTTTATTTTTTTTATTTTCATCCCTCTAAGAACTAAGGGACGGTTTTCTTCTGCTCGCACTTTACACAGTCTAGACATACGGTAGCAAGGAAGGATTTTTATATCCTCAATATCTTGGCACGTTATTTAATTCCAATTCGACGAGAAGCTGATCCATGATCCTTACGGTTCATTTTTTGCGCGCGGGGGAATCTTTCTAAGAAAAAAAAAGATACTTTCAAACAACCTAATGCGATTTCCGTAGTTCACACCGTAGACATACCTGTCTAAAATATTTATGCAAAACTTGGTTTGCTTGGGATGATTAGTGCCGGAGTAATCTTGTACACATCAATCGATTACAGATTCGTCTATGAAAGCTGTAAAAGCTCACTAGTTGAATTATTTCAATACGTCGAGACGGCATTCGATAAACAAATAATCAATAAAGAAGATAATTTGAATTCAAATTTAATCCCAGCCTGAATCATTTCAAAATCCATGCCCAAACATACAAGGGTCCCAAAATTTGAATCCAAGGTTTATTTAGGCCCTCGATAGCCGAAAATTAATATCCTTTAACATACTTTCGAGGGCCATCAAAATTTCATGGGTAATTAATAAGCGAAGCTTTTATATTCGAGTGAGTATTATAGATATACATGAGGAATGCAAATGATTCTTTAGAAATTCTTTGGGTTTGGGTGTGACCAATCTTCGATCTCCTAGAGATTGATGCCCTTTGAATATATATATATACATGTATCTATGTATAAAGTATATGTACGAAGAATGCACAAAGCCTGCGGCTATAGTGCAGCCTATAATATTATATAAGAATCGATATACATACGTGGGTAAATGTGTGTATATTTAATATGTATATATATATTCGATACAAGGTATTCGATATCGAGAATTGATCCCATAGCAGTCTGCGTACTTTTACATCTATTTTTATTCCTTCTTAGAATCTATTAAGAGCTCGAGCCTATCTAACGTCGACGTATCTCATATGCTTCTCGTATCAAGCCGACGCTAATCTTATAGCCTCTTTATAATAGCTGCTTCTGAATACCTTCTAAGTCCGTCGACTAGGAGCGGGTGTAGTCAAATTCATACAATAACGAAATTGAGCTGAGCTCTATATTCAATCTCGAAGTAACTGATTATTCATTCTCTTCCTTCGAATTTTTAATTTACTCCAGAATTATATGATAATCAATAAAACATTTAGAGCCGTAAATAAGATTCAGCTACATATTTAAAGTGTCTTAGTGTCCTTGCTGATATAATTTATTCATTATTATTAATCATAACCGGAGATTAAGGCGAGTACTTAATACCCTTCGAGCCGAGTACATCGAAGGAAAACTTGCCGAAGGAACAAAATATCAGTTTCCTACCTTATCGACAGCTTCGGACTTATGTTACCGACGGTTTCCCGCTTATCGACTGGCGATAAGGTCGAGTCACTCGGTCGGTAATGTCGTTACACTGATACAGCGATTTAGATAATTACCTTAACATCATTAATTTTCAAATGGTAGAGTCAAAAGCTTTCTGCGATTTATAATATGTGCCTCACACGCAGCTCGGAATTTGATTATATTTAGTCAACAAATTTAAATAATCATATGCAAATAGGGAAAAAATTAAAGAAAGAAGGAGAGGAATGGAAAAACTGATCGCATTTAGAAAATTTGAAAATTTTCCGAACCAATTTTAAGGGCATCGAATATTTGGACTGTTTTGCTCGGACTATACGGTACCGGAGGTCAGAACTTGGTGGAAGCAACGTTCATTGCCTCCTGAAGTTTCTACCTCGGAATGTACGGCGTCTGGCAGTATATACGATGTGCGAAACTAGGTAAACCGAGAAATCTAAAGAGTCGAATTACGTTATGTTAAGGTAGACACGATAAAGTTTGCCAGAAGTTGGTCGGCCTCGACCAGCGGCATATAACTTTTCGCAAATCGAACTAGCCTCTAGTTCCGGTTTCGTATATATGTTGTATAAACGATTTTCACCCTTCGAAAGTGCAGAAAACTTTTCGTCTACATGATTTCATACACGGAACTTGAAATCAATTTTCGATTTTCACTCTGAAGAATTTGAAAAAAAAAATTCGGAATTTTTAATTACCTTACTTTTTTTTCACAAGCTGTATAATATCTGGTTATTGCAGTACATTTTTTTTTTTATCATTCGTTCCGCAATTATTCAAATTCAGGGAAAATCTGATTGGAAATTTTTTTTTTAAATAAATAAGAAACGAAATTCTTCTACACACTCACATAGTTTTCGATAAAATAAAATCGTCGAGTAATGACCCGATTCTCAAATTTCAAAAATCAGACGTTTTTTCACATCAGTTGAAAAATCGTGTGAAGGAAATAAGTTGAAGAAAAAAAAAAAAAAAATTGAAACAAATCTCGATTCTGTGATTTGCGAGTCTACATTTCAACGCGGAATCATACCCATCGAAAATTCATACTTCACCGAATAATCTATGAATTATGAACCTAGTCCAAATCTATGGAGACAGGACCGAACGAAATAGCTGAGGGGATTTAGGGGCATATACAAGCCTACCAAGGGGTGAAGATCAGCTTGTTTCGGGTTCCTCAGAGATCCGAGGGTGAGGTAATCCCACTTTTCCAATCCGACGAACTTAAGAAGAGAAGAAAAAAAAAAAAAAGAAAAAAACAAATACAACAATTTTAACACGATTTTTTCAATCAATTTTATCCGTGAAACTATTCTGAAAAAAATCTACAAATTTTGACGCTTTTTGAGTGTATAATTTATAGAGATTTTGCAGAAAATTTTTAGCCATTTTCAATTAAAGAAAATTTTAGAAAAACAGAAAACAAAAGATAATCAAAATCGTTTAGTTTTTTTTTTTTTCTAAATTCATCCCAATAATGAATAAATTCTGAAAATTTTCCGACAAACTCTCTCTCGAAAAAAAAAAGAAAAAAAAAAGAAACTACATAATTTTTAAATTTCCTTTTTCCGAATCTGAGAGAAGCTCTGAGAATTGTCTGACAATTTTCCGTAAAATCTTCACAATATGATACTCAGAAAGTGTTAAAATTTTTATAGAAATATTTTGTTGGAACAGATTGCGAGGAATGATTCAAAAATTTGTGTAACGTTTTTAGAGAATATTTAAAAATTAATTTCAAGAAGTGAAAAATGTTAAGAAAATAATCAGATACACATTTCCACGAGGGTGGTGACTTCTTAGCTAACGGTACTATTGAATCAGGGAAGAGATTTCTCTCGATGGTAAAGGAAGAAGAAAGTCTCATAAAAATACATGAGTTTACCAAAAGCGTATTTCTGGTTGATTTACACCCACCACAACCCACCCTCCCGCACCCCTCTAATATACGAAAGGCGTAAACAACGTACGCGGTGTTTAATTTGTCTCTGTCACCAAAATTTGTCACCCGTCAGCGGGGCGTCGCGTTGGGTCGCTGCGTCGCGTCGCGTCGCTTTCGCACATACATACGTATATACATACATAGATATACACATATGACGTGCGTGTACGTAACGTGAGGTAACTTATTCACGGGGGAGATCACGTTCGAAAGGTTCGGGCGTCGCCTACCTTACATCGCGGTGCGTGATGGTTAGGCATTTTCTTTATTTTTTCATTTATTTTTTTATTTTTGGGGTAAAGAGATCGCTTTTATTTTCCCGCAATAATAAATACCATAAATTATATTCGCTCGAGTGATATCCGCCGTCATCGCGCGTTCGGATCTCGGTTTTATACACCACCACCTCGTCGAGTGGGCGGCTTGAGATACGAAGAGATCAAGATTGCATACTCAATCGCGTTTTTTTTTTTTTTTTCTTCTTTCAAATCTTTTTCGCGAGGGATTTTCGACGAGAGAATAACTCGCGCCTTTTTCATCATCCTTATACATATACATATACAAATATATATCCTTGTTCGCGATTCTCATCTCGGACCACAATTTTTTTTTTTCTTCAGATCACGAAGCGGGTATATCGTATTAATGTTATACGGATTATACGTATCTACCATATACCGTAATAAGAAGAAAAAATAGAAATAAAAAAACAAATTTAACTCCGCGCCGTTGCGAAATAAATTTCGCGATTTCAATCGCCGAATCGAATTACAAAGTAGAGGAAAACAACGGACACTGGTAGCAGTCCGGAACAGATCAGCTACGATTTCGAAATAGACAAAAAAACTGGGGATAGAAATTTTTGAGATTCGCTATCCGGTCAAAAAGGTATAAAGAATAATTCGGATTTAGTTTTTTTTCTTCGGTTTTTATTTTCAATTTCTTTATATACTATATATATATATATAATTGATTCACGTGTCAGTTAACGTTTTAAAATATTAATGAAATTATCGAAGATCGAGTACCCACGTACGCCTATAGGCATATATTAAAGGCGTACGAGTAAATTGATGTTCAATTAAAATTTATCACGGTTAAATTGTGGGCTGAACGATTGCCTCCGGAAATAGAATCAGCTGGACTTTACTTGTCAGGCTATTTGACCGTTAAATGTAATTTACTAGCTTTCTAGGCATCTGCATCGAACGGCTGTCTAATCCAAATTATTATTTCTTGGTATCCTGTACTATATTTCTAGCATACCATATGTATACATATACTGTATACTAGGGTGCTTTTTTTTTTGAGACTATCTTTTTTTTTCGCTCCCGGCCTGAAATTTTGTTGGAAATGCTGAAAAAAAAATTCCCTCAAAATATAAGCCTTTAATATTAATATTAAGTAATATTTAATAATGAATAAAAAAATTAATTTATCTTTTTCTCTATTCGCAGCTTGATAAATAGATAACTATTGAAAAATTATCTAACAAGGAATAGAAAATCAACATTCTTTTAAATTTGACTCAATAATTCATTGAAATTTCATGTTGCAAAAAAGTAAAAGCTCAATATCTCGAGAAATATCGATCTTAGGGATTTGGTTCATAGGACTTTTTTTGTAGAAAATTAAATTTCCTACAAATCTCCTATTGAAATTTTTCCTGTAGGTTAAGCCATTAATAAAATAACAACGAAAATACAAGAAATTTCTACAAAATTTGACTTTAGTGACCTGTACTGCCTCACCAATGTGAGTTACAGTTAAGTCGCAATAGACACTTTTGTAGAGCGCTTAATGCTGAGTGATTTGAAAGTTTGGGCGATATAATAGCATAAAATGCCACCGAGTTATAGAATTTTGAAAAAAAAAAAAAATTTAATTTCCATTTAATTTAAATGAGAAATCATTTCACGTTCTGGGAGGGTACTTAATATTAATATTAAGGGCTTATATTTTGAGGGAATTTTGTTTTTAGCATTTCCTACAAAATATCACGCCGGGAGCGAAAAAAAAAATAGTCCCAAAAAAAGCACCCTAGTCTAGATACATAAGATGTTATAGATATAGTTGCGCGTTGCACAATCGCATCTAAGCTCCGATATTCGCAAGTGATTTTGACTGTATAATTAAACGCGATGGATGAAAACCAGATATTGGATTTAAGAGAATATCTATATACGTATAATACTATATGCTGATTCAATCGTTCCCTTTTTTTTTTTCTTTTATTCTTTCTCCCCGATTACGCTGCAGCAACTGCATCCTAATATTCCACGTTACGTATACCGCAGTCAGACAAGAAACTATATAAAATTCAATTTTCGCCTATAAAAAATAAGATCCATCCACTTTTCAATTTAATCAAAAATAACCAACTTTTCGATCGATACAAACATCGTATCAGAATTTGACTAATTTCAGCAAAACTTTCCGCAAACGTCTAAAGAATTTTCATCGAAATCTCGCCGATCTTTTATTCAAACCTTGTCAAATTATTTTTGTATTTTTTTTTTGTTTTTCAGATCGAATTTGGTTTCGTCGACGCACGTAGAGCGATAGCTGTAATCGCGAGAAGAGAAGTGGGTACAGATACGTCATGGAAGCATCTTGTAGGCTGTTTTTTTTTTTTTTTTTTTCTTTGGATATTTTTTTCATATATATCCGAGTGTCAGATTGCCGGCGAGTTAATTTGATTAGGGTTCGATCCATCTCATAGTCTGGCTGATTGATCGACCGGGCCCTCCGTGGCACCCTAATGGACTGCCTCGGTGGTGTGGCGGGAAAAAAAACCTGTCATGTTTTATAATTAAGCCTCCTCCGCAACCCACTTTCATCGAACGACGATAATATATTCGCTAACGTATTATCTGCCCACGGGAATCTACGGTTTTCACCATAAATTAACGCGGTTCTAGGTATAACTCGCGATTGACGGGTATTCGCTCTGCGATTCGATCTCGTCGGTGATTAAAAGGTCAGAAATCCCTCTTCTCGCGTTGACGATGAAACGAAGATGAAAAGGATCGTTAATTGGTTTAGAAGCGTCAATTTTTCATCCAAAGGATACGAAAATAGATATATATTTTTTTTTTTTTGATATAGATAGGGATAAAAGAACGAAGAACGACGTGTTGCGGGTTTGGCGAAATTGGCAAAAAACTATTTCCGTTATTCTTATCTACTCAGAAAATTTTCATCATCTAATATAACCGCTTACGTGACGTATTTCGACGGAGTTTATAACGCGAAAAAACTCTCGTATATCTTTAGGAAAAGAAGCGAACGCCGTTCGCGTAAATACTATAAAAGTTTTGCTAAATTTGACCGAACTTAAAATTTTTTGTCAGACTATATCTCGAGAACGAATAAGCAGATTTCATCCCACTTGGTATCCATCGATGCGGTTCTTCCCAACTTAGAACTGATCAAATTTTGGATTTTGTCGGTTGGGTAGTTTCCGAGTTATTTGAAGGTCAACATTTTCGAAACGGAAAATTTCGATCGACGATATCTCGACAACCGAGCAATGGATTTTTGTGATTCTGGTCTCAATCGTGAAAAAATTCCTTCAATTCAAATCTGGCTATATTTTACAATCGACCCATCCATCACTCTTCGTGTCGTGAAGAAACAAACTTCCAATCAAACTTCTCACCATTTTACGAGCTCCAAAAATTCGAACGGGAACTTCTAGGCCCGGTCCATCGAAATCGACCGACTCACACGTCCGTTCAGATTCCATTGAGCAATCTACTACATTTCTAACGTACTTTAATGACGTTAATTATTTATCAATCATAATCAGATCGTGTGTACCAATTTTCTCATCACTGTCCCTACGTACACATACGTGTACATGAAAGTCTGACGGTAGCACACAGGATTCCCTTTTAAGGAGGTGTATCTTAAGATGGGGACCGTAGTTGATCGACAGTCGAGAGGAACAAATCATCCGAAATTTCAAGGCCGATTCTAATTATTGGTTCAACGTTTTATAACCACGTGGAAAAAGCTGGTCGTCCGTCAAAAGCTGCGGCTACTTCACTCGGTCCCTGTTCCTGGAGGGTCGATGAATTCCGAGAGAATTCCTCAGGGTATATCTGTACACCTTGTTCCCCGCTGGCACAATGGAAACGCTGGGACGAGACAATAATCTCTCTCATACATAAGCCAAGGAACAAGAAACAGGAAAGAGGAACTCACCGTGAATCAAGTAAAACGGGAGAAACCCGGCGATAAGTTGCCAAGAGGGTCTAGCGCGGCGTTTTGAAAAAGAATTTCTTGCTTTTTTCGCGTCAAAGAAAATCTGTTTTTCTATTTTTTTATTTTTATATTTTTGTTTCTAGGAAAAATCGTGGAGAAAATTCAATCCGCGGGAGAAAATTTTTCGAATTTTTATTCCGCCGAATTTATTCATCAAGTTTTTTGCCACCGAACTAAACGTTTCGAAGAGGAAACTTGAGGCCTTCCAATTTCGTATTCAGAGTAGCTTGAGACCCTTTTTTTCGAAGTTATATGAGTCGGAAAGAATGGGAAAACGATAAGTCGCTACAGGCATTTGATATCTCCGATATTTTTCGGGGTGAAGTAAAAACGGAGTTCTTACGCCGTTTCCCGTTTTTTGGGAACGCCGCGGAGGCTACGCGTCTCTACGAAATAGGGCAGAAACTAATCATGCGAGTCCAGCTTATGGCTGAGCCAATTCTGCGCCAGGTGTTTCGTAGATTTAAGTTTTCACGAAAGTTTCGGCGATATTGGTGGTCCGGTACTGGCCCTTGAGTTTGGGAAGGACTTTCGTCCATGTCCCTACTTGTTACGCATCGGTGAAACACGCGTTTTTATATCCTCGCAGAATCTTGGGCGGGGGTGTAATATCCGCTGTTGACCCTCTTCAGAGTAATATCTATATTGGTGGAAAAAACCGCGGGATACATGCTCGGAAATATCGCGTATTTTAATACGAAATTTTTACGAACTTCTTGATCCTTTTCAAATATTTTCAACGATAAGGAAGAATAGGATCGTAAAAAGAGAAAATAAATAAAAAGAGAACACAAAATCTTGTTTAAAAAGCCGAGCTTCGGATATACGTATTCAAGTGCGTTATATGGATACACGTATAAAAAGATTACGCGTTTATTGATCTCCTTCGTATAGCAGAAAGATTCAAGAATCGTCCTCCATCGATTCGTTGAGATAAAATAAGGTAAAGAGGAACGAGTTGAAATTAGAATTGTGTAATTGAATCGAGAGCTACTTACACCCTTACGTTCGAAGAAGATTTGGTAAATATCGAAAGAGTCGGGAGCTTACCTGAAACAGAAGAGAAATACGAGAATTTTATTAATTTTGCGAATAAAATTCGAACGAAACGAGGAGCCCTCCTTGGAAATAATTTTTTTCAAATCACCGGTACGCTTTGAAAAAAATATTACATCGTTTCGGCCGATCGGTTTCGTTTTGGGAATCGATTAGCAATTATTTGGGATTTTACGGACTTCGCCGCGCGTGGATCGAGTCCGCCAGAGAAAAAGTGGCACGGCTCGCATCGTTCGTCGAAACCTTTTTGAAATTTTGGAGGGAATATTCCAAAACGACGTCATTTCGTGGCAAACCGATAATACATGAAGAGACACTTTTTTCTCCGAACGTTTACAAAGCAAAAAAAAAAAAGAAAATGGCTCAAGATCAAAAAATTGCTCCGAAATTACATCGATGGAGAATATTTCCTAAAAATTTTGCGAAGTTTTGATAAAAGACGCGACCCGTTACCGCTTATACGACAACGAATTTTTTTTAAGTGCGATCAATCTGTGCAAGGCAAAGTCAAAAAAAATTTGAAACAATTTCTAATCGTGTCTTTCGGGTTCGAAAAATATGGGTCAATGGAATTTCGCTTCAATTTATTTTTCAATTGGAAGAATTCGCTTTTCTTTACTGGCGTTTCGTACTATGATCATAAATATATATGAACGTATGTAAGTTACAGACGTATATCGGTGGTTCTGTTCTAACTGTTACTTGTTTGATTAAACATTTTTTGATTCTATAATCAAATTTTTTTGATTTTTTAACGCATATTATTATTCTATTTTATTGTGAAAATGAAAGTCCGAGAGGATTTCGCTACGACTTCAAAATATCGAGAATGAGAATCAAATTTCAAATTTTCCGTGCCACGGTACCGACTCATTCGTCCACGGTACTGACATAAAATAAATTTGGTAGACATTCTTCAGAAAAATTATTACGAATCGTATTATAATTTATTTATGAATTGTATTATGACATTAATCAGATTTATGGATTAATTAGTTTGGAACATTTATCGCGACAAAGAGAATAATGAATTCACAGGTAAATTCTAGAAATGGACGTCACGGTAGTGACATTCAAGTGATTTAAACCGTAAGTTCTCTCCGGACTGCAATTTATATTATACGAAAGAAGCGATGAAATATGTTCACGAGGATCGTATCGATACAAAAATTTTATGAATAGATTGTTAATGGATGACCAGTGAGAGCAAAGAGTACAGGACATTAATAAACACTGTTAGAATGGAATCACCCATATATATGTACGTATGTAAACTAGACACGTATGTTTGCATATGTATGTACATTGTACATACGTAAAATACATGCATGTCGAACCTGTCCCTTCAAATTCGTATCTTTGGTTGTATACATATATTATGAGTTTGCGTTACGCGAAGAAGATGTCTAGTGAATTCGTCGGGCATCGTCTCTCTCCAATCTCCTTCAATATGCGCGTACGTATAATACGAAGCTACTAATTTACATAATTGAGGAAGTTGAAGGGGTCGACTTGCCCCAGTAGACATATACATCCCCCTCTACACAAACTTCGCGTAGATATCTGATACAACGAAAGGCGAAGGTACACAGCGCGAGATTTGAACGGCAACAGTTTTATTGGAGTTTTGAATACCCCGCCTTTACACAAACCGCAACACGGGGATGAAATAAGGATTAAACTTAACCAATTAAACTTCTCATTTGAACCGAAGGATTGACCGTTATTTCAGCATCGTATATCTTCGCTCTTATCATCCTCAGACGAGTTCTTCGCATTCCCGTTTCGTGGTCTTTGTTTACAATTTTTGAAGAAAAATTTTCATCGAAAAAATAAAAATCTCGAAAGGGTTCTCTGGGTTTTTCTTGATCCCAGAGATTTTCCCGAAGATTATTTATTCCCCCCCACACGGGGTGAAAAATTTTATGAATTTCGTATAAGCGTCGCGAAGTTTTTATCATCGACGATCTTCGGGGTGAAAGAGACGTTCCACGTTAATCTTCGCCTTATTTAAACGGCTGATTAATCCGTGGGAAAATACGATGCAGGATGGTTGATTGAGAGACGAAAGCGTCGAGGGAATGAAAAGACAAATTTTACGCGCCTCAGTGTACTTTTGCTACTTTTTATTCCCGCGTGAAAGGAGAGGGACGTAAATTGACGCGTCCCTTTGGCGAATGCCTGAAAGTACGGAAATAGAGTGAGGAATATCCGCGTGTACGTATGTCGTAAGTCGAGGTGTACGGAGGGAAATATTTTGCGAAAAATAAATGCGAAAATTTATTTTTAACGACCTCGTGTTATATGACTCTGGAATTTTCGGCGACCTGGGTGATCGCGGTTCTACTAATGCATCAACTTCCGGTTACTGACTATTTCCGGCCCATAAATTACACGGGGCTCAGAGATCTCGCTGCACCTCGGATAAAATAATATATATATATCAGGGTGCTCCAAAAAAAAAAAGTTTTTTTCCTATCATCTCAAAAGTGTATAAAAAAAATTCTCCCACAAGGACAGCTCGATATTTGGATTCTACGTGACGCTCGACGGTTTTCCATTTTCCCATATAAATAACACGTAAAAAAAATTTTTTTTCTTGTATTTTTCGAATAAAGCTACTAAAAATTTTTTTCTACAATTTTGATGGATATATTCTTGTGGGAAATTGACTTGTCCACAAAAAAGCTCTGATATGATTTTCTCGTAAACCTAACGGGTAAAACGTTATCAGACTTTGAATACTCGCAACCAAGTGGATATAGTTTGAATTTTTTTTATTTCCAAAAAGAAATTCGACTGCGATATGAGCTAGTATTGAGACTTATATGTCTCTTTTTAACCACTGAGTAATTATTCGCAGTGTAAAAACAATATAAATCATACAGTAACATCCGGTGAAATACAAAATGCGTTCTAAAATCATATACGGTTAGAGTTAACTTGGTTGCGAGTATTAAAAGTCTGATAACGTTTTACCCGTTAGGTTTACAAGAAAATCATTTCAGAGCTTTTTTGTAGACAATTTAATTTCCTACAAGAATATATCCGTCAGAATTGTAAAAAAAAGATTTTTAGTAGTTTTATTTGAAAAATACAAAAAAATAATTTTTTTTACGTGTTATTTATATGGGAAAACGGGAATCCCTTGAGCGTCACGTAGAATCAAAATATCGAGCTGCCCTTGTGGGAGAATTTTTTTTAAACCTACTAGAAACTTTTGGGATGATAGGACTTGAAAGAAAAAAAAAAAAAATGTTTTTTTGGAGCACCCTAATATATATGAATAATCTTTCCGTACGACGTGACGAAAAAAAGTTATCCTTTTTCAATCTTTCGATTATTCAAAACATTCCTCTCATTCACCCCAGTCGTTAGATTTCTTTTTCCCTGTGCGAATCACGAGTCCCAGTTCTTCACCGATGGATAGATAGACTTCCCACCTATTTTCACAGATCCGTATTTCCCTCCTTTCATCAACGGGAGATCCCATGATCCTATTAGCTTTTCCAATCGCTAGGTTCTCCGTTTTTCTTTTCTATTCAATTCCTCTTTCTTTATTTCGTATCTTTTGATTGAAATATCGACAGAAAAACCGTTTCTGAGTTGAAGATATTTTGTTTTCCTCCTTCTTTTTTTTTTCGAATTTGGTGAATTTCTGTTCGGATTCCTCTCGCCTCTGCGGTTTAGAAGTCACGTGTAATTTATCGCGCCCCTTATAGAAAGAGGAGCGAGTAAGAGATAATCGTCCGTTATGCGGAGGAAATAAAAAGCGAAGAAGAGACGCATTAAAGGATCTTGTATTTTGTTTGGCCTCGTTTCCTCCCGCGTTATTGCCTCAGGTTTTCCTCCATTCGAAACTCGAAAACCGACTTCCGCGCAGTGTTGGGCAGCAGCAAATTACATGGTGTAATTAATTACATTTCCATTACAAATTACAGCTGTAATTTGTAATTGAAAAAAAATCAATTACTAATTACAATTGTAATTTATAATTGAACCGAAATCCATTACCCATTACAATTGTAATTTGTAATTGAACCGAAATCCATTACCCATTACAATTGTAATTTGTAATTGAACCGAAATCCATTACCCATTACAATTGTAATTTGTAATTGAACCGAAATCCATTACCCATTACAATTGTAATTTGTAATTGAACCGAAATCCATTACCCATTACAATTGTAATTTGTAATTGAACCGAAATCCATTACCCATTACAATTGTAATTTGTAATTGAACCGAAATCCATTACCCATTACAATTGTAATTTGTAATTGAACCGAAATCCATTACCCATTACAATTGTAATTTGTAATTGAACCGAAATCCATTACCCATTACATTTGTAATTTGTAATTGAACCGAAATCCATTACCCATTACATTTGTAATTTGTAATTGAACCGAAATCCATTACCCATTACATTTGTAATTTGTAATTGAACCGAAATCCATTACCCATTACATTTGTAATTTGTAATTGAACCGAAATCCATTACCCATTACAATTGTAATTTGTAATTGAACCGAAATCCATTACCCATTACAATTGTAATTTGTAATTGAACCGAAATCCATTACCCATTACATTTGTAATTTGTAATTGAACCGAAATCCATTACCCATTACAATTGTAATTTGTAATTGAACCGAAATCCATTACCCATTACAATTGTAATTTGTAATTGAACCGAAATCCACTACCCATTACATTTGTAATTTGTAATTGAACCGAAATCCATTACCCATTACATTTGTAATTTGTAATTGAACCGAAATCCATTACCCATTACAATTGTAATTTGTAATTGAACCGAAATCTATTACCCATTACAATAGTAATTTGTAATTAAACCGGAATTCATTAACCATTACAATTGTAATTTGTAATTAAGAGGAAATTTAATAACCATTACAATTTTAAACTGTAATTAAACTGAAATCCATCAGCCATTACAATTTAAAAATGTAATTAGACCGAAATCCAGCAACCATTACAATTTTTAATTGTAATTAAACCGAAATTCATTAACTATTACAATTAATAATCGTCATTTTGAAAGATCCGATGAGCATTTTTAGGTATACTTGAACTCTCTTTTTATTTAGGTGTTTTTCAAATCAAGAACAGATTCATACCTATGAATTTTAATTTATTACAAATTTTAATTACAAATTTTTACATACCTTTAATTACAAATTACTATTGTAATGGGTAATAGATTTCGGTTCAATTACAAATTACAATTGTAATGGGTAATGGATTTCGGTTTAATTACAAATTACAATTGTAATGGTTAATGGATTTCGGTTTAATTACAAATTACAATTGTAATTTGTAATTTGTAATTAATTAATTACAAATTCGCCCAACACTGCTTCCGCGACAGTTTGATCAGTTTTATAGTGTCGGGATTTTCGCTCGACTCGGTTTTCCCGAAAATCGCGAGATTTTTCCGCGTCTCCCTTATTTTTTTTCTCTGGGTACCAAAAATTCGGAAAAATTTGTGTCTTTTGATTTTTTACACGCGTTTTTTATCGACTCACAAATACGAATTCCCTGCAATATGGGAAACGTAGAAAGTAAGAATTTTTTCCATCGTGGATAGAATTTTTTTATTGAATAAGTTTTACGTGACTTCAGGAAAGCATAGAGGATGCGATATTCCGGATTGCGAAGCAACGCGGATGCAGCGAGCAGCTCGACTTCCATTTTACAAGAAAAGTTCTCTGCATCGAACTTGATAAAATGACGAAGCTGATTATACGCCCGCGTTGCATCCGCGAGTAATAAAATTCCGTTTTTATTAAATTTTTATATTTTCCAGGGGAAATCATCGCGAAAGAAAAACGGGCGTATCGACGAAACGTGAAAAAGAAACGTTGACGCGATCCGCAGCAAAAGAAGATAATAATAAATTGGCCGAAGAATCTGAGACAGAGAATACCGAATGGATCGGAGGTCAACTTCCATAAAGGGGATTCGAATAATGGCGAAACGTTCTCCAGAGCCATTCTCCGATCTCAGGAATCTAATTGGACGTCAAATACTGATTGATTTATCCGACATATTTACTTCTTGCAATACACTTTTTAGGTCAGTTGATAGCCGAGCCAACAAACGGTGAAAATTGCTTAACCGTCGTTTAATTATCATCCTCTCTCTTCCTTCTCGATATTTAAAGTTGGGGAGGAAACATTGCGTTTTGATACTTTGTACGTGATTACACAAAAACTATCACTGCTGCAGAGTTTAAACTCGATACACTTGTTCAATGCACATTTGAGCACCGCGTGAACTACGTGTATCGAAATCGGAAGAGAAATTTTTGCGATAGACGCAGAAATGAGATTGGAAAACGCGATGATTATAAAAATGAGGTGAATCGTTAGAAAATAATATACTTTCGATGAATTTAATGCAATTTCCGTAGTTCACACCGTAGATATACCTGTCTAAAATATTCAGGTAAAATTTGGTTTATTTCAGATGATTAGTGCCAGAGTAATCGTGTACGAAACAATCGATTGCAGGCTCGTCTATGAACGCTGTAAAAGCTCACTAGTTGAATTATTTCAATACGTCGAAACGGCATTCGATGGACAAGTAATCGATACAAAAGATAATTCGAATCCGAATTTAATCCCAGCTTGAATAATTTCGCAATCCATTTCCAAACGTAGAAAGCTCAAAAATTTGAAGTAAAATTTGAAACGGGAGTCAAAGAGATTTCGGAATTATTTTCCATATTTTCTCGATCATTTTTTGAGTTTTTTTAATCGTTTGATCGCCCCGCGTAGTACGAGCAATGCTTATTTATATTATTTGCACAATGTCCTAACGAGATGAATTAGCATAACACTGGATCAGAAAGCGGTCGCGATTAATCTGCAGCAGGTAGGTAGGGATATTTACTTCAAAGAGATTTACATCAGCATGTAGAATTTTTATAGCGGTATTAAATAAACCCCGCTCTAGAGTGGAGCTGTATGTCTCACGTATGACTGACGATAAGACTTTAGAGTTCTCTGCTTGAAGGCACGAAAAATACCTCACGTGCAATTTGCATGCGGTTCAGGTCGTTGCACGCGAAATATTCTCCACCGTTGTCTTGTCAGATGATATATCATATCTACGTCAGCCTAAATTATATTTTATAAACTTCGCTTCGCTATCGATTATATCTTTCACTATATATTTAATATTTATACACGTACAGAGAGATTCTTCGACCTGCGAACTTTATGCCATTATCCTTATCGCAATTACTCGTCTAGCAAATTTCATCACGCTAACATCTTTTCGCTGCAGAAATATATCACCACATATATCACTCTGTTTTATCTCGTTTTATTGATAATTGAGAATAAAATCTCCGAAAGGTGTTAAAAAATTGCGAATTTTAAACAAAAGAGTGAGAAATCCTCAAAGGGTTATAAATATATCGACAATTATTTCAGAATCTATAATTCTAGGAGATTGTAAAAATTTGAACACTTTACTATAGTATTATCAAAAAAATTTCGGAAAATTTTCAGACCTTTCCTTTCGCCAATATTTGAAAATGAAAAAATGGAAAATTTTCGTAGATTTGCCAGAGTTTGTGCAAATATCGGTGAAACGAAATCTTCGAAAAAATTCTGCAAAATCTCTGATAATGTTCGGTAGGTCTTCGAGTGTCGAGAATTTTTTTCGGAATACTTTCCGCAGAGATAATCGCAGCTTACGGGGTTTTCTTTCGCAGATTTTTCTAGTTTTTTTCTTTGTTTTTTCAAAGTTGTTCAAAAATTTCTACGAGGATAACAAGAGACGTATTTTCACCAGGTAGAAGAGCGAAAATTTGTCGAAGTGATACTTTTACTCCTGCAAAAGATAACCGCTTTCCGAAGTAATCGTCTACCCCAGATTCCAGGATTTTATAAGATTGGGGGATTTCAAATATTTCACAGCACTCATAAAGGTTTAAAAAAATTTCTCAAAATGGGTCAGAAATTTACGTGGAATTTCGTCGAGGTCCTATCGATGTGATTCAGGTCTTACGAACGCTTCTCAAAGATTTCCAAGATTTTCAAGATTTCATTCGGACTTCAAAGATTCCATAACTCCGATTCTAAATGTAATTAATTCAATTCAATTAACGTCATTGCGGATTATCTTCATCGAATTATAATCTCTCGAGGACCATATCTTCCCAGTTTATATTTTTCGTTCGAAATTGATAGCGAGATTTCGCCTCGTATTCGGAGCATTTCAATAAAAGACTAAAAACTGATTAATTAATCCAAAGCCTAGGATTTCCCTATTTCACGAATCCCAGAATATTCCTCAGAGAGAATTTCGAGAGCAGTTAACCCCGCGCATGTGTATGTATATAGACATACCCCTAGGCTGTGTAAATCTTCCAAAGTGGACCACGAACGAAAGGGAATAGGTAATTAAACCTGAGCGTAATTCGCGCGCGGATTTCGAGCTACCCCACATCTTTCGTTTCGCTTACTTTTATGCTACCTGTTGCCACCCGCGGAATAAATTCCGCACCCGATTCGAAACACTTTTCAAGCTAAAGTATCCCTGTTCAAACGCTAAACCCCACGGAGCCTCGATTTGTATCACAAGGCAATTAAAACCCTCCAACTTTTTGGGAAAACGAATTCACCCCTTCCTCCGCGTTTTATACCTGTTGCTGCACATCGCTGACGGAATTCAAAGGAACCTCTTCAACCCCTGAATTATCTGACGCTTCAGATTGGAATTTGAAATGGTTACAAAAATTAAAAAAAAATTGTCGTCATTTTTAACGAAATGACTAATCACCCGAATTCTGGCTCTAGGGTTAAATTGCAGCAGCTTCACTCTCGTCAAATTCTACATGGCTGATAGCTATGTCTCTATATCTCAATTTCCGTGGTCTGAAATTCTGGGATCAATTTATTCCCGCAAGTCGTAAGTTGGTTTCTTTGTCAAGTCGACAATTCCGGCGCTTTTGATCACCGAGATGATAGGTTCGCGATATCGAAGAGTCAGCACGATCCTCTGACAGAATTCCCTTCCGTCTCATCTTCCTCGAAGCTTTTTCACCCCGCGATGCGAAGATTTCCGAAAGAAATTCGACCATTTTCGAAATCTTGTCTGGGAGGGATTTCGGCGGAGTAAAAAGCAGCCTTCTTATATTCGGTACGAGGGAAACACGAACGCTCTTAATTACCATTCTTGTTTAGAATAATAATTAACCCGGACGATGAATTAATGATGAAAAAATAATTTGCTAATGAGGTCCGGGTTTCGTTTTATGAAATTTCATCGCTGCGGTTACGATAAGCCAACCACGTCTACTACGGAGTAGAATTTATATCAAACAACCCCTCAGTTTTCAGCCCTCGTTTCAAGCCTCATTGTAAATAAGTATACTTACTTATACAAGGCTTTCCAACCCACGTGGCTGATTAATCGTCGAATGCTAATTCAGGGACGCCCAGGTCCAATCAGTTCGTAGTTCATCGTGATATCGACCCGGTTCTTCGCCCCCGCACATATTAGACTTATCAACCATATATCCGAGGCTGAACAAACCCTGCATACAACTAAGTTAAACAGGCTGCTTTTTCGGCTAGGGTTGAACCCCGGAGCGGGGATGATTCGGAAGTTAGGGAACTTCGGAAGGCTTACGTCTCTCGGAATCTCGGTAAAATTGACTCGCGAATTTTCGTCGCTGATTACTCGGTTTGTTAATCTCATTTGTATGAGATAAAAGTTCGAGAATCGTCCTTCGTCAAATCGTTAAGATGAAATAAAGTGAGAAGGAACGAGTTGAAATTAAAATTGTGTAATTGAATCGAGAGCTACTTACACCCTTAAGTTCGAAGAAGATTTGGTAAATATCGAGAGAGTCGGGAGCTTGCCTGAACCGGATGAGAAATATGAGAATTTTATTAATTTCGCGAATAAAATTCGAACGAAACGAAGAGCCCTCCTTGGAAATAATTTTTTTCGAATCACTGGTACGCTTTGAAAAAATATTCCATCGTTTCGGCCGATCAGTTTCGTTTTGGGAATCGATTAGAAATTATTTGGGATTTTACGGACTTCGCCGCGCGTGGATCGAGTCCGCCAGAGAAACAGTGGCACGGCTCGCATCGTTCGTCGAAACCTTTTTGAAATTTTGGAGGGAATATTCTGAAACGACGTCATTTCGTGGCAAACCGATAATACATGAAAAGACACTTTTTTCCCCGAACGTTTACAAAGCAAAAAAAAAAAAGAAAATGGCTCAAGATCAAAAAATTGCCCCGAAATTACATAGATGGAGAATATTTCCTAAAAATTTTGCGAAGTTTCGATAAAAGACGCGACCCGTTACCGCTTATACGACAACGAATTTTTTTTAAGTGCGATCAATCTGTGCAAGGCAAAGTCAAAAAAAATTTGAAACAATTTCTAATCGTGTCTTTCGGGTTCGAAAAATATGGGTCAATGGAATTTCGCTTCAATTTATTTTGCAATTGGAAGAATCCGCTTTTCTTCACTCGCGTGCCGTACTATGATCATAAATAGATATGAACGTATGTAAGTTACAGACGTATATCGGGGGTTCTGTTGAGACTGTTACTTTTTTGATTAAACATTTTTTGATTCCATAATCAAACTTTTTAAATTTTTTAACGCATGTTATTACTCTATTTTATTGTAAAAATGAAAGTCCGAGAGGATTTCGCTACAACTTCGAAATATCGAGAATGAGAATCAGATTTTGCAAAGATAAAAATTTTGCGAAGTTTCGATAAAAGACGCGACCCCTTACCTCATATCATCAATCCGGAAATAATTTCTAATCACGTTTGAAAATCGAGTAATTCAACCGCGAGATAAAAAAAGATTGTAAAATTTTCCTCACCCGGGGATATATTCATACCATACGTGCGCAGTACGTGCGAGGAATCGTCGTGGTCGGAAAAATCATCCCCTCGCGGTATAATATCTCAAGGCGTTTATTGCGGCGACACAACCGAGCGGTCAACTAAAGGCGAGTGTGTATCCGAGTATATCTGAAGCCTGGAGCTCGCGTACTTCAAGGTGTATGGTTTGTACGGGTATCCTTATAGATACACCGAGCCCATCTCAAATATCAGCAGCCAGAGGGACCGGGCGTAAATCGAAAATCGATTCTCAAGACTTTTGAGTGTCGGCTGTCGACGCCTGCAGCCTCCTCTCACTCAAGTGTTAATACAGCTCTGTGTATGAGGCATTCTTCATCAACTGGGCCCCTTTTTTTCTCACCCTCTCCAATTTTTTTTCAAAATCTGCCAGCTCGAAATATCAGTCAAAAGGAACGTCTGTGATTTTTTTTGGATTTTTTTAGGCGTCCGTTCAGGATTTTCAATTCTTCATTACGAACACTGTATCTCAAAAAATATTCATCGAACAAAAAAAAACAAGAATAAAAACTTTTTTATTTTTTCCGCTTTATGGAAAAAAATCAAAATCACAATTTTTCTGCATTGAGAAAATTGAAATTTGGAAGAAAAATGGGAATAAAATTCTTCGAAACTAATGACGCACTTTCGAGTTCGGTACAAATTTTACGGGATGTCTGTCATTGGGTAAAGAGTCTGCGAGAAAATTTTCAGAATGGTACCTGCAATGGTTACGATGAAAAAAAATAAAAACCCTGCGAAACCTCTTATATGCGGTTATATGCGGTTATATGCGGTTATGAGATTTCGCAGGGTTTTTATTTTTTTTCATCGTAACCATTGCAGGTACCATTCTGAAAATTTTCTCGCAGACTCTTTACCCAATGACAGACATTGTGTAAAATTTGTACCGGAATCGAAAGTGTGTTATGAGTTTCGAAAAATTTTATTCCCATTTTTCTTCCAAATTTCAATTTTCTCAATGCAGAAAAATTGTGATTCTGATTTTTTTCGGAAAAAATAAAAAAGTTTTTATTCTTGTTTTTTTTTGTTCGATGAATATTTCTTCAGATACAGTGTTCGTAATGAAAAATTGAAAATCCTGAACGGACGCCTAAAAAAATCTAAAAATAATCACAGACGTTCCTTTTGACTGATAATTCGAACTGGCAGATTTTGAAAAAAAATTGGAGACGGTGAAAAGAAAAGTGGCCCAGTTGATGAAGAATGCCTCATATAGGTATAAGATACGAAGGAGAGACGCGGTATATTCTTCGGAAAACAGTGTAGTACATAAAAAACCAAAAATCACCGAATAGGAAAAGAAATCTCTTTCGAAATCCGATTTTTATTGAAATAAGACCGCGAACTCCGTTTCAGATCAGCTCCTAGACTCGAGAAGAACCGCGTGCGGCTCTTCGCAATTAATTCCTCGAAGCCATAACGCACTTAAGGAATTATAGGCAGGGAACGGGTTCCCGAAGGAGTGAAGAATTTTTTTTTTCAGAATTGTTTCAGCGCCGTTCTATCTCCTCGCGATGGGAAATCGCGGCTTCAGGGCTTCTCGCTCGTCCATTAATTCGAACGAACGAGATCGTAGCGAATTTGCGAAAAAGCTTCTCGGCGAAATGGCGGAGAAGGTTTCTATTTTCGGTTAGAGAAGAAACAGAACGTTGGATAAAAATTATTAATCCTTCCCTCGTCCGACATGACGGCTTTGAACTTTGCGCAATTTATTTATGCGAGTTGACTCGGTAGTAGAAAAAAAATGGAAGAAACGATCTATAAATAAAATACAACGATCAAAGAAAAGGGGTAAAATTTTTCCGAGAAATTTCGTAAGCGATAAACAATTTTTGACGTCGTGTTACGGTGGAAAATATCCGGGTAAACAGACTGGCTTCGAGTCGGTCTGAAACTGGAACGAAACGCGATCCAGAAAACGAGATGATAATAATTTGCAAAAATGAAATTATAGGAAATTCGGAGCAGAATCGAACGAGCAGCGATTCAATTCTACTCGTACAGATACGAGCGAGAAAACGACTTCTCGTAAGAGAGAAGATTTTCGAAAAGGAATTACGCCCGTAAGGTGGAAGTAGCGCTTCGATCCAGGAAACTTGAAACTTTTGCACTTTTTTAAAATTCATTTCGCGCGTCCAAACGGAACTTTTCGTGCTTGTAAAAATCTGGAAGCTCAATATTGCAGATTTTATCGAGCCACGATCGATTCGAGATTTTTTTGATACATAAATGAATATGGAAACATGAAAAAGCCCTCGATTTCTCATCTGAATTCGACGCCAGATTTTTTCGAGCAAATTTTTAGCTTCGGTTCCACTATGTAGCCGAAGTGATAAAGTTCTGCTGCTCGCATGCTGCACACTGCATCAAGTGCAGTACTGCCTCGAAATATATACTCAGTTTTTGAACTACGATCTTGCTCTTATTTGAAATCTACCGAGTCCCAGTCTTCCCGAGCTGAACTTGGGAATTGATGTAAAATGAAATTGCGAGGGCATATGTGCAGATGTGCATACACGCACCCTGGAAACAATTTTTTCGTATCTAAGTTTTTTTTTTCAACTTCCCGTAAAAATTTTGAAAAGACGAGAAGCTGGAGAAAAGAAAAACGGGCGAATTTGCGAAACTTAACTTTTCTCCGATTCCTGAAATTTTCATAAAGTTTATCCGGGCAAATCGAGGGCGAGATACTCGAGCGAGCGATAAGTGAAGATGTTCTTTGAAATTGAGTCGTAAATTGGAAAGCAAAGTATTTTTAAACCGATCTATAGGAGAGCCGAGAAGGGGTTGTGTAATCAATTTTTAACGAACAAGGAACGACGATAACGCAATGAAATTATTCACGGAGTATCATTTTTCCATCCGACTTGAATTAAATTTACAGAAATTGCGCGCCGTTCGTATTCCGAATTAATTGGATCAAATATTGCACCGGGTTGCCGAGGGGTGGGTTATATTAGTTGATTGAAATACGGGCCGCTCGAGAATTCCCAAAGAGAAACAATTCGTTCTTCGGAGTCGACGTAATACGAAGACTCCTGAATTACATTATCATATAGTATCGCATGGTATACGAGACATCTTCGGTCCACGTCGTGTGAAAATTGTTGAAATATTTTCTCCCTGATTTTTCCATGGAGATTCTTCCGAACTTAGATATTCGCGGACGGGATTCGCGAGATGGTTAATAACGCAGGAATTTTGGAAATAATTTTTTTCTTCCGTTTTATGACCACCCAGGGCTTGACCGCTCGACACAAATTCATAAAATTCCTCGGAAATAAGTGGGATTCCGTAAAAATTTCGATTATGAAATTGGGGTCGAATATCAGCGAGGCCTGTGAAAATTTTTCGAGAAATTAATGGGGACATGGACGAATTTTAGTACGGGATCCGTGACGTTCGCGGAATTTCGGTGGAATCTGCGATATTTTTCCCAAATTCCAATAAAAAATCCATCAAATTTGTCAGACCCCTTTTCTTATTCTTGTAGAACCGAGAAAAATCTATAAAATTTTTGGGTTTGAGGGGAATTCGCGAATTCTATGAATTTACGCGAAAGTCAAGGCGATCTTTTTGGAATCCCGAAGAAATCTTCGATGGATCGGAAAATGTCAGGAAAATTTTCCGCGAATATGGATTTAGAGAAATTTAAAGAACGATCGTGCGAGCCGTAAAATATCAGCGAAACTTTGGACATCCTATTGCAATTTTCGTCCTATTCAGAAGAGCGGGGAAAAGTTTGCAAAATTCAAGAAGAATTTAAAAGAAACTCTTAAATTCGAAGAAGTATCGCAAAAAATTCCTGAAATTCGTTCGCGATTCTTGCGGGATAGGAGAGAAAAAATAAAAATGAAAACAAATTCGATAAATCTGAAACAGTTTGCGAAGCTTGTGAAAAAATGATGAAAAATCCTGTAAGAATTTTTTTTTGAATCTGCGAAACCGAATCAAAAACGTGGATAAAATTCGCGAGAAAAGAGTCGCTTCCAAAAAATCTTACAGTAAAATTTGGAAAAGGAAAAGGCAGAGAGGAAATGCTTGGAAAATTGTGCAAAAATGGATAAAAAATTCACGAGCTCCGTAGATCCGATGAAAATAATTTTGGAAAGCGTTGAACCCCTCGTAAAGCGGGGTCGATCGAAAAACCGCCCTCCGGACGCCGGAATAAAAATCATCCCTTGACGGGGAGGAGCGCAATATTTACCTGCCGTGTTCAAAGGGGGTTGATTGAACTTGACGCTGGCAGGAAAAGTCAACGTCGCCGGACCGGATAGCTGTAGACCAGATCCCAAAATATGGACCAGGGTAGCCGCCACGGCGACGACCCACCCCCAGCCACCCTCGGGATAATAATGTCTGCATAGTAGCCTCCTGGCCTGAACTTGGGGACTGGGACCTTCCCGTTCGGAAACCTTCTTTTTAGGCTCTTCGATACGGCCTTTCTCGACACCCGCGGGACCCTCGCCCGCAGGACTCTCTTCCTGGACCGGTGTGACGCAGTTTATTCCCCCACCCAACAACGGCCAAGATAATGCCCGAGATATGGACATCACACACCCCCACTACCCGGTTTTAGTCTTCTTCTGAGCAGTCCTCATTTTCCCGGGTATTTCGCACCTTAAATTCGCGATTCCGATCGATTTTTTAGCCCCTCAAAGCGGCCCATGTCTTTCGTCAAAAATCCGAAATTCGTAAGACTCCTTCCACCCCTTATTTAATTTCCCGTTTTTTTTTTAGCGCTATCGGTTTTCCTTAAAGACGGAAAATTCTGCCTCGTCTCATATACATATATGAGGCATTCTTCATCACTGGGCCACTTTTTTTTTCACCCTCTCCAATTTTTTTTCAAAATCTGCCGGTTCGAAATATCACTCAAAAGGAAGGTCTGTGGTTTTTTTTAGATTTTTTTAGGCGTCCGTTCAGGATTTTCAATTTTTCATTACGAACACTGTATCTCAAAAAATATTCATCGAACAAAAAAAAACATAAGAATAAAAACTTTTTCATTTTTTAATCTTTATCGAAAAAAATCAAAATCACAATTTTTCTGCATTGAGAAAATTGAAATTTGGCAAAAAAATGGGAATAAAATTTTTTCAAACTAATAACACGCTTTCGATTTTGGTACAAATTTTACAGGATGTCTGTCATTGGGTAAAGAGTCTGCGAGAAAATTTTCAGAATGGTACCTGCAATGGTTACGATGAAAAAAAATAAAAACCCTGCGAAATCTCTTATATGCGGTTATATGCGGTTAGGAGATTTCGCAGGGCTTTTATTTTTTTTCATCGTAACCATTGCAGGTACCATTCTGAAAATTTTTTCGCAGACTCTTTACCCGATGACAGACATCCTGTAAAATTTGTACCGAAATCGAAAGTGTGTCATTAGTTTCAAAAAATTTTATTCCCATTTTCTTGCCAAATTTCAGTTTTCTCAATGCAGAAAAATTGTGATTTTGATTTTTTTCCATAAAGCGGAAAAAATGAAAAAGTTTTTATTCTTGTTTTTTTTTGATCGATGAATATTTTTTGAGATACAGTGTTAGTAATGAAAAATTGGAAACCCTGAACGGACGCCTAAAAAAATCTAAAAAAATCACCGACGTTCCTTTCGACTAATATTTTGAACTGGCAGATTTTGAAAAAAATTGGAGAGGGTGAAAAAAAGAAGTGCCCCAGTTGATGAAGAATGCCTCATATGTGAGACGCGGACGTTGACACGCGGGGATTTCCCGCATCCCCGGGCGCGTTTGAAAGTATAACTTTTCCGCGCTTCCGCGAACGCAGGCTAATCTTAGACCGAGGGTTGAATGAGGGTCTTATCAGTTTTTGACGGCCTGACTGGGCCCATTCATTGCATCGTTCAAACCTCGGTTTTAATTAATGGGCGACTTTTCTTCGATTTTTTAATCGGGCGAATCGGCGACTGGGCCACGGTTACAATCGCGAAAAAACTGGAAGCGCTTTTCTCCCTCGCGACGAATTCCCGCCTCGTTGAAATTCCCCATCGATTTCTCGATAAAACCAAAGCCCCAAAAAACGATTTAATCAACACACGTATCAGTTATCGCGTCATATACATATATTTCATACCGAGGGTACACCTCTCGCCAGCTCTAAGATAAGCCTCGGAAAGCTCGAGCTATAACCCGTCGTGGAAGCGGGAATATGAATCTCGAACCAAATTCCAATCGGTATCTCAATCCCCTGATTTTTCGATCGATTTTCGACTTTCCACGACGACAGCTAGATTCCGGAAACTGCCTTACCGATCGACTTCAAATTTTCCCGATAAGTTCATCAGTTTTCCGATCAGTTATCATTCGTGCCAAATTTTCATTCCGAATATCGTTTTCTTCCATCTCATTGCCCCCGGGACTTCCCCGATTTAAAAATTGAAAAAAAAAGTCACAGGTAACAGTTTCCCTGATTCCGATTAAAAGTTGACAAATTTTCGAGCCGTGGACCGAAACACTATTCCCGTCTCGATTCCTCAGCGTATTTTGGATCTCTAAGAATTTATCGGAAATTAGAGGAGGCTGTGGTTTTTTATTGATCACCAGATTTATCCCCCGTTGATATTTTCGGGTTCTCAGTCACTCGCGCGTGTCGAATTCTAACGGATTAATTAACCGTCACTGTAAATTCGTTCACTTTTTATACACGGGGTTTTTGAGGGTCTAAAAACGTCTGAAATTTATTACAAAGAATTAATTTCGTTTATATAATACGATTGAAAAATCACACGGTTGATTAAGCGAAATTGAACGGAATGAAAGAAACTGAAATGATGTACGACGTGGTGTAAAATCGCGGATGAGGGTTTTTGTCGCCGCCGTTAGGCATCGCGTGAAGCTGCCGACTGGAGGGCAAACCTGGAGTCGAACCGGGCTTGCGAATGGGACACACGGAGTAAGTAGGTGTACGACCACGACGCGGCCAACAGAGAATCCAGTTTGGTTCTCGGTATCTGTTCTCGCAGGTCCGATATCTGCGCATGCGTCAACCGGCTTATCCACGTGCTTATTCGAACCACGAGGAACCGTCGCGTAGCCACTACATCGACGCACCTGCGTACGTACGCGTTAGACTGGTCGTTAAAGGTTAAATTTTTTCCGAAGCTTCCTTTTGGTGAAAAAACGCGAGGAAATTTTTTTTTTTCTATTAAATTGAAAACAACACGTGCCGCAAGACGATCTGAGTTCATTTTTTGGTAAAATCATGTTTTCTTGGAAATTTCTTATCACAGATAGTATTTTTCCTGGAATATAAACAATTTTGGAACTCGAATGAATAAAATTTGGAAATTTTTTTCATTTGATGTTGTCTGGTTGATAAAAAATAAAGGATATTTGAATTAATAATTTTATTCGAAAACTAAATTAGTACAAACTTATTTTTTATAAGCAGATTTATTCATTCCAAGGCTCAAGTAAACTTCCTTTAGTATTTTTTATACTTTTACTTCTGTAATGTTTTTCCAAAAAAAAACATGATTTCACCAAAAAATGAACTTGGATCGTCTTGCGGCTCGTGTTGTTTTTAATTTAAAAGAAAAAATAAAACATTTTCCTCGTGTTTTTTAATCAAAAGTACGCTTTTTAGGGAGCGTCAGAAAAAATTTTGTTTTTAACGACCAGTCTGATACGCATACGTATGTATATGTATATCAAGGCGGTCCTTGATTTGATCATTTTCGAATTTCAATGCTCATGGACCAGGACGTCTCCAAATGTATACAAAAAAATGTAACCAAAGTCTCAGGTTCTTATCTCGATTCTAAGTACCGCCCTGAAGCCCTCGAATTTTCCCGTTTGAATAAAGCACGAATTGTGACACGTCGGGGTTGATTTTTTTCTCCCCATCGCAGTATAGCTCCGAAGAATCTCAAACTTGGTTCACTCCTTACCCGTAATGGTAGGTATTTCGTGAAAATTCGACAGATTTTCAGCGACATAATTTTCGAAGCTAAAGCGCACCGAAAAAAATGTCTCATCCCCAAATCGCGATGAATAAAATTTTGTCGTTGAAAATCTGTAAATTTTTCACCGATGCCTACTACCCTAGGTAAGAAGTATGCGGAGTTTCAGATTATTCGAAGCGACGAGGCGATAGGAAGTAAAAAATAACCCCGAAGGACTAAAAATCGTGTGTTATTCGAATGGGGGAGTTCTGAGGCTTTGGGGCAGCACTTAGAATCGAGATAGGAACCTGGGGTTTTGACTAAATTTTTCTTGTATATATTTGAAGACGTTCTGGCCCATGGAAACATTCAAATTCGAATACGACCGAATCAAGGACGACCCTGATATATGGGTGATTCCATTCTCACAGTGTTTATTAATGTTTGCTCTGTTTGCTCTCACTGGTCATCCATTAACAATCAATTCATCAAATTTTTGTATCAATACGATCCTCGTGGACATATTTCATCGCTTCTTTCGTATAATATAACTTGCAGTCCGGAGAAAACTTACGGTTTAAATCACTTAAATGTCAGTACCGTGTCGCGTCCGTTTCTAGAATTTACCTATGAATTCATTATTTTCTTTGTCGCAATAAATGATCCAAACTAATTAATCCATAAATCTGATTAATGTCATAATACAATTCATAAATAAATTATAATACGATTCGTAATAATTTTTCTGAAGAATGTCTACCAAATTTATTTTATGTCAGTACCGTGGACGAACGAGTCGGTACCGTGGCACGGAAAATTTGAAATTTGATTCTCATTCTCGATATTTTGAAGCTGCAGCGAAATCCTCTCGGACTTTCATTTTTACGATAAAATAGAGTAATAATATGCGTTAAAAAATGAAAAAGGTTTAATTATAGAATCAAAAAATGTCTAATCAAAAAAGTAACAGTTAGAACGGAATCACCGAGATATACGTACAAGTAGGTCATTTGTCAAATGAACTTCTCTGCTCCTGACCACCAACCCTCGACCCTTGACCCTAGACGTCGGACGAATCTAACAGATTTCTTGCATCGCGTTGATCATATGTTATCAGAATTAGAAAAAATTAGAATTCAAACATTCGTTTCTTCCTCTTCGATATAGAAGACAGAATTTTTTCTACGGTACTTTTCGTCACTTCAGAAACACTTGTAATTACTGGAAATACTTTTGGACAGAGGCTGGGTCGAATTTCCGAATTTTAAAAGTTCCCAACCAAACGGTGGAAATTCCGAATTTGTCTGATTGTGAGACGATCCCGAATTTTTAAAAACGTTGAAGTCTAGAGCGTTAAAATTCCAAAAGGGTGGATGCGGAGCGCTCAAAGCTCAGGAAGTCCCCTGAAAGTCCAAAGATCCCAAAATTTCGGTCTATATCCTAATCAAGCTGAAAGAATGGGATCCGCGAGTTCCATCGCATGGATCAATAAGCTGTAAACGAGCGTACCAATGCGATTAAAATTCCGAAAAATTTCGGTTCGCGAATCAGCCAGAGACGCAAAAGTTATACACCGGCCTTCTAACTGTATGAGTAAATTGCTAGAGCTCGCTGACTTTACGGGTATGTAGCCTGCGATTGCTTGTAGAGAGAAAAACATGTCGCTAAAAAGCTCCACCTCGACGACGACGCTGCATGTGCTGTACAGACCCCAGTGTGTGTACCTACGTTGCATTTAGAAAATCACTTTCGGTACATACACGTACGTACATGCATGTGTCGAACGTTATCTGCACTTTATATTCCGCGCTATACTTTTCTTGACTTTTTTTCGCGTTTCTAACTCAACGGATTCAATCTCTGCTGAGTTTCGACATTTTTTTTACTCACAAAATTCAACAAACCAACAAGAATTCGACGAACATTTCTTCGGGAACGGATTCGAACAGTTCGCAGAACTGCGATATCGCTAAATTTCGCGTTAAAAATTTGTGGACGTATGTGAAAGGTGGGTTTTGCATACCGGAGTTAATCGAGTTCCCGATTCCCGCGGCGTGAGTTAATTCCAATTAAAAAAAACCGTCGAAGTGGTGCCAATTTTTCGCTGAATTTCATCCCGTCGCATTGTGCGAAATAGCGGTAATTCAATGATATCGCGAGCGCGGGTAATGGAAATTGGACGATATTACTTCTTTTAATTTCGGGAATGAAGCAGTACCCATCTACCTTGTGCATCCCGGTATCCTCTGCCAGTTTTAATTCGATTTTCGATCGCCTACTGGTTCCAGCCAATAACGCGATTTATTTTCGCGATTCTCTGGCTCTTTTTCTCTCTCTCTGTCCATTGCTCGCAATTTTTAAATTATCGCCTGTTTTTAAAACGTGTGCGAAACGAAAATTCCAAATTTATCTCTCTCGCGGCTTTAACGGAGCTAATTCAATCGTCCAAATGAATAAACGATCTCCGAACTCTCCCTTCGACACAGAAAAAGAGGAGAAAGAAGATCAGCACTAATTCTCAAAGGGAAACTAATTTCTGGGTTCGATAAAATCGAGTTAGAAATCGGCGCCAATTTTTCCGATTTTGGTCATTTTTTTCAGAACATCGTGTAGCTCGTAGTTTCTGAATTATTTGGGTACTGGAACTCGCTGGAATCCATAATGTATAAATTGGAGCCGCAATCTCTATCGCGTGGCATCGATTCATTGGTTTTTCTTATTATTTCAGATTTTCCTTTTTTCCTATTTCTTGGCAAAGAATAGCGGTGTAGCTTTCAGATCCGTAATATCTTTGTGATCTTTCTCTATACGCGGACGAGACTTTCTCAAGAGTTTCGAATACCGAACAACCAGCAGCGAGCAGCCGCGGAGGGAATCCCCGCGAATGTCGGTACGAGTTCGCTTTCGTTTCACCGTTTCTCCCTTTCTTTTCCCATATTTTATTTTTTAAACCCTATTCTCAGGGAGACAAATAAGATTAGAGAACTCCTCGAGTCCGGTCAACGAACCGGACCAGCGTTGCGCACGCTGGACTCTGCGGCCACCTTTCGATCGACGAGTAACAAATTTATCCATAAAAACGTTTCCCTCAACCCCCGAAGAACGCGAGTCCGAAATTTCTGTACCGATTTCCGATTCGATAAGCCTCTACCCATTTTCTAAAAAAATTAGCCGCGATACGTAGGTTCGATCGCTGGATTTCGTTTCATTTTTGTTCATTTTGTTCTTTTTCAGTTTTATCCAATTTTTAAAAACGGTTTTGGACCGGAAATGGAGCCTAGGATTGGAGAGAACTTTTCGTGTTTTTTTCCTCGTTGTTTTATTTATTTTACCAGAAGTGTCAGCGACCTCTGAAAGTCGGAAACGAAAAGCTCGGCGAGCGCAGAAGCCCAGGAGCCCATAAAACCGAGGTGATCCGTGCCATGGGAAGGCGAAATGCGATCGCAACAGGAAATTGAGTTTCGTCGTAGAACAGGTGCTCCGAAGGAAACGACAACGACTGTTCAACAGCCCGACTGTTCAACCCTTGAACTGTTGCACTGCCGAGATGTGTTCGCCAGAAGAACCGATCGAGATCTGATCGAGTTGCGGGAGATACATATGAGGTGTTCCACGCCGTTTCGAACGGTCGAAGAGTTGACCGACCCCGAAAAAATCATAATTTATTATTACGCAAATATATCGAAGGAACTTATGTGAATTTTTTCGGAATTTTTGGACCGCATTTTTTGAGTTTTTCCAAATTGAAAATTTTTCCTACGAACCTCCGTATCTCAAAAGTATAAGATCATACAAGAAAATTTATGAGACAACAAAGTTGCAGTTTCGAATTAAATTTCTGAAAAAAATTTTTGGGAATTTCTCGAATCCCAAAAATACCAATTTTTATCAAAAATACACAAAAATATTTTTTTTCAACCAATACGTCACTTTCGATTTTCCTCAAAAATTTACAGGAAATACTCTTAAGTGTTTACAGCAACCACATATTTTTTTTAAGACGGTTGGCTCAATCGTTCGCAAGCTATGCTTTATTAATTCTTTTTTTGTTTTTAATATATTTTTTTTCCGACAAAAAAAGAATTAATAAAGCATAGCTTCCAAACGATTGAGCCAACCATTTCAAAAAAAATATGTGGTTGCTGTAAACAGTGAAGAATATTTTCTGTAAATTTTTGAGGAAAATCGAAAGTGACGTATTGGTTGAAAAAAAATATTATTGTGTATTTTTGATAAAAATTGGTATTTCTGGGATTCGAGAAATTCCCAAAAAAATTTTTTCGGAAAGTTGATTCGAAACTGCAACTTTTGTGCCTTATAAATTTTCTTGTATGATCTTATACTTTTGAGATACGGAGGTTCGTAGAAAAAAGTTGGAATTTGGGAAAACTCAAAAAATGCGGTCCAAAAATTCAGAAAAAATTCACATAAGTTCTTTCGATATATTTGTGTAATAAAACAAAATTATGATTTTTCCGGGGTCGGTCAACTTTTCGACCGTTCGAAACGGCGTGGAACACCTCATATACACACACACATTTTTCCATATTATACAGAATCGGTAAAGGGGATTTTCCGATATATGATGCCCATAACTCGGTGCAGTTTCTCCCCATTCTTCTTCCTTTTTATCTCCTGCGAATTTTAGTGGAAAAAAATGGAATTAGCCCCTCGCGAGTCGTTCCAGCTGGTCCTTGCTCGTGGTATACGTATCCTAGTGCAGGAGTGGCCTTACATCACACTCTGTAACGCTCTTGTTTCTTTCGGAATGAAATAATGTCTTCAGAGTCAACGGGTAGGGGCATATAGGTGTACACATATGTAGAAACGCAGGTACCAGAGAAGCAAGACTCGCTGTGGGATCGTAAAACCAATTTTCGCTTCGTCCACTCGCGACTTTTCCGCCTTTACAGAATTTCAATCGAAAACTGTTGGCTCCGAGCGTTGAATTATTTTTGAAAAAATTGAATTTTTGGCTCTAAGTCATTTTTCGAATGAACAAGAACTGGGCTTCTGGGAAAAACGACTACAGGTATTTCTTCGAAAAATTTTGTCCGTTCATTTCGACTCGTTTGAAAGTCAGTTGACGTAAAGAGTCTGACTGAAAGTTTCCCAGTTTCTTGACAGACGCTGCGATTACGAATTCCCTTTTTTTTTCTCTTCCGAACGTGATAAGGAAGATTTTTTCTTCGACGTTCCTAGGAAGATTGAGGATGCCTGTTAAATCGAGTGTCGAGTTGAGTCGACGTCAAGGCATCGCGTTGCAACTGGTGGCGAATTTTAGTATGATAATAAGCCCGGATTTCTCCGTTCATCAATCGTCTCGACGTATATAATTCGACAAGAACGACTTATCGATCTCGCTGCACCCAGACTGCAACGCGAATGATATGGAACCTATTAATCATCCATTTCCTCCGAAGGCTTTCGATATCTGTCGCTGCACCGCTGTACGTGAAACGAGAAAAACAAAAAAAAAAAACGAAAAAGAAAAAAAAATGCAGATAAGTCGGCTGACCTCGATAGGCCAGCTCCAGCACTTTCCTATCGGATTTTTCGAACTCGAAGACAGTATTCTACGGGTGGAAAGTTCAATCGAAGTAAAAAGAAACTTATTGCGAGCGAAAAGCTCATTTTTGTTTTTCGCACGCGAAAACTACCGGATCGAATAATTCCGAACTCTAACCAGATTTGAGTCGTAAAAAATCCTATCGGTTGAAACAAAAATCGTGAAAATCCGTAGATCAGTTCTCGAAATATCATCGATTGAATTTTCTTCATTTTTTCGAATTTTTTTTCGTGGAATAACTCGGAGACTACTCGACCAATCGAATTCGAAATTTAACGAGTTCTAAGTTGGAAAGAACCGCATCGATTGATACAAAAAGGAATAAAATCCGTTCATCCGATCTCGAGATATCGTCGGACAAAAAATTGATCGTAGGAAAATGGCACGTCGAGAGACAAGAAGGGGTTGAAAATTCAAAAGAAGGATAAAATTTCTGAGTATTATAAATTCGATAAGCGCACTATTACGTTGGCTAAATTTTTCAACTTCCCTAAATTTCATCGGTTTTCACGGAGTTGATAATAGTTCGAAAAGTTCGTTGAGCGTTATTTATTTTCTCGCATTTCGGTTCAGTTGGAATGAAACGATCCTGGATTTGGAACACGTTGAAATAACGTTATAATCATTTGCTGAGGGTAGGTGCATACACACACACGTATAGGTATATATGTGTACAGAGATAGTTGGATATTCTTCGCGAACCGAACTATTTTACGAGGCAGTTTTATCTCCGGCTTCACCTAACGCCCGGATAAATTTAACGATCTGGGATATTAGTACTTTCAGCAGCATGGCACCGTGGTACTCGCACTAGTAAACTTCTCTGTGACCGTTTCGTAGCTTTACCCTAGTTATACAGTCACCTATACGCCATCCCACCGCTGCCACTGCTACTAGTCGTTATAAAACCTCAAAATATTCCTCTATGTTACACTGACCCAATAATGTATTTTTTTTTCCTTTTTTTTTTCTGAAAAGATTTTTCTTCGTCTCTCTCTCTCTCTCCATCTTTCGCAATATTCGATTCAACAGATATATAAATTTGCTATGGGATATACGGAGCTCGCGGAACACCTTGGTAACGTGGGTGGGCTTGCAATACATAGATTCATGTCCCGTTTGTCTTGTTACAATGATTTATCTGCCTGAATTCATGAATTATTATTGTTACTTGATTTCGAGCAGATTATGTTCTAATGTATCGATTATCGTCGGCTTCTCGATGTTATTTCATACGGATTTCATACTCGTTTGTAAACCACCGTACAAGGTTTATAAAAACGATGACATAATTTTTTTGTTTTCTTCAATTCGCGACAATCATTTTAAGACATGTTAAAAACTGAATATTTTTGATTATCTCCAGTCCAATTTTTCAAAAATGTTCAAAGAAACTGCTATTTCATTTCAATTTTTGAATTCCGAACTACGGATTCGGATATTTCGTTCGAAAAAAAAAAAAAACTGTTTCAAAATTTGTGACCAAGCCTTAGATCAGTTGTATCGATAAAACAATCAAAATTGAGTACGAAAGTATCGGAAGATATTCTTTTTTTTTTTTGCCTTTATTGAAATTCATTTTTTTTTCTTTCATGTTTTTTCTCAATTGTCGTATGAAATTGAGAAAATTTATTGCGGCTACGAAGCTTGTAGTGAAATTGATTGCTCTGTAGATCATAGAAACGAATTTGATAGTGGATTCGAACTAACTGACCGAAGGAGTGAGATCGATGAATCTATGCCTCTCGTCGGCAATATACTATGCAGGGAGTCTGGACCCGCGGTAGATGTGGAAGTCGCGGCGACGCGACGACTCGATCAGTAAATCCTATCGCGACTACAGCTACGCTGGAGCAGCTCGATGCTATGCATCCCGTTCTTAGTCGGTATGTTCCCTGCCTACTTTTTTTTCACGAGGATAAATGAGGCGACGATTTTTAGGTTTTTGAAGATTTTACTTATTGGATATTACAAAATTCTGAGTTCGAATATTGAATTTGAGCCGATTTCAAAAACTTTGAAACGAAGAATACCGGAGGATCAAAATCCGGAAGGTCAAACCTCCGAAAGTCTCAAAATCCTATCAATAATTTATGACATCATGAAGTTATCGATTTAAGTAGATAAAATGGTTTTCAAGACGAAGGTGTGTTTTTATACCGGTTACAAAAGAATCGCCTATTTTCTTCTAGCAGCGTATTCTCGGCAAAAAACTAGAACGATTTGATAGAAGCGAAAAAGTCGAGAGTCTCATAGTTTTCAAACGAGAGCGAGTCGAAGTTGACCAATAGCTGAACGAAGTAGTTGCCGCTAATTGGCCGGCCGCTGACGCGACCGTTACTCTCCGCCGCGTTACGATTGGCGAAAACTTCAACTCGCTCTCATTCGAAAACTAAAAGAGTCTCGAATATCTCGTTTAAACAAAATCGACTCAGTTTTTCTCTAGGAATAAGCCCCAACCACGAGGTCTTCTCCTTCCGCTATTTGCCAACGATCATAGTTTATTTCGGAATTACTTTCCCGCACCTTTATAGCATGTTACACACACGTCCGCATGAACATACTATAATTCACATCCATATTCCAACAGAAGCATACGGTAAGTTATATAATACTCACTGTGGTCTATAACTAGGATATACCTCTTTGTTGAAAAAGCAATTTAGCCGTACCTATACATAAAACGTTGCAGTACATCTAACAACAGCGATAAATATAACTCATTTTTAACGTCACCTAGACCACAATTTTTCGTAGTAAATTTTATAAATCTGTTTATAAACTTCTTCCGGCTATTTTATCGCCCGCCATCTTCTTTTCAGATTATACATTCCCCCAGAATATTTTTTACTCTAAAATTACAAAAACGCAATTGCATAAATTAATAATGTAGAAGAGAAAAACGGACATTCCGGGCTAATTGAACCCGAAATTCAAAATTACAGTCACATCTTCAAATTCCATTCTAATAATTCGGAGCTGGGTATAGCTCCTACCCCACATTAACGCCAATTATTACTTTTTCCTTATAAGGTTTCAGGTACGTTTTTATTACCCCATTAGTAGATTAGCTTGCAATTAGGGATGGCCGGAGCTACCCGCGGTGCAAAGGCTTGGCTTACCACCGGTTGTAGAGGAAACAGGGGCACGGATGATTAAAAAATTAAGTCTAACGACAGGTGGGCAAAATTTTCTACCCGATGTGTGCGATTCATCCCTTAAAGTGAGTCGCCGAGCCCCGGGGAGTTATCCCTCCGAGTTTGGAAATGGCAAAGTTAAATTTTTCACTTCGGGGTTACGAGCTGACGGATGGGAGAGACGTCCCTCAATTTTTCATGTGTAATGAATACCCGAGACTTTGTTTAGGCTTGGGAATAAATTGAATACCCCGAGCTACTTAACTCGCGTACCTATACCCTGTATCCTTGATTTTTTTCGGCTGGGCTGATCGCGAGGGGTCTTTTTGCTTCTTCAAACCTTTGAGATGCCTCCGGAAGCCCGAAGCCTTCCCCGAGTGCTTAAAACCGATCTTCCGGATGCTCCTGAATCGAGAAGTCAAAAGTTCGTTCAATTTTGCGGATCAAGGGATTCGCGAAAAGCGACTCGACGCCGACGCGCGCTAACTTCGGGGTCGAAGTTATGTCGCGAATCTTCCTCGTGAGAAATTTACTTCCGAATTTGCACCAGATGTAGCTAATTAAACACCTGGAAGGACTCGAACCCCTTTCGGGCAAGATTCTGATAAAACCGAAATCTTCTCGTGAAAAAAGCGATTTTCGCGATGTTTATACGCGAATTTTCGCGAGAGGATGCCGGAGAAAAATGCGTGGGGTTTTGTGACCGATAAGCCAACACCTTTCACCCCTTCATGCATGGAATATCAAGCGTCGGGGTGGGTTTAATAAAAATATATTTTCACCCTCTAAATTTTGGTCCGTTCAAATCGTTCTGTCGACAGCTTTCAGCCCCTCTTATTATTGGAATACGATTGGCAAAATGGTACCCCCTCAAAGTTTCACCCCTGGAGTTCGATTTTTACTTACACCCTGCGTCAGCTCTTTTTATGTTTATTTTTATTTTTTTTTAAAGTTGGAGGAGGTGATTTTAGAGGAATTTTGAGAAGATTAGAGAAAGAAGAAGACATGCAGTTTCACGGGGTGAAATATTTGACGAGATTTTTCTATCGCGTCACACTTTACGGTCTGGGAAACTAAAGAACAATTTATAAACGAAAGTTTACGGAAGTTTTTGCAAAGTAGCTGCTCGCCGGGTTCGGGCGCGTTATGAAACTGTTCAAAATGGAATTTCAACTTTATAAATCGAAAAAGTTGCGATAATCATGCGTGATAAATGTCGGATAAAAAGAGTCAGGTATTTCCGCGCGGTATAATACGTGTTACAGCGTATACAGCCGGAAGTGTAACGATTATAGCAATCAGAAGTATAGCCGTGAGTTTAACGATCCTTTTGGGAAAGTTCTTTCCCAAAGAATCGTGAAAACTCCCGTCTTAGCTAGACGTATAAAACATCGCGAACGCTAGAGTCCGAATTCATTTGCCAAAGTTTTCGAGTTTTATCTCGCACTAAAATCTCGCGGATTCTTACCTCGCAGGTACATACACACATATTTTCTCCGCGGAAAGATAAGGCTGGAAGAAGATGAAAAGAAAACAAAAAGAATAGGAAATGGAATGGAATAATTTATACGGAGACCGAAAATACCGAGATATTCATTCATTCATTCATTCGTCATTTTGAAAGAAACTCCGCAGCCGGTAGTAGATCGCCATTCACGAATTCCAAACGAATCTGAATATTCATATTCCCAGTTCCGAGATCCAGCCTCCCATGGATCCGCGAAAATCTCTCCGCGTTCGTCAGCTGCCACTTCCGCGATTTATTCATCCCGCAAATCTATACACTCTCTAATTGTTATGGAGCGAAGGTGTGATCGATTGGTCGGATTTGCGGACGTTCGCATTAGTAAATTATCGTTGAATCGGTACTTCTTTTCTCAGTGTTTAAAAAAAAAATGAAAAAAATGGCCAGAAATCAAAAATTTTTGTATCCAAACCCTACGAAGCCCGATTTTTCTTCGACGCAATCCACAATCCATGCGAGACGAAGTCAAAAGAATTTCCAATTGTATATCGGTGATTCTGTTCTAACTGTTACTTTTTTGATTAAACATTTTTTTGATTCTATAATTAAGCTTTTTTAGTTTTTGAATGCATATTATTACTCTATTTCATTGTAAAAATGAAAGTCCGAGGGGATTTCGCTGCAACTTCGAAATATCGAGAATGAGAATCAAATTTCAAATTTTCCGCGCCACGGTACCGACTCATTCGTCCACGGTACTGACATAAAATAAATTTGGTAGACATTCTTCAGAAAAATTATTACGAATCGTATTATAATTTATTTATGAATTGTATTATGACATTAATCAGATTTATGGATTAATTAGTTTGGATCATTTATTGCGACAAAGAAAATAACGAATTCATAGGTAAATTCTAGAAATGGACGCGACACGGTACCGACATTTAAGGGATTTAAACCGTAAGTTTTCTCCGGACTGCAAGTTATGTTATACGAAAGAAGCGACGAAATATGTTCACGAGGATCGTATCGATACAAAAATTTAATGAATAGATTGTCAATGGATGACCAGTGAGAGCAAACAGTACAAGACATTAATAAACACTGTTAGAATGGAATCACCCGAATATCGATTCTAATTTCCCTAATTTTTAATAAAAAGCTAAATAATGAACGGGCATTTTTCGCAGAGATAAATTGCGCAGACCTAAAGTACACTGCCGTGTTCAATCTCAATTTCCGTTTATCTCTGGCGGGTGGAACCGGGGAAAAAAGTAAACGTGTACCGATTGGTAAAAAATTTTCCAATATCCGGGAATCCGAAGTCGAAAATTTTCATGACACATTTTTCTCGACGATTAGAAGTGTTCGGTATCAATTCATCCGAGCATTACCAGCGGTTGTTTCGGTTTAATTTAATCCCACAGATTTATCATCCTTACGAATCGCACTCGTCCATCCTCGCAGATTATATCCTGAATCGCGTAATCAGTCGGAGAGCTTTTTTGTACGATTCTTTTTTCATTTCTGGAAAAGTTTTCAGCGATGAAGAGCGCAGCTTAGACGGAAATTTACTGCCACTTTTTGCCAACGTTACATCGCACATTATCCGATCTGTGTATAGGTTGTGTGTTCGATGGATACCGAAGGGGGAATCATTAGTTAAGGCCGGTCTTTGGGCGGGGATGAAACGGGGACATCGCCACCTCATCGCATATCAATCTTTGAGGTCCATGCTCGCGAATTTCCACGCTCAATCATGGATCCAACAAAGATGACCTCGCCCAGAGGCCGCGTAATGTACTTCCTGATTCTGGTATTGATCATCCCCTACAAATAGTATCGGAGAATTGGGCTGAGGATAAATTATCCATGAGACCTCCCTCGCCGAGTGAGTGACTCGAAATTTGTCGTCGTTTTGAAGCAGTGAAAAAAATTGTTTTCGAATGTTCGGAATAACAGATTCTAGTTTATTTCGAAAAGTTATCCCATTTTGATAAAACGTTAAATCACAGCGAATGCCTCCGCGTATACCTCGTCAAAAGTTCAGAGATTTAGGGTAGGTACGGAGATAGTGAATTTCGAAAAAGGCCAGTCGATCATAAAATTTGGTTTATCAAAATGCACTTTAAGTTCCTTTTCGCAAAGCGATCAAAGTACCGCCTAAAATCGTCTGTGGGACTCGAGCTCGAAGTATTTATCCCGCGAGTGGAAACCTACCGAAGTAGGTACTCCGACGGAGGGCGTCTAGTTTCGAGGACGGAAACTCAATAACTGGAACCTTCGCGTCGGAATGTACATATCCATCCATAAGTTAGTATGTACACGTAGACCTAAATGAAATATTTGTACACCTCCTTTCGTCCGTTTCCAATTACTGTAGTACCTTTAAATTATGAACTCAGCTTTCCCTTCTGTCTCTCGGTTCCTTCATACATACACTAATCACCGAATTTTCCCTGACCCGGATCGAGCCAGGTCACCCATCTCCGAAGGGCATATGGGTGATTCCATTCTAACAGTGTTTATTAATGTCCTGCACTGTTTTCTCTCACTGGTCATCCATTGACGATCTATTCATAAAATTTTTGTATCGATACGATCCTCGTGAACATATTTCGTCGCTTCTTTCGTATAACATAACTTGCAGCCCGGAGAAAACTTACGGTCTAAATCACTTAAATGTCGGTACCGTGTCACGTCCATTTCTAGAATTTACCTATGAATTCATTATTTTCTTTGTCGCAATAAATGATCCAGACTAATTAATCCATAAATCTAATTAATGGTATAATACAATTCATAAATAAATTATTATACGATTCGTAATAATTTTTCTGAAGAATGTCCACCAAATTTATTTTATGTCAGTACCGTGGACGAATGAGTCGGTACCGTGGCACGGAAAATTTAAAATTTGATTCTCATTCTCGATATTTCGAAGTTGCAGCGAAATCCTCTCGGACTTTCATTTTTACAATTAAATAGAGTAACAATATGCGTTAAAAACTAAAAAAGTTTAATTATAGAATCAAAAAATTTTTAATCAAAAAAGTAACAGTTGGAACAGAATCACCGATATATATCGTAGTATCGTTGTAGTTATCGCATACACATGTGTGCTCGTTATCGTCAAGCATTTTCCTCTTCACCGAGGGAGTGATAAGTCATTTTTAAACTGAATTGGAAATGACTGCAAAAACAGAAATGATGATCGTCTATTTCCTGATCAGCTTATCGAACTGAAGAACTCAAATTTGCGACGCAAGGAGCTTTTTGACTCCTCGATTTTAGGGATTTGATCAAAACGCTCCTCGCATGACAGATATCGAGTTTATCAATTAAAACTTTGAAGATATGTAATTTGAAAAAAATTTCAAATTCCGGAGCTTTTTTCTAATCCTACAAATTATTTTCCGATCTTCGATTTTCGAAGTCTTTTAGCCAGACGAATTCTCGCGACATTTTTTCAAAAATATTTGGAAATATCCGCCGAATTTCGTAGTAAATTCTGCGACTAATGCAGAAGGAAAAATGAACGTGCAGAGTACAGCTCTTGGATTGTGATATCATGGCTTTCCACGTGGGTTTCAAAGTCCGACTGTAAACCCTAACCCGAGGGTTTATTAGATTGGAAAAGGCCGAAATTCTGAGGATTTTTTTATGTCACATGCGATAAAAGACTGAAGATCAAACTTCGGCGCATATCCTTCGAAAATCGAGTGGATGGTGAACTTCGAGGACCCACTTAGACATCACAGCAGTGTGTATTTAAATCAGGAGCCCGATTTCAGGGTCGCCTGGGTGTCGATTCTTGAATTCGATATTACCGAAGCGTCGCGTTGTCCCCGCGTCGTTTCGGCTCGTCGAAAATCGCGAACTTTCATTCAAACGGCGTCGGGGAGTTCGCATCAGGAATAAGTTAGCGTATTTGTGGCACCCCTCCCTCGAAGATTGAATAAACTAAAATATGCGTCAATACGTGTCAAGTATAACGAAACTTCCCGATCGTCAGACCAACCGACGCGACCCCGTAAGATATTCGCAAAAATTTCGTCAGACATAGGGATATCTGGGTTAACAGCCGTCTCTCAGGAATAATAGTCAAGTCGTTCGGAAGTACGGTTACGCCGTATACCACTTCTACGTATACTGACCCAGGTGGGCTAAATCGCACCCCATAACTCACGTTTTATGAAGGACGAGAGAACCATGGGTTCAAGAGCCTTCTTCCTCCTCGAGAAGATGAAGACAAAAAAAAAGAAAACAGGAATTGTCCTGCTTATAAAATTGCACGGAATGAAACGGACATTTTTTTCCACGCGGATTTCCGTACCTAAAAATTGGAGAGAAGACGGAGTCTGGTACCGAGCTTGAATTAAGGGGGAATATACACCTAGCAGGGTCCGAAATATGGGTGTTTCAATTTTTAGATCTTCTCAAAGTTTAAAAATTTCAAAAATTTCAGGGAACCTATATTATGAAGCTGGTATCGACGACTCTGAGTAAGTTGAACAAATTTCACGATTTATCCATCCCAAAATTTTCAAACGCTTTTCTTTCAAAACAGCGTTCTTCAAACTGGTACCCAAAATATCTCGAAAACCACTGAACCGATTATCTTGGAATTTTTTGTGGTTATAGTATACACAATTATCCAGTACTCGTCATAGGATTTTTTATGTCCGATTCTTAGTTTCTTTTTTTTTGCAAAATATGAACGAATTTTTTCTCGAAAATCGCTACGTTGAGTTCAAGCGTGCGCCGTTTTGTCAAAAATCGATATTTCTCAAATCCGCTATGACAAGGGCAAGATAGTAGTATCTATCTTATTATCCCGTTTGATTTTTTCGTTTCACATGTTTTTTGACGAATCGCCACTGGGTACCGCGTTGGCAGATTTTTTTACGGCACTACTTAGACGACTCCGGTACTCCGTGAATTTGCAACATTTTGGAATAAAAAAAATTGAAAACATTCTCGAAAGCGTATATTTTTAACTAGAAAAAACCCCGATCCGATAACTCCAATAGTTTCCCTGAGAAAAATTCTCTAAAATCACCTTTTTTTTTTCGTTTTCGGGTGTATATTCCCCTCTAGACTCCTAGATGTACGACTCGTGTTCATTACTTATCTCGGTGCATTTAGGACCGGATATTAAAGATTTTTCGCGGAGCGTAATATAGCTGTGAAATTTCCCCGCATTAAACTTTAACTCGCGTTATGAACTCGTTCTCAGCTTTGAATAAACTTCGAAGCGTTTCGCAGCCAGTGGTGCGAGCGATGAATAGAGATTGATGTGTCAACGCTCCGTGTCCCCGTACGAAACGATGTACATAATTCCCTGCATATCGAGCTTACGGACCTTTCAAGAAGGCATCAACTCCCGAGAAATTTAACGTTACAATCTTTGACACCAGATATGTATATTTTGACGTAACATTCCGTTCGAATTTATCGCCGAATATCTTTCATCATACCGTTGAGTGTTTGCGGTCAGGGTTGCCTCTTCCGATATTTCGAGCTCTGGTTTACCTCGAAATTAATTAAAACACAACACGACCCTTCGAATTTATAATCAGTAAATTTTCCGAGTGTTTTCCGCCCCCAAAAAGCCGAGTACAAAGGTTGTATTTCACGCGTGGAATGCGATAAGTTTTCATCCGAGGATCGTTACTCGTCGGTTTTGTCGTCGAAGACAATAATTCAAAATACAAAGCCTGCAGCTACGGGCTATAGAATATATTCCAGCCAATAAACCGCGCTGATAAATCGGCCAACATTTTAACCGTGATAACAAATTACGCCGGTTTATCGGCGCCCGGGCACACAGCCGCCGATAACGATCAGAAATTTTCGGATACCGGTAGTAATCCATCACGGGCAGGTGCCAAGAGACAAAAACAAAGAAATATATTCGCGAAATGACCCCATGCGTCCTTAAAAAACTTCCGGTATATTTTTATACCAAATTTATATCTTCGGGGTAGAATGAGTAAAGGACGCCCACTTGATCCCAATTTCTTTCAGGTCACCGATACGCTTTGAAGGAATACCCTTCATACCTGATTACCTGTTTCTGTCTCGAGGGGTTTTCGAATTTTTTTGTCAGACTTTATGGGATTTCTTCCGGTGGAATTAGTCCCCGTGGTTAATCGATGGTGCAAATTGTCGAGTACCTGCGTCTTGGACAGTCTTGTCGAAGCGTTGCATCGCGGATACGATCAGAGGTCCAGATCCGATTTGCAGACCGTGACAGAGCAGTTGAATCAATACCGCAACTCCGACGATGGTGAATCCCCACCGACCTTCGGGATAGTAGTGTTTCTTGAGGGTGATTCTCTTCCGAGCGTTCATGGTGGTGAGAGATTCCTCGGTCTCGTCATCCTCGGCGGGATCATCAACGTCCGCATCGTTCCGTAACCCACCTTCGAGGATCAGTTGTTCGGAAAAACGACGCCGCAACATTTTTGGGGTCACGGAAACGCCGCTGTCTCTTCTCAGGCTGTTCAGACTCAGTCCGGAGTCTCTTCTGCTCGTTGAAATCCGCCTCTCACTCCCGTTTTTAAACGCGTCGATTCTCCTCTGGCCACCCGTGAATCGCGGCGAGTTGTGATCGGAAGGTCTCCTTCCCTGCGGAATCTCCTTCCGGAAATTTTCACCCGCGTTGGTCAAAGCTCCTATCGAACTTCTGCCTGACGATGGGAGCAGCACACTTTGACACGTCGATATGGAGGCTGACGAATCTCGCCTCTTGGCAGGATAACTGGAGAACGAATCTCTCGTAGAAGCGATCGAGTCCTTTCTGGAATGACAGCTGCAAGCACATTGGCCGGGAGTTTTTCCGGGTGGGAAACGCGACCTTGGAAGGAATATTCCCGCGGGCGAATCGGCTCCGTTTCTCAAAGGCGAAGCTCTGGACCCCCGAATTTCCCTGGACGATGTTCTCGCCACTGAACTCGACATCCGAGAGTCGTCCAAAGAAAATTTCCTGCACCCTGTGCCGGGGGCTTCGGCCAGTCCATTTTTCCCGGGGTCTGCTGATCCCGCGCCTTTTTCTATCACGTTGTCATCCGTTATGGCCACGCTGTAGGAATTGCTACGTTTCCGGAAACAGACGCTTACGTTATCGAGGCTTTCCCCCATTTAGGTGCATTTGCGCGACGTATGGGCGCGGTTTTCCGATGGAATAAAAATCGGTGTCACCGAGAAGCCGGCCTTCGCGATGTAAATATTTTCACTGAGTCAAAGCCCCGAGGAGTACCGCACTTCTTTGGCAAAGTACACAACCGTCCGTTGTCGTTGATAATTCGCGCGGAACAGTAGATCGAGTCCGACGTGGTGTTCGACTCGAGCCTAAGGGAAACTGATGGCCTGTCAAGGCTCGGTGAAATCACTTTCCGTCTTCTCAAGACGCGTTGAAATGCATCGCACGCTTCGTTAAAGACGTGTCCGTCCATCTGCCTGCCACACCGTGAGGTTTTCATCAATTGGTGTCACGAACGAGCTCTGTTTTTGAAATTGTTTGCTGGAGCGGGGATTCCTGGCCTTATATGCGTACGATACTCGACTCCCTGGAGACAGTGAGCAAGCGTTTCTATTCTACTCTTCAAAATACCCGAGGAAGAATCACACTGGAAAACAAGGAGCTTCGGCGATCCTGCGGTCTCGGGTTGATCCCGAAGTCCAGTTCAGTCCAAATTCACATTTCCATTCATTTTTCACTGGGAATTTCGGTTGACGTGATCAGGAAAGTGAGACCATCGGCTAAAAATCCTGACGGTCAATCGTCCTGAGGAATTTTCTTTCGCTGAGTGGTATCCGTTTGCATAAAGCACATCCACGGCATTCCAGGGTATGGATACCGATGTGTGAAGGCTTGCCTTGGATCCCAGGGGATTCCTTTGTAATCGGAATCTCGTGGTTCTTCTTTGTGGCGCGGCTGTTCCTGGGGACGAAAGTTGGTCGTCGAGTCCTTCGTCCGAGTCAATGTGATGGTGCTGCTGGTGCTGTGGGAGAGTTTAACGAAAAGCGACTTCGTCCTTGGAGTCGGTGATGGATGGGATCCGGTGCTCGCATCTTAATCACGCGATCACAAATTTCACTGGCTTTGGTCAGACCTGAAAGTCCAGCCTTTGAGCTTTCATTGATAAAAGTTGCTCGCGTAATTTATGGCCAGCCTTTAGAACGTCCGTTCCGAACTGACACGCGACAGACTATGTAAAACCTGGAGATTTTTCGGATCTCAGAAGTTCCCCGAAACCCCAAGATTTCCAAAATTTCGTTTTATATCTCAGGATGTGAAGACGGAAGATAGTTCGTCCTAATCAAGACCCATTTTATCTACTCAAATCGAAAACTTGATCACGACGTCGTGAATAATCGATAGGATTTCGAGACTTTTATTTTTCCAAAAAGTACATCTCGAGATGATCGATTTGACCACTTATTGGTTTCGATACGATCGATACGGCCCGAGTTTCGGAGGCCTGGCCTTCCGGATGTTCAGAATTCGGAATTTTGATCTTCGGGGGAGTTTTAAAGTTTTTGATTTTTAATTAAAAAATTTCTAATTTTCCTCCAGAATCAGCGAGCTCGACAAACTATCCTGATATTCACCCGCCGGCTTACTCAACCCGTTCTATTATACGTTAGTTAATAAGCTGCAGCGAACCAAAAGTTTCCACAAGTTCTGGTAGTTACAGTTAACGTTGTCATTTCGCGAATTCTAGATCGCGCCGAAATCGGTCAGCGTGTTAAATCTGTTCGAAATATCCTAAGCGCTGTGAGAATTTTATTACATACGTAAAAACCGAAGTGGGAGAGTAAATTCAGGTCAGACACGCCTGAAATGGTGTAAACACAATCAACGTTCACCGAGCAGAACGGTTCAACGTTGTCTTCCTTTTTTCTTACTTCTTTCGTTTCGTTTCGTTTTTTTCCGTGTCCAACTTTTTTTTTATACCTTATTAGCGGTTTTGAGGAAAAGAAAGAGAACCTCGACGCCATCCCCATCCCCCTCTGTTCTTTTTACTCACGTCAAACATTCCACCCCTTGGTTCTCATTTTTGTTGCGGCTGTACGGTAAAAAAATTTAATCTGAACGATTGTCATCGCAAATGGTTTTTGAAAAAAAACGTCGGACCGTCTATTCCCTTCCGGTGGTATAAATCATACACATCCTTTTTTTTAATTTTTCTAAGGGTCAGCATGACAAATTTTCTCCGAACCATTATCTTTCCTCGGTATATTTTGTCAGCCTCGTTCTGATCTTTGGTATATTTGCTTTAGAAACAAAACGAAAACAAAAAAAAATTTGTAACAAAAAGGCAGAAATTTTCCCAAATAAATTCATCTCATCGTCGGGCTTAGAATATGCGATGGCGTGGGTTCGGGGTATTATTCGTTCCGCCGACGCTCTGACCTCAGACGTACGTCAGATTTGTTATTGGCGTTGTGAGAAAGGATTATGTAGATTTTAGACCGCGAATCATTGACCGAGATGATTCTGTGGGACGTTGGCTTACGTCTATCCAAAGCTCAACCCCTACGTCCATACATTAGATAATTGCTTGCCTTTGTAACTAAATTCTGAAGAAAAGTATACATATGTATGTATGTACGTGAGTGAGTGAGAGCAGGCAGATCCAGCTGAGAGAACGTAAAAACGAACCTTTCCCAACTCTCGATTCCCTCGAAGAAACTCTCACATACTTCACTTCGATTTCCTTGAAAACCTTGAACTTTAACCCCGACAAAAGAATCGCGAGTGAAAAGCTCTCGAGAAAAGTGCGGACTTTGCCCCATTCAAGGAACGAACCTGATCAAGGATCGGGGCTGCTAGGTAGATTGGTTTTCCTCTATTTCGCCGAGAAGAGCCGCTGCGTCGGGTTCGTTACTTTTCGTCTAATTACACTTCCAGGGAAACAAATAAACAGATCAAACTCTCTAGTTCCAGACTCTTCAGCTCAAACGCTATTTTAACAGTCATTCGTTATTTGTTAAACACACCCCCGAACTCGGCTGGGGGTTAAATAACAAATTGGATTACCAAGCCCCCAGAGATGAAACTTGAAATTTATACCCAAACCGTGGCTCGGTTTGCCGACTGTCAGAGGGATTCTCCTCTCCAGGGAATAGCTCGACTCCGGATCGAAGCACCCTCCAGTTTAAACGGAAACAAGAGACATAATGGCTCATTTTCGATCACGGGAATAAGGATTTTCCATTTCCATTTCCCGACTGCACAAGACGCTGAGAAAATATCGGGGGTTCGCTTATTCTTACCTGCAGTGTGAAGAGGCGGATGATGGAACTTGAGTTCAGCGGACACGTGCCAAGTCCCAGGGGCTGAGAGCTGCAAGCCGATACCGAGGAAGTGGACTAGAGCCGAACAAGTCACGATGACGTATCCCCAGCCTCCCTCAGGATAATAATGTCTCCTCAGAGTGGCCTCCTTCCTCTGATCCATGACGTGTTTTTCCGAGGATCCGTTGTCCGCATTGTTCTTGAAATTTCCGCCAAAACTCTTCGAACGCTGGGCTAAATTGGTCTTGGCAATTTCAGCCCTGGACTCGTACTTCGTTGACTGTGACCGATAGCGTCTCTCGGTGAAAGTACCACTCTCCGGGCAGTTCCTTTGCGAAGTTGTTGACGGCTGCGGCGCCTCGACTGGCACCCTGAAAGGGTCAATTTTGAGCTGAAGAAGTCCCTCGGCGGTACACTTAGAACAGGCGTGGTTCGCTTCTTGCAGGACATCGATATTCCGCTCCCTGCATCCCGCTTCATCGTCGGCTTCCCTCGATATCTCACTTTTCCGTATCCTTTTATCGCTCCTCGAGCAAGTCGAGTCATCGCGGGCGACTCCCTCGCCTTTATATTCGTTTGACGAAGTTCTAGAGTAGTTTCTTCCTAATTTCGACCTAGTATCACATTTTAAAGATTTACTCCTACGGACAGATCCAGCGCTGGGTGACGCGGCGTCGACAACGATTGGCCAGGTCTCATTTCCCGTATAAAAATTCGACTTCTTGCTCGAGGTTTGGGGTAAACTTTCGATTGCACCGGCCACCCGGTTTTTGCCAGGTTTTTCTCCACGCTCGGATGTCCTGGGATTTTCAGGGTCCATCATAGACAGTTCCATAGACACGAAACGGCCGCGGCTGTCCCCTATAATCCCCTGGGATAAATCCGATACGCTTTTTCCCCCGAAAGTAAAATTCGGAGACAGTTTTTTCGGCAATTTTTTCTCATCTGGTGTACCAACGTCTTCGGGTATTCTTTGCTCTTCATTTCTCACTGGTTTCGACGGCCTGTCCTCGATCTCGACTATGCAAATCCTGCTGGCTTCCGAAGAGGCCGAATTCTCCTCGTGGCTCGTCAAAGATTCATCCGCGATTCCGGGTGGCGATTCGCAGCAGCAATTATCGCCGTAAAATGTCGGGATTATCGTGTAAGCCCTCGTTTCTGGATTGACGCGTACTTTTACGGCCACAGCACGTTCGGGCCACGAACTGCTGTGCCTCATGATCCGTTTCAGTTCCCCATCGCGCACGGTCATTCTCACTTCGTTATTTCATCTCGAATTTTCATATGATGTATGGTCAGGCCTTCGCGAAGTCGATGGAGGCTAGATTTCGATTTTTTCTTCGTCTTATTTCGGTTTTTGAATTCTTGGGACGCGGTCGAAGGGTCTTCGAGTCCCCGTGGACCCCACGGAGCCAAAATATAAACTGTCGGCTGTGAATCGATCCAATTTCACCGCAATATTCTTCCGCAACATTTTTCCACTTTTACCCCCAAAAGATGCGTTCTTGACTCGATGTATAGCGCCGTTTTCACGTTCCTGAGAGCCCTAAACCGACCGAAAAGAATTTATACACCGAACAAAGCCTGGTAAGTATATCATAATACGTGACATGGGTATCGTAAATGTTTGTTATAGCAAATGGGCCAAATTGAAGCTGCGATATCCCCGGAATTGCGAATTTTTTAAATTTTTCTCTTTTTTTTCCATAAACGACGGAAGATCTAGATTTTATAGAGCGGTTCGAATTTCATTGTGACCGTAATAATCGGATGAAAAATTTTTGCGAATCTTCTCGTAATGAAACCGCGTTAATAGCGAATCTAATTATTATTAGAATGAAGTTAAAGCACGAGAAGGACGAGGATCAACAGGTAATTTAATTATCCCTTCGGGAGAAGATTTCGATTGAACGTAATTTCAGCGTTTATTAATATTTCGATTGTTTTTTTTTTTTTTTTTTGAGATTCAGAAGCGAATCCTCGCAGTCTTCAAAAGCGAGAGTTCTCTTTTATCGCGATTAAAGTAAACCGTCTTTTAAAGTGCGCAAAGTTTATTCAGAAAAATTGCGAGCTTTGCTGACCCGGGATTTGTAATTATACGAACGAGAGAGAGCGGCGTCGAAAGTTTCGAATTAACGAAAAATGTAAAAACGTAAAGAAAGTAAAATAAAAAATTGAAAAAAAAAAGTAAAGCGAAAGTACGAGAGCTTTTTAGTATTTTAATAAAAACTAACGTTCCCTTCGAGCTTTCTCACGATTTTCGCAATGTTTCTCGGCAGGATTCAGCGGCTCCTGTCAATTCTGGAGCGAGAGTAAAACTGTATCACTTTTCCAAAGGTGATTTAAAAATCAATGTCGAGACAGAGCGTGGAAAATGAAAAGGCGAGATGCGATACCTTCAAAGGTATTCGATTCGCGTTTCCCTCCCTAAATTCTCGCCCCAAAATCATACTCTACCAAGCTCCCTCGCTTTCCTTCTCTTCCGTCTTGCGTACAATTAACTATAAATCTCTTGAGTCCGTTATTATTATGCGTAAATCAAATTTCAGGGCGGATGGTGCAGAAAAAAAATGAAAAACGGGGAATGAGAAAATAATGAATATCCCACCGCTGTCACCGGGGTGAACCGAACTCCCACGAAATGAAAATCGATGCCTTTACACAACTATAATCCATACCACCTGTTAACCTTTTACAAATTTATATTCATCCCCTGCAATGATTTTTCCAACGTTTAATCACCCAGATGTCATTTTATTAATCTAACTGATTGCCTCTTGTAAGCGAATTTTAAACATTTTTTTGTTTTTCTTTTAAATCGATCCACGAAAGATCGAATTTGACGAGAAACGTTCTTATTTTTAAAAATTTATTTCACACGTCGTATATATGTTTTAAACGAGGAAATAATTCCGAGTCGAATCGGTTACGAAATCATATAATTATTTTGGAAAAAAGAGTCCGAACTTTTCGATCGCGAAGCGACTTGACGCGGCTTTGATAAATACGTAAAAAGGCACTGTTTGGAAGTTTCGAAGCCTCGTAATCTCTCTCGCTGTTTATTTCTTGATAATCGTTGTTATATCGATATCTCGCGATTTTAGGATGCGAAATGTTAATATTCGGGCATCCCAACACTCCTGGACGACCCCGCCGCGTCGGCCAGTATAACTGGAGTCCCACGTGCCGTTGACACACTACCTCTACCCCTAGACGAGCAGACAAACCCCTAGGCGCATGCCTGACTCCCTGCAACTCGCCTGCCAATTCCGCTTGCGGTTTATCCGACGCGTTCCCTTCTTTATTCTATTTTTCTTTTATCGCCTCTTTTCCTCCTCTCCTCTCCTCTCCTCTCCTCTTCTCTCCTCTTCGTACTCAACGTGTCACCCGATACTCGGCAGGGTGAGGATCACCCCGGTTTCATGGCTCAAGTGACGCTGACCTACCCTTACGTTCCAAGCTCTGCAGGTCTCGCTTCATCTACACCGAGGGTATGTCGATGAACGACTCTACATTGACGTTGGGATACGTACAGGTGTTCAAATAAACCTTTGGGCACTCAATTACCTCTGTAATTTATTCTGCCACACGGTTCTTCGTGTGTATCTAGGTACACGTATGTATCTACACACCTTGGGATTATAACGTATATGGGGTACGGTTCGTAGGGATCATTTCCAAAGTTTAGAAATTTGATTTTTATCGAATATCGTATAAATTTTGCCTGTTTCTTTACAGTTGGGAAAAAATTCGTCTTTCGGTATTCTTCTCTGTTGCGAATCTATTTCTCTTATTTTTCTTTGACAAATTGTTATTCGAAGGTTTTCGTTGTTTCCAAAAATGATTGAGTGGAAAGAAACTCTTCTACTTCTTTCCATATTCCTAAATTCTTGGCTTCCGTCTGCTTATCAGGACGCGAGGACGAAAAATAGTTCATTCCAATCAGGAGCCATTTTATCTACTTCGAAAGATGACTTCACGATGTCGTAAAAAATTGATAGTATTTTGAAATTCGATTTACAAAAAAAAACGTCTTGAGACGGTTAATTTGACTACTCATTGGTCTCGATACGATCAATACAACCCGAGTTATCGAACACTGAATGAATACATGCGTGAATTTCATGTTTCGAAGGTTAAGTCTCTCGGATCTTTGGCTTTCGGAATCTCGAACCTTCGGTGTTTCTTGTTTCAAAGTTTTTTCAATCGCCTATACAGAACTTGGGGGAAATACCTTTTCTAAAAAGTGTGAGTCCGTAACGTTGAAATTGGAAATTCTTACCGTTCTGAACTTTTGAAATTCGAAACTTCAACCCAGCGGCATAAATTCGCGTCCAATTATACCGCTCTCCGTTTTTTGACTACCGATGATAAAAATTGCTCAATTTTTATCACTTCACGTCTATTTTCTATCCGATTTTTCCGAATTTCTCTGACCCATGGAATTTCACAGCGAGAACAAACGGCTCGCAACTGAATAATTCGCAGAGAAATTAACGCCTCTTTTTATTTCCTTTTATTCCAATTTCGACTCGATGAAACGCAATACGGTGTTCATTTTTTACCCCGAATAGGCCAGCCTACTATATTTTGAGTTTGGAATTGGTTCTACACCTATGCTGTATATCTTGTGTCTATATACGCCGATACCAATTTATCTTCCCCGCGCAATCGAATGGAAAATTTATGGGGGCTAAATCCGAGTTAAATTTCCGGAAATAATTGAAATATATGTGGCTAGAATATTCGTTTGACAAATCTCTGCACGTTGGGCCAATTATTATCGATTTATGTAATAATCCACGAGGATTCCATCGTCTTTATACAGTTAAAACTGTCCCCGGAATCGGAAGAGAAAGATTCACGGTCTTTCACACCCGCGATTAAATTTCTGAACATCGGATCCGTTCCATCGGCCAGAATTTTTCTTCGGAACCGATTTCCCGCATCCGATTTCGATCATAGCGAATGCAGAAATTCCTTGGCCGACTGACCGTGAGCCAGGTATTCCTCGGCAATCCACATCGCGATCTTTCGCCGTTACAAGACGGTGTTTACATTCCATAATCCGCTAATTAATGGTCCTTGAAAATCCTGCAATCCAATTTGCAGAGCTGGTTCGCGAACAGCGTGGAAGTGCACGGAGGCATGTCTTCGGATAAAATTCCCTCAATGTTGCGTAGACGCCTGGAAGTACGTGCCTAATACCAAAAAGCCACGGCGTGAGCTCGAGAATCGTGCCTGTCTTTACGGTGGACATAATTTTCAGTAATTTCTGGTAATTTGGAATTCCAGAGTGCCGTTTGAACCCATTTTACACCCTAGTCTCGACAAAGAAGGCGGTTTTGATCCAGCCTGGTTATTCATTGCTCCGAGAAGAAGCTTTACTGTTTTACCGAGTTTTACGATCTCTTCAATCTCCGATCGTAAATATACTTCGAAAGTTCTTAACGCTTTTCGTTTTACGGATTCGCGATTTTTCGTACGGAATCTTACCGTCTTTCTTGTTGTTGTTACTCGGAAGTAAATAGGAAAAATAGTTCCACGGTGGGTTACGATCCTTGGAAAAGGATCCTTCCCATCTTCCGCGAGCTGCTCTGATCCGTGAAGCTTCGAAAAATCTGTGCGATGATGAAAAAAAGTTCCAAAAGTTCATTAAGCAGGGTATAGAAATTCAGAAATTAGTAAAATTCGGAAAAGTCACGAGGGTCGATAAGGGCGATGATGAGCTTTATTAAAAGTTCGTTAAATCTATGTACAAATTATTCTAGTAAAGCGTCAAGTTTGCCAGGACCGATTGGGTCCTGATTATCAGATCGTTTACGTAACGAAGCACCGAATTATCCCGGACAATGTCCTGCATCAGCATTTCACAGTCCAAGTGTCTAGCGTCGCAGATCCTGTGGTGATGTTTGAGGACATCGTTTGGGAGGAAGTGATGAGCTCTTCTGGTAGCCGAGTCCAGAGTTGTCAGAGCGTAATGGTTGTGAACGGTGAGAGCGCGTTTCGTGGAGATGAAGCTCTTGACGGAGTCGCCTTCGGGCGGGATGAACGCGGTTCTGAGGGTGTCCAGATACCGGATGCCAGGGATCTTCGAGTCGTTTGTTCCCGGCTGTAGTTCGTTGAAAAAATAAGCATTCCTGACGGCGTAGGATGCGAAATCGTCGAAGGATTCGCCGAGCTTTGTTTTCTCCTCCTTCAGAAGCTGGTACCAGTTCTTCCCACGTTTGGGAATGATCGCCTCGTCTATGTCGATCGGCACCACGTATTCGGATTCGTATAAATTCTCGTAGAAGCAATGGTTGTAAGGGATCAATTCCATCCTACGTTTGAGCCATATTTCTTCAGCCAAAAACTTCCTCCTGGTTGTTATACCGTTCGGCAAATTACCCGGGAGCGTTAGGTTCACCCATCTCACCACGTTCGAGCTCTCGAACAGCCTAAGGACCTTCATCACGTTCTCGTGAACGTTGAATACGTAGAAATAAAATTTGCTGGCACCGAGGATCCTGTGAAGCTCGACGAAAGCAACTAGCTTGACAGATATGTCCTCGTCAAAGTCCAGACCCTTTATGCACAGCGTAAATTCTCTCCTCGGTTCGTTATAACTCGTCGTATTTACGCTACCTCGCAGTCTCTTTGAACTTACTTCTAAACTATGACTAGGATACTCGTTGCAAGGCGACGAACTCACTGCTACACCTAAAGGACGAAATGAGGAAGACTTTGACAGCGGACAAGTTATTAAAACTCCGGTATACGTGTCCGATATTCCACCCCATCGATCAAGCCAAATATCGGCCGTCAATGCTTCCATTGAAACCGAACGAACCCATCCGTCTTTATTGTACCTGGAACAAAATGAAACGTGATGTTATCGAGCAATTGATCAAGATGCTCACGAGCAATGAATACTCGATCCAAATTGGCGCGTTTCGTTTCTTCACCCCGAGAAAAGTTTTCAACCATTTTCAAAAACGGATCTCCCGAGTCCGAATAGAGATTCTATTTTGATCTTCTCAAACCTCGATTCCATTGCTCGTTAGTTTCGCCGACAGAAATGTCATTCTGGTTCGGTAGAACTGTGTCCTGCGCAAGGATTCAAAGGTGTGAATCAGAAATAGCGCTTGAACTAAAAATTCTCATTACCGTCTCTACGTCCTACTAAATTTTCTGATTCCACCTACAACCTCAGAAGTCCGCGAAAAATCAACTCAACGATCAATTTCATTTTTCACTCAGAATTTACCCGTCAATCGGTTCACAGAAGGTTTTATCAAAGATTTATGAGCTGTAGGTCGAAGCCGGGATATCAGGAAGCTTCTCTGGATTCTAGGATCTAGAGGTCCAAGACTAGAATTTCGGGAGTCCAGTTTGCGCCTAAACTTTCTCAAAACGGACGTAACTCTCACGTTTAGGTGCAAATCAGAATTTCATCGCAGGCATGATCCTGCCCTGAAATTTTAGTTCGCACCTTCAAGTCTTTAGCGAGAACTTGTAGAATGAGACTAGAATTTCCACTCCGACTCGGGTATGCACGGAGTTTTTGCGTCCACTATTCCGTGGGACCCAGTGAACCGATTCGATTCTAGTCTTGACAGAAAATCGTGAACCGTGTGACGATTTTCTCACAAGCTTCGAAAACCCCCATCATTCCCGGTTCCAAATTGGCGGACGTTTAACACCATGAAAAATAGACGAATGACTTCGGAACGTGAATTTCCGCTATCAAAATACCTCACAGAATTTTCTCCCGCCGTTACGATCTCAACATTCCAAATTTCAACCAAAGTTTCCCTCTTTTGCAATCGTTTTTGAACTCGCAACGCTCCGTGGTTGTAATTGCCGAAGGTCTTCGACGAGAACGGAGATCGACTTACCAAATTGTGCAGTAAATCAGATCCTCAATAGGTTTACTCCTGACTCCGATCACCCTGACGTTTGGGTAGGCAGTCACACGCTGGTCGAGGTGAGCGCTGAAGAGAAAAAGCCGTCCGTCTAAAGTCTCTAGCCACTTGGTAGCGGGCAATGGAATAGGAAATTCCTTTTGTGAGAGAGTCTGGTTCCCTGGGCACTCTACCGAAGGTCTGTAATCCAGGGCCAATCTCCGAGCCCATGAATAGGCCACGACGCTCCGAGTACCTGGAGGTTCACCGCCTGGAATAAACGAGTACTGGGTTCAGTATTTCGGATAAATCGAAGGTACGTTAACAGCTCTTCACTCGACGGATGAGAAAATGGCACGAGAATCGACGGAACGGCACTACGGGAATAAGGTACTCCAAGAATATGCCGATACGTTTTGGAATCGGGCGAAGAACGAGTTCCTAATCTAAATTACCGGTAATGTGACGATGGTGTGGCTTTGAGTCTGGCTTTTTGCGCGAGTTTAATCGGAAGCACTAATTGCCACGGATCTCTGCAACCTTATTATGAAACTTATTCGTCGGACGTCAAATGCGCAGATATTAACTTGGGTGATCATTTCTGATACGGCATGTGGCAGTTAAGGGGGAATATACACCTGGAAAGGAAAAAAAAAGGTGATTTTCGAGAATTTTTCTCAGGGAAACTATTGGATTTATTGGATCGGGGTTTTTTCTAGTTAAAAATATACGCTTTCAAGAATGTTTTCAATTTTTTTTATTCCAAAATGTTGCGAATTCACGGAGTAATGGAGTCGGCTAACTAGTGCTGTAAAAAAATCTGCCAACACGGTACCCAGTGGCGATTCGTCAAAAAACGTGTGAAACAAAAAAATCAAACAGGATAATAAAATAGATACTACTATCTTGTCTTTGTCATAGCGGATTTGAAAAATATTAATTTTTGACAAAATGGCGAACGCTTGAACTCCACGTAGCGATTTTCAAGAAAAAATTCGCTCATATTTTGCAAAAAAAAAGAAACTAAGAATCGGACAAAAAAAATCATATGACAAGTACTAGATAATTGTGTATACAATAACCACAAAAAATTTCCAGTTAATCGGTTCAGCGGTTTTCGAGATATTATGGGTACCAGTTTGAAAAACGCTGTTTTGAAAAAAAAGCGTTTGAAAATTTTCGGATGGATAAATCATGAAATTCGTTCAACTTACACAGAGTCGTCGATACTAGCTTCGTAATATAGGTTCCCTGGAATTTTTGAAATATTCAAACTTTGAGAAAATCTAAGAATTGAAACCGCGATATTTCGGACCCTGCTGGTGTATATTCCCCCTTGAGCCCCAGGAATAATCCGGGCGTAGTGGAAGGCGGTCGGATTCAGAAATTCGTAAGCCACCCTTCCGGCTCGGGGCTTTTTCAGAAAGGCAAAAACAGCCTCGATCATGAATCGTCGAAAGTTTTCTGTCAGAAAGTAATCAACGAAGAAATGCGGCCTGGTAATTTGTTTTAAAGTGAGAACGAAATACCCTCGACCCACCCATCTGCCGCGGTAAAAAAAAAAAGAAAAAAATAAAGAAAAATTTCGAATCGCCGGGGAGTGACGTGCGATTCTTATACAATCATAATATCAAGGGGACTCGGCTACGCGAGTGACTCGAACGCGAAGGACCAACCGTTTCGAATTTCATAAAGAACAAAAAATAAATTTTGTCGCGATCATTTCGCCATTATATTCCTGAAGGCGTGAGAATTAAATCGCACTAAAAAAACTCTGGGAAAGTTTAACGACTGTAAATATTTTTCAGGGTTTATTTTTATCGTTTCAAACCACACACTCTAATTACCAATGAGTCTAGGAGCCGCCTTGAAATTTTTGTGATAAATCTATTCCCGTAGAATGCTAATAAGCTGTTCGCTCCCGATTAAATTATAATTTATTGCGAACGCAACGCTCGCGCTAGTACCGGGCGAATCGCGTTTGAATCGATTATTCTATGCCTCGGATGAATTCCGACGATTTATCATCGTCTCAGTAACGAAAGCGTACATGAACCAGATTTCGTCGATTTTAAGCGGTTAGTCGAAAACGAGGCGACGAATCTCCGCGATTCTTCCTCACGGTTTTTATTCTTTATTTTTTTTTTATAAAAAAGGATAATCAACGACGAACATATATAACTTATTCCAGTGAATAACGGCTCCTTGAACGATATATTCAATCCGTTATTATCAAGGCGTTAAAACGCCTCTCGGTGTTGTAAATCTTCGAGCGAGTGAACAAAAAAATATAAAAAAATGAACTGGTCTCCAAGTAAAGTCGTAAAAATTGTGTCAAATCGAGTCTGAGGTCAAAATCGGAATGGTTACTTCGAATAAAAATAATGTGGGGTGATTGTGCTTACCCAGCGTGGGTGGCGGGTCGGGTAAAGGCTCTGGAAGTTGAGGTGGCAGGTCTACAAAGGCCAGGGCGCATAGGGCAGTGACTAGAACTGCCGCTAGTCCAACTCTGCATAATCTTCTTGTACCAGGGACTAACATCCTATTGTCTTTCGGACAATCTCTTCATTTGCTATGCACGAACAAACGACCTCCGAGTTACCGAATGCTGCACTGTCCCATCCAGGTCCGATTCGAATCGCGATTTGAATTCCTGGACACGTTTCAAAGCCGATTATTCAAAGTTCGGGAATTATGAGGGCGAAATTATTCTCCTAATTCTTGAATCGATAAAACCGATTCGGTTTCGGATAGGAAACAGACTCTTCAGCGAATAGAGAAAAAATAAAAAAAAATTTCAATGTTTGCGAAGATGCGATCGAGCTTCCGAGTAATTTCAAAAATGAATATGAACGAGCAGGCTCGGGTTTTGGACGGGAATCTATTTTACAATCTCGCGACATCCCACACGATGCAACTGTACCAAATGCCCACACGATTTGAATCTCTCTCTTCCGCTTCGCCCACGCGAATCCAAGTTTGCGCAACGCTCGATTCTCCGCTCCATAAATGGCTGGAAGAGAACCAAGGATCGATCGATCTCTCGCTGGCTCGTTATAATTATGCGTAAACATTCGTTTGAAATTTGCGCAAATTATGATTCTAATGATTCCAACGAAAAACGACGTTCGGCGGAGAGAAGAAAGAGGCGAAGAAAAAGAAGGAAAAGACGGAATAAAAATTTGCAATCTTAAGAAACGGGATTCGCCAATCGATTTTCGTCCTCTCGCCGAATATCGGATAATCCTGAACCATCGTAAAGTGCGATTAGTACCATCTTCCGATCAGACGTTCGAAAATATCGCCTCGATCGTCATAAGATGTGGGGATCATAGACCGTCCTAGGATTTCGCACTCCTAATCGTTCGAGTTCTTTCTTACGCTGATCACTCTTTGATTTTCCTTCACCGTTCCACATTACGCGTCAATTATAAAAGTTCGATTATCTCTAGTTCATTTATTTATTCATTTATTTATTCATTCATCCGATCCCAGGCCATCCGGTCCATCCTCACGTCTCAATCTCCTCGTTGATTGATTTCGTTCGCGTCTCCTCCATCGGAACTCGGAAAAATCAATCTCAATCACGGTTACTCCACTACCTCCCGGCCTCCTCACGCCTCGGCTACACCACCCGCACCCATTTGTTTACATCGTTCATAAATCCGCACGTGGGTATTAAGACCGTCCTGGGGTTGGCGTAGTCCGGCTTCCACGAGAGTCGAAGGCAAACTGCCGCCAAGGCCGAGGTCTCGACGTTCCCTACCCTCTGCCTCTACCTCTACCTCTACCTCTGCCTCTTACCTCTCACCTCTCACCTCTTACCTTTGCTCCGAAGCATTGCCACGAGAGTTTACCGAGGATATAAATTTTTTCAATTTTTTATTCCAAAAAGTTAAGAGACGTAGCGCGGGATCAGAGGTGTGTTACACTTTCGCGGACCTCGAGTAGTGCGCGAAGCTCGGAACACCGCCGCGTGTTGGTCGCTAAATTGCGATTAATGGGGTTCTACAGCTGGGGTCGTGTACGAGTGTACGGCGTCTAGGTAAATCCGTGTCGAAGTAGGGATATAAATATCCTCGGTGTCCTGGAAACGCGTTGTATTCCGAATGGCGCGAGAGCTTGAGGACGTTCCTGTCCTTTTTAGTTTCATTTTTCGGTATCCCACAGAGTAACATACGGCCCCGAAGTCCGCACTGTATCATATGGGTTCTAGAACGATATATCAGACCGTAATACGACCATGGCTTCGCTCCGGCTTCCGTGAACTTGACTTCAACGACCCGAGGAGCCGATGAATCGCGAACTGGACTGAAAATGTGGGAAATATCGCTTTTCCGTTTCTGGAAAATATTCAGGGGTACAGAAATCGTTCGGCCAGGTAAAACCCGGTTTCATACTCATTATTGTTACGACTGAGAATAAAAAAGAGGTAAATATGTGCGGCTGAGTCTCGACTTGGGAAAGACGACTTGGTTCTTGCCTCACAGTCCGGCGCCCTCAGTTTATTCAACGACCTGGTCAACTAGGGCTCCACGCTCTCTGCTCACTCAACGTCATTTGTAATACGGCGTCTAATGACGCTTCCACCTCGCCGAAGATATTCTCAGAAAATTATTGCATCGGGACGTTCGTTATCTCGAAAGTTTCATGGGCCGTTTGCCAATCTCACCTCACCCCAGGAAGGGAAGAACTTTTTCCCACCGAAAGTTTCCTCAAATTGATAAAAAATCGAGTCAAAAGCCGAGCACCTCGCTTCGATGACATCTTCTGTCGGGATTTCGATCTTTTATATGCGTTGAGAAAGTTTTTGCAGAATATTCAAATCTTCAGCGAGTACATGCATACATGTATGTGCATATGTGCACATGTGCATCGATGTACGTATCGATGTACGCGAATGTAGATACCCTGGCGTGTAAGACGCCCAGGACTTAAATATAGACGAAGGTCATCGAGAGCCAGTATAATCCAGCGGTTCAGTAGCGCTCGAAGGCGATGTAAATTGAACGATTTCTTAAGCAGAGTTACGGGTGCGGTTTATTTTTCATTTTTTGTTAACCATTCTGTAAAATCCCTTTCCCAGAGACAAATATGGCCGAGTTTCTTAGGACAGAGTCGTTAGGGTAAAGGTATACCCGAGATTTGATCCATAAGGTAAGACCGGGAGTAAATCGTGAGTCACGTACCTTATACCTTTCCTCCGTTGCTCCACACACATGACTTAATCGAAGGACGACAGCAACGTTTGCTCTGATTTTAACATAATGTACGTGTAATGTGGTGAATCGTTTATCTCTCTATATGCAATATGTATGACTGCAGGGGTTCACTTTCCGTTTCAACTTTCTCGGTTAGATAGTTAGCTGGGTAGGTAGGTAGAGGTCGTAGAGCCATAAGTCTGCATTGCGATTCTCTTAGGCATGGTCATCCTTATCGAAGCGCGTGCATCTTCGAGTTGAACGACTTTGATTTGCATAGACAGTGCGCGATGCCATGACGAAGAGATCGCCTTAGGGTAGTTTAGATAAAAGTTACTCGTGAGAGGCCTCCGGAGACCTCATTCTTTATTCCTTTATTCTTATTCTTATTCTTATTCCCACTTATCCATCCAGTTCTCTACTCCTTATTTTTCTGATATTTATTCTACTTCCACTTTTATCTCGCTGCCGTCATCCCGTCGGCAGAAATATTCGTCCAGGTAAGTCGGGTGACCCCGATAGGGAGAAGAGCCCAGAACTTCCCGTCCGAATCTTTGAGGCTCGAAAAGAATCATTCTACGAGTGAAAAGTTTAAATGAAAGAAAAAAAAACGTATTTCTGTTTTATGCGAAAACTACTTAATCGATCGATCCCAAAATTTAGCCAGATTTAGCCTGGAGCAAATCCTATCGATTGATACTAAGATCATCGAGATCCGTTGATCACTCTTCGAGATAACATCGATCTAAGTATTCTTCTTCGACACCTTGTTCTTCGAATAACTCGAAAACCACTCGGCCGATCAAATCCAAAATCGAACCAGTTCTAAGTCAGAGAAATCCGCGTGGATCGGTATGAGAACGGGCGAAATCCGTTTACTCTTTCTCGAGATATCGTTACACGAAAATTTTCTTTCCAGCTGAAAATATGGCCGATTATTATTCAACGATTCAGAGCTAATCAAGAACCAAGTTTTGTAGAAAATAAGTAGAGTAAAGTAAGATTGAGAGAAGACAGCGATTGTATGACCAATTCGTGATCGAGATGATCTATTCGCCATTCCCATCGGCACAATTCCGTTTTCAAACGGACTTTGGATAATCGTAGAAAGTCAAAGGCGTTCAGAAATTCCCAGCGGTGTGCGGGTACCCGCCTCGGTATGAAATTCCGCATAACCACCAGGCGAAATCAGGTTTGTATTAGCGAGTAAACCTCGGGGGTAAAATATCTATGCGGATTCTCGTAAACAGGCCGGTTCAGTGCAGCGTGGAGCAGAGGTAGAGGTACGTTACGGTTTTTCGCAGCGCGAATCGCGCTCGCCTCCGCGAGTTCCACGGTTCAGGGCTAATGGCTCTGGCGATTGCAGTTCTACGCGCTAGCCGAGTAAACGTCGAAAACGAGTTCACGGAATGTCACGCAATGGGTACCCATAAACGCCTGAGAGACACCGTAAAATCTCTGAATATACATGCAGCCTGCGTATTATAAATACAACCTGTTTGACCAAGGGCGAGTAAACGTCACCGCGACTAGCAGCTCGCATAATTTAAAACAGCGCGCAAAAAGTTGTCAGCGAATTATATTGCCATGCACAATTAGTATTCCGGTTAAATGAGCTTAATTAACCGAACTACACGTATGATCGTAATGGGTGGGATTCCGCTCGCGGAAAATAACTTTTTTCGCCGTTTAATTAGCCAATCTATTACTCACATCAAAGCCTTCGGAAAGGCGAATCAAAGAATCGGATATGTTTGAAACTCGCGTCATAAATATTCTCTCAAATGATTGAGCACCGTCTCCCAATGAAATTAACCATAGCTCATTATCGCTCGACAGAAATCGCGTCGCATTGCAATAAAATTTGTACGCTGCTCATGGCGAAATGCGATTTTACTCGTTTCAATGCGAATACTAAACGGAATCCTGATTTCAACGAAGGTATGCCTGGAGAATCATTTCTTTCAAATCCCTGGTAAACTTTGAAAAAATATTTTATCGCATTTGGTTAAATTTTTCATCAAAAATTTCTGTCTTAGATTTTGCAGTCTCGTCTAGTTTGACGAGCATAAATACGAATTTGTTTCGACTCGTACCTCTCCTTACAGGAATAACAAATTGCGTACGGTGCATGAGGTACGTTTGATAAGTGGGAGTCGATGTTGCGCTATAAATAATCCCGAGAGCGGGGGTAGCTCCTCGTCGGTAATCGAATGTCCGGTGGATTGAAAAATCATCGATATTGATCACCGGAAAGACGCGTAAATGGGTTTGAATTGAATTTTCACCGCGCTTAAAGATCTCTCCCAGATCTCGATGCCGCTTATAGATAGATCATCGAACGTGAGGTAGATGAATCTTGAGGTGTAGCTTTTATAATTGCTTCCTTTAATCCGATCGCAAGTCAGCGAGTGAGAAATGTCTACATGAAAATAGCCTCGCTAAAAAAAACCGTTAAAACGAGGGAAAAAACAAAAACAAAAAAAAATGGGAAGGAATCGGTTGAAATAAAACTGAGAAGAAAAAAAAAATCTCTCTGTAACTAATCGCGTGAATGGCTTTCCTAGATTAAATACTCCGAAGCTCTCCGCGACCCTGTAAGCTATATGAATATTTTTACCTCGCCGCGGTCACGGATTTATTGTATCGAATTGTAAATACCTACATGGGTGTACGGGATCATAGAAAAATGAGAAATGAAGTGATCAATTTGTAGAAAATGAAGCAAAATGATTTAAATCGTTTTTCGTATGGACTTCGAATCGACTCGGAGGAGAGTAGAGTGAAAAAATGAAAAAACGAGATCCTCGCTTCGAGCATGTATGAAAATGATGTTATAAATCGTTAATAACTTTCCGATATACCCATTAGGAGCCTTTTCGTCACGGTTTACGAAGCGGAACAGCTGTTTCGACGGCATATTCAAGTTTCACACCGTTTCGAATCCCTCGAATCTCTATATCGTCGCCGATGGTCGGACCACCCGGAACGAAACGGTTTGAATTCTCGTTTAAATCGAGGTCGCGAAGACTGTCGAATATTCTAAGCTTGTGTAACTTGTCTAAAATTTTTTTTCTTCTCTTATCTATCCCGTCGTTTGATCGACAACCGACAACTAACGCAAACAGTACCCGCTTCTTACCCGCGTTCACGTGTCGTCGATATCCGGCAATGAATTTCATCATCCTATCGTCAAACGATTTCTCTTCCCTTTTTTTTTTATTTTTTTTTTTTTTTCACTCCCGAAATTTTCATTTTGTCTCTAATTTCAATTTTCTTTTTTTATTTTGTTCCCCGAAGACGGAGACGATCGACTTTATTTCTCTGAAATTAAAATCCCGGTCAAATAACGAAATAACTCAACTTTCTAAGACCGGTTTTTAACAACCGTGATAATGACCGCGGGATGATGATGCACGAATGCGAATCGTATTCCCGAGATGCCGGCTATATAGCTCCGGGAAAAGGTGGAAAGTAAATCGTCTGGAATAAAGGCAAAGAGTTCTCTCGAATAACACCGAATGCAAAAATATATCCCCGTACGATGATAGAACAAAGGTTCGTCGTCGACCACCCGGTAATCGAAGGAGTAACCGAGAAGAAAAGGAAAATAAAAAATAGAGAAAAAGAAAAAAAGAAAAGGTCTTATCAATATTAATTAATTAACAAACTTCGAAGCTATTTATGAACTCCATTCCCGCTCGGTCAGTCTTGGTAGCAAAAGGAACCCTTTGGCCTTAGGCGGCTGGAGAAGCACATAGGAGCAAAGAAATCGTAACACGACGTTACGACGCCGACAACGTTGATACGTTAGGATATGTAGTTATATTATATTACATTCGCGATGTATACATACGTACGTATGTAGGTACTGTACTCATACGTGTACATATGTGTGTATACGTATACGGCTCGTAGTCGAGTTTAATTACTGTATGATCAATCAGTAAAGACAACCGACTGGATCTCGATCCGTACCGATCGGGAGTAAAAGTACGGAGTAAGTTACTCCGCGCTCGTATATCGTCGATCAATTAAGTATAATATCTTATTAGTAGTTTATTACCTAAAGGAGAAAGGCGCGCCTCGATCAACGCCTGATATTCCGTATCTTTTTTTCTTTTTTTTTTCTCTTATTTTGTTTTCTTTTTTTCTTTCTTCTTCTTCTTCTTCTTATTCTCTCTTATTCGAAGAGTCATTTGGCGCGGGGCCGGGACTTCCCTTTCCGGTATCGCGGGGTAGGGATGTAAGAAAAAGGAAGAAAACTACACAAATTGAATTACAGGGAACCGAAACTCGCCCGAGAGGTGTATCGCGCAAAATGAAACGATAAAAGCTCGCGGTTGTATCCTGCGGAGAACAAACGAGCTTGTCGTAAAACTCTAACACATGAATAATTCAGACTCATTATATATTACACATATTTACACAAGAGTCGAAAGCAGTCTCTTTCTTCTTCGTTTTTTTTTTTTTCTTTTTTTTTTCTTTCTTTTCTTATTTTTTATTCTAGTTGTGAATTGCAATACGTGCACTAGTGGAATTAATTGAGATATCGGGGTGTGCGAATTCGTATACAGATTCGAATGAGCATGTGTGGGGAACTGGTTTCGTTATTTCTCTCTTTTCCGCATAATAGCGGCTTGCAAAACGAGAAGGAGACCTACGGTTGCCCGTAAACCTCGAAATCCAAAATTTTATCATCAACAGAAATCAGAATATCGCGGCTCTCAGACTGGAGTGAGAATTTATGATCTGGGGGTTCATCCCATTACCACAAATTCCAGACACATCGTTGGTTATTTTCTGACAAAATGTTAAACCCGCTTAAAATTGTATAAAAATTTGAAATATTCTTCGAAAATCGTCGTCAGTCTTCGATCAGAAGAGAGACGGTCTTGGATATGTTGTGTCGTGCTGCAGCAAGGAGTAGATGTAGCAGATCGAAGTCGGAGCAGCGATCGCATTAATTACCTACTTTTCCTTCTTGCGTGGAGTTCTAGTGATCAGCAGCAGCTGCAGGAGCTACTCAGAGCCTTCGAGAGCCCGAAGCTCCCGGAGGAACGTGGAGATATTTTAATTGAACTCGAATCGTCAATTTTTGTTTTACAGCCAGGTTACAGGTATCGGCGAACGAACCTCTCGCACCTAGCCACCTTTGGTACAGAAATTCGCGAACCTCCGGTATCACGTGCTCGACGAAACGTTCGCGGACTATCCTAATAGGGTCGTATCGATACCTCTCGCAAGAACTCAAGACTGATTAAGCTATTTCGATGCTAGGAGGAAATGCTCGCTACTGCGGTGGCCAGGGCTTAACGAGCTGACGTATGCATACGATCTTGTAAGCATACCTTGCGAGTAATACTCGGACATATTTTATGCCCGAGTCGGAATGGAGATTCTAGTTCGATCTTCTCAAACCTCGATTCCTTTGCTCGTTAGTTTCGCCGACAGAAACGTCATTCCGGTTCGGTAGAATTGTGTCCTGCGAAAGGATTCAGAGGCGTGAATCGGAAGTAGCGCTTGCACTAAAAATTATCATCACCGTCTCTACGTCCTACTGAATTTTCTGATTCCACCTACAACCTCAAAAGTCCGCGAAAAACCAACTCAAAGATCAATTTCATTTTTCACTCAGAATTTATCCGTCAATCGGTTCACAGAAGGTTTTATCAAAGATTCATGAGCTGTAGGTCGAAGCCAGGATGTCAGGAAGCTTCTCTGAATTCTAGGATCTAGAGGTCCAAGACTAGAATTTCGGGAGTCCAGTTTGCGCCTAAACTTTCTCAAAACGGACGTAACTCTCACGTTTGGGTGCAAATCGGAATTTCATCGCAGGCATAATCCTGGCCTGAAATTTTAGTCCGCACCTTCAAGTCTTTAGCGAGAACTTGTAGAATGAGACTAGAATTTCCATTCCGACTCGGGTATGCACGGAGTTTTTGCGTCCACTATTCCGTGGGAACCAGCGAACCGATTCGATTCAAGTCTCGACAGAAAATCGTGAACCGTGTGACGATTTTCCCACAAGCTTCGGAAACCCCGTCATTTCCGGTTCCAAATCGGCGGACGTTCAAAACCATGAAAAATAGACGAACGACTTTGGAACGTGACTTTCTGCGGTAAAAAAACGCACGTCGTTAGGAAAACAGACCAGTACATCATCACTGCAGCGGCAAGTAATTTTCTTGGTGTAAAAAGTAATCGGCGATGTAAAACCGGGCAAGGACACGAAGGATACATTAAAACCTAACGAGTATACGCGCAGGAGTATCGCAGCCATCCGTAATACAGAATTGTTGTTTACTATGCGGTATGGACACCATCCTACCTACTAGCTGGTAGGTACGGTGGCTAAAAACCTCCTGTCTTATTTCTCGCACCAGATGACAAATCCCCGGGGTCCCGAGGTGATTGCAAACAGCCGCATTTGCCGTAATTGCACGTACCACGTTTCACGTTTCACGTTTCGACTTTTTCCATGCGCAAAGTTTCCATCGGTGGATCCGTTCGTCGCCACCCAAAAATAGAACTGATTCTCCCATCTCCCTCTTCTTTTTACCTTCGAAGAAACATTCAAAAAGAGAGCGAAGTTATCGTCATCATTCTGGGAACGAAGGGTTGCGTTTTTACCAGAGAATTTCGACTTTCGATAATTTTTTGCCGAACGATATCTCGAGAACGAATCAACCGATTTCATCCTTTCTCGTATCAATCGAAGCCATTCTTCCTCACTCAGAACTGACCAAATTTTCCATTCGGTCGGTCCAATGATTTCCGAGTTATTCAAAGACCAAAATTTGAATCGAATACATCGGGAGAAAGGATCAACGGATTTTTATGATCTTAGTTTTTTCGTTGGAAGAAAAAATCGACTCTTCGCTCGCGATACATTTCGGGCTTGAAAAATCCAAGTACGACGTTCTGGGTGTAAGTTTAACTTCAAAGACGACTTATCCACTGTTTCAGTCGAGAAACGTGTCTGTATTACAAATTACAACGATATTCTTATTTCCATTAGATTTTTACGGTAAAAATTGCTTTTGCCACTTATCACTCCGTTCCTAGTATCAGGGCGACGGTTTCACGTCAGACTTCGTCCGGTAGCGCTTCTACGTCGTCCGTGGCGTGCCCTAGAAAAAGTGTGGTAATTATCAGCCACCACGAGAGCCGATGATATATCGTTGACGAGCCGTTTTTTCGTTTCTGTATTCAAATTTACCGTACGACGATTTGCCGTTGCCATTCAACTAACAGCGCACATCCGTTTAATTAGCATAATTCAACACTCTGCGCGGTTCGACTCTTTAACACGCTTGCAACGTTGTATGTAAGAGTGTACAGAATGCCTTTACCCAAGTAGCTGCTCGATTCTCAGACTTTGAATTCTGGGTTAAATTGCAGTTACTTCAATCGAACTTGTATATGAGGTGGTCCACGCCGTTTCGAACGGTCGAAAAGTTGACCGACCCGAAAAAATCACAATTTTGTCTTATTACACAAATATATCGAAGGAACTTATGTGAAATTTTTCGGAATTTTTGAACCGCATTTTTTGAGTTTCTCCAAATTCCAACTTCTTTCTACGAACCTCCGTATCTCAAAAGTATAAGATCATACAAGAAAATTTATGAGACGAAAAAGTTGCAGCTTCGTATCAAATTTCCGAACAAAATTTTTTGGGAATTTCTCGAATCCCAAAAATACCAATTTTTATCAAGAATACACAAAAATATTTTTTTTCAACCAATACGTCACTTTCGATTTTCCTCAAAAATTTACAGAAAATACTCTCAAGTGTTTACAGCAACCACATATTTTTTTTACGATGGTTGGCTCAATCGTTTGGAAGCTATGCTTTATTAATTCTTTTTCTTTTCGAATAAGAAATATATTAAAAAAAAAAAGAATTAATGAAGCATATCTTCCAAACGATTGAGCCAACCATTTTAAAAAAAAGATGTGGTTGCTGTAAACACTTGAGAGTATTTTCTATAAATTTTTGAGGAAAATCGAAAGTGAAATATTGGTTGAAAAAAAATATTTTTGTGTATTTTTGATAAAAATTAGTATTTTTGGGATTCGAGAAATTCCCAAAAAATTCTTTAGGAAAGTTGATTCGAAACTGCAACTTTTTTGTCTCATAAATTTTCTTGTATGATCTTATACTTTTGAGATACGGAGGTTCGTAGAAAAAAGTTGGAATTCGGAAAAACTAAAAAAATACGGTCCAAAAATTCCGAAAAAATTCACACAAGTTCCTTCGATATATTTGTGTAATAAGACAAAATTGTGATTTTTTCGGGGTCGGTCAACTTTCCGACCGTTCGAAACGGCGTGGAACACCTCATTCGGAAATGAGTCGAAAAATAAACAGAAAAAGTAAAAATTTTTTCTCTCTCTCGTGGCAATTAATTTTTCCCATTTTTTTGTTTCACTTCGCCGACCGGAATCGCCTGTCCTTTATACTCGTTCGGCACACGACTTCGAGGAGGTAGATTTTTCGGCCTTGTCGACTTTCTATAGACTTAGAAGACCGAGCAAATGAGTGGGGCTCGCTGAAAGACACCGAGCTACGTCTAGATGGCCGGAGATTTCGCGCGATAAAAGTTAACGATGGTCAAAGACATGGGACGCTATACGGACGCTGTAACGCCGCGCCGTTTCCGATTCTCACGCTAAAATAAGCAAAAAATCTAACGATACGGAAAATTACTGCGAACCAATGATTATCGCCATGGTACACCTAAGTGTCGAGTAATGCTCTTAATAGCTTCACTTTTTAGCTCAAATTCTCTCGTTCCTTACCTCGCAGAGGCTGGGACATGATTTGTCGTTAGATGACCGAAGTGGCTTCTAGTTTTTTTTTAAAAGCGACTTCCGCTACGTGGGATTCCACGGTTCCATCGGATCTCGGTCTCTCGATCCGAACGCAGCCCCGAATATTTTTTAACATTTGAGAGCGAAATGAAATTAAACGGGAAAAATTTAGCCCTCGGTATTGATTTCCGGCGGTTTTTCTTTCCCTCAGCCACCGGAAGTTTTCCTCGCGTTGAGGTGGAAAGCAACACCGTGAAATGTAAGTACTAAGCTTCTCTTCTCCCCTTTGGATAAAAGTGATCGGTTTTCGAGGGGGCTCGGATCTTTGGTGGGCCACCCACCCTCTACACCGGAAATGCATTAGCGACGCCATTTACCGGTGGATTATGGGTCCAGCGGTGTCATTGGGATAATTAATAACCCACTAGTCACGCTCTGATAGTCTGGTTGTACACCACTTATCAAAATGCACCATGGATTCTTCCAGCCACTACGATTTGGGGCGAAAAACAACCGGCTATGTGTACCGACGAGAAAATTTCACCAGCTGAAACGAAGAATCCGTTCGAATGCATAGGTCTTTGATGGGACACTTTTGCAGCAAAATCAAGTAGAAGTTACGAGTTCGGAGTCATCAGGTCTCAGAGTTAGAATCAGATCTGATTTCGGGACTCAATGACTTTTATTTGATCATATGCTCCAAATGACTGAAGATCTTCTCTAATGAAACTGGTTTTTAGAAAAATAATAATCGCAGCAAGAGTGCGCATTTCTCCTTTAAATTGTTATAAAGTTGAAAATTTTAAGTGGAATAAAATAAAACAAAGTCATTCATTTTGAGCTTTCGTTGATTCACAATTTACGAAAATAAGAATTGGACCAACTTACTTGTAATTCTAGAAAAAAAGAAAAATAAAACCTTGTCAAAATGCGTACTTTTACCCCAATATAGGGGCAAGCGTGCGCAGTAGTGCGGGTAAGTGTAAGCAGTTGTAGTAACCAAAACTTTAATGTATTTAAATATAGTTTAAATATATATTCGATAGCATAAATATTATTATTTATTCATATATTCATCTTTTATCATTTATACATCATATACCTATACATAAATATATATTATTTCATCTATCTTATTCACCTATATTTATATCGTTATTACTTAGAGATCAACATTTCTAAAATCTGAAAAAAATTAATATGAGATCAATTTAAACTAACGATAACAAAATCTCATTCATCGGTGCGTATATCGCATACCTATAAAAATGCACTTTTGATAGCAATAGTACGCGGGCAAATATGCGCACTTTTACCCGACAAGCTCACGCGCACGCTTACCCCTGACTGTCCGAACGGAATTCACTTGAAATTATCCATAATTGCGTCATTTTATCAAGATTTGTAATGGTACACGTCAAACTAGATAGGATAACGTGCACGTTCGTATATGATAAGTAACAAATACCGCAACACAAGTACGAAAGGTTTTGAATTGAAAATGAAAAAATATCGTAAGATTTTTAACAACAAATTTTACCGACCAATATTGACAAAAGTGCGCAACCACGCCGGACAAGACTCGAGGCTTTTGTCCAACGTCGAAGTAAGTACTGGAGAGAGTTGGTTCTCTTTCTCTAATTTTAACGATTTCTAAAATGATGAATCTGCGGACTCTTACCCGCTGCGCACACTTGCCCCACATGACTCGAATCCTTGAAAAATATGTAAAAGTGATGATTGAATAAAATGTATTTTTCAATTGAAATATCAACGACAAATTTTCTCGTTGATAAACTATGGCTGGTAGAGATTAGGATGATTAGATGTTTTCATCGGGTCGTCGGTTTGTTTATTCTCATGATGGTTGTTTAACGATGGTTTTAATTGAGACAGTGATTCTTTGGACCACGACCTCGAAATGAGAGGCCAACAGTTTTATTAATCTTTTATAGGAGTTAGTCATCCGTAGGAATTACTAGGCACCGTTAAAGACGGTATAATCAGGCCCAGCTGTACAGAAGCGGTTTGATTAAATCATTAGTCAGTCGTATACAGAACCTGATGAATTAAGAAGTAGGCACAGGCAGGTTGGTATTTCTGCTTGTATTTGTACGGCGTGGAAGTTGAGATCACCGTACCCATAACCAGAGGAGTAATTATAAAGCCTCTCTAATGGTAATCATGACGTGAATATTGAATCCTTACTCAGGGATCAATGGAACGAGGCGATTCCAAATCGTTTCAATTCCCACAATTTTTTCGGTGATTTTTGAGTCCAGAAATTTCTAGACACCGAATGTTGAAACGATCGTTTTCTGAGATATTTTTTTGGTCAGATTCAACGATCGATGAGTCTTCGGGGGCTACCGCACTGTACTTGCATCGTTCAAGGATCAGTGTCCAATTATAAAACTATAGTATAAGTGCAGCAGGGATCGAACTATGAGATTGGTATCTGATGAATAAATAACGACTTTGAAAGGCAGAGGCTAGCCAGGGATCAGGGGCTGGCTTTGGACATCGTGAGATCCTGTCTAACTTGAACTCCTTCGAGTTGCAGCAGCGAACCGCACGCGTTAATCAATACATACGCGATTTATGCCCATTAGCGTTGATAAATCAATTTAACGAACGAGCACAGGGTTGTTACGCTCGAACAAACCATCCACCCATCGGTGCTTCGGACTCAGCCAAAAGAGGATGAAAAAAAAATGGAGAAAAAGAGAAAAAGGATGAAACCCGCTTATCACACTTTCCGCCTTGTAATTATTTCCTTTTTACTCTTACCGCTCCGCTTCCTCATATTTCTTTATATTTTTCTTTGCTTTTTTCCTTCCCTTTACGGAGAAATGAAGAGAGAGTTACGGCGCGGAGTAGAGTTTATTTGATCCCGGAGCTATCGCTCCCTGAGGACCTCGGACAGATTACATTCGAGGATATTAACAAAAGGGGAAAGAGTAGAATATGAAACAGGAGAACAGAAATGCATTGTGTACAACACGAGCGAAACACAGCGCAATAATTGCACGGTACTGCGAGGAATACCGGCGAGCAATCTGGAGAATATTTGCAAAATAAAAGCCCCGCAATTTAGCGCGAGAAATTGCGGGACAAAGGAAAGGACGGCGGGATCAAGACTCGTCGACGGTTCCACTTCTCGGTTCTTCACCGTATCGCGAGTTGTTAAAGACGGCGATGACGAAACCCGGCAGGAATCGAAGCTGAATTAATTTCGGATGACGGAGTTCCAGAATTGATCCTCTCCTACGTAAAAAGACTTCCGAAAGGTGACAGTGCCGGTGAAAGGAGCTCCGAGCATGAGGCGTATCCATGAGCCAAGTCTCGGAGCGTATTACGACATTCGGTCTAACTGATATAAGTTGGAGCTGTTCACCGGAGAGCCCAGACCCGGCTGGATACATAGATTCACGAAATAGACATCCGACAAAAAATCTCGAACTGTTGCGAGGTTTGTAACAGAAAACGCACACAGTTATTTAACGCTGGTTAAAGCTTCCGCTCTGGAAGATAATCCGACGATTTCATAAGGGCCGCTACACGGTAATCAAAACGCGGGAAGACCGAGGCAATCACCAAACCACGCTTCGGAGCGGGCTTAAGTGGCTATCGTTCATACCCAACTCGGAACAGAAATTCTAGTTTGATTCTACCAGCTCTGAACGAAGACTTCGACGTACAGCCGAGGATTTGAAAGTAGAATTGTGCATTTGACGAAATGAGACCATGAAAGGAACTTGGAAGTAGCGCGGAGCGAGGATACCGGGTGGAAATTCGAGAAGGATTCCGGACAGCATAACTCAGGTGAAGAAGTTACAAAAGAGAATTTCCACAAGTGGGGGTGAAGCCGTTCCATCGCTTAAGGAGATGTTGAAAAGCATTGTGATTAAAAGCACCAGCAGGGATCGGGGCGCTTTGTAAGCCTGAATGGGCAGTCCATCAGGGCCGTGCGCTCGCGCGGTTACTCTTCCCTGCACAGCATCACCCACACATTTCGAATCCACACGCGAAAAAGAGAAATGCTCGGTATCACTGGATACATCAGAGGGTCAACGGCGTCATTGATGCTTCGCAACAAATCACGAGAAGACACAGAGACCAAATGCTCATTAAGATGTGCCGGGAGCATATGGCCGGCAATCTCGGTGAGCCGATGCTCGTCTCTTCAGAATTGACGAGGATTATCCGCACGGTGAAACTTTCGCTGAATATAAACCAACTCGGTAGCGCATAATTTACCTCTCGACTGCTTTTCTCTCTCTCAGCGGAACAAAACGGGCCAACAAATCACGGGGGAGACAATTGAACACAGTCAATACTCGACCGCCGGTATAAAGTAGCCAGAGATCGAACGAAGATTGCACTTCAGCCGCAGCTTCTTGATCAGCTTCTTGCCGGGAACAATATCGTATGATCCTCGTTGCAGGGCGAGGCGCAAGACCCTCGAGGGAGACATAGACGACGTCGTGTCCGGAACAAAAGGGATGAACGGAGTGACCCGAGGCTACGTCACAGACGGCGCAAACATGCGACCTCTGGATGTGGTAAGTCAGTCGAGGCTGGACAACCAGCAGTCGGTTTCACCAAAAATGCAGACGAGAAAATGAGACGTGCGAAGAAAGAGGAGAAGGGAGGCAGTCAGTGGAAGGTAAGACAGTAATGGGCTTCGAGGTGGCATCCTTCATGACTTCAGCAGCTGCATTGGCAATCGAAACCGATTTAGGCCGGAGAACGGAAACCAGGGAATAACCTGAGTGCGTAATTGCTACAGCTGGTGGGTTGCAGGTTGACGTCGATTAACATAAACTCTCCTGTCGTAGTAGCCGGAGTCCTGGAGATCTGGCTTCGGCTTCTATCCAGCAATATGGCGATCGCCCTTCCTCTTCGTCGTTGGAGAAAGACAGGACCAACGCGAGCGCCGGAAGTCTTCTCGCTCTTCTCCGTAGACATTCAGTCCATATCGACTACATCGGAGCCAAAGAGAGAAGAAGAGACCAGAGAAATTCAAACTCGGATCACGATTATGAAAAACAGTTGACTCGGGAAGGTAGTTACGTTATATGACGAGTCCGGCTTACCACACCGTGCTCAGAATTTTTATTTCAAATTCACGACGCGCGATCCACTGACCTGAGACTTCTCCACCGCGAGGAAGTCGGACGTGCTTCGTCTTGGACTGTAGTTGTTTATATTTGCAGAGAAATTGCACGGAGCCGAAGGACTTGACATAAATTCTTCAGATGTTATTAGTACCTAGCCGGAGTCGTCGCACACTCATAGGACTGCTTTGGTTTACTGCTGCTTTGTACTAGCTCCAAGAAACGATTCAGTATCCGTAGCTGCGCCGCTGCTGTAGGCTGAATATCTGCAAAATCTCGGTCCGGGTTTAAGAGCAGCTGGTTTTTGCGCCTGGACACCAGCACGCACATATACGGTATTGCCTCCGTTTTAATACATTCAAATTGAAGACAGTGCACTGTAACACTGCAGCGTACAGTATAGTGGTGCGAGGTCGTACCATTAATATTCCGATAACACTGATCGCAACTTACACAGGTATATCAGAGAACAGTAGATATCCAGGCCCCAGCCATCGCCTGGCCAAGTTTCCTTTCAGGGTTTGTGCCTTCAAGAATTTCCTGGTCTCGGTGTGCAGAGAACAACGGAGTATTACACTGTGGTATTAGAATTCCTGGTCATTATGTACCAGTAGGCATTCCATGGCGACTCGACGATCTCTCATTTGATCCACGTCTTTTTCATAACATGGGCGTCTTCGTTTTTGCCTTAAAAATGGGCGAGTAAAAATCTGAAGAGAGGTCGATGTCTCTCAGGGTTGAAATGAGGACATAATGAAAAATGTCTGAATTCTATCGAATTTACTATCCGCAACCTGTCGTAAAAACGCGAGGAGACGTGCTGCCGTTCATTCGCTCGCGAGTAATAAGCGGATGGTTTTCCGAGCTTCTTACTGCGGGAATAAGATAGGTTTTATCTGATTTATAATATCCTGTAAATTCGGATAATCTCGAGGCCCTAAATCCCGTCTCTCCGCTTCCTCCAAGTTAAACTTTCGATCGCGAAGTTAAACTGCGTGGTGTTATTTGTTTGATTCGAGTTACTGGCCGGAGTTGAGGTCAGATCGGATACGGTATCCCGCAGCTTTACCCAGAAGACCTCTTCCCGCCCGTCTTGGCAGATTATCTCGATTTTAGATCACACGGAATTCCAGTAGAAAACTAGAGGGCTCAGTTTACTTCATGCGAGAACTCCGCGGCCCCGACTCGGACTCGGCATCTGCGTGTGATGTCGGAAATTCTGAACTTCTTTTTCACATTTGTACCTCTTCAGGTGTCCGAGAACCAGTTAACGATGACCCGACTTTTTCACTTACTTCGGAAACGAAAAAGACTACATTGTTTCTTTTTTCTTTTTACTTTTTATGTAATAACCGAGAAACCGTGACAGATTTGTCTATTTTCTGGCATTTTTTACACGAGGTCCGAGAAATCCTCAGATCCACCGGAACACCATTAAAGCCAGGTGGAATCTTTTTTATTCCCGAGTCAGAAGGTGCGTGCTGGAATTAATTTGATGTCTGCATCATCGCATTGTGTCATTTTAGGCGGTAGCGAGGACCGAGGAGGGTGTGAATGGGCCCGATCTTCTCACCTGACAACTTTGTTAGCTTGTTTTTTCGTTTATTTTATTTTTTATACACAGTGGTTTTACTTGCCGCTCAAGCGTTATTATATCCACGGTCCAGCGCCGCTTTAGGCGGGGATTAATGGCCGGAGATCGAGCCGAGCAGGCGAACTGTGTAATCGTTTTCTCTTGCAGTTGGCGGACGGGGTTTTGGCCCACTTAAAAAAAATCGCTTCAAAAAAGGCCGGGGTTTATTCCGCCTTTTTATCAACCGTAGAAAGTTAATCTCCCGGCTAATTGCCGCAGCACCCGAGCTCCGAAGAATCCGCAAACTAATTGCAAGAAGTGAAAGACCAACTTTTCTGCTTGTTCCCTCCAAAAGAAAAATATCTTTTCATTTGTTCAAAGGTGAAATAAAAAATATCTCTACTCGAAAAACAAGAAATTTCTACGCCGTTGCGATCGGCTTGGTCAAGGTGCCGATTTCTGTGCAGCACCCATACACGGCTGATAATAATGACCGATGGTTCCGTTATTCGTATCGATCGATGGATCGAACAATGGATCGAGCATAGGTCATCGGATATAAGCTTCCAGTTTATTTTTTCGTTGTAAATAAGAGGTGAATGCGATTAAAGTTTTTCTTTGAAAGGAGGAAAAAAAGGAGAGGAAAAAGTAGAGGAAAAAGCAGAAGAACCGATCCCAAAGTATCGATAAGCTGGAAGTAGGTATAATTGAGATTAATGGAGACAGCGAATTCTTCTGCGTATACCTACCTACTCCTGCAGGAGTCTCCTAGCTGTGCACATAGGTGGGTATAACGTAAACGAAATAATTACCCAGATACCGATCTGAACAGGTAAACGCGAGCGAACGATCTCGTGCGTATGTACCTGTCTTCGAGCGCTACGACTTCGTCTTGATCAATGAATCGCTTTCAAGAAATACCACGGTCGGAGGTGGGGAGAAAAAAAAAATGGAATGATAAAAAAAGGGAAAAAAGTATGCATAAAAATGCCAAATTACAATGCAGCAGCGATTGCAGGTCCTTGCTCTCTGTCCTTGCTCATTGGTCGAAGAAAAATTGAAATTTAAACCCGGATTGTCTCGACAAGGTCTGATCGAAGGGCCCCCTTCTGTCGCGACAAACCCATCTCGCAAATCCGGTACAGAGAATACGCGATTGATATGTACAGCACGTTCGTGCTGATAATCTACTATCGTGCCTCCGAGGCGAAAACTTTGCGCATCGATGATGGCGAAGGATGTTTGAAAGTGTTGTCCGTTCGGTGATAAGAAATCGAAGGAAATGATCGTCGCGCTACCTCTTCTTCTTCTTCTTCTTGTTATCTTATTCGCGTGAATTTTATTCCTCTTCATTCGCCGAGTATAGGTAAGGGCAATAAATTCTGCCCGACCGAAGGAGAAGCAGAGACTCTTTGAATTCCGACAGTAATTAAAACAGGGCGGTTCGAAAGAAGTCCTTTACGCGGTGTGAAGGTGAACGTGAAACGGCGGTTGATCATTGGCGAACCATCCGCAAAAGAGGAGCTCGAAAAAGCTCTGTTTGTCCTCAAGCCTGTAATCTCGTGCTTCTAACGCAACCGCGACATAGTTGAGGGCCGATAGATCTCCAGAGACATCAACCATATAGGATCAAACGGACTCTTGCTTACTTGCCTACTCGCCATTCGCCATTCGCCATTCGCCATTTGTCATTTGCCATTTGTCATTTGCCGCGCTTTCAACTCGAACTACGCGTTAATGTTAAAATAATGTTTCTTCCAAGCGCATTCCACCCTGTCTTCTCATCTCCAACTATACCCCGTCGCATTCCCGCACTCGACTGAACCAGACACTTGCTTCTACACCAGAAAACAGAAGTTTGCCAATGACGAAGAAATCCGACAAAAATCATCTATCAAGGCGATTCGTTTCCATCACTGGGTTCAGTCGCTCAGTTTCAGCTTCCAAGGAGGTGAATCGCGAACCCTGGCATCTCCTTCGTCACCGAATCGAGATTGACCTCAGTCTCAGCCAGGCGAAGGTATATTTTGCCTCTCCTCTTCTCGTTTCGGTCCTTTTTCAACGTGGACCACAACTTCCGGTTGTGTAACGGGCAATTTAGTTACCTCAGGGATCGAGATACGCAGAAGGAAGATAGGCACTATTTACCTACTCGAATGGCTATTACAATTAGATCTCCGACGAAGGCAGCGGTTCGCGTGCCGCTTCTGGTTCTGGTGCTGTTGATGCTTCGTTTCAATTACAATACCTCTTCCTCAACTCCCTTCCAGTGCTTATTCACTTACTTTCATCTCTGGTGTACTTGTGCGTAACATCGTCGAGGGCGGGCCTACCTCCAGTCAAGACAAGACGCTACAATTACCAGGCCATGCACCACATTCCAACTCGCTAAAGCCTTCGGGCTGAGAAGAACCCTAGTGAGCAAACACACGATACAGATAGGTAACATCCGTCCGCTGGGTGGGTTCGTGCGGATATATTATACGAGGACAAAGTGACCGTTTGAGGAATTACTAACATGATACAGTAGCCGGTTGAAAACCATGATTCAAGCATTTTCCTTCTCTCGCGAAGAAGAAGAACAAGAACAAGAAGTCCATCCCGTTCTTGCTCTGGGGTCATTTCGTCATTTTCGAATCTCATGCCTCAAATGTTTGAAAAATCATCACCAAAGCTGATGACGAAGGAAGCTGATCACTTACTTAGTTGTCTCATTTCTCGATTACATTTCAGGCAATTTATGGACCAGGTTTGGTGCAAGGAAATGATAAGTTGGTATTCTTCGAGACGTGTTGAGGGTATGAAATAACTAAACGGGAAAAATTCAACTGGCAGAGCTGGAAGCTAAGGTGCTGTGACACCATATATTAGTCTGATTGCAAGTAGGCCACCTTCGGCGGAATTACTCCTGTGCATTTGTTCCCTGTACCTTCTTTATCTTTTTCCGTACCGTGGAAGGAATAGGAAAAACGAGGAGAACGGAGTATATTCTTCCAGCGAATTAATTCAGGAGTAACAAGCTCAACCGGAAGAATAGTTTGTCTATAAAAATGAGAAAAGCTGAGATCGAAAAACCTGTCTGGTTAATTCCAGGCTAATTTATACCCGTGAATAGTTCAGCGCCGAGGGTTCCCTCGGGGTTCAAGATTCAACCCTTGTAACCAGAGTTCTCGATTACCTAAGTCTGGATCCAAGGCACTTCCGGTTGTCGTGTCAACGAATATTAATCGACCCGGAGGTAAGACGCATTAATCAAATCCATTCGCGAGGCTTTCGGAAAACTGCGAATATGATTTCCGCGGCGGAAAATAGTCGCGGATCGTGCGAAGGGACATCGGAAGTTGGAGTTTGTTTGTTTTTTTCTTTTCTTGTTTCTTTCAAAATATTTGCATGTGATTAAGCGCGCCGTAGATGGGAAAGTCATTACGTTCTCTATTAACGAACAAGACGATATTCTCAGCCTGTGGCAGCAGCAGCACCAGCAGCGACCGCAGTAGACCTGGTTGAAGCATGTCGTGTTACCGGAGATAACCAATTAGCCGTTTATAGGCGCCTGCTATTCGAATATCGCGACAAAAAGATGTGAGTCTGTAGTAATTGAATTAGTTCGAGTACCTACCCGAGTACAGTGCCGTAGAGGCAGAGGATGGGGCATATAGCTGATTTACAATACCTTTAGGCTTCGCGCTGGGCGAGCATTATACCTTCTCATAATCACGTGCGTCGTTAATACGCTCGTGGATATTGGCATATTCATATATACATATGCATACGTACATTATACGTGAGAAAAAATATGAGAAAAGAAGGGAAAAAGATGAAAAGATGAGATGAGAGATTTTTTAGTTCCGATTATCTATTCTCTATTCAAACTTCTATTTATACTCCTTTTATAGGTATCTGAAAGTAACTTCAATCGAATATCTAGATAAATTAGCGCTTCATCTTATCTTTTATCAAGATAGGTATTTTTTTCACGCAATATTTCATCTTATCTGTAGAGAAAAAAAAAAGGTTTTTAATTTCACAAGCTCGAATTGCTAAAAAAATTCTTCTTATCTAGATGAAGTGATGCCCAATCTCATCTACAGTTCAGATAATTTTTTATTTATTTTTTTCATTCATAAACTGCAGCTCTGAAATTTCTGAAATTATCTTATCTCATCTTTATCCAGATTATCTTTTTCCAAGTTATATCTTCCATCTGATCTAGATAAAAAATATTTTCGATTCTCACAAGGCTATCGTTTTCTATACTTATCTCAACGAATCCAGTGTCTCGTATTATCCATTAGGGATGAAAAAGATGAGAAAAGAAGGGAAAAAGATGAAAAGATGAGATGAGATATTTTTTAGTTCCGCTTATCTAATCTCTGTTCAAACTTCTATTTATACTTTTTTTATAGGTATCCGAAAGTAACTTTAATCGAATATCTAGATGAATTAGCGCTTTATCTTATCTTTTATCAAGGTAGGTATTTTTCTCACGCAATATTTCATCTTATCTATAGATAAGAAAAAAGGTTTTCAATTTCACAAGCTCGAATTGCTAAAAAAAAAAATTCTTCTTATCTAGATAAAGTGATGCCCAATTTCATCTACAGTTCAGATAATTTTTTTTGTCGTTCATAAACTGCAGCTCTGGAATTTCTGAAATTATCTTATCTTATCTTTATCTAGATTATCTTTTTCCAAGTTATATCTTCCATCTTATCTAGATAAAAAATATTCTCGATTCTCACAAGGCCATCATTTTCTATACTTATCCCAACGAATCCAGTTTCTCGTATTATCCATTATCTAGATAATCTCAAGTATCTTATCTAGATGGAAAAAAATTATCTTTTTTCTAAAAAAAACGCCAATTTTCGAATTCGCCACTTTTTCAAATTTACATAAAAATCTCATATTCCATCTTTATCACTCCTCGCGTTATCTCGCGTACTCGTTTCCACCGCCTCTACACATCTACAGATATGCTAGACGTGTGTAAACGTGCATGGGTCGATGAGGCATTTCCCTTCGCGAGATGGCCGTGAGCCGGTTCTAACCTCGGCATGACTTATGTATAATAGGCACCTGGTCCATCATCCAGAACCTGTACTGCAATAACATCAATCTTGCCCTGGTTCGTAGATGATTGGCTGCTGCATACTTACGAGCTTAGTACTCGGTACTCGGTACTAGGTACTCGGCACTAGGTACTAGGCACTAGGTACCAGGTACTCCTGGTAGTGGGTACAGTACACGATTATATTCTATGACCCTAGCTAGTTATACAGACGCTTTGAAACAAGACTATATCACCTCTCCTATGTACGCAGCTCTCAAGAAGTGGTTTGCTCTCGGTCTGAAAACAACTAATTATATTTCCCCGACTAGGTACAGATACCTAGTTACTTCCTCGCTCGGACTATCAATCCCAGTGGTTCCCAGTTATCCTGGAATTAAATCCCACGTGAAAATCGGCTCCGAAAAACGTTGGAAACGTTTCCAATCCTCCAACGAGATACGAACCCGTGTCATATGTGGCGCAGGTACAAACCTCCATGAAAACAAATCACTCGAACGTTAAATTTATCACATTCTGCTACAGATCCCAGTTTTATTTCCCAAGTAGTAAAATAACTATTCCCTCATTCTTTCTGGGACAAGTTGTAACTACTTTCTGGATAGCTGGAATATAGACGATCAAAATACGGAGCGTATAAACCGACGAAATAGCCCACTAAATGCTCGGCTTACTGCACACGTACGAAAAAGTGCACTGAACGCCGATGGATAAGAATGGGGAATATTTTCATATTTCATCAACTCGTTTTCAGATCGTTTTTCATTTGTCGCGATTATTTTGCATCATCTCTGATTACTGTTCGTTTCAATAATAGTTAATATCTTCCATCCCTCGGGGGAAAAGCCTCGGAGCTTGGGCTGGCTCGAGTGAAGCCAGGAAAGCCGTAAAACATTCTGATTGCCGTTCATCGCGTTGCACGCCTGCAGTCCGAATCGCCTGTTGTTACAACCGGAACGTCATTCTACACCGTAAAAGTTGGGACGTAAACGAGAATAAGAGAAAAATTTCTGGGATTGCAAACACTTCGTTTATTATACTCACTGCAATATACAACGGAATATTATCCGACGTATCTTGATGCAGATGCGCGCCGTTCTGATACTCAAAAAATTGATCCTCCGCTAATCGAATTTATCTATTCATTCGTCCAGTCCTAAATTCCGGTTTACAGGTCAAAAGAACTCTTCGTATTCGTGCTGGGAATTAAAAATCTATTTTCAGGTCCAGAGAATCACTTCCGACCTTTTTCGGAAGGACCTTGAGGTTTGGTGGGTCTGTGATGAATTTTTCGTCCAGAGATATCTCGAGAACTAATGAACGGATTTTGTCCTGTCTCACATCGATCGATGCGGTTCTTCCGGACTTAGGAACTGATCAGATTTTGGAACGATGGTCCTTTTCGTTTTCGCAGTAAAACTTGTGGAGAATTTTGAAGAAATCTTGGTTTTGTCACTGATATCGCGAGATGTGGTTACGTGGGTATCTGGAGTAGGTGTGGCTCAAAGTCAAAAGAAGTCTTTGTATTCATTCTGGAAATGAAAAGTCTGTTTTCAAGTCCAGAGAATCACTTCCGACCTTTTTCGAAAGGACCTTTAGGTTTGGTGGGTCTGTGGTCAATTTTTTGTCCAGAGATATCTCGAGAACTAATGAACGGATTTTGTCCTGTCTTAGATCAATCGACGCGGTTCTTCCGGACTTAGGAACTGATCGGGTTTTGGAACGATGGTCCTTTTCGTTTTCGCAGTAAAACTTGTGGAGAATTTTGAAGGAATCTTGGTTTTGTCACTGATATTGCGAGATGTGGTTACGCGGGTATCTGGAGTAGGTGCGGCTTGAAGTGGAGCAGTAAAATTGATGGGGCGAAGAATATAGAGACGGCGGGGCGGTAGGATCCTAGCTGGTATCCTAGATCCTGTGCTGAGGACTTTCCCGTTACACGAAGTCGTTTCGCGGTTATATCTTTGGCCAGCAACAAGACACCACTTAAGTTATCTAGCCTAGACCAACTACCGCGTCGGTTAAAGCGAAAGTACAGCCCTCACGGGAGAGCCGCGTACCTGGGGACCTATGACCTCGACCCTTGTTATCAAGACGAACTTACGCCATGCCATGCCATCCCACGGCGTTCGCTAACCACTGGGTTCCCGATGTCCCGGGATTCCCCCTTTCGACGTGCAGTTTGCGAGTTCAGCGAACAATTGAATCACTATTCGCTTTATTGTGTGAGAAATCAATTTTTATTTTCTCTCAGAAATTTTATACACTTTCTACCGTAGTATGGGATGGAAAATCTTGGGATTTAGGAGCTGGAGAAAATTCGTAAAGAGTGCAAACCCACGCGCAGATTTTTTGTTACAATCGCGTAATACTTCGCAATTTAATATCGTAGAGATCAAAATAAGATTCTGGGAGTCGGCGGAGTGAATCGGTGAAATGACAATAATTGGAGAGTTGAATAGAATATAAGCCACACTGAGCCTGTATTATACCCTTATTGCATTAATCTGAAGAATGATTCACAAGAACGGAGCACACCTACTCGAGCGCGAAGTACACTCTGAAATGAGCCTTCACTGAGACCTTCGCAAGAATGGGGCATATAATTAACGCCACGGTGGACTAATACTCAATGAACATGTGCAGTCGGTACGCATTTCGATGAATTGGTATGAAAACACATGCAATGCCCGATTAAACGATAACACGATATCGACTCTGCCCTGATTTCCACCCTCCATTACTATACGATCTCTCAGAATCCGACTCGTGAAATTTGAAGATACGCCAGCGTTTGGATTCGCGATGCACCGCTCTTCGCGAATAGCGGCAGTTCTATGATTCCCTAACGAATTGGCCGGCAAATATTGTATTTCTATGAAATTTTTCACGATAAGGGCGTACGGCTGATATATCAACGATTTATTCCGCTCGATCTGTGATACTCGCTTCTAGAGTGAACGTAAGGTCCAGTTGGCATCGCGAAGAAGCATGGTCTGAAAAAAAGATCGCTTCGAAATATCTATGACCGAATGAACGGTGCGTTTTTCTCAATTATCTCTCCTCGCCTCACACGGTGTATAAATTTCCATTCTTCATCATCTACCCAGATGTATGTGTAATTCCTATAAAGTTTTGCCGCGTAATTCCACTGTCAAGGAAGTAAGCGTACCCGCCGTTGAAAAGAGCGAGAGAAAGGGAGATCGGCTTAATGATGGGGCTCGGAAGATGAATCTTCGCCGTTATAGTATGACAGAGGAAATATGATTGCTGTAATTCGATTTCGATCGGTACTGCCTTCGGACTTGCCCAGCCCTATGCTGACCGAGTGCATCGTCCTAGTAGGTACAAAGGTGTATAAAAGTAATTCGAAAAGGTAGCGGTAAAGATATTCACGCGGGTGGAACAGGAGGGAACAATTTCGGACTGCTGAGCTACGATTTATAATTTCTCTGCATAGAATGTATATAAAAAATGAGAAAAGAAGTATGAATAAAAATTTGAAAAAATTTTGAAAATTATTCCCACGCGTAGGAAAGAATCGTGATCGGCTGCAGGTGAGAGAAACCCTTTTTTTCTTTTCGGATTTCTCAACATTTCGAATTCCTTTGTCCTTCTTCACCGCACGCTTTCGTAGCCAGTCATTACGGCGTGCTAGACTGTCACATAAAAGTGGCATCTTCATCTCATGCCTCGTGCATGAAGAAACCTGCTGTTGTAGGGCTCGTCGTTCTATAATTCTAGGTGTCGACTTTCCGATCGTCTTTTAAGAACTTGGCGGCCGTTGTCGTCGCTGGAACAATTTTACATATATTTTAATACACACCTGAGACGATATTGCCGTCCAAAGCGAGCCCGAGGAACGATGCAAAGAGAGAAAAGAAACGAGTAATAAATAAAAAACGTCGACTGCTTCTTCTCGAAAACAAAATCGTTGCTATTATCGTCATTACAGCGATCCCCGTCCCAAAAAGTAAAAATCGAACCCAGGACGAGCTTAAGGACCGCAGACTTCTTCAGGAGCCGAAAAGACCGATTCAAACATCAAATTCATCGAATATAATCCATTCACCCCAATTTTGAAGAAAGCTGAAAGGATTTTTTCGTTCTTTTCTTCCGAATTGAGAATTTTGAGATTCATTTTCACCCCGGCGATTGATTGCCGAAGGAAACTGGTTTTGGTCAAGGATATGTGATAAACTGGTCAACGTTCGAGACGTTTCCGTTGGCCTATCCGCAGTCAAGGCTTGATCTAGTCGCTGCAGCGAAGATGATTGAATGTGGAAGGTATATCCAAGGTATTTTGCATTTATAGTGGACAGACGCCGGCAGCTAGCTACGACTCGGTGCTTCTTGCATGTTACAAATTAAACCACGAATGGATATCCGTGCAACCGTATATAAAACGGTGTTCGATCGATCGATCGTTTTATCATCGACGTATTTTCCTCGGCGCTATAATTATCAGAACTTCGCAGCTGCATGGAAGCAGTAGTGGATCACTTCGGCGATGGATTGACATTTTATCGGTCGACGATCGAATGAGAATATCTGCACCGAGGCGAGGGGCTGGGTATTGTAATCAAAGACGTATTCAATCCCGAGTTGCATTTCTTTGACTGGTTTAAAGCTCGCCATGTACGCAATCAGAACCGAAGGAGTTCGATAGCGATATTCAATAAGCAGTCTTGCCTTTCCAATTCTCTATTCTGATTCGATACAGTGAAACAGAGGAAGATACCGAGAGAGAGAATGAGAGATGGACAGAGCGAAATAACTACGTACAATACATATGCATGTATACGTCTATAAAGGTCAGAAATGAAACGTCGATGATGGGAAAATCTGCGGACTGCGGAACGAAAAGATTGTCCAGAGTTCAGACCAGCGTTGGATTTTTCGTTCTCCTCGTTTGAGGCGTTTCAGAAATTTTTGACCGCGGCTATACCGCGCAGGGAATAGTTTCTTTCGATTTATCTTCGCCAATGAAGTTCGATAGAGTCGATTCAATTTGTATGCTGCTATAGAGCTGATAGCTGGCCGATAGCTGCCTCCTCTCTGCTAGCTGTCGGCCCGCGTTTAGTATAGAATCCGATAAGGAAAATCAGCTGTGAATAACTCGAAGATTGAATAGACTCGGAGAGGTATGAAGTACACCGAGTTCCGATGGTGCTAAGAGTCGTTCGTCGATCGATCGAAACTCGCTTCAGACTCTCGAAAGATTCACTCGATTCATTCATCAAAGACTGAGAAAAAATGCGCCATTTTTTCAGCACCCGTTTCAGTGATCGAACTTCACCATTTTTATTCTTATCATTTTTTTTTTGATTTTGAATTCGACCCAAATTACGTCTGGTTGAGAAAAACGAGGCGACCGAGGCGGACAGGGCCATTGTTAAAAAGTGATCGGTATCTCACATAACAAATTGAAGTTTGAGCATGGAGCAAGGAGGCCGTAACCTTTGTGCCAGATTCAATATTCTGGACTCTAGACCTCAGGCCAAATTTAATTCCGGGTCCTTTGTTACGCCGAGCGATTCGACGCCGATTGACCTGCGGTTGTAATTGCATGTCCCAAAAACCTCGCCTCTGCTATGAGTAAAAGCCATCCTGATTCAACGACGTCAGAACGTAAGAAAAATGATCGTTCCGAAACTTCCGTGACCGAATGAATGGACTCGATCGTTCGATCACCTACTCCGCTACGTAATTGCACTTTTTTGAAGAGAACACGTAATTAAGATGGAAGAAATAACGAGGAATCAGTCGGTGACTAGCTCCTCTCTGTATCTGGTTTAGCTGCCCACGCGAATGGGTTTAAAACCGGAGTCTGGTGTATCCGCGGTAACAATGCAGGAGTGAAATCAAGACGAGAATCTTAAGCTTCGCAGGGGCAAGAAGCGGGAAGCGCTGGTGCAGACTGGCTGCATAGTGGAAATATCGTGGGTCGTTAAAATGACCGTGGAAAAAGTCTCGGCTAACTAAATGGTGCAGTGTCGGAGGTAGATAAAATGGCGCATTCCGCCGTCTTCTAACGATACAATCCCAGCTTTTCTAGATACTACCTACTCGTTTATTATTTGCACAAGTTTCCGCATCGACCGTTACTTTCAGAGAAATGTGCGTATCAGATTTTCCGCGAGAAGACAAAAAGTACGGATTTAATAATCTTATATTCTCCGAAATTTCGCTTCCCGCTTCGCCAATTCTAACCTCAACTTCTATCCCTCGTGCCGTGCGAGAACTCGGATCGAGCGGGTGGACTGGATGGCTGGCTAACTTCACCCACAACTTTGCAGATAGTCATCTCACTCAACAGCTGACAGTGTCGATAGCCAATTTTGCGATAACAATCCTGAAGGGGCGGAGAAACTCGTCTCGCGATAACCTCGACGGGAAATATATCGCCTCTCCTTGCAGCTACTTGATAATAAACATTCGTACAACTCCAGCCACCACTGGTAGTACAACTTATATAAATAGCTACGTGTCTCCGTCATAGAGGGTTCGATTCACGAGATATTCAAGCGGATTCTTTCCCCCAGATTTTTCCCTAGTGATTTTTTTGTTCTCGTGGTGTCGCTCCTGTCATTTTGCGTGACGTAAGACGCGAGGGTTCTGCTTGACGTCGAAACTAGATACGTGTGTATCGTTCACCCCAGTCGCGACAACCTCCGAGAATGTGTCCAATTTTCGCAGCCTGAACCGCGAGTGACATTCTTGACGATCGGCGTCGGCGAACAAGTGGCAGAATGATAAATTCTTCCGGCAGTTTGCCTCTGACGTAGTACAGCTGTATAAAATGGAGTTGGTCATCCTACACGGTGCTAAACTGTGACATAACATAATTTAAAGAAGGAGTCGCGTCGTCGAGGGAACAGTAAGCGCTCTTGGTTTAGTTCAATGATCAAGTAGCACGCGATGCTAAGACATGCATGGCGTCCTGTGACGTCCTTCTAACGTTACTCGCCCACTTCCCCGATGTCCTGCCGCAGATAATAACGTCTCTTACTGTTCCGGGTCGATTATTTCTCCGCAATTCGAGTTCTTGTGTGATCATAAACTGCTCCTCCAAACATGGAAAGAACCTCTTACAGTTCAAACCGCTTCAGTTCTTCTAGAACAAAGTTTAATTCCCTCTCGTAGAAACTCGTAGAATATCGCGAAATACTTTCATCAAGCTTCAATTCTACCTTCTGCAGAGATTGATCAATGGCATAGCTACAACGGAATCCGGGAGTGTAACCCACCAGCGAAAATACTTCTTACAGGACCTCTGCAGGCCCCGACGATCCATACTCAAAATAAAAATGGATATTTCTGTGATCCTTCCGATTTCTTGATGTTCTTTGAAGCTTCTTTCTCCGAGAACCTAAATTCTGATCCCTGCTTCGAAAGACTATGAAGAGACTAGTCAATGAACTGGAAAGGGCACATCCGTTAGAAGGAAATCGTTACGTGATGAGGAAGTGTGACGAATTTATAAATCTGTGATCAGGAACATTAGAATATGTCTCTGAAGATTTCATGCCACTCAAAAAAATCATTCCAACCCCTTGAACGATCGGGTCATCGAATACGCAGTCCTATGGCCGAGAGGGATAGTAACGAATAAAAATAGCGACGAAGAGACGCGTGATCAATCTCAATAGATCAACACCAGTTGTCAAACAAAGACAGGGACAAGGTAGACCGGGTATAGCTAAGAGATCGTAAAGGCGTGGAAGGAGGAAAGCGACATACCGCGGACTACACCAACTTTGGTACAGTGATACGTTTCGCGGACCTACCTCAAACTGGTTTTATTGACTCGGTCCGAGATCCTGTTCCAAGTTTAACTGCCAGGCCAGGCCAGGCTCACTGATGTACAATGTTGAATTTTCCTCAACCGTGGTACACTCGACTGACCGTAATAACCAACCCGTATATGTATAAGATTCCGACGACTGGATAACAGTTTATAATTGCTTCTTAATATTTCTCCCGTAGAATATTTTCTATACGTTTATGTATCCATGATTTATCATACTTTTGTGAAGTTTCTTTGAATAGTTTGGCTCTAGCAATTATCTCCTTTTACGGTAAAATCGAAGTTTTTATATCGACTGGACTGAAACGATGAAGAAGTTTGACGAAATGTATTTTGATTGATTGGATTTTGCAATTTCGCAATTATCTACGGTGTGGTGTGCACACGTATGGAATAACGGATTCATGGAGATTAGTTGAAGAACTGTTGATAGATTTATACAAATTCTTACGTACTTTATACATTACTTGCGCACCGTCTGACAAGGGAACAGTTATGAGCCGGGACGAAGGCAGGTACGCGAGTAAGAAAGAATTCCATGTCCATCACGACAGCAAGAGGAACTCCGGACGCCTGATGTGTGAGATATTACTGGAAAGTGGATAACGGAAGATAATATACCCCGTTTCCAACCGCAGACATAAAAGGTTCCGAGTAATCGGTGGATGTAGTAAATTCTATCAAGGGAAACGACATTTCTTCAAAACTATATCGTTTACAGTTAGCATTTATCCCCGGTATTCGTAGCACAATACGATCCTGACAATTGACAAAAACGCACCGTTCATTCAGTCATAGATATTTCGAAGCGATCTTTTTTTCAGACCATGCTTCTTCGCGATACCAACCAGACCTTATGTTCACTCTAGAAGCGAGTATCACAGATTGAGCGGAATAAACCGTTGATATATCAGCCGTGCGCCCTTATCGCGAAAAATTTCATAGAAATACGATATTTGCCGGCGAATTCGTTCGGGGATCGTAGAACTGCCGCTATTCGCGAAGAGCGGTGCATCGCGAATCCAAACGCTGGCGTATCTTCGAATTTCACGAGTCGGATTCTGAGAGATCGTATAGTAATGGAGGGTGGAAATCAGGGCAGAGTCGATATCGTGTTATCGTTTAATCGGGCATTGCATGTGTTTTCATACCAATTCATCGAAATGCGTACCGACTGCACATGTTCATTGAGTATTAGTCCACCGTGGCGTTAATTATATGCCCCATTCTTGCGAAGGTCTCAGTGAAGGCTCATTTCAGAGTGTACTTCGCGCTCGAGTAGGTGTGCTCCGTTCTTGTGAATCATTCTTCAGATTAATGCAATAAGGGTATAATACAGGCTCAGTGTGGCTTATATTCTGTTCAACTCTTCAATTATTGTCATTTCACCGATTCACTCCGCCGACTCCCAGAATCTTATTTTTATCTCTACGATATTAAATCGCGAAGTATTACGCGATTGTAACAAAAAATCTGCGCGTGGGTTTGCACTCTTTACGAATTTTTTCCAGCTCCCAAATTCCAGGATTTTCTATTCCATACTACGGTAGAAAGTATATAAAATTTGTGAGAGAAAATAAAAATCGATTTCTCGTGCAATAAAGCGAATATTGATTCAATTACTCGCACGAGCTCAAGGTGTCCTCATTGCATCCAACTTTTCAATTATCAATCGAAAAAGCCACGTTCTTGGAAATTTGAAACAAGTACTTCTTCGCAGATGATCCTAATCCCAAAATCTGAAGAAATTCTCTTGGCTGGTAAATTTTGGCTTCAATCGTCAAATTTCAACCCCGAACAGATAACAGTTTATTCGAGTGAATCATGATATCAAGGAGATAAAAGATTCTAAGATGGTTTAAAAAGTTTCACGTTTTTCTAATGTGAGAAAAAACGTCCCGAGGCAAGTATTTGACGAACACTTTAATAACGAAGTCAATTATTCCCACGTCAAGTTATGCATCGAACACCATCTCGGTACGATAATTAATGGTACGAAGTGAGCTATAGAGTTCCGTGACAAAAATAATATCCTAATGAGTTTCTTTCCTCGCCTAGTTATCAGGAGAAAAGGTGAGTTGATTAACGGTGTGAAATATTTCACGTCTGTTATACATATATTTCAACGCTGCAGCTATCCTGCATCAAACGAGCGAGACGAGGGATTCTGGGTAGTCTAGTCGTCACGAGGGATAATGACACACAAATTCTGACACTAATTGCTATTTATTACTCACATTCGCTCTCCACGGGTTAATGCAATAATGAATTATTTTTTTTCCCCATTCTTACGCAGCACGCGAATGTATAATCTAAATTAATCAAACCGCAGCCACTATTGTTCGAGATACCTAAACGCGAACCGCGAGCCTAAGGCATTTCCTAACGCGAATATAATCTCTCAGTTAATTTCACTTAATTGTTTATCTCCCGCCGCGATCGGACCTTGATCATCTCGCCGCCTGATAAAATTTTTTATTTTCGTTATTATATTCAAAAAATATAGTTCTTTATCCGTTATAAATTGAATCCTGTCAGCGCGATATTAATTGTAACGACGATTATTACCTTTTTATTTCCCTAAGTAAAATGAGAAAACAAATTTTTTTGGTATACAATTTTTAATTGAATTTTTTCCAATATACGCCTAGGCGTGGAGCTTGTGTGTATTGATAATGGATACGATGGAAATTAAGTCTGCAGTCCCGTTTCATCTCGATAATGGAAGTCCGCTCTGGCCTCCGCCTGGCATCAATTTATATTTAATAACAGGTCATTTTCAGTATACGGAAACGCTCCGCGCCTCGATCTGACAATGATTTAGGAATAAAGGCAACAATTTCACCACACGGTGGGTCTATAAATTTTTATTAATTTTTTTCATCCGCGTGTATAGCTTAATCGCGGAAATTTCTCGGTCACGAACCACGCGCGTCGTCGCATGCCCTGATCTGACAGCATCATCAAAGTGGTGGACTACCCGCGGTATGCGAAGCGCGAGATCCGTCACCCCCGTAGAATTCTAAGGCCTGACTAACGTGAGAGACACGCGAGGCATAAGTATAGCGGTAACGCTTGCACGAGTTGTATTACTGAATTAAAAACGAAAAAAAAAGGGAAACGAAAATTAGTCTAAGTCTAATTGTTTTTAATCGTAATTAAGCAAAGCAGTAAAGGAATTTGCCTCGTGGGCAAGAGCGAAGATCTCAAGGGTTTAATTGCTCTTGAAATCTGACGAGCAACGGTATTATAAATCCGTGAAATTCGAGATACTTGTACCCGAAATCTCAGCGTAATTAATTAAATTCGTTAAATTACACCGCGGCGAAGTTTTTCGACTAGTATTCAAATTCGAGGAACTATAATCGCCCGAGTCCCCGGCTAACGGTGCATCGAATATCGTTCACAAACTTTTTTTTTTAATATCGGATAAGATTTTTTCGAAAGGATTTGCATCTCGTACGATTTCGGATTTCTTTCTGAATCCCGGAGATGAGCATATCGAGAGGAAATCTTGAAACTATACAGTCGAATGCGCATGCGCCAAATAATTCAATTTCATTGGTCGGTGAGATCGTCCCGCGATGGTATTTTAACCTACGAGGCACGGGTGCCAACTTGCAAGAAATGAAGCGTAGCTGTCAAACTCCCGCGCCTACAGTAGTCAATCGAGGTTATGTTGTTTTTTATTTTAATTTAATTTCTACTGTATTAAACTAACACGATTGAATAAACTGTTCCCACCAAGCTGCTTTGTTTCTTCCAAGCACCCATCATTTACGATTAGACCTCTGGTTTTCAATTGTAATTTGAAAAAACGAATTCTCTAAATGAACCGATACATCGAATCGTAGCAAGCAATCAGCTGTTCGGAATAAATCTCGACGATTCTTTCGGAACATCAAGTTTCAATCTCAACGACAAAAGCTTTCCAAGCCTTCCGAATCACTACCGCAATTCATTGACATCTTAATCTCGAAAGTTCGTATCAATTGCATCGGTGGCAAAAACAAAATTTGACGGCTAAAACTCAGGATGGCCAGCCTGCTTCAGCAGACGACGACTCTCGGTATATCTACATAATATGAAAAAGTTTAAGTATTATCGGAAAGAACAACCAAATTTGTTTGTTTTTTTTTGTGTGTTCAGAAACCAATTTTTGGCTGACGGGATAATATCACAGGTCAACAAAAAAATATTTTTTTCTTGGGTTTCTGTTTTCATGCATAAATTCTGATTCTATGCGTCGAAAAGAACCCAAATTTTCACTTTTGACTTATAAAGTTTCCTTTTGTCTGTTTTACGTCGATAAGTAAGTTCCGAGGTTTTTGGTTGATTGTATAAACAGCAGAAATTTTTTTGCATTTGTAGTCTATTATTTATGATTATCTTTAAATAAAAGTGACAAAAATTTGTTCAATAGTAATTTAAAATAAAATTATGAGAAAATAGGTAATTTTTCTTAAAATTGAAAATATTGCTCTGGTTTCTACAAAAGCAAACTTTAACCAAAAAAACGATTTTTTCCTTTATTAGTTGGGTAAAAGAAATCAGAATTTGATATTTAGAACAAAGACCCAAAAATCGTGTTGGCCGGTGTATTTTGACGCGGGCATAGTATCGGACTGTTATTATCATTAATATCATTATCGCATTCACGCACACGAGGCGGAGTCATTCGCGGCGAAGTTTTGACACATAAAAAGCAGAATCACGCGAGCCTCATTCAGATCGTAACGAGCCTGCCTCTTTGTCTGCCTATGTTTTACGATTACGTAATATCCGGTCTTTAAACTTCGCGCCAGCAGTTATGTAACAAAAAGGTTAAATCGGTCTTGAAACATCTGGTCCCGCCGTTGCGTTGCTGTGTGGTTTTCACACCACTTTGAAAAACCTTTCTGCGCCAATTAACGAGAAAGAGGCTCGAGGTACCCGCGTTGAATCCAACTTCAAATTCACACACGTAGCTTCGAATACGAATAGATAAATTGCGCGTCATTTTTCTAGAAACTGTAACGCACCAGCTGAGTTCGAAGCGGCGAAAAGGTTCGTGAGATATTAACAGTATCGTACAAGCTCGTGAATTTCTAGTTTATCGTTTTGCATCTGCCAGTTAATATTTCTGTGGTAAAACAACCTCCCATCTTTTAGAGTGCTCTAACTTTTCACTTGCCCTAGATGGCTGCGGGGTTCTTAGTATACGGTGAAACTGGCTCCGCGTTTCACCTCGTTTCAGAATTTCTTTATACGACCATAATTTTAGTTGCAGGAATTGTTATTTCCATCCGTTACGCTTCGGGCAGCTTATTATCGGTCGACAAGAAAAATGAACGATTTGAATCACTGCTGGACACTAGACTGGTCGTTAAAGATTAAATTTTTTTCATTCTAAGTAAATTCCTTTCATTTAAAAAAAATAAAAACAACACGTGCCGCAAATCGATCTAAGTTCATTTTTTGGTAAAATCATGTTTTTTTTTGGAAATTTCCTATCACGAATAGTATTTTTCCTGAAATATAAACAATTTTGGAACTCAAATGAATAAAATTTCGGAATTTTTTTCATTTGATGTTGTCTGGTTAATAAAAAATAAAGGATATTTAGATTAATAATTTTATTTTAAAACTAAATTAGTACGAACTTATTTTTTATAAGCAGATTTATTCATTCCAAGGCTCAAGTAAACTTTCTTCAGTATTTTTTATACTTTTACTTCTGTAATGTTTGTTCCAAAAAAAAAACATGATTTTACCAAAAAATGAACTTGGATCGTCTTGCGGCACGTGTTGTTTTTAATTAGAAAACAAAAACAAAAATTTCCTCGCGTTTTTTCATCAAAAAATTGAATTTTTAACGACCAGTCTACTGGACACGTCAACGAAATCAGTCCTACTATTCCTAATACCGAGCTTTCAGAAAAGGTGTCAAAAGTTGAAGAATTGCCAGCCATTATGATGACGACACTGCCATGGTCCAGGGATTTTTCGATTCTAGAAATTAAAAACTAACGAGCTCTAACGTTTTGGGAGCCTCGAGGGACTTCGCTCGACAGGTTTTAACATTTCGTTAGTATCAGACGTTCACTTTCACCTTCGACTTCATTACCACCTACGGTATTTTTCTTATTAACCAAATTACTTCCCGTGAGATCGACCTCAACGAACGGTTTCTTTTTTCGTATCGTCTTTGTAGGTAAATTATAAAAATAGACGGAATATTTTGGGTTCTCAAGCTAAGGGCATATCCTTCGAACGAAACGAGAGGCGTGTTCCGAAACTTTGTTCGTTCGCTCTTATATCTTCAAAAACTTTGGTCCCATTTTTCGTCCAGAGGTTTCGCTTCGAATCCGAGTTCAATAGAATCAGCGGAAGAAATTAATAAAGCCTGGATGGTTGTTCATCTAATTTCGGTGATTCAAGCGAGGGACTAAAAGCCTGGGTACTTACAAGTCCGCGCTAGAAGTTCCAATCGTTGATTAACAATAAGTACAGTTCAATTCCTACGTTATTACGGCGAAAGAACCCACATTCTTCTATTACTTACGCTCTGCACTTAACAAAACACTCATCGCAGCGGCCACCTTTTTTGCTGTATTAGCTGATTTGATCTGATTGTGAGCCGCTGGACGGGTTCTTGCTGCTGGTACCGGTGAAAGTATCTCTTTCCGTGCAATTTCATATACGTCTTGCTAATTTTGATAAATTACTACCCTAAGGGCTGATCTGCGACGACGGAGTGGAGGAAAATCCAGTATGTGGCTCTTGAAATGATTTCTCGATGTCACTGCACGAAATGGCCGTATATATGTATGTACCTAGGAAAAGGTCCTACTACTCGGCATTATTTTTTGGTTTTGCGACTTGGACTGGCGATTATAAATTCTAGTCTTTTTATTCGGAATTCAATGATTGCGCGGTTCCAAAGGAGCTTTTTTATCCCTCTGTGAAATAATCCTGAGATCCGCTTCGTACCGCTTCTTATGGACTGGAAAGAGCGGGCACGAGACAGCGAAGAAATCTTCAAAGAATTCAGGGGTTCCAATTATCATATAGGGGTGGTCGCAGATATGGGATTGACATCGAAGATTATCGAGTAGTTGAACGAATGTGATAGGATTGTCGATGAAGCAAGCTTTCATTTCTTCATGGGTTAGTCAGATGTTCATCGCGTTGGACGACCTCGGTGAAATCTTCTTCGTACCGCTTTGATATTAATTTTGTTTCGAGTTTGCAATTATGGAATATCAATGCCACGCGTGACTCTTGTATCCGCAGGTTCAAGATATTCGATAGACGTTTAATATTCGAAGATAAAAAGCTTCTTGAGTCATGTGATAAGACCCGGGCTTCTCAGCTTGCACGAATTTGGGAAAATTCGTTAGCAAACATCTCGTTGAAGAGGATCCGGAGACTTTTACACAGAGAGAAATTCTGACGATGTCAGTCAATGCAGTGGAGATTTCTACCCCCTTTCAGGCTGCTATCGAATCATTGGTCTGCGATTCGTGCTTCGATTTTCGATTTTGGAAAGTAATCATCGCGCGTTCGACGTGTCAAAAACTTTGAACCATTTCCCAGGTCCTCCTCCTCGTAGGTCCGTGCTTTTATGCTTCTCTGCACCATCCGCGATTCTGCGAAAATAAGTTTGCCCGAGGAAAATGTGCGGATAAATCATTGACCGATAACGATTGACTTATGGTCGGTCAGTTCACGTAGTGCCGTGTAGTATTCGTACGCCGATGTGGTCAGCTCTTCGTTTGGCGATACCCTGATACCAAATGCACGGGATTTGATCTTTCGTTTGATCAATCGATGTGGTTTTATCGACGTTAACCCACTTCGATCTCATTTTTGGCTCCGTGGATCTTCTTCGTCCAGTATTGTCCAGTTTTTGATAGGGATGTAGGAGCATTCACTATCCTGCTACACAAATATTTGGATCGGTAAGTAAGTTAATAAATTCCACTGATAGTACTGCGACAAATTTCATTCCGGACACAAATGAAACCTCGAAATCGCAGTGCATACTTCGAGCTTGGTTTCTGCTGGCGGTCATGCAGCCTTTTTGATATCTCCAATTATTTTGTATCAGTTGCATCGTTGGCCAAAGTACGGAATCGTGGTATTGAGTTTGTTCTTGCTCCTCTCTGTGGTCACGCCAACGCTCGTGGTTTGGTTCAACGGTTAAAAAGTCATCAGCACCGTCTTCAATAGAAGGTCAGTGTTCAAAGGATGACAATTGCGACTTTATAATGGAATGTTCATCATATATATCACGTACGCTCCTGAACTCGGGTTTTCCCTACCTTCTAGAAATGATTCCCTCAGGCCACGACATCGCAACCACGAAGAGTCGCCTCGCCAAGGTATAGTTTCGACGCACGAGTCATTGGACGTATCTTTTTTCATATTGACGTATAACATGAATTTTTGCACCCTCTCAGGTGACTGTAGTGTTCAACTAGATCGTGACTTGTATTTTGATGATATTGCGCTGCTTGTTGCTCCGTGACTCGATGAATAATGATATCGAGGACGATCTGGCCTTCCACGTCATGTGTGCAGCTTTATTTCCACCATGCTGGTCTATAGCCAAGGCCTGGATGATTTACGCATCTACTCAGGGTTACGGTGTTGAGTTTTCCATCACACTTCTCGAAGGATGGTGCTGCGGAAGTTCTGCTGATATCCTGACGATAAGTTACAGATGTGGACACTTATGCATATTACCCTGGTCTCGGCGATATTTCAGGCGTAATTGCAGGACTTCTTCGATCGCAAAAATTTTTGCGCCATGGTCAGCGCCTCCTATGGCGTTTACTTAGTGCATGGAGTGATCAGACCTTCCAGAATCGCGACAGCAACGATACCTGGTATCTTTTCGCACTCTGAATTCATAAGTTTTTCCTTTAGTCGCAGTAAGTCCGACGATTATTTTTGTAAATGCAGTTATTCGGTGTTTACGTGTTAATAAAACACCTTTGGAAACGGATCATGAAGTTCAAGATGGAAGTGTGCGGTTCTTCCGCGCCTGGAAGTATCTCTGTCTTTACAATCTAGCGGGATGATATCGCACGATATTGCAAGTAGTCGCGTCAGTAGTTAGCTCGTCTCTTTGTTTTATTTCCTCGTCTATAAACTCAGCAAACAGTATTACCCGCAACCTGTTACAATGACGAGACAAATACACGTTTTCTGTAGGAGGCGGGTGGGATGTTGCGTGAAGTTTTTTTCACAGGAATCATGAGATCAAAGATTATAATAATTACACGTATAAGTTGAACGAATCTACGGCCTTGACCTTCCATCAACTTGCACAAAACTGATTCCGATGGTTTATTGCCATTTCTGCTAAATTATCAGAAAAATGAAAACCAGGTATTTTTATGACGTTGAAGATTTTCTTCAAGCTTCTGCGGAGCCGATTTTCTATGAATTGGAGTTTGGCTGAGTCGACAGTTCTCGAATTTGAGAATCAAAATTCTCGTCATTTTTAGAAATTTTCTCGACCGTGTATAAAAACGATAAAAATAAAAATTTCATGCAGACTGCGTTCGCGGACCAGGTGATGAGTTTCCCATTTCCGACATCGGGAGAGAATACTTCGTCAAGAGTAATAAAAATACTTAATATGTGGAGAAAAAATAATTCGCTCGTATATATTTAAATTATGTCAGCTGCTTATTTGATCTGCAAAAATATTTTTATTTGAAATGGAAAAATAAAAATACGACGTATCGTTGACAAGCCTTATTTGGACTCGCTCGCTTTTTCCATTGGAGTCGATTGTTTTTTCAATCCAGAGACATATTCGCAGAATGATATTAGTCAGAGAGAGTATCGTAGAATGACGATGATCCTCTTCGACGGGACGTCTCGCGATTTCTGGTCTACTCGAAGTAATCAGGTCTGCAACCAGGTTATTCGGAAGCTGATGGACTGAACAAACATCTGACATTCGTTTCACTCCAATTGCGAAGGTATTGAAATTGAAAAAGATGAATATTCTTTAGGTCGACAAAACATACCCATGGAATATTTGACAACGATCGAATATCGATTCCGATTATTAAAAGTGTTCCAGTATTGTCTGAGGAATATAGTCATTTTCTGACACTCTGGAAATAAGATGAAAAACAGAAGACGTAACCGAAGTTTGAATGATATTGCGAATTTAGAGGTCAAAGATCTGTTATACCACTTGACATTAATTTACTCAGCTGCACTCTCTTTCTTCTCTCGATGCATATACATGCCGCATCAGTGGTACTAATAGCAAAGATGGAATGGGTTCCATTAGCAAAATGTTCTCATACCGTAACGGACACGCGGTAGTCCTAGCGCTCGTTTCAATGCAAAGTCTCGTCTTCGGATCCACCTTCGATGAAAAGAACAAGACCAGGGTCTGGGATGAAGCGATCGTTAGCTCTGTGAAAGTTCTATGGATCAACGGGATGGACTCGACGATAAACTCTTCGGGATCTGCCTGTGCAAAAGAGATCGAAGCATTTTCAGAGGCAATCGATGCTGAAGAGAGGTGGGCCCTGGAAAGTAAGGACATGTAGTTAACTCCAATTTTTGTGAACTCCGTTCTTGTCACTGGGACGAAATTAGTGAAATCGTTGCGTACAATATTTCTCGTCCGCATGAGTCTTCGAAAGATTTTAAAGTAACGTGTGTTGTTGTTTTTGCATGACAGTGCTGGACTCCTCGTCGAAAATTCAGTCCGGAATTTTGCAGGGAAATATGGCCGACCTCGGGATGTACGGCCAGTGCGCTGCGGTTTATGGAAAGTACAACGAGATCGATGTTCGGGGAAAACATTGCATGGTCACGCTCAGTCTCGAAAATCTGACGATGACTTTGTCGGCTTGTATCCCATCGTCATGTAACGAGACTCACGCTATTCGGATGGCGAGTTCTCCGATCAAACATTTCTTAGCGAACAGCTCGTTGGAACCCGAGATCGAAACTATCGCAGTGACATGTGCGAGAACAGGATCCCAAGTCTTCACTCTCGGAGAAATTTTGACGATGTAAGTTAGTCCAGAGGGGATTTCTGTCTCCTTTCCAGTTCCAAGAATGATCTTCGATTTCAAATGTTCGACCCATCGATTACTTTTATCAATGCTCTAGAACCTTCTTCCTGACCGTTGCTGGTCTTCTACTCGTCTGCACGATGTGCGATTTCGTGAAGAGAAGCTGGCCCGAAATGAAGTTACCTTCCACCTTGAATACCCTCGCTAAATTTTCGCTTTATACAAGCGCACTAGCGATTTTGAGTATGGAAGTAAAGCCTGGTACGATGTTGGCGATAAATGGCATACGATTTTTGAGCACATGTTGGGTCGTGGTTTGGCATCGTTACTTGTACTCAATGAGTCAGCCGTTGATCAATCCATTGGAATATCGGAAAGTGAGTAGACGCCTCGAAGATTACTTTCACCTGGTGATCAACGGTCCTATATTTCGATAAGGATGACATTACGTGCCCATGGCATCCATGACGGCCCTTCATTTGAGCAAAAACCGAGAAGAATCACTCTCGTTCGGTAATATGCAGATGGACCAAAATATAACAATTGCTTTACAGTGGTACACTACATGGAACTCCGTGTGGAGTGAGATGGCGACATTTGCAACCGACAACTTTTTGCTGCTTAGCGGATTTCTAATGAGCTACCTGTTCCTCAAGTCGATGCGATCAGGCGGCAAATTCGATCTGCCGATGATGTATCTTCATCGCTATGTCAGGTCGGTCATAAAACCTTGAAATTACGGCAATTGCCCATTCACAGACAGAATGCAGCAGGAAAAATCATCAATTCTGACAAATTTCGCCTCGTACACCCTCTTTCGTTCCGATAGCGACCACAATTTCTTATTCCTTTCTTGTTGCTGTACAGATTAACACCTGCCGTTGCTGTTGTGACGTTGTTCATAACAGTCCTCTTTCATCGACTTGGAAGCGGTCCATTGTGGGAAACGTTATCTATGACACTGGTTGACGATTGCAGAGAAAATTGGTGGGCGAATCTTCTGTACCTTCAGAACATCTTGCGGCCTGCAAATATCGTAAGTTATTCAGCTTAACTTCTGGCAAATGAAGTTCGCAGTGTCGTGAATTCTCCTCCAAATTCAAACGGAATTGTGGAATTGCAGTGCTTGGAGTGGACTTGGTTCTTGGCAGTGGACATGCAGCTTTTCTGGATATCTCCAATTATTTTGTACCCATTGCATCGTTGGCCGAAATACGGACTCGGGATATTGAGTTTGTTCATGCTTGCTTCTGTGCTTGCACCAACTATACTCGTCGGTTTTAAAGGATACGTCATCGTCGCACGCATTTTCGACAGCGAGTTAACGATCGAACTAACAAATTTCCAAACAGCTGTAATGTCTCTATCGATAGAGGATCTCAGAGAGGTCTTCTACGATTATTACATTCAAGCTCACACTCGGGCTTTTCCCTACCTACTTGGAATTTTCTTGGGCTTCGAAATTGCAACCAAGAAACGGCATCTCAGTCAGGTAATTTTTTGCATCTTCATTTACTCTCGTCGTCACATTTCTTAATCCTCATACCGTTTCAGATGGCCGTAGTATTCGGCTGGATCGTGACATGCATTCTCATGATATCCTGTCTCATCGCAACACATCACTTGTTCAGAATTGACATTGATAACTATCCGACCTTCCTGACTACGTGTGCTGCTATGCTACGTCCATGCTGGTCCATAGCCATGGCTTGGATAATTTACGCATGTACTCAGGGCCACGGTGGTGAGTTCTTCTTGATTTCTTAAAAATTTTCTCTACCACAAGTGGAATTGACGTCATTTCAGGCGTGATTGGAAGATTTTTGTCACTGCCGATATTCCTGCCCCTCAGCCGGCTTTCGTACGGCATTTATTTGGTACATTTAATAATCAGTACCTTCAGGATCGGAACAACAGTGAAGCCTGTTATCTTTCTGGACTCTGAAGTCGTAAGTTTTGCTATTGAGATGGTTATAGTCCCACTCACGTGTTACCCTCCGTCTCTCTCACGAGAAATTTCTCTCTTTACAGCTCAATTCTTACCTAGGTGATCTGGTCGTGGCGATTGGAGTCTCCGGCGTCATTAGTGTATTTTTCGAATGGCCAGTCATGGTCTTGGAAAAGATTCTCAAAGATAGTTCTCGTCAGAGAAGACAAGCCACGCCGATGCAAGGAGCTTGAACTGGGCAAAGGTATTCTGAATGTAGAAACAGTAGAAACTTTATCACTGCGTTTCTGTTTCAATCATCGTTATACAAACATCTTCATCATTTTCTGATTCCTTGAAACCATTTCTCACAACGCCATATCGAGAATCACTATTTTCCTTCGGTATCGCCGGCTGTAGAGCTGTTGCATCAGCCCTAGAAATTATAATTAGAACAGTAGGATGTGATTAGGTGAATGAAAAGAAGGTAACACGAGAAGTATCGTTAATTCGAAGATACCGATTTTTTAAATAATTGACCAAGAACTTCAACCGGTTTCTTTTCCATCGAAATGAGTCTCGTTGATCAATAAAATAACAATTATCATCTAGCTTAGTTCACGTGTTCGTTATTTCAGTGAAAGTGGGTTTGAAAGGCGAAGATTTACGGTGAGAACGAATTCCGGTTGAACCAACCGATCGGCGCTTACGGGTAGATTGATGTATATAGTTAGTAGAAAAGAAAGGAAATATTGTTTCTATCGAACCATATTAATGGTTCTTATCAATCTTGCAGCTTTCGTTCTAATCTAGGCGAGTTAAGATTTGTACTTGGAATGTCTCTGCGTTTAAATTGAAATCGGCGTCTCCTGACTCGGATAATCGCCGATCGGTTGGTTCAAAAACTTATCCAAACGGTAATATCGTCGATTTTCAACGTAAAATCTTGTTTTCTAATCCTGTATCCAAAATCCTGCTCTTGGAGAAGATAAAACTCAGTGTTTCGCTACATGGTAAATATCGATACCGATTTTCACGCTTTTTTTGCCAAATAGCATCCCAATTAGTCCTCTCTAGTTGATCACGAACTATCATGTCTCTGTTTATAATTTTTCGATTAAAATCGGCAGGTTTGTAAAAACTCCTCACCTCTCATAGGTATCCACGAGTTGCCCTATAAAAATAGGAACCTTACCGATTTCGTCACTTGAAATTTTTACGGACTCTCAAGAGTGATTTCATCACTACTTTATTCAATCTCTCATTATTTTTTATCGATTATGCTGGTTAGGGATTGTCGAGAGCGTGATTAGATCTCTTACAAGGAACTGTTACACGTTCATCGATCATCGATCATCGATCCAAACGGCTATTACGCCTTATAATCTTACCAACACAGACTTGTTATACTTACCAATATCGTGTATCTCCGCCATTACTGTACGCTCGTACACATATTTTCCAGTCTTATATTTTTTATATCCATTCCCTTTTTTTTTTTTCTTTCGTTATTTTATTACAATATATTTCTCCTCCGGTGCCTCAGCATCGGCATCGAAGACGTCGGGGTTAAAAGTTCCTTCAAGAACGGCCGACCGGCGTAGGTAGGTACTATACATCATGAAAAATTCTAGATGGTACAAGAGATGGAGACTTGAAGGTGTAACGAACTGAGATGAGAAGAGTCTGCTATTCTGTGTATTACACTACCTTACAGTCGTTCGTTCACCACGAGTTAGCAGCCGTCCATCCGTATCTCACCTTATCGACGTCACGCGTCGCCAATTTGAATTTACCGCGGCGTTTGCACTCGCAGTAATATCTCGTCGTTTTCTAGGTTTATTTTTTCTCCATTCGAACTCACCACCTCGAAAACGCGAATCGCAATTTCTCCCATACCAGGCAACCGATCGGAACGAAACTTTGGGGATTACTGCTACGTTTCAGCAAAAAACGGCTAAGTATTTCGGTTTTTCCAAATTTTGAAATTTTTTTTACAGATTCAGTTATCATCAGAGAAATCGTGGAATTATTCTCTGATGCACTCGATTTATCGCACTAATTCTTGAAGCGAAAAAAAATAGCGATAAACTTTACTGAATTGCGCTTAAAACGTATGAACAAGTCTTCTTCCTTCTGGACGTTAACAGCCACGCCAATCCGAGTCAAAGATGCTGTAGGAGTTCGTTACGATTTTCTCTGATCCCACCGACAACCCCTGAGATTAATCAATTCCAATCATACCTATATTGAGTAGCTGTAAAAATATCGCGAAGAATTCATCGAGGAATACGCGGTGCAGCTGCCAACTGCAAGTCAACTCATATCAGATATAATACGAAGCAGTATTTCGCCATGTTATTATTATGGTATGCATAGGCAGGTAATCTTTGACATGCAATTAATTTCAGCACTCGCTCCCATGCGGTAAAATGATCTGATACCTGGCTATATTCATCTTTCTTTAAACTCTGAAGCAGTTTTTGGATTCTTCGATTGAAAATCTCGCTTCTCTTTCGACTGAAGAAAGGCATCCTTATAAATCTTTTGGATTGTTCGATTGAGGGGTTTCGTACACCTTGGAAATAATTTTTCTCAGAACATGAATAATCAGCTGTGAAAAAGCTGGGTCGATAGAATATTCCTTAAAATGTAATTTCTTTAAAAAAGAAAGGAAGTCTTTCGGGAAATTCTTTGTTCGTCATTTAATTTGAATAAAAAAACCTGGTACGCCTTCGAACCGCAGCTTTGCACCAAGGATTGGTGTGAAGCTACCACTTTCTGATATATGCGGACTTCGGGAATCGTGTCCGTGGTAATTAGCGTCGAGTGTAAATGGAATGAAACCCGGTGGTATAAAGCCGCGAATTCCCGTTCGCGAAGTTGTAACCTGGCGTTAATTGCCAGGTACAAAGTGCAAGTGACAGCCGCAGCTACCTCCACAAGAGATTTCGCACTAATTTGAAAAGAAAGAATTCCGCATCTGGGTTCAAGCCGAACTCTGTCGCCCCCTGAAATTCTTTCTGTAATTAAAAAATCGATGAAAAAAGCAATCTCTTCGAAATTGGATTCGAAGGCTCGGATCTAATTCCCCCAAGGCGTTCAGACGTGTTTGCAAAATATCTGTGGGCCCGGGTCCTACACCCAGCAATGATTATCGCGATAGAACAGCTCTCGGTGTTTATATTCATGATTTGGGCATAGGTGTGTATTAAGCTTGTATCCCGAGTCACGAATCGCGGTTTCGATTCCTCCGATAATTCACACCAGTGTATAGAATCCGCCTCGTGATCACGAATCTCGCGTCTGAAAATAGGATAACATGATTGCGTATTATTACTTTACCTAATCACAGTACCACTTTAAATCTGCAACCGAAACGTGCAATCAAAGTACCATTTTTTATAACCACGAATTTACACACATACATGCTATTCGATGCAGACGTATGGAATAACGTTACTCATTCGCTTTGTACTCGGATTAGAGAGACCATTACGTTCTAGCTGATTCCCAAATCGTTTAACGGATTAGCCATCACCTTTTGTGGGCAACAATTGAAACGGCAAATCGTGATTTTAAATTGAATATAACAAGCTTTAGGGACTTTGGCCCGCGAAATTGGTAACCTTGCAGTTAATTTAATTCGGCGATAATCGCACATTGAATGTTTATCGAATTCTTTCATTCGTAAACTGCGATATAACTTCCCTAGAAATTCCCTAAAACAAAAATCTTAACCTGCTCAGCTATCGATGTCTCGTTTGAATACAACAAACTTTAGAGACTTTGGCCCGCGAAATTGGTAACCTTGCAGTTAATTTAATTCGGCGATAATCGCACATTGAATATTTATCGAATTCTTTCATTCGTAAACTACGATATAACTTCCCTAGAAATTTCCTAAAAAAAATCTTAACCTGCTCAGCTATCGACGTCTCGTTTGAATACAACAAGCTTTAGGGACTTTGGCCCGCGAAATTGGTAACCTTGCAGTTAATTTAATTCGGCGATAATCGCACATTGAATGTTTATCGAATTCTTTCATTCGTAAACTGCGATATAACTTCCCTAGAAATTCCCTAAAACAAAAATCTTAACCTGCTCAGCTATCGATGTCTCGTTTGAATACAACAAACTTTAGGGACTTTGGCCCGCGAAATTGGTACCCCTGCAGTTAATTTAATTCGGCGATAATCGCACATTGAATATTTATCGAATTCTTTCATTCGTAAACTACGGTATAACTTCCCTAGAAATTCCCTAAAAAAATCTTAACCTGCTCGGCTATCGGTGTCTCGTTTCGAAACGTTTTAGAATAATGAAAAATCCATTAGATCCGGTCGGTTTCATTCCACGTCGGTTTTTTTCGTCCGGAAAACTATCCCCGACGATTTCATCGTGACACAATTATTTTTCGATCGATATCGATGTAATCTTATATAACTAAATGCGCGCCTATAAAAGCTTTGAAAAAAATTTTGTCAAATGAAATATCAGTGTCTGAGCATTTGTTATTAATTTTGAAATTTTTCGTTCGATAATTTCTAGGAAAGCAGTCGTAGCCTACGAGTAAAAGAATGCGATTATCGACTGATAAGATTAATTACGAACTGCCAACCTCCTTAGCCATTAAAACCTGTGAGGAATCCGTGAAGTTTGGACTTTGCATCTTGCGATTATTTTATTAGGTGAACGGATTTCAGTAAATCGCATTCCTCGATTAGGCATAACCAAGTTAGTCTTGAAACGAGCTTTATTTATAACTCAATTCCTTTAAGGTAGGCGGATATACAGTTGCGTGTGGAAAAGCTCGACGATACTGTTACCTGGCTTGATGCAACAAGTGCAGCGTACGATAGCGTGCCGTTAGATTGGCAGAAGCTGTAAATAACGTCGAAAAGACATCTTGATGTCGCTGCCTGAGGCAGTGTAGCCAACCATCTGCGAGGATGATCGTAAATCTTCGATAATTACACCAAAATCACACGTTTTGTAATTAAGAGTATACGCGAGAGCGTATCTGGAGATCGTAAAACGAAGTAAACTATAACACGGTAGTTATATGCTAATCGATTTACCATCGCAAATATCAATACCCCGAACATTCGCCAGAAGTCCAGGAATTACCCGTTTCTAATAGACGCGGTTGGCTGCCGTGTGAATCGTTACGAATGACACAGATATTTCGGGAAGACCGGTTCCCGGAAAGTGAAACCTCAACACAGCTGTCCATTAGATTAATTCTCATCTTCCTGAAATAGTCAATTAGTTAGATTCGACCTCGAAACAGAAGCTCCTCTCACTTTACCATTCATTGCCTCAGGCTTATACAGGTTAGGAAAGTCTCGATCGTTAATGAAGATCTCAGAGTGTAGAGAAGGGTATGATAGGTTATCGACAAGTTTCGAGACTCGGAACAAGTCTGGTCAAAATATAATTGGAGAAGGAGAGGAGAACGAGGAAACAGATATTCCCGTACGTTCCAAAATGGCGTGGGCAAAAGTCCTGAGTCGAGTAGGAGGCAGGCACTTGGCACAGGAAGATATTTGCGACTTGAAATCAGATACGAAATGAACCATTGCTTCTGGCTTTAATTTATTACCCACAAAGCCTGGATCCATATTTCTTTCGGCTCAATTCTTATCTCCGTTTCTCGTCGTACGGTATATAATTAAGTTTTTCATATTCCTTACAGCAGGAGAATTGACCTTCAAAAATATTTCAGCTCATTCCGTTTACCGGCTAAATCAGATAACCTCCAATTTATGCGGAACTAAAATTTTCTCCTCTCGATGTAAAAGCGGAAAACTAACCTCACTCATTTCCAATGCAATATATCTCTTCGCGATCTTCTTTCACAAGGACAACATCCAACGGCAAAATACAATTGAGCAGTTGCACGTTGCAATGAAGGCGTTTCGAGATAATTGAGATAAACGCACTATTCATTCGGTTATGGATATTCCAAAACGTCACGATCTTTGAATTTTACGCATCAGATTTTGGGAAACCGGATAGTAATAGAGCTCGGAATGAATATTGTCTTGTCATTCAATATCCTACTCCTGAATTATCCGAATAACAATTTTCATATATTGTTGTATGGATCTAGTTGCCGGTGGATTTATACCCGCTGATTTTTCTTCTCGGATGTTATTAATGCGAGCACTTCGCATAAGTGAGTAATGTATGTAATGCAGCGTTATTTTCATGTTGGATAAGATCGAAATCTTTCCATTCAGAAAATACATCCTAAGATTAACGTTTCTCGTCAAGAAATAGGTATTCCGTCGGCGTCTTGATCCTCTGCAACTTAAAGACTTGTGCAGACCGATGCGTAGTACACATACCCGTACCTACCACCACGGCAAATGATGCCAGCACTTAAGACAGTTGATGTAGCTATACCAAGACGTAAAGTAGAGAGTAAAACCTATTAAAACTACCTCTAGAAGCGGTATTCCGTGCTCGACAGTTAAATTATTAACACATTTTAGATCATTTATCTGCTGCAGCGCAGCAACGCATCGCGAATACCTATATTACACGTTTAATATCATATCCAGAGGCGAGGGCTGCACCAACTGAGTCAGAAAAACTAGGCATGCAGAAAGAATAATTAAATTATCGTTTTGAAGTCGTACGGGTTACGTGAGGAAAATAGTCAGAGAGAGCAGCATTCTGACGTCGATTTACGAACCGAATGCAAATTCAATTTTTCAGAGATCGTGTAGCAGCCATTCCAAAGTCTATTTGGATTTTTTTCTCCTGAGTTCTGTGCCTCGCAGGAAGTCGATATTTCCATAAAATATACTGGCCGGAATAGCAATATAACGGCAAATTTTGATCAGCTGATTAAAATTTCGTCTTTATCAAAAAAATTCTCTATCTATAGGTACGAAAAAAAAAGGTCTAACTTTTGTCGGACGTGAGAGGAAACATCATAATAAATATTTGCTATTATCTCTAGGGAGGAAATGCCCTTCGAAAAAAAATGATAGCTTAGCTTAGGAGTTAGGGACATAATAAGCTACTTATTATCTGACAGTAATATCCAAAGTTAATTTTCTAGCGTCCTATAATCTTATGTTATAGCTGTGAGACTAACTGCGGATAATGTAATCTACATCCACGAGCGACGATGGCGCCTAAAAATTTTTAGAGAAATTTAGTGACGGATTGTCACAGAGTAAAAGAATTTCATTCAGTGCCAAACACTTTCCAATAAATAAAAAATTCTCTTTCTACTCTCCAGGTCCCCACTGTGTCTGAAACTTTGCTCTGGGTACGAGACGGGTTCGAATAGCGAGTGCTCTCCAGACCGAATCGATGCTCTGTGACTAAAACTACTTTGGGTAGCTTTCTGATCAACTGGTGCCATTGCCAGAAGAACGACGTCACGTGATTCAATAATTTCAGAAACATGCACTCCGATTCATATATCTACGATTTTTACACCGAGACTTACCTCCACACTGGACCAGATTTTCAATTACCACGATTCTGTGTGATCGAGTAGCAATTAGTGTCCCGAAACTGTGTCCCAAATTTCGGATCAATGGGTAGCACAGGTTTTGTGACGTGATGTTTGCCGATTTGAAAAACGTCATAGCCGGAAACGACCTTCGAAATATAAGATAGAGAAATGTCACACTAGATGCTTGACTTTGAAGGATTACCATAGCGAAGCGGCTCCTTCGGCCTTACGTAGCCGAATTCCAGCTCCTTTTGCGATTCGCGCAAAAAATAACCGGCCTTCGGGCCATGTGCAAAACGATTCAAGATCGCATTTTCGGTAACGGTTTTTACCACGTTTACCTTGATTTTTGGAATTTTTCAGCTTTTGGTATACGTGTTCAAATCATTGACGAAGATCCAAACTTCAAATATTGGTTAAGAATTATCAAAATTGAAATTGGCGCCGAACAATCTGGCTGATTTTATCTCAAATCACCCAGGCAAGTGAGGACCAAAACTTCGAATCCCTCGCTGAGGAAATACATCGCTTTGTGGCCATTTTAAGGCGCCCTGTATTTTTTTGTCTTTCTCGACAAACATATATCGAATATCCTCTGGCAAATCCCCAATTTTATCAATTTCGTCGCGATTATTTACTTCGAATCGTTATACCTTTTGAACAAAGGAACCGATTCGAATGCTTTTTCTTTTTCAAACATGCATAATTATATCTACTTTTAAAAAATGCTCCGTACATTTTATAGTCGGTAGAAAATCGCAGGCGTTATTCATCATAATACGAAAAAAAAAGTGAAGATTGATTTCCGCCAATTTTTCCTTTATTGGCTGTCAAAAAGCTCGTGAAAACTTTCGCGAAAGTTTCATAAGCGATTTTGTCGATTCGAAGTTTCGGTCCTGACCGCTGCCCGAGCGATTCGTGACGCTATCAGCCATCCGAGAATCGTCCCAATTTTTTTGTTCGAGTATCCGGTTGTTACCGATCTTTTGCATCACCTCTCGACCTTCGATCGGCCTGATTCAATGCAATAATGAGAAGCGACACGATCGGGCATCCGGTCTTTTTGTAACGTCAGTCGACTCGAATGTCTAAAGTGTTGGTAATTGCCGTTGACCGTGGCGCGAAGTCAGGCCAAGGTCGAGAGGGCATAATTCTCTTTGTCGCTTTATAGTTGGCTCCGAGTCCTGCGCCGTGATAATGTAATAGTTGCACAGTGGGCAGGTATGTATCCGATCATCTATTAAGCGATTTCGCGAGGCATGTCGAGAGATGAAGCAATTTGACCGGTAAAATTGGCGTGAAATTTCCATCGGCGTTAAAAGATATCTCCGGCAGGTAGGTAGTATGGGTATCGAGACTCCGTCCGTATACCGTCGTGTACTTAGCGTCCTCGACGTGGCGTAAGGTGCTCATTAAATCGCGGTAAACTCTCGGGGGACTTTTGATAATTTCCTGAAAGCGGAACGCGGCATATGGTGATAGAGCCCGATAAAAATTGGCAAAATTATACCCGGCCATAATTCTATATAAAACAAAAAAAGTCGCGAGCTAATAATCCGGAATTTATTGAGCAAAAAGATATAAGCGAAGAAACGGTACGGCTGTAAATTTTCAGTGAAAAAATGCCTGTTAAATGTTCGGCAAAAGAAAAAGTAAGGAGAAAACGTTTGCTCCTTCTTCTTCTTCTTCTTCTGCTGCTGCAGAAAGTCTTATAATTGAGCAGGCAAGTTTATTGCTGTACTGTTCCTTGATTAGCTTTATTAAAGAGAATATTGCTATAAAATGAGGCTGCACTTCAGCTCGCTCCATTTTGCGGGGATTGAACGGCAGGCTGCACTGCAACTTCATGATTTTGATCTCAGTACGAGATAGATATGTGCAATATTTACGTCAGAGTATGCGGACCGTAACGCAATGAGCATAAACGGGGAGAACCGCTTAATTGTACGAGCGATCCTACATGCGGACACATTATAGACTTAGTACCAAAATAGTTTCGCAGACGCATGGGAACCGCCGAAACTGATCATGAGACAATGTTACGAAGTGTAAAGAACTTGGGAATTACATATATTTTTTTTTTATTAATTTTACTTTCAGATAAGAAAATTTGTTGATCTTAAACTATTTTTTTTTTTTGAAACTTTGAGAAGGAAAGTATGTTACGTGCTCAAAACGACAGGAGACTGACTTGATCCCTATTTTGAGATAAAGTTTTGTTTCGAGACGACGTATTTTGTAATATTTTCCGTAAATTTGAGAAAGCTAAAAGAGAAATGGAAGAAATGACGAGAATGTGGGACGTCAGAGTGACGAATGTTTGTCGTGTGAGTAACTTGAGACCCTCTTCGTTTATTTTTGGCAATTCAATTTATCCTGTCGCTAACTTTTATCGCTGATAAAAATTGTTTCTTCTTCTTCTTCTTTATCTCGTATTATTCGTACGCGGTACAGGTATATACCTACACTGGGTTTAGTTCCACAACTAAGCCAGAATTAATCACTTGTCTTTCGGTTACCGCTGCCTGACCTTTGACCTGACCCCTATAAGTTATTTCCCCTGAGAAAGGCACACGTGTGTTGTGTTATTTTACCGCGTTTATTCGCGTGCCTGTCTAACGGTTATAACTGTCCTGTCGCACGACTAGAATCACAACAACAAAAAGTCGCATTCTTTTTACACCGTACGCATTACGTCAGGAAATACCGGTGACTAGCATACTTATTATAGTTTTTAACATACACAGACTCTCAAATGATAACGCGATGAAGATGTGAATCTTAAGACTTACGATGATTTCAATTTTCGTCATTTTTCTGATCTTTGCGATATGTATGTATATTTTTTTTCTTCATTTCTGTACGTGCGGTATATTGTTACTCACGATCTTGGCTCGGCTTTGCCAAGGTGAACAGCAATTACCGACACGTTCGAGATATAATGTCGCCTGGCGCGACACACCACCGTGCTCGTGTCACTGCTCGTTAAACTGCATTAAGTCGAACCGATCGAAGTTCGAGGCTCTAGGATGCAGAGATCCGATAATCATCTGATACTCGCGAAAAGGAAAGAAAGAGCACTCGAAGGTCCACCAATACATCGCATCATCTCCATTTATCATCAAAATTGTTTCTCCGGAGAACTAACGGTCATCTTCTTTGATTATTCTTATTTTTTCTCCACTTCAGCACCTCCCGATGAGTGCATCTTTCGCAAACGATCTCTGCCTGTATAGAAAGCCGACAAATTAAAAAAAACCTGATGGAAATGTAAAAACCGTTACCTAAAACGCGATTTTGAATCTATTTACACGTTGACCGAAGGCCGGTTAGTTTTTGTGTGAATCACAAAAGGAGCTGGAATTCGGCTACGTAAGGCCGGAAGATCAGCATCGCTATGGTAATCCTTCAAAGTCAAGCATCTAGTGTGACATTTCTCTATTTTATATTTCGAAGCTCGTTTCCCGCTATGACGTTTTTCAAATCGGCAAACATCACGACACAAAACCTGTGCTACCCATTGATCCGAAATTTGGGATACAGTTTCGGGACACTAATTGCTACTCGATCACACAGAATCGTGGTAATTGAAAATCTGGTCCAGTGTGGAGGTAAGTCTCGGTGTAAAAATCGTAGATATATGAATCGGAGTGCATGTTTCTGAAATTATTGAATCACGTGACGTCGTTCTTCTGGCAATGGCACCAGTTGATCAGAAAGCTACCCAAAGTAGTTTTAGTCACAGAGCATCGATTCGGTCTGGAGAGCACCCGCTATTCGAACCCGTCTCGTACCCAGAGCAAAGTTTCAGACACAGTGGAGACCTGGAGAGTAGAAAGAGAATTTTTTATTTATTGGAAAGTGTTTGGCATTGAATGAAATTCTTTTACTCTGTGACAATCCGTCACTAAGTTTCTCTAAAAATTTTTCTCCTTCCTATTTGGTGGAAAAGATGTGCTCCAAATTGCGATGAATGAGAATAATCCAGAAGATTCTCTTATTTTATTCAAATTCTTTCCACTTTTCGGATCTTTTAGTTTTTTCTATCGATTTCGATAAATCGCGGCACGCAAAGACGAGGGATGGGAGAACGACTGTGGAACAAAACGTGAAAGGAAACAGTGATGCTCTTAATTGACGAATGATCGATTAGCCACGGTATCACCTGAGACGACAGGGTTCCTTGGGGACAGATATGGCCATTTTATATGGTAGGTTAAGATTGATTTTCTTGAAGATTTCTCGACTTCAGGCCTCGAGCACAATTCTATAGATTCAGAGGCTCGCTGAAAGGCATCGCAAGTTGTACCTGGGTACTTAATACCAGTTTACGATCAAAGTACATATGTAGGTATCGGGAGAGCACGACTTATGTACCGCGAGGTTTTGGTCGGGTTTGAACAGAACATCGAACGTATTTACGAGTGAGTGATTCCGGTTTTAGTGCATTATTAACGTCCGCTGTAAGACCTGGTTTACGAGCCTCACCCATTATTTATTATATTCCTTATTAAAACTTACCTTCGACGTTATTAAACTCATTTTATGATCTTTTCGCGAAGGATAGGTCAAGAATTTTACACACAACGCGTTATGCTTACATTTTATTGCTTCTTGGATATATATATACCCTTTGCAAATGTTATAATATTATATTACTTCGAGATAAAATATTATTCTCCTTCTTATTTATATTTCCATTCAAAATTTCACATTATCGCTATACATTACGTGAATAAATATACACAAGCACTTATATAACTGTTTTATAAACTTTTCCTAATCTTATAAACACCTCCGTTCCCGCTACCGAATTTTATACTGATTTAGTGCAATTTTCATTTTACAATATTCGACGAAATCCTAAAGATAAAAACTCGAATCATTGAATAATTCGTTACTTACCTCATATAAATCTCCTTGAGTTAGAAATAACTCAAATTATTCCTCAGCTACGTCTTCATCATAATTGTATTAACATATTTACGACATTAAATGCAGAGAATGATGTTTAATGAGGTATACACACTAGACTGTTCCTCAATATGATCATTCTAGATTTTTGACGCTCTCACCCTCTAGAATGATTGAATACATATGAAAAAAAATTGGTGTAAAATTACAGACTTCTACTACACCATTAACTAGTGCCACCGAGCAATTGAAATTTCCTTTTCGAATAACGTTACATTTTTTCGATTATTTCAATTTAAATTTTTTCCAAAGGTTTATTTTTGCCCAGAATTTTTACTCGAATAGAGCATGTGGTCATCGCGTATGGAAAAGTGATATAAATCCATTCACCTTGTTCTGTTGAAATTGATTTTAAAAAAATACAAAATAGCATCAAATGATAGTTATATTCCAATCGCTCGGTGGCACGGGTTAATAATATAGTAGATGTCTGTAATTTGGCAGATATTTTTTTTTATTTATATTGAATCGTTCTAGAGGATGAGTCCATTCCAAATCTAATATGAACATGTTAAGGGACACCCTGAAATACACCTTGGAAATAAAAAATGTTCAAATCACTGGATTCGCTCTGAAGAAATGTTCTATTGACTTTTTCTTCTTTTACAGCTTATTACTCGTATTTTGAGATAGAATTATAAATTATTTGAGATCTTATGGTCTTCGTCTCACATGGCTTCAGTTTACCATGGATTTGCAGGTCGCATCGTTCATCGAAACTTTTTGAAATTCTGAGAAAATATTTTAAAGTCTTGTAATTTCGGGGCAAACCAATAATATATGGATATGAAGTTAGTCTTCTACCGTGGTGACCGCAAATCACACTTTTCTTCTCAAAATTGAAAAGAAAAGAAAAAAAACAATGGCTCAAAATCAAAAATTTTCGTATTTACAAATTAAATTCATAAATCTGTGCAAATCGAAGTTCATCAGATATCAAATAAACCTGAATTGATTTTGGGAAAGAAAAATGATTTCCACGGTGTAAAATTTCTCCAAGGATTCACCATTTCCTTAACTCAATAACCATTTTGCGTTAACCTTTACAAATCTTCGGGGGTTGTCGTGATTACTGTAGGTACGAATCCGTAAGGTGGAGAACAACCTCTCGTGCTGTCTTCCTCGCGGCTTCCATTCGAAGTGAAACTGTTCCTCCTTCGTCTGACCGGCTTCGTTGAAGCGCTACATTTCATCGCGAATTTGAACTCCTCCTTGACTTCTTTTTTGAAAGAGACCTGAAATCGCGTGTGAATACGTGTAGTCAGAAAAAAGCTTCGCATCGAGTCTGTGAGGGGCCGAAAGATGTCGTCCGTTGGGATTTCGCCTCCTTCTCACAATTCGACCCACACATACGACATATCTGGGCAAATACTAACGTTTTCCTTTATCGAGATGCAGCCGATTTCCCAAAACAGTTCGCAAGCGGTGTAAATACCCGCCAACAGTGTCCCGACGAAAAGAACCAAGAAAACACCACCGACGTTGTGAGTACCCAAGGCTTCAGCCTCCGATGTCTTTTTCTTCTCCTACGGAATCGATTGAAGCAACAAAAATACGATTATCCTTACAAACATGGGAGTAAACTATGATACAAGAATTTTTATCCGAGTATTTGATGCATAAGCGCAGCGTAACACATATGCGGTTAACACGAAGAAATTAACCGAACAGCAGGGCTTAAGCTCGTTTACAAGCGGCTGCCTTTGACGTCCTCGGTGTATTTTAGTATACGCTTTCGTTCTTGCTCGATAAAACGAGAAAAAGACACCATAGAGGTACCACGCCAGAGCCAGACTACGCATGTGGAAGGTTCGGTGGAATACCGCGTCGTCATGCACGAGTTCGCGATCTTTTATTAATAAGCAAACAGTATACCACGACGTTTTGCACTTTTTGCCAATATAACGTTGTAATTTGAACCTCCGACTAGAAAGCGTAGGCGTCGCGACGTCAAGAGGTTACGACGACACGGGCATAGATTATACGATATAATTAATCATCGGGCGCGGGATGATGAGTAAAGTATTGATTCATCTTCTCATATTCAATTAATTCCACGGAGAAAAAAAAAACTTCGTACGAGAAAAAGAAACTAATAAAATCTACTCGTCGTTTTTCTCCTTCGTTTTTTGGGCTCATTATTTTCACCCGGTTTTATAAGACTTTTTTAGCTCGAGGAGAGACCCTTACCTCACATCTGCCACCGCCACGTTTTTGCCTCCACCATGTCGTCTCAAGATTCTTGAGGACGCCGGTTTCTTGGAGTTTCAATATGGCTGTGCTCAACGCTTGTCGGAACGGCGAATCTGGAACCGCGTTCCTTTCTTAATAAGCGAATGAAGTTATCGAGAAAAAAAGAATTTTTGCTCCACCCTGATTCGCAATGTTCGAAAATCATCTCCACTTTCTCGAAAGTTGGGTACACCGTACACACACCCGCTTCGGTTTGCTGGAGTGTTTATCCCCTAGCAAGTGACTCGACAGGTAATAAATGTAATAATAGGGCCAGCTAATTACGTGGCGAGCCTTTGATCGTGAAAAGGAGCATCAAAAGCGGCTGAAAAATCTTATAAACTGGTTTTAGTATCGCCAGATACTCGGAACAGCTGACCAGTCATGATCTTAGAGTATAAATATCCGTAATACGTATGTAGCTCTACAAACATACGTCAAAACGTGGACGTATGATTAGCGAGAGAAATAAAAGAGAAGTCAAGACAAACACTCACGCTTTTTCATCGCGATACCGTAACCCTTGGAATCTAGGAGGGATCCGACCTGTTCCAAATCGCACTGTCTCTCAGCCTCGTACTTGATCGTCGATGACTCCATGAAGAAGGCGTACTTTCCTCCGAGTACTTTTTTGACACCTTCGTCGTTCGATCCTACCAAAACTTCGTCCGCATGGTCCAGCATGAACTGGTGCATCCTTTTGTACAATGGGTTATTGGACGCCTAATTCGTAACAGAAATTTTGCACGTATGAGTACCGAGGGTTCATTCTTTTCCTGACATCAGATCGTTTCAAATTCACATGGAAAGATTTCTTGGGTCGCTTATTCCAGATCCGAAATCGAAATATAGAAATTCGGAACAGCGGGTGTAACATGGCTTACAAAAATTGTAAGGGCGCTAATTTCAAATCTAAATTGAAAACACTACCAAGTTGATATTGATGAGCGCGAAAGGCTCAATTTTACAATTCTGATCATTCATCTTGAATTTTTGTATTCCAGCTTCAGATTGGAAAGGAGCTTATGGATTGGAAGCTTATGATTTATATTTTGATGGGACAAAAAAGGTAATTTGGGTAATGAACGACGCGAAGTTACTCACATGGAAGAAGTCATACGTGGAACCACTCCGCTTAGCCCCGTATTTAATTCCATGTGGATTATTCTCGAGGTCCTGGATGCTCTTTATTAACGGGGGTTTGGATTCTATGACCAAAAACGCGGCTAAATTCGCGGTGTAAGATGCCACGATGATGAGACTGAAAAACCACCAGGAACCCGCCATCATACGCGTGGACAAGCCTCTGGAAATGAAATTGAAAAATGGGGAAAAGATTGAGCCAGATTCTGAATTTTCTAGTTTGTGGCTCACGGTCGTTTAGAATCTTCGAGACGTTATCAGGCTTTGAATTACGATAAATCATTTCAACCCACATGTGAGAGGCTACTTACATCGGGGCGAGTTCAGACCCTTGCTGCATAATGGCTCCTAAATTGAACCAAAGAGAATTTTTGAAGGAAAACTGATTCTCAAGCTCTTCAGGTTCTTCTATGCAGGGATACGGGTTGTTCCACTCGGCTGGACAAAGCCGTCCAACAATGAACAAGAGCAAAGAAACTAGCACGTAGGATCCGATCAGATACGTCCAAACTTCGGAAGAGAATGGCGATAGAAATGAGAACAGTTCTGATCCCGCCGGAAGTGGTTTTGTGAATAGAATACTGATACCTGAAAGGCACCCCTTCGTTCAACATTTGCCTATAGGAATAACGCACGCGTGATCATTGCTCCATAAAATTGAAGCTGAAATTAATTCAATCAATTATCAATCACCCAAGTTCATGAAGGGCATCGTAAAGTCCACGGCTTCCTGCCGGTCCGCCGTTATCGTCAAATCTGTGATGGCCAGATCTGCACGCTGCAATCATTTGAAAATTAACTTGATTTTATCCCGCATGGTTTTTGTGGTCGGCGAGTTCGACATTTTTATATTTTCAAGTTTCGATCCTCTCGATTATTGTCATATTACGATTAACCGTATTGGGTGAATTGAGTTAGGGGATGGTTTTGCGAACTGACGTCTTCCATTATCTCCCGGATCATTCCGTTCCATTCTTTAGTCACTGGGTCCTTGGATCCGTACGTGGAGTCGTGCTCCAGGAAGGTGTAATTGAAACCGAGGCTCATTGATAGCTCGTGGATAATGTCAATGCCGAAACCCTCGTATCGGTCATTTCCAGTTTCCTTGTTCGCAGATTCCTTCAGCATTGCGTATGGAGGTGTCTAAAACAATTCACCAACGCTACGTCTCATCACATACCAATTATCAATTGAAGCAGCAGGCAATGTCGACTTTTCATACGAATAAAATTTCGAATCATACTATTGCGAATAATTCGCATTATTCGACGTGTGCAAAAATTATTTTAACAAACTGCCATCAATAATCTAATACACAAAAAATATGTAATTTACCAGAGATATAAGCACGATGAAAGTCTGATTGCGAAGGCTCAGTTCGATCAGTCGTTCCTTCGGTATTTTCTTGGGCATAAACTCAATTCCAGTCGAGCTATTCCACACTCCAATTTTTTTCACACCTTTTTTATTCAGGCTAATAACATCGAGTTTGAAATTACTGCGATGGCCGTAAGGGTCGAATTTAATTAGTCCAGTCAGCCCTCTAAATTCAGTCTGAAAAGTACCGATCGATTTATCGACGATTTCTCATGCCTTTTGGCGGAAAGGGCGTCGGATATTATCACTCTAAATATTACTTTTCATCAATTTGAACGAGTATTTTCATTCGCTTGGAATTATGTTATTTCAGCATGAATACACACCGCGATAAAAGTTTGCTCAAGAATATAACAGAGAAGATGAACGGTTCCTAAAATATGAAAAAGTCGCGGGTCCGATAATCGTCCAAGTTTCAATTATCGACGTCGAATCGTTCGGTTCAACAGTAAATTCAGTAATCTCACCATTCTCATGAAGTTCAATAAACTTGATCCGTGCTCCCAGCTACTGAGCTTATCGCAAAGCGACCTTTTGACGTCTGCCATGATGGCGTCGTCTAGGTGCTTCAAAGCTCTGCCGAACAATTGCACACCGTCGTAAATTAGGGCTGCCTCGACCGTGATCTGGGAAGGATCATCCAAATCCCAATCGAGCTTGTCTCTTTCGAAGGCCGCAATGACGTCCGGACTCTCAGGGTCCACCAAACGCAAGCCGGTGAAATTTGTCCCCCCGTATTGATACGGCTCCAAATCGATCGTCTGGACGTCCTGGAGCCAGACAGACGTTCGAATCAATTGAAAGGAGGATGAAAAAAGCGCGATTAAACCATCGGTCCAGATCCGTACGGTTTCTTACCAATGAAGCGATTATGTAACTGTGCTTATCCGACATGATGCCAACTTGTTGCGCTTGCTTGAGAACTTCAGGCAGAATATCAATCGAACAGTCTATGACTATATTCGGGTCTCCGGAAGTCTTGACGTCCCTTAGAATCTCCCTGGAGAAATACAGTGCCTTTTCACGTTTCGGTACGTTCGTCCCGCGAATCTCGGATGCTCGTTCGACCTTACCTGTAATCAGGTCCCTCGTTCAGCTGCCTGATGGTGACCGTGTATCCCGCGTTGTTCCATCTCTTCAGAAGCTCGTTCATCCGGACCAGATTCTCGCTGTTTTCATAGATTATGGTGAACGTCTTCCAGTTGTAACTCACGGCCAATTGCAAGTATATCTGTTGATCATTCGAACAAACATCGCTGGAATGAGAGATTATCGGAGCAGATAGAACGCTGCTTCTTCGACGATTCTTGAGCGAAAGGAACCGTCGACTTTTTAACTACCTTTTTATTACAAACACCGTAAACCAGTCTGCTTATATACACGAGTCGAACATCTGCATATGCAGTTCGAGTTCCCGTTACGAATCGACGTGTGGACCAATAAAGTTAGTTATTGCTTGCAAGATAAGATCGGCGAAGATATAATCGACCGCTTTTTCAATTTGGTGAATTCTATGTTGATTATCTTAAGGAAAGAGTGCTGTCTTACCGTTGAAAGAGTTTGCGAGTACGGATACATGTTGATGAGTCCGTTTCCTCGCATTTGACTGGAATCCCACCTAGCAGCAACATGAGGAATTTCCATCGTGTCGCACATGCTTTGAACGATTCTTGAAGTTATTTCATCTTGTGGTCCGAAAATAGCTGCTACTCCTCTATTGGCCAGGTCGCAGACTAAAAATCGTTGTTCAATGTAATCGAAACGCGAAAATTTCCCCTCTTTTCTTTCTCGTTTTCAAAATTTGATGCTTATTGACCGAAGGATCAGGCATCGTCGAAGAAAATTCCGCAAAAATATGGTTACAGCTTCTTACGAGCTGCAAATGCCTGTCATTAGTATCTTGTGGCTCAATAAACGAGTGCCGCATGACAGTTGCCATATTTGGCGAGAACTTTATTACGGTCTAACGACGAAACGGGGTGTATGTTCTCGCTGTATAAAATAGATTCATTATTGCGAGTAAATAGCGATCAAAGGCCCAACGGGAATGAACGAAGATCAAAAAATGACCATAAAATTTATCGGCAGCGCTATAAAAGACTTTTGGATTGATTCTAGAAGAATACTTCCAATCGTGAGCAGAACAGATATCATTCTCTTCGTTCGGTGCGTTTTTCGCGATTTCGTCGATTCGTGTATCGAATATATGGGGTATGCGGCGGATTCGTACCTCTGGACCATCGGGCTGCTTGTGGTGTGAAGAATTTTTTTAGTAATTGGATTTTCGCACTTACCGGTACGTGATATGTCGTACGAATCGTTATTAACCGTGGTGACTGGCTCCGGCTGGATAAATTGTCTGGGCAATTCTTCGTTTCCATTTCTGTCACCGTTCAAAGTGATTATAGAAATTCGGAAGGCCCTGTCGGCGAGTGAGTCTTCTTCGAAAAGTCCGCCTGCGGCAACGAAACTATATTTTTTCATCTCGATTCGCGGTGTTTTGATGAATGGCATTGCGACGAAAATCTGAGACCTTTTTATCAGGAGAAAGTCGCCTGTAGATGTGACGAGAATTTTCTTACCTATATAAACTGTTTTCCCAAATCCAAGAATGCCTGATGGCAGAAGCGCCACCAAGAGGAATTCGATCAACATGTTGTAATCATTCTGAAAGTGAACGATCGATTATTAAAGTCGGAAAATCTGCGTCATATATCGTGTAAAAAATCCACAGAATAATTCGAATTCGAGAAACCGATGCGGCGGTAGGAAGCAGCTCGGAAAACGCAGCTTCGAGTGAGTCGAGAATAACGTGCGAAAGGTTTCTCCGCGCTCTTGTCAATTTACGAACATCTAAAATCTGTACGCGCATCGTGCGATTTTTTTAAACAGGGACGTTTATTTTCCGGGATATAGATTCCGCGTGAAATAGATCTGCCCTGATTTCCGGTATCGCGTTGCCTTTCGCATCTACGAGGAACGGCGATTGTCCGGCTCGCGAAACCCTCGCGAATACGTCACGGCGTCGCCTGAGATCGTTAAAAATGCTCCGCATAACGCATCTTCCGATATATGATTATTTATAATTCAACGTCGAACTGAAACAACGCGTTACGTCGTCGGTCCTTCGGTTTCTAAACCGGTATACACTTAACCGTCTAATACGATTCACAAACGGAGCCAAGAAGGCTTCGGACATAGCCGGTGTGCCCGTCGCATCAATATTTACACGTCTGGACCGAGAGGTTTAACATAGAGCCGATGATTCCTGACGGGAGTGACGCCCTGATTATTTGTTCGAAGATCGTTTACTTTGCTAATTGAACTCTACGTCGGGCCGAAATCTACGGCGGCTCTTTTGAACGCAGCTTCTTTTATTCTTCGTATTTATTTTCTCGGTCGACAAACTAACTTTTATTCGAAAAATGCGTTATAAAGACGCTCTGTGCGTATCCAGATGAGTCTAATACCCTCGTCGTTCAAAGGGGATCCATTCCAGGACATGGAATTTCAGTACTCGACTAAAATCGTCGAAGACGTAAAATTCGGGATGAAAAATATTCGCGCGGGGGTGGCACGACGCCTCGTCACTTCCCGCATTAGCTAATGCAAGCGAAATTCCTCGGGCCAAAAAATTGGCCGTTCATTCAAGAAGCCTTGCCGCCATCTATCTTATATCACGCGATACAAACCCGAAAGAAAACTCGGAAAACATAAAGCTAACCAGGTATATTTAGACGCTCGACGTCGCGACGTCGACATATTCTTTCGACTGTATCGCACAACAGTCTATCGTCTGGATTATTTAAAAATAAGTTCAACAATTCCGCATGCAAGATACGAGGGAAGTAATTCCGGTGTTGCGTCTGCCGTCGAGAAGCTAATTTCCGCCAATATTTACTCCCAGATTTTATTCTCCCGGATTCAGAGCGTCGAAACTCTTAATATTCAAAAATTACGATTTTAACTAAAAATTTGCCCAAGTAATCTCCTCGTAAAAATCTGAAGTCACAATCGCCGCGAGACTTTCAATGCTCTAAATTCTCATTCACTCCGGCTAACTATACAAGTATTCGCAAAAAAGCTTCAGACTAACCGGATAATTGTAATTCGCAAGAAGATCGATCAAGCTGCGAATATTATGAGTCGATGACCGAACGGAGTGACGTTGAGCTTATTGAATGAATTATTTTGCCAGTTAGGCGAGTGCGAAATTTCTCAGATTTTTTTTTAATAGAAACTAACTCTCGTTTCGGCACGTGAGGATTTTTCGGTCAGCAATTAGTATACCGACTAACGAAAATCGTGTTCTGTCCTTGTCGCATGGTGTGTTATTAATAGAGTTAGTTCCTCTTTTGAAGCTTGTTTTAGCTCGGATTTTTCTGCTGGGGAATTTTTTGAGAAATATATCCCCAAGCTTGTGGAATACCGGAGTAATTTTTGTCGACCAACAGCTGTAGCGTCGGTTTATATCGGTTTGACGTCCGAAAAAAAAAAAAAAAAACGGCTTGAAAAATTTTTCTTCGCGTATTGTGCGAGTGAACTTTTCCATCCAGACGGCTGTAAGAATCTTCGTGCGTTTTCTCCAGCCTTTTCAGCCGCTCGATAGCAAAATTTAATCTTCGAACACATTTTATGGAATTTTTGCAAATTCGGAATCGAAAACGTGAACTGTTTCGATCTTTTGTTTATACGGGTAACAAGCAAGGGCGAGTTAATTATTAATGAAAATCACACGGTTAGGGTAAAGTAGAAGACGCATTCTACGAGTTTGTTGTTAGAATAAAGTCAGTCAGCCAGTTGGCATGTAGCGAAAGTTGGATGCGCTTAAAGCGGTTCCCGAAGTTCAGGGAAATCCCATCTTACCTATATCTGGAAGATCGGAACTTGAACTACTATCTGTGAGTGTGTAGAAACTTCAAATCCAGGTTCCCAAAGAACTAAGCTGTATCTGCTCGCGCGGGTGGACCGCAAATGCCAATCGCGCGCAGCTACAAACGCGCACGATATCTTTTCGGCTGTGCTTATTTTGTCCATTTTCCACTCCCCTCGACTCTTGTACTGTTCGGCTTTTACTACTAAGCCAAAAATGAGATTTATTTCTTGTGTAGGTATACAAGAATGGGTATATTACCGAGAAAGATCCATTTTCATTAAACTGGATCGTCGAGCGAGGGAACAATGATTTACGGTACGCTCCTGTAATTAATAACAATGTCGAAAAAATGTTGCACAATGTTTGGCTAAGGTCTAGATGAACTGTCAAGAGCGTATACAGCTGATTACTTCGATTTCGAAACATGATTCGAAAGATTGTTTGAGATTTTGTACGGACTTCGCGATAGATGGATTAATTGCACCGAAGAAAACGTGGTCGACGTAGGGTACAGGTCACATCGTTCATCGACTAGTCTTTACTGATTCGAATAAAGAAGAAACTAAGTGACTGGAAACGATGCATTTTGTTTTTTCTCGAGTCCGAGTTTTGGATTTTCACTTCAACAGTTTCCGCTCCTAGCGGTCATTGACGCCTCTTGCAAAATTTTGTAAGCGCTATCAAAATATGTGTACAATGTCTCACTGATCTCAGTCTTTACTGATTCGAATAAAGAAGAAACTAAGTGACTGGAAACGATCCATTTTGTTTTTCTCAAGTCCTAGTCTCGGGTTTTTACTTCAACAGTTTCTGCTCCTAGCGGTCATTGACGCCTCTAGCAAAATTTTGTAAGCACTATCAAAATATGTGTACAATGTCTTGCTGATCTCAGTCTTTACTGATTCGAATAAAGAAGAAACTAAGTGACTGGAAACGATGCATTTTGTTTTTTCTCGAGTCCGAGTCTTGGATTTTCACTTCAACAGTTTCCGCTCCTAGCGGTCATCGACGCCTCTTGCAAAATTTTGTAAGCGCTATCAAAATATGTGTACAATGTCTTGCTGATCTCAGTCTTTACTGATTCGAATAAAGAAGAAACTAAGTGACTGGAAACGATGCATTTTGTTTTTTCTCGAGTCCGAGTCTTGGATTTTCACTTCAACAGTTTCCGCTCCTAGCGGTCATTGACGCCTCTTGCAAAATTTTGTAAGCGCTATCAAAATATGTGTACAATGTCTCACTGATCTCAGTCTTTACTGATTCGAATAAAGAAGAAACTAAGTGACTGGAAACGATCCATTTTGTTTTTCTCAAGTCCTAGTCTCGGGTTTTTACTTCAACAGTTTCTGCTCCTAGCGGTCATTGACGCCTCTAGCAAAATTTTGTAAGCACTATCAAAATATGTGTACAATGTCTTGCTGATCTCAGTCTTTACTGATTCGAATAAAGAAGAAACTAAGTGACTGGAAACGATGCATTTTGTTTTTTCTCGAGTCCGAGTCTTGGATTTTCACTTCAACAGTTTCTGCTCCTAGCGGTCATTGACGCCTCTAGCAAAATTTTGTAAGCACTATCAAAATATGTGTACAATGTCTTGCTGATCTCAGTCTTTACTGATTCGAATAAAGAAGAAACTAAGTGACTGGAAACGATGCATTTTGTTTTTTCTCGAGTCCGAGTCTTGGATTTTCACTTCAACAGTTTCCGCTCCTAGCGGTCATCGACGCCTCTTGCAAAATTTTGTAAGCGCTATCAAAATATGTGTACAATGTCTCACTGATCTCAGTCTTTACTGATTCGAATAAAGAAGAAACTAAGTGACTGGAAACGATCCATTTTGTTTTTCTCAAGTCCTAGTCTCGGGTTTTTACTTCAACAGTTTCTGCTCCTAGCGGTCATTGACGCCTCTAGCAAAATTTTGTAAGCACTATCAAAATATGTGTACAATGTCTTGCTGATCTCAGTCTTTACTGATTCGAATAAAGAAGAAACTAAGTGACTGGAAACGATGCATTTTGTTTTTTCTCGAGTCCGAGTCTTGGATTTTCACTTCAACAGTTTCCGCTCCTAGCGGTCATCGACGCCTCTTGCAAAATTTTGTAAGCGCTATCAAAATATGTGTACAATGTCTTGCTGATCTCAGTCTTTACTGATTCGAATAAAGAAGAAACTAAGTGACTGGAAACGATGCATTTTGTTTTTTCTCGAGTCCGAGTCTTGGATTTTCACTTCAACAGTTTCCGCTCCTAGCGGTCATTGACGCCTCTTGCAAAATTTTGTAAGCGCTATCAAAATATGTGTACAATGTCTCACTGATCTCAGTCTTTACTGATTCGAATAAAGAAGAAACTAAGTGACTGGAAACGATCCATTTTGTTTTTCTCAAGTCCTAGTCTCGGGTTTTTACTTCAACAGTTTCTGCTCCTAGCGGTCATTGACGCCTCTAGCAAAATTTTGTAAGCACTATCAAAATATGTGTACAATGTCTTGCTGATCTCAGTCTTTACTGATTCGAATAAAGAAGAAACTAAGTGACTGGAAACGATGCATTTTGTTTTTTCTCGAGTCCGAGTCTTGGATTTTCACTTCAACAGTTTCTGCTCCTAGCGGTCATTGACGCCTCTAGCAAAATTTTGTAAGCACTATCAAAATATGTGTACAATGTCTTGCTGATCTCAGTCTTTACTGATTCGAATAAAGAAGAAACTAAGTGACTGGAAACGATGCATTTTGTTTTTTCTCGAGTCCGAGTCTTGGATTTTCACTTCAACAGTTTCCGCTCCTAGCGGTCATCGACGCCTCTTGCAAAATTTTGTAAGCGCTATCAAAATATGTGTACAATGTCTCACTGATCTCAGTCTTTACTGATTCGAATAAAGAAGAAACTAAGTGACTGGAAACGATCCATTTTGTTTTTCTCAAGTCCTAGTCTCGGGTTTTTACTTCAACAGTTTCTGCTCCTAGCGGTCATTGACGCCTCTAGCAAAATTTTGTAAGCACTATCAAAATATGTGTACAATGTCTTGCTGATCTCAGTCTTTACTGATTCGAATAAAGAAGAAACTAAGTGACTGGAAACGATGCATTTTGTTTTTTCTCGAGTCCGAGTCTTGGATTTTCACTTCAACAGTTTCCGCTCCTAGCGGTCATCGACGCCTCTTGCAAAATTTTGTAAGCGCTATCAAAATATGTGTACAATGTCTTGCTGATCTCAGTCTTTACTGATTCGAATAAAGAAGAAACTAAGTGACTGGAAACGATGCATTTTGTTTTTTCTCGAGTCCGAGTCTTGGATTTTCACTTCAACAGTTTCCGCTCCTAGCGGTCATTGACGCCTCTTGCAAAATTTTGTAAGCGCTATCAAAATATGTGTACAATGTCTCACTGATCTCAGTCTTTACTGATTCGAATAAAGAAGAAACTAAGTGACTGGAAACGATCCATTTTGTTTTTCTCAAGTCCTAGTCTCGGGTTTTTACTTCAACAGTTTCTGCTCCTAGCGGTCATTGACGCCTCTAGCAAAATTTTGTAAGCACTATCAAAATATGTGTACAATGTCTTGCTGATCTCAGTCTTTACTGATTCGAATAAAGAAGAAACTAAGTGACTGGAAACGATGCATTTTGTTTTTTCTCGAGTCCGAGTCTTGGATTTTCACTTCAACAGTTTCTGCTCCTAGCGGTCATTGACGCCTCTAGCAAAATTTTGTAAGCACTATCAAAATATGTGTACAATGTCTTGCTGATCTCAGTCTTTACTGATTCGAATAAAGAAGAAACTAAGTGACTGGAAACGATGCATTTTGTTTTTTCTCGAGTCCGAGTCTTGGATTTTCACTTCAACAGTTTCCGCTCCTAGCGGTCATCGACGCCTCTTGCAAAATTTTGTAAGCGCTATCAAAATATGTGTACAATGTCTCACTGATCTCAGTCTTTACTGATTCGAATAAAGAAGAAACTAAGTGACTGGAAACGATCCATTTTGTTTTTCTCAAGTCCTAGTCTCGGGTTTTTACTTCAACAGTTTCTGCTCCTAGCGGTCATTGACGCCTCTAGCAAAATTTTGTAAGCACTATCAAAATATGTGTACAATGTCTTGCTGATCTCAGTCTTTACTGATTCGAATAAAGAAGAAACTAAGTGACTGGAAACGATGCATTTTGTTTTTTCTCGAGTCCGAGTCTTGGATTTTCACTTCAACAGTTTCCGCTCCTAGCGGTCATCGACGCCTCTTGCAAAATTTTGTAAGCGCTATCAAAATATGTGTACAATGTCTTGCTGATCTCAGTCTTTACTGATTCGAATAAAAAAGAAACTAAGTGACTGGAAACGATGCATTTTGTTTTTTCTCGAGTCCGAGTTTTGGATTTTCACTTCAACAGTTTCCGCTCCTAGCGGTCATTGACGCCTCTTGCAAAATTTTGTAAGCGCTATCAAAATATGTGTACAATGTCTCACTGATCTCAGTCTTTACTGATTCGAATAAAGAAGAAACTAAGTGACTGGAAACGATCCATTTTGTTTTTCTCAAGTCCTAGTCTCGGGTTTTTACTTCAACAGTTTCTGCTCCTAGCGGTCATTGACGCCTCTAGCAAAATTTTGTAAGCACTATCAAAATATGTGTACAATCTCTTGCTGATCTCAGTCTTTACTGATTCGAATAAAGAAGAAACTAAGTGACTGGAAACGATGCATTTTGTTTTTTCTCGAGTCCTAGTCTTGGATTTTCACTTCAACAGTTTCCGCTCCTAGCGGTCATTGACGCCTCTTGCAAAATTTTGTAAGCGCTATCAAAATATGTGTACAATGTCTCAATGTATACTGAAGAATATTGTTCAAGTCAATTTTTGAAAAATTTTGGATTATAAAACGAGTTTGAAATAATTAATGTCGCATGAGAAATAATTCTTGTGAAGTTTTTTCGGTTCGATTCGATTGAAAATTCTTGAAAAAGGAAGTCATGGTTCACCTGGATTAAACTGCGGTGGGAAATTAGTTCAAGCAAAACCCATTTTAGCGATTGGACAGACAATATCAGAATTACCGGTATGAAACTAGAAAAAAATTCAAATTTCGTTTACGCCGCGCTTGCGGCAAAAGTAGTTCTCAAAGTCGCCACCGATGCAGTGAGATGAGGCCACATCCTGGCTTTCCGGTGATTCCCTCTTACGGAACATAGACAGGCTACATTATCGTTGAGCTGATGCACGGATTGCATACAATAAGGCGTTTCGCTGCAGCCAATTTTCGAATGTAAATTTCCCAATTGTGATCTGACGATTATATCGAACACCTCATACGCTCATCTTTTGAGTCACAAATTGGAAATCGTTTGAAAAAAAATTCAGAAATGTGTTCTAACGCTACTAGTGTTATTAATTTTCAAACTAGTAGACGCGATCATGTTTTAGTTTTTATCTCATTTGGATTTCGAAATTGATGAGAAATAAGATCCTGAATCATCTAAGTTTCGGTTGAAGTTGAATTAAGAAGTTCGAAATAAACGGGTGAAGAATAACTCGTTCAAAAATCACAGAGATCATGAATTTATTTATTTTTTGAATTCGTTAAGCTGGATGCTTGGGACGATAATCTTACAATTAGATGGGTACCAGTTTACATACGATTAGCCTGAATTATTGTGTACACGTAAGGAGAATAACATATTGCAAGAAAAGTAAAATTCACAATACAATAATATTACTCATCGGACTCGACGATTTATACAAATGAACATTCTGCTAATTAGTTTTTGACTGAACGCTAAAATGCACGGTTCTCTTTTTCCCATGGTTTCAATCACGAGTCTAGGTGTGATTTCTGCGGAACTCCACGTACAGCTAAACGCATCGAAATACAGAGAAGACGCGTGCGACTAATCAGAGAATCTCCGACGTTCTCGATTCTCCGATAATTTACCGTATCGCGTCGATCGTTACTTTTCTTCAGGAGTTGTCGTGATCACCGTAGGTACGAATCCGTACGGTGGAGAACAACCGTTCGTGCTTTCTCCCTCGTGGCTTCCATTCGATACCGAACTGCTTTTCCTTCGTCTCACCGGTTTCGTAGACGCACTGCATTTTATCACGAACTTCAATTCCTCCTTGATTTCCTCTTTGAAAGGAACCTGGAATCGCGTAATGAGCGTATAAAAATTTTGCCCCCTTCTGATTCCACCCAGCACATACTGTGTCTTCGATACTAACGTTTTCCTTCAACGAGGTGCAGCCGATCTCCCAAATGAATTCCGAAGCGGTGTAGATGCTGGCTAATGCTGTCCCAACAAAAAGTACGAGAAAAACGCCACCGACGTTATTAGTGCCGAGAGGATTAGCGTCTGAAGTTGATTTCACCTCCTGCGGAATCGATCAAAGACTAAAATAAAATCATGCCTGGTATTCTGGGCGAATTCGGTGAAGTTTCACCCTGCTTTTCGAAGAAACACTCGAAATTTTTGAAAATTCGTAATTCTGGTCCCAATTGAAAAAGTTCTTGACGTATGAATGAATGATGCGTGATAAATTCTTCACGTATTTTTGCAGAATCAAATTTTACCAATTTCAATTATCCACCCTTGAAAATTGTTACTGTAAGATTTTTTGTTTTTCGTATTGAAGTTATTCCGAAACTTCACGGTTTAGTGATTTTTTTTCGCAAACTTGAACAACAACAAAAAATGAAGCAAAAACACTTAATGCCATCAGAGCATGAACCGTAATGCGACAATTTTCATCGATGTATTTGAGTAAATGCCTTCGTTCCGGTGCGAAAAGGTGGCAAAAAGACGCCGTTGGGGTACTCAAGCGTATCAGAGGTAGGCCATGTACTGCGCGGTGAGGTAGGTGGAATATCGCGTTGTCATACACGAGCTGACGACATTTTATTAATAAGCGGACGGTATACGACAACGTTTTGCACTTTTTGCCGATATAACGGTGCAATTTGAACCTTCGAGTTGAATGCGTAGGCGTCGCGAGCTCGAGAGGCTACGACGATATCGACACAGATTGAACGATATAATTAATCATCGGACGCGGGATGATTGCCAAAGTATTGATTCATCTTCTCATATTTAATTAATCGCGCGGAAAAAACTTCTTACGAGAAAAAGAAACGAACGAAGTCACGTCTCGTTTATTTTCTCCGTTTTTTGCACTCGTCATTTTCATAGGGTTTGATAAGACTTTTAGAGAGAGAGGAGAGGTCCTTACCGCACATCTGCCACCGCCGCGCTTCTGGGTCCACCATTTGTTCTCCAGATCCTTCAGGACGCCGGTTTCTTGCAGAGTCAATATTGCTGTGCTCAATGCCTGTCGATACGGCGAGTCTGGAATCATGTTCCATGCTCAATGAGCGAATGAACGACTGAAAGAAAGGCTGACTCTACCCGGATTATGGATATGTGAAAATCATCTCGACAGTTATACGCGAAAAGGCGTCGAGGAGATTTTTCGAAAGTTAGATCCACGCATCCGCTTCGGTCTTCTGGAGTGTTTACCCCCGAGCAAGTGACTCGACGAGTAATTAACGTAATGACAAGGTCGGCTAATTATATGGCGAGCGTACAAAGTGGTCAGATAAATGTTAACGAATGGGTTTCGATATCGGCGGATACTCGCACCGCTCAGCAGTCATGATCTGGATATAATTATACACATATCGACCCAACTGTACGTCAAAATGCGTTTATATAGAGTCATGTGGGGCGAGTGTGCGCAGCGGGTAAGAGTCCGCAGATTCATTATTTCAGAAACCGTTAAAATTAGAGAAAGAGAACCAACTCTCTCCAGTACTTGCTTCGACGTTGGACAAAAGTCTCGAGTCTTGTCCGGCGTGGTTGCGCACTTTTGTCAATATTGGTCGGTAAAATTTTTCGTTAAAAATCTTACGATATTTTTTCATTTTCGATTTAAAAACTTTCGTACTTGTGTCGCGGTATTTATTACTTATCATATACGAACGTGCACGTTATTCTATCTAGTTTGATGTGTACCAATACAAAGCTTGATAAAATGACGCAATTATGAATAATTTCAAGTGAATTCCGTTCGGACAGTTAGGGGTAAGCGTGCGCGTAAGCTTGTCGGGTAAAAGTGCGCATATTTGCACGCGTACTATTGCTATCAAAAGTGCATTTTTATAGGTATGTGATATACGCACCGATGAATGAGATTTTGTTATCGTTAGTTTAAATTGATCTCATATTAATTTTTTTCAGATTTTAGAAATGTTGATCTCTAAGTAATAAGGATATAAATATAGGTAAATAATATAGATGAAACAATACATATCTATACATAGGTATATGATATATAAATGACAAAAGATGAATATATGAATAAATAATAATATTTATGCTATCAAATATATATTTAAACTATATTTAAATACATTAAAGTTTTGGTTACTACAACTGCTTACACTTACCCGCACTACTGCGCACGCTTGCCCCTATATTGGGGTAAAAGTACGCATTTTGACGAGGTTTTATTTTTCTTTTTTTCTAGAATTACAAGTAAGTTGGTCCAATTCTGATTTTCGTAAATTGTGAATTAACGAAGGCTCAAAATGAATGACTTTGTTTTGTTTTATTCCACTTAAAATTTTCAACTTTATAACAATTTAAAGGAAAAATGCGCACTCTTGCCCCACATGACTCTACATATATGATTAGCGAGAGGATCGAGAAAATGTCATATCTCATGGATAAACACATATATTTAATAAATTTCATGGAAGTGACAAACACTCACGTTTTTTCATGGCGATACCGTAGCCCTTGGAATCCAGGAGGGATCCAACCTGGTTAAGGTCACATTTTCTCTCAGCCTGATAGGCGATCGTTGATGATTCCATGAAGAAAGCGTATTTTCCTTGCAGAACCTTTTCGACACCCTTATCGTTCGACTCTAACAGGACTTCGTCCTTGTGTTCTATCATGTATTGATACATTTTTGCGTAGACTGGGTCAGTAGACGCCTAATTGGAATGAGTAAATCGGTTCGCCATGTCATGGGAATACGTGAAGATTGTGTACACTCGTGTGTTATTCAAATGTAGATACGAAAGATCGCTTACTTTGAAAAAATCAATCGTTGAGCCACTATTCTTAGCTCCGTATTTAATTCCGTGTGGATTATTCGCCAGGTCCACGACGTTCTTTATCAGCGCGTCTTTGGATACGATGACCAAACACGCCGCTAAATTAGCCGTGTAAGAGGACACGATAATCAGACAGAAGAACCACCAGGAACCTGCCATCATACGCGTCGATATACCTCTGGAATGAAATGAGTGGATGAAAAGAACTACGAGAATCACAGCGTTCACTGATTTTCCGAAATTGAGGCTCCACAAAATTTCAATTTCGAAATTGCGAGATCAACACTTTTTCGTAGACTCCAAACGTATGCGATGTACTAACATCGGAGCGAGTTCGGATCCTTGCTGCATAATGGCTCCTATACAGAACCAAAAGGCATTCTTGAAGGTAAATTGATTCTCAAGCTCCTCAGGCTCCTCTATGCAAGGGTAAGGGTTGTTCCATTCGGCTGGACAAAGCCGTCCAACAACAAACAACAGCAGAGAAACTAACGTGTAGGATCCCATCAGGTACAGCCAAACTTCGGAAGAGAATGGCGAAAGAAAAGAGAACAGCTCTGATCCAGCCGGAAGTGGTTTCATGAATAGAATACTGATACCTGAAAGAGAATCGGTTTGGTAACACGAAATGCTCGTGATTTGAAAAAATCGAATCCAAAATTAGGACTAATTACCCAAGTTCATGAATGGCATGGTAAAATCTACGGCTTCCTGCCGGTCCGCCGTTATGGTCAAATCCGTTATGGCAAGATCAGCTTTCTGCAATGATTGGAAGATTTTCTAAGATTTATTCTGTCGGTATTTTCTTTGGAATTGTTTTTTTTCTTTTGGGATAATTTTCGGGCTTCGAGTGTGAATTGAGATGGGGGTTTTGTTTCGCGAACTAACGTCTTGCATTATCTTCAGAATCATTCCGTTCCATTTTTTGGTTATCGGATCCTTGGATCCGTAGGTGGGGTCATGCTCCTGAAAGGTGAAATTGAACCCGAGGATCTTGGACAACTCCTGAATAATGTCGATGCCGAAACCTTCGAATCTATCGTTTCCAACTTCCATTTTTGCAGATTCCTTCAACATTCCGTACGGCGGTGTCTAAAACAATTAAACGGCACTCCGTGGCATGACCACATCTTTACCAATTGGAAAGACAAATTTTTTTTTCTTTCAAACGGGATGGAAAATAGTGTAGAATATTGCGAATAGCTTACCACCGATATGAGCACGATAAATGTCTTATTGCGGAGGCTGAGCTCGACTTTATTTTCCTGTTGCGATTGATTTGGAATTAACTCAATTCCGGTCGAGCTATTCCACACTCCGATTTTTGTCACACCCTCGATTCCCAGGCTAATCACATCCAGCTTAAAATTACTGCGGTAACCATAAGGATCAAATTTAATTAGCCCTGTCAGCCCTCTAAATTCAGTCTGAAAATTATCGATCGGCTCATCGACGATTCCTTATACTTTCATCAAGAGAGCGTCAAATATTATGATTCCAAGTATTACTCTTCATTAACTTCATCGGGCATTTCCATTCGTTTAGATTTACATTATTCCACAATCAATAATAGATACGGATAACAAAAGTATCTTCGAAAATATAACAGAGAAGAGAAACGGTTTTTAAATTATGAAAAAACTCGCGGGTCCAATAATTGTACGAGTTTCAATTATTGATATCGAATCGTTCAATTGAATAACAAATTCAATAATCTCACCAATCTCATGAAGTTCAATAAGCTTGATCCGTGTTCCCAGCTATCGAGGTTGTCACAGAGGGACGTTTTAACGTTGGCCATAATGGCGTCGTCTAGCTGCTTTAAAGCTCTGCCGAACAATTGAACACCGTCGTAAATTAGGGCTGCCTCAACCGTGAGCTGGGAAGGATCGTCCAAATTCCAATCGAGTTTGTCTCTGTCCAATGCCTCAATGACGAGAGGATTTTCGGGGTCTATCAAACGAAAGCCGGTGAAATTTGTACCCCCGTGTTGGTACGGTTCCAAATCGATTGTCTGCAGGTCCTGCAGTGGAAAAGACATTGAAATGTGTTTGGGGAAATATAAAATAGGCTGAATTGAATTATTGAAATAAAACCGCGCATCTTACCAACGTAGCGATGATGTAACTATGCCTATCGGAAGTGATACCAACTTGTTGCGCCTGCTTCAGAACTTCCGGTAGAATGTCAGCCGAACAATCTAAGACTATGTTCAGTTCCCCGGAACTTTTTATGTCTCTGAAAAGTTCTCTGCAAAATAAAAGCGCCTTTCGTATGTTATAGGATTATTCATGTTATGAATCTTGGAAACTGTTTTACTTAACCTGTAATCTGACCCTTCGGGTAATTGTCTGATGGTAATCGTGTGGCCGTTGGGATTAGATCGCTTTAAAAGTAGGGTCATCCGGATCAAACTATCGTTGTTTTCATAGATTATCGTGAATGTCTTCCAGTTGTATTTCACAGCCACTTGCAGATATACCTAATAGAAATTTCGATAAATCGGCGGATAATTATCCGTAAAAAATGGCTGTCGCAGGATACGGATCGCATCGATCATCGGAACGTCTTGAAATTTGGAGAGAATATTCTAAAATAAAAATCTTTACTCAAAGTTAACCAAAAATTGACTCAAGAGGCTTTGATGGCCGCTCTGATCACCTCGAAAACGCGATTAGTAGTTTCTCCTATACCAGACAACCGATCGGAATGAAATTCTGGAGATCACTGCTTCATTCCGGCAGAAAACGGCTAAGTATTTCGTTTTTTCAAAATTTTGAAATTTTTTTTACAGATTCAGTTATCATCGGAGAAATCGTGGAATTATTTACAGATGCACTCGATTTATCGCAGTTTTGAAATACCTAGCCACTCGGTGATGGCAGACCACACATTTTGACCACTATCTCATCTCATTTGATAAAGAAATGACCGAGAAACTACGATTTTGCGTCGTATAAAAAACCATACCGACATCCTGTGGAAGTTAAACTAAAATCCGGGATGAATAATTATTCTGAATTATGTCCCAAAATTCTAGTAATCAATTCGATACTGTACCGTAGAAAGGGCGTGCGAGTACGGGTACATATTGACGAGTCCATTCCCACGTATTTGTTCGGCATCCCAGCCAGCAGCAATGTGAGGAATTTCCATAGTGTCGCACATGCTTTGAACGAGTCTTGAACTAACATCGTTTTGCGGACCGAAAATTGCTGCCACTCCTTTATTCCCGAGGTCACAGACTAGCTCCAAGCAATAAAAAAAATGTACAATCATTTTTCGATTAGTTACGATCTTGCGATGAAGAAATTTGAATAAAAAAAAAACTGGGCTCAACCGGGATTTGAACCCGGGACCTCTCGCACCCAAAGCGAGAATCATACCCCTAGACCATTGAGCCACTTGTTGAAACGAGGAATATTGTTTGTGAGTGAATGCCGATGTCTTACCGGTTCGTGATACATCGTACGAATCGTCGTTAACCGTGGTAACTGGTTCTGGTTGAACGAATTGATTGGGCAATTCTCCGTTCCCGTGTCTATCACCGTTCAACGAGGTAATAGAAATCCGGAAGGCCCTGTCGACGAGTGAATCTTCTTCGAAAAGTCCGCCTGCGGCAAAGCACCCATACATCTTACCTTCTCGATTCGTATCGCTTTCAATCGTCATATTATTGCGGAGAAGTTCTGACGACTTCTTAACGTCGTCATATCACACGTAGAGATTTCTACTTCTACGAATTTTTACGGAATTTGAAATATTTCGTAGTTTATCTTTACAAAAAAATCGTAGACTTTAGATTTCTTATGAAAAACTACGAAACGTTTCGATTTCCCTGATAATTCGTATAGTAATTCGTATAGAAATATTTTCATCAGGGATTTTATACATGTACTTAACACGTGTTCACGTGTTTGATAGAAATCAGTTATTTTCCGCGCGCAGAGTATATCACGCGCATATAGGTATATATGAGAACGTGAAAGTTCGAAAGTATCGGTTGTATACGTATGCAACAAGCGTTCTATAAGAATTCTCTTACCTATATAAACCGTTTTCCCAAATCCAAGAATGCCTGATGGCAGAAGCGCCACCAAGAGGAATTCGATCAACATGTTGTAATCATTCTGAAAGTGAACGATCGATTATTAAAGCCGGAAAATCTGCGTCATATATCGTGTAAAAAATCCACAGTATTATTCGGATTCGAGAAACCGATGCGGCGGTAGGAAGCAGCTCGGAAAACGCAGCTTCGAGTGAGTCGAGAATAACGTGCGAAAGGTTTCTCCGCGCTCTTGTCAATTTACGAACATCTAAAATCTGTACGCGCATCGTGCGATTTTTTTAAACAGGGACGTTTATTTTCCGGGATATAGATTCCGCGTGAAATAGATCTGCCCTGATTTCCGGTATCGCGTTGCCTTTCGCATCTACGAGGAACGGCGATTGTCCGGCTCGCGAAACCCTCGCGAATACGTCACGGCGTCGCCTGAGATCGTTAAAAATGCTCCGCATAACGCATCTTCCGATGTATGATTATTTATAATTCAACGTCGAACTGAAACAACGCGTTACGTCGTTGGTCCTTCGGTTTCTAAACCGGTATACACTTAACCGTCTAATACGATTTACAAACGGAGCCAAGAAGGCTTCGGACATAGTCGGTGTGCCCGTTGCATCAATATTTACGTGTCTAAACCGAGAGGTTTAACACGGAGTCGATGATTTCTGACAAGACTGACGCCTCGATTATTTGTTCGAGGCTCGTTTACGTTGCTAATTGAACTCTACGTTGGTTTAAAACCGCCGGCGGCTCTTCTGAAAGCAGCTTTTTTATTGTTCGCATTTATTTTGTTAGTTAAAAAAATAACTGCTATCGCAAAAACACGTCTTAAAGTCGCTCTATGTGTCCAGATCAGTCCTACTAGCGTTAATAATTCACAGAAAATTGATTTCCGGCTTCTAAATTCTTGTAGTCCGAGAAAATAGTTCGAAAACTGCAAGATTCGCGATCAAAAATAATTTTGCGGGGGTTGAACCACGCCTCGTCACTTCCGGCACATCAGAGCTGGCGCAGGCTAAATTATTTGCGGTAAATTTTTGGCGTTCATTCATAAAAATTTCCCGCCATCTCTCTTGTTCCCTGCATTACGCGTTCCAAAAGAGTAGGTAACAAAATATCACGGCATAGTAGAACGAATTTGTTATATTTAGACGCCCGACGTCGACATAATTTTCTGGTAAACTCTATGACACAGATTTTCCTACCAGAGTAATACCAATACCCACGACACCACGCGATTATTATTATCCTGACTGAAATTTCGCTATTCAATTTACTTCCAGTAGACAAAATCCAATTCTCGTATACTTTTTCTTATTTTTCTTTTATCTGTTTCCTCATCGTTCATAGAATCAGTTCAAACGCCGACTGTAATTCTGATTATAAAATGTTAAAGACGATCGAATAATGACGAACCAAATAATTACAGGAAAACTAAATCGAAATAAGACGGATAATAGAAGTGGTTTGCGATCGCACGCTAGCCTCAGTGCGCTTGAATCGCGTTCAGAGGAACTAATCTGGGCCAAGTAGAGCTCTAAAAACAAGAGTTTGCAGTTTATTTTAGTGCGATGAAAGTCCGAGGGAATAGCTATCAACACTGATTGCTTTACCAGGTTGATTCTCTTCCAAAGTATAAGCCGATCACTTTTCCTGCTCTGGTCAAGGTTGATGGATTATCACAATTATGCCAAGTGGAATAAAATCGACCTAAACTAATTAAATATTGCGGTTGAGTATTAACTAAAAGTGCGCTCATCAATCGTGAGTTGTAATTATATCAAAGCTGCATCAATGAGCTTTGGCAAAGGATCGAGGTCATGAAATTCATCTTTTGTCGAGGATTTCGGTAATCGAGCCTATCTCTTTCATTCGTTCTTGATAAGAAGGAAAACAGGTCTGGTTCCTCGTGAAAAGAGTGGGAAATCAGTTTTGGAAAATGTATGGCGATGGCGATGAATGATTTACAGCCTCGAATTTCGCAACAGATTTCGTTGAACCTTTTTCGATTAATTCTTAGAATAGAAACAAGAAGTTCGAAGTGATTTTTTCGATTTTCAATTTCGCACAATGAAAATGCAGACTTTGCTTTAAATGGATAACAAGCAACGGATTCTGATTATTAATTAGCGCCCAAGTCTACGGTCTAAAAATCACACGGTTAGGGAAAAAAACTAATGCATTGAGGAGAATCCTCCCTTACCTATGTCAGAAAAATTGGATCGAGAACTACTATCTGTGAGTATAGGAAAACTTCGAGCCCGAATAACGCACGGCTGCATCCGCTTGTGCGGATGGACTGCAAATGCGAATCGTATCCAGCTGTAAGTAATGTGCATCATCGCCTCTGTGCTTATTTTGTACATTCTCTACTTCTCTCCCCTCTGTTACGTACCGCCTAAGCAGCCTATGCAGCTGCTAAGCTGGAAAATATATTTTCTCTGACGTACAAGATCGGGGAATCCCTTTGACAACGAACAGTGACTATAGGTACTACTTTTATACAACCGGCGATAAACGATTCGAATAATTGCCATAGTTACTAGCATTGAGGGAAAGAAGGCAAGAAAAGTTTATTTCGCGTCAGAATCAACTTTCTTCGATTCCAACCGGTTCACTTGAATCCGGAATCGTGCGGAAAGGAATTAAGAGATCGAGATTGAAGAGTGAGCCGGGAATTCGCTGCAACAGACCTACGAACGATCTAGAAATGATTTCACAAAAATGTATTGAAATTCTGTACAAATGTATTGAATAAAAGGCTGACTTTCGGTTACTAGTTCTAGGGGAAAACAGCCTAGGGAATTTTCTCCGTGAGTGATCCCGATAAAACATTATTTTATTTTTTATAAATGGACGATTGATTATCAAACATCAAAAATGCGTTTTTAATCGACTGCAAACGACCTACAATCGATTGCACACTAGCCGAATTAAATTCAATCAAAAATTATGGCAATGAGGAGTTGTCTTCGCCTAAATTCCCTAGGCGAATTTCTTTCAATTTTTATAAATAAATGGTCGACTATCAGTCAATCGCCTGTTAAAGATTTACAATCGATGAAAACAAGAATCAATTCACTCGCAGGCAGTTGAAGACTGTGTCTGTAATACCGACTGAAATTTACAGTTCCACGTAGCTGCGAACAAAGAGTTAAGACCCTCGTGGATTCACGCGGTGTCCTAAGCTGTTTGGTAGGGCCATCTGACTTGGTATATAGGAAATAAGATACCGTGCAGATGTCGCACGGGTTGCATACAATAAGGCGCGCAACTGGGTTATCTTTCGAATTAAAGATCGGAAATCATCGCAAAGACTATGAATGAATAGAAAATAGAAATTCAGATTTCAATTGCTGCGATGAATGAATAATATACAGTCGTTTATTTACGTATGTAGTGTATTACAGAGAACGCATGTGTGACGAAGTATAATATTCATTCATACAGAGTCGTGATATTTTTTTCACTACATACGTACATCAAACACTAGATATATTCAGATTTATAGGTATATTCCAATAGACTATCGGTGTCATACAATTCAATTGCAGAGCAACATAATGGAGCTAATAAATGCATACATGTATGAATGTTCGATTTATTCAAATTTAATTTTTTTTTTTGACCTATTTTTATATTTTGTGGATCTATATTTAGACCTATTCCCAAATACGAAATTCATCTGCGTATCTTAGGTTTCAAGGAGCGCAGCTTCTTCATTAATAATTATCGCGGATTATTCATGACGTATATGTTTCATGGCGCCGATGTAGAAGATTCAAGACTTTGCTGCGGGCTTTCTATTCATCGATCGAGATTCTCTTTCCGTTGAGTAAGAACTTCCGATCCTAGAGTCTCGTCCCTCAGTTACCAAGCTGGTCCCTCGATTTGCTGATCAAGATGCTCTGTCCGTTGAGTCAGATCTTCCGATCCTAGAGTATCATTCCTCATTTGCCAAGCTGGGCCCTCGATTTGTTGATCAAGATGCTCTGTCCCTTCAGTAAGATCTTCCGATTCTAAAGTATCATTCCTCAGTTCCCAAGCTGGTCCCTCGATTTGTTGATTAAGCTGCTCTGTCCGTTGAGTAAGATCTTCCGATTCTACAGTATCATTCCTCAGTTGCCAAGCTGGGCCCTCGATTTGTTGATCAAGATGCTCTGTTCGTTGAGCAAGATCTTCTGATCCTGGAGTCTCATCCCTCGTGTGCCAAGCTGGGCCCTCAATTTGTTGATCAAGATGCTCTATCCGTTGAGCAAGATCTTCCGATCCTGGAGTCTCATCCCTCATGTGCCAAGCTGGGCCTTCGATTTGTTGACCAAGATGCTGTGTTTGTCGAGTACGATCTTGAGGGGTGTCGACTCGTCCATGAACTCTATAGTTGGAGACTTGCTTGTATGAGCTTCCGGTTCCATGACTCGAAGTGGAATTTCTTCTCCAATATCTGACTCGCGTTGGCCCATTAACATGTTGGCCTTGTTCTTCGTATACATTTCCATAACCATCGGATGTTTTGTACTCGTTTACCTCCGTCCAATTTCCAGGCATTGTACTGTGAAAAAAAACCTCATTTATTGGGGGATCTGTTTCGTTTGGTTTCAGCTTGTGGACCTGCATCTTTCCAGTATGCTGATGTCTGAGATAAATTTTTCTGATCCGCCAACCTGTCATTTCCTGTTTGGGTCGGAGAGCCGATCTGCCATCCCCACTTCGGGCAATCGTTGCATGATCTCGAAGCTGAGAATGCTACCTCGAACACAGAGATCAAAAAAATTGTCAACACCGCGAGAACCACGGTTTGGAACTTCGACATCTGAAAAAATAATAATCATCTCTTCATGATTCAAAAAATCATGAAATAAATTATTTCTGTTCATCGTGTGATGGAAATTTTATTCATCCATTATCATGGGAAAGGGAGAAGTGCATGGATTCAAGCTGTCCCATAAATTCCACTATTACGCATTAGATTATTCTGTCCTTGTTATAATCGTGCATCTATATAGTTATATCGAGATTATCACCTTCAACTAATTGTTCTAATAATTAGGATACATATGTATAGCATTATTCGTCCGAAATGGGCTAAAAATATGCAATAAACGAAAATAAACTGATTGTGCATTAGGGTGTTTAAAAAAAAAATTTTTTTTTTTTTTTTTGAAGTCTTATAGTCTCAAAAGTTACTTTGAGACTTGAGAGAAATTGTCCTAAAAAATCAGCCCGATATCTAAAAAATTTGAACTGGTGCCCGAGGGTCAAATTTTCCCATTTGAAATGCATGTAAAGATTTCTTTTTTTCGATTTTTCGTCAGAAAATCGATGGAAAATTTTTTTTTTTTTACTTTTCATCGGCATGTTCTTAGAGGAAATTAAATTCTCTACAAAAAAGTCCTGTATGATTATATCTGTAACTTTGGCAGGAAAAAAAGTTTTTTTATCAATTTAATGAGAAAAACAAAAAAAAAAAAATGATTCATAAAAGCTGTAACTTTTTTTCTGTTAAAGTTACGGATATATTTATACGGGACTTTTTTGCAGAGAATTTAATTTCCTGTAAGAACATGCCGATCAAAAGTCAAAGAAAAAATTTTTCATTGATTTTCCGAAGGAAAATCGAAAAAAGAAATCTTTACATGCATTTCAAATGGGAAAATTTGACCCTCAGGCACCAGTTCAAATTTTGTAGATATAGGGCTGATTTTTTAGGACAATTTCTCTCAAGTCTCAAAGTACCTTTTGAGACTATAAGACTTTTAAAAAAACAAAATTTTTTTTTTTTTGAAACACCCTATTGTGCATACTATACCGTGAGTTTTTTACGAGGACTAGATAATATTTATCCCTGGCGATGTAAATCCGATAGAGGCGTGATTGATGGATGGAAAAATCGATTCTGACGGGTTCAGAAAGCTCACTGAAAATTTCGTTCGTATCGGTTACTCAATTCAAAATTATCTGCGACATTCGTTCGGTGCGATGCGCCGACACCTCTCGTTCGCAACTGAATCAACAGAACGATACGATATTGAATACAGTAGAATTTCAATTACCTGGGACCGTCTTAATGTTCAAAGAATGATAAGCAGTTTGCAAACAAAATTTCAAACAGACAGAGAACAACACGTATTTTTTTTTTTTTTTTTTTTTTTTTCAAATGGAGTTTACACAGTTCGCAACGAATTTTGCACGCAAATTACTCGTTTATATAAAAAAATATTAGAATAGCACGTAGTACATACGTCATACAAAATCGTAATTATAAAGACGGCTGCCGAACATTTTTCTTTCTAATTGATATTCTGATACGAATATCGAACCGTAGAAAAAATGAAATGAAAATTTGCTATTTTTTCAGAAAATTTCGAGAATCTGTCGTAAACAGAATTTTGAAGAATTTGAAAAGATAGAAAGAGAATGCTCGAAGATGAGTAGGTAAGTCGATCTCTTTATTTTTGATGGGGCGCTTCAATGCCGCTAGTTACTGTAGCGATTGAAATGTTTTGATCCGAAGAATTTGAAAATATCCACAAATTGATATCTCGAGTCAATATTTCGAAAAAAATACCGAATACTTGTCATTACTCGATGAATATTTGAGTAGAATGAAATTGGCGATGAAATTGAAATTTCGAATGGCTGGCAATGAGTTCGCGTAGAATAGGGGAGGGTGGGGCAAAATGGACCGGCGGGGAAAAATGGACCGCGGGGCAAAATGGACCGGTGGGGCAAAATGGACCGGTAAAAAAAAAAAATGGTTGCAAAATTCGAGTATGAATATGAACTTTATTGATACAATTGATGTGAAATCGAAGAAAACACTAGAACATAAAAAAAAATGACTAAAAAAATTAAAATAAAGAAAAATAGCAACATAATTCATTATGGCTTTCTGGTTTGCACACAATAATCACACTGATATAGAATTTTCTTTGAGCTTTCTTCAATTCCACATCAATTGTATCAATAAAGTTCTTATTCATACTCAAGTTTTCCAATCAACGAGTTTTTTTTTTTACCGGTCCATTTTGCCCCGCCGGTCCATTTTGCCCCACTCTCCCCTACCTCGTGTATCTATCCACGGATATACGACGTAACGAGGACCAAAATATACATTTTGTAAATCGCGGTAATGAATTGGGAAGACCGGTTGGCATTCATTTCTGGTGTGAGGTCCGATGAAGATGACAAAAGGACGTGAGAACGAATCGCGATGGATTCGAAAAACTAATCTATACAATTCTAGCTCTATCCATTCCTAAGTATACTTTATAGTCGGATATGATAGCGGCGAAAAAAGTTTGTTTAAAATTTACATGCGACGTTCGCCTGCTGATAATCCGTCATCGGCAACTGAACCAACAGAAAGATACGTGATGTGGAATACCCTTGAGAAGATTTACAGGTGCCTCGACTTCTCAAAGATTGACGAACCCGGTGTAACGTGACGTCGAACTAAAAGTCAATACAGGTGAATTTATCGGAAACGAGAATTCGCTCGGAAAAATCTGTTCAAATAACCTCAGTGTAGCACATCACATGGTCCAAATATAAGACTCGTAAACTTTTCGCAAAAAAATTGCAACATCTGAAGAATTGTACGCGATTTATTTCCGCTCTCACAGATTAGGGAATTACCCATTCAAGAATATAAAATATTTCTATCTCTGAAATAAGGGCGAATATAACGTGGAGATTCATTCCTTGCGAAGATCATAAGTAAAGGTTCATGCAAGCTGAGCGATCTTGGAACTCGAATACATGTGTCGCGGTCTCGATAATCATTCTTCAGATTACATCGATCAGAGAAAACTTATCGACTCCAAACTCACGAATAGAACGATAGTTCGCAATGCGGACCGCGAGAATTCAGGGTTGAAAATGAATCGATAACCTTATGAGGGATACTGTGAGATCGAAGGCTAACCAAGCGACGTTTGTTTCATTACGTTCGCATGAGGCGAGCCGAGAATGAAATATTGAATTCGGTTGATTAATCGCCTAGAAATAATTAGGTATATTTAAAACGATAATATGCGACATTAGCCTGGTAATAAATTACGCCCACGTACGTAAGACGCGACACTCGAGGTGCATCATCCGCATCTGTATCAACAGAACGATACACGATTTGGTATCTTTCAAATGATTTGCACGCGTCTCGTTGTTCTCGATACCGACGAACTGCGCACTTGATATCGGAATAAGGCGTAATACCGTTAAATTTATGAGAAGCTGAAGTTTGCGCGGAAGAATCTGTTCAAATACCCGAGCTATTCGAATGATGTTATTGAAGTGCCCTCTATGAAGGTCACGACCGGTGGGAACACGTGACAGGAAATTCGATTGATTGCTTATGTCACGTACTGGCGAAGTATATCGAGCCCACTCGCAAATATGTAAGAATATTCATAATCGATAAATCGCATTTTGCTTCACGATAAAAATGCTATTGATTTCAGGTATTCCATAGGGCATTGAATGAGCAGGCACATCATTTTATTTTCAGAAAAATCTGACCATCTGCAACAAGACAGGAAGATGAAAGAACCCCTTTCACAGACTGGCTGGTTTTATAGAGCGATTTTACACAGCCACATTATCTTTTTGCGTTGTCGTAAATCTGAAATCTTGAGGAAGCCGCTAAAAAATAAACGTAAGGAAATGAATAAAGTTTACACGTGCCGATAAACATTGCTCAGTTCAATAATTTTTATATGTATACCTTAAAATTTAATTATAAAACACGTTTTGCATCACACTTGTGTCAACGGGTCTGAAAAATGAACGTGATTGCTCTGTGGGTATAAATACGGGCATTCGGGCTATGTTGATCATAGGACAGTATCTCTCACAAAGCGCTACACCGTCTCATAATGAATCAAGTCATCTACCTGTTCTTCGCCATGTTGGTGTTGTTCCAACTCTACTCTACGATCTCTGCTGCGCCTGCGCCTGCGCCTGCGCCCGCGCCCCAACCTTGTGAGTAGTCAACAGTCGTACTTGACTGATCGAAACAAAAGAGTGTTCTCGTCAGTTTTTTTCAAAATTTCACTTTATAGTTTGGTGGCACTAGCGTGTTTTCGAAAAAATCGGAAATTTTAAATAAAGCCGTTATTGTTACAGCTCCAGATCTCGACAGTTGGGCTTTGAGCCTTCTACAGTACGTTTAGCACCGAAGATTACCGGCCGGCACGAATACCATGTGACGACACCAATATCGTTACTTCATTTCTTTTGGCTTTAGTGATGTGCCATGAAGCCTTAACCATTTTTTATTATAACGACCCTGAAGTACACAGTTCTGATGTTGGAATTCTGTAACTGACAATGATTATCAATAAAGCTTGCATGAAACTCTACATACGTGAGTCGGAATTTACGCACGACGATCTGTTGATTTGACCCGAAACATTTCGGAACCTACCCGATCCTAATCACTTCTCAAATACCTGCGCTCCTATAATTCATTAGCAATTCTTTCTACCGATCAGATATCGCCACATGTCACACATTTCTTTCAAAAAACGTTTATTTGATTTATTAAATCAGAAAATTAATAAATGAGGTAAAGATTTGCAGTGTTATCCTCACTGGAGTTGGAATTATGTGATGATTTGTATTTTTATGTCCTACTTGAAATTGTCGAACTATCACGACCGTACCGTGATAATGCACGTATATTTTATCCGTGGAGGTGGCGACAAATTTCAACAAAATGAGGCCTTTTCATGCCTGCAGTTTTCATCCCTCAAAGCCATCACCGCAACCACACCGGAAGAGGAAAGGAAAAGGTTTAGTACAAGTATAAGGGTTGAGTGGATACCCATTGCTGATTCCCGCGCCGAATAAGTGTGCCACCATCTGCCCTAGAAGATAAAATAGGCCCTATTCTAGTCTAGACCTAAGGATGTGAATACGACGTGAGCTGGAACACTTTCTGGTCAAGCGGAGACACTGACCACATCTTGGCTCAATTACGGCCCTTCGTCTTGTATTCGATCGACTCTTAGTTCGTGTAAAGTTCTATGACAATCGGACTTCGTACTTCGATCGCCAATATCGACATATCGTGTATTTATAAACGTGCCAATATCAATGTGTACAATAAACGCGTTGCTCACTGGCAACCCTATAGAGTATTGAGTTTCTTACACGAATAAGCTCATTTTCATCAAATTCTAGCGTTCTATGAATTGAGTCGATGAATGATTGAAATCCATCAGGATCATCAAAGACGTGAAGAAAACGATTGAAATTTAAGTTACAGGCTCTCGTTGTGTGACAATGCAGCGTAGAATGGTGTAAACTTTGGCATGTATAGAAGATACATGAGAAAATTGACAGTGTGCAACTTTGCGAACAGAATAGAACGTGAAAAATCCTAACTCCGAAGTGATTTTTGATCTGAGGAGTCGTAGGTAAAATTCACGGTGATCTCGCTCAGGAAATCCGCAAAATCAACGTACACCATGATTATTTTTTGATTCTTTATTCATTAGCTCGAAAATAATGACCTAAAGAAAGATGATTTCGACGGATGAGTCATGATAACTATGCCTCACTCTAAGGCTGTTCTTACTTTTTTGATAACTTATGAATGAAATCGTTTTTCGAAAAACTGTTTCTCGAAAAATGCCCCGCCGAAGATCACGTCAAAACCGAACGATGTGTTATCCCTGCCATTTGAGTATCGCAAACAATCCCTGATGAATTATCCGAAGAAATAATTATCGAGATCGAATGAAAGAATCAGTGTTGCGTGCCATGGCATATATGGTGTATTTAAATTAATCGAATTCTTATTTGGTCACCAAATGTGTAGCCATAAACACAAAATTTCCAACATTTTTTATGACTGTCCTACGTGACTTCAAGGGAGTTTTTCATTTATTGTCTTCCTCGAGTAAGCTATAAAACTTCTAGCTACATACCTCTTCTAAGAAGACTCATGTACCGGAAATGTGGGTTCATGTACAACTCCCTACTTACAAATTACTGACCAATGGGAAAAATCGACCAATTGGAATAATTGACCGATAGAAAAAATCGTCCAATGACTGAAAATTGACGAATTTCCACCTTTACAACAATTCCCTCTCCATCCTTTTTCGACATCAACGACAAAAACTGAAAACGAACGTACAGACTGCAGTCATCCACGAACGCTTGAAAGAACAAGACTTAAACCAGCGCTTCAAGCAAACAATTCTAGAACAAAAAATTGAATTCAACTTGTAACTATTCCAAACATAACTAATTACTGAGACTCTTTCAACATTAAAATAGCAAAATTGAAACCTCTATCGTGAATCCGAAATAAAATTACAACCTCTACTTGTATTTAGCATTAAGTGTTATTAAGAATATACAAATATTATTAATACTTTGACATAAATGCAATTATTCTTTTCATACAACACACACCCCTTTTTCAACTAGTCACATAAAGACGGTGTCAGCGTGTGACGCAGCAATCAGGTTTCGTTGATTTTTGAGTAATTTTTTTCCATAAAGAATTTGAAATATTATGGTTTGTGACTTCGACTCCAAACTCCCGAGTAGGAGAATACCTTTCAGTAAGACCGTGTGGATTCAGGGTTGAAAATGAAGCGATAATCTTATGAGGGATACCGTGAGATCAAAGGCTAACCAAGTGACATTTGTTTCATCACGTTCGCACGAGGCGAGCCGAGAATGAAATATTTAATTCGGTTGATTAATCGCCTGGAAATAATTAGGTATATTTAAAACGATAATATGCGACATTAGCCTGGTAATAAATTACGCCCTCGTACGTAAGACGCGACACACGAGGTCCATCATCCGCATCTGTATCAACAGAACGATACACTATTTGGTATTTTTCAAGTGATTTGCACGCGTCTCGATTTTCTCGATACCGACGAACTGCGCACTTGATATCGGAATAAGGCGTAATACCGTTAAATTTATGAGAAGCTGAAGTTTGCGCGAAAAAATCTATTCAAATACCCGAGCTATTCGAATGATGTTATTGATATGCCCTCTATGGAGGTCACGACCGGTGGGAGCACGTGTCAAGAAATTCGAATGATTGCTTATGTCATATACTGGCGAAGTATATCAAGCCCGCTCGCAAATATGTGACAATATTCATAATCGATAAATCGCATTTTGTTTTTTAATAAAAATGTTATTGATTTCACTCCTTCAGCATCCAATAATCAGGCGCAATTCATTCCTGATCATCTGCAACGAGATACGACCAAGATAAAAGTTTCAGGTTTCCCAGAATAGCCTAGGAAAGTGCAAAACGCATTCAAAACGCATTTTCCGCGGTTCACAAAATACGCTCTCGCCAGTTTTTTCTCAATTTATACAAGGTGCGGCGTGTTATTTTCCTTTGGATTTGGTAGCAAACTGGCTTCGCACTGCGTTTCGAATTAATAGACAGAAACGTCATCACATTTCATATAATTGTTGCCTTTATAATACAATAATCTTTTCATTCTCTTTTGCCTTGGTATTATTCCATGACGATCCTCGAACAAGCGGTTCATCAAATAATAAGTCGACGGTTCAGAAGAAAAAATAAATCAAATTCACACGGGCCGACGAATCTTACGTACCGAATGTGGTTTCCATCGCACTTGTGTCAACCTTTCTAATAAACGACGTGATAGTTTTGCGGGTATAAATACCGGGCCTCCGTGACATGGCAATCGCAAACGAATATTTCCTGCAAAGTACTACATACGCTCATCATGAATCACATCATCTACCTGCTCTTCGCCATGTTGGTGATGTTCCAACTCTACGCTACGGTCTCTGCTGTGCCCGCACCCGCACCCAGTGAGTAATTAATCAGCAATGGTAGTTCACTTGACTTGAACAATCGAAGTATTACCGTCGCTATCCAAAATCGGTGGTACCGTCAGTAACACTTCGATTATGAACATCTTGGGCATTTGTCTATTTCCAAAACAATCGCGAATTATACGTAAGCCGTCATTTCTACTCTTGTGATACTCCTTCAGATCCCATTGATGCCGGGGAACTCATGGTGGACATAATCAAGGAGGAGTTATCCGGTTGAAGATAACCGGCCCGCACGAGTACCATATGACGACATCAATATCATTACTTCATTTCTTTTGGCTTCAGCGATGTGCCATGAAGCCTTTACCATCTTCTATTGTAACAATCCTGAAGTGCACGGTTCTGATATTGGAATTCCATAACGGACACTGATTATTAATAAAGCTTGCTTAACACTACATACGTGCGTCGGAATTTACGCATGACGATCTGTTCATTTGACCCAAACTGTTTCCCCACCCAATCCGAATCAGTTCTCGAATACCTCCACTCCTTTGATTCCTTACCAATTTTTCCACCTACACTGCTGGTTACCAAGTCGAATCAGTATGCTAACCTCTGCCCTAGGATAGAGAATCAAACCTTTGTCTAGGCCTAAGGATCCCACCATGATGTGAGCCAAGACACTGCATGTACCGATGCATACCTTGTTTCTGGGGCTGGCATCCTAGCGATGCATTCTGAAACGTGAAGCATATATTTCTGGTCCAGTCGAGACCCTGGCCACGTCATTCTCGAATTCATGCTGTACCAGAGTATTCAATATCTCTGAAACGGCTTGCGTACGCCTTTCGACTATTTTAATACTAACGAATCCTGTATATCATTTCGAAATAATTTGGCTAGTCGATTAAAGTCTGGAAATGAATATTTAAAGTATGTCCATCTTTTCATGATTATAAATAGGGTTTTATTGTATTACGATAAATGGAAATTTGTTTGTCGCTAAATCATCCGACAGGTGATTGTCCAGCTTGATAGCTTCTCCCAATACTAACATCGACGAAATAAGATGGTTTTTGAGGCAGCCAAATGTCGCTAATCGCGTCCATGTACGTCAATTCCGCAAGTACTACTTACCTTCGTTAACTTTCCTCGGACTATTATGGATAGTAGAAATAATTGGCGTACACGCTAGCCGAAATCATGGTATCGTATGTATATGGAAATGAATATTATACATGGAATAATGAATTTACACGAAGTAACCCCATGTATTGTATCACGCATGTCACAAGGATCGGAGAATATATTACGTATATCATGAGCATATAATTGACGGACTGGTTGATATTAAGTTCTGGTAATAGGTCCGATAAAACTGATAACGAGACACGGAAATGAATGTGACGAATTGAGAAGACTGATCCAAAATTCTGGCTATGTGCGTTACCTAATTCGTTTGGATATGATAGCTGCAAAACGAATTATAATAAATATAATAATCAACGGCCACGGAAGTTCGGCGTGGCGCGGCGGAATCCGTCATCAGCAACTGAATCAATAGAGAGTTACGTAATATGGAATAACCTTGAGACGATTCACACGTGACTAACTAACTTCCAAAATCCATTTGGATCAGGCCCACAAAGGAAGCCACTGTGAAAAACGCACGCTATACACTCCACTATATGATGGTGTGAAAAAGAGTTCCGAAAAGCTGGAATTTGGTACATTCATTGATGCATGAATTGGTTATCGTTGAAATATTCAAATGTAGTGACATTCGACAAAGAAATACCACACTTCTCGCACCCATAGCTTCGGAACTCTCTTAGTGAACAAATCAGAACTGTTTTTGTGGCGAATACAATTATCTTCAATATTTGTAATGCATACTTTCACTGTGAAACTGACATGAGCGAAGATATTGGCGAAAAAGTACTGATCTGAATACTAACTGGATAGCGGATCCCGTGGACGCTATTCTAGCGAATTGAAGGCTCAATCAGCGCCGTCGTGGGAAGGCAGTGTACTAAATTTTGTTTGAGTGCGCTTGCGCAGCGTCGACGTGTGATATCATGTGTGTTAACGTATGTACTCAAAGGTTTGGTCGCGCAAGCGCATTGAGGTGGAATTTAGTACCTTGACTTACAGGGGAAGCGCTGGCTAACTTATCACCTAGTTAGGATATTTCATGTGGAGCCCATGAGGATACGCTATCCAGTTAGTATTCAGATCAGTGCGAAAAACTGAAATTTTTCTCCTTACGAGGTGGCGCACTCAGGATGTTTATCAGAAGCCCTAAATAAAGCGATAACGACAGTTTTCAGCATTCTTTTAATTATTTTTGTCGAACCAACTTTTTCAGCCTTGATCGCCTGGCCCAGTTTATCGTAAACTACAGTTTGCCGAGAACAAGCTGTCTAAATACCCTAGATATCCGAACGATGCTATTGAAATGGCCTTCGAAAGGCACGTTCAATGGGAACACGTATCAAAAAAGTACGTTAAATGATCATATCACATACGCGTACGAAGTATATCGTACCCCATTCGCAAATATCTATTGTATCGATAACGTAAAATCGCACTTTGTCCCATGACGGAGTGCTGTTGATTTTACTCAATACGATTATATTCGCCGAATGCGGAACCAGTCATCTTCCTATCCTAGGGCATAGAAGTATAGTCTTGCGTACGGAGAGGATGTACAATCCGCACACTAGTTACTGTTAGGAAATAATTGTGACGCGGTTGTCTTTAATAAATATATTTCCAATTGTATAAAAATCTATGTGTTCGTTGTGGACGGTGACTGCTGACTGACTTTTTTATTAAGTAGGTAATAAGTGCCGTTTGGGCTGAAATACCAAGAAAAAAAGACAGAAGAAAAGAAAGTCTGACTTCGTTCTCAAGCTTTGCCCGTAGGGACGTATGTTTAGTATCACCCGTCAGGTCCTCAGTTCCAAATGCATCGATGAGCGTGTTGAAATAGCTAGGATTACAGATTTTCTAAATGCTCATAAAAGGGAAAATAAGGGGCATATTTATGGTGGTCTGCTCTTCTTGAAGCCGCCAAGGCGCCAGTGGTACCGAACAAGTATAGCAGGGGAAGGACGGGCAAGATGGGAAAAGTCCTCTGGAATCGGGATGTGGATTGATAAGTCTTTGAAATTAAACCTAAAAATGACGACGAGATAGTTCAGGATTTAAAAAAAAAGGCTTCATGGTCCACCTCGAAGAATTTCACGAGAACGTGGTTCAATGCAAACATTTTTGCAGGAAAGAAAGAGACTGAAGACGTCGTGCGCTCATTTTGTGACCAACTTTATCCATGCTGGAATGAAAATCGGGTTCCCTGCAAATCATATCTTCGCGAGATGCGGTAAAAATATTCGATTGCTTGTTCAAAGTTCGTTTTTGCAGATACACCCTTTTGGCATTACCTTCACGAGCCTCTGTATTTTTATCCCGAAAAAAAAAACAGCGGCTTTCTTCGTTTCTACAGATCTCCTATCGAATGGTGAAGAATATATGCACCCCTTTGCCATTCGAATCGCACTTTTTATTGCTTACAATCTTTTTGCATTAGCCACGCGCTGCGTTGCATATTCAATATCACAGCCTCGAAGAAATGTGATCCATGAAGTCTCAGCTTCCAATCAGCTCCCGTAACGCAGTAATCTCTTCATCCTCACAATTACCTTGGCATTATTCCACAACATCGCCTGAACAAGCGGTTATCGAAAAGCGATATGCGTGTACGTGCCGAAAAAAGAGAGGATACATTTTTTTAGATTCACCATGAAAATTATTTTACCGTGAACTCGTTTCGTTCCACACTTGTACCAACTGGCCCAAATAACGCAATCGCTTTTCGGGTATAAATACGGGGCCTCTGAGTCTCAAGTCAATCACAAATAAGTGTTCTTTGCCAAGTACGTACCACATACGTTCATCATGAACCGAATCGTCTGCCTGATCATCGCCATGCTGATGATGTTCCAACTCTACGCTAAGACCCACGCTCAGACCGAGCTAGGTGAGTAATGGACAGAAATACTTGGCTAATATGTGATTACGGATATGTTCATTCAAAAAATGAAAGTATTCGCTGCTAATTATTCCTTCATCACCGTTTTCGGCGTTTCCGTCTTTCAGATAGGACTGAAGGTGTTTTGGCAAATATGAGTGAGAACATATTAAAGATTCAACAAGCTGCTAACGATAGTGTAGCCGAGCCTTGGCAACTGATCAATTAATAATGATGATGGAACAGTAGAATCGGAGAATCCTGGCCGACACGATGGCGATATCATCATTCCAGTATTCCATACTTCTTTTGGCTTCATCAACGTGCCACGAAGATGTATACTGCAGTTCTGATATTCCACTTTTAAACTGAAATATTTATATCAATGAATCATGCCTTAAATTCTATATATTGTTTTCAATTTGAAAATGACGATGTGATGATTTGATGGTCACCCTTGTGCTACCCAATCCGAATCACTTCCCGAATTTGCAATTGCGCAAGTACTGCTAGTCTTCGGCTTCACCGTGAGGCAGTGAGATATTATCCTGTTGGTCTAAGGCTTGATAAATGTCGACACTTTCCTCGTCCGCATCATCGAAGAAAAGATTCATTAAACTCAACTACATCTTACTCAAATTCAGAAACATCCTGATCTTAGGTCGAAAGTTATCGGGACACATATGGCAAAAGAAAGGGTGATACGCTTGAATCTCGAGGTTCATCGGTCGAAAAGGGTCGACTCTCGCAATATTCATCACTTTATTGAATTTTGATCATTCAACTGGGAAACAGTGTTCAAATTTGAAAAAATGTTTCTCGTTTTTCAACTCATTTCTGAGTACATTGCGATTGGAAAATGAAATTCTGGGTCCTGAGGATTGGAACAATAAACGTTTCATCAATTTTGAAATAAATAATTTTATTGATGGTTCAGATGAATGAAAATGATGCATTACACATGAAACATGTCCCCTTCGTCTCACTGGCTCACCGTCTCACCGGCTTCGTGGTTGCACCGCATTTGAACACAAACTTAAGTTCTTCCTTGATTTCGTCTTTGAAAGATACCTGGAATCGTACGTAAATATGCAAAAAGAAATGAAACGGAAAATGGAGAAGGAAAAAAAAGCGCTTCGTATTCGGTAAAAAGTATAGATGAATATTTTTCGAGTGAATCCCGCGTTTCAACGACATCAGATATCCGTGAAACTCACTTTTTTCTTCGCCGAGGCGCAGCAGACTTCCCAAATCAGTGCCCAGGCGGTGTAAATGCCGGATAATGCCGTCCCAACCATAAGAACGACGAAAACACCACCGACGTTGTCAGTGCCGAGAGGATTTGCTGCTAAAGTGGATTTTTTCACCTGCGGAATGCACCAATGAAACAATTTGAAATGGATATTTCAAATACGAAATTTCATCGATTCGTTATGTGCATTTGCCGTAAGAAATTAGAGAAACTCATTTCATTTCATCAATAAATTTCAACCGTATGAATTTTCTCGCAATGTCTCGCAGGTTCCATAAAAATTTTGAGAGATCCTCACCTCGCAACTTCCACCGCCACGTTTTTGAGTCCACCATTTTTTCTCCAGATCTGTGAGAAAGCCGGTTTCTTGAAGTTTTAAGAGGGTTGTACTGAGCGCCTGTCGATGCGGCGACTCTGGAATCGCATTCGGTTCACGAGGTTCACAAATAAATGATCGGATATTTGCCGAACGGGTAAAAAAAGGAACAGGCAAAACAAAAAAGGGAACATTATTCAACGAACTCGAATGTATGAAAATGAAGCGCAAGCACTTACGTTTCTTCATGGCAATACCGTAGCCCTTAAAATCTAGAAGGTTTCCGACCTGCATCAGATCACACTTTCTCTCAGCTTCATAGGCGATCGTCGAGGACTCCATGAAGTAGGCGTACTTCCCCTTGAGAACCTTCTCAACGCCGAGTTCGTTCGATTCCATCAAAACTTCGTCCTTATGTTCTATCATGTATTTGTACATCTTCGCGTAGATCGGGTCGGTAGATTTCTAATCAGAAGGAGTTGGTCGATTGGCCGAATCTCGACATTGCATAAAGATTGCGCTTCTTCAAATACGCGAAAACGAAAGATCACTTACTTCGAAGAAATCAATCGTCGAGCCACTACTCTTAGCCCCGTATTTAATGCCATGTGGATTATTCGAAAGGTCTGCGGCGTTCTTTATCAGTGCCTCTTTCGATACGTTGAGCAAAAACGCGGCCAAATTAGCCGTGTAAGACGGCACGATTAGCAGACAAAAAAAAGACCAGGACGACATCAACATACGCGTCGATAACCCTCTGGAAATCGAATGGGGTCGTGAAGAAAAAGAAGTTGTACCCTCGATTGGCATTGGTCAATATCATTTCTCAAATTGTTCTTTCAACTGGTAAAATGTACGCAAGAATTGTGCCAGCTATGTACTCACGTCGGAGCAAGTTCGGAGCCTTGCTGCATGATGAATCCCAAATTAGACCAAAAGGCATTCTTGAAGGAAAACTGATTCTCGAGCTCTTCAGGTTCTTCTATGCAGGGATAGGGGTTGTTCCACTCGGTTGGACTGAGCCGTCCAAGAACGAACAAGAGCAAAGAAACTAGCGTGTAGGATCCGATCAGATACATCCAAAGTTCGGAAGAGAATGGCAATAGAAAGGAGAACAGTGCTGATCCCGCCGGAACTGGTTTTGTAAATAAAATACTGATACCTGAAAGGAACCCCGTTATTCAACATTTGGCTATAGGATCAACGCACGCGTGATCATTGCTCCATAAAATTGAAGCTGAAGTTAATTCAGTCAATTATCAATCACCCAAGTTCATGAAGGGCATCGTAAAGTCCACGGCTTCCTGCCGTTCCGCCGTTATCGTCAGGTCTGTGATGGCTAGATCTGCACGCTGCAATTATTTGAAAATAAACTTGATTTTATTCCGCATGGTTTTTGTGGTCGGCTAGTTTGACATTTTTATTTTTTCAAGTTTCGATCCTCTCGATTATTGTCATATTACGATTAACCGTATTGAGTGAATTGAGATAGGGGATGGTTTTGCGAACTGACGTCTTCCATTATCTCCCGGATCATTCCGTTCCATTCTTTAGTCACTGGGTCCTTAGAACCGTACGTGGAGTCGTGCTCCAGGAAGGTGTAATTGAAACCGAGCCTTCTTGACAGCTCTTGGATAATGTCAATTCCGAAACCTTCGTATCGGTCATTTCCAATTTCCGTCTTCGCGGATTCCTTCAGCATTCCATACGGGGATGTCTAAAACACTCGACCATTACTTCATAGCAGCATGTATATGTGTATTATATTGAGCATACCTTACCAGGCATATTAGCACGATGAATGTTCTGTTACGGAGATCCAGTTCCGCTTGATGTTCCGACGATACTCTTGCGGGGATAAACTCAATTCCACTCGTGCTATTCCACACTCCAATCTTCTTCACACCATTTTTATCCAGGCTGATCAGATCCAGTTTCAAATTACTCCGGTAACCAGCAGGATCAAATTTAATCAGTCCCGTCAGCCCTCTGAATTCAGTCTAAAATTAGTCGACGATTTATTGACCGACTGGTCATGCTCTTATAACGATCTCAAATCAAGAATTGACGAGTTTCGAAGCAGCAAGTCATCATCGTTGATTAGTCTCACTGAATATTACCAATCTCATGAAGTTCAACAAACTTGATCCGTGCTCCCAGCTGGAGAGATTCTCACAAAGCGACGTCTTGACGTCGGCCACAATAGCGTCGTCCAGCTGCTTCAAAGCTCTGCCGAACAATTGAACACCGTCGTAAATTAGGGCTGCCTCAACCGTAATCCGAGAAGGATCATCCAAACCCCAATCAAGCTCAGCCCTGCCAAATGCCTTAATGACGACGGGATCTTCAGGGTCTATCAAACGTAGGCCGGTAAAATTAGTCCCTCCGTATTGGTACGGTTCCAAATTGATCGTCTGGAGGTCCTTCGGTGATAAATGCGTTGAAATATATTTAGGGAAGTGAGAAATGGGCTGAACGAAGTTTTTCCATCAGATCTGCGGATCTTACCAGCGTAGCGATTATGTAACTGTGCTCGTCGGACATCGCACCAACTTGTTGCGCCTGTTTGAGAACTTCGGGTAGAACATCGACCGAGCAATCCAAAACTATGTTCCGTTCGCCGGAACTTTTGATCTCGCTAAATATCTCCCTGCGGAACGATAGCGCCTTTTTACGTGCATGTTTGTCCCGCGAATCGCGCGAGTCGTTTCGTCTTACCTGTAATCCGGTCCTTCGGGTAATTGTCTGACGATCACCGTGTAGCCGGTGGAACTCCATCTCTTTAAAAGCTGGTTCATCCGGGTTAAATTATCGGTGGTTTCATAGATTATCGTGAATGTCTCCCACTTATAAATCACAGCTAATTGCAAATATACCTAATAGAAATGTTGGAAAATCATTGACAAAAAATCACTATTCTTCAATTTTTGTCCCCAATTTTTTTCGCCCTGTTCATTACTGTACCGTGAATAGGGTGTGCGAGTGTGGATACACGCTGATGAGTCCGTTCCTCCGGATTTCGTGGGAATCCCACCTAGCCGCAACGTGAGGAATTTCCATCATGTCGCACATGCTTTTCACAGTTCTGGATGTGATTTCATGCTGCGGTCCGAAAATTGCTGCTATTCCTTTATCAGCCAGATCACAGACTGAAAACCAGTATTCAATTGATACTATCGGAAATATAAATGACGAAAATTAACAAATCATTTCATCATGTGGACTCAGATATTTTCTCATAGGATGATCGAAGATCACATTCCTGGATCGTTGAGCCACTTGATAAAGTCAAAAGTTTATTTATTTTTATTTTTTTGCGAAATTTGATTTGCAAATCTTACCGGTACGTGATATATCGTATGAATCGTTATTAACCGTGGTAACAGGCTGGGACTGAATGAATTGGCGCGGCATATCTTTGTCCGCATGTCTATCAGCGTTCAAGGAGACTATGGAAATCCGAAAGGCCTTGTCAGCGAGTGAATTTTCCTCGAAAAGACCACCTGCGGCAAATGAACCAGGCATATTTTTTCTCCTCGTCTCACGTCGTTTCCAAAAACGATGTTGTGTTGCATGCGAAATAACGTCAGACTTCTAATCCGCGTTTCTAGATGCGTGGAAAGAATTCGCTTACCTATGTAAACCGTTTTTCCAAATCCAAAAATGCCCAATGGCAGAAACGTTGCCAAAACGAATCCGATCAACATGTTATAATCATTCTGAAAATAAACACGCAACAAATGAAGACACACCATCAATCACCTAAGCTCTAAATAATCCAGGAAGTCGTTTACGCTTTTGGAACGACCGAGGAAGTAGGACGGGTTGAGAAATCGCATCACACACGCGCGAAATTCTTCACTCTGACGTTTTTCTCGATTTTTTGAAGCCTGAACTCTGTGCATGCAGCATGCGACTTCTTGCCACCACTTGTACTCATCGTCGGCTTCGAGTTTTGCGATTCGATGATCTTTTCTGATTTCAGTTTCGCATTTATTTACAAATTCGAGACGCATAGCTTCGCGCATGCTTCTCATTTCTGATCGCGATACAATATTCGCCATCATCTCGTTACTCCCGCAATTAATTAGCGACACAGGCTGAATTCTTAGACCCAAAGGTTTCGGCGTTCGTATATGTTACACGTTTTTACAGAATTTTACAGCGAAAACAGAATCTGAAGGAATATAACGAACCCGGTATATTTAGCCGCTCGTCGTCGTGACGGCGATGTAATTCTATGATGAAATGTGTGCCACAGATTTCGGTTAAGAAATTTTATCACTTCCTCGCACGACTATCATCAGAGCCCAAAAATATTTGGTAGAGTTAATCGATCATCTTTGACATCCATAAATTCGAAAGTGTTTCGAAATGTTTAAAAATGATTCGTCGAAATGTTCGAATTAAAAATTGCCAGGGCAGAGTCAGTTTCGTTAGTTCGCAAAGAAATTAGTGCTTTTTTTTAATTCGGGAACTACCGAATCGTTTACTTTCGAAATTCGACCACGTATCAACTGATTCAAACCTTTTAGTTCGAAAAACAAAATTATAAAAGCTTCCCGAGATAAATTTGATCAGGAAAAAAAAAACGAAATTGAAACAATAATTTTTTCGATAACTCAAAACTACCGCAACCCGTTCATCCGATGTCAAGATATCATCGGATTGAAAATGCATATAGACACACGCACCCAACCCAGACGTGTATCTAAAAATGGTCGGAGGTGATTCTCTGGAACTGCAAACGTGCAGATCTAGTGAGAACCCGACTTCTCAGTGTCGTAGAATCTCTCGCACAAAAAGCTGATGAAACTATCTTGAATCAGTGCATAACGATCACGGTTAAATCGCAAGATTTGATAAAGACCTCTCCGAGTGTTCCGATCTGATTTTTTATCTCTTTTATACAATTTTACGTATCCGAAACGTATACGAGTTAAAAATTTCTTATCGCATCGAATCAGCTGTGAAAATAAAGATAAAAATTCCTGCGCCGTTGAAAGTTTGTCTAGACGTGTTTATTGTAACTTTTCCAAACCACGAAATCACAAAGTCGAACTTCCGGATATACTAGATTGATTCTTGTGCGATTAATAATTTCCATGGCAGATTCTAATGATCGATCAGTACACAATCCCATGATCTTAAAAATCACACTGTTAGGCAAGAAAAAAAAAGAAAAAAAAAAACAATACGAATTAAACTTGCTTCCTAAATTCAGAACAATTTGATCTTATCGATGTATGGGATGTTGGATAAAGAAAACTACTATCCGTGAGTGTATAGGCAAACTTCAAACCCAGCTCACCAAAAACACCAGGCTCTGTATCTGCTCCCACGGATCGACCGTAAATACTAATCTTGCTAACGTTCCAATGTGCTTATTTTGTACATTTTCCACCGTTCTCCCTTCTCCACTCTGCATACCGATTATATTTCCGGTATTCGTATGCTGGAGATTTGACATCCGTTCCTCGCCCATTTTGTTCTTCCCTTCGCCCCCGATTTATTGTTTTTTTAAACATAATTTCGAATTACTTCAGATTTCGTAGACTTTGCCTTGCATCTGGTTTGCAGTCGCGTCGTTCGTCAAAACTTTTTGAAATTTCGAGGAAATATTCCGAAATGATTTAATTTCGGAGTAAGCTAATGACGTATAGAGATGAAGTCAGTCTTCTATAGTCGCAAGCACGTGACAGAGTTATCTCTCAAAGTTTACGCCAAAAAAAAACAAAAAAAAAAATCACGGAGAATGAAGAATGAAGAAGATCGTGCCTACATCGTCGGTCCATCGACTTCCTCGGGTTTCTGTTAGAACTGGAGAAGAAAAAGAGCTTTTTCCGAACTGAATGAGCACCGTTAGTTAGAATTTTATTTTAGGGAGAGGTTTGACACGGTTTAGGACGCAAAACCGTGTATTGCGCGGGTTGAAGACCTTTTGGCTGTTCGCCGTAGGTTTTGGAACGGTTCTGTTCTTATCTTAGCGAACGGCGACAGGCTATTCGTAGGATGGATGAGTCTATTTTTGAACAGGAAACATAGTTATGTAAATACCAATTCAGTTTCACCAAGGCGATGTTTACTCCGTTATTTATTGAATAGACTCATCCAATATTTTAAAAGGAACATTTTGCCACGGTAGTCTTTACGAGCGTTCAAATTTTCAATGAAAGACGTTTAAACTTTTATGGAACGTGAAGTTTACTATCAGAAAATAAATAGCGAGTAATACGTGACCTACGATCTTTCAAACGTCTATAATCACAGCTGAAACAATGAAAGAATCTTATCTTCGACAATTTTTGATGAAAGTTGTTGATACAAGTTTTGATACGAAATCAAGTTTATTAGCAAAAAGTAAGTTCAGCGATTTGCATAAATCAAATTTTTTGCAAGATTTGTAGTATATATTCTGCAAATTCTGTATCAAATTCTGCAGTACGTATACCTATATCTTTGTGCTATTTCTGAAATTCTCTTCCGGCTCCTAAGTATATTGCGAGGTTGCATATGCCTATCAGTTTGGCTCAAATCCCAGAATTTTTGATGGTCTGCAGATACTGCACGGAGAAAAGTGACAAAAATAATTTATCGTATCAAATCAAGTTTCACAAAGTGTATCGCTGTCCTGAAAAGTATGCACTGATATTTTTAGCAGTAAGCATATTGCGATCGAAAATAGTCATCGTTGCATAACTATGAACAAAGCTAACTCGTTGACAAAGCAATACATTTTGTGGATCAGTAAATTAAAATAAATATTACTGCTTTTATATCGAACACTACCGTTTATTGACCAACAAACAATTTGGGACGCAGCTGCTATAATTACTATATAGCATTAAAGAAAGAACAGCGTCGTCGTTACGTGGATATCGCAAAAAAAAAAAACATTTTGCAATCTTTAGCAAAAAATTCATGGTCAAAGAATATTTTAAGTCTTCACTGATTCGATCAGGAAATAAACTACCCGATAAACTGAATGGGATTATTTATTTCTCACGATTTTGCTCAGTGGCAGGAAACCATTATTATACCCGCAAATTCCAACTTTGTGGCTGATTTTGTTTGCGGGAAAAAAGTATCGATTCTCGATGAGATTTCTTTCGTCGTAAATGGGTTGCTTTTAATTATAATAATTCGAGGAGCACAGCTACACTCGGAGAAAAGTCTGGTCAATTCGAGCCAAGGATTGTGTTTGATTTGGTTTTTTTGATTCGATGCAAGAATCTGATAAAGTTTATCCAAAATATTTTGTTCATTTAACCAAGTCGACGTGTTCGATTAAATATCTTTGAATGAACCAAATAATTTGTTTAACTCGAGCAATAATTTTGCAATAAAACCAATCGAGCTGATTTATCCGGTAAACCATCGATTAGTAGAAACGAAATTGGTTGTAATCAAGCAGACTTTTTCTCCGAGTGTAAATCAATCTTTTCTCAAAGAATAAACTTACCAATTTACGTACAATTAGCCATAATTATTATTTACAAGAAAAATATTACAAGGAAGACTAAAATTGACAGTATACAATAAATATTACTTATGCATAACTCAACAATTTATATATCGTTAACAATTATTAGGAGAAATAAAAATCCTTACATAGTATAATTATATCGAAACTTCTTTCAGACAATTTAATCAAATTATAATCCGTGTATAACATATGCTACGAGTGAGTAGGCAAAATTCATCAGAATTTAGACCAAAATTTTTACCCCGGTATTAAAATTCGATATTATCAAGGTATAATTTGCACAGCGATTATAAAATGAGAAATGATGCGATTTTTTTTTTCTCTTTTCTTTTCCTGACAATAAATTCAAAAATCGTTTGATTCTATGTCACCAGATCTCAAGTTTCACTATACTGGTATACTGTGATGATAAATGGATATTGAAACCCGTATATGGTTATAATATATGCGATGCTCAAATCTACTCAATTTACACACACAATAATACGAGAGCAAAAATCTTGTCTTTCGCCCAAATGGAGATCCGAAATTTTTGGAGACAAATGAAACATTTAATTAAATTTCTCTCACACCGCTGCACTAATAAATCAAATATTTACATCTTAAAGGCTAAGTAAATATATTTTGTTACAATATGCTCTTAGATATATATCGAGTTCGTAATTCGTATTTTGAATAATTTTTTATGTATCGATAAAACCACGATCCGTCGCGATTTTTCACACAGTCATAATTCGAAAAAAAATCGTTGCAAGCACGCTCTCCGCTCTCTACGATAAACTTTATTCATTTGCGACGAAAATAAAAAACAAAAAAAAAACAAAAAGAGAAATGGGCTTCGTTACACTTCACACTGTGATTCCTAGTTCAATATTCGTTTCACCTCGATGCAGGCATCGAATGATGAACATTATTTCATATTCCCTAAGTGAACGGTGCTTTGCCAACGAAGTGGACGTACGCAGGGTACGAGTCCTCTTCCGGCGCCACAGCTAAGTTTGATCGTTGTCGTTGTACTCCTCGTTCTCGAAGAATCTTTCTCATCGCAGGTCGTTTGTTTCCGTTGTTAAAATTCAAGGCGTAAATGAAATCGCTCATCATCTCCGAGCACAGAGATTTCTGGAATTAATCACAGGACGAGATATTAGATTCACAAAAAACGTAGAGTAATCTCATGAATGATCGTTTCGTGGCTTATAATCGAGCCAAGAAAAGAATCACCGTTAATCTTAATGGTATAACAAAAATTTGAATAAAAATCCTCGTGCGTGAAATTAAGGAATGTTGGATGGATTACATCATGCATTTGTGTTTCTATTTCAATTTTAATGGTAGAATTCTCGGTTTTCCATTTATTCAAACCACCGGTACGAGTTTTGAAGAATGATATTCTATCGGCGCAGTTTTTTTTTTTTGTTTTATTTTTCTTTCCCTATTTTGAGAAATAATTCGAAATTATTTGAAATTCCGGATTGAGTCTGATGAAGTAAAAGTCGTTGTCATAATAGGTACGAGTCGCGTCGTTGATGAAAACTTTTCGAAATATGGAGGGAATATTCCAGAATGATTTCACGTCGAGACAAATCAATTGTTTCAAGCACGTAATCTACTTTTTTTCAAAGTGTTTAAAAAAAAAAAGAAAAATGGCTTAAAACCAAACATTTTTCTATCCAAACCCCAGGAAGCCCGATTTTTCTTCGACGCAATCCACAATCCATGCGAGGCAAAGTCAAAAGAATTTCCAATTGTATATCGGTGATTCTGTTCTAACCGTTACTTTTTTGATTACAAAATTTTTGATCCTACAATTAAACTTTTTTACTTTTTTAACGCATATTATTACTCTATTTTATTGTAAACATGAAAGTCCGAGAGGATTTCGCTGCAACTTCAAAATATCGAGAATGAGAATCAAATTTCAAATTTTCCGTGCCACGGTACCGACTCGTTCGTCCACAGTACTGACGTAAAATAAATTTGGTAGACATTCTTCAGAAAAATTATTACGAATCGTATTATAATTTATTTATGAATTGTATTATGACATTAATTAGATTTATGGATTAATTAGTTTGGATCATTTATTGCGACAAAGAAAATAATGAATTCATAGGTAAATTCTAGAAATGGACGTGACACGGTACTGACATTTAAGTGATTTAGACCGTAAGTTTTCTCCGGACTGCAAGTTATATTACATGAAAGAAGCGATGAAATGTGTTCACGAGGATCGTATCGATACAAAAATTTTATGAATAGATTGTTAATGGATGACCAGTGAGAGCAAACAGTACAGGACATTAATAAACACTGTTAGAATGGAATCACCCATATAGCAAAATGGTATTAGCAGTCAGGTGTTCAAAAACTCAGTCGACAGAATTGCGATCGAGATGCAAAATGAACAACGTATAAGAGGATGTGTCAAACTTGAATGTAAATGGAATTCTAGTTGAGACGGAGAATTAATCAGTTATGAATTCTCACTGAATATTCATAGCGAGATAGAACCCCTGTTGCACGTAAACATAGGTAACAACGTAGTGCGTGCTACATACATGCACAGATACATAGATATAATAATGATATACTGCATAGACAAGTAAATTAAAGCATATATATGATATATAATACATATAGGTATTGGTATTTTCATAATAATTTGCGCTCACCTCCTGCGAGTCCATACGGCAAGGAAGGCAAGAAACATTTCGACACAACTAACAATTTCATACAACTTTGAGTGAGATTTTTTTATCAACTGCAGTTCTATTTTAAGATTTTATTCACCGATCTCAATTTCACGAATCGTTAATCGATTATTATTAACACGTGTTTTTATAAAACACGATAGCTGCTGCAGTTTTATTATTCATTTATTTATTTGTTCATTCATTCATTCATTTATTACGTACAACTAATAATTCTTGATTAACATATATATATATATATAATATATTATATATATATATATATATATATATATATATATATGTAATAATAAATTTATTCTATTATTCTTAATTATTTATATTATGTATTTTATATATATTTTACAATGTTACATATTAAAAACTGCGACAGACACATTTTTTAATATAAATTCGAAGTATAATAAGGAGCGACTTTATGGAGTCCGTAGATTCAATATAACAGATCGATTATGAAGTTACGTTCGAGACAATGAGATGACTGCTCTAATTTTTTAATTTTCTTTCCTTCTTTCTGTTTTTTTTTTTTTTCTATTACAAGACTCAAATATTTTCTACCAGCGCGGGTTAAACGATTGCTATACATGTGAACAATGGAAATTAGCCAATTTCATTTCAACGATAATAATTCAATCATTCCACACAGAGCCGTCCCGCTCTCTACCCTGGAGCCAAAATTTCATAATCGTTTATACAGTGGTATAATACAATAATCATTCATTTATTATCATTATTACCGGACATTATGCGTTCGTCTGATCACAGTTATGGACGAGATATTTAATTATCGATTTTCGCTTCGACGCTCGTTTTCAACAAACAAAAATAAAAAGTTTTGAAAAAAAAAAAAAATTATATATTCTATTACATAATATAATATAATATATAATATAATAGGTATATATACATACATATATATGTGTATAGCTACGTGTACATTGCAATCGAAGCATGAATAATTAGGTATATATTTTAATTGATTAATGATCAATATAAAAAAAAAATTATATCGACCATGCGGGTCCTTTTTTTTTCTGTTTCTTTTTTTTTTTTTGATCTTGCTTTTTCTATTATATGATTAATTTATACTTTTTCATACAAAAGATCTGGATAGTGCGATTATTTATATACATATATATATTTATATACATATATATAAAAAACCGCGAATAACCGAACACGACGGTAATAAAGATGAAAGTAAAAATGAAAAGGAAAATAAAATAAGGAAGCGAATAAAAAATAAGATTTGATATTTATTTAAAAGGCAAACCCACAGACTCCGTATGTATATATATATATATATATTTATATATATTATTATTATTATTTTTTCTTTCTTTCTTCAATAATTATTTATCGTAGTCCGTATTATAGACTGCTAATTAATTATCTGATATTTACAATAACTTATATCTATAGAACTACGTCAATTATCTATTCAGTATAAAATTGTGTGATTGTTTTTAGGTCTTCATTTTTTATATACATACATATATATATATATATGTATATGTATATATATATATATATAATATTCTTTGGCTGGGAACTTGTCACATATTAATCATAGGTTTATAACGATTTTTCATTTTTCATTCTCAATTTTTCGATTTTGATTAGTTAACATCGTAATATTATAAACTTCTCTGTAATTCGCTCTCGATTTACTTCATGCATTGCCAGTTTAATTATTATTATTTGATTATAATTCTAGTACTTGATATGAGCAAATGACAGATGTGTTGACCTCTCCAATTTTTTTTATTCATCTCTTTGTATATGTATATTTTTTATTCGTTTCGCTAATAATTTCTTTTGCCGAATAATGTTAGAAAATTTTCTTTCCCTCTTTTTTATTTTTTGTTTTTTGTTTTTTTTTTCCGAGAAAGAAGAAAAAAAGGAAGACGAAACAAAACAGAAACCAGAAATGAAGAAGATACTTCGGCTACTGTATTGATATCGAATGGAAAGTCTTGGACAGGTCAATTGTATCATATAGCTTTAAACTTTTGATTATTCATTTATTAATCGTTCACTGATTTCTCACAATCATGCATATCGTATTTGATGGAGTTCTTCTTTAGGTCCACGCAGTCAGCTCAAATGAACAGTAAACTTCAACTCGAATCACTGGTTATTTGGAGTCTGTTTTCGAAGTGTAGCGATCACCCGACTAGCGGCTAGTGAAGATCAGTGAAACCTTCGCAGATTGGTTTGCCGGAAGATTTCTGCTTCTAAAACAGAACACCAAAATCTCCGGTAAGATTTCTCTTCAAACTAAGAAAACAAATAAAGTAAAAATAAAAATAAAATAAAATAAAATAAAATAAAGAAAAATAAAGAAATAAATAAAAGTCACATCAGCATATGGAATTTCAATAAAATTATATATAAACAAATCATCATATGATTGAGAGCAATCTCAGAGAAAATAGTTTAACAATGCAGTAGATATGGAAGAGAGGATCTCTTCCCTTTTTCCCTTCCCAATCAAATTTACTCGTGCCTGCCTTGAGGCTAGCGACGAAAGAAACAAATTGATTAATAAATAAATAGATGAATGAAAGATTGGTTCCGATTGATCTCAAATAAATTCGACTCACGTTTAATTCGCTCGTTATGTCTTCCGAATCTGAAACCCGATTACGATAGAGAGAAATTGAACGACGTAGGTTAATAATTCGATTAACAAATATTAACCGGTGAGGAAATAATTTCGTTAAGGTTTTCGTAGGTTGGTATGGCTTGTGCATTCTTGCACAGTACAAACGCACTGAACCAAAAACTTCGTTGTTTACGTATATATATATTGTTTCCCTCAGAATTAATATAATACGAGGGTGAAATATTCGCGGAGTGTTTGCGGCGGTAAAAATTATCCCCGGCGTATCTGCGCGTGTGAACTGAAACTTACCAACGAACGAGACCGGAGTTTTGGAAGCAATAATTTTCACTGACGTGGAAATAATTTGAAGAGAAATTCTGGTAAGTTCTGAGATAGCTGTGTATATACATATATACATCGCTGTATCTAAGCCTGCAGGGGGAGCGAATTGAATGATCAAGATAATGGCTGACTGACGTTAATTCGACGAGTGGATAAAGCTGCGTGGGTATATCGTGATTCTGTTCTGTTACTTTTTTGATTAAACATTTTTTGATTCTATAATTAAACTTTTTTAGTTTCTTAACGCATATTATTACTCCATTTTATTGTAAAAATGAAAGTCCGAGAGGATTTCGCTGCAACTTCAAAATATCGAGAATGAGAATCAAATTTCAAATTTTCCGTGCCACGGTACCGACTCGTTCGTCCACGGTACTGACATAAAATAAATTCGGTAGACATTCTTCAGAAAAATTATTACGAATCGTATTAAAATTTATTTATGAATTGTATTATGACATTAATTAGATTTATGGATTAATTAGCTTGGATCATTTATTGCGACAAAGAAAATAACGAATTCATAAGTAAATTCTAGAAATGGTCGTGACACGGTACTGACATTTAAGTGATTTAAACCGTAAGTTTTCTCCGGACTGCGAGTTATATTATACGAAAGAAGCGATGAAATATGTTCACGAGGATCGTATCGATACAAAAATGTTTAAAACGAAGAAAGAAACTGTTTCTTCTTTTTTTTTTTATTTGAAAACAGGAAGAACTGTACGACGTACGAAGTCGTTAGCAAAGAACGGATCGGAAAACAGTCTTCTGGCCTTCCGGAGTTTTTTTTATTTGTTTAATAAAACGGTTATTTGTTCACGTTGTACGAATGTTAGGTGAACCGTTGAGCGAGACGTGAAGGGTAGAGTAAACAGAGTTTTATGTTTGCCCTGGGAAATTAGGCGCGGTAAAATCATCCTACCGTATTATACACCGAATTTTCTAAGTTCCATCAGATTTCATAAGCGCTCGGTGCGCGGGGTAGTATTTCGGGAAGAATTCGTCGCTCGAAGTCTGGGGTTTCAACTTTTGTTTGACTTTAGGATTTGGCCACCTCGCGTGCGGTTCGGAACTCCTAACTTTTACAATCTTTCGCCACACCGCGCCGTTAAGAAGGCAGAGCGGAAGCTCGCCAAACTTCGTACGAACCGACGCGGTCCTCCGAAATTATTTCATGCCGTTTCATAAAAACTCCACGGTTCAAATAGCCGGATAAGAAAAGAAAATTGATAAGGTAAGGTAAATCAAAACGCGTGCAAATTTTCTTTTTCTTTTTCGAAAAAAGCTGCGCCAGACCTCAGTGACTTTGGATCGTGAAATTGACCTTTAAAGAGGAACTCCACCATCGAGCGAACATCAACTGATATATTCCCGTGGTATATCCGGGTATATGGCGTCAGGGTCGAGGTGCGTTTCCGGTTTCCCTCGCCCCTTGACCTCAGGGTCCTCCTGTTATCTGACCTCACTCACCCGTTCCTCGACGGCGACCTTCCGACTCTTCCAGACGAATTCGCAGACCGCTATTACACAGGCGACCCCCATACCGCCCATCAGGACAACGAACACACCGCCAACGTTCGCCAGGCCAAGTTCGTTAGCTGCTGAACTACTCTTGGATGTATCGTCCTGCGAGGAGGAATGTTTAAGACAAAGTATAAAGGGAGTGAGGGATATAGAGCTTTGAATTATTACTCCCCGAAGATGTCGAGGGAACGCTTCGCGACATGACACATGACATCGTCGACGTATAAACTAACCGGAAGTATTTTCGGGAGAGTTAATTGGAAGGGTGTTCATCTGGGACGCGGTTTCGCTGCTTGCGGTTACCGCGACGCACCGCAAGACGCTGACTCTTATCTCTTTTGCAATGTTTCCGGCAGCTAATTGGCACGTGTTATGCGACGAGGAGAATCCTCCGAAATCAAGTGAAATTTAATCGCAGTAAAAGGAAAAGCCAAGACCTGAATCTGACTCTGAAATTCGATGACTCAGAACTCCTGAAGTTTAACTGGATTCTGAGTTAAAAGATTGGCGAACTATCGTCATAAAACTGGTTGATTAACCCTTAGCGGCCAGACGGGGTAACTAGTTACCCCAGGCTCGGAAAAACTGAAATTATAGGTCTAAAACCTTTGAAATTGATACAAGTAACAAATTAGTAGCAAATTTTATGATTTGTAATTTTCTTCATTTTTCCCTTCAGTAATTTTGCAAAATAAATATACTTTTTGAATGATCGGCGGATACAGTTATTTTTTTATGGCAGTGGTATATGTTGTGCGTACGATCCTAAAATTCTAGCCCTTGATATTGAAAAATGGCGGAGTAATGAATTTTTTTCCGAAAAAAGCCATTTTTGCTGAATTTTCATATATGACCAGTTTTTAAAACGCCATCTATAAATTGACCGATAAAAATCGTCAGAAATGTTGAAGAACTCTTCAAGAAACATGAAACAATCGGTTAGAAGTCTTAAAACACCCATATGTCTTGTAAAACTAGGTTTTTCATCGTGGGGTAATGAGTCACCCCATGTGGCCGCTAAGGGTTAAAAAGCGATTTGGACGCGTATAACGTCTCGACTAGTTTCGAGATCTTGAAGCTAAATTTTTATCTTTTCCTAAGTAAGTATCTGGCATTTGATATCCGGGTAAAACTTACCCTGCAAGATCCTCCGCCACGTTTTTCCTTCCACCATCTGGTTTTGAGTATGTGGAGCTTGCCTTCCTCCTGGAGTTTTAATACGGCTCCGCTTATCGCTGTTCTGTACGGTGAATCTAGAAATTGAATTCGCTTAGTAAGAGGAACTGGTAATGCAAAGGAGATTTTATTTAAGATAGAACTGTCTTAAGTTCTGTTGACGTAATGACAGGGGGAAGAAAATATCTTGAGTAATTCCTATCGTCATATTTCCCGCAAGTTTTCTTTTTTTTTTTGGGAGAACCGTTTCATTGAGGCGGAAAAAGACCCGCGGTGATTTCCGCGGCCTCGTAGATTCTCGAAATACACGAATCTATATTCAATAGACGTAGATATCGGATGTGGCATAAATTTCATGGACTCAACTCACTCGGGGGCATAGCGATTCCGTATCCCTTCGAGTCCAGGAGACCGCCGACTTGAGTGAGTTCGCAGTTTCTCTCGATAACGTATTCGATTGAAGTGGACTCCATCAGAAATGCATAACTCCCCTTCCCCTTCACCACTCTGTCCACACCTTCGACATTGCTCGTAGTGAAAACAGTCGGTCTTGCCGATTCCATGAAGGACCACATCCTCTGATAGGTGGAGAAGTTCGAATCCTGCGAAATAAAGTCATGTCGCTACGTTACACCGGGACAAAGCTCCCCCGATCATATCCACCGCAGGGTGGTTTGTCTCTCCGCGAACTATCCGTCCCCCTTTAAAGTTCGAAAGAAGGAAGGGGTTGGCAAATGTTTTATGCAAATGACGGTTAATCGATATAACGTAGCTAGTTTTTACCGGGTAAAAAAGGATGGGGTAAAACTCGGTTGACTCCGAACCAACTCCATTACCCACTTCATCCATCTTCACCGGTGAACCAGAGCCACGACAAGATCTCTTCCACCTAATATCTTGTCCGCGTGTTCTATATTATGGTGTATCAATCAATCATTCATGTTTTCACGCTCGACTTATCCACGGTTATGCCTGGATCACGTCGTATATAAGTTTCGTGATGTCGGAGGCTCTAATCGTCGTGTTTATCTAACCAGAGTAACCCGTGTCAAAACTTGAGTTACAAGTTTAGCATAAAATGAAAGGATATTGCCGCTCGTTTTCCCCACGACTTTTCCCAACTTCATTTCCTCCGTCTGTCTGATTTATTATCATAAAACAAGGACGTTGAAAAATAACCTGTGCTTGTTCTTACCCTGAAAAATGCAGCCGTGCTTCCGCCTCTCAGAGCACCGTATTTAATTTTCGTCTGCTTGGCGAGATCCTCGGCACTCTCTATCGGCGAATCCATTCTCTCTACGGTTAGAAAAGCCGCGAGATTCGCGGTGTACGACGATATCATAATCAAGGTGAAAAACCACCACATCCCGGCGACCATCCGCGTCGATACAGCCCTGTGATAATAATTCAAACTCGGTACATTTATCCGTCGACAAGTCCATACGATTTTCAGATCTCTATATATTCTATGGTTCAATTAGCCGTCTGTAATCCCCATCGTCTTTGTCCGGGCTTTGAATGGGTTGAAGAGACCGTAAAGTACTTTTGACAATTGTCACAGTGAAACGTTCATGCAGATACTAAAGCGGATGATAAACTCACTATCGGTACCTCGATCACCAGCGTACCAAGGCCTGTTCGATACTTGATTATCAGCGATTTGAAATGAGCCAGTAACGGGGGATTAAACATTTTACACAGTTTAGAAAGCGTACGATTACTTTACCTCTGTCTTTCTATCTGAAAGAAAAGAAGAAAGAAAGAAAGAAAGGAAGAAAGAAAGGAGCAACTATTGCCTACAAGAACGTCTAGATGGAGCGATAAATCAAGATTCACTACACAGACAGTAAAGTGACGATAGAGATGAGAAGAAACAAGAATTCTAGTTTCGATTACATGGATTTAGGACTCTACAGCGGACAATGCGGCCAGCACTAACATATGCTAGTGCAGCAAGCCTACGATATAGCATCCACCGAAATGTTTATCTCTATGCTATGAAAACGTTCCTGGCCTACTCGTAACTCCGAGCTTTGGGTGTGTGTGTGTATAATGTGTACATAACATAAATCCGAAAGTTTGAACCCGAACTTTGGGACAATTCGACGCTACTCTCTTCGGAGGATCGGACATTCTGAGGGTTGCTGTGATTACGGTATGAGGACACGCGATAAGAACCATTCGAGTCGAGCGGAGCGAAGTCTTAGGTGCTAACCACGCGACATGTTTCCTGGCTTAGTTACGAAAGGACTGGGGACTTACTTTGGAGCTATATCAGAGCCTTGCTGCATGAGCGAGCCGATGGTGAACCAGAGCGAGTTCAGGAGCGTGAACTCGTTCTCGAGGACCTCGGATTGCGCGTTGCATGGGTGCGGATTCTCCCACTCGTAAGGGCTGAACCTGCAGACACGTCAAAGGAAGGGCTTGGGATTAAATGCTGGACTTTTATCTGTCTCAGAAAACCGTTTCCTGGATCGAATCGCTAGCGAAACCTAGGCTAGTCGATATTTTCATACAAATTTACGATTTACCAGAGAATTACAGTCCCGCACCTATTCCTCGCACAATCGATCAACGTCGGATTAATGGGACAGGTGTAAACCCTCGTGAAAACTTTTTGCTATCCATATCATCACGTCAGTCCACAAAAGTACGGCTATCAATTGGACCCTCGGAGAATTTAGGCTGTTGAGTTTAATCATTAGACCCCCTTGTCGTTTTCCGCGCGTCGATCATCGGGTTAATCAAAGACGGTGCAATAAGGGCATGCAGTTCGATAGAATTGTTAACTTTCCGTTGACGTGCAGCTCTGCCGAGTTCCCGCTCCACGTGTTTCCGATACATTCTTCATCGCGCCGATTGTGGATGGGATTTGTGAGAAATGGGATATATCGAAGGGGTTTCAATTGCACACAAAAATTCCAAGACCAGTATCAGTGTTACAATACAGTGCAGATCGGACGGGGCGAGGGGCTTACTTGGGCAGGATGTCGCAACCCTGACGCATCAGAGACCCAATTGCGAACCACATGCAGTTGAGTAGCTTGAAACGATTCTCAAGGTGGTCCGGATTGGCGTTGCAAGGATGCGGATTGTACCACTCGTATGGTGTGAATCTAAACCAATCAACTCGATGTCAAAAACCATCGATTATAAAAAGGAAACAAAAATCGAGAAGCATTCTTCCCAGGAGGCGCCCCCTATTCCCGCTCGTGCTTCTCTGCGTGGATTTCGTTTGCGAACGAGAGCGTATAGCTTTCGAAAATCGCTAGATCCGAAGGGTCGACCACCGCACGGATCGAGTCCAACGTTTCAAACGACTCGGTCATCGGCCAACTTCGAAAGTGGTCGACCCTTCGACACGATCTTACTTCTTTAACTCTAAACCATGGAACCGAGGTGAGAAAATACTGCGAACTTGCCTTGCCAGGATGAAGAGCAGAACCGAAACTCCGAGGTATGCTGTGGCCATGTAAATCCAAACGTCCAGGCTCAGTGGGCTCAGGAATGAGAACAAATTCGGTGGCTGTTTGATGGGCTTTCGATAGAGAATACTGATTCCTGGAAGAAGAAGAATGGCGTTTGACGATCGGCGTCGATTCAGAATCGGTAATCGTCTTACCAAGGTTCATGAAAGGCATCGTGAAGTCGACGGCCTGCTCACGGTCGTAAGTTATGGTCAAATCGGCGATCGCGAGGTCCGCCTTCTGGTCGAGGAGTTCCTTCATCATTCCGTCCCATTCCTTTGTTTCTCTATTCAACGATCCGTATCGTCCATCGGGTACGAGTCTGAAGGTGTAATTGAAGCCGAGAATGCTCGATATTTCGTGTATCAAATCTATGCCGTATCCCTCGAACTGAGAATTCCCAGTCAACTTTGCACTCGAATCCTTCCGCATGCAGTAAGGAGAACTCTGTGAATGGGAGCATAGAAATGTCGAGGGGGTCGTTCCAGGCAGAGAGGTATGTGTTTCCATTAAACTTTTCTACGTGTATCAGCAACAATCGCAGCTCGAAACTTTTGAATTAAAGAATATGAAATGTGCGCAGTGGATAATGAGAAACTTGCACATAGCTAGTTAGAGCGCAATGAATAAAAGCTAAGCCCAAATGAGAATTACATTGCAGCTTCCACTTTCTTCTCATTCTTATTATTCTCTTTCTTATTACTCTTATCCTTCTACCTACCAGCTACTACCTTATACTCGGCGACATTATAGCCGGAGGTAAAACTTTTTTACGAGATGCTGAATAACTACTGTTATACTAAACTTCTCCCTGGTTTATTCAAAAACTTTAACCAGTTCAGTTTCATAAGTACGTTACTAGCTACTGCAATTAGCATGGGAATAAACAGGGCTTCGGTTGTACGCTGCACGGTTGAATACGGTCTTTCGTCGCGAGTGCATTCGCAGGGTGCCGGACCGACGATGAAAACGTTATCGGGATTTATCTGCGCGAAAAGCTCACCAATATCGTTGTCACGATGAAAGTTTTGTTCTGAAGGCTTTCGACTATCTGGGTGTAAACGTCGCCGTAAGTTCGCGTGAAGTTTACACCCTCCGTGCTGTTCCACGTCCCGATTTTCTTCAACCCTTCTTTGCTGTTCAGCTCCACTATGTCGAGCACAAAGTCGGACCTGAAGCCTTGGTGATCGAACTTGATGACTCCGGTCAGCCCCCGCATTTCGACCTTTTAAGAAAGAAGATTACTCGGTTGAAGAGACGTCGACGGAGTCTTTTTCGTACTCACGATCTTCATGTAATTGATTAACGAATATCCGTGGGGCCATGTGTCGACCGATTCGCAGGAGAGTGGCTTTATGTCGATTTGCTGGGATGTGTCGAGGTCGTGGAGAGCCTTGGCGAACAAGTGGACGGCGTCGTACATCAGGGCCGTTTCCGTCTGTTGGAACAATTCGATGTAAATATCGGTTACGGCTAATGAAAAAGTGTACTTAAAGTTGGGATTAAAAATTATCCAGCTGATAAATTGCGCCCGGGGTTTGAGTAAACGTTCCGAGTAGGGCGGATTCCGGAGTCCGGAAAGTTTGAGAAAAAATAAAAGAGCAACTTTTGGTGAATAATAAAGTTTTATCCCTCTAGTTCCGGCTAGACGTATATTAAACCTTTTTATAGTCAGCGGCCTAAATTTCATCCACCCAAAGTAATGCCATCCGGCAACGTTTCATAAAGGTCTATTTTACGGCATAAAGTATTTCTCTAAAGTCTAACGTATCTCGGGGGTAACTGTGCAAGTAAGCGGGCAATCTCGCCGGCAATTTTCATAAGCTTGTAAATTAAAATGATAAAACGTTACCTGAACCGCCTATCCTTTACCTTTCACCCTTTCGCGAGGGTTCCGTTTTGAAGAATTGAACAATTAAACCCATTCGGGTCTCTTACCTTTATGAACGTCAGGTTGTCCTGTTTCCGAGTAGATTGTATGAAACATAGAAACATGATAGCGTTAGGTAACTTCCACCGGCATGATTGTGCAGATTACACATTTCCGATGAATTAAATGATCATAGAGGCCTCCGACGTAACTGGAGGCCTTTGTCCAGTCCTCTCGTAATCGGAATGGCTTGATTCGACCATCAATTTGAACTTTTCGTGCAAAAACGAAGCGCGGTTATTTTTTTCAATAGTGCCACGACTTTTTTCCGACCGCCGAACTCTGCCCGAGTTATTCGATATGAATAGAACACGATTAACAATAAATTATTGGGATGATCGGGGCATGAATTATTCAGTTTTATCGGAGCAGAGTATATCGCGGCAAATCAGGCGAGAAATTTATCCTCGAGTTTTCAAATTCAATAACAAATGATTGCGTCATTGTGACGATGAATCACCACCCGCGTTTGATTTTTTTTTCTGCTTCTCGAATAACTGGAACTGGAGCATTTATCGAAGGGTCATATATCCCCTTGAAAATGATTTTCTTCAAATCAGCGATACACTGCGGAGAAACATTAATCGGAATTTTACGATAGCTGTGTTTTGTGAAAAAATGATTCCCACGTAAGTACCATTGATCAATGTGTCTTCCCCAATTCCTCGAGAAGACTGAATATCCGATAAGATTTTGACGCTATCGTCGTATACTTATTTCTCGATAACATATGGAGCTTTCGTGTAAAGAATTTCGACATACTTTGAAAAAGAGAAGAAATATCTGACTGCTTCGACGTCGATGGTAATAAGACTGTGCAGAATATATATATATACACACAGTATATACATAGGTACGATAAATTTTCTCCAATGTACAGAATGAGCCAGGGAGTAAGTTTCTTGGCGGTAGAGAGTAGGGAATCTAGGCAAGCAAAATGACTACGAGGCTTTCGTGCGCAGTATGTATATATATATATATATATAGTGTATTGTATTATAGTCAAGTTGAATTCCAGGACTTTGGTACACAATGCTACAATTTCAAAGTGCGCCCAAGCGGTTAAAGGCGGCTCTCCTCGTCCCTTATCCTTCGCTCGTACTCCTCCCTCGCCATCTCACACTCCAGACTCGATTCCACTACACCTGGGAAAGTCTTGGCTGCCTTAAACTTACCAGGACTTGTTTGACTTGTATTAACCCGAGAGTGTCGCCCGTAATTAACCGTGCATGAAAGTGCGTGAGTTTCCAGTCGAGGTTTCTCTATTTTTGGTTACCTAGCAACCCTCTTAACGCACCATAGTCTACGACACGCTGTTCCCTTCTCGGAACAATCCCATACCCACGATGCAGGGAATTTTCTCCGCTACACACCCGCAGGTGACGATTCCTTGGATTTGGTACCGGATCGCGTTACCCGGTCTGACTTTAGTTAACCGCTAATCACCGCGGATTACATTCGCGTCTGACGATTCCTAGCCGATAAGAATTTCCTACGTTATGATATCACCCTACATGTTCAATGAATTGCACGGTAATCATGCGATAAAACGGAGCGGGATTAACAGATTTTCGCTCAAATAAGCACAGGTGAAAACCAGGCACGGGAGCTTCTACCTGTCTACCGTACCCGGTACCTAACAGGATTACCTCCGCCCCATTACGTCTTACAATATAGTGACACACTGGAGCGTTCCGAAGCAATAAAGGGACGCCTACGAGCTGGTTTGTTGGTAATTATTTGTCCTCGATTCGCTCCAGTAACTATTTTCAAGGAAGAAACTGGCGATGCGTGGTTCGCACGACTCACTCAACAGACGAATAATCGTTCTGCTAGAGATTTCCGCTGCGAAACTGACAATTAACGATATTAACGAGATAAGATGGTTCACGCGAGCACGTATGTATATATGCATTCGGTATGTAAAAATTAGACACGGTAAAATTACATCGGATGACCATTGCCTCAATTTCAGAGTTAATTTTAGTTCAAACTGGGTTAAACTCGGCCAGCTTGTTTAAAACTGATGTGACTCTAGCGTGAACTAAAATCATTGAAATTGATTTAATTTTCGATACATTTTCAGAATGGTAAAGTCCGTATACCAAAGAGTAGAAGAACTTGAATTTTCTCGAATTTTTTTTCAGCTGAAGGAACACACCTTTTTCATAATATCTAGTCTGCACCAGAGGTACGTATGAGGACTGCATGTAAAAAAAATTACAGCTTGATCGGACTAACGGTTTGTTAGTTATTGGGTCAGCAGATAACCCATGTCAGTTTTACAGAGCATATTTCAATCTATGCTGGTGGCCAGATGATGCAGGATGCGAGGACTTTCGACATTGAGATTTGTAGGTGACATTACGCAGAATAAATGCCTGAGATGGGATATTTACCTTGGTCGCCACAATCCCTGAAAATATGTCTGAATTATACATCCCGGACGTATACACGTACCCCCTTAAAGCTCGCAGAGAAAGGAGGCGATACAACAGCAGATTATGTCTTTTCCATTTTTACCCTCCTCTTCGTCTACTGCTTGCAAGTTAATTCGCGCTTTTACAGCGTCAGAAAAAGGCGAAGCTGTGAATTATAAATACATCTAGGTATATTTGCTAGTCCGTATACTCCGGACTTACGGACTTATGGAAATTCCGCCAAAGTCCGGGCATCCATCTTGTTTCGGAGAGAAAGGCTTGCCCGTGACGCTACGAATTACGGTTCTTGTCAAGCAGCAGAAAGGCCAAAGCCAGAGAGGATAGGCTAAAATGATCCAGATAAAAGCTCAGTGATTTCTTTTATTTATCAAAACCCTCGCTGGCTTGTATCCACGCGCATATAAATACACGTCGGATACACAAGTGTAGGAATAATGTAAATGCATTCTTATTTCGATTCCCATTCCTTTCTTTTTTTTTGTTTGTTTATCTCTTCAATTTTTGAACGTCTGCCAAGTTTCGAACCACGTAAAACCGTTTGCTTTCTTTTTGTTTCGGATACGCGGTCGAACAAATTTTCTAACTTTGGTCGAAATTTTCGATGAAATTTTCTGAGAGAACCCAAACGGTTTTGGCTAGATAAAACCAGCTGCGCAGATGCTTAGGTTAGGGACTATATTTCCTCGCGCGGTCACACAACTGGCGTTGTAACATTAGGACGGATATTTTCTGACCGAAGAGAAGAGAGAACGGCTGCACCTGGGGTTCAAAACGAAACTAAGGAACAAAAAAGTTATCCAAAACTTTTTTTCGCCAAACTCCCGCAGCTCGCTGACCCGCAATCAAGGTGCCTTGGTATATAATATGATCCTTATATTCCGTACCCAGAAATAGGGCCGAAACCATTCGAGAAGAAGAAGAAGAAGAAGAAGAAGAAGAAGTAGAAGAAGGAGAATAAGTAGAAGAATAAAAAGAAGAGTGAAGCGAGTGATGAGATGAGATATAAGCGAATAAACCACCTTGTGCGCTGGGAAGCTATACTTTGCTAACAGATGTTGCAAACGTTCGACTACAACGCGAAACAAAGTCATTTTGTTTTTTCGTTTTACTTTTTTTTCCCGTTCCTTAACTTTATTATTCACTTTATTCCAACAGATGAGACGAATTTCATTCGCTCATTCATTTCAGTTAATTCCACCGTACAACGATAAAGTGCTTGTAATTATAGCAGAGGATGTAGAAGATGATATTCGAAAAGAATATTGTTCTATTTCGTTCGTACGGTTGTTTAGATCCTCGGAAGTAGAATTCATCCAGTTTGTTTGTTTTTTTTTCTTTTTTTTTTGTATGCAAAATACACATTTGGCTAAAAGTCGCCTGCAAATCTTCCGTATATGTATGGGTTAGTCCTTTCGCGTTGACACTTTCGCTTGATTTATGGCGCTGGAATGACTTGGGGTTTCATATCTATACCGGCAGCGTTATTTCGGGATGTGGATTACGCGGATCTACTATCTTTTGTACCAGTCAACAAATACTACATCTCCTGGATTAGATATATATATATACACCATATAATACCAACGAACCGGGCTTGAAATTGCACGATAAATTGGAAATTACTTTATATATCGATTTCCGGTGGTGCACCAGAATTGGCTCACTGTCGTATAAAAATAATACCGTTTCGAGTGAGTAAAATTGTTCGCAAAAAATAAATAATAAAAATAAGGAAACCATCTATTTCGAACGATATTTTACATGAATTGATTATAAAATCATCTGCATGCATCTATGACAAGAAAAAAAAAAAAAAAAAACCTCGGGTCTATTGCAAAACCTTCATATTTGTTCCTCTTTTATGATTTCATTAAATTTGATACAATAATTGACAACGATCTACAAAAAAAGACGAATTACTTGATCGTCCAATTCGTTTGGCTTAAAAATCTTGTCAATTTGACTGTAGGATCGATATCTCGTCAAGGCGGACGCACAGATCGGTGCACATAGCCGTTTGCGGGATTATGAAATTTCAAGGATCGGTAAAACGGTCGCGAAAATAATTTTCTCTGGGATTCATATTTCCAATATAAATTTCCGTCCGAGTATATAAAAATCTATTAATTTCTGAATGAAGTAGGTAATGAACATCCGCTAGCGCTCTTTACACCCATCGGGAGCTGTCTCTTATGCGCGTTCGAAAACGGATTAACGATATCGGGTAGATAGGTACAGCGCTCTTGAAGATATATTGGCTAAATATCCTGCATCCCCGATATACTCATATACCTATACATATTACATATTATAGCTGCTTCGCCCGTACCAATCTATCGCTCATTTGAACGGGTCGGGATTTTCCATGGCTATACCTTGCTATCCGGTTTCCACCTATCTTTACCAATATACCCATACCGAGAGTGGTAACCCAGCGATTGCCGGAAGGATGCTTCCCGATCGAGGCCAACGAGTAAGCAAACTGCATAGGCAATTTCCTGCCTATGACTCATATACCATGTACATATTTATGTACGTCATAAGTTAACACTTTTACATACGAACTCCGCCCGGGTGGTCAAAAAACTGGAAAAACTGAATAATTCAATTTCTGTACGATCAGAGTCAACTTTTCGAAATGTAGAGCCATGTGGGGCAAGGTGCGCATTTTTTCTTTAAATTGGTATAAGGTTGAAAATTTTAAGTGGAATAAAATGAAACAGAGTCTTTCGTTTTAAGCCTTCATTAATTCACAATTTGCGAAAATAAGAATTGGACCTACTTACTTGTAATTCTATAAAAAAAGAAAAATAAAACCTCGTCAAAATGCGTACTTTTACCCCAATATAGGGGCAAGTGTGCGCAGTAGTGCGGGTAGGTGTACGCAGTTGTGGTAACCAAAACTTTAATGTATTTAAATATAGTTTAAATATATATTTGATAGCATAAATATTATTATTTACTCATATATTCATCTTTTATCATTTATATATCATATACCTACATATAGATATATATTATTTCATCTATATTATTTATCTATATTTATATCGTTATTACTTAGAGATCAACATTTCTAAAATCTGGAAAAAAATTAATATGAGATCAATTTGGACTAACGATAACAAAATCTCATTCATCGGTGCGTATATCGCATACCTATAAAAATACACTTTTGATAGTAATAGTACGCGTGCAAATACGCGCACTTTTACCCGAGAAGCTTACGCGCACGCTTACCCCTAACCGTCCGAACGGAATTCACTTAAAATTATTCATAATTGCGTCATTTTATCAAGCTTTGTAATGGTACACGTCAAACTAGATAGAATAACGTGCACGTTCGTATATGATAAGTAATAAATACCGCGACACAAGTACGAAAGTTTTTGAATTGAAAATGAAGAAATATCGTAAAATTTTTAACGAAAAATTTTACCGACCAATATTGACAAAAGTGCGCAACCACACCGGACAAGACTCGAGTCTTTTGTCCAACGTCGAAGTGAGTACTGGAGAGAGTTGGTATCATTAAAAAATTTCAGCTTCTTGTCTTATCCATAAAGTTTATTAATTTCATTCTTTTCGTCCGATGTAATGTCGAATGATCTTTAATTCCTCGATAAAAAGATGGATCTTCAATGTACCTGTAGACGCAGCATCGTCACCGCGCAATCGGATATTCGTGCTTGATTATCAAGTTCAGCGGCTGAAGTTAAGTTTCCTGAAGTAAGTTTACGTACGTAGCTACTTTGGAAACTGGATAGGAGTTAGTTCAAGACCTGAAGACCGCATATTATATGCAAAAGGCCTGCAGATACCGATACACACGATATAACTATGTACATTAAATTATGAATAATAGATGTCGGTGTGTTGGGTATGTATCTCTGGTTTTTACCTTATACCCAAAAGCCTCTTGGCTTCAACGGTCTTACGTAAAAGTGCGGAACTTGACGGTTATTCTATTTGCATTTTTATTAGAAATCCAGAAACACGGTGCAGCACAACAGGGAATTGAAATTTCTGCAGTCAGCTTTTGAATAGGTAATATCCAATTATCATTCTCCCGCAATTCGCGAAAGAATTACCCGGCTCTATTTTACGTTAGAACGAAATTCTCTCGATCGTACAAAATGCTTCGAATCGCACGATTCTCGGCTCGCAAACAAACCGTATTACATCGACATAGTTTTTGAAAAGAAATGTACTCTCATCAGGCATTAGTCCGACGTGGTGTAAATCGTTATATTTTTATCGGAAATGTGTAGTCCGTCAATATCCTCCTATTTACCCTAAATTCTCATGATTTGTAATATGTATAGCTAGAAATAGGTACGGGTACACACGTCTATATACGTGGGCACACGGCGGTTTTAAAGTCATGCTCAGCTCGGGCAAATATTGAAAGTAGTTTCCGAACGCAGCAGCTGGTATGCGAACTATGTAACTGGTATAACCATGTATACATATGCATATGCATACGTACACTAAATACCAATATGCACAATTCTAGTTAATTCGGTTACGCAAATCTATATATATACATGTGTGTATATATAGAAGAAATTACGGGCTCGAGTCTCTGATGGAAAATCAGAAAAATTCACTCTCCCATTGCATCGGAAGGTGGGTAGAATTTTCATTAGAAAATTCCTTGCACGATCGCAGCTGTACGTAATTAAGAGTGGAAGAGAGAACAAGAAAAAAGAAAAAAAAAAAAAGACGGAGAAAGAGAAAAACGTCGGATGGAAATTTCTCGTAAAATATTATCAAGGCGCTGCGCATATACGCAGTTATATCGTGTAATGAAAGAAAATCGACAAAGAGAAAAGCTCCTCGTTGTTTCATTCTTTCCCATAGCTCATTGTTAGAGTTATTATCCGTTTATAGGTTATACTTTCTACCACGTATACAATTTTTTACAGACTAGATCGAACGACGTTAAATGAATGGAATTTTTTTTCAAGCTCATTCCTACCTTGTTAGTGTTTTGACCCATGTCGAGCTTGCGACCGTAACGCTGCTCGCCGTAGATCCAATCACGGACGACCCTCTGAAGCTCAGGCTTTTCCGGGTCAACCAATCGGAAGGCAGTAATATTGGTACCGCCATACTTGAATTCTTCCAGGTCAACGCTGTGCAGGTCCTGCAAAAGGATGTGGCGGTTTCCTTTATGAATAACCTTTACTACTTGAGGCCCTAGTCGAAGACTGCAATCTTCTCTCGAGCAGTTCACGATTATCGACAGGATGCCAAAGTTCGTGAAGTATATGGATACAAGAAGAAAAATAATTTTACAGAATGATTTCACAATGATTTCTATACGATATCAAGTTTTTCGAAATTGAAATCTTCAAATAAATGAAAACAAATACGCGAAAGAATTATCGCTTCGAGCGTAGTTCTTCTCTTTTGCGATTCGCTGCAGAAAATGGGTTCGAGAGCTTTGATGGACGCCTTGATCACCTCGAAAACGCGATTCGTGATTTCTCCCATACCATACAATCGATCGGAACGAAACTTCGGGGACTACTGCTTCGTTTCGGCAGAAAGTGGCTGAGCTTTTCATTTTTCCAAAATTTCAAATTTTTTTTTACAGATTCAGTTATCATCAGAGAAATCGTGGAATTGTTCACAGATGCACTCGATTTATTGCACTTTTGAAATACATAGCCACTCGGCGATGGCAAACCGCACATTTTAGGCACTGCTCGTCTCATTTGATGAAAAAAACGTAGGATGAAATTTTCCAAACATCAAGAGCTCCTCGAAAATTTATTTGAGACTACTGGTTGTTGTCGTGAAAAATATTCGCTCAAATAGGGGAATTGCTTTAGAGATACGTATTACAAGCCGCCTAGGGGTGCGGTAGAAAAAATACCGAGTCTTGAATCAACAGAATTTCCTTCACAGCGGGATGGTGGGTCTGGGTCGTCGGAGAGAAATAACAAATGGCGTCGATTTGATTTCGCGGGTGAATCGTTGTTTTTAGATCTCCAAAGCAGGTCTAGTTCGTGAGCGTAAATAATGAGGAGATGACGGATCCGAACGATCAGTACCGAATTGCGTACAATAAAAACGCTAGAAAATAACCAAATGAAGAAAAACTTTTTTTGTTGCGTAAATTCTCAGATTTTCCGTAAAAATATTTACCAACTGAGTGCAAACTTGAAAGACGTGAGAAAAACATGATTGAAAAAAAAATCTTCACGGAGCTTGAAGTCCGAGGTGTGAAGTCGTAAGAAATCTGTAGAATCTCATGGAATCTTTTGAAATTCCTGAAATTCCATGAAATCCTGTGAAGTATTACGAAATCTCGTTAAATGGTATAAAATTTTATGAAATCTTCGGAAATCTTGATACTATAAAGTCCCTCGAAATCTCCGAAGTTTCACTAAATTCTGTAAAGTCCGGGAAGTCTCATAAAATCCTTATGAAATCATACGACATTTCATGAAATCCTACGGAATCCGGTGAAATCTTTTTAAGCCTTTGAAGTCATAGGATATCTCTAAAGTCCGGATGAAATCTACGAAATTCAACGAAATATTTTAAGTCCGGTGTAAGTAATTTTTCGAAGTGATTAACCCCTCGCATTTTCCTCGAAACCCTTCGGAATATTTTACACAAAAATATGTTTTCCCAATATAGGATCCGAATTGTTCCAATTAGGGTAAGTGTGGGTATTACTGCGGTTCGAAACGCAGGGCTAACTTTAAGAGCGTATTTCAAAGATTCATTATAAGATATCGATTTAATTTTTCTTTTTTAAACGTTGTTCAACTTATTTTAAGCGTTCAAAATAATTAACAGTGCGATAAAATCTTATTTTCGTGAAATTAAACGCATTTTAAAGAAAAGTGTAAGTGTATGTATTACTGCGGGGCTTTAAGTGACTCGTACCTATTACTGCGCTCCAAATACTGTGGGTGACCCAATTACTGCGTGCCTGATACTGCGAAGTCCAATAAAACGAAAATAAAGAAAACTAAATATTTGGACAAATATTTACTAATAATAACTAATAATTTCTTATTATAAATTATCTTATGTTACTAGTTACTAGTACAGTAACATTTTCTTTTTTGTTATTATTCACAATGTTATATACATTTTTACAGCCTTTTGGAGCAAGTACAGTAGGCGGCTTCGGATTCAATGAGACACCAACTTCATCTGCATTAAAAATTCTATTTGGGTAATTTAATGAGAGGTCTTCTTCAGTTAAGTAACATATGATTTCTTCGAACCATAAACGTATGTCATACTCAGAAACTTTAGCTCGGTTAAGTGATACATTTTTAGCCATTCTTCTCGATATGTCTGGATGTCGCTCCAAAAGAGATTCATACCAAGTTTTTCTTGACCGGTTATTAACAAAAGGTGTTTTCCGTCCATCATTATCACATAATAACTTGACACTCTCTACCAACTGATGTTTTGTTACTGGAAATCGGCGACTAGTACAGAAGAAAATCCATTGAACAAGTTCATTTACCTCTTTAGCACTAACTAAGTATAGTCGATGGTCCTAGTCGTTTATCTGCATATTTGGCAATTTTTTTCGCTCTAATTGTTGATTCTGGCACGTGATATTTTCTTGCAACTTCTGCTATACTTTTCCCGGTCAAAGCTTCTTTGACGGCTGGATCTAAATCTCCTCTCTTGTACTTACATCTTTTTATTTTTATTTTTGATTTTTTTACTTTCTTTTTATTGATTACAGAACTTTGTGTCTTTGCCACTATACCTGTATATAGGTACTTATAATACACGGCAATTAGGCAAATGAAAATTATAATAATAATAATTATAATAATATAATAATATATATATTATATTATAATTCAACGGCAGTAATAGATGCATGCGCATGAAACGACCGGATGCTTCTCATACTGTGGCAGAGTTATAAAATCGCAGTAATACATACACGCTCAAAAAAGTGGTACCAATTGCTGCGGCACCAAATTTAACATGGAAATGAATCAAAATTCGATTTTCGTTCAGTTTTTGATAACAATGAAGTGTTATCTTACTCTGATTGTGAGATATAATAGATATGGATATAGAAGCATTCAGTGATGAAAACAGACCTTATATTAAGTCCTCTGTTCACACACCAACTGCCATAAAATGATAAAATTTTCTCTCATAACAACCGGTCAATTTCCAATAATTATTAACAAATTAAATAATAGCCTAGCATGCTATATTATTAGTTGAGTATATTCTTTAAATATTGAAGTAATAGTCTAATTTCTTTCAAGTTATAAAGAATCATATTTCGTTGATTTATAATATAATGAAAAAAATCCGCAGTAATACCAACACCCGCAGTAATACCCACACTTACCCTATCTAATTGGAATTCATGATTTCGTCTGTCAGATCGATTAATTACTTATCTTCAAATTTGAAAAATCGCCATAACAATAAAATCTAAGGGATTTGGCTGACAAATTTCCGGGAAAAAAGAAGTCTTTTGACTCATGTTTCATGGCACAAAGCGTTTTTCCGGAGAGAGAGCGAATCTCAACGAAATTTCGGCAAAATTCATTCTTCCGTTTTTAAAATCGCAGCTGAAAATCTGATCCAAAATTCTTTCCCACAAAATTTGGACTACGTTGATATCCGTGTTGCAAAATATTTTCCTCAAAACTATTTTTCGATCATTAAAAAAACGGCAAAATGTTCTTTTGTACGAAATTACGACTCGCGTATACAAATTCATAGCAAACCCATCGCCTCGAAAAAGGCCCATGAAACATGTAGGGGTAGGTTCACGTCAGTCCTGATCGCGGTCGTCGGGAAATTTTTCTGTTATAAGTGCAGCGTATATCTATCGAAGGTGTGGGTCGGCCCGGTCCATGGAAGACGAACTAAATGCCAGGTTGATGGATGTCCGCCATCGGTTTTCCGGGCGACGCAGCGTCTTAACTAAAATTCTGAGCTGTTCGTCTTACGTAGAGCATGGCGCATGCTGGTGGTCCTCCAGCTCCTCACATCCCTATAACTCTGAAAGCGTCTCGACGTCCGTCGTCGCAACGGGTCCCGTCTTCTTGGCGTCACAGAATTACAAAACAGGGATCTGGCACATAGCTCTGTATGTACATACATATGTACGCACCATATACGTGCGACGTACGTATATTCTCCCTGGTTTTTACTACCATCCAGCTGCAACACCCCCGCGTTTTACGCGTCGTTGCTCTTCACCTAACTCACGCATGTTCATCGCAACTAATAAAAGGATAGCACATAACGCGGAAAGAGTCCTCGGCGAGCATAATAATCAGGATTGGATCCAGGGGCTGTGAGCATTCCATGCCAACTGGGGAGGTTTTAGCCTGACCCTTTTTTAATTCGATTGACATTTTTTCGGGCGACAGTAGCCCCTCCTAATTACCCCCGGTATATTTTTGTTTCTTTCTCATGCAAACGTCTTCGAGTTAGGAGTATTCGAACCTTGTCCCAATTTTTGGAAAATGCGATGAGAAGTAGGGCAAGGATCAATTTTACTTTCTACATTTATCAGATTTTCAAAACGTTCAAACGTCGATTTTTTCCGATCCAAACTCGTCAACGTGATCGAAAAATGGAAGAAGCAGAAGGATTTCATCATATCGGAGGAAACTCAAAAAGAGTAAAATTTTTGGCAATTTTTTGACAGTTTTAAAAAGGGTGAAACTGCCAATAATATATATAGAGATGAGGTCGATCTTCATCGTCTTAACCCTTAGCGACCACACCTCAGCCAGGCCACATAGCAGCCACATGGGGTAACTCATTACCCCACGCTGAAAAATCTAGTTGTACAAGACATATGGGTGCTTTAAGACTTCTAACCGATTGTTTCATGTTTGTCGAAGAGTTCTTCAACATTTCTAATGATTTCTATCGGTCAATTTATAGATGGCGTTCTAAAAACTGGTCATATATGAAGATTCAGCAAAAATGGCTTTTTTCAGAAGAAAATTCATTACTTCGCCATTTTTCAATATTAAGGGCTAAAATTTTAGGATCGTACGCGCAACATATACCACTACCATAAAAAAATAACAGTATCCGCCGATCATTCAAAAAGTATATTTATTTTGCAAAATTACTGGAGGGAAAAATAAAGAAAATTTCAAATCGTGAAATTTGCTACTAATTTGTTACTTGCATCAATTTCAAAGGTTTTAGACCTCTAATTTCAGTTTTTCTGAGCCTGGGGTAACTAGTTACCCCGTGTGGCCGCTAAGGGTTGATGACGAAGCCACTTTAATTTCTCAACGTTTACAAAGAAAGGTGAAAAATTTTTCTACCCAAAAATGAAATTCATCGGAAATCATTGGTTCGCTCCGAAATTACAACGATATGGCCCGATGACGTCGTTGATAAAAATAATAATAAATTAGACTCGGCCGTAACAAGGGGTATGTATATAAAATATATAGGTGCGGGTATCGCAGCGTCGAGTCGTTCGTATCGTAATTTATTTGAACGTTGACTAGATTTCAATTTAGATCCATTAAAATGTAAATCAGGGTGTAAAATTTGTGGTACACTACAGACGTTTGCTTTTGTTCGTTGTTAAAATCCACTCTACCATCCCTTCCTCCCTCTCTCCCTCTCTCTCTCTCTCTCTTTAACTGATTTTAAAGGTATGTCACGTGCGATTGAACCCGAGCAAGGATCCCTCCTTGGAGGAGACAAAAGAGTCTCATGATAATTAGACGCGATAATTAATTGTACCTGGATTCATTTACACGATAATTATAATTGTCGTCAAAATTCAGTCTATGTACTTTAAATTTCGGTTTTATTTACTCCCGTTGCATATGGCATCGATCAGTCGATCTCTCGCGGTCCCGGGTTCACTTTCGAGCATACGTACACGTCGGGTAAAAGCTTCCCTTGATTGCGTTTCCACTCGATTAAAGAACTTACCAACGAAGTGATGAGGTAGCTGTGGTAATCGCTCATCATTCCAATCTGCTGTGCTTGTTTGAGGACCTCGTAAATCCGTTCGGTAGAGCAATCCAGGACGATGTGAGACTCGGCGGAGTTCTTTATCTGCTTCAGCAACGGCCTGAAACAACAAACGTATACCTATTATCAATACGTTCGGGTATACATGGGTGTACTTGGCCAAGGGATCAGCTTGCCTATGGGATGGGGTGGAGAAGATATGTGTTACTGTTATCGCTCAGAATACACGATTCGTATAGTTGATATCGTCGGTCAAGACGAGGACGAGACTTGCGGAAGCATTGACCGTATTATGGGAATAAAGGGAACGTAAAAGTCGGGTATATCTTAGGATGATGCAAGGGTTTCGTGGCCCATGCCTCAAGTTTGGTGTAATGAAACTTGAAGGACCTTTCCTTGCGCCTTTCCGATTCGTCAAACTGTGATAAAGTTCTCCTAGCAGAGATTATATTAACGAAGGTATTCGGAAGTTCGTTTATTAGGCAGGATAGTTCGTGAGACGGTTGCCATCGTTGAAAATTCTTGAGCGAACTTTGGAACATGGTTTACCAACCACGAGAAAGTCTTGAAACATGAGGCGAAAGTGTCATTTAATTATGATTTAAGACTTAGTTCCATCAAGGGATACATTTTTGTGGGAACGCAATCGTTAGGAAACTGGTGAGGATATCATCTCATACGCGCACGCGCGATATTCCCTAAATTCTCAAGAATGGAGAAATATTTTGAGAATCCGTTGCGTGTCGATGGTTCCTTGGATACTAATTTTGTGAGTAAGATCGTGGGTGGGTCACAAATGAGCCTAGAGTTGCGATAGAATGTCAATAAGATATCTGTAACGCATGGATACAAGCACTGACAGAATAAACATGGCCGCCAAGTTAGACGACTCGAATCACATTTTGGCGATATAATGATTTCTCGTACTCGCCGGCTACCGCGGACTGTTTCACGCACAACAATATGACGGCAGGAGTAGTTTGATCACAATTTCATATCGGAGAGCAATCAGAATTCTGAGAATTCAGTAGGCGAAGATTCACGGTCGATAATGGACTCCATGTTCGGATCCATAGCCGGCGAAGAATGTCTGGGGGCCCGACCCGTTTCACCCGCACAGTCCTAGACATTTATCTCAAATACAAAATACATTCGGATACATAGGGAAAGTTTATTTCGGCGTTATGGAATATAACCTAAAAAATTGTTCGTGGATCATTGGATAAAAAAATTCCTACACTTTGCAACAAGAAATGTGATGAAACGCTGTACTGTTCGTGGTTCGAATCTTAGTTTCCGACACATATCTGAAACTTGAAATGCTGTACGGGATTTCTCGAACCAAAGTAAAGTGCATTTGGCTATAACCTATTACGTCAAACGTTTCCGTCCCGTCGCCGGTACGTTACAGTACTTTACAAGATTTCCTTATTTTCTTACCGGGCAACTGTTGCCTCCGCGGTTTTCCAACAATCTGTTATCAACTTCAGACTGCATCAAAATGCAAAGTCAGAATTCTTCGAATGCGCTGAAAGTTTACCACGACTTGTGGGATATAATCCTGCAATCCGGGTTACGATTGAACCCTTGATCGTCACTGCAGGGTTATAAATGGATAGAAGTTGCGGGGCTTTTGAATCTTTAACGAGGAATCCTCCCCTTTGCAAGGGGTAAAATTTCATTGAAATGAATTTAGACGAATTTAACTCGTGCCATTCTACTCTCCAGATGGGAGAACCGTGACATTCCTGAGGTCTCGGGATGCTGGGGTGCAGGGGTGCGTAGACCGTGAATTAATCGTCTTCTCTAGCAATTCCTTTACTCCCTAGAGAAAGTAAGGATGGTTAACGCGTTAACTTTGTCAGCTTTAGAGCTGGGACCTCGTTTTAAATTACTCCATAGTTCTTAACTCCCCGTTCACTTCTGTGCAAACTGTTGCCGACCGTCTAGCTACCCACCTATAGATAAAAGATCAAAAAACTCAAACAAGAACTCGACTTATCGGGCTCTCTGAATCAATTAATAATTCATCAACTCAGAATAATCGGCGTATATTCGGACCGACCAAACTTCACACACAAACCACCTTGTCTAGTACCTAACAAACTTTGATTAGCATTTCGCCAAACAAGCTCCTGAGCGTCTACCTCGTACGTATAAGCAATAATTGTTATCGAGTGGCTTGCCGGAATGGATTTTGCCTCAATTATCTTTTGGCGTGATTCGAACGGTGTTTGAGGAATTTATTCCTGTTCTTATTGTTGGGAAAAGATTTTTAAAAGTACTATGCAAATTACGGTATAAAGGAATCCAAGGTCTTAGGTGTGTGTATATACATTTTGTGACAATCGTGGAGCAGATGGGTCCCAAGATATTGTTTCAAAGGAATTTTTCCCTCGGTCACGGTGCAACAGAGTGAAAATTTTTCATTAAACTAATGCGAAAGATGGCAGGGGGGAGGCTAAATATTGCCGGTGGCGTTATTATCAGCCAGGGAAAAATTTCTGGATACAAACGACGCACTCTTGTTTAATTGAGGAAGAAAACAAGGTATCAGATTAATGGCGCATCAGGCTACCCATTTATTTTACAATCTAGAAACGAGTATTCCGGAGTTTTTCATCAGAAAATATACTGCAGGGTTTATAATGAAATATCTCTTTAAATTTATCAGAAAATAACGAGCTGTGCAATTCATTTATTCATCCGGTTATATATACGAGGAGAAAATCGAGTGAAACTAGAAGCACAATCTCTCGCACCCTTTGGGACTCGATATACCAACGAACCCCATTGTAGAACGTGAATCGCAAAGTTGTCCAGGCTACAAGGTTGCCTGCAGAGAGCCAGAGGGCTGTATATATCCAGGGTCCTGAAATCCGAGCGCCGTTTCCGTTATAGGATGGAATGTGCCCATCCTGCAGAGTGTCGTTTTACGTTCAGAGAGAACCATTTTCTTCCCAGCTTTCCTAAGTCGTGAAGACTCACGATCAGAGAACAGCGAAGGATCCGTTTTGTCAGAGCTTTTGAATCCGATGGAAAAATCTGCTGCCTGAAGCTCTTCGTGCTTCTGTGCAACGCTTCGTGTGACATTTATATCACCACAACTCACATCATCGACCAAAAGTTGGACTTGGATGAACCACTGATGATTATTCGTTGAAATGTATGGCGAGGATCATCAGAAATGAAGGAGCAGGTGACATGCCGGTGCGAGATGAGCTGCCGATAGAAAAGACAATAGCTGATCCAACGGGACGGATGATGACACAGATATATTCTCTTGATCGTGAATGTTAACAGTCCAAGGGACAGTTATAGATTTCACATTCGGAAAGGTGCTTGAGCGGGAAAGACTTGCCCAGTCCTCATAGAATCGGGACGAAACGGTGCTTTAAGAAGCTCGTGATCGCCGTAGTTACACCCCACTTTCGCCATGATCCATGGGACCGAATTATGGACCGAGTCCTCAGCCCAAGCGAACAATAGACTCTGACAATTATTACACCGTGATTTATACTTGTGTACAGAAGCCGTGTGATCGTTGATTAATGTATATACGTACATATCCAAGAGAAACTATTCCCCAACCCGCAGGATGAATCGCTCTGTCTGATACAGGCAGAGGTTTCCTATGACCCGGAAGTTTCGAGTTAAGTATCTCTCTGACTTCTGGACTCTCGGCCTTATCGGTGGACTGTATCAAATGTGCAATACGTTGGGTCAGTTGAACGTAGATTAGAAAGGCAGAGAGTTGAATACCTCAAGAAATTGGTAGTTGTTTGAAAAGACATTTTTCCACCCCCTTCCAAACCGCTTGATCTATTCGCCTCGAATTCAACTCTAGCTCGGAGGTATTGGAGCACCGAATTTCGCTGTAATCTATCGAGTCATTTGAGGGTTGTTGAACGGCATGTGAAAGGATTTAAAAAAACATCAAGTGCCTTGTAAAATGAGGGAGTTTTTTTGAGTGAACAAAATTCTGACAATTTCGGGCTCAATTATTAAGGAACGTTCTTCATAATGCAGGCAATAAATTATTCATACGAAGGGTTGCGGATTCGTGGCCGAAAATATTATGCCTCTAAATAAAATACTCCACCTACGAACCAGCTGCACCAACTGTACTCCACGTTTTCATCAATTATTTAACCTTTTTACCCTCGAATATTTTCCTGACGACAACGTCAGAATTTATCAACCTCGTCAACATCACGGTTTTCACTCGTCACACGGTATTTCATCAGAATCCGAAAACATCAAAGGACACTTCTCGTCGTGCCAACTGGAGTTTCCGTTTTCCTTCTTTTTTCTCGCAGACGGGGAAAAGCCCAGAGCTTTTCGTAGAGACCACCCAAAGTGCATTGGGTTGTTATTTTTCTGTTCTTTCTTTTCCCCTGCTCTCTGGTTCGAGTTCGGTTGATCTCGAGGAACCCAATTCGTAGACTAATTTGCAGCGGAATATATTGCGGGAAATAAGAAAGTTTTTTGTGCTTTTTTTTGGAATTCGTGAACGCAGCTTTGAGGAACTCAGATATAACCGATTTGGGAATCATTCGAGACAGAATAAAACTGAAAATCGAAAAATAAACGAAGGAATACGACGAGAGGAAGCAGAAAGCGTCTTTTTGATCTATACGAGACTTCGTGCCTTTGTTTAAAAAGCTTGTTCTTCAAAAGGCACGTGCTTTTTCCGAGTGTCAAAGAGGATCCGTATTCGGTGTCTTCGGAGAAAGAGATTTTAGTAGAAAATGGTGGCTTCGAGTTACCGGGGTAATTGATCCTTTGAAGACGCCGGAACTAATTAGCTACCTTTCTATTCCTGATGCGATTTTTTCTGATTCTTCAATTGCATTTCGTCCCGTTGTTTATACTACCTACTGCAATTCTTTGTGCTGCTTTTTATGACGATTCAACTCTGAGTACAGGGGATCGTGCGACATCTGACCCCCAAGGGCCGGTCGGACCAACGTCCCTGTGGTCCAAGTGCGAAACTCCCCCGGTGGTACAAAGCCATTGTCTCGAAACGTCGATTGAAACGGTCCACGCTCCAGTCCTCCTGAATATTGGATTTTTCGATTTCCTTTCGTTTGATGAAATTCTGCGGTCTCCTATGCGACTACCCCGTTACCGCGACTGCCACAAAGGTCGCATTCCAGTTCTAGCCTCGATCACCAATCTCCGAACACGTCGTTTCAACGGAATCAACAACCATCGAAAAGCCACTAAATCGCGTCGAACTCCGATCCGAATTTTTTTAACTACCCTTTTCCAAAAACGGAAAGTTATTATAATCCCCCCTGAGCTTTCACCGGACCTCTGCGTTTATCAAGTCCGGATAATTACCTCCGACCGTTTTCAGATGGCCGTCTGTTCGCGTGCGTTTGGGCAAATTTTTGTCCGAAAATAATTCAGGAACGAATGAACGGATTTCATTTTTCCTCGTATGAATCGATGGGGTTCTCCCTAACTCAGAATCGATCTGATTTTGGATTTGATCGGTCTAGTAGTTCTCGAGTTATTCGGAGAACGAAATTTTGAAGACATCATTTTCGATCGTTCATACCTCGAGAATCGATCAACGGATTTTGATGATTTTGGATTGAATTGACAGGATTTTTGCCCCAGAAAAAAAATTGCTATTTTTTTGAGCTGACCCATCGAGGACAGACGACTTACTGGCTCGTTCGTCGCATGAAAGATGTAGAACCCAGACAACAAAAGACTTCGAAAACGTCTTTCGAAGTTTTTTAGTCGCGACGGACGTAGGGGGTGAAATTCAAAACCGTAAATTGCACCCGCAGACACGTGAAAGTCAATAAATATAATCATCTGCCCGGTGCACTGATTGATAATCTGTAAACGATTATCACTAATTAAGCCTAAATTGAAATTCAATCAACTTCCATTATACGTTTCATACCGTATTAGACAGAGGTACATTACCAACGGTAATTAATTCCACAAATTGCATTCGGATGTTGATCATCTGTTCATTCGAAATGCCTGTGGGCTATCAATGACTATCCCCTTTATTCGATCTGGTATGTGTATACGAATATTGATTAACATATATGTTATATGATGAAGTAACTCAGGGAGAGAGAGATTGAGTCTGTGAAAATGACATGCGAAAATTTTTCACCGTTTCGCAATTAGTTTTATGGTAGATTCGGAAGGAGTATTTTGGAATTGACGAAAGCAAAATGTAAAAGGCGTGTAAACAACGCGGGTAAATAAATATGTATCGGAGTTATTCTGTTTGATAAATAAAGGAAAACAATATGAGCGATAAATATTTATCCGAAAAATTTGCGAAGTGAAAGATGATAAGTAAAAACGAAAAAGGCCGAAGAACGTTCGTTCGACCCGATCAAAATCGTGGAATAGAATATCGTGTAAATCGGGATTAAAAAATCGAAGATTAGCGATAGCAATTCTTTAGCTTTTGTGTATTTCACGCGTCATATTGCGATAGCTTGATTCTCCAGGTGTTAAAACAAACCTCGACTAAATACCTGGTGACGTGACGTATCACTGCAAAAATCCTGCAATAAATTCTCGCGGAAAAAGAACTGCGGAGAGAATTATCGCCTGGATTTAAAGTTCTTTGCCTACCCTTGTCGAGGCACTGAAATTTTTTTTATCCCTCTCGAAGGAGTATCCTCGATCGAATCACTCGACTAATAATTATGACAAGGAGCGGATGAGCCGGTTGGACCATCCCTAGAAATTTTCGCCGGGATTTTTCAACCTTAAACGGCATTTTATGGGTGGAAAGTTCGATTAAGGGGGAATATACTCCTGGAAACGAAACAAAAAGGCGATTTTCGAGAATTTTTCTCAGGGAAACTATTGGAATTATTGGATCGGGGTTTTTTCTAGTTAAAAATATACACTTTCAAGAATGTTTTCAATTTTTTTTTATTCCGAAATGTTGCAAATTCACGGAGTACTGGAGTCGTCTGAGTAGTGCCGTAAAAAAATCTGCCAACACGGTACCCAGTGGCGATTCATCAAAAAACGTGTGAAACAAAAAAATCAAACAGGATAATAAAATAGATGCTACTATCTTGTCTTTGTCATAGCGGATTCGAAAAATATCGATTTTTGACAAAACGGCGGACGCTTGAACTCAACGTAGCGATTTTCAAGAAAAAATTCGTTCATATTTTGCAAAAAAAAAAAGAAACTAAGAATCGGACAAAAAAAATCCTATGACAAGTACTAGATAATTATGTATACAATAACCACAAAAAATTTCAAGATAATCGGTTCAGTGGTTTTCGAGATATTTTGGGTACCAGGTTGAAAAACGCGGTTTTGAAAAAAAAGCGTTTGAAAATTTCGGGATGGATAAATCATGGAATTTGTTCAACTTACACAGAGTCGTCGATACCAGCTTCATAATATAGGTTTCCTGGAATTTTTGAAATTTTCAAACTTTGAGAAAATCTAAAAATTGAAACACCGATATTTCGGACCCTGCTAGGTGCATATTCCCCCTTAAATCAAAGAGGAATGTTTCACGAGCGAAAAGATTGGCTTTGTTCCAACGCGAAAACTAGCAAACTGATTAATTCCGAAATTCGACCCGAATCGAGTCGAGCTATCATTTCGATTCAGGGCAAAATCGTAAAAATCCGGAAATCCTTTGTACGAAAAATGATTCTCCGGCTCCTCAAAACCTGGAGATCGGTCTAAACTCTCCGTTCTCATTTCGGGGCGGTAATAATAACTTTTTCGCATAGAAACGGGGCGCTAAAAGGGCGGAATCACCCTCTGAAAAGTGTCAAAGCTCGCCTGCAGCGCTTTCCTAATTTACCGAATCACTTAATCACCCGAAGGATACAACCAGCAAGGGTCTTCAACGACGTCCCGAAGCACCGGAGTGGGTAAAGCTATCAAAGTGCATTTTGTGGCCCTCGATACGACCCTGTCCGTCCTCGTGACGGGGTGCATAAAATTAAGCGAGCAAAACTGTACCTACGGTGTACGAACTAATCGTCCTCGTAACGATAAAGAAGTTTGCAATCAGGTTTATGAAAATGGGAGAATGAACAGACCCTCGGATTGAGTACGTTGGACTCAATTTCGTTGATTGGAAGTGAGAGCTCCGTTTCTCCTGTTATTCTTTTGAAAAATAAAAAACAGGCGGTTGTTCAGTCGGCCAATAAATCACGGGAGTATACGAGGGTTTGTTCTTCGCAAGAGGAACTGCACTTGATGCGAACAGCGGGCAAAAATTGAGTATAGAAAGCTGGGATCGAATGAACCGTGACGGGAGGGAAGTAAGCCGGAAATATACGGCAGCGGGTGTTATTAATTCCGGGGGTGTTTTTTTTCCCTCTGAAAAAAAACAGATATTCCGAAGTTAATTTTATTCGTTTTTCATTCCTTTGGGAAGGCCAAATATTTCGCCCCAATTTTGGACTCGTAATTTTTCCGCGCGTGCCTCGCCTCGCTTTGTATCTAACGAGGAAAATAAGATAATCTCAGCCGTCGCGCTGGTTCTTAGAGGGTAAAAAATACTCGAGGAATCACATCAACGCTAATGAATTGAAGGAGCTTGCAGGGGATGCAGAGGAGTCATTAGAACATCGTTAAAAAGAAATTGGTCTCATAATCGATACCAGTTACGCATCATCCTCGAAATATCCATCACGCGGTTCCTTCGTCGGACGCTAAGGATCCCCGGGGTGAATAGCAACCCCCAGTAGTACACGAATTAATTTCTATATGTGTGGCATTCCGCGCCAAATCGACCACTTCTGACCCCGACCCCTTTCGATTTGGCTGAAACTTTTTTATCTTTTTTTACCCCACTAAAAACGTTTCTCAGAATTTTTTCAATTTTTTTTACCCAACCGAAGAAAAATGGCTCTTTTTTTTACAAATAGCCATAACTTTTTCAAAATTGACTTATTGGGGCGTTTTTTTTTTTTTTTGAAAAGTTTCGTTTTTGAATGTACTTTAAAAAAAAAAAATAGAAAAAAATTCTTCAGACCTATCTTCAACGTTTTTTTTTTTAGATTTTCGGAAAAAAAAGAAAATTTCTCGATGATTACCATTTTTAATTTTTTTCTTCTTTTTCTTAGAAGAAACTTTGACATTTTCTGCAAATTCTCTGAAATTTGCAGAGTGGTGTTTTTCCGTTTCCTATTTTTTTTAATCGATTGAAAAAAATAATAGAAAACGAAAAAACACCACCCTGCCGATTTCAGAGAATTTGCAGAAGATGTCGAAGTTTTTTCTAAGAAGAAGAAAAAAAAGATTAAAAACGATAATCATCGAGAAATTTTCGTTTTTTTCCGAAATGCCCCATATATTATAAGGAGGGAGGTACTCAGCCTTCGTATTTGGCTTTGTTTCCATCTATTTCCCGGTTTTCATTCTCGCCCATTTAATTTCTGTCACAGCGACCGAATCTGTGGATGACAAACTGCTTGGTACGTTCTTCAAATTTCTAGGTTTTCGAGAAAAAAGGACTTCTTGTCCTTATTCCGATAAGAAAATAAGGCGATGTTAATTCCGAGCCTGAAAATGAACTTATAAACCCTTCATCCAGTGTTTTATCGCCCGAGAAACGGGATTACGGACTTTTCATCTCGGAACTTTTCCACCCCTGTACAGCCGAGGCATCGATGGACCAGAAAGTGGCGAAGGGTAGGTACCGCTTCGATTCATCCTGCGGAAATGAAACTGGATATGAAAAATATCGGAAGTGCGAAAGGCCCGCGACTATGATCAAAGGAAGAAGTAAGGGTAGTTATTATCGGCAGAGCTAATCTCAGCGAGAACATCCGTGGACGAATGTTGAACACGAACCCCAGGAATATTTCTAGACTTGTGTCAAAGCTCGCTGACGCTTAGATATGCGCCGTTGCAAGTCCGGAAAACAAAACAGAATTTCGAATTTTTTAATAAGAGAAGAATTTGGAAAACAGCTGACACGTAAATTCAGGGGTAGCTGGTATAATTCCGCGAGACGCTGGAAGGTTCGGCAGAAAATTTTTGACGAGGATGAAGCATAAAATTTAAAAGAATGGAGAGCAGGGATACCCCTACTCCGCTCGTATTATCATAATTGAATAAGGTTTCTCAATTCCACAAAGCGCGTTGGGTACGGGCCACGCTTTTTCACGGGAGATCTGAAAAATTAGCGAAACACTCGGAGAGTGGCAAAAAGTTGGACCTTTTTTCGCGACGCTAACAACCGAGAGACCTAGGTATAAACTGTAGTATAAAATAGACCTTTGCTAGCCGAGGGATGTACAACAAGTCGTGTAAGTTACGTCGCGGACGAGTGGCTGGTATCGTCAGACTATTTTTCATTCGGACTGCGGAGAGGGTGGCTCGATGGCGCCGCCGACGCGGGGCTGGGATATAAACAGGAAATGACTAAACAGGGGCGAGAAAAAAGCAGAGGGAGTCGGATTATAGAACGTGAGAAAAAGCGGAAGAGCTGAAACCCGGGAAAACCGTCAGAGAGTGGAAAAGGAAAATAGAAGATTATGCAACGTATCGTTCACGCCTTATTTCCCTAAACACCATACCCACCATCAACGCTGCCGCACCACCAGCCACCCACTCGAAACTCGCGAACCGTCCTCCATTCGGATGAGCCTCCTCATTTTTTCGAATAATTCGCTTTTCCACCCATTTCGACGGGTCCTGATAAAACAGCGCTATCTCGACGTGCTGGTAAGAAAAGCGCTATCCCAACGTTACTGTTTGAATTGATGTCAATTGCGAATATATTATATATTATAATGTCCATATATTATATTCGCAGTACATTATATTCTCAATATATTATATTTTCAATTGACATTATTGAGACAGTAACGTTGGGATAGCGCTTTCCTTACCAGCACGGCGAGATAGCGCTTTTCTAGCCAGCACGGCGAGATAGCGCTTGTCCATCCAGGACGGCGAGATAGCGCTTGTGTCGTGGATGAAGCGAATCGTCACCATTCGTTCAGTCATGGACATTTCGGAGCGATCCTTTTTCCAGGCATGGCAAATCGAGCTCACGTTCACTGCGCAGGGAAATATCACTGATTGATCGAGTAATCGAGTAAATCGTTGAAATACAAGCTGTGTGCCCATGTCGCAACAAATTCCAGGAAAGTTCGACATTTGGCGTCCGATACGTCGGAGAATAGTGCATCGCAAATCCAAACGCTGGCATATTTTTGATTTCTGCTAGAACTCGATGGAACTCGGAAATCGGGTAATCCGTCGAGAAGTTGGCGTTCGGTGTTCTCCTCGTTCGTTCGAATCATCCGTCAGATTATCGGGTCATTGCATCCCCTAAATTGGTATATGATTTTCGATTCTCGGTCCGTTAAATTGCATAGGATAATATATCGAGAGTTTCTGAAAGTGCAGAGGGCGAAGTTGCGTCCAGGAGGAAAGAGAATATCGGAGAAAATGGACCAGCCGGGAAAGCGAAGAGTGAAAATCGCGCTTCTCCCCGTCTCCAAGGGCATAACTGATTCTCCTGTCTTTTCGCTCCTTCGAAATAAACAACTACCCCGCTGTACTGCAGGGTGGCAGGGAATCCCCAGCTTAATACGGTGCCAGCCAAGGGACAATCTATATTTATGACTTTCCTTCACGCGGTAAGTTGCACCACGTATTCTTACCGCGTTCTATGAATAAAGGTCTCCCGCCATACTTCATTCGCACTTCTCAGTATCGCGCATGTTAAAATGCTCCAGGATTAACATTTCTTTCTCACACCGAAACCTTCCGGAAATTTGGGATTTTGGAAAAATTGTGGGAATTTTTCTCGTTAAAATCGGTTTTCAAAAGTTTTTGGAATCGCTGATCCGAAAATTGGGAAATTCGCAGCACAGCTGCAAAATATTGAATTTCGCAGGGTCGAGATCACATCCCTAATCTGGCGGAATTCCCAGTCTCGGAACGAACGTTTCGGTGATTCTCAAAAAAAGTCGCGAGCATCTGGAACTTTGGAAAATTAGAAGAAATTTCTTCCAGGCTCTGTGCGACTGGGACGAGGAATGTCCGAGTGAGAAAAGAGTCGGACATGGTCAGACCCCGTCGATACGATTTTGAAGAAAACATGAAAAAGCTGCAGCCCCTGGAAAAGCTCGATCGGTTTTCCACGACTGAATAATTAGAGAGAGAGAAATGGGGTAAAGCCACGCGTTCGTGTCTGGGATCCTTACTCGTCGTCAAAACATCATCCCTGAAGACTGAAAAAAGCCACGTCTCCGTCCCTGCGCCGAAGGCACCCCTGGAAGCCCTGCTCCAGGGTCTGAACATGATTGTTCTTTCAGCCTCTTTTTGGGTTGAGTAGGAAAATACGGCGGTCGGGGGTGGTGGGGGTTAAGCATACCCACTTTTGTGCGAGAATTAACGTGCTCGTTTGTTTCCCGGCAATCTACCTGCCCGAAATTCTGCCCTCGGTGTTACCTCGTGCGAAATGAAACCACTGCACAGTCACTGTGCGGTCCTTTTTATTCATAGGCCGTATGGTTTATATACCAAACGACTTGATTATGCGGCTTAATTTTCTTCCTCTTCTCTCCATTCTTTGGCGTTTTTTTTTTTTTTTTTCTGAATTTTTTACTTTTTTCTTTCTCTTCCTTTCTTTCCTTTACCGCGAGGTCCTTTCACCGTCACATTTGCCACAGTCGTTTGTAAACGGGGTGCAATATACAAGATATGATTACAGTAATGACAAGATCGTTCGAGGACCGTGTAAAAATGTGATGAAGCTTTTTCACCCCGCAATTGATATCGAAGTGACGAACGTTCTTTTTCCTCTTCTCCCAGTAGTCTCAAGAGTCTGAAAAACGTTCCTTTTTTTCCCCAATTGAACCGTGCTGGTATATGCCGTGGCGAAGTAGCTTCAAGGATCATTTAGCTAAGAGGATCCTGCCTTAATGTCGTGAGGGAATGGATAGTTTGTCTTTCCTAAGATCGCGGGCTCAGTTCAAACTTAGAGTTTAAAGTTATCCCGAACTTTCCGGCCCGGAGATTGAAGGGTAAGTAGATACTGGTATGCATACATGTATGGCCCAGTCCATATGGATTCACCGATGATTTTTGGCCACCACTTTCGATTCATTTGTAACTTTGGCATATCAATTTTCATGCGATTCCATGAGACACGTGTTTTTGCGTTCTGGCGAAAAACGATTTTTTACCTCTGTGACGCCATTTTGAAATTTTCGTGAAAATTGGGCTTTTCCAAGAATAAAAAATCCGTGTTTTTTTCAAATTGCCGCCATTCCGTCACTAATCACCCAATCGCAACGTTTTTTTTTTTTGGAATGTGCGCAATTTCATAAGCTTTAAGCTCGTTTTTAGCCAATTGTGATTCAGTGCAAGGTTTTTGAGATAGAGGAGGAAAACTGAAGGAAGTCGATTTTAGGAAAAATTGATTTTTTCAAAAACACCATTTTCGATTTATGCGAAAATTTTATATGTTTTTCAGTACCCAAAAAGCCATCTTTTTGCCAAGTGGCAACATGCCATTTTTTTTATTACGTGAGTTACAGCCTCGCGATGAAAAATGCGATTTATTCACGCTGCAGCGTTATATGGGTAACGTTCAAACTTGAATGTAGTTGTCAACGATCATTCTAATCTTGAAGTTTCCAAAATCATAAATTATAATGTATACATGGAAGATACAAATTCTAATATATACATGTAAAAATGACATGTTGCTACTTGGCGAAAAGATGTCTTTTTGGGTACTGAAAAACATATAAAATTTTCGCGAAAATCGAAAATAGTGTTTCTGAGAAAACCAATTTTTCGTGAAATTGACTTCTTCCAGTTTTCCTCCTCTATCTCAAAAACCTTGCACTAAATCACAATTGGCCAAAAACGAGCTTAAAGCTTATGAAATTGCGCATATTTCAAAAAAAAAACGTTGCGATTGGATGGTTGGTGACGAAATGGCGGCAATTTGAAAAAAACACGGATTTTTTATCCTTGGAAAAACCCAATTTTCACGAAAATTTCAAAATGGCGCCACAGAGGTAAAAAATCGTTTTTCGCCGAAACGCAAAAACACGTGTCTCGTGAAATCGCATAAAAATTGATATGCCAAAGTTACAAATGAATCGAAAGTGGTGGCCAAAAATCATCGGTGAATCCGTATGGACTGGGCCGTATACGATCGAAGTTATCTATACGATATTTATAATGTAAATATATTATTAATTATATACACGAATAAATGCATACATAATTTGTTTACCTCGTCTCGCGTCTGATTGAAAAATCCCAATCACCTAAGTACGTCATAATCTCATCGGCTCGTTTCTCCTTCGTCCTTTCTTCCTCTTTCCAAACTCAGGCCTGCCCACCTACCCCCAACAGGATTTTGTCAAACTGACGAGGAGCCCAAGCCCGAGCACGAAACTCGGCTACATCTTTGTTCCGAAAATCGATGGTATGGCTACGGAGTTTGACTCGAAAATTATACGATTTGTATTCGGCGCGTTGGGTCGTAAGAATATTTATTATTAATCCACGTCGATGCCCTCTCTAGTCAAAAATGACGGACTTTTTTTCGACATCGTTCATTTCTTCCCTCTTTCTTCTCCTTTTCTTATTCCGCCCTTTTTCGTATGCACATACGTTGCTCCGGTGAAATTCGTCTGCAGTAGGTGGGCAGGTATCTTGTTATTTATTTTTTGTTACGTGCCTCGCGTTTCTATATCGTATAATTTGATTCCTTTCTCCGCTGCTTTGTTTCCCGGACGATTGTGCGAGGATCACTGTTCCCTCAGGAACTCCCCTATCTTTGAGACCAGGTGAGGGTGGGACGAGGGAACTCACCTCCTTATCTCAACGCATTGTAAACGCGAGTTAACCAAAATCTCCGAAAATTTCACCCTCGAACCTTTCTGCCCTACCCTCCAGGTGACATCTATCCGAATGTCGTAATCAAATCCGAAAATTTCATTCTTTTCGTATCCCTAATTTCCCTCTCTATCCTCTAAACTTGACGAGAGTAAGCGATGTGCACGAAATCGTTGCTACCTGAGAATGAGGAGTAATTAAATACCGTTTGCGAAAGGGTCTCACCTGTAGTCTGAGCTCTCGCCGAGCTGCCTGACAGCAATAGGAAATTCGCTTGGTCCATGAGCTTTGAGAAGTTCTTGTAACCTGACCAGCCCCTCGTTGTTCTCGTAGATAATCGTGAAGCTCTTCCAGCCCCAGGCCTTCACGAGGTCGACGTACGCCTGCAAAAATAAAAGACTCCCTTAATTGCTGCTCCTCTTTGGCACGGCTTTGTTTTCCGCAAACGTATTCCGGACCCAGCGAACCACGAAAGCTCCCCGATTCTTTGTACCGTTGAAAAAATTCGTTGAAACTGTATTCTTACCATTTTCATTTATTTATTTATTTATTTAGCTTCGCTCTCTCGCTCTCGAGTTTGGGGAGTCTTACTTGTATAGGGATCGAGTCGATGTGTACGAGGCATGCATAGGAGAGCCGTGAGTAGTAAATTGCAGAATCAGATTCGAGAACTGAAGCGTAGAATTTTTGCACCCCTAAACGAATCTCGTCGAATTGAGCTACTACATATTTCATAAAGTGCGCGAAGCTTTTCAACCTTTTAGCCAACAAATGGCGCTCTCCCACCCCACTTTTAACCACCGAACCCCATCGAACGCTTCTTTGAGCTTTTGCCAGTCCACGCGTTTGCTCCACTCGTTCCAATTACGTTTTTCACCGCATGAAATTTAGCGTGATATATGCACCTTAGGGTATCCGAAAAAAATCGACGTTTCATTTTTTTATTTTTTTTTTCTTCCCTCCCGCGACTCTAAACGCTAGATTTTTGAACGAAACGAGTTCCACGAGGAAACAAGCTCTGTATCAAGACTCTGAGAAGTGTCGCAACCATCTCTCATATTCGTCGAACTTTTTGCGGCCTGAATTCTTCCCGAAATGCAGTTTTTTCGAAAGTCCCTCAGAATGGGTTTCTTGGGTCACTCATTTCGAATCCGAAGTCAAAATGGGGAAATGAAAAAAGGTGAAACCGATATGGCGGAGTGAAATTATACCAGCTATTCCAATTTCTGTGGTTCGACTCGAGATTTGGAATCAGCGAATGTGTAGCTTCAAAAAATCGACTAAACATAGAAAATCGGCTTGCGCTACCTCTCGAAGTTCGAATATGCGATTTCTGTCAGAAACTAACGTTTAAAGTGGTGGAAGTGGGGAAACGAAATGTCGATTCTTCTTTATAGAAGCCTCAATGCGCGATAGAAGGCAAAAAATTTTGAGACCCTCAAGAAATGAATATACGGGGAGAGTCTGTATTTCCTGAAAGTACGTGTTTAACCCCGTTATCCGAGGTCGAAAAAGGAGAGAAAAAAGATAAAAATAAAAATAGAGAAAATAAAAAAAACGGGTTGATAAAAAAGATCGCAGAATTTCATACGTTTTTGTTTTATTTCTGATTCGTGTATACCATGCGTATATATTGACAAATGTGATTTTACACTTTGAAAATACAAAATATATGCGATATGTATGTAAATGTGGGTGAACGTTGTTGCGGGAGGTAACAAAACGCGATTTAGTATGTACGTGGTTTATTTAAGGGTAGATATACTCGTATATTTCTCTTGTAGCTGCTGGCAGCCAGGGAAGAGGGACGAGGGGGTTGCGGAGGAGGACAAAATTTACGATAAATTTATGTATGACAGAACTGTACACGGCTCAACCGATATACACATCTATCCATAGACGTATATCTGTACAGCAATTCCTGCGAGTGATTCGGAGATATAACAATCTCGAAAATATCTCGATTCCAAAAAATCGGGGGTTCCATTAATTCTGCTGGAAAATCTCGAGGCATCGAACGTTATTCGAATCTATAAATGAACCTCGATTACGGACCACCCCTAAATCTCGAATTCAGGTTTGCAAAAAAATTCAGATTTGCACGAGCGGCGAGCGGAGCTGCATAGAGCGAAGTATAAGATATAACCTGCAGCCTCTGCCTTCCCAAAAGCACGGGGCACACTTTGCACCTTGAGTCTATTAAATATGTACACTCATTCCTTGGAGTTTATCGCGTCATATATTTATTAGGGTGTTCCGAAAAAAAAAAACATTTTTTTTTTTCAAGTCCTATCACCTCAAAAGTTCATAGTAGGTATAAAAAGAATTCTCCCACAAGGCAGCTCGATATTTTGATTCTACGTGACGCTCAACGGTTTTCCGTTTTCCCATATAAATAACACGTAAAAAAAATTTTATTTTTGTATTTTTCAAATAAAACTACTAAAAATTTTTTTTTGTAAATTTTGATGAACATATTCTCGTAGTAAATTAAATTGTCTACAAAAAAGCTCTGATATGATTTTCTCGTAAACCTAACGGGTAAACCGTTATCAGACTTTGAATACTCGCAACTAAGTGGATATAGTTTGAATTTTTTTTATTTCCAAAAAGAAATTCGACTGCGATATAAGCTAGTATTGAGACTTATATGTCTCTTTTTAACCACTGAGTAATTATTCGCAGTGTAAAAACAATATAAATCATACAGTAACACCAGGTGAAATACAAAATGCGTTCTAAAATCATATACGGTTAGATTCAACTTGGTTGCGAGTATTCAAAGTCTGATAACGTTTTACCCGTTAGGTTTACGAGAAAATCATATCAGAGCTTTTTTGTAGACAATTTATTTTGCTACAAGAATGTGTCCATCAAAATTGTAAAAAAAAAATTTTTAGTAGTTTTATTTGGAAAATACAAAAAAGAATTTTTTTTTACGTGTTATTTATTATATGGGGAAACGGAAAACCATTGAGCGTCACGTAGAATCAAAATATCGAGCTGTCCTTGTGGCAAAATTTTTTTTATACCTACTAGAAACTTTTGAGATGATAGGAGTAAAATTTTTTTTTTTGGAGCACCCTAATATATATATCCGTATATCCGGAGCAGTCTTTAAGCAGTTCTATACCGAATTTCATATATTCTGGATTCCGTAAGAAATTCAGTTATGAAATCCCATTTTTTCTTCCGAGATTTAGACTCGATCTTTAGCTCTCTCTATCTCATATCCACCTGGCTTATTCCCTCTTCACTACGCTCCCCCGATCGTTCCTAATTTAACGAGTATGAAATAAGGGTAAGAAAAGAAAGAGAATTCTTCTTCCGCCAGGCCTATAAGATTTCGAAGCAGAATTCTACAGTTATACATACATATATGCATGTAGGTCATTCCATGTCAAATCGATCAATGGTTGGAATCGACTCGTTTCAATTTGGACGAAATTTGGTCGAAAGTTTTCTTTCATCATAGAACGAAGATCTGCCAAAGGAAAAAATTAGGAATTTTTTTTTCGAAAGTTATTAAAAATTCAAAATTTCACAATTTTTCCAATTTTTCAAGTTTATTTTTCAAATATCTCGAAAACTATTATAGTTACAGAAATAAGCTCATGTATCTTTTAAAGAGGATACTTGGGGCTATGAAAAAAAAAATATTTCGACAAAAATTTTCGAAAACTGAAAACTTTATAGAATTTTGAATTTTTAAAAATCATCAGAATCGACTATCGACGTTAAATTTTCGGCTCAATTTTTTTTATATAATACCTTTAAATGATCTTAAAAGATCCTGAAATTTTCAGAGTTGAGCCAAAAATTTAATATCGATAGTCGATGCTGACGATTTTAAAAAATTCAAAATTCTATAAATTTTTCATTTTTCAAAATTTTGTTTCGAAATATATTTTTATTCATAGCCCCAAGTATCCCCTTCAAAACAAGCACAAGCTCATTTCTGTAACTATAATAGTTTTCGAGATATTCGAAAAATAAACTTGAAAAATTGGAAAAATAGTGAAATTTTGAATTTTGAATAACTAGCAAAAAAAAAATTTCTAATTTTTTTCCTTCGGCAGATCTTCGTTCTGTGATGAAAGAAAACTTTCGACCAAATTTCGTCCAAATTTAAACGAATCGATTCCAACCGTTGCTCGATTTGACATGGAATGACCCATATACCTCTTCGAAATAGCCGAATTCAGTTGATCCGCAAAGGATCACAGTTATTATTATTATTATTATCTCGGATCTAATTTTTGTTGTCATGATTTTTTGTTGTTTATCATTTTTATTTATTTTTTTGTTATTTTATTCTTTTCGGTGTTTCTCTTCTTTTATTTTTTGTTTATTCTTTTTTCATTCCTGGGTCCACGATCACGCCTCTAACTCGACGTTCCTTCTGAATTCTTTTACTCGCGCTCCGGGAGCCAGGAGCCATGAGACACCCTGCAGACACTGTGCATTACGTATTCGCCGGGCGACTAGACCGCGTCGGCGTTTTTACGGTGGTTGTAAATTACGCGGAAATATTTCACCCTCTATATCTTTTTCCTCTATCTCGAGTCTCACAGCTCGCGAGTTATTCCTAGAATCCTAAATTTATTATTGTTGCATTTTGACTATTTCGAGCACGTATATACGGTAACCCCCGTGGTAACCCCCGCACACCTCAACCGATACATGTCAAAATTCCTTCATACTTTCGATGACGTCGTTATTGAAGAAAAAAAAACAAAAAAAAAGAAAGAATTTTGCGGATATTCTTTCCAAATTTCACGAAAATTTCTATCAACGATGCGAGAATATTTCTCAAAAATTTACCGGGTCAAAATATACCTAATTAACGAAAATCCACGTCTCTTTTGTCACCAGAATTTAATGAATATTCCCCGTTAGGAGAATCTGCTCTTGAAAATATGATTTTACGTTGTTTAACGTCGTTTCGAAATTGAACATCCACTAAGCTTTAATCCACCTGAAAGTCTCCCCTCCGTTATACGTATCATATGAACATATGTGAACTTGTGATACAGCCTGCAGGTCGAGCGCTGCTCGAAAATCATTATTCTCATATTTCTTGTGTAAAATGAATCTCGGATTTAACTGAGAGTTCGATGGACGGTAGATCCCTGTTTACCCTGAGCAATAATAATCCTTATTTCTATATTCTACACGTATATACATATATGCACTTATGTATGCGTGTGTGTGATAGAACTGTTATATGGACCGTTCGCTTGGCGTCAAACTGCACTTGGAATAATACGCTTCACCTGTTACCGCGGCATAAAATCCGCAGAAACGACCCACTGCAAGTCTTTATTTCGATACATATGTATAATTTATGTGAATAAATTTTTACGCTCTTGAACCGTGCCATATGCTGCCGCGAGCAGAAAATCTTGCCTCTGATATCTGCACTGTTGTAAAAAAAAAAATGGAAAATGAAAGCGAACCGGGGATTATAAATGGGCAGTAGTTTATCAAGCTGGGAAATATTTAGTCAACTCAAGTATCGTGTATTCATATACAATTCCACGCCAAATCGACCAGTTTCGACCCCGACCCCTTTCGATTTGGCTGAGACTTCTTTATCTTTTTCTACCCCACTAAAAACGTTTCTCAGATTTTTTTCAATTTTTTTTTTTTTCAAAAGTACATTCAAAAACAAAACTTTTCAAACAAAAAACGGCCCGATAAGTCAATTTTTGAAAAAGTTATGGCTATTTGAAAAAAAAGAGCCATTTTTTTTCGGTTGGGTAAAAAAATTTGAAAAAATTCTGAGAAACGTTTTTAGTGGGGTAGAAAAGGATAAAAAAGTTTCAGCCAAATCGAAAGGGGTCGGGGTCAAAACTGGTCGATTTGGCGTGGAATGCCCCATATATACAATATATACTTATATACCGACTTACGGACGTCGCTTTTTACGCCATACACGACATTGCGAGGGCCCAGAGTTCGTGTTTCCATGCTTTCTGCAATGTGCCTTGGGCATTGTACGTCTCGAGCTTCCCTCCCGCATCCAGGTTGCTTTTTTATTCCTTATTTTCACACCCTGTTATACCAGAGGGTCCTACTGCTGTAATTCTAAAGCCTGCTGAACGTCGAGTAGCTACCTACCACAGCTACCAGCTACTTCAGTTGTCAATGCGAATTCGCGATGAATTACACAGGAAAGTAAGAGAAAAACGAATTCTAAGACTCGCACATCTGGCGGGGTGCATTTCACTCACGGTTTATTAATCCCGCTGTTTCGTGGCGCGAAAAAATGAGAAAAAAACAATTTTTCGTCATCTGCGGGAACGTCGTTTCGAACTTTGGACTATTTTTTTTTTCAAAATTAATTCCCAGAATTCGGACAGCCCGCTGTCGATCCTTCTCGATTATTTTATCATCCCCGATATACAAGGCCTCTGCTCCTGAAGGATGCACTCGATAGAAAAGGGAGGACCCCGCCTTTCCGTTTTATTTGGAATTGCTAATGCACTATCGTGGATCATGTATATTCCATGGGATTCCTCGAGCGTTTTCCGGACATTTTTTTCTTCTGCCCGAAGATATAATTCGCCTCGAGGATAAAAACTTGAGGTGGAATTGAGTGGCGGAAAAAATCAGGTAAAAAATTCGCCCCGGAAATTGTCCTCGGGTGTAAACGTTGATAAAAACGTTTGGCTCCGCGTCGTTACCTTTTTTTTTATTTGTGTTTACGATATAATGATATTAATAGGTGAGAACGTTTCGAGAAACGACTGCAGCTTCCGTGGGTTTACCCGGATCTGCAGATTTCGCTTCGCCCCTTTTTTCCCCGCCCTTCTTATCCGGAAGTTACGACGTCACTGTGTCTGCCAACCATTTATCAGCTGATTGTAATTTCGGGTTTTCTCTTCTGTCGGCAGACGAGATTTTCCTAAATTTGTTTCGCTACAAATTGCCTGATAAAATGGCGCGTGCACTAGATCGTCTAACGATCCAAACGACGTCTATATTCGATCGTATCTCCTCGGATAAAAAAAAAATCAAAAATCTTCTCGAACAAAAGTTGTAGAGCTATTTGTCCCCGACATTTAACGTAGATACAAATTTTCCACAGCTCTTCGAGATTCGAAGTTATTCCGGTATTTGACACTCGAGAATAGCTGCCGTTCCTGATAAATTAGACAAACGAATTCCCACGGGCTTAGTGACGAGCTGAATTTCTCCTCTAATCTTTGGACCCGTTCCGTCGGAATCCACGACGAATTTTTGACGAGAGTCGGAATTTTTGATCGATCAGAAATCGGGAAAAAAACGAAAGAAGTACAAGAGGAAATTATCGAGCGATACTTTTCGAAGCTGATCCATAATTTTCAGCTCGTCTAGGCCCCTACTTACTCACTGTCTATGGTGGCGGTGTCCATTGTTGTACGATCCCTGTCGGGTGATCTTAACGACGCCAATTTCTCACGTCGCAATCAGTTCTAATCACCGCGCGGAACCCGGGAGCTCGACAAAGTCTTCTAAACATCTCTGGGACAAGCAGCCTAACGACGTGATTACCCCAATATAATCGTGTGTGATTTGTAATTAACGCGCGTCTATACAATTTCATACCGTTATACGAATACACGTGTACGTAGCTGTACCATAGCTATAGATTAGGTATATGGTAATTATCTCTCTCTCTCTCTACATACAGGACATTTCGTGTCAAGTCGATCCCAGCCTGCGCTTTCTATTATATATATATATTTTTTTTTTTTTCATTTTCTGCAAACAGAAATCGTTCCGATTTTAATCGTTGTCGCCGAGTGGCTGAGTATGTCAAAAGCGATATAAATCGAATGCGACTGTGAATAATTCCACGATTACTCTGATGATAACTGAATCTGTAAAAAAAAATTCAGAATTTTGAAGGAACGCAACACTTAGGCCCTTTCTGCCGAACTGAAGCACTGATCCCCAAAGTTTCATTCCGATCCGTTGCCTGGTATGCGAGAAACTACGATTCGCGTTTTCGAGGTGATCACAGCGCGTATCAAAGCCCCTTAAGGATGCAGAGGGAGCAAACTAGCGCCGCTACATGTTTATTCTCCGAACATCATCTCGAGGGCCGAGTTCATAGAATCTTGTGGTACTTTTGATTATTAAATCCATACATGTGTTTCGTGCTCAATACGAATCTATGCGTGTGGGTGAAGTGGACAGGGTCTTCGGACATTCTTCGCCGCTATGGGTCCTAACGCGGAGCCTGTTATCGGCTGCGAATTTTCGCCCTCTGACTTCTCGGGATTCTGATTGCTTTTCAACATGGGATTGTGATTGAATTATTCCTGCCGTAATATTGTTGTGCGTGAAATAGCCCGCAGTACCCGGCGATGGCGAGAAATCATCACGTCGCCAAAATGTGATTCCAGTCGTCCGACACGGCGGCCATGTTTATTGCGTCAGTCTATACATATATCGATATATCGCGTGTCAGCTGGCACAAGGAGATTTTATTAACATTACATTACAACTTCAGACCCATATCGGCGGCTGAGAAACCATTTGCACGCGACAGATCTTCGAGATAATCTTCAATAACTATTATTGCACCTCAGAATAGAGGTTATCATTCAAGAGAAGGACGAAATCCCATACTTGAAGGGAGTTGCGAGTGAAAAAATATGAGGAGCGTTATACAAAATGATTATTACGATTATCATTTCCTCTTAAGGTACAAAAAATCGATTTATACAACTTCAAGATATTCTATTTTTGGAACCTACTCGGAGCCTGACGACAAGTAGTAACAGTCGTGGCGTGGAGACCGCACCGATGTAGTCGAGGTCGTTATTTGTCAGGCTGGCGCCGGTCGACCGCCCATTTTCTACGGCGTAACGGACTTATTGTAGGCTTCGAAATTGAATATCCGAGTAAACCCAAACTTCACCTCGGATTTCTTTTGCCGAATATCTAAAGAATTTCTCCGAACCTTTTTTCGACAATTTTTGAGTTTGAAAAAAAAAACAAAATACATTTTAGAACAAATTTTTATTTTTATCTTATCGACGATCAATTCGCGAGTTTCGAAATTGAAAATTTATCCATCTATTGCTTTATTCATATTTATTCATCGATATATGAATATCCACAGCTGAATGGACGGACGATAATCGCATCCAACTTCTCAATTGCTTAAGATAAAGAACCGAAAAAATCCGCGAGCGATTAAACTCGATTTGAGACATTGTTCATCTGGAATCGAGTCCGGTGATTCACCGTCGATATTAGTTACATGGCGATAAATAAACGAGCAGAACTTGTGGAGCTCGGGTCCTGTATCTAGACTAGAATGAGAAAGAATGGTAGAGTTCGAGGGTGGTGCTGCAGTAGGTGGGTAGGTAGGTACATACATTGCTGCAGAGAAACTCTGCGGTAACAACTGATAGCTCTGCTCCACCCGGAAAACGATACAAATTGAATTCCAAGGGAAACACTAGACAATATAGTCGATTCAAGCGATCTCCTATACCCATACATACGTCCTCCGAACTACCGATTGTGTGTAGGCATGTGGGTACTCGTTCTCCCTTATATACTTCGTTTCTTTATTTTTCTTCCGCTTTCTTTGGCTATAGAACGCGAAAGACAGAGACGACTGGAGTCCATTATCGACAAGGGATTGTTAAGTTATTGGCCATGGTTATACAGCTCCCTATACTGGAAGAGGTCTACTATTTAACAGTGCCGGATTCGGGAATACAGGGACCCGGGCTGTGACAAAAAAAAAATTTCAAAGGCTGGAAAAATTCATGAAAATTGAGGAAAATACGAACTCAAATATTTCTACGAAACCAGATCATTGATATCTTCATTTCAGTTCATTTGATTTGAACCACAGATTTTGAAAATCGATTATAAAAATCGAATTCCGTGTTCTGTGAACGGCCATTTTTAGTTACGGATGTTCAAAGAATTTTGGTGAATTTCAATGAAGATCCAAAGAAAAATTTTCCCTCGACCTTTCGGATAAGATGTCGCGAAAATTTTCGAGCAAAAAAAGCTTCAGATTTCGAAAATCCGATTCCTGATTTCGAGATTCGTTTCTACACATGGGACACTTAAATCCGGCACCAAGAAGACGACTGATTTCGTCTATTTTTCTTGTTTTTTGTTATAAAAGATTTATACGAGCGAGGGTTCCCTAAAACTTCTTCGCTTTTGGTCAAGAAGTCTGTGAACGTCAAGTGCCCCGCTCGAAAAGCTCTTTGCTCGTCCCGGCTCTTTTTTTTTATATATACCTTTCGCAAAAATTCAAGTGAACGAATTTTTTTCTTTTTTCTTCTATTTTCTTTTCCCTCCTCTCTTCTCTACCGTGTTTACCGACCCGCCTACAGCCACAGAAAAAGGGGGTAAAATTTCCAACGAATTTTCATAAGAAAAATAATAATCGTCCCTTCGGACAGAAAAGCTAACTCAATTATTAACATCGAATACATATCAACGTTTTGTAACTTGAGAAAAATAGAAAATAACAATAATAATAATATCAACAAACTCCGACGTTTATTTGCTTGAAAATTCCCGGAATATTCAGCTTTTCGAAATGCCGAGTATCGCCTCATTTCAGAGATCTCCTCCGGTCCCAGTGCGAACCATTAAATCAAAGAGCTGTAAGACGCCGACGTCTTTGATGCCCGGGTATTGGTTTGGTTCCTTCACTCTTTCGCGGAGTATCTATTGCAATTCCGCTTTGATCTCTGGCGAAAGATTGAGCAATGAAGTAGAACCCTTACTTCCTGTTTTTATGCCACGGTACTCCAGGGAGAAACTTGCTCTGCGGGTACCTATATAGCCATTGAATTTTATATATCTGTGCAGCTAGTTTCTACCCTCGGACTAATCAACCTGATGCCAGATACTCGGCTCATGCGCGAGCGGCTATACGTTCCTGTAACAAGGGAATGGAAAGACTCGATAGCGTAGAGAAAAAGTGTCGAAAAGAATGTTTTTTATTTTCTTTTTCATCAATTTTTCACTCCTGCGAAAGAGGAAGATCGGCGCTATTTGGCGACTCCTTTTCCCCATTTGAGATTTCCTGAGAAGGGTTACGAAGCCGTTTATTTTCGCACGTATACATCTAGCGGCGTGTATAAGGGATAGGTAATTATCCCTCCGAGTTTAAAGATTTAATTGAAAGTCCTGTATAGAAGTTTTCAACGATGGTTTTCGCGGGAAAAGAAAGATCCTCGAGGTTCATGGTATATTCCGTGGGTATCTAATATTAATCCACAAAGTGTGCAGACTCTGTACAACTTTTGGCTTCCAATTAAAACTCATTCTCCTCCTCATCCCCCGCGGAGAGAACTCGCATCGATCCATTTTCATTATTCAACATTGAACCGCGAGTATTGCCTTGTCCAAAAAGGATCATAGATCTACTCCGCAACCATCGCATTGGATCGTTTCTCTTTTCTGTTTCGAAAATATCGAATACGATATCTATTATTTTTTTTTTTTTTCGTACTTTGAAGGAAAACTAGTCGTTCTGGTTTTAAATTTCTCAATGAAAGTGAATAGTATAAGAATACTGGATGAAAACTGATTGGAAATTATCGACGACGAGTGATAATTTCCTAATTGAAACGAAAAATCGACTGCAGCTGCACCTAAACTATGCATATGGTAACTTTTGTCAAGGAACGACTGTGTTTTTGCAATTGAATTTCATCTCCGCTCTAATTAGTCTAATTGGACGAATCGGTCCAATTGGTCAGCCTCGGAACTGATTGAATATCAGTGCAGAATTCACTATACAACATTATATTACACATTGAAATTTGCTTGGTCAAAACGGGATTCTATCGGCAGCAAACTCTGACCAATTCAAATGATTCAAACCTCGTGGAATTTCATCGATTTTGATTACGTTCAATTGATCTGTGTTTTTTCTTTTCTTGTTTTCTCGGTTTTTTTCCTCCCCGGCAGGGAAGTGGAAAATGAAGAGCTTGAAAAAGTGTATAATATATAAATATATCTACCTTGGAAAGCGTTGTCGGATGTGGGTAAAGATTGACCAGGCAACTCTCACGGCGAAGACGGTAATCCCAACGGGTTTCGAGGTGAGGAATTTCCATGGTGTCGCAAATGCTTTGAACATGCGACGCCGTGTGGGGACTCTGAGGACCAAAAATGGCCGCGACCCCATTCCTCAGTAGATGACAGACTGGAAAATGTGTAAAAGATCGTTCATATTATAATTGAAAAGCAAAAATTCTATGAAATTGAAAAATAATTGCGATTTTCTTTATTTTTTGTTTTGTTTTTCTTATTTTTTTTTTTTTTTTCCAATTCGGGGACAAAATATACCCGGCGGAATATATCACCCGGTTCAATATCGCGTAGAGAAGTTGATAAACGGTGTATTATCGGGGCTGCAAACCTGTCGAATTGTCATCGAACCCGGTGCACCACGTCGACCGTATTTTATAGCAACAAACACGGTTGAATTTACGGTTACAGGGCTATAACCTACGGTTACATCCCGCAGCTAAATTTACACACTGTTGTTATTGGAAGCTGTTAAAACTCCGAAGTTGAGAAAATCTATCCTACGATGGGCACGATACAATTTTTCAAATTATTAAAAAACTGTAGATCAATTACCGATCTAATTTCTCTTTGTCGTTAATATATATCGGCGATTCTGTTCTAACTGTTACTTTTTTGATTAAACATTTTTTGATTCTATGATTAAACTTTTTTGGTTTTTTAATGCATATTATTACTCTTTTTTATTGTAAAAATGAAAGTCCGAGAGGATTTCGCTACAACTTCAAAATATTGAGAATGAGAATCAAATTTCAAATTTTCCGTGCCATGGTACCGACTCGTTCGTCCACGGTACTGACATAAAATAAATTTGGTAGACATTCTTCAGAAGAATTATTATGAATCGTATTATAATTTATTTATGAATTGTATTATGACATTAATTAGATTTATGGATTGATTAGTTTGGATCATTTATTGCGACAAAGAAAATAATGAATTCATAGGTAAATTCTAGAAATGGACGTGACACGGTACCGACATTTAAGTGATTTAAACCGTAAGTTTTCACCGGACTGCAAGTTATATTATACGAAAGAAGCGATGAAATATGTTCACGAGGATCGTATCGATACGAAAATTTGATGAATAGATTGTTCATGGATGACCAGTGAGAGCAAACAGTACAGGACATTAATAAACACTGTTAGAATGGAATCACCCATGTATAAATATATAATCGTGTAATTCTCTACCGAAAAGTTTTACAAGCGTAATATCATAGTCAAACAACTTTTTGATCATCGTCTCCATCAAAGTCCTATCTATGAAACTCAGACTTGAAACTACGCCAAGTAAACTTGCTATTTAAGTTACCGTGTCTAACTAAAGTTCTCAAGGAGACGAGGACTAATTTCATTCTGTTTCTGCTGCGTCAATTTGTGCCCCATGTGTATATATATACATATATACGTGTGTGTGCGTGTTAGACATATTCATGTATGCATATACGTGTGTCTTTAGCCGTGCGCATATAATATATGTATAGATAAACGGTTCGCAGTAGAGAATGTTTAATCAAGAAACGTAATCGCTAATTTGTAACCACCGTTGCTACATCTCGGTCCCTGTAATTCCAGGAGGCTGAGACTGAGAGATCAAAGACTTTGGAAATTATTCAAGCCGAGTAGCTCAAATTAGAAAAGGAAAGTACGGGTACTGTGGCGGAACGAAGACTTCGGAATCCTCTTCGCGCCTCTAACAAAGATAATGAAAACTAATATTCCACAAGTTTCTCGACAAAAAATTTCCACCGAGTATTAAAGTACCTCCATTAGCCAAGAACCAGTATCTCGAGGGGGCATTTGTACACAGATAATTCGACCAGAAGCGTAAATCGATTGTTATAATAACAAATAAAGCTTCTGAATATCTAGGGGGGTACACACATGTTCAGGACGTAAAAACTGGACAAGTAAATGACACACGGATATCCTGTTCCAGGTCTTCATTCCACGCAATGTCACCTATGAATCCTGATGCTAAAAGACCTCTCTTCTCACAACTGAGCTCTGTAAAAATGACATAGAGTAACGGTTGCCCTGATTTCGAAGTCCATTTTAGTTCAAACTTGATCAAACTTCGCGAATCGATTTAATATTGATGTGATTTTAGCGTGAACTAAAATCGTTGAGAAATATTTGATTTTTCACACATTTTCAGATTTTTGAAGTTCATGTACCGAGAGATAGAAGACTTTCAATCTTCTCGAATCGTTCGTATTTACAATACCGATTACCCCGGAGCTTTAGACTTTTATTGATAAATATTTACCGAGCCTCATGCGCGATTATATAAAGTGAGAAAAAATCTATCGTATTGTGTTATAAATGGGCGAGGCTGTGAAGCCAGCTGTGTTCCTAGGGATAAATCCTGATAAGTCGTTTCCTTTCAATCGCCGGCTTAATTTAGTGAATAAATGTTTCCACTCGGCTTTTGTGTCGGCTTGTTGAGGTTCAAAAGCAACTTTCAACACTCCTATGCTGCAGAGCTTTCGGGCCACTTTCCGAACTTCATTCGGTACGCGAAATAATTCTGTCGAAGCGTAAGGAAAAAGTCCGCCTAACTTAGCCTGAAGACGAGTTCCGAGCTGAGGGTGAAAAGCTTGCGGAGTAAATATCCCTGGTCTAGTGTGGGCTCGATAAATTCATAACCGTAAAGAGTATTATTTGTTGAAAAAAGATACATCCCTGCTTTCGAAATTCAATTCAAAAATCTTCCCGGATATCCGGGCTGCCCGGTTTCCCGTATTTAATACAGCAACAGACATCCCCCAAGCCTCGAGTATCCGTTCCTATTCGCGAGATATCCAACCTTCCTGTAATACGTTTTTTTTTTTTTTTTCTTTTTTGAGGTACACAAATATTTTCGAGAAAGAATTTGCCCCCGGGATTTCTCATCCCGACCTACCAGGGGACAGATATACCAAGCGTGTTTGCATACCGCCGTGCCAGAAAGATACACATCATTGAAATGTACGCAACACATGTCTCCCGGCCCTCGCGACTCGGCGGAAGAAAAAAACAAATTTCTTCTCACGGAATGAATTCAACATGCCATGTGGAATCATGAAATAAAAATATCTACGATATGAAAAATGACGTGAATTACAGTCGTAGACTCCGTGCATCGGCGAGTTCGAAACCAAATTTTTGAGACGCAATGAAACTGGCACTTTGGATTCTGAATTTTTGAAAAGCGTCCACCTTGTCTCTCGTTATTTATCATCTTGACGATACAGAGTCGAGCTGCAAATTGTGCAGAGAATTAATATCAGTGCATCCCGATTTTCCCGGAATGACGTAGTGCAACTACTGGGCGTGCAATTGAATCCCGGGGCAGAGTCGACCGGCGACTGGAAGCGCTAATCTGCAGGCCATTAAACTGCATTGTGTTACTAGAGCCAAGCATCTTCCTCGATGACCACTAAGTCATAGAACAGCCTGTGCACTAATCGCATATCTCTGTAGAACCCTGCTTCTAGAATACCATTCAGTGTACCTTGATCCAAACCGAGTACAGGGTGTTCGCAAACGTTGTTTCACGCGTAACTAGTCGTGTCGTCGAATGAGCGCGTATGTATGTACGACGTGGACTCAAATGAATCGAATTTCATTCGGACCAGAATTTTTTGATAACGTGAATATCGAGGTAGATGGTGACAACAAATCCTTGGATTCCAAAATGTCGATGTTATCACGGTCTTGAAGTCTGAGCTTCAAAAGGATCCGGTCTTCGCATTTGAGTGTATCGATACAGGACCCGTAAGTACTCTTTAATCTGTTGCAAATTTCGCCCGAATTCGTTCCTCAATTTTTGGCACCCAATGGAACCGTATCATTGTAAAAGATCAGAAGTACCGCACCTACTCGTGTTTTTGGACCACCCTACTGCACATGTATCTAATTGTGTAACCACCGAATGCTTCGCCACAATGGCCTAGGATATCCGGCACGTTTGCTGATAGGATTATCACACGGTAATGCATCAAAGTGGTATATAGGCACTAAAGCAGCAGCAGCAGTAACACCGGCAGCAGACCATTTCGACAAAAGTCTTGCTACCTCGTTCGGATATTCCATTACCATTCGGAAATTCAGGGAAAAAATTCATCGTGTATATTCGTATTCTGTATTTCACACGTGTATCAAAAGCCAACGTATCGATTCCAGAGTTTTCTTGTAATTCGTACCTTTCTTTAAAGTCCTGTGTCAAGAAACGGGAAGTTATTGCAATCAGCCCGAAAATGTAACGTTGATTTTTATGCGATCACTTTTTCGTCCGAGGATATCTCGAGAACGAATGAACGGATTTCGTCCTTCCTAGTGTCAATCGATGCGGTTCTTTCCAACTTAGAACTGACTCGATTTTGGATTTGATCGGTCAAGTGGTTCTCGAGTTATTTGAAGACCAAAACTTTTCAGACGAAATTTTCAATCGATGATATCTCGAGAATCGTCCAACGGATTTCGGCGATTCTGGGTCCAATCGATAGCATTAGCCCCAACTCGAATCTGGCTGAATTTCTGAATCAATCGAATCGATAATCTCCGTGTCATAAAAAAAAAACACTCTTCGCTAATGACACACTTCTCTCGCTTTTAATTAAACTTTGTACTCGATACATTCGATGTGGCGAAGAGGCTACTCGTGGAACAGTACATATAAAGCCGGTCCGAGTTACGGGGGCAGATCATAAATTTATAGTAGTCATAATTCACAACCTAAACAATTTTGGGTTGTGCAGTTAGCCGTAGAGTCTTTTCTACCTCGTAGTTAGTGCCGTATTCGGGATGATAATTTAACTTGGTTGGTAGCAGCATGAACAGTGGGTCAGTGCCGGTCTACCCTTTCATCCAGCCTCTTGACCAGAGGGTATTATTAGTCTTCGACCTTCATTAGCGCGAAACGTACACGGGAACAATTCGCCCGGTAACACCACCGGGGATCATTTATGCGAGAGGCTTTGGAAAATTTATCAATAACGCTTTTGAATGGTTCGAAAAATACTTCGAAACCAACCCCGAGCCCCAAGGCGAGGTGGAAAAACTTATTCTTCGCGAACTTGTTACTCAGGTCGAAGAAACAAATTTTTTTTTTTTTCTGTTCTTTTTTTTCCTCTTAAATCGGGGTGCATAAATTTATTTTAGGCGAAGAAAAATTAAGAGGATCGTTATAAATGCGTCCCGTTGTTTGGTAGTTATTTTTTTTATTTTACTTTATTTTTTTCTTCGTTTGTTTTGCAACAAGGAGAAAGAAACGAGTCACGAAACTTTGTAAATTGTTTAATTAAATCTTTTATCTTAAACTTTCGACTATTGTTCGAAATTAATATTACTCACTACACGGTTTGAAGGAATGACAATAAAGAGAAGAAATTGAAAGGACAAATAGAGGAGAGCTTCGGTAATTTTTCAGAAAAAAATTTAAAGATCGCAATTTTTTGTTTTTTCGTTCAAAGGAAACCCGCCTCCTCCCGGTATTTTAACCGTGACCAAAAAAAAAAAAAATACCCTGAGCAATGTGTCACGTTAGAGTAGATGTATATTGCTTTTCAGACGAAATTCTTTTCTCCTTTGCCAGCTTTTGACCGTCTGTTCGTGGGAATAGAAGCTGTTACTTCAAAGGAAGTTCGTGTCCTTTGTTAGGTCATTGAGGCAATACCGATCGTCGAATAACGAAACGATGACGATCAGAAAAATAAGGGTAAAGTTTTTTGAAAGGGGACAAACGCGTAGGCGTGTGACATACGTGTGTGTATATATACATACGCGTACGTGTTGCTTTTCGAATTTATTTTCAACCCGTTACCGCATGGAGGAATTAAAAAATAAACAAAGAACGAATAAATAGGTAAATAAATAAACGATTCAATCGATATACTTTCGGGCCACGGAGAAGCGCAAGCTAATTAAACAAGCCAATTAAGGCACCAATTAAACGGAAAATTGACTGTTGTTTCATACGGTATGTGTACGAAAGAGTAAACAAATTATATGCGCAGGAATCCAAACTCCTACGCGATCGGAGATATTATTTTAAACGAATTTAGTGAGCGTGAACGAATCGAGGATCGATAATCAATTAACCACTAATTAAACAAAGTGAAACGAGCACCGCAAGAATTTTTCAATCTTTTTTTTTCTAATGTTTTTTCAATTTCTCGATTTTTTTTTTTTTTACACTTTATGCGAACATTTCCCAACCCTGGCTTTGATATTAAATAGCTTAACCCCGGGGGTTAACCCTGGTCGTTAATTAAACACATTCCTTGGTCTGCCATTTGATTTTCGGAAGGGAAGAACTAGCGACCAAATGTGGGCCGCCTTTCATCCCTCTTTTCTCCTTTTAACCTCCGGGAGTTCGGTGCTGAGATTCTGAGCAGTGCTGAGATGCTTTCTTCTCGGTATATGACGAGGGAGATCCGATTTCGTTAAATTCCAGAGACTCGTGGAAGATTCTTTTCTCCAACGAAATGGGATACCTATATCAAAATACGTTTGGGAAAAACCGCGGCGATGCAGCCGGTACGTTCTATCCACCGGCGAGGAGGAGAAATTCTTCATAAAATTCGCATATATTAAATAGCAAATAGAGATGAAATAGGCACGTTATAAGATTAGAAGGGGTTTCGAATTCTCGTTGGATTCCGTTGTACCGTATTTGACATTTCACCCCCCCCCTTCCCCCGCAAGGTACCGAGGAATTGGCGAAAACGTCTGTTTCTGACTGTGAAATGTTTTCCGACCGTTGAACCGTTTAGAATCCACCAATTAGTTGGAAAACTCTTGAAGAAAATTACTCCGCCTAATTCGTCTCTCGTTTTCTCATTTTCTCCTCCTGGTTGCTTCCAGCTTCCATCAGTTTCCGCCTGATCATCGTTTTTCATCGTTTTAAACGTCCTGTCCTGGCAGCGGGATATAAGGTCGAGATGGAATTGTTACAGAGTGAAAACGGAAAAGGGACGGAAAAATTACGGACGACAAATACCGGAGAAAAATATCCGGGCTTCGATGAATCCCTTGACCTTTACTTCGCCCGAGAGACTCTAGAAAACACAATCATGCCCGCGAGCCTCGCGTCGCCTAATCTGGTCATCCATTTCTCTTTGGCAAACCCTTCAAACCGTATACACCCGTCCGGCTGTGCAGAGTTACGCGGGAAAATAGTATCGATATATATCAGCCATCGGAAGATAACGAGAGTTCAGAGAAGGAGGAATAAGCAGGTAAGTCCTTGGCTGATCTCGATGGATCAGCCCTAGAATTTCCCACCCGGACTTTCCGAGCTCGAAAAATAGTGTTTTGAGAATAGAGAGTTGATTTTTATTTTTTTACACGAAAACTACTGGATCGATTGATTCCGAAATTTAACCAGATTTTAGTTGGAGGAAATCCTATCGATCGAGATAAAAATCATTAAAATCCGTCCATCGGATCCGGAGATATCACGAGTTGAATTTTTTTTTCTTTCTTCGAATAACTCGAATACTACTGGGCCGATCGAATCCAAATTCTGGTCAGTTCTAAGTTAGGAAGAACCGCATCGATTGATATAAGAATGGATGAAATCCGTTGATTCGTTCTCGAGATATCGTCGGTCAAAAAATTGATCTCACGATCTCGAGTTGTGAAAGGTCCTCAGAATGTGTAGATCTAGTGAAAACTGAACTTTTCATTTTCAGGGTGATTACAATAACTTCCCTTTCTCCGAAACGGTAAGTTAAAACGAAAAAAATAAAATAGAGGTGAGGGATGTTTTTGTAACAACAAAAATGGAGCGGAAGACGTAAGAGGGCGATTGAAATCTTGCGACTTGTAATTTTGTCGCAACACCTTGCGAGTATAATAACAAGTTATACCAAAACGGCACACCCTGGATTGATCTTTTCTTCGCAGGGGTTGTTTGATCTCGGAGCTTTATGGTTTCAAACAAAAATGATGGCGGGGTACTCCCGCGACACGTCGAGGGCTCGAGTACATTTATCGGTTGTTTAATTAACCGATAAAATATTTCGAGAGAAGAAGGTATAGGGTAGTTAGGTAGGTAGGTAGGTAGGATAAATGGGTTGAGTAATGTATACTGTTACGAAAAGCTCCGTTAAGTCCGGGGCTTTTTGTCCGCCTGTATACAAGAATAAGAGAAGAAAAGGGAGAAAGAACACAGAAAAAAAAAAGAAAAGAAAAAAAGAGAAAAAGAAAAAAAATAGATATAAGAAAAGGAAGCAAACATAAGGGGCAGAATTTAATTGAACAAACAACGTAGAGAATATAATTCACAGCGAATAAATATTCTAATGGAAATAAATGAGTTCGGGAAACCTGCAGCGGCGAATTAATTTAAAACGACGTGTTTTTTTTTTTTTCTTCAGCACCTCATCGAATAACTGAATAACCTTAAAAATAAAAAGAAAAAGGAGAACCAGGTTCGATCGATTTTATGCCAATGGATAAATGAGCGAATCATTAGGAGACGATTGATTGACATTAATTGCAAATCCGGCAAGGCGAGCAGCAACCGGCAAGAAAAAAGCCGCTTTTAGAAGCGATAATACCCAACAAGATTTATCCAGAAGATCGGGAAAAAGGTCAAGGACTTACTATAACGACTTGGGTTAAAAAAAAAAATAAATAAATGAGTAAAAAGCACAAAATAAAATCCTCAAAAACCGAAAGACGACGAACCAGATTATCCAACGCTCCTTTATTAGTGAGTTTAGACCTCGGAGTTAGAAGGTTTTCCATCGTATTTTTTTTTTTTTTTTTACCAACTCAACGGAAATAAATTCGTTTTCCTTCTTCGGAGTAAGAAAAAAAATAAATATAAAAAAACAGGACTCCCCCATCGGAGGACTAAAAAGTTTGACGGACTTTCGCGAGTCGATTGATGTTTTATTCTATTTATTTTTTTTATTTTTCCATTTATTTATATATATAATCGTTTATCTGGTGTCGTTGAGGCGGCGAATCTCTTCTTTCTTCAATTTCTTTCTTTCGTTCCTTTTTTTTTTTCTTTTTTCTTCTTATTTTTTGCCCCTTTCCGTAACAAAGTCTTTTGATCTGGTTATCCAAAACCGCGGACGTATTGTACGGACGAAATCGCTCACCATAATCCCATCTCTTTTCCCGGTTTTCGACCCTGTGCCTGTGGTACGTCGCGTCGTTGCTGACCGGTATTACGAGCTTCCGGGGTTAATCGGCATCCAATTACCACCCTTGAAATACACGACCGACCACCGACAACCAACATCCAACCCCATTTCACCCCAGCAAATGGATTTACCGAGTCACGTGAGGTGCCTTCCCAAAATGACAACACTAGCCATATTGTTTCGCACAACGAGACTTTGGTGCCCAAATATTGACAAAAAGGGTTCTCATCATTTCGTATCTATCTACACAGAGATATGAACGTATATTACAGTCGTTTATTGATATACACGCAACCTATGTGCGTGTGGGAACGGTCAGAGTAAAAGCTTCGCGACATAAATTTCGGATATAAACCGAACGCGAGGTTTTTTACAAAATGAAAATGAGGAAGGATCAGGTTTCAAAAAGTGTTTACCTTCTCGCGAATATCGGAGAAATCTCGTTTTTCAACAAACGCGGAGCGATGAAGAAAAAGAAAAGCAGTCGGATCGCCTTCGTTCTCAGAGTTTATTCATTTTTGTCGCAATTTAAGGACACACATCGAAAAGATATATGATATTAGCGCAATAATCCGAAGGACGATTCGCGAGAACGTGACGGGCATTTCTTGAGAAAAGATCGCTTCGAAATATCCTTAACGGAATTTCAAGAGTGTTTTTTGGATCGATTTGGAAAACTTGGAAAAACGCGGATGGTTTCTTTAAAGTTTGTTCGAATCGATGCGGCAACCTATACACCGAGATGTATAAGATAGAAATTTGTAGGTGCGTAGAGACACATAAACTTTTAGATTTATTTCTCCAAGGGCGTATAATATCCTCTTAATGTTATGGATATTAGCGTGAAAGTTGTTAATACTACTATAGGCTATTTCTGCGCCCTGGCTGTTTTTGGGACTACAACATCGCAGTGTAAGCGTTGGATTATACTAATTCGAAAGATAAACAAACGACCACGAGAAACTTTCGAGTATACTGTCTTCCTTCTTGCAGGGGATACCCCTGGAACTATGATACTCCGACTTTAGAGTTGTTTTTACTCTGACCCCAATTCATCGGTGATATGAGATGAATAAAATTTTGTTTTTTAAACCTAATTCATTTCCGCCCAAAATTTGCCTCGAATTTCATTTGGAAGAGAAAAAGAAAAGACTATCTTATCGTTTAGTTGACTCGAAAAATTCTAAGTCTCCTGACGAGTGATATCAGCGTATGGAACTAAAAACTTTCGTACCTATAGAAAGTTCTGTTCTGTTTTCTGTTATTTTATTTTTTTTTTTTTATTGGACACCGGAGAATTTGCGGGAAAAATCTACTATATCTCAGTTTCGTCTGGCGGTCTTATTTATCTTGAACTTTCTAAATAATAAACCAGTTAATCCAACAGATCTGCCGGGCATTTTCGTATACCGAGCTTTTCCAGCTGGCATATACCATGGCGTTTGGTTTATAAGTTGGGTGTTCATCGGCACTGATTTCCCTTGCGAATCCAGAAAAAGGTGTATACGCGTATATATATATATATGTATATGCTAAATGTATATATGTATACCTCACAGGCAAATTGTTTGATAGAAATACGCTTTTCAACTCCATTGCATCGAATAAAAATGGATCGATAAATAACAATACAAAATTACAGCGTCCTCCGTTTTTCTTTTTTATTTTTCCTTTTTTTGTTCCCCGTTGTCCAGAAATCAAATTTTGCAATGTCGTTTAAGCACGAGCGACAGCTGCGCAGGATCTCGCAATTTGAGTCGAAAATTTTATGTAAACAGGCTTCAGGGAGCTCTTGGCGAAGTCGTTCGTGACATCAGTTCCTCGGCTATATTTACAGTGAAATTTGGAATTCTTTGGTATTGCGAGCTTTCGATGTACATTTTCAGCGACGAATATTCATAGTTTCTTTGCTTCTCTTTCTATCTCTACCTATCTTACTCCGTCTCTCTTTATCTCTATCCTTTGTCTTTATAATATAAGCGCTGTTCCGAACGTTTATTTATTTTTTTTTATTTATTTTTTTTTCAATCGAGATGGAACTATTTTCTAGACATAACCCCAGAAGTGGTTGTCTTTTAGCAGGGTACTGGTCGGCTCGTTAATCGCAAATTCTTCCAATTTCGAACTCGCGGTGCCAAATCGTTTGCATTTTGGAACAAGCTCTGGCATTTAAAAACAGTTTTAAGATCGCGTACTCGTAGTTCCAGTCGTAAAACTTTACCGTTTACTTTTTATTTTATTTTTTTTGTCATTGTAAAAATCGTCGGTCCGATTTTTCAACAATTTTCTGAAAGGATTACGAAACAGCTTGAAATTTCCGAATTGTTCTAATTTCGGGAAAATATTCTACATTGATGTAACTTCGGGGCAAATCAATGATATTCAATGAATTACATTCTTAGATAAAAAAATTATTGATTTTAAGTCATTTTTTTTTAGAAACGTCGTGAAGAAAAGTGTGTTACATGCTCGCAACGATATGAGACTGACTTTATCTATTTAGATTCCTGGTTCATCCAGGGATGACATCATTCGCAAATTTCAAAAAGTTTCGTAACCCACGCGAATCAATTTTTCTTCCGTAGACTCGATTTCATTCATCTCATCATTCTCGAATCATTTTTTTTAGAAACGTCGTGAAGAAAAGTGTGTTACATGCTCGCAACGATATGAGACTGACTTTATCTATTTAGATTCCTGGTTCATCCAGGGATGACATCATTCGCAAATTTCAAAAAGTTTCGTAACCCACGCGAATCAATTTTTCTTCCGTAGACTCGATTTCATTCATCTCATCATTCTCGAATCATTTTTTTTAGAAACGTCGTGAAGAAAAGTGTGCTACATGCTCGCAACGATATGAGACTGACTTTATCTATTTAGATTCTTGGTTCATCCAGGGATGACATCATTCGCTTTCAAAAAGTTTTGTAACCTGCGCAAACCAATTTTTCTTCCGTAGACTCGATGGATGGGAGACAAAATTCGCAGAAAAATTAGTTGATGGGATATTTCTTTGATTCGTACGAATTGTTTGCGGAAGTGAAATTTTTTCAGACGCTACGTGAATTGTTAAATTTATTTTTACCTCTTTTGAATTAATATTAACGTAGTCGTTCGTCGGTTGCAGTTTATAACTAGTTCGCTGAAAGCTAATTCTCACGAAATGTTAGCCCTTTTTCGCACCATTGTCTTACTGCAGGTGATATACGGTTCGGTGTTTCGTACACGTGTATAATCCTAGTTCTTCGCTGCAGCTTTGTTCGCTAGATATGCTACAGCGTGGTTTAAACCCGTTATATAATTTAAACCCGCTGCTACGCAATACCGACGACAATTGTAATTCTCGTAAAATACTGCTGTTGTAACTGTGACAATAATAGGAAAGGAAATTCGACGAGGATACAAAAGATTTAACGTCATATTTTACATCCTCAATTATTCCAACATATTTTCGAATCTCATTCCTCCCGGTGGCTCAATTGGTTCCAAATAAATTTAAAAAAAGTCTCTGAATGAAAACGGATCCTGAACAGTCGGACGATTTTTTATCCGAATATATGGAAAAGAACTTTGTATGTACGTGCGTTTTTTTTTTGTGATTTTTCTGTTGTCTGGGATTATATTCGCTTTATTTCTGAATAGCATTTTCGTTAAAATGTTATTGAAAATCCACAGAACTCGGACGATAGATGTAACCACTTTTCTGTCTGGGTCTTTTTTCCACTTGAAATACGAAGAAAAACAAAATTACCGCTTATCGTGTTTTTCAATTTCAAGAGAACGAGTTTCAATCCGATAAGCGATTTTATGTATACATATGATATAAAAAAATAATGAGCACATTTAGTTTCCAACCCTATAAGGACGATAGGTACTTTTCCAAAAGAAATATAAAACGCATGAATATATTGCGAACCGTTGATAAAAATTTAATATTATCTCGAACTTCTTTTTTCTTCTCCCTTTTTTTCCGGCTGAGAGAGAGAAGAAAAAAAAAACGGAAGAATTTAGTATGTTTATAGACCACGATATAAAACCTGGCGGACGGGGGGTTGAGCTGGGGGGGGGGGGGGGGGAGGGGTGCAAAAAGCCTGCGTAGGGTTAATAAAATAAAAAATTATCACCCGTCGACGTAAACATTTGTCGAAAAAAGTTTGTCCCTTCTTTCTTGTTTTATTTTCTTCTTCTTTTTTTTCTTCCTTTATCCTTTTTTGTCATTGTTTTTGTTTTATTTCGTTCCTTTTTTGTTTTGTTTTCTCTCTTTCAACGGACACACTGCGGGAATCGAGATAACTTTGAAAGCACGTGTTCAGCGGGGAAGGAGGGAAGGCTGCGTCGCGTTGGGGGGCAACGCAAGCATGTGATAAAATAAAATAAAAAATAAAAAATAAAAACTTGAGGTTGAAGTAAAATAAATTTAAAATTCAAGCCGCGGTCGCGCGTGCGGATAACATATATTTTATAAAAAATACTTTCGTCGTCGAAACGCGCGGAGTTTAATAGCTTGCCGAGGCAAAAACACATTTAGATAAAAATGATTCCAAACGACTCTCTCTCTCTCGCTCTCTCTCCATACGCTCTTCATAAACACATCGAAGCTCGATTATATTCAAAAATTAATTAACAAACAGTGCGCGAAAGACAAAAACATTAACAATTTCGACTCTTTATTGTCACACATATGCGTAGCTATGTAATATACACATTTCCGATATCAATATTAACGACGATGAAAATATACACCTGAAATTTTCACACAGGTTGAAATTTTTTTTTTTTTTTTTCCTTCAATTTTCTCTCTCTCTCTGTCTCACTCGTTCGACAAACGTTACATACCCACCTTCATTCTACGATTTAAAAATTTATACCTGTTGAAAATTTGGTGGAAGTAATTTAGCCCGTGTATGAACGTGCGTGTGTGTGTGCTTTTTTTTTCTTCTTTTCTCTTTTTTTTTTCGTTTCTTTCGATATTCCGTTTCCCTTTGATTCTGTTTACTCACATTTTGTAACTTCCATTCCTTTGTTACTCGACTCGGACAGGGTGGATTATGAATAAACAAAAATTCACGCATTAAACTCCTGCGGGGCGTATACGTAATTTCTATTTTTCAACGTACTCCCTCTCTCTCTCTCTCTCTCTCTCTCTCTCTCTTTCTTTCTATGGCGTGTGCATATATGCGAGGAATACAGAAATACAGGATCCGCCCAAAGGAGACAATATTCTATTTTTTATTTCTTACAAACGACAAACGAATCGTATACTTTTCATTTTATTTTATTTTATTTTTTCTCGTTTTTTATCTTATCAAACAGCTGGAAACTCTCGTCATCGTACTTTCAACTTCTATTAGAGGGTGAAAATTTCAAATTCTCATCATCGATTGATTCTGAGATACTCTAAAATCTTTCGTGCCAATTATCTGCGGTACGCAATAAATTCAATCTATCTGAGATTTTTGATCTTTAATATTAAAAATATCTTATTTTTCCGCCGAATTCATCAAAATTTGATAAAACTATATCTATGAGATTTATTTTAGCAATGACTTCGGTCCTTCTGAGAAAATCTGTAAAAAAAATAAATAAAAATGAAAAAAAGGATGACAATTTTCATAAATTATATCGGGTTCCCTAAGTCCGATCCTCGACTCGATCTTCTCCTATCATATAAATTCTCTAAATATCCAGTTTGATATTCTGCATTTATTTTCTCATCAATTTTAGCCTTCCTCGCGTTTCAATATCACTGCACTTCCTGCTTCGGGTACAACCTACCCCGGTTAACTGAAACTTTTAATTAATAGACACCACCGAGGTATGTAAGTAGATACAAAACGGGAAGATGAGAACCAACTAATTATCTTAGTTGTCAACTTTCTGAGAAGCTAAAAGAAATACGGGTTTATATATGTATATATATACATGTATATTGTTTCACAACGGGAAAAATGGAGGAAGATTAAGAGTAATAATAATTATTCCTACCCCATTTGTAACTACCTCGAACCCGGAGGACTCAAGATGAGCATAGAAATACCTCGAGCTCCGAGGACCCTGTGATGGACAAGGAAAAGCCTGGCAAAAGTGGAAGGCCGAAGAGAAGAGTGAAACAGGGAGATAGGTGACTATGAATAAGTAAACCGAAACAGTAGGAGAAGAAGAAGAATGAGGATAAGGATAAGGAGAAGAAGAAGAAGATCCTGCTGAGAAAAAGACCGGAAAATTGGGGCAGTAGCAGCAGCTGAATCGAGAAATAATGAAGAAGCACGTTTTTCTCCCTTTGTATTATTACCGCGTTTAACTTCCGCCCTCTTGAACCGATTACCTAACAAGCGAAATAAATAAATGAATAAATAAATAAAAAAAAGGTGAATAAATTACGTAAAGTGGTGAATAGGTGACGTTATAACCCATTAAAAAAAAAAAAATATGTATAAATGATTGAGTATAATCGCCTCGCGATAGTAATTGGCAATATTTTTGTTAATGATCCTGCAGTCCGTGGCGACAGGTCAGGACACTTTTCCTTGCTCTGGGACATTGTGGTTGGTTCTAGGTACTAGTCGGCGTAATTTTCCTCGGGCTGCCACGAGATATAGCTATATGGAAGCGGAAAGTGACCATTTTATGATCGCCTTACTTGCCATAACCTCATGCCAACCACCCGGCTACCTAGCGACATTATTACTCCGGCTCTACGAGACTATTACATATTTTCATCAGACATTCTACCAGGCGGCTTACTTGAGCAGGAACTAAAACTCTGATGGACTAAAAAAAATGAAGAAGGAAAAATAAAAATAAAAAAATGAAGAAGGAAAAATAAAAAAAAATGAAGGAGGAAAAATAAAAAAATAAAATACCGCATCGGGTTTATTTTTCTGACAGTGATAAAAATGTTCTTGCAGTCTTTACTGCGCCGGTAGGAATAAAGATCACGAAATCATCGGTTTATGAGCTGGGGATATGGCAGTGAATCGATCAACCCCACGAAAACAAGACGTAAAAACAGTGTTTTTCAAGGTAGGTATTTCTCATCATTTCAGAAACCCGTGCAATCGCCGGAATTACTGTCGAGCATAATGTGTGAAGAATATAGATTGTCAGTAAAAATTGAAAGTTTAATTTTTTGGCGTCGAAGCGTGGGCTCGAATTGACAGAGACATGGGAATTTTTCATGGCCTTCATCTGGATGTGAATCCTGTGAATTTCAGATTTTTTTATACAGGCGTTTGTTCTTAGATCTTTCGGCGAATTTGAATCCGTGAAGTTTCAAAAATTGGTCGAAAATCGTCTTTGGTTCAGAAAGCTAATCAACATTATTAGGAAAAAGGTTTTTCTCTACTCGTTTCGACGCGGGAAGACATAATCTTTTACTTGAAAAGGGAAAAAATGGCCCATATGCGATGTAGTCGGCGTTCAGATTAACCGAGACAAGGCAATTTTTTATTTCCATTATTTGAACGCATGATCCCATGAATTTCGGGTTTTTTTTAAGCTCGCCATTTCTGAGATCATTTCGAACCGAATGCGAAGTGAAATGGATTCAGGATTGGGGAAAAGGGAAAAATCGAATTGGACGAAATGGGCGAAAGAATCGTCGAGGAAAATGTCGATAGGTTTGGATTAGATAATTCGAAATACGTTCACAGTCGGAAAATTGATGTGTGATATTTCGGAGTTGGATGCGTGCGCGAATCAGTGAATCACGTGAATTGAACTTTTGATTGCAGAATATATCGCGAACTGCGTTACAGTTTGTGGCGATATTGGCAAACGTGGAAGACGTAATTCACCGAGAAATCGCGGTGCCAAATCGTTTGCATTTTGGAACAAGCTCTGGCATTTAAAAACAGTTTTAAGATCGCGTACTCGTAGTTCCAGTCGTAAAACTTTACCGTTTACTTTTTATTTTATTTTTTTTGTCATTGCAAAAATCGTTGGTCCGATTTTTCAACAATTTGCCGAAAGGATTATGAAACAGCTTGAAATTTCCGAATTGTTCTAATTTCAAGAAAATATTCTACATTGATGTAACTTCGGGGCAAATCAATGATATTCAATGAATTACATTCTTAGATAAAAAAATGATTGATTTTGAGTCATTTTTTTTAGAAACGTCGTGAAGAAAAGTGTGCTACATGCTCGCAACGATATGAGACTGACTTTATCTATTTAGATTCTTGGTTCATCCAGGGATGACATCATTCGCAAATTTCAAAAAGTTTTGTAACCTGCGCGAACCAATTTTTCTTCCGTAGACTCGATGTATGGGAGACAAAATTCGCAGAAAAATTAGTTGATGGGATATTTCTTTGATTCGTACGAATTATTTCCGAAAATGAAATTTTTGTAAACGTTATACGTGAATTGTTAAATTTATTTTCACTTCTTTTGAAATAATATTAACGTAGTCGTTCGTCGGTTGCAGTTTATAACTAGTTCGCTGAAAGCTAATTCTCACAAAATGTTAGCCCTTTTGCACACCATTGTCTTATTGCAGGTGATATACGGTTCGGTGTTTAAAACTTTACCGTTTACTTTTCTTTTTTTTGTCATTGCAAAAATCGTCCGCGCTTTTTGATTTTCCGAAGAATTGCGTTCCGCGTATGAAATAACGCGAAGAGTTTTCCCTCCGCTGAGAAGAATCGCAGTGGCATTTCATACTTTTTTCTTCTTCCTTTTCTTCTTTTTTTTTTTTCTCTCAACCATTTTTCGCGATTCTACCAATAAAGCTGAGACCTTATTTCGTATACGATATAGGAGGGCCGCGGGAGGATGGTTGGAAAATTTTCATGACCATACCGCTACGCTGGCCCATGAATTTTATGAAGGTTTCTATGTAATATCGGCAGAGACCGCCGGATTATGTAAAAACAGTATTATCGATCGAGACAGCTCACCTATACAGCTTCTACACCCGCGGTGCCAACTCCGAGACTATCCGTTCGCACCGTCTATTTATATATTTTCGCGCAGAATTCCAACACCTTTGGTTTCACCTCAGTTTAACACACCTCCGTGACATTCCCCACGTTCTCGACTCCGGTCTGGAAAGCCCTTCCGTTAACCTGAATAATTAATACACCCCGAGATACAGGCTTGATTAAAGGATTGATTTTATCGAATCATTGTCCTATGGAATCCACGGATTTGTACAGACGCGATGATAGAATCAAGTCGACAGAAAATTTCTTGAGAACGGTGGCAGTGATTTGCAAAAAAAAAAATTAACGATTTCCCAGGGTATACGCCCCTCGTTAAGTGACAAGGGAATTTCGATAGCTCCGGAGAGTTCCCCGAACGAAATCTGTCTTTGAATATGGAGAGAGACGATGATCGAGAACGGTCACGGGAGAAATATGATTCAGTGAACTGTTCTGAAGGGATTGAATAAAATCTCATTACCGTTTTCGGGTCTGAGGTGAAGTTACCGTTGATTAATCGCTCCGCGTCAGTTTTTGCCGAAATTTACGCACATTCGTGCGACTAATTAGGAGAAAACTCATTTCCATCGCCGAATCGAATCGTTCTTAATTTTTCGATGTTCGAAATTTCACCCGATTGTCTCGCTAATCATTTTCGAAACTCGTTTCCCTGGGCCACCCCAACGTTTGAGAAGATTTTCGCGAGACTGATTGAAGATAAAAATTCTGGGATCGTTATTCTACTCTCCGACCAAACCGCGTTGTATGAGTACACACGTCACGTTCGGCTCTAACCTTGCCCTGGAGAGGAGTAGCTGGACCATTGCCAATGCGCCTCATCTTATACTAGGCGTTTGGGACCTCCGTACAGAGTACGGAACAGGACTTAGTTATTATTAAAGTTCATTAATTATTAGGGGTAAACCGACCTCGGAACTGTTTTACTGCAGGATTCGTTGGGCAGCTGGTACACGCGTGTATGTAGCTGTATTAGATTTGTGAAGAATTCGAGTCTGGAGAAAACGTGTAGCGTATTCTAGTGGGAAAAGTAATCTGCATTATAGTTACATGCAAACAGAATGTGCAAAGAATAAGAAAAGAAACTGGAAAAGGAAGAAAGAAAAGAAAGAAAAGAAAAAAAAGGAAAAAAAGAAAGAAGTAAAAGTTGCAGGAGGAAAACAGGCAAAGTTTTAAGCATACAGTTTCTCCGAAAGTCGGATGGCAAAATGCGAGGCAATGTCAGAGCTTGAAATTGGGTCTTAGCTGTCTGTAAAGAGTTTTTCCGTTTAAAGTACAACCATGAATTTTCTTCTACTGCAGCAGTAACAAAGTGAAAACTTCTTTTCTACCCCGTCAAATTCAGTGGCGAACTTAATTCAATTCAACGATAAACTTGATTTCATACAAAGCTGCAAGTTAACATCAAGATTTTCAAAGAAGGTGGCTCACTATCGTTTCGCCGATGTATACAAGTCGAATTCAAAAAATTCTGACGTACCTTTTCAATTCCTTATATGCATAGTTCTCTGTTTTCGATCCCAGGAAACGTCGGCTACCCCTCATGGCTACATACTAGGGTTTTTCATTTGAAACGACATTTTTTTTTTCGCGGACACCCTGAAATATTGTTCGAAACATCGAAAGAAAAATTTCCTCGAAATTTGAGCCCTTAATATTGATAGCTTAAAGCCCGGCCATGGTACAGAAATTTGAAAAAAAAAGTGATTTGAAATATATGCTTTTCAAATGGGAAAAATTCAAAATGAAAGAGGAAGTACTTAATATCAATATTAAGGGCTCAAATTCCGAGGAAATTTTTTTCTCGATGTTTCGAACAATATTTCAGGGTGTCCGCGAAAAAAAAAAATAGTCGTTTGGAATGAAACACCCTACTACATACTCGAATATATCTCAGATCAAATCAATTTGATTCTCGTTTCCTAGTTCGTGCTAAGCTGGTTCATCACGGTCTGAACTTTTCTCAGCTTTTGCGAACCAACGAATAAAGAATTCGCGAGGTAAGGGGAGTTCGCGGGATCCCGGAGTAGGTAGGTAAGCTCTGAAAGTTTCGCCCACCACAGAAGGTAGCTGGATAGATACCTATATCCGGCGTTTTTCAGTATAAGTGATTCCGTCGGAACTTCGAACGGTAAATTTCCTTTTTTCTTAGTTCAAAGGGAGTTTCTATACCCCGGCAATTGCGCAGCTAAACGTGCGAGTATGTGTGCGATAGATTTTGCACGGTTGAACTTTCGGCCGCCTAATTTCTGCCACAATTATCGCCGTTTATCGTTATCCTTGGTCTCGGCAGTAGCTGGGGGATGATATTCAACGCGACATTTAAAGGGGCAAAAAAAACTCTTGGCTAATCCTCGCCGAGGGTTGAAACACCGGGGAAAGCGCTTCGCGCGTATTTAAGCGTTGATTCGTTTAAGCGTGCCTCCCTGTCTACCTTGCCTCCTAAATTTGCATTTTACAAGCCTTGAGAATTTCGGATAGTTCTCAGTTTTTACACCCCTTTCCCTACCCTCGACCATCTATCAAATTCTCCCGGCGAGCGAGGGAAAGGAAACCGAATGGACAGACGTTAACCTTAACCAAAGGCAAGGCTATCAATTGCCCCAAATACTTGGGATTTCACCAGCCGATACCTCCCTTTGTCTAACCAACCCTAAACTCGCGCTGGGGAGGAAAATAAAAAGAAGTTTGGATAGAAAATTATTGCGATTTTTCCATATTTTGGAATTCTTTAATTTGTGACGAATAGATGTACATATGAGGTGTTCCACGCCGTTTCGCACGGTCCCCGAAAAAATAATAATTTTGTCTTATTACACGAATAAATCGAAGGAACTTATGTGATTTTTTTCAGAATGTTTGTACCGCATTTTTCGAGTTTTTCCGAATTCCAACTTTTTTCTACGAACCTCCGTATCTCAAGAGTACAAGATCATACAGGAAAATTTATGAGACAAAAAAGTTGCAGTTTCGAATCAACTTTCTGAAAAAATTTTTTTGGGAATTTCTCGAATCCCAAAAATACCAATTTTTATCAAAAATACACAAAAATATTTTTTTTCAACCAATATGTCACTTTCGATTTTCCGCAAAAATTTACAGAAAATACTCTCAAGTGTTTACAGCAACCACATATTTTTTTTAAGATGGTTGGCCCAATCGTTTGGAAGCTATGCTTTATTAATTTTTTTGTTTGTCGGAAAAAAATATATTAAAAAAAAAGAAAAAGAATTAATAAAGTATAGCTTCCAAACGATTGAGCCAACCATCTTAAAAAAAATATGTGGGCGCTGTAAACCCTTGAGAGTATTTTCTGTGAATTTTTGAGGAAAATCGAAAGTGACATATTGGTTGAAAAAAAATTATTTTTGTGTGTTTGATAAAAAATTGGTATTTTTGGGAATCAAGAAATTCCCAAAAAAAATTTCCGGAAAGTTGATTCGAAACTGCAACTTTTTTGTCTCATAAATTTTCTTGTATGATCTTATACCTTTGAGATACGGAGGTTCGTAGAAAAAAGTTGGAATTCGGAAAAACTCAAAAAATGGGGTCCAAAAATTCTGAAAAAATTCACATAAGTTCCTTCGATATATTTGTGTAATAAGACAAAATTATGATTTTTTCGGGTCTGGTCAACTTTTCGACCGTTCGAAACGGCGTGGAACACCACATATACTTATCTGTGCCGCGGGTTGTACGTTGAAAAAATTTCACCCTCTAATTAACACCTTAATCTTGCTATATAATTTTGAGTTAACATAATGTTGGTTTACGAGGTAGACAGGCCATTAAAAAGGCTCGTTTAGTATATGTGCTGACCGTTGCGTTACGTTGCGTTGCTCCCGGTTTGAACAAGACGAACGGCCTGTATCTACCTACGCATTCAACCTACCGAAAAAATCTAAAAGACTCTAATTAACGCTCGTGGCGGTGATTAGGGTCGAGAAAAATTAAAAACCGCTTTTCAATTAGTTTAGACGCTGACTAGTGGGCTAACGCGTAGAAAGAGTTTCACGTACCCCCATCAGGGATTTTTTTGAAGGACTCCCTCGTGTCCAGATTGTTCTCTCATCAACGAGTTAGATTTTTTTATTGTTTGGCAAGCGTGTAAACTATTTTTTTCCATTTTTCTTTTTTCTAGAACGAAATTTAACGCATCGGAAATTTGCCTGTTTATCTTTTTTGTGAACGATCAGAGACCCAAATATCTAAGTCAATGCAGGGGTTGATCCAAGTCCGTGCATTAAGTGCTTTTACTTCGACTGCATCTAACTCTGAGACCAGTGGACACTCGCAGCTCCAAGCTCTGACTTGATTATGCTCCAAAAAAAAACTAGCAAACTTCTGTGATAAAGCTGTTAGTTTGAAAAATATTATTGGACGCATGCCAAACCTCCAGAAAATACCTCTGTCCAAGGGGCATGTCTCACCTATTTTCTTTCGCTAAATGGAGAGGTTCCAAGGTTCGAACGATCTCAAATTTTTTCCATCAAATTTGTAAAAAAAAAGGCAATCGATTATATTTTTTCACCCAGAAGTCACACCGACGACATTTTCCGGTTTAAAAATTTTACTCTGCAGTTTACATCGACTGCGCAGTTCAGATTGGAAAATAGTAGCGGGTGAATTTTACTGAATCTACAAACTCGACATAAAACTCGATATAAAAAAATTTTGTGCAAATTTTCCGCGGAAATAATCCGCGCTGTAAACTCAGAGACAAAACTAACCCTGGCCACGTTATCAAAACTTGAGAATATACCTATCCCGCTATATATATATATACATATATATCGCATGCTAATAGGGTGCACACAGTGAGGGGGATGTTTCTTGGTGGCTGCGATATAGGCATGTGCTTTCTCCTCTCGTTACCACCCAGAAACTACTATTTTCCCTCTCTCTCTCTCGCCCCCTTTCTCTCTTCCTCGTAATTAAGCTTCAGTCTATACACTTAGGCCGAGTAGTGAAATGAGACGGGAGTTGCGAGGTACGAGGGGATGTTTAGACTACGTACACATGGGCATAGATCATACACAATGAAACAACAGCATCGCCTTGTTTCGAGTGACTCGATTACATCTATTATCGCAAATATGTATGCGTATACCTACTACACACAATCAATTTTACTCGAAAAGTATCGATGAAAAATATGTATATCGGTGATTCTGTTCTAACTGTTACTTTTTTGATTCAAAATTTTTTGATTCTATACTTAAACTTTTTTAGTTTTTTAATGCATATTATTAGTCTATTTTATTGTAAAAATGAAAGTCCGAGAGGATTTCGCTGCAACTTGGAAATATCGAGAATGAGAATCAAATTTCAAATTTTCCGTGCCACGGTACCGACTCGTTCGTCCACGGTACTGACATAAAATGAATTTGGTAGACATTCTTCAGAAAAATTATTACGAATCGTATTATAATTTATTTATGAATTGTATTATGACATTAATCAAATTTACGGATTAATTAGTTTGGATCATTTATCGCGACAAAGAAAATAATGAATTCATAGGTAAATTCTAGAAATGGACGTGACACGGTACCGACATTTAAGTGATTTAAACCGTAAGTTTTCTCCGGACTGCAAGTTATGTTATACGAAAGAAGCGATGAAATATGTTCACGAGGATCGTATCGATACAAAAATTTCATGAATAGATTGTTAATGGATGACCAGTGAGAGCAAACAGTACAGGACATTCAATAAACACTGTCATAATGGAATCACCCATATGTATATAAAATTCCAATTATTATTCATATGTATATAAACTATAAAAATGTGATAAATTTCAATTTTTTTTTGGTTATTTTTTTCCTTTTTTTTCACGGGGATTCTCATTCCCTTTATCAATTGACCATCATTTTTGGTATTTATTATTATAAATGGTCTCGGTGATTCATATCCCTGTTTCCAACTCATTGTTCAACTTTTTTATCGCTTTATAAATCAGCCGGTTAAGGACGCCACATATACTATATTCACTTTTAATTGGGAAACTATTCAGTCGAATTGCGTGAAATTCGGTCTCAGGGGGTCTTCCTTGTTCAGCTTTTTAAATTTTTGCTATAAATTGTGAAATCCATAATACTCGATTCGATATACGTATATTAAACCAGAACTCATTCGCTCGTCGAATATAAGAGTGCTTCTGCAAATTATTCACCAAGTTTCGACTCTCGCTATTCACACGATTCTGTCCTAAATTCAGACACCACTTATTCCAGTTAAGATCCGAACCGAAAAAACTTTTTTTTTAGATATTTTTGGATCCTTTTTCGTAACGCGTACTTAAATTCGTAATATTTTTTAGTACTTTGACGACTGACTTCTTCGATGATTTTTATGGAGTCTTGGATGAAGAAAAAAATAGGAGGTGAGTATAGATCTCCATACGAAATTTCCCGCCCTTTCGAGTAGAAATATTTTTATTTTTCTCTGATGTCTGTGAATAGTTGAAAAATTCACTTTTCACACATTTTGTAGATCGCGGGATCTCAACGGATTCTATGAAGCAGAATTTTTCAGAATTGAAAAATTCGTCTCTAAAATGATAAATTCTGTAAACAGTAATCCAGTCATTATTCTGACTTGACTTTGATTCGTTGACGAATATAAATCTTCTTGATCAATGTGCCTCGGTGATCAGGGTTTAATTAGAATTCTAACGAGCGTGAAACAACGAGGTTCTTAGTTTCTCGTAATAATTATGCAGTGAACATAAAAGCCAGACTACAACCGGTCTCCCATTGTTAAAGAACGAGTCTGGGAGCGTGGCTGAACATCAGGCAGCAGTAAACGCCTCCATCATTTTGTCAGAAAAGATGCAGTTTACAACTTGCCGCTTTACGGTAGCCACTCGACGCCACTCCAGCCGTATGACTGGAGAAAAGAGAAAACAAGAAAATATCAGGGTGAAGAAAACACGCTTTTATAATAGGCACAACCGTTCGTACAATGGAACGCTTTCTAGGTTTGTCGTCGTGGGAAACGTCAGATCCCAAAAATTCACAAATCCATTTCACCGCCCGCAAAGAAGTTTTCGAGCATTTTCGAAATAAGTAGTCGATCAGCCGATTGGAATGAATTTTTTACGGAACATCGTACGCCGAGAGGAAATCTTGAAACTGGACAGTCGACTGCGCATGCGCCAAATAATTCAATTTTATTGGTCGGTGAGATCGTCCCGCGATGATATCTTAACCTACGAGACACGGGTGCCAACTTGCAAGAAATAAAGCGAAGCTGTCAAACTCTCGCGCGTAAAGTAGTCAATCGAGGTTATGTTGTTTTTTATTTTCATTTAATTTCTACTGTATCAAATTAACACGATTGAATAAACTGTTCCCACCTAGCTGCTTTGTTTCTTCCAAGCACCCATCATTCACGATTAGACCTCTGGTTTTCAATTGTAATTCGAAAAAACAAATCCTCTAAATAAACCGATACATCGAATCGTAGCAAGCAATCAGCTGTTCGGAATAAATCTCAACGTTTCGTTCAGAACATCAAGTTTCAATCTCAACAATAAAAGCTTCCCAAGCCTTTCCGAATTACTACCGCAATACATTGAGAGCTTAACCTCAAGAGTTCGTATCAATTGCGTCGGCGCCAAAAACAAAATTTGACAGCTGAAACTCGGGATGGCCAGCCTGCTTCAGCAGACGACGAAACTCGCGCATGCGCAGCCGACCGTATAGTTTCAAGATTTCCTCTCGGTATACTTTGCAACGTACGCATAAATACGGATATCAAGTTCGGTCGATAAACTTTGGCGATTGATGCCAAAATGAGATCGGCGCACTTGATGATTATGAAAAGAGAGGTAAATCTTTAAAAAAACAAGTACTCTCCATGAATGCAATGCGATTTCCATTATTCACACTGTGGGCTGGCCTGTCTAGAATATTCATGTGAAACTTGGTTCGTTTCAGATAATCGGTGCTGGGGAGTAATCCTGTACAAATCAATTAATTATGGGTTTGCTTATGACAGCTGTGAAAGCTGAATACTGGATGAATTATTTAAATACGTCGAGCCGGCATTTGGCGGAGAAATAATCAACGAAACGCATAATCCAAAGCCGAACCGATCGCGTTCATAATCCGTTCGCAAACGAAGGTCTGAAAATTTCACGCCAAGGTCGATGCAAGCCTTTAAATTTCCATCGAAGTCGTGCCTCGTGAAAAAAGCCCCGCTTTTCATCGGGACGATGCTCTAATCTTCGAAGCTGAAACTAAAGCTGAAAAACGACTCCGATGGACAGAAAGTCCCGATATTTCGCCTCCGGAAGCTACATTTGTATGAGAAAATCGGTCGATGATTCCCTCGCGAAATATATCCCACCTCGTAATCAGATAATTAAAAGATAAGTTAATTAACGAACGATGAACAGTCTCGTGGGCAGAAATTAGGTATAAGAGTGTTCACTGCTCATTGGAAACCTCTTCCGAAATGTAATAGTTGAAACGATGGCTTCGTCCAGCCGGGAGTAATTAGCCGTGAAAATTATGTATACGCATGTGCAGTGAAGGTAGGAGCAGTTCTAATCCAGTTAATTGGAAATTCTGGGTGGCCTCTGGGCCCTGATTGGCCGATGTTATCCGATGATTACAGGCGATGGACTCTGGTTGGTCTGGCCCGTTATAATAGCCGTTGAAAATAATTAATGCTAATTGGACGAACCACCTCCGATATCAGTGTATGCCTTACAACTGCTGGACTCACTCTGAATTCCTATGTATCTGTTTTGAAACGTTCCAGACACACCGGGCCTGTGGCAGTTACCATTCAACACCGCGCACCTCTCAACGCGCACTGCGACGAAGGACCGAGTGACGTCACAGCCAGTATATTAGTCGCGTCGGCACTCGGCTCCTGAACTATACGTGGCAAAGAGCCTGTTGTCTTCTTTTCCAGAGTCCCGTGAGGCAAAACGCCCGGTGATCTCTCGCTAGCTTTATAAAACGTTTGTAGACTGTAACCTGAATCAGCTAACGTACTTTTAGAGCCTATTTATTATTCGGCTATTTATTCTTTGGGATATCAGATTTAAGAATCGTATCAACGTCAGGTTATTCCACAATTATCCAATTGGGAATAAAATTTTCAAATTTCAGCTTTATAAACGTAAATTTTAAACACAATCGCATACCCAGGTCCGAGGGAGGCGGCCTTGGAGACGTTTGATTCTCCAAAACCTTTGAAAACGGTCGAAATTCAAAATTTCAGACAAAGAATATAACTTGCAGTCCGGAGAAAACTTACGGTTTAAATCACTTAAATGTCGGTACCGTGTCACGTCCGTTTCTAGAATTTACCTATGAATTCATTATTTTCTTTGTCGCAATAAATGATCCAAACTAATTAATCCATAAATCTGATTAATGTCATAATACAATTCATAAATAAATTATAATACGATTCGTAATAATTTTTCTGAAGAATGTCTACCGAATTTATTTTATGTCAGTACCGTGGACGAACGAGTCGGTACCGTGGCACGGAAAATTTGAAATTTGATTCCCATTCTCGATATTTTGAAGTTGTAGCGAAATCCTCTCGGATTCTTATTTTTGCAATAAAATAGAGTAATAATATGCATTGAAAAACTAAAAAAGTTTAATTATAGAATCAAAAAATAACAGTTAGAACAGAATCACCGATATGTATGTATACGTATAGATACATATTATACAGCAATAAACATGGACTGACAAGACTTGAGTGCCTTTCGACCACAGTCAACTCCCGTCAAACACAATTAGTGACTCATGAACTCGGCGACTATATCCGCGGTGCACTGGGAAATCGTGAAATTGCAGATAACTATTTAGAACGTTGAATCGAAATTTATTCAAAGTACTTGCGGTTGTAGCAGCACATCGCGTCTTTAACTATCACGATTTCGACACGTAAATAATTAATAACGAGGTACTAATGTCTGATATTAAAACTTCTGCGACTAATTGTAAGTACAATAATTAGCTGCATTTATACCAAGCGAGATCCTTTACTGAACTTTGATTAGTTTCGCAGTGGGTGAAGAAGTGGAGTAATCGCTTTAATTAGTTTGGAATTTGACCTCTCATAGTTTCAGGCAGTTATTGAAAACAGAAAGACGCGTTTTTTGCTCTCGTTTATTGTATTCCGAGTGGATTCCTTCGTTCTCTTATCGAAGAGTTGCAACGTAATTAAAAATGATTTTCTACAATGTAGATATTACGGACGCGTGAGAAATTTTGAATATCATTTGGAGCAGGGGAATTATTCACTTCGTTGACATCGACTGTCGTCAGAAATGTTCACCTCCTTAGCTTATATTATATAGCTTGGATAAATCTTTCTTAATTAAGCCCGAAAATTTATCTCTCTAAATTGAGGGCTCGGATGTTAAATTGTTAACGCTGGGAAAATCCTGCATCATTGAATAATGCGTCACACAATTTTCCCGGTGCCTAATCTCGTATAGAACTTTCAAAACTTTACTTTCAGAGACCCAAGAACCACCGCGTGTTCTTCGAAGACCGAGTTTCGCGTCGAGGAAAAACTTTTCGCAAGCCAAGTAAAAGTTCCATTGTCAAGCGAACACGCGCGCGGTAGCCCATATACAGCGAGAGCGAGCTTGCAACGTTCAGTTATTTTCTTTTCTTTTTTTTTTTTTGTATATTTCTTATTTTCTCTTTCCTTTTTGCCTTTTTTTCTATTTTTTTTTCTTTCTCTTTTTCTTTTTTTTTCTTTAGTTTTCTTTTCTGTGTCGAAAATTCTCCTTCCCTCTGCACAACAGAAAAAGGGAAATCTACAGCTGAACTCAAACTTCGTGTTACCCGGAAGGAATTGGAATCGCCGACGAAAGAATCGGTGAGAAAATAAAAAAAAGAAAATAACGTTTTGCGGCTCGAATTGAAGATTGAATTTATTGAGAACGACGTGATACGTTTTTCAACCGCTGCATGGTTTCTTATTTTTAAAGACTTCGCACTTAAACTGATTGTGGTTGGCGATTTGACAAAATTTATATCCGAGGTAGGTATACGAAACATTTAGTATTCGAATAAAGGGCTACGGCATCGAGGGTAGCCCGATATTTCTTCGTTAATAAATGTCATTTTACCTCTCCATGCCATGGCAGCGTTAAAAGCTTCGGAGAGACAAGCCCTCTGGAAAGAAATAAAAGGAATGAGGTTTTTCCTGGCTTTCCGGACGACGCCGGGGCCTGAGCCTGTTAATTTTCCGCTGGTTTTAACGGAGATCTGTGCCCCAGAAATTTGCATTCTTGCAGGATTTTTCTCCTCAACCTCTCTACCCAGGATCTCTACCTACCAGACTACCATCCTGCAGATTCACCAGTCTCACAGACTTTACAGAGAACGTCACATCGATTTTTCATTAAGCTTATACCGCTTTGCATATACCTATCTATCTATTCCACGTCCTTATATAGGAGGTAGGTACCTGCATGTGGGATTGGGGACACGTCAAATTTTATCGTGCCGATATCGTTAAATAATTTAAAAAAAAAAAAAACCTTAAGGGGGAATATACACCTCGCAGGGTCCGAAATATCGGTGTTTCAATTTTTAGATTTTCTCAAGGTTTAAAAATTTCAAAAATTCCAGGGAACCTGTATTATGAAGCTGGTATCGACGACTCTGTGTAAGTTGAACAAATTTCATGATTTATCCATCCCGAAATTTTCAAACGCTTTTTTTTTTTCAGAACGGCGTTTTTCAAACTGGTACTCAAAATATCTCGAAAACCACTGAACCGATTATCTTGAAATTTTTTGTGGTTATTGTATACACAATTATCTAGTACTCGTCATAGGATTTTTTCTGTCCGATTCTTAGTTTTTTTTTTTTTTTTTTGCAAAATATGAACGAATTTTATCTTGGAAATCGCTACGTTGAGTTCAAGCGTCCGCCGTTTTGTCAAAAATCGATATTTTTCAAATCCGCTATGACAAAGACAAGATGGTAGTATCTATTTTATTATCCTGTTTGGTTTTTTTGTTTCGCATATTTTTTGACGAATCGCCACTGCGTACCGTCTTGGCAGATTTTTTACGGCACTACTTAGACGAGTCCAGTACTCCGTGAATTTGCAACATTTTGGAATAAAAAAAAATTGAAAACAATCTTGAAAGTGTATATTTTCAACTAGAAAAAACCCCGATCCAATAATTCCAATAGTTTCCCTGACAAAAATTCTCGAAAATCACTTTTTTTTTCGTTTCCAGGAGTATATTCCCCCTTAAGAAAAATAGAAAAAGGGAAAATATCCCGGTATTGTAATTTTTATATTAAAGACTTAGAAATATTGTCAACATTTAAATTGAAATTATAATTTTTCAAACATTAATATTATACCCTACAAGCAATATGTATATCTTCTTGATTGAAAAATAAAAAAAAAAACATTGATTACCGAGGACGTCTATTCTTTTAGTCTAAATATATAGTCACTACAGATTTCCACCCTCTGAAGTTTGACAGGACTGATTCTGTGACACTAGGTATATAGGGATGCCGTTAGAGCAGCAGAGACGAACTAATCCTTACGGGTAAAATGATGTCACGATTTCACGCGGTCCTAAAGTCACGGTACTTTGATAAGCTGAAAACTAACTTTGAGGAACTCGACTGTTCCCATTATCGTAAATTGTTACGTCACGTAGGTACCTAGAGGTACGTCTATCCTTATACTCGAACCATCCGAGTGAAATTCTGAAACTTTTGTTGGAAAAAAATTGAATTTATATAATCGCAGTTCTAATCGCTAATCGTAACGGTTCAGTGCACCTAATATGGGGTTCGCGTACTCGAAACTCGTCTCGGCAACCTCGAGACGTTATACGAGTGATGGTATACTCACTCATTAATACTCGTTAATTAATGAAGAGCCAAAAGTTTCTCGCAATCAGAATTTGCGACGAAAGCAACGGGGATAATCGTACCTATGTTAATCAAATTTTTCCAGAAAATGAAGAACGACATAAATTTTTTCAAAATTCAACAATTTTGTGCCAGGATCTCCTCCAGCCATTTTATATGACGAATTTCGTTACTTCTTATACTGCCACATCCAACTTTGAATCGGTAGGAATTTTTACGGTACTTTTCTGCTTTTAACCGTCGAAAATGTGTCAAATTTCGAAATGACGTATCGTGTACTCGTGAATTGAATTTTGATTGACATAGTGCGTATTTTGAGATTGAAATATTGTGCAGAATTTCGAAAATAAACCATAGCACGACGTATACAATCAAAATAACTTTTCATGGACTGAAATTTTTTGGGAAGCCGTCGTTATTTCCAATTTCAAAGGATTTGTCGTTCGATTCGAATGAATTTTCGTCTCCCCTTATTTGCGATCGAAGCAAACTTTCAATCTCGTTTTTATCCTAATGTTGGTATCGCTGTGGACCCTATTTCAAAAAATGGCGACCTATCAGCTCGGACTCAGACTTTCCTGTATAATTATTAAACGGACCGATGCTTCCCCGTCAATTTTCTGCGATATCAAAAGATCACGCAGATTTTTTAATGCCTCAAACTCACCTCCGCCGTTCTGAAGGGCCTCAAAGAGAATATTTGCGACAGGTAGGTAGGTGGGTAGATAGGCACATCATCGCACCTACTCAGTAATTAATTTCACCAATTAAAACGTCTGCTAACGGTGCTGCCGCTTACAGCTTCGCATTTTCCATTAATAACTTAATATCGGATATATATATGCGTGTACCTACTTTGATCTATAATCATAATAACTAATTCTCAGCGCAGACTAAAAATGAGAAAAGGAGTAAAGTTAATCCGACATTACTTTTTGAGTAAATCAGGAAAACACAAAAGTGTGGTTGAACAGGGATTATCGTTTTTGTATGAAAGATTGCGGCGAATATAAGGATTACGACTTATGAGTAATTTTCGCGTACTGATTTATCAATAGATTCATTAATTTTGGTTTACGTGTGACTAAAAAAGAACTGAACAGCCTCGGTATTAGTTTAGTTACTCGTATCCACCATTGGTACAAATCCTATGAAAGTTAATTAAAATTTTAGCCTCGCGTCGCGCTCGGATATAGGATCATTAATTAGCATCGAAAATTGGTGCAGCAAAAACACGAAGTAGACGAGGTATGTTGATTTATTTATGAAAGCCTGCAGCGCGGGATGGAAATTGGCCGCCAACCGCGCGGGTATTATTTTGAGTTATACATTCGGACAAAAAAAATCGGTTAATTTCGACACGGTTTTATCCGGAAATCGAAACAGTTCATAGAATATGCGAAGAGACGTATCAGCGACGCAGTTAATCAACCGATACGAAACTTCTGGCCGTATCACATCCATTTGGAAAATATTAACCAACGAAATATTCTTGAAAAAAAAAAATAATAGAAAAAAAAATAGAAAATGCGAATTAATTACCTCGATACAATCATATAACAGCGGGTATATGGGTGATTCCATTCTAACAGTGTTTATTAATGTCCCGTACTGTTTGCTCTCACTGGTCATCCATATTAACAATCTATTCATAAAATTTTTGTATCCATACGATCCTCGTGAACATATTTCATCGTTTCTTTCGTATAATATAACTTGCAGTCCGGAGAAAACTTACGGTTTAAATCACTTAAATGTCAGTACCGTGTCACGTCCGTTTCTAGAATTTACCTACGAATTCATTATTTTCTTTCTCGCGATAAATGATCCAAACTAATTAATCCATAAATCCGATTAATGTCATAATACAATTCATAAATAAATTATAATACGATTCGTAATAATTTTTCTGAAGAATGTCTACCAAATTTATTTCATGTCAGTACCGTGGACGAACGAGTCAGTACCGTGGCACAGAAAATTTGAAATTTGATTCTCATTCTCGATATTTTGAAGCTGCAGCGAAATCCTCTCGGACTTTTATTTTTACAATAAAATAGAGTAATGATATGCGTTAAAAAACTAAAAAAGTTCAATTATAGAATGAAAAAATGTTCAATCAAAAAAGTAACAGCTAGAAGAGAATCACCGATATATAATATCGGTACTTCCCACACACAGTATCGACAAGTTTACTTCCACCGTGGGATTTCTTGATTAAAACTTTCTCGTGTCTGCCGAAGTTTAGATCAGACAGTTAGTTCGCCACATCTATGTCTACGTTTTGGTCCGGTTGAGGTTAGCCAACTAGTGCAATATATAGGTAGATGTGGTTTAGTGGACCCCGGTGTACAGCAAAGATCTTAACTGTCTCAATCTCGAGAGGTCGTTGTTATGACGAGAAACTAATATGTGGAAATAGGAATCGGCGATAGAATTCGCCCGGGAAAAAAAATAAGATATTCGAAGAGAATAAGGAAATTTTCCGAATTAATTAAAACATTCGTGGGTTAAAGTTATGTTTAATTTGAAAAATCCCTGAAGTGCATAAAATTGAATGGGTCGGGATTAACAGAGGAGATTTCCGCGTCTCCGCAGGCTCCTCAATTACCTGGCCAGAATATTTCTTGCGGTTTCAGCGACGGTCTGAGGGCTCAGACCCGGTACCTACTCCTGTCGGACCCGAGGCCATTCAATTTGTCCTCAGAAAATTACCAGCTAATTTACTCCGGGCGACGACAGGCAAAAAAGCCCCCCCGTGAAATTTCACTAAAATTAATTAGATTTTATTTTTCATTTTTCACCCAAAGGTAAAACCCGCGATGTTTAACCCCGTTCTCCCTCGATCCGAAGTATATGCCGCTTGAAAAACGTTCTGCATACTCTTCGGAGGATCGTCCAGACATTAGTCGCGCAGAGTAAAAACAAAGTTCGATAGAGAGAAAGAAAGAAACAAAGAAACAAAAAAATAAATAAATAAACTAGGGTACAGCGATGCGGTTTTTCTAAAAAAATATTCAACCGAGTATTCCTACGTCAGTGTGCAAAGGACTATATAAATAGAACGCTATAGGGGTTTACCCTGAAGCCTAGTGAGAACATGACGTGGTTGTGGCTAGTTACATCGTCCGTGCGGTTAATCCTCTCTCCGGTCTCGATACCCTTGTTAAAGGGTAGGTACATGTCTATGATATCGTATGACCGCAAGTTTGATATCTCTTTGATACACTTGCGTTTTCTACGACCTCTCTTTCCCCCGGCACGTGAACTTTTCACGGGGGAGGGGGTTGGTTGGGGGTTGGAAACGGGTTTTTCAAATCACCGGTTCGCTTTGAAGACATGCTCTGTTGACTCTGATTTCGCACGGCTGATTACCGCCATTTTCTAACGAAATTTCAAACTGTTAGAAATTTTATCGGCTTCGGGGGGAAAACTAATGGGGGTGCGATACACAGAAATAGCTAAGAATCGGCTGCGGCTGTTCGGGGTGGATGAACCAACGCAGAACTGCTCTTCTTTCCCGTTTTCAATGTCCGGGTGGATTTTCGACCCGCGGCAAGTCCTTTTACGCGGTTTTAAAATCGTTTAGAATTTGGATCCGTTATTCTCTCGCCGTTGGCTCGATGCGTCGACGATAACGCGAGCCCTGAACCTTTTCCTGATGGTTATAGTCGATAGAAATTTGCATAGATAAACTGGAGATGGTATCGAAATTGTTACCGCCACGCGATATCGTTTATCCGAATTCCCCGGTACGATGATATAAATGAACGTATTTCATGCTCTTACGCTCGCAGACCTGGGTAACTACTTTTCCGCGTTGTAAAGTTGAAAGATTGTTCAATTTTAGTTTTAATTTTATTTTCCCAACGCTTTTTATACCGGCTAATTACACGCCAAGTATTTTTATTGGATGCTGAAAAAAAAACGCGTTTAAGGATTCGGATCAATTTATGCAGGTCATTAGGTAATTAGCCAGGTTTGATAGGGTTAAACTTTTAACGGCTGTTTCCTTTCCCATCTTTGATACTGAGATGAATTTAAAAGGAGCTCAGTCTCTTTAAAAGGGATTTAAGCCGCCAAAATAAATCGTGGCAATTATCCGGCAAGCGGGCTTCGCATTTTTCTGCCTTTTCCTAATTCTTACCGTCGAGCATATATTTTCGTTCGTTTCTATCCCTGCTTTCTTTTTTCTCCAGTCATTTCGGAACCGTGACAGTTTTTCATATCCAAAAAGCTTTCGAAATTTGAAGAACGCTTGCATTTCGGATCTCAAAAATTTAATCCACCCGCCATCTTCCATCGTCGCGTTGGCTGCGAACTTTCGAAACCGACGTGAGCCTTGACTGGGAAGAAAACCCCATTAAAGTTCGTAATTTTGATATGTATGAACGCGTAGGACGGTTCGAGGCTAATTTGAAAATAGGACACATCGCGTCAGCGTATCCCCGATTCCACGAGTCGAAATTAACGTTGGTTTGCACTCGTCATGATGACGTGGATTATTTAGGTCATACGGACCGCTGGATACATGTATGCAAATGTACGTAACTTGTACTCGGAAATTTTATCAGTCATAGGAACTTTGACAGTTCAGAGGTGCCAGAAATTCCTTTCCAAAAGCAGCAGCTAGCTGACAGAATCCGTATTTGGTAAACTCGAACTTTTCTCGTGGCGAAAAATTCGGACTGAATAAAGTTATACGGCGATCAATGGAATCGAATTTGAAACGGGATGAAAAATTTCATTATTTTTCATCACGATTTGCAAATGTGTATATCCCGCAGTCGTATTTAGCTGAAAACAAAGCCCGCTGGGAAGAGGCTCTATTTATCTGTGATTCATTTCCGACTGCATCCTGACACTCGCATGGCCACCCATTGTGTAAATTCACTAGCTTGAACACCGTTTTCAGACGAAATTCGAAATAAAAACTTCAGCCACAAATAGGTCATACCTATTCGATTGTACGTTCGAAATGACCACATTTCTGCAAGTCGTTCATGCGAAAATCGAGTACGATGATACCAGAGGTCGACATTCTTACTCAATACGGTAAAAAATGTGAAGAAGCCGTGCAAAAAAAAAGAATTTTTTTTCCTACCGCGGAAATTACTGGGTCGGTTGATTCCGAAATTGAACCAAATTTAGGGTGGAGCAAACGCCATGGCTTGAGAAGAAAATCATCGAAATCCGTTGATCACTTCTCGAGATATCGTCAATGGAATGTATTTTTTGGTCGAAAATTTGTTCTTCGAATAACTCGGGAACCACTGGGCCGATCAGCTCCAAAATCTGATCGATTCTAAGGTACAAATAACCGCATCGATTGATACCAGAAAGGACAGAGTCCGTTCATTGGTCCCAGAGATATCATCGGACAAAAAATTGATCACAAGCAAACAGACCGCGAAATGTCGATCCGAAAATGGTTGGAGGAAAATGGACCGTCCGGACTCGAAAACATGGAAATCTGATGAAAACTCAACTTTCCATTTTCCGGGGCGATTATAACGATCACTTCCCCTTTTTTCCATTTTTTTTTAAAACGGAAAATTAAAAATATGTGTATATATATACATGAGGTGGTAAATTCAGCTCTCCACCGGGTACAGAGAGGGTTGTAAAGTCAGTGATCTTCTGAATAATTTCTGAAGCCAATTTTGCGATAGCTGTAGCCGCTACGGTGGAGACCTCGTGGAATATATGTAGATTATGTAACTAAATGCAAATCTGTAACATGAAGGGTTCAGCGCAACGTATTAATTCATTCGTGTTGAGATGCAACGTTGATCTTCAGTAAAAGAATTAAAAAATGAGGAATAAACCGAACGATTAATCAATGAAAGCTTATTTGTTTTTGTTTTTTTCCTTTTTCCGTCGATTTAGCCGTTAAAAAAAATTAAGCGAATGAATAGATGAATAAATGCGAAAAAAAAAAAAATTGTAGAATGAAATAATGAGATAACGATGATTTCGAAAGAAGAAGAAGAGCACAAGGATTCACTCGAAATACCGAAACCTTTATACGTATATTAATTGAAAGAGAGACAGATGGGAAGCCGAAATTGAAGAGAGAAATAAATATCACAAAGAATAAAGAGAAATCCGTTCATTGTTGCGAACAATTGATGAATCTCGTCGAGCGTAATTCAAGTTTTAAACCGAGAGTCAAGAGATCGATATAAATATCCGCTGACTCGAAGAATGATATAATTTATTGAATGAAAGTAAAAGTGAAAATAAAATAAAATGAAAAACGATCGCAGAGAAATAAATTCATACCCGCGACAAAAAAACTGGTCGTCGTACCTATCGGAAATATATTTCGTTTCTCGATTGAATTTCATGTCTTATACGACTTTAGCTACCTATATAGGTAGACAGAAATGTGGAAACAGATTTGAAATAACTTTTCATTTTTCTCTTTTCTTTATTTATTCATTTTTTTTTCTCCTTGTCTCCTTCTTACACTTATGTATATATAGGTATATGTATATATATGTGTGTGTGTGTGTGTGTGTGTGTGTGTGTGTGTATATAATCTTTTTGTCATTTTGACGTTGGGAAAAGTGACCGTCTACCAAATCCTCTTACGGAGACGCTTCACAGCTTCCTGTACCATTTCACGGGCTTACTTTCATCCGGCTGCATTATTTAACGCCATGAGTCGCGCTAATACAAAGCTGACCCACAAAACACCGAGTAAAGCACGCGAAAGAGACCTGAAAGCATACTAAACATTCTATATATATATATATATATATATATATATATATATATAGATGCGAGGTACACTTTTCTACGGAAGTATATATACCTAGAAACGCGAAATAAGGAGAAAAAAAGGATCTACGTTCACCTAGGCTAGGTCGGTACAGTGCACTGAAACTTGACTCTAAAGTAACTAGATTCTAATAATAAAGAAAATATAGAATAAAAAAAATAATAAAATAAAATAATAAAATATGGAATATAAAAAATAATAAAATAAAGGAAAACTATGTACATGTATGTATATTTTTTTATATAAGGAAACTTGAATAATGTTATATCTGTATATGGGGCATTCCATGACATCTCGATCAATAAGATTCTAAGTCGATGCCTCTGATCGGCTTTATAAATTTTTGTATGAAAGTACATTACGAAAAACGCAATCGCAATTTTTTTCAGAATTTTTCGACCCAGCGTATCTGACCTATGATTTAAAAACTTGAAAAATATACCCCCTTTTTCTAAAATCTGAAAGAATTCACAAAAATCTTATGAAATATAACAACATTTTTGACGCCTGTTAGAACATGGAGATTTCATCACATTAAACGGTAAATAATAAAAACTAAAAAAAAGAAATCATCATAATATATTATAATGAGCTTTTATGTTCATTCTTATGTCAAAAATGCAATCCAATAATGATTTTTTTATTTTTTTTAGTTTTTGTTATTTATCTTTCAATGTGATGATATCTGCATGTTCTAAAAGGCGTCAAAAATGTTGTTATATTTCATAAGATTTTTGTGAATTTTTTCAGATTTTAGAAAATGGGGGTATTTTTTTCAAGTTTTTAAATCATAGGTCAGATACGCTGAGTCGAAAAATTCTGAAAAAAATTGCGATTGCGTTTTTCGTCATGTAGTTTTATACAAAAAATTATAAAGCCGATCAGAGACATCGACTTAGAATCTTGATCGAGATGTCATGGAATGCCCCATATATATTATATGCTGTATGTGTGTGCGATGGAAATTTTCTCCATCTGGATTTATTTCATCGAACAAAAATATCTCTTCCTTCAAGATTCTGGAATTACAACAAAAGAATTTCTCTTTCTCTCTCCGTCTCTCATTTCCATAAACTTTCTTTCTATTTTTTTTTTTTTCCGTTTCGTTTTTTTTCTTCACTCCTCTTTCCAGCTCTCTCGTCTATAAATATTATTCCCATCCCCACAGCACTGTTTTATTCGCTTCGAATCTATTCGCGGAGAGAGAACAGATCCCTTCCTCCATCTCCTTTACTTTACTTTCCTTTCCTTCCCTTTCACGCTACAGGGTTTTTACTCCGATGCGAAAAATCAGCAGAAATCCCGGTGAATTTTTAAAAGCTCAGCTTTTCATGTATATACACACATACCTGCGGCTATAGACACATATATACACACACGTACCTATATACTATATTTTCTCATAAAGTTTAACCAACCCCCGAAACCCACCCTCGATCCTGTGTGGACCAGAGTTTCAAACGTGTAGCAATTTGCCCATTCGTATGCTCGCGGTTAGAGAGAGAAAGAAAGAAAGAGGAAAACGGAAAAAAAAAAAAAATTATCCTTAATTATCCTTAACACGTTTCATTCGACGCGTGTAAATATATGTTCTTTAAACTGCCTCCGTCAGAACTGCAGTTTATTTGAACCTCATTTGAAGAGGTACGAAAAAAAAAGACTCAAAAAAAAAAGAAAAGAAAAGAAACAAGAAAAAAAAAAAGAAAAGGGGAAACACCCTCGAATGAATTTTTACTTTCTTCTTTCACCTTTTGTTACCAAAGTTCCATTAATGCCGGTGAATAATTTGATAGCCGGAAAAGGATCAAAGGACTTTCTTTGTAGGAACAAAGGCCGGGAGATAAGACGGCGGCAGGATCATCCCTTAGAAATGAAGAATCTTGATTCTTTATTTTTTTTTCTGCTCCTTCCTCCTCGTCCTCCTCTACTTTTTAAAAATTTTATTATTTTTTATTTTTTTTTATACTTTTTCCGGGTCTTTCAGGCACGTGTACCGCGGAATTACGATACCTCGTTAAAGGGGGCACGCCATGTATTCTCACCCCTAGTCGCCCCGGCCATATTATATGCCATATTAATCGGATTATGGGGAAGGCGACACGCGTATTGCTGCAAAATTATACGTTCTCGCTATTCATAAAAAAAAAAAAAAACTCCTGGCCAATCAATCTTCTTCGTTACACGTAAGAATAATAATCAAAATGATAAACGATCATCGAAAAATTTGCGTTGAAGGTAATTCTCATCCGATATACTCTGAATTTTTTTTTTCTAATTTCACCCCCCAATTACAGACGAACTCGCAAAAATAGAAAACTGGGAGAAAAAATAAACGAAAAAAAAAAACAACATTTGAAAATTATTTATCCCTTTGATTATCATTGTCCCATGAGAGTCGAGTCGAATTCACCCAAAACCCGGATGAATTTTAGAGCAGGAAGTTGACCAGTACCGCAGACTCGGATACTGGTTTAAAACTTTGGACTTTGGTCTAAACCTGGCGGTTGGGAAACCCCCTGAAAAGTTGTTCAAAATTTAAACCACCTGCTTGATTCGTATGTGGGAGTATATGTGCCCGATGGCCGGTAATACCGGACTTGTCCAGCTTTTCTGGACCGGAAGACGGGGCTCTGACTATATCTATTCAACTGTGTCGCTGCAGATGGGGAAGTGGTTTTCGAAAATTGAAGAACTTGTTATCATACTCTCTGACGTGTGTTGTTATTATCAATTAGCAAACTCTGATTACGAGTACTCAAATTCCAAACGAACAATTATTTCGGTGGGATACAAAACGCGGCGATGTTGGTATCCAGCGGTTAAAATAACACGTATTGAGATAATTTCGAAAAATGCACCATTCGTTGAGTTATAGATATTTCGAAACGATCTTTCTCTCATACACGCTTCGTAGCGAGATAAATTTTTATTTCGACTCATTTCGGAGTCTTCTTCGAAGTCGGATAGGTGTGTAACATTCTTGCGAATAATTCTTTTGACTAATGAAATTAGAGCATATATCGAGAGGAAATCTTGAAACTATACGATCGATTGCGCATGCGCCAAATAATTGAATTTTATTGGTTGGTGAGATCGTTCCGCGATGATGTTTTGACCTACGAGGCACGGGTACCAACTTGCAAGAAATGAAGCGAAGTTGTCTAACTCTCGCGCGTAAAGTAGTCGATCGAGGTTATGTTATTTTTTATTTTTATTTAACTTCTACTGTATTAAATTAACACGATTGAATAAACTGTTCCCACGTAGCTGCTTCGTTTCTTCAAAGCACCCATCATTTACGATTAGACCTCTGGTTTTCAATTGTAATTTGAGAAAACAAATCCTCCAAATAAACCGATATATCGTATCGTAGCGAGCAATCAGCTGTTCGGAATAAATCTCGACGGTTCTTTCAGAACCTCAAGTTTCAATCTCAACGACAAAAGCTTTCCAAGCCTTTCCGAATCACTATCGCAATTTATCGAGATCTTAACCTCAAAAGTTCGTATCAATTGCATCGGTGCCAAAAACAAAATTCGACAGCTAAAATTCAGGATGGCCAACCTGCTTCGGCAGACGACGAAACTCGCGCATGCGCAGCCGACTGTACAGTTTCAAGATTGCCTCTCGGTACACATATCGCATCCAAATCCTCAATCATTTCAGATATAATTAAATGAGCAAGTTACGAATAAAGAGAACCTTTTTTCTCGTGGGATATTGAACTTTGAAGTAAGGAACTAGGGGTTGTACCGAATCGTTTTATTTCGCCAAGATAATATTATCAATAACGGTTCCACCAAGTATTTCTAGGGTTGGATAAAGGCCAAATTCGGTAGAAACGACCCTCGCCTCGACGAGTATAACGGACCTTGGCGACGCCCCGGAAGTCTTGCCCCGTCGTAAAGCTGCGTCCGTGCCATTATACTCGTTTGTATTAAACTCGGAAAGAGTTTACTTTTTATTATTACCCGCGTCGTAGTATAAACAAGCCGAGATTATATACGTGCGAAAAATGACTCGGGTCGTTATTAAACGAAACGACGAAATCTCGTCGTTTGTATACAACGAAGTGAGACGAAAGAGTGAAAGACTGATGGAGATATGTTAAATTTGCAAAACCCGTCGTTCGTCACATCGGCGTCGTGAGAAATTTCCCAGACTGACGTTCCATCTTTATTTCGCAACATATTTTCAACCCTCCCCTCGCTGCAGCGGTTCTATTCACCCTTGTGCCTCGTGTAACTTCGAATGAAAGTAATTCAAGGGTGTATCGCCATCGTTTGTCTTCTCCCTTTCCGTATTTTTATTTCACGCCTTCGTTCGTCAGGTTATTTACTTCATTTAGAAAAAAAAAAAGAAAAAACAAAAACGGATTTCAATTAGATATCTCGAATCGCAGTAACGGATTCGAGGGAAAGGGAAAGACAGGTTGGTACGAGGAGAGGAAATGAGAAGGCTAATGGAATGGATAGAGTTTGAAAAGCTGTATAATTGCGTAATAAGAGGCGGGGGTAGGTTTTGTTTGATAACTCACCGCGTTTAGAAGCGTGAAAACTGTCCTGCGGCGAAATCTGTTCAATCTGAGCGCTCAGACGAGGGCGCGGCAGGATTTCCCTGTTGGCATTTATCTTTTCCACGGCGTACCGGAAGGCCACCTCTTGCTTGTCGTCCACGGGGTGAAACAACCCTCCTGGGAAATCATATTCATATTCAAAACACAATTATTCCAAAGACGTTACCTCGTTTTTGCTACTGCTACTACTCCACTCCCGCGCAGACACGCTTTCTCTATTATTCATTCATCCCTTTCGGACTTGGGGGCAATCCACCGCAATAACGAAAGAAAGAAGAATGATGACGACGAGACGGGGAAACAAGCTGGAAAATACTATCTCTTACGGTATTATTTGTCAGCATGGAAACCCGTGGAAGTCAAAAATTAATTTTTCTTAATTCGATCTTCGAATCTAATTATTCGAAACTTGGAATGCTAATGAAATTTTTGGAGCTTTTTAATTTCGAGAGATTATTTTTATTTTTTATTTTTTACTCTGACTTAGGGTGGAGTTTTAAATTTTAAATTCGATGTCTTTACTTCAGCCCCGATATAGGGATAATATTGTTCTCCAAGTCACGACGCAGATGTTACGCCCAGTCCTGACGTAAGACCTTAGCTCTCCATCGCGCTATTTAGTCTAGTAACGAGGGTTTCTATGTTTTAATTTAATTACAGGAACTCAAGCCCTAACGACGTTACGTCATTACCGCGTGTACGAGGCAGACTACTTAATTTATTTACCCGACGTAGTTCGCCCTCGCCTACATAAACTACGGTTTACCTTAAGCGCGGAAAACCTCACCTGAATCTTTGGTCTGTGTATATAGACTAGGGTGGTCCTTGATACGATCATTTTCGAATTTCAATTCTCCCATGGGTCAGGGCGTCTCCAAATATGTACAAAAAAATGTATCCGAAACCCCAGGTTCGTATCTCGATTCTAAGTACCGCCTCAAAGCCTTCGAATTTTCCCATTTGAATGAAACCCGATTTGTGCCATTCCGCGGTTAATTTTTTTCCTCCCATCGCAGTATAGCTCCGAAGAATGTCAAACTTGGTACACTTCTTACCCGTAGCGGTAGGTATTCCACGAAAAATCGACAGATTTTCAACGATATAATTTTCGAAGCTAAAGCGCACCGAAAAAAATTTCTCATCTCCGAATCGCGACGAGTAAAAATTTGTCGTTGAAAATCTGGAAATTTTTCACGGATACCTACTACCGTAGGTAAGAAGTGTGCGGAGTTTCGGATCATTCGAAGCGATGAGGCGACAGGAAGTAAAAAGTAACCCCGAAGTACTGAAAATCGTGTGTCATTCAAATGGGAAAGTTCAAAGGCTTCGGGGCAGCACTTAGAATCGAGATAGAAACTTACGGTTCTGACTACATTTTTTTGAACATATTTGGGGACGTTCTGGCCCATGGGAGCATTGAAATTCGAATATGACCGGATCAAGGACCACCCTAATGTATACATATGTGTATTAGGGTGTTTTTAAAAAAAAAAAGTGTTACTTTGTTTAAAGTCTCATAGTCTCAAAAGTTACTTTGAGACTCGAGAGAAATTGTCCTAAAAAATCAGCCCGATATCTAAAAAATTTGAACTGGTGCCCGAGGGTCAAATTTTCCCATTTGAAATGCATGTAAAAATTTAGTTTTTCGATTTTTCGTCAGAAAATCGATGAAAATTTTTTTTTTGACTTTTGATCGGCATGTTCTTATCGGAAATTAAATTCTTTACAAAAAAATCCTGAATGATTATATCCGTAACTTTAACATGAAAAAAATTACAGCTCTATGAGTCATTTATTTGTTTCTGTTTTTCTCATTAAAAAACTTTTTTCCTGTTGAAGTTACGGATATAATCATTCAGGACTTTTTGGTAGAGAATTTAATTTCCTATAAGAACATGCCAAACAAAAGTAAAAAAAAAAATTTTTTCATTGATTTTCTGACGAAAAATCGAAAAAAGAAATTTTTACATGCATTTCAAATGGGAAAATTTGCCCCTCGGGCGCCAGTTCAAATTTTTGAGATATCGGGCTGATTTTTTAGGACAATTTCTCTCGAGTCTCAAAGTAACTTTTGAGACTATGTATATTCGAAAGTGACGCAGGATATCGATTAGGCGTAATAAGAGCCAATAGGAAAGAGGAAGTTGATATCTCAAAGACTTTTACCAGATTCTCAAATCCGACCTCAGCAATTGACACTTTTTAGTCAAATATCGGAAAGAGTACACTGACCTATATGCCTTTAGCTCTGGAGTACCACAAGGTACTGTTCTCGGGTCTACCCTCTACTTATTCCGCGAGAGGTGCTAACTGCTCGAAGATACGTGCCTAATTTCGCATTGCGAAAAAATCTTGAAATGAACACCCTCCAAGAAAATATCAGAATCTATATTTATGCAAGTACCTGCGGTACTTGTTCGGCTAAAAAACTTTCCAATACTAATGGCAAACCACAAAGGTTCGAAAGGCTCAAGCCTTCGGACTTAACTACCTGATTGAAGGGCTATATAAGTTCAGAATGTAAAAATTGGACACGTTTGTGACGACTGAGGTAAATGATACGCAGATCAAAGGATTTAGGCCTTTATTCCACCTGATATCACCCACGAAATCTTATTTTCAAAGCGTATTTCGTATCTCACAGGATGTGGATTGAAGTGAGCTCTCTTAAAATGACGAGGTTGACCCTTGTCTCGATTTCTAAGTCAATTCTAGTCCGAACTACTATCGGGCCATTAAATCGGGACGCGTGGGTTCAGCATCCGATAGCTTTTCGTGAAAAAATCACAGAGCGTCGTGCAAAACACTTTCCGAAATCTCCACCAGTGTAATTCTGTCGCGGACTAGCGTCATAAAAAAATATTCGATTTTTCACGCATTTTCAAATTTATTAAGTCTGTGTGCCACGAAAGATGCGAAAAGTTGAATTTTGTGAAAATTTTTCGCGACCGAACTGACAAACATTTTCAAGAATCTCTAGTTAGCACTGAAACTACATACAAAAACTACGTGTACAAAAAATTATGAGTCGATCGGACTAGCATTCGGTTAGTTATCGAGGTCACAGTAAACGTGTGACGTTTTTACAAAGCTTAACGCGATCTATCCTGGTGGCTACACGATGTGAGATGGAAGGGTTACCGACATTAAAATTTGTCGGTGACATTACGTAGAATATAGGCCTGAAACGGGATGTATTTATTATTCACCTCAGTCGTCACAATCGCCGAGAATATGTGAAATTCGTGTATACATCTACCCGTACCCCGAACCGAAGTCATCTTAAATTTACCTCGTTTGAAATTCTTCCTGGTTCCGTTCATGAGTAACGAACTAGTTAGTTAATTAAGCAAAGGGAGTAAGTATTCGGTGTAACCCCTTCCCCAGGCCATTGTACAGCCAATGAACAGATTGTGAGTGTACTGAGAAATAACGGGAAGGAAAGAGATGCTGAATTAATATCGTGGGCGAGGTTCAACCGACAGTGCAGAAAAATCGGCAAGGTTTGTCTCGTGCGTAAAAGAAGGCAAATTATTCCACAATAGGTACGTCGAGATGAAAGAAGGTGGTTTCCGGTACGAGGCAGACTCTTACCTATCCTAATGAAATCAGGAAGGGCACTAGCGCAGGCGACGAAGACCGCCAACAGAAGCAGCCTTGTGGCCATTTCCGGTTCCGGCCCGCCCCAACACTTCCTTTTCCAGCTCCACCTTTTCCTTCAACTTCACCTTATCAACACCCACTTCGACGCCGGCTCACGCCACTGTAACATAAAGGCCAAAAGTCACGTCTTAATTATCATTATCAGTAACGGAGTAAATGCGGTGTCGTAATTTAGGGTGACGACTCTTTTACCTCAAACTCTCAATCCTCGGTCTCGCCTCAAAGCTTCTTTCTTAGCTTAGAACATTCGAGTACGATTCATCAAATTTCATAGTTCGATATTTGGAAAATCATAAAATTTAGAAGAAAAGAGGAAAATAGTAGATTACGATACGAGTACGCAAAGTGATCACTTCGCGCACTGCGCGTGACGATGCATGAATCGGGCACTTCGCGCACTACCAACAGGTACGAGAAGTCGAACTTTGCACACTGAGTTGAAAAAAAATGTTTATTTTCGTAAACAAATGTTTTCTGATCGTTCAAATAACGATTTGTTTTTTTTTTTTTCAATTTATCGCTAATCTCATCCTCTGTATTTGTTCATAAGCCACATATCTGCGAAATTCGGAAAAATCTCGAGCCTTGGTATCGACATTCAGGGCTCACGGAAGACTTCTGAAATATATTTCTTCGAACCAAATTTTTCGAGATTCTTGAGTGACCCGAAATATCATTATTTTTGGCAAAATTTCTTTCACTCGAATGTCAGACCCTAGAAATTTTTGGGTGAGACCAGGAATATGAAATTCGAGGTGAAAACGTTGTCACTAATTGAGTGCGAACGGAGCTATACGTGCCAATCAGCTTTTCAAACATTTAATCAAGCCCCGAACTGCAGTGTTTTATGCAAAGTCGTCTGGCAACTGACAAGCGGGTCTTCCAATTTTCATTCGGATCGTAATTTGAAAATCCAATCTAATCTTTGTCGAAATTTCGTGGTAAACCATTGAATGAAATGCAATGAAATCGTCGGTGATGTCGGGCGGCATTCAGCCCCCGCATTTTCCAGGCTCTACCGCGTTTTGCCTCGAATTTATACGATTCCTAAAATTATATCTTATGCATCAAATCGATCGAACACCGTGCAGTGCGGCTAGTCGTGCCCCTAGCCCCGTACCTGCAGCTATTCAAAATGCATAATTTAATCAGGAATCGGATTGCACCTCTGTTCAATTCTTTGCTCTCGCACCTGCAGCCCGCAGTAGCCTCCTGCAACTTTAAACTAACGATCTACGTTCAACGAATTGCAATGGCGCATCTAATTCGGGGGTAATTCGATTTCCACGATAGCTGGGTAAAGTTGAGTCCAACGAAAAGCGTTGATTAACCCTCATAGCCGTATACTTATGTAATCCGGTTTCGAATTTGTTCGTCGTAGAAATCATCTTCGAATCCGTCTGGACCGATGATTAGCTTTTTGTGAAGAACGAAAGTAAATTTTTTGCGAGGTGTGACAAGATTTTGGAAAAATGTTTCCCTTCGAGAAGCGGGATTCCACCCCTGGATGACGGGGTCTATCCAGCTTGTTAAATCCCAGACTAGAAATTGCTCGTTCTCTTGAAAATAGCTATCCTCGAGCGCAGAGAGAATAGACGATATAACCCGTAAGGTACATATAGGATAGGATAGGTAGGTAGGTTACAATGTTTTCTTCCCTGGAGTTTCAGGGGCTAGATACAATAACCGGGGGTTCCATCGTCGAATGGAAAAGAAATCGACGACGACTTTTCGAAAATTTCGGATCCTCAGATTTTCGGGATTCTATACCAATTGGAACCAGGCGTTCGGGGTGGATGAAATCCGGGGTGAAGTAGTCCGGCATCGGAGAATCTATGTCGAGTCGAAGTCTTGCCAGGGTTCAACGTCCAGAGATTAACACGCCGAGCCGCAGAAGTTTCGAAATTGAATAAAATCGCTTCTGAGTTCTTCCCACCATGGAAGGCCTCGGTTAAGCAAGGGTAGGTACACGACACGGCCTCTGAATCCCTTTGCCGAAAGAGATTGAGAGATCGAGAAGCAGAGGAAGTAAATATCAAGGGTCAATCATTCTTGATACAAGATTGCGCTCACCCTTTCCACCTTTGATCTTCTATTTCCAAGTTTTACTCTCACCGTTCCGTGACGCGTCTCTTTCCAACTTTTCCCACCCCAAAAACCCCTTCAAAACACTTTGAGGATTTCCTATGTCAACCGTTTCGACATCTTGCGGCCTCCCCGATACACCCGAGCACCAAGAGTGTTGTTCTCAAAAGTTCAAAGGGACGAATTTGTGTTTTTGTTTCCTTCACCTGTTCACAAGTTTCGAACACCTGACACGGATCATCCGTCGCATCGATGTCTCATGATCGGTGAAATTCACCGTGCAGAAATTGCGTTTCGCCAATTCGCGGCACATTTTTGTTTCTTCGCCGAGTGATGACTGCAGTTTGATCACCAAAAAAAAAGGAACGAAATCAGTTTTTAAAACGGGGTCGGAAACCCAGGGATGAAAATATCGTCGGATACGAATAAGCAAGACCGATTACACTCCACGCTGAGTCTCTTCGTACGTCAGTAAGGCCTTGAGTCCGGAAAGCGCACCGGAGCTTGTCTGACCCTTGGAACTGATATCTATCCCTTCCTGATTCACGATGAAACGAGCCTTCGCAATCTACGATCTAGAATCCAGAGTCTATTCTACAGTTTCTACAACCAAAAAGCTTCCACTATGCTACAGGCGCCTACAGAATCCATATCGATTCGCGTTTCACATCCGGGCGAGCACACCGCGAATAAGCCCTCGGTGAATCCCAAGGCAAGTCGATGCAGGGCAAGGCAAGGCGAGGCATCGGCTTGTCAGAGCTTCAGGGAAAGAGGCCAGAGGCTAGACCATCGACACCGCCGGAAATGTGGCCTGAATTTTAATGAATCTCTCCTCCCTTTGTATACGCTAAAGCCCTTTCTGGACTCGCTGGCTATGAGCAGCTAGCTCGTAGCTAGAAGATATGAAATTTTTATGAAATCCTCCTCCCGGATTACCGGCCCTAATCGACCAGGGCGTGATGGGACTTCCGCCGAAAATAAGAAGCGGAAAGAATCACGGAGCCGAGGGAGAGGGACCGTAGCATTCCCCGGCCTTTGGTGCCGTAACAGGTGCAATGATACAAATTTCCGAAATCGGAAAGAAGAGGGAAAAATGGATTTGGAGTAATTAAAAGGACAATGAAGCCGGGGAGTGTAATCTGCATTTTCTATTCTGGTAGCTGTAATGTATTTTTAAAAATCAGGGGGATTGGATTGGCTCGGAAAACGAGTTCCAAAGTTTTCCTCCGGGTTTCCCTGTGAGCGAAAGAAAGAAAGAAAGAGAGAAATAAAAAAGGACACCCCTAGCAGGGCGTTGCGTCGTAGAAGGAGGGAGATTATTTCTCTTAAAGGATAATTAACCTAGTTTCGAAAAGTCGTTGTAGTCGGACCCTCTCGGTTTCGGCGTAGCTGATATCTCGGAGAATAAAATAGAGGGAATAACGAGATCGATGTGTACCCATGTCATTTGGAAAGGCGAAAAAGGATCGCCTCTTGTTAGTTTCGAGGATATCTTCGTCCTCCGTAGCCAGAGTGACAAGAGAATTTGGCACCATCCACTTGGCATACATCGACCTTTTCCCTTTCGAAAGGATCGTGGGAATATCCGATCCCCTGGGTATCAGAGGATGGAGTAATCCTCGACTTGAACCTGCGAATATCCCTCGAAATTCTTTATCGCCAGAAGTACCCGAATTCCTGAAAAAACAAAACAGGCAACCTTCCGCCTTCCCGGTGTCTCCTGACTTGATAAATAATGAAAATAAAATGAACGTAAATAATTCTGGAAAACAATAACACTTCCTAACAAAGCCTGCGGAGCTACGTACCACCATAACACTCTTTCGCATACCTTTGCACACTCCACTTTGCATAAAATCTGACTCGAACCCGAGCAGACAAAACGGTGTGTTGGTTTTATCAGAATTTCAACGATCCCACCTTTTCAAACAGTTCCAAATCACATTCCACTGTTTGCAAATTATTATGCAACCGAAATTGTATAATGCCAGACCTTTCAGCGGGAGCAAATATCCGGGACATTCGGGTGCGTATTTTATCCTATGAAAGCAGCTCGCCGAGCTACAGAGAGAATAGAATCTGGTCTCCTGTTTAGGACATTTTTTCAGGGCGACCTCATAATCGGAAAGGAAAAGATGACCAGATCTAATAGCGTGGAAACGGTCGAGTTTAAATCAGACAATGATTGACCGAGTCAACAAGAACCGAGAGCGGCGATTGCCGACCCAACCCCGAGTCCACTATCAGTTTGTATTTGTTCTGCACCCTTGTTTTCACACGTAGAACGCACACCGGATGCGACTACGGATTTTGGGCCACCGACAGAAACGCGCGTAACAGGGGCGAGTCAAAATGTTTCCTTGCTCGGTGGTTCGGACCTGAATATGCATGAGCGACTAAGTGTGCAGCTGATGCTGTGCTGCAACGTAAGCCACACGAAACACTGGGGTCCAGGAGTCCAGGGAAAACAAATCCAGAAGCTTCCTTGTCTCTTTTTACGACCTCGACGTTATCCGGACTCGAGGATCGCGCGGGACGATCATTTCCGCAAATCAAACCAGTCGGTGAAAACTCCGCATTTCGATTTCTCAAACTTTTTCGGAACGACAATGGAAAGAAATAATGTCGTCTCGAGTTTTATCGAAACTTGGAAATTTTCTTCAAGGCCCGAGTATCGAACGGTTCAATTTTGGAAACGGACTTTGGGGCTGGGGGGTTGGGAAAATTCCAGGAACGATATTTAAGGGGGAATATACACCTAGCAGGGTCCGAAATATCGGTGTTTGAATTTTTAGATTTTCCAAGGTTTAAAAATTTCAAAAATTCCGGAGAACCTATATTATCCCAAAATTTCCAAACGCTTTTTTTTTTTAAACGGCGTTTTTCCAATTGGTACCCGAAATATCTCGAAAACCACTGAACCGATTAACTTGAAATTTTTTGTGGTTATTGTATACATAATTATTTAGTACTTGTCATAGGGTTTTTTTTGTCCGATTCTTAGTTTTTTTTTTTTGCAAAATATGAACGAATTTTTTCTTAAAAATCGCTACGTTGAGTTCAAGCGTCCGCCATTTCGTCAAAAATCGATATTTTTCAAATCCGCTATGACAAAGGCAAGATAGTAGTACCTATTTTCTTATCCTGTTTGATTTTTTTGTTTCGCATGTTTTTTGACGAATCGCCACTGGGTACCGTGTTGGCAGATTTTCTTACGGCACTACTTAGACGACTCCAGTACTCCGTGAATTTGCAACATTTTGGAATGGAACAAAAATTGAAAACATTCTTGGAAGTGTATATTTTCAACTAGAAAAAACCCCAATCCAATAATTCCAATAGTTTCCCTGGCAAAAATTCTCGAAAATCACCTTTTTTTTTCGTTTCCAGGTGTATATTCCCCCTTAAGCTGCTGAATCCGAGTTCTCGTAGATTATTTCGCCCCTGTCACTCCCCCCGTTTCTGTCAAGCTTATAAGTTCTCTTCTCCATCGATACGGTGAAATATTCAGGATTTCATTCCAGTCGAATTGATTTATTTGTTCAGTTTTCTCCCTGGATTCGCTTCTCGCTTCTGTCCATATCGCTCGCGGGATTTTGACAGGCTTTTTTTTCGCTACATCGTGTCATCTGCACACATAATTGCATTTTGTCAACCCGACAACAGGCACGAGTAAAAACTCCCGAGGATTTCGTGCTCCAGCTTCTAGGACAATAAGAAAGGAACTTTTTGAGCTCCGGAGTACGACTCTGCTACTCAAGCGCGAATCCTTTATCTCTTTCTTTCTATTTCTTCCCCGAGTAGCTTCGACAAGGGTAGAAAAGTTTTCTTCGCCTCAAGATTATCGAAGAGTTGACGTATTTTCTTCCCCGCACAATATTATCCCCATAACCCGGAAAACTCGCCCGCAAATCCCTCGCGAATTTCACAAGAGACTCGGAACTAATAGTAACGGGTTTCGCTTGTGGTCGCGAAGAAGGGGTCGTCAAAGTCGTCGTTATTCTTCCGTAAAAGACTTTTAAAAGTAATCTTTTTTTCAAGGAGGTTCTGAAGCTCCTGCGTTCAAGAAAGCTCCGCGAATCTCTGAAGACTGGATCTACAAACGAGGATTTTGATTTTGCTTCGAACGATGGGGTTCCAACCTTTAAGCCCCCAACTTTGAACTTTTCGCAGCTCTTTTTCAATCAGCTGACGCTTTATTCTGACCGATGAATAATGATAACCGAACAACCTGTCCCCAGATTGAGAAGTTTGGACCTCCTGGGTCCGGGGGTAACGCAAAGGGGATGAGAATTTCACACCCGATCAAAAAGTGGCCCGGAGACTTTTTACGAGACGCAGTTACCAGGAGGGTGGGTACCTAAGCAATTCAGCCGCTTGTTTGAGCCGAGAAATAGGTAGCTTACGTCGACGTGTCGATTGCTCAACTTTCGCAAAACGTTGGAAAATAGTTTCTGAAAGAGGTTTGATCTGGATTGATTGAAACATCGCGTTTTTCCCGATTTTTCTTGGCTCGACGACGGGATCTTCGCTACGAACACCCTGCAGTTCGGTATTCGTAAAAACCTGAGCCATCCCACCCCTCGTCCAGAAAAGCTATTCGTTCGTCGGTCGTTACTGTTTATTCGTTTTCACCCCAAAAAGACCGAGGAAACAGAATTTAAACCGGGTTACACCTGCAGCGTCGCACAGAACCGAACTGTACTCGAAATTCGGTTAATTGTGTCAGAAATTTTTTTAAGGGTTGTTTTATTCACCGGATGTATCTGATATATGGAAATAAAAGTTAAGAAGTTAAGCTTCGAAGTCTCTTTGATCTGGTATCCGTCAGTTCCTTCCTCGAATCTGTATTCTAGCATAGGGCATTAAATTGATTCACCTGTCGCCCCCAGTTCCGACGTTCACAAAATTTTGACAGCCGTCGAATCCAAGAAAGACCCGTCGCTGTTTGGCCCAGTCAGCCTGTCGTGTCGGGTGGATCCACGTTTTCCAGACCTGGACGAAATCCCCAACCCTTATAGCTGTATTCATATAACCGCAGCGATATCTGCTTTTCCAAATGTCTTTTTCCAAATGATCTGAAACCGTGATCGAAATTGCATCCAACCCCTAAATCACCAGTCCTGAATTTTATACACCTGCAAAGGAGCTTCCTGAGCGCGATAAAATTTCGATAGTAAGCTTCTCGTTGCCAAATTTAGCAAACAGAATTTTTTAATCTTTTTTCCTTCTTTTTATACCGTTTTTCTCTCAGTATCGAATTCCCTAAGGGTGCAAGCAGTTAAATAATCGCATGTATATAACCCGAGAGAAAAGTTGTACCTACAGCTTGTAAAATACCTCGGTTGTGTGAATATCTTGAGCCTGTCGTAAAATAATATTACAGGGGGTATCGTATATTTATTATTTCTACGGGGAGATCGGACGATAAAATTCCTATTCTTTATAACTGAACCCCCTAGGTTATACAGGCATATATACTTCACCCTGACGTGCAAATTCCTCTGTACGATACATCGGTTTACGGGAAATTGTTTCCAACCAGACACGCGAGCGTTATTTCATCGTGCTATTTGACGGCACGAATTTGCCTCCCTTTTTTTCTTTCTTACCCCGTCGCAAAATTCTCGGAGTCTGAACCCTGGAATTACACCGTTCGATATTTTTCGCATTTCGAGATAGCGGCTAGATGAGACCGAATCGTCTGGCTCTAAAGCCTCTTCGACGTAAACACAAAGCAAACCAGAACGATGCATTGCCAGAGAGCCTGTGGCAAAGCCTTCTGCGTCATGCGGTGATATAGAGACCCTGACATGTGTACGAGATAGGGGTGTGTGGAGAAATATATACACACGTATACTGAATGTGGAAATATGTCTGTGTGAGCATTCGGGGTTGAGTCATCCATAATACAACCACCTCAAAGTCCAAGACCCCAAGTTCTTGAAGCTCTCGAGCGAAATTGTACTTCCAGGGAAAATGCGGATGATATTTTTCGTTCCTTACGTATACGCGTGGTGAACCACGGGTCAAAGTCCCGCAACGAATTTCAGTCCTTTTCAAAATTTCTAAATTATTAGAATTTTATTTGCGCTCTTTTTCTTTGTTTCTTTCTATTCAGCCACGAGTCTCGAGACCAAGGTACCTCGTATGTACAGATGACCATTTTTCATCCGAGATTTCGTACGTCCGAATCGGTCAAATTGTATTTCTCGAGGAGCAGTGAATTCGCGAAAGAATTCTTCAATAGAAATTCATTCTTCTTGGTCTACGATTCTTCAGAAATTAAACTTTCGTCAAACGAATGAAGACATTTTTTTGAAACCCGTGTGCGTAAAGTGCGAACTTTACGCACACGGGTTCAAAAACTATCGCATGCTACTCAGGCGTAAACAACTTTACGCCCTCGTTGCATAAACTGCTATTTCCACACTGCGAAATTTGACAGAATTCGTTCTGCCCTTCTTCCTTCCGTTTTCGCGACCCCTCCGTTAAAAAACCGCGAAAATTCGCTAGCTGGTCGTTAATTGAATGCAAATCGGAGTTTTTCGCAATAACCAAGAAAATTTTCATACGATACACGTACGTCGAATTTTCATAGTGCAGGGTATCGATGGGGGTTCCTTTGAAATGTATATGACATATCACAGGCGTTATGTCGAGCTTGAAATAAACGCGGGACCCGAGAGACCTTTTGCTGTACAAAAGGAGGATAAAAAAGGAAAGAAAAAGGCCCGGAGATTCGCCGGGGGATCGCAAAGCGAAAATTTCGACTCGCTGAAAACTAAATGCACGAGCATACAATCAGCCGGATATCGCCGGAGGTACGGGAGGTGAGTTCGGGCGAAATTCGAGGGCGATTTCCGCGGTGGAACCATAACTTAACCCCGGTAGGCGTTGCGTTATGACCTGAATTAATTAGAGGCTTTCCTAAGCTTGAGTAACGTTAGCAACGGGTTGGTTGAACCTGCCTTTTCCCTGCCACAAGGAACAGAAACGGACCGAACGATGCTTCTGCATATTTCAGATCGCTGCCCCCATGTACCGCGCGTCGCGACGGTGATGGGAAATAAAAATTTCAGTTCTCGGCATTTCATTAGCTAACTAAGATCTCGTTCGAGCTAAATCACCCCGTAATTATAACCCCAAATAATTAACCTCGATCTGACGAACTGGGGCGGCGATTTCATCTCGCCAAAAATATCCGACGAGGGTCGAAACTCGCTGAATTAAATACCTCTTCACTTTAATCAGGATACCCGATAAACGAGACGCGAATTTTTGCACACAGATTTTGCACACGCGATAAATATATAAAATTACCGAGATCGGAGATAACAGCGATTCTTTCTCCCGTTCGAATAGGAAGCATATGATAGTAGATTACGATACAAGTGCGCGAAGTACGTGATTTTCACACGAGTGGGGGAGACAAGAACACGAGTGTGAACCTAATCACGTACGCGCACGCGTATCGTACAATACTTTTTGCAACTCAGTGCGCAAAGTGAGCACTTTGCGCACTAGTGCGCGAAACGGGTACTTTGCGCACGCAAAAGAGGCATCAAAAGTCGAACTTTGCGCACTAGTGCGTAAAGTGATCACTTTGCGCACTAGTGCGCGAAACGGGTACTTTGCGCACGCAAAATAGGCATCAAAAGTCGAACTTTGCGCACTGAGTTGCAAAAAATAATATTTCAAACCCGATATTTATTCGCGGTAATAGTTTCCCCGTTTCCGTGGAAGAATTAGCGAACTACAGATACGTATATATACAGCACGGTTGAATTAATTTAGCGAACTGTAAGGACGCACGTGGGGGCGTCAGCTTAAATTATAATAAAATTTCCTCATGAAGGTACGGAGGCACGGAGAGCTAATTCTGCAGTACAGTTTGAAGCTGGTAGAATGTAGAGAATCGTCGTGAAATTTAGCTAATTAAATTGTTTTTAATTAAACCCTATACGCTATTTCTGCAGCCGCTTATTCTACAATAATATTCGTACTAATTTGAATTCTCTAGGTATATGTATACGTCCCGGATAACAGACGCTACGCCGAGTCCTTCTCGCATTAATTTTTTACTTCATTTGCCATTATTTTTCTTTACGGAATTAATAGTATCGGGTACTTCGTCTTAGCTGGTTAAATCTCTCGTCATATTTATATTCGTATATACAAGGACAGTACGCGGAGATAAAGGATTCAATTTTTCCAGCAACAACTACCCTCAGAGGTAGTTCAAGTAGCTTTTATTTTACCATAATAAAACTGAGCTTCCGTCTGTTGAAAATGAAAATAAAAATGAAAATAAAACTTCATTCAATCGGACGAGACATGGAGAGATATTTCATTTTTCTTCCCCCTCCTTGAGCTCCTCTTGTTTTAATTAATTGCAATGATTCAATGGGATTGAATAATTTCCTACCTGCTCCAAAATCGATTGAAAAACAGCTTTAATAATTTGCATATGCCTAGTTCCGGGAACACCCGTAATTAACAACCTTTCGGTTAATTAATTTCGATCGAAACAAGGCGCAGGTACGGCTCAAAGAGTAATTGAAACCTCCGAGTGTACGCGGTAGACCTAATCCCGATAAAATTACTGTCATTGGTATACCGGAATGCGAGCCGGCCCCAGCTATAATAATATACAGAAAATAATACACAAATTTGATTAACGTTGAAGAGAAACATTCGAAAAAAAAAAGAACCGTAATAATTAAAAGACGGTATTCCGGGTTGAGAATCACTCGAATTCTCGCTTCGTTTAAATCACGAATAAAAGTACTCCTGCAGTACTTGAGCAGATTTAAAAATTTGCAAACTGAGATAATTCCGGTGATTCAATCGTAATTTATTGCACTCCAAAATCCGGTCGCTTACCATTCGATATCGAGCTCGGAAAAAATATCGAAGTTTTTAAATTTTTTAAATTAATCAAAATTTTCAACCGCCATCGTATAACTCTGATTGGATCACTGGAATTCAGACCTCGAGTACGTTTTGGAAATTTTTATTTTTTAGCTTAAACTTTTAGTAACCAAAATCAAAGTAGTAAAGACCCACAAGAAAAAAAATAAAGAAAAGAAAAAAAAGAAGAAAGAAGTAAAAAACAGACAGGTTTTATATTTTAGGTCTGCGCGGTACTTTTGATCGAATGAATTATTTATGTTTGTCCGGGAAATTTCGAAGGGTTCAATTTTTACCGCTCGATCAATTTATCGATGTCACAGCTAGGAGACAACTAGCCGGTAAATGATTCGAAACAAGGGCTGCGGCGATCGCTTGGGGGCGCATATATATCACTGATTCAACGTATACCTATACCCTCGAACCCTGCGATACTGTCCGTTTAGGAGTTAGGACCTGCATCCGAATGGCAAAATTTTTCACGCAACGCTAACTACGGTATCAGGGGTGGCGACGTTTGTGTCCGACAATATTTTGATAAATGAAAATAACAGAAAATAAACGAGAATTATCGCGATTCAATTTTTTCTTTTCTTTTTTTGTTGAATTTCCAGGAGAACCGTGAAAAAAATAAAATTCATCTGTAACGGCGTGTCAAAAGTTTTTGAATTTCTAGTAAACAGTTCTTTGACACAGCTAACGATTCAACGATTTTTCTGAAATTTTTCAAAATAATTCTTCAAGAATTTTGAATCCTTGACGTACCGCGGATTAACCAGAGACTTTTTTTTATTCGGTAGTTAAATAACGAAAATATTTTTTCACACGACTGACCGAAGATTTGCAGAGGTTTTTTTTTTTCCAAACGTTTTCCAATCATTTTTAATTCCTGTTAAGATATTTAAAAAATCGAATCGACGAGAGTCTTTTTTCCTTACGATTGGACGACGGGAGCTAAAAATTTTGCAAATAAATTTTGATTTTGGTCTAATCATTAAATTTCTACGTGTACAAAAGAATCAGAAATTCGGGTAGAACCGGGTTCTAGCTAAATAAATTCGGGTAGAATATAAGAGAAAATAAACGAGAATTTTTTATTTTTTACTTTCTTTTCTTTTCGTTGAATTTCCAGGAGAGCCGTGAAACAAATAAAATTCATCTGAAACGGCGTGTCAAAAGATTTTGAATTTCTATTAAACAGTTATTTGACACAGCTAACGATTCAACGATTTTTTTGACATTTTTCAAAAATTTTGAATCCTTGACGTACCGTAGAATAACCAGAGACTTTTTTTTTATCCGGTAGTTAAATAACGAAAATATTCTTTCACACGACTGACCGAAGATTTGCAGATGTTTTTTTTTTTTCCAACGTTTTCAATCATTTTGAATTCCTGTTAAGATACTTAGAAAATCGAATCGACGAGAGTCTTTTTTCTTACGATTGGACGACGAGAGCTAAAAATTTTTCAAATAAATTTTGATTTTGGTCTAATCATTAAATTTCTACGTGTACAAAAGAATCAGAAATTCAGGTAGAACCGTCGGGTGAAACCTACTGTATACCACTATTTTTACCGGTTTTTCGAAACGATTCTTCGAAAATTGATTCTTAAAAACGATTTCCGGATGTTTTTCGGAAATTTTCTTTTCCCATCGTTTTGAAATCTTGTTAAAATATTTCGAGAAGCGGATCGGTGAGAAAGTTCTTCTCTTTCAATTAGATCGCGAAAGTCTGTTTCATCGTGGGTAGAGGTTATGATGATTTCCGAAGAGATAATCTCCACAGCTTGACGTAGTTTGGTTTAATTTTGCAATATAGATAAGTTTTGGCAAATATAACGAGCGTTTATATCGCGTAGGTTGTTCGCCTTTGGATTTAGAGGCATTATAAACCCTTCGTAAGCAGCGAACCACCCTGCAGCCACACCCTATTATGCCATGCCGTGTGAAGTTGCCTTATCTGAATCACAAATGGGACTTTGTATACAGGGTGATTCACTGCTACCGGGCCATTTTAGATAGGCAGATTCCTCAGGAAATTCTAAGACTAAAAGTTCTTTACCAAAAATTCGATAGACCTCCAGTTCCCGAGCTATGGAGGATCTAGGATAACCAATTACAGAGCTTATACGTGACTCGGACAGGGCCGTCTAGATATCTTAAGTTATTAAAATGTAATTTTTATTTCGTCATAAGTAATTTTAGCATCACTTGTAACTGAAACTGGGACTGCTGCTGGCGTTGGTTTCGACGTCCAGGTCGTCCAGGTCGTCCAGGGTATCCTCCTCGTGATCCAGGTCGTCCGCTTCGTGGTTCGCGTCTTCTACGTCGTGTGCTACATAGTTTAGTTGCACATGTCATCCGCTTCGTAGTTTTCGCAGTCCAGGTCGTTCGCGACGTGGCTTCCAGCGTCCAGGTTGTGCGCATCGTAGTTTTCGTAGTCTAGGTCGTACGCCTCACAGTTTGCGTCGTCCAGGTCATACGCTTCGTAATTTTCGTCTTGCAGGTTGTACAGCTCGTACTTTACGACCTGGACAACGAAAACCACGAAGCACAGGACCTGGACAAAGAAGACTACGAAGCGCACGACTTGGACAACGAAAGCTACGAAGCGCAGGACCTGGATAACGAAGACTATGAAGCGAACGACCTTGGCGACACAAAGTACGAGCTGTACGACCTGCAAGACGAAAATTACGAGGCGTATGACCTGGACTACGAAAACTACAATGCGCACAACCTGGACGCTGGAAACCACGTTGCGAACGACCTGGACCACAAAAACTACGAAGCGGACGACCTGGATCACGAGGAGGATAACCTGGACGACCTGGACGTCGAAACCAACGCCAGCAGCAGTCCCAGTTTCAGTTACAAGTGATGCTGAAATTACTTATGACGAAATAAAAATTACATTTTATTAATTTAAGATATCTAGACGCCCCTGTCCGAGTCACGTATAAGCTCTGTAATTGGTTATCCTAGATCCTCCGTAGCTCGGGAACTGGAGGTCTATCGAATTTTTGGTAAAGGACTTTTAGTCTTAGAATTTTCTGAGTAATCCGCCTATCTAAAATGGCCCGGTAGCAGTGAATCACCCTGTATATACAGAGCTATGAGAGTCTTGAGCCATGCGCGTGGCGAAGCTTAAATATCTCCGACTCAGAAACGAAGCTCGACTATTCTATATCCATGCCTACGTACAACTCTGAGAACTAATATAAACGTGGATAACCTAACCTAACTCTTCCCACACGCGTTGCAATCGGAATCTCCGACGCATACCGAGAATAAACTTCGATTTTTCATACATCTGCCTCTTCTCGATTTCAAACTTCATTCAATTTATCACCCATTCCATTCCTCGGTTCGGGAAAAAAATTGAGGAAAAAAAAATAAGGCGTAACTTTTCAACCCCTAAAAAATGATCGCGATCGTTCTTATAAGGTTATATCATTTTTCGGTATTCTATAAAGAGATATTCCATTGACTCGGTCAGTTCCTAACCTAGTACCCGTAGTTTTGAACACTTTTTAAAATTATTCAAGATTTACGGACTTCGCCTTGCATAGATTCGTCACTAATCGATTTGCCGAGCGAAACTTATTCAAATTTCGAGGGAATGTTCCACATCGATGAAATTTCCGAGTGAACCAATCATACTCGATGAATTTCGCTTTTAGACAAGAAATCTTGTCGCTTTAAACCATTTTTTTTTTGTCAGTTTAAAAAAAAAAAAAATAGTGCGTCACGTGCTCGTCACGATGGAAGACTGCCCTTATCTCTATATGGATGATTCCATTCTAACAGTGTTTATTAATGTCCTGTACTGTTTGCTCTCACTGGTCATCCATTAACAATCTATTCATAAAATTTTTGTATCGATACGATCCTCGTGAACATATTTCATCGCTTCTTTCGTATAATAAAACTTGCAGTCCGGAGAAAACTTTCGGTTTAAATCACTTAAATGTCGGTACCGTGTCACGTCCATTTCTAGAATTTACCTATGAATTCATTATTTTCTTTGTCGCAATAAATGATCCAAACTAATTAATCCATAAATCTAATTAATGGTATAATACAATTCATAAATAAATTATAATACGATTCATAATAATTCTTCTGAAGAATGTCTACCAAATTTATTTTATGTCAGTACCGTGAACGAACGAGTCGGTACCGTGGCACGGAAAATTTGAAATTTGATTCTCATTCTCGATATTTCGAAGTTGCAGCGAAATCCTCTCGGACTTTCATTTTTACAATAAAATAGAGTAATAATATGCATTAGAAAACTAAAAAAGTTTGAGTATAAAATCAAAACATTTCGAATCAAAAAAGTAACAGTTACAACAGAATCACCGATACATCATTAATTTTCCGCGAAATGACGTCATTCATAATATAGAATATCAAAGTGATTTTCGAATCCCCTCAACCGGATGCGATATTAGGCAATTCGTCTCGTGCTACGAATGTCTCGAAGACGCACGCTCCGTTCCTTCCTTATAATTTGCCTGAAGCTTTGATGAGCATCGAATATGCGCCGAAAGCTCTGTTTAATAGATGAACAATGTATGTAAGCGAGCGCGCTTGAGGTTAACATGACACTTTGAATTACGTAAATTACGGAAACCCCTATCTTCGTTGAAAATTGAACCACCGAACCTCATCTCTGTTACAACACCGTAGATTGATATATAACAGAATATTTGATTGCTTTTTAATTACGAGACAAAACGAACGGGGAATTAATATTTCTTAATCAATTTTCGTCGATGAAAAATCGAATAATTGGAACCCAGGAATTTTTTCACAACGCGCAAAAATAATTCCCAACGAATTTCTGTCGTATACGTTACTCCACCCTGACCCACTCCGATGTACAACTATTTTAATCCGCGGTAATCTGTTTCCAAATATCGAACAATTGCAGTTGTCAGATTTATCAAATCACAGTGTAAAATATTTTGACTGGTACGCGTTATACAGCTTCGTGATATTTACCTGACGGCTGACGTGCGTTGTGTAAATACAAATTCACCTTGTCGCTTCGGGCTGACAATTACACCACGGAGTGCACACTCCAATATGTACAGTTGTACATACAATAGGGCATGTAAACAGATTGCTGGCTAATTATACGTTATATAGGTAGGAAGCTAGCCATGTGCAGCACTCTATTTAAATCTGCTACACATTACGTTCGTACATACATATCGTATCCATACGTGTGTTCATCCCACTATTTAGGCAATATTTCATACCGCGATATATCTATATTGCGATATATTATCTAATCACGGGAAATAGAAGCCGAAGGCTGTATGCATTAGCCAGTCAACGTCGATCCAGTGGTTTTTGAATGCCTACATATTTTGGAGTCTTTGTAAAGCAGGAAACTTCCGACATCTAATATATCAATGACCGTTAATTTGAGCGGGATAATTTTTAGGTTAAAAGACAGTGCATGTAATCGTCTAAAAAGAAAATAGTAAAATGTTTAGTCGAGTTTTTTAGAAAAAGTACGATCATCGATATATTAATAAATGTACAATAATACATACTCTCTTGAGTCCGAGAGAAAAATATGACTTTTTATTTTTCGTGGGTTATTTTAGAGGAAATAAAAGAAACGGTTGTTTTTTTGAATCGGCTCTGGAAGGTCTCTGACCAGGAATATGATGTCGTTGGTACAAGGGATAGGACGAGGACGAGGACGCTGGGCTTGAGCTGTATCTTCTTTATTTCCCCAGCGCCTTATAGCACCCGAGCCGAAACACCATTCTCGTCATCCTCACCCTCGCATAAATATTAGAGGAACCACCGCACGGTCTCGGAAAAACGATCCTCGCAGCTCGCAACTCGCGTCTCTCTCATCTCCTAGCTGTATCTTAAATTCTCTTTCATTTCCTTCAACTCGCCAGTCTGCCCTTAAGTTTCTCATATTTTTTTGGATAGCTGGTTTTTTATTTCACCCGATGCGAGTTCAGAAGCAAGAATAAAATGAAAAGGGAGGAGAGGCTTTATACGTAACTGCGCAAAGAAATGAAAATAAAACGGGGCGAAGCGATATCGCACGTAAATCAATTAATAAACATCTGGATATCGCGTACATCTCTGCTGTGATTTTGCATCGATTTCTGGTCATTTCGGACGAACGAAAGATGAACAAAGAAGAACACACCTAATAGAAAAAAAAAGAAATTTATGGGAACCTTAATAATTTCATAATCCATTCCTAAACATCGCTGTATAAAATTCTGATGTCAACGTCTACGTACGTAAGGTCTTAAAGGACCGTTGAGGTCGTTGAATTATTTAAAAAAAACCGTACTATAAAAACGAATTTTAAAAAGAGTGGGAAAGAAAATTGGTATGTAAAAAGAATAAGAAGAAACAGAAAAAAAAGAAAGGATAAAGAAAGAAAAAAAAAAAAAAACCGTCGGAAAGACACACGTGTCACTTATTTGCATGCCCTAAAGGAGCCCCTAGGGATCAAGCGGGTAAAAAGCATGATCCCCCTGTACAGCTTCCCAGTTTCTACGTAGGTGGGTATTCGCTTGCAACTCGTTACGGTAATTAACTCGTGGTAAAAGAAACAGGGGTGGGAAAAAAAAGGGGGAATAAAAAATCGCCTGAAAGTATAACAATAATAATAATAACAACAACAACAACAATAATATTAATAATAATAATAAGAGACGAAGTAGCTGGAGGGAGTCGATACGATAATTTTGTTCTTTTTTCTTCAGTTACCCGAAAAAAAAGGGTTACTGTTACAATGGTAAAATAATAATTGAGGGGTCGCATGCAATGAGAGACGATTTAACAGACATTTCCCGATTGCGATAATATGAAGGATTATTCGCAAGAACGTAACGCATCTCTACTCGAGTCCGAAGAACACTATGAGATGATTCATAAAATCACTGTGATTTTAGGAAGTATAATTAGCGCTACGCTTGAGCGCTACGCTTGAGCGCTACGCTTGAGTAGCGCTACGTTTGCGTGATATCACGAAGAAAAATATTCAATGAGTACGCGCCTTGGCGGTGGACGGGTTTAAAGCGATATACGTAATGCCCAATCAGACGATCACGCAATATTTATTCCGCGACTAATTTCCGAGCTCTGTTACTACTTTCGAGTAGCAGTTCTATGATTTTCTAACCTATTGGACGTCGAATTTTGTATTCCTATGCAATTTTTTCGCGACAAGGGAACACAGCTCGTATTCGAAGAATCTGTTTCGCTCGATCGGCGATATTCGGAATTGCAGTGAACGTAAGGTCGAGTTGCTATCGCAACGAAGCATGCCTGGAAAAAAGAACCGTTCCAACTATCCGCGACTGAATAAATGGCGCGTTTTTCTCAATTATTGTATCGAAGCGTGATAATTCGCTGTATCAACTTTCGATGCTGAAATAAAATGGTACATCAGTTTAATGTACGACGAATTCACGCGAAAATGCGAGGACGCGTACACCTAGGTATAAGGTGTGGGCGTGTAGTGGATAACATACGCATGGAGAATTTACAGGCGTGCCAACGTTATCGTTCAGAGCGTTAAATCCCCGTCGTCGTTATTTGATATATCAAGGGTCGCAAAGTACGGGAGGAAAAAACTCCACCGACGATCGTAAACTAGAACTATGAAGTGGCGGAGTGGTACAGGTCGAGTTTTCGAACCCGTCATGTTTCTTCGAGAGATTGCCAATCCGAGACAGACGCATCGGGCTCGATTAATTTCCGGTATTCGAAAGATCTTTTCGCAAGGTTAATCTACGTGCGGAATCGGTACAAAATTCATTAAAAGAATCCTAATTAAATAAAATCAACTGTGAATCATTCCCTTCACATTTGGATCGGATTTTTTTAGATATTTCTATAAAAATATGTGATAAATGAATGCGCTTTTTACCGTACAAATTTATTTTTGTCGAAGAACGTGATTCTTTGAATTCGTGAATCCTGATTGATATCTCGGGAATAAAAATCAAATATTCGACGAGCTAAAGTAACGAGAATTTTCTTTCCACGTTAAAAATGTATTCCGATTAAAGCAGAGTTCGCCAGGTCTTCTTAATCATTTAATAAAAGCTTAAGAGGGAATTTACACCTAGCAGGGTCTGAAATATCGGTGTTTCAATTTTTAGATTTTCTCAAAGTTTAAAAATTTCAAAAATTCCAGGGAACCTATATTACGAAGCTGGTATCGACGACTCTGTGTAAGTTGAACAAATTTCATGATTTATCCATCCCAAAATTTTCAAACGCTTTTTTTTCAAAACGGCGTTTTTCCAACTGGTACCCAAAATATCTCGGAAACCACTGAACCGATTATCTTGAAATTTTTTGTGGCTATTTTATAAATAATCATCTACTACTTGTCATAGGATTTTTTTTGTCCAGTTCTTAGTTTTTTTTTTTTGCAAAATATGAACGAATTTTTTCTTGAAAATCGCTACGTTGAGTTCAAGCGTCCACCATTTTGTGAAAAATCGATATCTTTCAAATCCGCAAAGACAAAGACAAGATAGTAGTATCTATTTTATTAACCGGTTTGATTTTTTTGTTTCACACGTTTTTTGACGAATCGCCACTGGGTACCCTGTTGGCAGATATTTTTACGGCACTACTTAGACGACTCCAGTACTCCGTGAATTCGTAACATTTTGTAATAAAAAAAAATTGAAAACATTCTCGAAAGTGTACATTTTTAACTAGAAAAAACCCCGATCCAATAATTCCAATAGTTTCCCTGACAAAAATTCTCGAAAATCACCTTTTCTTTTCGTTTCCAGGTGTATTAATCCCCTTAATCAATTATCCACCGTTGATCCCGAGTGTCCATATATAGATACACATATACCTATACGAATGTGTCTGTAAATAACAATGATAAGGGTAGTCGCGTATGCGATCCTTGTTATAGATAGGACATGGGTTAATCTAGATGATAATCTAGTCAGTAATGACACGGTCATCTAGAATCTAGATAGTCATAAACTATCGCGTACTAGTCGCGTAAGTACCGGAGGTTAATTGCCGCCTAATACCAATGGAAAATTGAATTAAGTTCAGGGTAGGTATATACCTAAATATATGCATCACCTTGATACGCGAGAGCTTTCAGCTAAGCTCGAAATTCAATATTAAATGATAAAGAGAAGCATGCAAGGCTTCGTGTGTGTGTCTGATGCATTAATTTCGAGGTTTAGGAACACGAGAGGCTCGCAGAATGGAAATTATGAATATAATTATAATTATAAATATTTAAATATTATAATATTAAATATACGACTAGGAAACAATTTTCTCTTTTCTTGATTTCGAGCGGAGCAGAGCTCAGGTGCGGAGCTTTCGATTTGATCCGCGAATTTGGTAGCGACGCGACGCGACGCGACGTCCTGCGACGCACGTAATCCTTGAATTACATGGCTATTCGCCTCACGTAAATCTAAAGTCGTAACTCCGATCGTATCGGACTCGGTAGGCCATAGAATCAAACATTTAGAGTTTAGAGTTTAGAATATAAAGGAAAGGCGCACCACCCAGCTCCAGCGAGACTATGGTCTTCAAATTCAATCCTCAATTACAGTTCCTATTTCTGATCCTATAACGATCGCGACGTTATATTGTCCGACGCTAAAATTCAATCCCGGATATATTTATGAATCGTTAACTCATTTTTATTCCAAAAACAACCCTCATAGCGGAGAATATAAATCCCAATACGTCCAGCATACGCTCACAATTTTCACGGCCTCCCCCTTGAATTATACAACCATTTTCTTACTCCGAAATTTCCATTTTGTTGCTTTCTCGTCACAATTTTGAAGTTCGATGAAATAGGAGCACAATATTGAGAGAAATGGCGATACCAGCTGGACCTTATCTTCATGGTTCGACATTTTAAGACTGAAGTGTGTTGCGATCTTGTGAATCTTACTTCAGATTGTGTCCTAGACTCAATGTCCTCTTATTGCACCCAGCCCCTCAATTTCAAATATCCTAATGGGTTCTGTCTAGGATTTTCCTGCAGTATCACGATCGTCACATTTCCTCTGCTCTAATCCCTGACTTGAAATATATGCAAGCCGGCACATCAGAGATTGTACCTAGTAACGTCTCTGGAGATATTGCAATGGGATAATGGGCGACGACCATAACACTAAATCCTGGCAACAACAACACCACTTCGAATCCCAGATGACAAATACTGAAGAGGAATTTTCCGGACGCACTGGGATTGCACCCACTGGAAACGGATGTAGTAATAAGGGTAATGGACATCTTCTTAACGGACATTAATGTAACATTTGGCTTTGACCAATATTGGATGCGTGGGGATAGCCAGGAGCACAAAAGGATACGTGGAGTTCGGACTACGAGACCAGGATCACATGCCATTGCAAGACTTGCAGCTAACTTGGATATCAGCAAGCGCGGGGACTGATGACATGCGGATGAAGCGTGCGGTTGGAGAGCCATACACGATCGGACTAAACCACATCCTGAAAGCGGAAATCAACTCCAGAAACATGGCAAGAGCTATCAACACATGCCATACAACGCCAGGCCTAACGTTACCTACTCCTTTGGGACCATAAATTGGACCAACACAGACCTGCTCCAAAGAAGGATGCGAAATGCCACATCCAGGCACCGTGAACACCACCCGAAGACCTGCACCGAAAAACAGGCCCGAGGGGCTAATCGCTGTTGCAATCTGGTGTAAAAAGACTATATCGTGTAATCTGATGTAATCTGATGTAATCTTTGTCTAATCCGGTCGATATATCCGAATCATGTATTCGTTATCCTGCGGGTAATCTTAGTGTAATCTTTTTAATTTTGTAATCTTGTCATCGGTGAACGGTATTGGTACACGGTGATCAACCCCCCGGAATAGTGTACGGGACTGGGCTTGTAAGGGTCGTGTTTCTACAGAAGACAAGACTCGCGGGTACATGGCGCCGTATGTATCACTGAGGCCAGAAACAACAGACCCCTTCTGAACTTGCCAGACACAACCATCGACAACTTATACAGTGCATAACAACCAACTTAGGTAAAAGACAAGCATGGGGGTCCGGGAGACAAGACACTTCACCCAGGAGATAACCATGAACTGGAGAATCGATCCATGACTCAACTTTGCAGTGGACATGTTCCCGGAGACCTTGACGAAAGGGTTCACGAATACAAGACCAGACGGTCAGGACCCAAGACTGTACTGGAAATATAGATGCTGGAAATGGAGCAGAACAAGGCGACAAATTCATGTATTGCACTCGGAACGTACGGAGAGAAGGTACAGAAGTATGCGAAATTCAGCAATCAAAGTCTGAGAATGATATCTGCTTCAGGGGCGTACCGAAGGCGCTTCGCGAAATGAAACTTTCGCCAAATCCATAAATAGTGAAGCTGTGAGAAGCTTCGATCCTTGGTCACTGGATGCTGGATGTTGAGAAAATTCGTAAATTAACGATGACGGAATTGAAACTGCGAGAAACACTCGAGGAAATTCTTGATGTCTCTTTTTCGTTTCGTTTTTCGTTTGGAAATGTATTATGAAATGATGAAGGATGAGGTCAATCCGGGTCCGAATTTTGTTTTTCATCGATTATTCATCTATCACCTGCCGTTTGGATGTATTGAAATAATTCAATTAGCGAGCTTTCACAGCTGTCATGAGCGAGCCCATAATTAACTGATTTGCGCAGAATGACTCCAACACCGATTGTCGGAAACGAACCAAATTTCACATGGACATTCCAGACAGGTGATTCCACAGTGTGAATAACAGACATCGCATTACATTCGCGGAGAATATTTGTTTTTTTGAGGTTTACTTATTTTTTCATATTCGTCACGTTCACCGATCACATTTTTCCATCCATCTCAAAATTTTTTCGACCGATTTTAATACCCGTAGTTCACACGATGGGAAAATGTGTAATGGACGAGTATGTTAATCCTGAACTCTACAGATGCAATAGTTTTCATATTATCATGTACGAAGTACCAGAAAAGTTAATTCGCGAAGAATTGTAATATATGTCGCAAGATATTCGAAAATAAAAATGACCGAGAAATGAATTTCAAGTTTCATGTAAACTCTTAGACCTAGAGAAACTCTGAGAACAACGACGTAATAATAATACCCTTAGTCATAGTGATAATAATAATAATAATAATAATAATAATGATAACGATAAGGTGAAGCGAAGTTTGACCAGCGCTTGCGCCATGAAAAAGGTCAGAGTTTTCCTGAAATTTTCGTCAGTTAATTTCCGCCCTGTGATTAGACTTGGCGTAAAAAAGAAGGGGCATATAAAAAGAAAGAGCATCCAGTTAATCGGTATAGCATTGCACGCAGTTCACGTTTTATCTCTGGCAGAGTTCGATACGAAATCACATTTACTTTACCTTCGATAATTACTGTACAGCTGGCCTTCCAAATATCGTATAGATAAAATGAAGGAATCGAGTTTAATTTGGAAATGAAGGAAGAAATTGAAAAGAGTAAAGAGAGAGGAATGAAAAAAAAAGCAATCGAATACATTATCGTTATTTTTATTATTTCGCGTTTCATTCGATTGATAAATATATATTTTATACAACGCAAGCATGTCTTACGCGTCTTTTCATGCATGTTTTCAGGACCTAAAGTAGCCCATTATGCGACGGCGAGTGGCGCGCATGCGCGGAGCACGTATTTGGGGCTCTTTATAGTTCTAGGACTATAATACGGTTCCTAGGTATATAAAGTCCCCAAATACGTACCCCGCGCATGCGCATTCGCTCTTGGTCCGTGCGTATTATCGTACTCCGTACGATGTCAACATAACCTCTTCATGAAAAGACGCGTCAGACATGCTTTTGTTATATAAAATATGGTGTGGACCGTATTTGCATTGCGTGTTTGCAATACTCGTCTTTGACTCGTCTACGACTCGTATTTCAAACTCACGACTTACTTAGCCTCCTTGGTACACAATATACTATTTCATATTTCACGTAAATTTTTTTTCCCCTCGTTGCGGAAAGATAACGACGAATTAATGAAGTAGGAAGAATTTTGATATCAGCTCGATTCTATGAGGATTAGAATCGATATCCTTCCCACATATCTTCGTGTATACCTATATACTATTGTAAAACTCCTTTGTCACTGATAAACTAGGACCTGAACCCGATACGAAAACTCGAGGGAGTTCGAAACGACGTCTCAAGTACCTATCTTTCATACCCTTGGCGTCGCGACGACGCGCGGCCGTAAATGGCTGGTGACAATCCAGACTCGATTGCCTCCCGGCGAGCAATTAATGCCCTCGTTCACCCCCTTTTTCACCGATCCAACTTTATTTCTCTCCTTTTATATATAGGTATATATACACATATATCTCGGTTCTCGCTTTCTCAGGATGAAATCGAGCGGTCAGCGAAGAGAACGAGGAAGATTGGGGCCGGAGAAGAGTAGAGAAACCGAGTTTTATCGCAGACATATGGCTTTTCGAAAAACAGCGAATATTTTTTCCCAGACACAATGTCTCGACGATTGATCAAAACCAGATCGAAATTAAGCCAAGGTGATGTTCGGTGTAAACAGGTAGGCGGTGAATAAATGCAATCAAAACTTTTGGGCTTTTCTGTTTAGGCTAGCAATTAGCCATGCTAAACAGCTCTGAACGAATTATACCCACCTACCTCGAAGTTTACTCAATAAATTAAGACTGATCGTTTTATTTCGAAATTTCATTACCCTGGCAGGCCCAGGCACGCGAATACCTATTTTCCATTTATTTTATATACAATACAACGATATTTATATCACGGTACAAAGTTAGTAATGGCCGAGAATTTCGTCGTTTCTTTTACAGAAATCTGATGAGTGATTTCTGAGCTCTGTTACTTTACGATCCCCCGAGATCTGATTCGTAAAATTCAAGAATATGCTTCATATTTGCTTTCGCAGTGAACATATTTGGTATCGTGAGGAAGCATGCCTGAAGAAGATGATCATCCACTATTGCGGCATTCTTCATCAACTGGGCCACTTTTTTTTTCACGCTCTCCAATTTTTTCTCAAAATCTGCCAGTTTGAAATATCAGTCCAAAGGAACGTCTGTGATATTTTTAGATTTTTTTAGGCGTCCGTTCAGGGTTTTCAATTTTTCATTACGAACACTGTATCTCAAAAAATATTCATTAAACAAAAAAAACGTAAGAATAAAAACTTTTTCGAAGAAAATCAAAATCACAATTTCTCTGCATTGAGAAAATTGAAATTTGGCAAGAAAATGGGAATAAAATTTTTTGAAACTAATAACACACTTTCGATTTCGGTACAAATTTCACAGGATGTCTGTCATTGATGAAAAATGATAAAAACCCTGCGAAATCTCATAACCGCATATAACCGCGTATATGCGGTTATGAGATTTCGCAGGGTTTTTATTTTTTTTCATCGTAACCATTGCAGGTAGCATTCTGAAAAAATTTTCGCAGACTCTTTACCCAATGACAGACATCCTGTAAAATTTGTACCGAAATCGAAAGTGTGTTAATAGTTTCAAAAAATTTTATTCTCATTTTTTTGCCAAATTTCAATTTTCTGAATGCAGAAAAATTGTGATTTTGATTTTTTTTGATGAAGCGGAAAAAAAAGAGTTTTTATTCTTATGTTTTTTTCTGTTCAATGAATATTTTTTGAGATACAGTGTTCGTAATGAAAAATTGAAAATCCTGAACGGACGTCTAAAAAAATCTAAAAAAATCACAGACGTTCCTTTTGACTAATATTTCAAACTGGCAGATGCTGAAAAAAAATTGGACAGCGTGAAAAAAAAAAGTGATCCAGTTGATGAAGAATGCCTCTATTCGCCCTGATCGAAATCGACTCCTCGATCGTAGATCTGCTTGTAATTTACAGTTTATAGTTTTTCTCGAAATTCTGTTTCGGTTATGAATTCCTTTCGATCGTCGCGGACAGAAAATCGCAAAACCGTGTCGGGGCAACTTCTCCCTTTGTCATATCAGCTTCCAATCTCTTTCCAACTCGGTCGGATATTCGCTGGGTCAAGACCGGATGCGCCTTTCCCGAGGTTCGCGTAATACCTAGCGGGACGTAGAAATATCTAACATATATCACGCCGGTATTACCAGAGACTTTTCCCAGGCTCTCTCCCCCGCCTCGTCTCGTTCCTCTCTTTCTCTCCGTATCTTTTCCCCCTCTTCCGCGTCTAATGGACAATATTTTAGCTATTCAGAGATGAAATTCTATCTCTGTATGGACTGCACACATCCGCGACGCGTGGGTCGTTCCGCGCGTGTGTACACGCGCGTCTACGAGCCCCTGGAAAACGGCTGCGTCACGAAACGTGAGTTACGAGAGGTTACCTAGCATCGAAACGCGACGACTATACCTACCCCCAACCACTGCGTGCGTGTGGTGTGATTGATAAGGACAATCCCTCCGGCGTGCAAAGCTTAACCGCAGTTTCGCGTCACCCCGTAAAAGCCACTTACAAGACTTGGCAGTCAGATGGCTGGAAAGTTTTAAGGGCGCCCAGGAAGGCATATAGTATGCCGCGTTCCAAATTATTACTGAGATCTTCAGCTCCGAGGGGAGAAAGGGGGATGAGGAGGGCTCCGGTTAAAAAAATTGCCGAAAGTATTGCCCGCGTATTTTTCGACATTTTTTTTCATCTAGAAGCAGCGCATTCCGTCGTGATTTAAAGGTAGGAAAACACTTCTTGGCCGGAGCCGCTTTTTCAACCTACAGGAAACGCGGTGGATATTACAATTCGAAAACGATTTGATCCGTGTAAAGTGGGCTATGGATAATTCCACCCTAGATTGAAAAAAATTCTTTCAGCCTGTCCAACCCGAGATAAGAAGTCCAATTCTCACGAATTCAACCCAGATGCGCCTCCGGAGTGGGAATTGTCTCCTAAAAAACTGGATTCTGAATTTTCTCTGATCTGAAAACGATCCATTCGGTTATGAGACGGTTCAATATTCGCGGATCGAATTTCTGCGGCAAAAATCGATGCAACGAATTGCACGATCGATACCCAGCGTCGATGGCTTGTTCCCAAAGTGTTCCCTGGGACATTCCTTCCTCGCTGATAAATCATTTACCGAAATTTAATACTTCCCTCCTAAGATTAATCGGGTAATATAAATCAAAATCGTTCGAACCACTGCACAGAGGGAAAAGCTAGATTAGTCTGCGGACTCGGGCTCCACCACTGACCCGTAAAACATGCCCCTAACACCAGCCCAAGGTTTTCCAAAGCTGTAAACTCCGCCGGGTGATCCTTGATCATCGGTAATCATGTATGAAAACACGTTCACATGCTGGATGAGAGACGTTCAGATATCACAGGCTCAGAAGTTTCCGGTCAGAATTCACAGGTAGTAATAAATGGGAAAAAGTTTATTTCTCCAAAGCTAATTAACCGATCGATTCGAGGCAGCGAGCAAAAGGAAAGGAAACTCGCGGAAAGTAGGAAAGCTAAAAAGCAACAGAGGACGAAGCACGAGGGCCTGAAGGCAGATTGGATTTAGAGAGATAAGCCAATCGGATTTCTACAAGGTTCTATATATATATGTATATGGCATATATATTCTCAGGCAGAGATCTGGGCTTAAGGACTAGACTCTAGAATTTGGATCGAAGGACTAGGCCAGTTTTGCCTCTAGACGTTGCGCCGCGCGGTGGGGTTTAATTGGAGAAAATGACATTATGCAGAAGTTGGCTGCGGACGGCTGCCTCGCAATCAAGTTTAACTTTGACATTGTCTGTATAGATTCGCCCCCGACGTTCTCCCTCATTCTCAGTAAATTAGCGAGATCTAGAATCACGTGCGATACATGTGTAAACGTACGTGCATGCAGCCCCCCACCCCCCAATTCTAAATCCGGTTGCAAATAGAACATAGCTTTTTTTTTTAATTATTTTGCGGTTTGTAAAATTGCTATATAATGATTGACTCCGAATACTTTTTAGAAATTTTCTCTTTCTGGATTTTCCCACTTGGAACAATAAAAACCCGAGAATCCGAGACCGTTTTGGACCACCCTAACGTACATACGTTTTGTCTATAATTACTCCGAAGCTTATTTCCGCATAGTAGCGTGTCTCGTGTCCGTGGCGAAGGAAGCGTTGGCTCGGGCTACCTAATTAGCAGCTAAAGTCCCTAATTGCACGTGCAGCAGTACCAGTTACGAGGCACCCCCTCTACACACATACATAACACGAGCTTTGATCGCTGCCTGTTATTCGCAGCACCGACTTCGGCGAGTAGCCTAATTAACCATCGTATTTATACGAATGTGTGTATAAGTCTTTCAATTTTTCGTTGTTGTTAGTTTTTTTTGTATTTTTTTTTTTTTTTTTTCTTTTGAGTTATTCCTTTTCTTTCGTTCCGCTGAGTTTCCCGTTACACGATCCTTCGCAAGGGGTGATAGATTGTACCTAAGGAATAAAAGACGGACGACGACGAAAAAAGACATACATAACTGATTATGACGGAAAAAGCATCGGGCATCGCAAATCTCAATTTGGGATAAAGGCTCTCGGCGGTGATTAACGCGGACAATGGCTTTGTTTCGGCTCTTAACGACCCCTGCCCGAGTAACTATCTAGTAAACGTCGAACACTAAACGCCGAGCGTCATACCGGCTCGTATAAAAACATGCCCTTCGCTTATGGACCAAATTAATATCACTTTGGAGGACAAGAGGAGACCCGGAGATCAGTCCATAACTCCTGTGAAACAATACCCACCAGCTGTTTCCGTCTTGTCAAGTTTTGCGGCAAGAAAACCACTCGAAATCTCAAGGTCCGTTCGAATTACCGCCGTTTTTTTGTTCTGTTTTTTTCTCTTCTTCAGGTTGGTTGCAGCGTCATGACGTCACCGCGACTCGGAAAGATGCAGTAACGCCATCTCTACTCATCGTACGTACCGTGCATTTCCAAAAATGCGAGGATTACTTTTAGGTTTTTAAGTTTTTGAGTTTTTGAGTTTTTAGAGCCTTTAGGGATTTATTGTATTTGATCGACCAAAACTAGTTTTGATGAGAATGCTAATCCGTCATTGAAACATAACCTAGTCTGTGAAGCGTATAAAAATTGATACAACGTACGTTTCAGGATACGAAAGTAGGAAAAGAGTCAGGGTAGAGGCCTTTGGGATATCTCGAATGTTATTATTCATTTTATAGGCCCGATTTCAGTGGGCAATATTTTATACAACCGTGCGCGGGTGTAACTAGAAATTGAATATGGTTTCCTTCCATAATGGGTCGGTATCGATTTTTCCTATTCATTTGTTTTCGCATTTTGTAGAATGTCGACGTATTCGGCTAGCGAAAGGTAGAATGGATTTTTTCGTTCTTTTTCTCTTTTTTTTTCCTCTTTTTTCATGCCGCAGTGTCATAAAACGCGTTATCTATACTACCGCGATTTTATTGTCGCTGTAAATTTCAGCTAAACTTGCAAACCGTGTGGGGAGGGGGATAGTATAAATTCGTTCGATGATTTCGAACGCGGCGTATAATAAACATAATAATAAAAATAATTACGCGGGAACGAACAACAACAAAAAAATTATCTCCGAAAATAAAAAAATAAAATAAAACAAAATTTTCATCCCAAATTATACAACTCTGTATTTCTGTATGGTAATATGCGAACGCAGCGGCCAAATAGCTCGGGGCGGAATTACTTCGATATCTAATTTTCTCTCTCTCTCTCTCTCTCTCTAGTTTATAGCGATATCTATATTTTTTTCTCGATAATTATTAACTCCCGCTGATTCGTACGCAATTTTTATAATTTTATTTTCCCCTTTTTTTTTGTAATTTTCGTCTTTTTATTTGCTCTCCTTTTTTTTCCAACCGTTAAAACCACTGGGGGGGAGGGGGGGGGTCGAACCAGATGGTTTATTTCTCACGGTTTTATTCCTATCTCTGGTTTTACCTATATAACCCCACGCTGCTTACGAGCTTAATTTACGTTAATACACACGTATTTCGTATACCTTTAAATAGTCTGAGAACATTTTCAGACTGTATATCTCCGAGAAAACCCGGGGGTAACACATGCTTTCTATTATTCTATTACATTCTCGGTGTTGTTACGGCGAATTTCGTTAGTTTTTTTTTTTTTTTTTTGGTTTAGGCTTTCTCTTTCATTTTTTTTTTTGTTTTTCTTCCTTTCTTTTCTTCCCGTTCCGAAAAGGTTTACGATCGCGGGAATCGTTGTGGTCGTTCGATATTTCTTCAATTTTAAAAATCTCGAAGATCCGAAGCTCTCGGTATATACTAAATACTAGAACAGATATATATATGTATATATACGTACAGAAGCAAAGCGCGACGGATGGAAAACGAGAGAAATAAAAATTGCTTGAATTCCTTGCACAGAGAGGATTCGAGCATCTTTATAAGTCGCTCGCTGCTTCCATTTTACTCGTGAAAATCCCGACTTTATTCTGTCTGGATTCTCACATCGGACTACTTTTTTTTTTCACCACGGCGCTAAACCCTGCAGGTCATGGAAATGAGGTTGAACTACCTGCATATAATTTTTCTCGAATCTTGTTCGTAAAATCTAAACATAATATAAGCTGTGCGCAGTTACGTTTAAAAAAAAAAAACAATCGAAAGATATTAGAACGAATCGTGGAGTTTTTTTGTTTGTTTTGTTTTCCTTTTCTTTTATTTATTTTTTTTTGTAATTTATAAAATGAGAACGATATCAAGGGATGGACACGAAGTGAACATATTTTCCTTATCCCTTTTTCCTTCTGGTTAGTGCAGCGGTAGGTGGAATTTTCTTTAACCCGCCTTTATCCTTGAGCGCCCTGGCGCACGTCTCGCTCGTTTTGGTCAAAGTAGATTAGAGAGCGGGAAGAAACTAGCTCTCGGTGTACCGGCCCCTAAATTCACCAGGATGTGCGAGAGTCTCGCGTGGCTCGTTTCACCCCAAAAGCCTGAAAGGTGGTAAGTAGCGAAAGAAGAGAAGTGAAAGATGAAGTCCTAGTTCCAAGGCTCTAGAAAAAAAAGTATCAATAATTACGCGAGACCCTGAAGGCGAGTGAAACTCCCTAACAAAAAAAAAAGAAAGAAAACAAAAGCGAAATAAGTCTCGAAACTTGACTTCTTAGAGACCGTTGGGTGAGCGAAGTTCGAAAATTGAGAGACAGGAAATAAGCTGTCCGCGTGCAGTCTGTGTAATATCTTTTCTTATGAAGTCTTTGTGAAAGAAAAGGCGGGAAATTCAAACTCCGAGGCGAAACACTGGCGCAAGCCAGTTCGTTTACTACGAGTATGAAATATGATCAACCCGAGTTGAGCTGTCGCTGACGAAAACTCTGGAGCAATATAAATATGTCGTATATTACTTGAACTTTGAACGGGGTGCAGGCTGGTATTTGGAGTTTTGTTTTTCCCCTGATTTATTTGTCTTCTCTTTTTTCTTCTTTTTCTTCTTCTTCTTTTTCTTCTTTTTCTTCTTACCCTGCGTCGGTTTTATTATTGGTTATGTCAGAAAGTAGTTTTCGTTATTTTCCTCGTATATCCAACGTCAAAAATGCACGGCCTGTGTATTATGCATAAATGATAAACCTAATGGCAAATATTTTATAGTTTCTCAGTTTTCCTTACTAGATACCAAAAACTTCTTCTCAATTTACTAATTCTATTCGATTCCGTGCACAAGCCTTGCCAAAAATCAAACTCAACTATAATTCAATTATGACGTTCGGTCAGTCTTCGACGTTTACAAAAAGAATGTCTTAAAATCAAAAAACATTGTATCCCAAAACGAAATTCATCGAATATCGTCGTTTATATTCAAAATTACATCAATGTAGAATATTTCCTCAAAATTTGAAGGCGTTTCAAAAAACGATACGCATCGTACCCTACGGGAACCACTTTTTTCAACAGCGTACCAGTGATTTAAAAAAAAAAAGATTTCCAACGCGCAATGTGTAAATAAATGTCAGCTGTCATAAAAGAACGAAAGGAGAAAGAGGAACAATCGGTCTAAAAATTGTACAGAAAAACCAGGAAGTGTATCAACGAGATAAAAACACAATAAAATGTCACCAACAGCTGCAGTAAGGAAATGGAAATGTACCTACCAACTTAGAACGGAAAAGAAGAAGATGTAGGTACTCGGTCGCGACGTAACGGCCACGGGCCAATGAGTTTCTTCCCTTTTTGTTGTAAACGCAGACACAGACAGCTATACATGTATTTGTATGTATATATATATATACAATCGGTGATTCTGTTCTAACTGTTACTTTTTTGATAAAACATTTTTCGATTCTATGATTAAACTTTTTTAGTTTTTCAACGCATATCATTACTCTATTTTATTGTAAAAATAAAAGTCCGAGAGGATTTCGCTGCAACTTCAAAATATCGAGAATGAGAATCAAATTTCAAATTTTCCGTGCCACGGTACCGACTCATACGTCCACGGTACTGATATAAAATAAATTTGGTAGACATTCTTCGGAAAAATTATTACGAATCGTATTATAATTTATTTATGAATTGTATTATGACATTAATTAGATTTATGGAATAATGAGTTTGGATCATTTATTGCGAGAAAGAGAATAATGAATTCATAGGTAAATTCTAGAAATGGACGAGACACGGTACCGACATTTAAGTGATTCAAACCGTTAGTTTTCTCCGGACTGCAAGTTATGTTACACGAAAGAAGCGATGAAATATGTTCATGAGGATCGTGTCGATACAAAAATGTTATGAATAGATTGGTAATGGATGACCAGTGAGAGCAAACAGTACAGGACATTAATAAACACTGTTAGAATGGAATCACCCATATACATATATGTACATACAGATATGGTATTTACCTAGTAGCGTAACGTTTCGCCCGCGGATAAATCGAATGATAATAAGCGAGGGAGACGAAAGTCTGATTTTCTCTTTCGTGGCGAAAAGCTTGAGTACGCGATGATCCCGATGGCGGTCTCGAATTCTCGAAATATTTACTTCTTATTTTTGTTCTTCCTCTTACGTTTGTTCTTTGTCTTCTACTTCTCCTGCAAGGGGAAGTAAAGAAAAGTAGATAAAATACCGCCCGTGGGAACGCCCTGACCTTTTGACCTTTAGAATACAAACTGGTCGCTTAAGACTCCCGATCTTTCAAGGCTTAAGAAAAATTCTAGCCTCCAGATCGATCCTGCCAGTAGTTTCCCACCGCTTTCTCAATATTTACGAACCTTCCAGAGAACGGGGGGAAAAAGAAACGAAGAATACCCCAAGATCTGGTCTAATCAGAATTGCATTGATATATCATTCCCTTCCAAGTTTCGCTGGAAGAACAATTTCAACAATTTATAAGCGTCCTACTTCCTCGAGATAACTGAATAATTCGCACAGTATATTTCCAATCAGCACGCCTAATTCCATCAGAATCGAAATTCTCGATGAAGTGAATCGAAGTTCCATTAGAAAGAATAAAATTTCTCGAAGAACTCGCAACGCGCCCGATCTTTCGACGGGATCTTTGAATTCGCGATTCCTCAGATAGGCGAGTGGAATAATTCGTTCCTGATCGTCTAAGTTAGCATAATGACGCTGAATCCGTCCGTAGATTTGATCAGCCTAAATTTAAGAATGTCCCTGGTAGTCGCGGCATTCCATTTCGTTCCATTCCGGACCAATTTTACCCTGACTTCTTCCTACTTGGCATGGAACGCCCCAGCTGGAGATTAACGAAGTAGTTCATTTCTTGGTTGCTTACGTCTGTGCGGAGTATGGTCGGGGCAGAGTCGATCGATCAAGGGGTAACATACATATGAAAGCCCGGCCTCGTAATCGAGGGATGATTTTTTCGTAGAGAGGATTAGGCGGCCTTTCTCGATCGATTCAATCTCCCGGTGGAGCCGAGTCTGCGTTGGAACTTTTTCACATGTATAAACTAGGTATATGCAAAGTATAGGAGAAAAATGAAAATGCAGATTATAGAAAAACGGATACTAATCTATCATCTCGAGGATGAATCTTTTTCGACTATCGGTTGGATCGGAGAAACGGTGCTTCGACGGAGGAGTTCTTCTTCGGCGAGGAAGTGGCGTCTAGATGGGCCTTTTTTTCGTGTTATAAATTTGAGGATGTCAAATGACTCGATAATATCGTGATATATCAACGATGTCTGGATATAGTATTAAAACTGCTCTTGTTACTTCTGACGGATATTGGAAGTCGGGATTTCGGCCTGGCTATACTTTCATTTCGGAGCTAATATACCGTGAAAATGAATTTTGACGCCCCAGGGAATTCCGCGGAATAAGAGTCAAGCCCATACGGAATAGAATTCGATAGAATCGGATGATGAGGATTTATTATCCGATTCATCTGCCGATTAGCCCCATAGGAAAAACCACCCACAGATTTATGTGCACGTATTACATACTTGTGGGAATATTATATAGTATATGTATATATATTAGGGTGGACGTTAAATACCATCTTGAGGAGTGAAGCCCCACAGTTTATAGACAAAAAATAGAAAAAAAATTTTGGCTCCAGTGCGAGGTTTTTAAAATGAAATTCACCCGTGCCGGTAAGGTCGCAAAGTTTCCCATGTAAAACGCATGCATTTTTACGGATCTCAATTCAAAAATTCACCGTGAGGCTAATTTTAATTCAAAAAATTCTAAACTATGTGAAAGTATCGGGTATGTGTATTACTACATGGAGAAAAATCGAGGATGTCATACCGTTGAATCTGCCCATGATTCCACTCCGAACTAAAATTCTCTTTATCGATTTTACGGCCTAAAATTCTAATTTTCAGTAAGTATTACTTACTTACGGTACGATATCCTCGATTTTTCTCCATGTAGTGGTACACATACCCGATGCTTTCACAAAGTTTGGAATTTTTTGAATTAAAATTAGCCCCACGGTGAATTTTTGAATTGAGATCCGTGAAAATGCATGTGTTTTACATGGCAAACTTTGCGACCTTACCGGCACGGGTTTATTTCATTTTAAAAACCTCGCACTGGGGCCAAAATTTTTTTCTATTTTTTGTCTATAAACTGTGGGGCTTCACTCCTCAAGATGGTATTTAATGTCCACCCCAATATATATAAATGTAGAACGTAGCAGCAAACGAGGTTCAAATCGACATGAAATTCCCTGTGCAAGTTTCTCTTCACAGTCAGGGAATTCCGTGATAATTAGGTGCAGATTGAATTGAACCCTGTCCAAAATCGCAACATCTCGTTTTCCGAACTCTCCGAACCCACGAGGACCGGTTGCGTTCAAAATTCTTGTAAAATTGTTTCCGGAGAAGTTGAGATTGGTTGGTCGGTTGGTTGGTTAGGACCAAGGTGTGACCGCTAACAATTTCAACTTATAATTGGCGTTTGTACCGCGAAAAAAATGAGATAAAAAATCGGAAAAAGATAACTTGCGCCCAGTTCTGCAATTACATTTTTCACAATTTTTAATTATAACGCAGAGTCGTTCGATTACGCTTTGGTTCACACGTATAGAATCCTTTCCTGTACAGTTCTTCTCGAACTTCGGTTCTCGTGCGCGAAATAACTCCCCCAATTTTTACCTTATTAACCAATTAAACGGTTATATGGATACATGGGTGAAATGAAGCATCCTCAAAGCCCCTATTCTTCGGATCTAATGAAACTTCAATTATTCAAGACCGCAGGAGCTCTCCTAATTTTAAGACCCTCGAAAAAGCTGCGTCTAACACCGTTGTGTAAACTTATTCGTTATCCGAAGCTAAGACGTGCGAGAAGAAGGGAATAATTCATTAATCAAAGCCGAGGAAAGCTCCGAGGAGTTTGATGAGTTTGCTTTGACTTCCTAATTGATACACCCACCTGCATTAAGCTCAGAAAATATACGGAATCCGATTCTCTATTCGGAATTTTCGAATTAGGGTTAATTAGGTAATTGCTTGATACCGTGGCATCAAAATAATCGGCTTTTCGATATTTCTCCTTTTTCATTCTCCATTTTCCATCTTCCGTTATTATAACACCTCCTATGTATCAATTTCAAGCCAAACTTTGGTATACTGCAGAAACCGTGGAAGGGGTTGAAAGCTGGCTTCGTACAAACTCAACATATTATCAAACTCCGTCTACTAAGTAAAGTTTTAATCCTTCCGAAGCTCTTAATTTCAAGGGATATGAAACTAGATCGGTTTGTTTGTATTACGGAGTGTTAATTTCTGCGAAACTCGGATATTATCCCGGTGCGAGTCTACCGTAATTCCTTGTTACTATGATAGTTGGAATAAACGATATCCGAACTCCTGTCCGTCAAAAGAAAAAGTTATTCCTAGACCTCTCCTTCTTCATAAATGAGAAAAGGTGTCAAAGGTAATTTCGATCTCGGGTAAGTGCATCAGCGAATGTCAGAAACGCATAGAAGAAGTCCAAAGAACTGATTCATGGAATAAGAATTTTACGCTTTGCGGAAATTCGAGTTTCAAAAGTCTTGGAAATCTTCATCTTCCTTAAGGGGCTTTGGCAGTCGCGTGGGACCTCAGACGCGGCGACTCTTACCGCGTGATTACGTTGCTACAAAATGTCGCCCCCGTAAAACGTCGGTAATTTGTCTATACGACGCAGGATCGTAGTTTCTCGGTCAGTTCTTTATCAAATGAGACGAGATAGCGCCCAAAATGTGTGGTTTGCCATCGCCGAGTGGCTGAGTATTTCAAAAGTGCAGTAAATCGAGTGCATTTGTGGATAATTCCACGATTTCTCTGACGGTAACTGAATCTGTGAAAAAAAAATTGAAATTTTGAAAAAACGAAATACTTGGCCAATTTCTGCCAAAACGAAGCGGGAATCCCCGAAGTTTCATTCTGATCGGTTGTGCGGTATGGGAGAAACTACGAATCGCGTTTTCGAGGTGATCAGAAAATGGTCGAAAGAAATACCAACTTGTAAGAAATTCAAAATGGTTGTTCAACGGGTTTGCGTGATCACAAGCCGGCGCAGTGACCCTGGTATTCGCCCAGAAACGGAAAAGCTTAAAGGGCAAAACAAAAAACAGAATAACGACTGGTTTAAAGACTTAGTCTCGGATGCTGCAGTGCCAGTCCACCGACTCTTTGTCATTTGAAAAGTCAGACGTTAAACTCTACATAGACTGGAGGGTTCATTTCGCGCACAAGCCACGTCGGCTGTTTTCTGGGGCGTAAGAAAGACACGCAAGCGCTTGCACGTGACCCTCGTTTTCTCTTCCGTCAGTCGCCACTGCTTACAGTCTCTTCCTCCTCAACTACAAGCTCCTGTAAAGCTCGCTTCACCGCGACAGACAGAAGGACCCTAGTTTTCCGCAAACACTCCCTCGTCGACTCTGTCCACCAATTTAAGCGTTAATTCGCCCCTTCTCCCTCACCCATTTCCAAATTCCATACATATAATACATATGTATAGATGTTTAGTGACGCGCATGCGCAACGGAATCCGTAGTTCTTGTGTCACGAAAAAATATGAACTCTCTGCTCATGATACGTTTCTTTTTCTTTTAATTAAACTTTTTACTCATAGAATACTATTTTTTGAGCTGGCAATATCCAGGCGGAAAGTTCTGGGGCTGGTCCGTGAACCTCGGTCTTTATATGCTTGTTTTTTCTTCGTTTCGGATGAATTCGGAATAAAGTTTGACGTTCAGTTCCTGATTCGGAGGAGATTCCCGATCAAATTTTTATTTCGTGCTCCGAAGCTCTCTCTATGCAGATTTATGAGAAGCTGATCATCCATCAGCTCCCCATCAGTTGCAGTACCTGCCTTCTTGGCATCGGGATGGATTATTAGCTATGCTGCAACCTAGAGCTCCCAGAATCGACAAGAAGTAAGTTTGCTGCTCTCTGACACGTCCGCGTCACTACCACGGAAAACATCTTTATGACTACCTAAACTAGGTGTACGCGGGTAGGTAGATTACGTCGAAGAAACAGAAGACCCAAAAAAGCGGAAATTTTATTCCCACGACGCAATAATTATTTTTATGAAATTCTTCAAAAATTCGTAACTCTGGAACCGTCGATCGTGGAGAGAATCACCAAGAGCACTTTTCGCCGCAAGATTGATCAGGGATTCAGGAAAAAAATGTATAAAAAATCGGAGAAACGATTATTGCGTGAATATTTCACTTGAAAATGGTTCTAGTGATTATGCAAGCAGTATTCTACGAGAGTCGGTGTAGAATTGAAAAATTGATATTCAAGAGATGGAAGTCTGTGATTAGAAAGAAGTTAAGCTCCTCGGGAACAGTCCGGATTAATTAATATGCATCGTTGGTCTTTTTACTGCGATATCTATCGCAGTGCAGCGAGCTGGGCTGCCCCTCTATTCCGACAATCCGATTACAAGCAAAGCCACTTAGTTTCCTAAAACGCGAAAAGTCGCGCCACCGTATCGTCCACAGACACGAACCACTCGGCCTTTGATCTCGACCGTAAAGCGGTCACCTAGTGGGTGGCCACCCCTAAGTCTTTTAGCGCTTGCTGCCCCTGACAGTTCCCAGTTCCGACGAACCGCGCCAAAGGAGTCTCACTCATAACCCTTGACCACTCTGACGTTACTTTATGATGGAAACTATGCGATAGTGGGTAAAGAGCCAGCCGGAGAGGAAGAGTCAATAAACGAATGAAGGAATGATCAAACGAACGAATAATAGAATGAATATTCGTAAAATTTGAAAACTAATGAAAGACATGTCGAAACGATGTGACACGCGTGTGAAAATGAATATGATAATGACAATTTCCGTCTGGTCACGAATCGTTCTCCATTCGTTGGTAGTTTCCTCAAGAGGTTCGGACCGATTTATGGTCTCTCAATAAATAACTTTGGATGATTCGAGTCAAGTACTCGCCGGCTTTAGATGACTTTAGCTGAGTGTCAAACTACAAACAACTACTTCGAACAAGTTGAAACGACTTTTAAGGACCTACAGCCATCCACCATTGAACTGTCTCTGACTTTTCACTGACCATTATAGTCGCTAACGATTCCTTGACTCGAAACTATCCGATATTCAAATCCCTCATCCCTCTCCCGATGTTCACGTTTCCCATCGTAATATCCGTGTTTTTTTACCGCACGAAGATATTTTCCCTCCATCGGAATAAAAAAACAAACAAAAAAAGCAGTATGTGTAACCATTTCCTCAAACAAAGCACCGATAACTTCGAATTGCTCTTGATCCCAGATTGCCAGCATCGAAAAGGAACAAAGGAAGAGAAGAACGGGGCATGTTTTCCAATTCGAATTTTTCCCTGTGTCTTTGATCATCGGGAGGAATTCCTTCCGAATTCTATACAGCTTTGATTAAACGGTGAGACTGTGAACGATCTCGCAATCAGAATCTAGGAACAGGAGAGTAAGTATTAGGTTGCGGTTTGTCTGCTGTACAGAGAAGTATGTGTGCAGTCTAGCAGAGTCCTAATCGCGCTTAGAACTCTGAGAACCTGCAGGGGCTGCAAGGAGCAGCTCACCTAACTGCCTGATACTCTAATAGCGTGCACAATCCATTCTCTCGGGACATGGGCGATGTATTTTAGTTAAGGAATGCAGGTAGGTACCTACACCTTGGCTTACTTAGTTCCTACATACGTACTTTGTAAACCACTTGGATGGTATTATTCCAAGGTACTAAGGGAGGCACTCAGTGCCTCGACTTGAAATAAATCGAGCCTCTGTTCCTGAAACGTCTCAAACTTTCAGAAAAACTTTTAACGTTCATACATGCTCTGGAAATGCTTTTCTTTCATTTTATACAACATGCTTTTCCTTCTCGGAGGAGAGAGAGAAGAGAGAGGGTGAGAACAGGAACAAGATCGAAAAAATGACACCGTGGAATACACACCGCGGGGTGCAATCGTTCCACAGCTTTGGGGAAACGAGTTCTCGAAACGCCTTTCATGCTCATTTTCCTCCCCTGCGCGGTCGTCAAGTTTATTGCCCCTCATTGTTCGATAATAATTGAGGTCTATTAGACGATATGAAGGACAAGATTAGGGTCAAGAAAAAAGCAAAAAAAAAACAAAATTACGTGATCATATCCAAATATCGTGCCTGAAAAACACAAGGGAAGAAACGGTGGTCCGCATTAACATCTTATTGTGCTTGAGTGGCATTCTTCTTTCCTCTCAATGTTTCCCGAATCCTGTATCTCGCGGAGTTGTTTATTTGCCATTTGGTTTAATGGCGAAAAATATAAAAAATCTTTCCGTGAATTTGAGTTCTTCTTTCCTCTTTTTCTTTCATTTTTCCGAATGTTTGAATAGCGGGGTTAATCCGTGGAGCTGTGAGTCTCGCGAAGAGTTCTTAAAACGCTATTTATATTCCGGATCGAATGCTTTGACTTGCATTCGGCCCTTAATGCGAAATTCTACCTCAGAGCGAAAGGGGGATCTGTTTCGGTTTGAATAGGTACCCTTTACGAATCGATGTAGGGTCGAGCCTTCGACCTATCTGGGAGGACCTTCGCTACCCCAGACTGTCCGTCTGTCCTTACGTTTCGCCCTCTGTCAATTTAATGGCGATCGCAAAGCCACAGATACGTTTCAGAGGAAACGACCTCGTTCCTCCGCCTGAATTACATACTAAAAATATCACCACGGTTATTTTCTATTTCAAAAAAGAGAATTTATCTACATCCATTACTCCAGTATATCACGGATGATATTTTAGTTTCAGGATTTGAGAGATGACACTTTCCTTTTTGATTTGCACCCTCTTTGTATGTACGGGACAGAGATAAACTATTTTTTTCTTTTTTTTGTTTTCTTTTGCGGAATCACGGTTCTTTCGAGGTTTACGTATCAGCGTAACGAAGAAAACGCGAGATGGGAATTCTAATGCTGGTCAAATCTTCTTTGTGGTTTTTGCGAAACGAAACTCTTCCCCTTGTCCAAGGCCTCCGGTACGTGTACGCCTCTGATATTCCGACAAAAAGTGAAACCCTTGACTTGAACAAAAACATCCAACGTCAAACCGAGAAGCCCGCAGAACCGGGAACGTAGGGATCAGCTTACAATTTTATCTGGATATTGTATACACACACATATATTATATATATACATCTGAACCTATCAATTTCGAATATATACATAAAACAAATTACATAAGGCAAAATCTATACGATCTTATATCCAGCTCAGTTATTACGACTTCTTTTGGGGCTCAAGAAAGTGGGACAATCGCAAGTTCTTGGCATCGTTCGTTTACTAACTTTCGTCCGAGTCGAAAAATTCTAGGGAAATTTGGCGAATAAATATTTTGAATAATTTTTAGATTCGGTTTTGAATACGAGCAAAATCGATCGAGGGATTCGAGAAGGGAGTGAGAAAATGTATCTTCAAGGAGGGTCTGTGCAGATGATTTGACCAAAACCGCAAAATAATTTGTTCTATTGAAATGAAGCTTTTGGATTTAAGGTAGCTACCCGAATCTCTTCAAATTACGCTTCATTGATCATTCTGAAAATCGGTAATCGATTCTCTGACAATTTATTCAAAATCCGTGTAGCGGTAACTATCCTAAATTTCCGAAAGAGTCACAAATCGTTAGGTTGGTGATTCTGCTCTAACTGTTACTTTTTTGATTACAAATTTTTCGATTCTATAATTAAACTTTTTTAGTTTTTTAACGCATATTATTGCTCTATTTTATTGCAAAAATGAAAGTCCGAGAAGATTTCGCTACAACTTCAAAATATCGAGAATGAGAATCAAATTTCAAATTTTCCGTGCCACGGTACCGACTCGTTCGTCCACGGTACTGACATAAAATAAATTTGGTAGACATTCTTCAGAAAAATAATTACGAATCGTATTATAATTTATTTATGAATTGTATTATGACGTTAATTAGATTTACGGATTAATTAGTTTGGATCATTTATTGCGACAAAGAAAATAATGAATTCATAGGTAAATTCTAGAAACGGACGTGACACGGTACCGACATTTAAGTGATTTGAACCGTAATTTTTCTCCGGACTGCAAGTTATATTATACGAAAGAAGCGATGAAATATGTTCACGAGGATCGTATTGATACAACAATTTTATGAATAGATTGTTCATGGATGACCAGTGAGAGCAAACAGTGCAGGACATTAATCGACACTGTTAGAACGGAATCACCCGTGTATCGGAATTTCCTATTGACAAGATCTTTACTTATATTGAAATGATTTATCGAACCTAGTGCTTGTTTATTCGGTCTATTCAATCTGAGGTGATTCGAGCAGATTCGAATGTTATGTAGATAGAGCTTTCGCCGGAATAGGTATACATGCGTGCAATATAATCCTCTTTGATGCATCTCGGCGAGGTCGTTCTCTATATCATGGATATCTATTATCAGCATATCGTTATATAGAGCGTGGGATGGATATTCGCGATATATCTATCAATATTTGTCGTTCACGTGCATTTCCAATAACCAGCTAAACTGTGCAAATATTTCGTGATTAAACGAATATTTTTATGATATGATTCCGCCGTGCGTGACAGCCGATAAAGCTCCGTTTGACTGAAAATCAAAACCCCGAATAACGATCCACCTACATACCAAAATTTCGTTATTCACCGAACTCTCACTTGCCAAATCCAGAAACATCGATTTTTCACTATTTTTTTATTTTTTTCTATTTTGTCAATTACATACTATACCGCTCTAATTGCACGAAAGCAAATTTGGTTCGATCCAACCGATTTCACGTTTGTGAAAGAAACTGTAAAAAATATTTCACAGCATTCCAGCGTCCAAAGTTTTTAATGGATTTTCACAGAATTTAGAAATCTGCTATACGGACAATAATCACAAACTCAAAATCTATATAATTTAAACTAAATAATATAAAAAATAAATAAAAAGGTAGACTAGAAACAGCGAGAAATTTATATTCTCGGTCGATTTCAAATGCCCCATTACCGGACACACGTTTGTCCAAGAATCTACGCCAATCGAACCTGCAGTCGAGAAAAATTTCGTCTCATTCATCTCTCGTCTTGTTTGTTTTTTTTTTTTTTCTCTCTTCTCATTTCATTACCTACAAAGAGTGACAGGCAATCCAATAGAAACTGCCATTCTACGGTCCTATGCTATTGAACTTGTCAAGAAAATCTTTTTTACAGAATGCAGAAACACACGTATATACGCCCTCCATATACGTTTTCGTCTCGGGTATTTTTATTTTTTTATTTTATTTTCGTTTCTTTTTACTTTCTTTTATTTATTTTACTTTTATTTTTTTTCTTCTCTTTCTTTAAATCCAATATATGTCGCGGAAAAAGAAAAGAAAAAAGAAAAAAAAAAAAAATGTCTTCACTCACGGGAAAATCTGCACTTGAACCGAGATTTAAACAGTTGGAAAAATAAGGGGAACCTCGACTTTCACCCTGTTTGGCGAAACTTGAGGGTAGAAATCCTCGCGAATGTTTGTCGCATGGGAATGTAACGTATAAGAAAAAAAATAAGAATACCTCGGGCATTTTCATTTCACCAGAATTTTCAGAATTCAGGGATTTTCACTTTTATTCGAGGAGCCGATGATACTCCCGTACACTCACGTATGATGCTGTCTCGGCATGGGCGCGTATCATACACGCGATATCAAATTAATTAACGTATATCAGAAGATATTACCTCGTCGATAACCTGGCGGCAAAAATAAAGAAGAAAAATTGAAATATGAATATATTTGGTCGACATTTCTTCAATGGAAGAAAAAAAAAAAAAAGAATGTTTCCGGCGGAAATACGGAGGTCGATTTCACATGAGAAATATCTATTCCATTTCCCAGGTTTTCCAATCAATTATAGCGTGAAATTTTTCATTCGACTTAATTCTGAAATTGCAATTGAAACCAAAGGGGCCTTCGTTGTTCGTATTCCCGTTCGAAAAAGGCCCCTGGAAAACCGATTATAGTCGTAGTGTTTACGAGCGTAACAAAGGGTGCAGGGATATTAGGCCCCCAGGTCCATAATATCCCCGGTAACGACCGTGAACGTCCGCATGAATCAAATTCTCGTGAGAATAGCGTTGCTCGCCATCATCACTGTCCCGACACCCCTCGTCAACTACGTGGCCAGAGAACAGCCCAGAGCGTGTGTAACATGACTCTAAAGTCTACACGCCACAATAATCTTTAATTAAATTAACACACCCCATCTGCGCCGTGGCCCTCGTATTTTAAACTTTTTTTAACCGGTACCAAACTGACGGTGAATCAATTCCCCTATTGGTCAACGGCTGTCAGTCAATCAAACATGTCGCTTACGCATACTAGGGTGTTTCATTTGAAACGACTATTTTTTTTTCGCGGACATCCTGAAATATTGTTCGAAACATCGAGAAAAAAATTTCCTCGAAATTTGAGCTCTTAATATTAACATTAAGTACTTCCTTTTTGATTTTGAATTTTTCCCATCTAAAAAGCATATATTTCAAATCACTTTTTTTCAAATTTCATCATATTGAAAACTATTGTCGTTTGTAGAGTGTTTGACGCTCTTTGGAAGAGCCTATGACAATTTGACGCTGACTCGGTTCGCTTTGATTGCATCAGCGCGGAAAAAAGTCGAAAAATGACTTTCCGCGGTGATGCAATCAAAGCGACGAGATAGTGCTCAAAACGTGGGATTCGCCATCGCCGAGTGGCTGAGTATTTCAAAAGTGCAATAAATCGAGTGCAACTGTGGATATTTCCACGATTTCTCCGATGATAACTGAATCTGTAAAAAAAAAATTGGAATTTTGAAAAAACGAAATACTTAGCCACTTTCTGCCGAAACGAAGCAGGAATCCCCAAGGTTTCATTCCGATCGATTGTGCGGTTTGGGAGAAACTACGAATCGCGTTTTCGAGGTGATCAGAGCGTCCATCAAAGCCCCATGAGCCAAGTTTTTTGTAAACGTTCAGTAAAAGAGTGTGCTACGAGCTCACAACCATAGAAGACTGATCTTATCTCTATATTTTATTTATTTACTCCGAAATGACATGATTCTAAAATAACACTTCAAAATTTAAAAACGTTGCGATGAACGACGCGATTCGAATTCTGCGCAAGCCACCCTTTCGTCTATGGACTCAATCTATGTAAGTCTAAGTACATAAGATCTGTAAAACATTTGAAATTACGTGAAAAACTAAGGTAATGGAATATTCCTTTAAAGTGACCCCTAAATCAAAGACACGTCGATAATCTTCTTATTTTATTATTATGGACATCGATTTCTCTTCGTTTCTTTTTCAGTCGCCAAAGCTGAGGGGAGAAAAAATCGCGAGAGCTGGATATAAATATGCCTATTCGTTAAGCTAAAGTCACCTTGGGGCATGCCAGAGTGATAAATTTCTACCTGAAAGAAATAAATAAATAAATAGCAAACCGTTAAGCCGGTCCCGAATATACATCTCATGGTATATAGCTGAATGTAAATCAGTTTTAAATTCGAGTTCGATAAAAAAAATGATCGTGGAAGCCGGTGGTAGCACGTGATAAGTAGAAACACATATATCACCTAGTTGGGCTAGAGTTAAATTACTCATATCAGTTATTACACGCGGAAGTAAATCCCTGATGATCCATTACTCTCCAGGGTGATATAAGCCATTGATAGTCTTGAGAGGAAGAAACTGACTACTGTTGCTGTACTGCACTGACGAACTGCAGTTATCATCCTAGATCCTTTGTGAAGAAAACTACCCTCTGAGAGCGACGTGCATCGATGCTACCTCCAGCTCTACAGATCAAATCTCGTGACCCCTTGGCGACTAGATTTTTCTTGATTTTAAAATCGCTGTGATAATAGGTAATACCGTATGATTGTTAATTCTTTTTGCTAACAGAAAAGCGAGCCAATCGATTGACTCCGAAATTCAACCAGATTCAAGTTGGAGCTAATCCTGTCAATTTAAACCAAACTCATCAAAATCTGTCGATCGATTCTCGAGGTATCATCGATTGAAGGATTTGTCTTCAAAATTTTGTTCTTCGAAAAACTCGAGAACTACTGGATCGATCAAATCCAAAATTTGAGTAGTTCTAAGTTAGAACGAACTGCGTCCGTTGATGCAAGGAAGGATGAAATCCGTTGATTCGTTCTTGAGATATCGACGGACAAAAAATTGACCACACACACTCACACCTTTAAAAAGTGAAGATCTGACGAAAACTTCACCTTTCACTCCAGAAATTGAAGTATAGGTATCATACGAAACTAGGCGAACTGAGCGGAATTGAAAAAAGCAATAAAAAATTGCCAAAGTCCACTGAAACGTAAAATTATTCCCAAAAGGCAGAGGCTGCAGCCTGCAGTCACGATTTCACTCGCTCGAAAAGACTACAAAATGCAGCCACGTGGACAAGAATGAACGATATGCGAAAGTGAATCAAGGAACTTCGTGGCTTTGCAGAAAAACCCAAGAAGCACGGTATGCTTAATGAGATCCTGGCATCGAATCTCAGGTTCAAAGGGTATAGCCAATCAGGAAGGAAAAAGAAAAAGGAAAAGAGACATCCTGGTCCGATCTTCCCTTGCTGCGATACTCTCCTGATATTCTCGCTACTCCAGAAAGTCACTTCGACCACAGACTGATTCAGGTCAACCTCACCGAAATCTTCGGGTTGGAAGCTGAGATCCCTCTGCTGGATCTACATCTGGTCAACCAAAACCGCCGCAGGAAGTTACAGTAAACTTCCTCCCGATCTGTCCCCCTTTGCAGCAGCGCGGCGCCGTGGACCTTGCCATAGGCGACCATTACAGCGAGGATAGAAATCTGCACAGTAGATCGAATTGCTGGTGAGAGAAGCCTCGGTGCGGAAAGCTTGATCGTGCTTTGACACGGCTCTATACGCCGCTCCATCACCTCGATGCCCAGGTGCTAAAACGGTATCTTTGACGAGCTTGCAGGTGATAGGAAGTCCAGAGCAAATCCTGCGCTCCATCAGTCTCCAAAATCTATCGGCATCGTAGGGGAGTCCTTCCCGTTTATCGGCAGGAACTTCCCTTGGCACATCCTGGGCGCAGGTCCCTGGGTCGTACCTGGTGAGGTAGTAGTCGTCCCTGGACCATCGTAGGGGTAGTTTTCCTCAGGCGATAGTTGCCTGAGGCGTTATCCAGACGAAATCTCGGTAGTTGGCGATATAGGTGTGCTCCGCGGAGTAGGACGGAAGGATTCGTTGAGAGAATAAACAAAAGGAAGCCTCGGTTTGGCTTAATTTTTCTGCCTAAGTTTTGGCCGCTATTCCCTCGGGCTTTTAGTTGAACGCGTCTTCGCGACTGCTTTTCGCGATTGGCGAAGTGGGAGTCTGTTAGTCGGAACTTCTGTGACGGAATAGTAAGACGCCACTTCACGGAAAGCACCTACATCGAGGGTGGGCACATTCGTACAAAAAATTTTGCAAAAAGAATCTTCGTGTAAAAAAATCGTTTGGCCACCAGCATAGATTAAAGTGAGTCTTGTGGAAATGGCTTAGTTTGACGGCTGCCTCAATAACTAACTGACCATTGGTCCGACAGATCTATAATTTTTTTGACGTCGAGTTCTCACACGTCATCGCAGCATAGACTAGAAATTTATAAAAATATTTGCCTGTTCGGCGGCGGAAAATTTGAGGAAATTCAACTCATCGTATTTTTCAGAATACGGTCCTTCGAAGTCGGCAAATGTATGTAAAATCGAATATTTTCTGATAATCCTAGTCTACGCCAAAACAACATCAGTATTGAGTGTGATCATGAAACCGGATCCATTTTGGATAGAAATTGACTTCAAAATTGCGGCAACAGTTACCCTATGTCATTTTTACAGAGCTCAATTTGATCTATACTTCTAGCCATATGATGTAAGATGCGAGGGTTTCCACCATCACGATTTGTAGGTGACATTACGATATCAGTGAATCATTCACCCGAGTCGCCACAACCCTGAGAAAATCTGTCCAATTTTAATGTACCCCTCTAAAAAATGATACGATTGTTAAAAGACACGCGATAATCCAATGTTCCGAAAACTACTTCTAGGAGCGAGGAAAATTCCCGTTGCGAAATAAATTGGCCAGAAAGAAGTAAAATTCCTAACTTCCAGACGATAAATTCTTGGATAAGCAGCAGCCGTATATATAAACGATGGTTACCTGCATATATACATATATATCAGCTACGATTATCGGTAGTTCGCAGTTAACCAGAAATTATAGGTTCCCCAGTACGTTTGGCACAATTGCTGAAACGGTCGTGCGCTGTTGTAGGTGGCAGGCAATTTCATGGAGGTACTAGGCTGCAGTGAATCAAGCCTCCGTAGGGGACACTTAAGCGGAGGTCTACGTTTGACGTACTATATATGTACTCGAATGGCGAATGGCGCTGCAGGTCTATTCCAGGTGCTCAGAGCTCAGTAACGGCTGCAGCGTTATATCGCAGTCAAGTGTGGCAAATTTTGCTGAATAATTGCCCGATTCAATAGCTAATCACAATCTCACCCTCGGAGGATGGGATGTTCGGTTTATCGGAGTATAAGCCACCCATACGCGTGTTTATCAACGAACTATCGCTCGCTAGGTGCAGGAAATCCCAGATCATCGAGATCCGCGGGGTTTAACCGTGTACGTATATGGATCGCTGAGCACTGCAGGAGTGCGCAGCGTCTTAAATATTCCATACTGAGCGTGACTCGGCACAAGATGGAGATAATCTACGTTTTCCGAAGTTCAGAGGGAATAAAGAAGAGAAAAAATCGGCTTTATCTCATCCCCACAGACTTCGTTTTCCTACGCCCTTCGTTGCCAAGATACACCTGGATTAAATTCGTAAGATGTAGACTTTGAAGCTGAGGTTTTAAGGGATGAAAGAATTTTCTTGGCTCGCGTGAAAAGACCTCGGTGCTTTAGTTGACATTGAAAACACACCGGAGCTATACTTTGACATTTTTTTCACGTCAAACTCGCCATTATTCGATTCTCTATTCACTTTGAATGGAATGAAATTTTTTTTTAAATTTGACTTTGCTCGAATCCTGTTAATGGAGCGTTGCTATTATTTCGCAATTTTTCCAAAGGATTGAATAAACTCTTTCACGAGTTTCGGGACAAAGCAGGATGATTGCACTTGTCAAAATCTTTTATGAATACGAAAATCTTAAGAGACCTATATTCGAAATTAATTTCTTCAGTTTTCGTTTTTCTCAATTTTTTTCTATTTTTTGATAGAAAAGGACACAAGTAAGCCTAAAGCTGTGATAAAATATTATTGAAATCTGGTCATAACGGCTGACACACGGAAATACAACTGACACAATAAACATGGCCGCCGCGTCAGACGCATGGAATCACATTTTGACGATATAATGATTTTTCGCACTCGCTGGTTACCGAGGACTATTTCACCCACAACAATATTACGGCTGGAATAATTTGATCGCGATTCCGAGTTGAAAAGTAATCCGAATTTTGAGGATTCAAGGTGCGAAATTTCGCAGCCGATAACGAGCTCCGTGTTAGGACCCATAGCTGGCGAACAATATCCGAGGGCCCGTCCATCCCACTCAAACGGTCCCACACATTTATATCGAATAAAAAACATATTCGAATAAAAAGGGATAGCCAGTTCCAGTATTCTGAAATCTGACCTAAACAATTGTTCATCGATAAGCAAGAACTTAGATTTAATAATCAGAAGCACCACATGTTTTTATGAACTCGACCCTGCAGGTGTAGTTCGAAAAATCAACATATGGCGGCGCTAGTTGCCCCCCTCGGACAGCCTTAATGGCTTGATCTGAACAAAGAGTGACGAATTTTCGAATTACGAGAAAACGGAAGCGAAATGTTTTATAATTCGGTTATACTAATTGCAAGTACTCTCTTTCCTAATGGATGCGTTATAAAACATAAAATATGTTGTCTTTTCTTTCCTGCAATCAACTTTTTTTGTTTTTCCCTCATCTTTTGTGAACAAGCTATCAATTTTACCGTCAATTTCACACGAGGAATAATGATTTGCTTTTTTCTCTCTCCGAAATTGTGAAAAAAAAAACGAAAAAAAATTGAAAGATCAGATATGACATTTTTTTTAATTTCAAAAGTAGTTTGGCTATTATTTGGGAATAATTCAATTTTCTTGATTGACCGTCACTAATGTGAAGTTATAATTCTGTAGGTGTATTTTTCGTTGAATCACCATATACCCTGCGAAGAATATTTCATGTTTTTCAAACCTCACCCCTTGAACGTGTGAATATGTGTATATATATATATATATATATATATGTATGTATACAACGAGATTTAGATTTCCCCAAGACAGTCGGTTTTCGCAGCTTATATGCATACATATATGAGAATTAATAACCCGGAGAAATGTGGGGTTTATAAGACGTACGAGAGCTAAAGACTTTTGTTGGAAAATACTCGAAAAGAAATCCTGAAAAAAATGAAGGGGGAAAAAGAAGAGAGCGGGAAAAGAAAAAAATTAAACAAGCCCGTCTTTCATTTCACGCCGCCTCGGATATAACAACCGTATATTATTCTACCCCATGTATCGTGCGAGGAGCCAATTTACTCACAAGCTGAAAGGTGTTAATTATTTTCATCCCCTTTCATCCTTTTTCAACTTTTCTTTTTTTTCTTTTTTTTTTCTCTCCTTACTTTTATTTACTTTATTCAATTTGTTCTTTTTTTTTTTTCTTTTTTTCTCACCCTTAAACGCATAAAGGAATTCACGAAAATACATACAGCTGAGGCAGAGTGTCATGAATTCTGAAACATGTGTTACCTAATCGAGAGAGAGAAAAAGAAAAAAAAAGAGAAAATTTTTGAATATCAAACTCTTTCGTTTAACAACTTTTTCGTTTTTTCTCTTCCAATTAAAATTATCATCAAATAATAATTGTGCGAATATTTCGTCGTATACGTACGTACAAGCGGCTTAGTTTAATCTTTCTTTACACTCTTGAACCACCGTGGGTGTACCTTAGCTCACTTATTATTCAGGACGTGCAAGGATCGCGTGGTATTTGAAAATTACTTTGAAACTTCGCCCCTGTACGGATGGGGCCGCGAAGTTTTCGCGACAAAAAACTTTCTCGATATAATCGAGACCGAACTTTCAAACTATACCTAAATATGGGCTTCCCGTATTCACTTGATATGCCTCAGCAATAAAGTGTGAAACAAAAGACGATGATAAAGTGCCTTTATGCCTATAGAATGAAAACCTATATATCTACATCCATGGCTTCGGATCCCAATCACCATTTTTTCATATCAATATCTGCACTCATAAAGAATTCAATATAAACCATACCAGAATAAGTAGAAAGTAGCATCGAACGAAGGTTCAAAACTTTTTCAATCGTTATCGTTGTGACATTGATTACGGCTGATTCCATTTCGATTCAAATCACCCAGGCAGTTAGGGACTAAATTTCAAAATTCTTTGTCTATTTTGCGAAAACCCTTCTCGTGTGGTTTTGCTAATAAAAAGAAAATTTGTTCGTCTTATACAGCTACTTAAACTTTTTTTCGGCAACACCCCACTTTTATGACCCTTGTAGCGGTTATTTAATTCAAAATGCTCTAACTTTTGAACAAATGAGAGAATTTCAATGCGGTTTTTTGGAAAATGTGCGTAATCTTTTCCGGTTTAAGAAAATATCTGGCGCGTCTTAATCGGTACGAAATCTTCAGAGTTATTCAGCATGATATGAAAAAAATTAAAGCTACATTTTCGCCAATTGCATGTTTTTTTTTTTGTTCGACAATTTTTTTTTTCATGGTATTCAAAGAATCCAAACGTTATGTGAATTAATAATTCCTTCCGAAAATTGATACGGAATTTGCAATCAAAATTGTGTAAAATTGCATCGAGTTTATTTGACGTTAAGTTTGAACTTTGTCTGGAAGCGTTTGCTGAAGAAGTTAGATCGGGTATTTCCTCTATCAATATGATAGTAGACCAGACCATCCGTTTGATTAACGCTTGTTTTTCTAACCTAACCGCGTAAAGGCTTGGCAATAAAATTGAGAAACTATCGATTGCGAAAAGCGTCGTCTTGCACGCCAACAGGAAGCTCATTAATTTCTTGCCTGAGAACCGCGACTCTATAGACTTTAAGAGTCAGTTGAGGAAATCGAACGATAATTTTCGATACTTTTTCAAAGGAAATGAGTTCCACTTGCTTACTGCGCTGAACCAAAAATAACAACAAGTTTGATTTTTTGATTCAGGAATCGCCCAGGCAAAAAGTTTAATATCATCGATTTCATATTGCGGTAAGTATCAATATTGGGCATAAAATTTCTTATTCAACATCTCGACCTCTAGAAATGAGAAAGAGAAATTAATTTCCGTCTCTCGCCTCGATTTTTGTCCAGGCTGTACCTCCAGGAAAAATAATTCTTTGGTATAGTATAAGTTTGTAAGAATTTCGTATTTTTTGTTCAACGAGGTGTAGAAAAGGAACTCGGAGCAGTCCTATTCTCTGTGGATGTAGTAGGCACCTACAACCGTGTAACTCGTTGCGGAATACAGACACATTCACCTAAAAAGATTTCTAGTCTGTCGCTCGATCCATTCTCGAAAGTTATTTGTTACGACAGCCGATACAGACGTTCGTGTAGCCTTCCTTGGCTCCGATCATACCTCGCTTCACTGATTTTAAGGGCCTTCGTCAGGTTCAATTTGCTGGAGCAGTAATCGAGCCGTGTTACAAATAACGAAGCACTTTCATTGTCCCTATGTATTACATACATATCCATACGTATATACTTACTACGCTGTATTTAATTGCAAGATATATGCCTCATTTTATTGAGGCAATGAATAGAAAGACGGAGAAACGGAAGAGAGAAAAGAAAAACTGATCAATTTGGTACGAATTTAGCGTGTGATTTTTATTTTATTTTTTTTTTTCACAAATGAAATGATTACTAGTATTTTGAAACATGATTCAAAATTATTTGACATTCTCCGATCTTCGCTTTACGTACTTGTGCCGCGAGATGTCGTATTTTCTTTAATACGACGCAAAATCGTAGTTTCTCGGTTATTCCTTTATCAAATGAGATGAAGTAGTGCTCAAAATGTGCGGTTGAGTAGCTAAGTATTTCGTAAGTGCAATAAACCGAGTGCATATGCGGATAATTTCACGATTTCTCTTATGATAACTGAACCTGTAAAAATTTTTTTAGAATTAAAATACAATAAAATACTTAGTCACTTTCTGCTGAAATGTAGTAGCAAACCCCAAGGTTTCATTCCGATCGGTTGTCTGGTATGGGAGAAACTACGAATCGCGTTTTCGAGGTGATCAGAGCGTGTATCAAAGCCCATGCGGCCATTTTTTTTTTTTTTTTGTAAACGTTGAGAACAAAAGTGTGTCACGTGTTCACAGCGATAGAAGACTAACCTTATCTATATACATTATCGATTTACGCCGAAATGGCATAATTTCAGAATATCCCTTTCAAATTTGAAAAAGTTTCAATGAACGGTGCGACCTGTACTCTACGCTAATCACTTGTAAGTCGAAGTCCATAAAATGCCAAATAATTTCTAATCGTGTCTTCCGAGTCGAAGAATATTTTTCCAAAGCACATCAGTAATTTGAACCGAAAGTATTTCCAAGGTGTATTACACCCCCTTAATTGAACATTTTTTCACACCCGATTGAATATTTCCCTTGAAATTTTGTTCAAAACCATTTTTTATCATCACCATTATTTTCTCGGCTAATCGACTGTGTCAATTAGAATTGACCTGCACGACGCACGGTTAATGCTTCGAATCGCAAATGGACCGAGCGGAAAGTGCTCAGCTTTTGCAGCAAAAATCAATATCCACTCTCGAAAAAAGGAACTAGAGACAAATTTACATCGATACAAAAAGTCAGTGGTAGAGTTCTCGGCATCAAAGAGTATCAGATATGTATTTGGGATGTAATTTATTGATTCCAACAACAAATTCTAATTACATCAGATGCCATCTCCTAAAACTACTCTACGTAATCAACGTTCACAAGTTTTGAAGCAAAGGATTACGCCCTAGTTAATCCCCAGAGATTCCAAGTCGTAGTTTCAGCAGTGACTAGAGTGAATTAATCAACTAAAAACATTCAGTTTCATTATAATTAAGTAAGGAGGAGTATACGGAACAGCGTTCAGTATAGATCTAATTAATTAGTTCCGCGTAATATGTCGCTGCTTTACCGTTCCGAACATTTTTTCACTCCCATTTCATCCGGCGCACCAAAGTCTATTAAATCATTGTACTTTTTGCCGGTATTCGAATTTAACCCGGGTATGACTCCGTGAGGTATTTTAACAAATTTTATCTCGTTGTTTTATTCCGATGAATAAATATATAGTTACTAGAGTGTCCGTTATTTCCCAAATTGACTTTTTTCACTCGGGTATGGCCCAAATCATTAGTTTATAGCCTAAAAACAATTATGAAAAGAAAAAAAAAAATTTAATTTTCATTAACCCCTGCCTGAATGACGATACTTTCCCTATTTGATTAACATGGGATTTTTGCACTTTTCAGACTTTAATTTTTTTGTCGGTTACTATATTCATGACCTCATTAAATATTGTTGATTCTTATACTGTTCTGACCTATTTAGATAGAAAAATTTTTACATTGGAGAAAAAAAAAAATTTCGTGAGTTTCGAAGAGGTCAAAATTGATTTTATTTTCAATAATTGTGTTTTCAATATTTTCGAATATTTTTTAATTTATTGACGTTTCAATGCTTTTTATCTATTTTAAGGTTGAATATATGTTTTTATACGCTTTCATTACTGTTTAATATAAATTTTGACCTCTTCGAAATTTTTTTCATAAGTTACGAAGAGGTCAAAATTTATATCAAATATTAATGAGACCGTATAAAACATATATTCAACCTTAAAATAGATAAAAAGCATTGAAAAGTCAATAAATTGAAAAATATTCGAAAATATTGAAAACACAATTATTGAAAATAAAATCAATTTTGACCTCTTCAAAACTCATGAAAAAATTTCTTTTCTCCAATGTAAAAATTCGTCCATCTAAATAGGTGAGGACAGTAGAAGAATCAACAATATTTAAATGAGGTAATAAATATAGTAACCGAAAAAAAATTAAAGTCTGAAAAGTGCAAAAATCCCATGTTAATCGAATAAAAAAAGTATCGTCGTTCAGGCAGGGGTTAATGGAAATTAAATTTTTTTTTTCTTTCCATAGTTGTTTCTAGGCTATAAACTAATGATTTGGACCATACCCAAGTGAAAAAAGTCAATTTGGGGAATAACGGACACCCTAATAGTTATAGCTTTGCACCTTCGGTCTGAAACTCACAATCAGCGATATATAAATATCAATTTATTATCGCGAAGCATTTGACTTCAGAGTGAACTCTGGAGTAGAAAGAGCTTAAATATGATGCAGAGGGATTGCTGCAGCTCCGTCGTAATCCAGGTTTAAATATAATTCGAAATGCTATTACTTCCACATCACTGCGGGTGGATGAAATATGAACAACGTGGTGCGTTGACGGGCAAGCTGCTGAAACAGCTTCAAACTCTTGGGAAGTTATTGTTACGACTACCTGACCCCGTCTAATACTGTAGCGAAGTTTCTTTTAACCATAAATATAGTCTCGAAATATTGTTAAAACTTTACGTATAGTTTTTTCGATACGGCAGCTGGAAATGTTGGGATGAAATCTTTCAGGGGTTATAATCACTGGTGATTCTGACCGGTATCAAGTTGGCACCACAGTCTATCCTTCGTGCCTAAATAGAGAAGGAGAGAGACGGAAGACTGTGGTGCCAACTTGATACCGGTAAGAATCGAACGTACATTCTAGAGAGATATTCCACTGACCGAGACTTTTCACAGCTGATTCCTCGCGTTTTTAGACGTAATTCGAAATTATTTCAGATTTTTATGAGCTTCGAATGACGCGGCTGGTACAAAAGTTGTTTTTTTGTTTTTGTTTTTTGTTTGAACATAACAATGCCAAAGCATCAGCTTGTTTCGTTAAAAAATTGACCCGAGTGATCAATGCGGCGAGGATAATGAAATTTTTTTAAATTTATATCCTTCCAGCCCCGAGAAGTGAAGATATTTTATATTTTATTTTTATAGCCTCTACATCCGACAATAAGAGAAAAGGTCGAAACAATAATATTCTCACCGGTTTGATGTGTGGGATGGTATATTGTGTAAGAGAAAAATAATAGCGCGTTACTTTTCTTCTAACCGAAGTCCTCGGCTGCTTGGGCTCGCGGGAGGCGGGAGACGGGTTATAAAATCTAAATTTACGGTGAAGCAAAAGAACGTTGAATAAGTATTTCATTTCGCAGCTGCAGTGCTACACTTTTTACTTCATGCAGTCATCTGAAATAAAGTAACGAGGATTTGCCTCCCGCAGCCCACCACCACCTGGCTAAAGAAATATAACTAAAATGGAGTAAAAAGTGAGGACGTTCAAATATAATGGCGAGGTGAATACACGTAGCCCAAAGGTATAATGTGGATGTATGTATACCCACGTACGTGCTGCACTTTTTTTTTTGGTTCACATTCTCGTAATTCTTCATGCTTTTATGCAGAAAAATGTACACGGAAAAAGTTATTCCCGCGTCTTCTTTTTTGTGATTCGCTAATTTTTTGTTTCCCTTTTTCTTTTGCTTTTTTTCGTCTTTTACGTCTCTCTGCCAATTTCTAACGGTTCACATTGTTTCCTATATACTGCAGCCTGCAGTATTGAATAACGGAGGGGAGTACAGACCCTAAAAATTCCGTGCTCACTCTTTCCCTCACCCAACTTCAACGAATTGAACGTAAACATTCATCGCTAAAGGTATATCCATTAAAAATACACCATCCACAAGTTCTACCCGTGTACGAGCACGTACCTACATATACTATATGGCTACATGTGAATATATATACCTATGTGGATAGAGATTCGTCCACATAACGCGTTTCCAAAAATCCAAACCGCATATACATATCGGTGATTCTGTTCTAACTGTTACTTTCTTGATTAAAAATTTGTTGATTCTATGATTAAACTTTTTTAGTTTTTTAATGCATATTATTATCTACTCTATTTTATTGGAAAAATGGAAGTCCGAGAGGATTTCGCTACAACTTCAAAATACCGAGAATGAGAATCAAATTTCAAATTTCCCGTGCCACGGTACTGACTCATTCTTCCACGGTACTGACATAAAATAAATTCGGTAGACATTCTTCAGAAGAATTATTATGAATCGTGTTATAATTTATTTATGAATTGTATTATGACATTAATTAGAGTTATGGATTAATTAGTTTGGATCATTTATTGCGACAAAGAAAATAATGAATTCGTAGGTAAATTCTAGAAACGGACGTGACACGGTACCAACATTTGAGTGATTTCAACCGAAAGTTTTCTCCGGACTGCAAGTTATATTATACGAAAGAAGCGATGAAATATGTTCACGAGGATCGTATCGATACGAAAATTTGATGAATAGATTGTTCATGGATGACCAGTGAGAGCAAACAGTACAGGACATTAATAAACACTGTAGAACGGAATCACCCATATATATGTGAAACGAATTCGATATGGTAGAGCAGTTTTCAAATTTTTTTTTTTTTTTGTTTCGTCACTTCTACTCGAGACAGAAATACGAGGTATGGCATCTTCGATAGATTCGAGAAATTAGGAACTTTGGTTTTGAAAATGTTCGAGAGACCTGCTTGATTTAAGATTTTTTTTTTTTGTTTTCTTTGTTTTTTTTTGTTTTTTTTTCTCGAAGCAATGGTTCGCCGCGAAGAGATATATTCCGTTGATTAAAATTTTTTTTACACAGCTGATCGATATAGAACTTCGAGCACGTGATTGGAGATTACTATTGCTATTCGCATAGATCTCGAATAATTTCTAATTACTACGTTCACCAGTGTATTCGGTAAAAAATTAATCCCAAGGGGTTTGTACCGCCTTTTTTCCATTGTTTTATGAGATATCGTTCAGGTTATTTCTTAAGAATTTATATTTCCAAATAAAAATTGAAAAAGCGGTGAGAAACGGTGTTGGGTAGGTCGCACAGCAGCCGGTACAACACGTCTGCCCTGAGAGAGGAGAAAATCGATGTTTCTTATTTTAACTTTATTAGTTTCTCGTCTCTGTCTTATTTTTCTCATTATTATATTTGCTTTTTGTTCCATATTCTTCTCATTACTATTATCGTTATTATTTTTATTGTATTCTTCATCACCGCATCTTCAGATAATGATCCTGTTTTGTATATATATATATATTCATTCAGGGAAGGTTTCTTATCATCGTCAATTATTTCTCCACGTGGCGGAATCTTAACAGAGAATTTTTTTCCTTCCTCCTAATGGGTGCTACGTAGTCGAATGAGTCGAGATCTCTCGAGTAGAGGAGGAAAAGAAAAAGAAAAAATTCTTTGACTTAAATCCAGTTTTACATTCTATACGAAACTCTCTCTCTCTCTCTCGCTCACACTTCGTCGTTGTTAAAATTCCAAGAATACAAAAGAATGAAGCAAGGGAAACGAAAAAGAAGACCAAAAGGAAAAAGGAGACCAAGAAAGAGATGAAGAAAAAATGAGGTGAGAAGTACTAGACGCTACGGTGTAAATTAATTCGTTAATTTAATGACGCACTCAACTCGTCTTATATACACACACACGTATATATATACACACACACATACACACAAACTATATACCTATGTATTACACACAGTTCTCTGCCCCAGGGACCAATCTGCGCGGAAAAGTTCTCGAATCGCGTGCCTAGGTCTTGCGCAACCTTACTTTTACTACTAGATTCTCCTGGGGCGGGTTACGCCTTGTCAAACCTATAACCCAACTCCCAAGGATTTTCCCTTTATACCTACTTCATACTTGCTTACCTGTTTAGCTTTCTCTCGTTTAAACCAAAGATTCATTAGCTTTGAGCCTTTGTATATGTATGAACCTTCCTCTGTGTTTGGATTAACATTATTTTCGAAAGAAATAACGAGAAGTTTTGTCCTAGGTAGGGTGACCCGACCAATAGATGGACGGTTAAGCGGATTCTGATGTTTCCTTGACGAAATATTATAATAAAATATTAATAAATTCTAATAAAATGAGCCATACCTACGTAAAAATATCTAATAAATTGAAAAACAATAATAAAAACCTCGTATAAAGTAGTAGCACATAAAAAAAAAAGGAAACTTTGAGAAAAAGTGAATACCCCCAATGGATGGGCGAAACATGCAGTAGATGAACGGCTATCCCCCAATAGATGGACGTTTGTTAAAAATATTATTTTTGTCTTATCATTTATGTTAAAAAGAATCGAACTTTCAGATTCAATGGCGAATAGTTCAAATTTGATAAAAATAACCAGTAAACAAATCAACAGATGTGATAAAAATTTACAAAAAATATATGAAAAAGTAATTTTATTGACTTCTTTATAAATCTCAATAACAAACAAACATTTTTATTTGACGTATCAACTTAATAATATTAATATATTAATTATCGACTAAAAAGTTATAAAAACATACGATATAATATTTTTTTTTTTTAATTTTACGCTTTTTGGTCCGTGTATGTATTTTTTTATTTTAGAATTTTCTTCTTTAATTTTGCGTTTCAGCCACCTTTTTCTTTTTGTAATTTTAACTTCACTTCTTATAATTTTTGCTTTTCCTTTTTTTTTTCTCGTTCTTCTTTATTTTTTTGTTTCTTCGTTACTAACAATCAATTTGATACAAATATAAAAAATACAAATTAAAAACTTGACAGATAAATTTACCGTCCATTTATCGGATTGAGGTTACAAATTTCATAACAATTAGATGGACGACGAATTGTCTCATATTATTGAATTTTTATCATTTAGTCAGTTAATTTATTGCATCATTATTTAAATATGAATATAAAAATGTGATACATTCCTTATTATATTGTTTAATTCTCTTAATAACGATGAAACAATAAACACGTGCTCCGCCGTACGCTTATTAGCGGTCGCGCTACTAAAGCAAAACGTACTAATGTCAAACGATAATAACTTTTTTAAAATATTAATACAAAATATACAACAAGAAAGATCATTTTTACATAATCATAAATATGTATTGTTTAAAAGAAAAAAATAACTTTTCACAATATTGTTTTTAGATTCAATGTAATCATTTATGAAAATAATATTTGTCCATCTATGGGTCGGGTTACCCTATACTTTTCTAATTCTCATAGAATTTTAGCTTTTCTTTTTTCTTTTTTTTTTCGAACATCGTATTTGCCGCAAACATTCTCATTCTTGTATACCTCGTTCCAAGGGGATTGCATACCCGCAATCTAAACAGAGGTATCTCTGGACGACTGGCATCTGTCCAAATGGTTATTTAATCAACTAGGTTTATCACAGTAGTTTGCTAGTCTCTTGAAGCATAATCAAGTTGAAGCTAGAAGTTCCGTGTCATCGGGTCTCAGAGTTAGATGCAACCCCAGTAAAAGTACTCAATGCCAGGATTTCGATCAACCGACGCTTCGATTCCAGATATCAGAGTCTCTGATCGTTCATAAAGTAATCAATTTTCACCGGCAAAATTTTTCAAGTTTCCGAACTAGTTTTGACCGCTTTTCAATTTTCTAGAACGACGATAGAACGCATCCAAAAAGTTTTCCGCTCCGGGTGATCGGTGTTAAAGCAATCCTGAAAAAGGTTCGCCTACGAAAGATCACTGGTCGAATTGATTCAATACGTCGAGATGAAGTTCGATAGACAAATAATCAATGGAAACGATAGCTCAGAGGCAAGTCGATAGAAGCCTTCATCGTTTCGCGATACATTACCAAACATGCGGTACGTAGGTAGGTCTGAAAATTTGATGGCAAGTTGTGTCTAAGCCCCGAGACCTGAGAAATTCGATCTCATTAAATAATAGTGATTATTTGTTCTACGTAGCTCTGGCGTGGATTTGTCTAATTCAATTGTCGTTTGAGGTAGGTAAAGGTGCTTTGATACCGTGGAGGCCGTTGGCACTACAATCTATGTGATCTTTGAAGCGATAGGGACGACGTGATACCCTTAATTTGGATTAATTGCTTACCCTAACAAACCCGACTTGACCTTCGTTATCCCTAATGGACGACACTTTGAACTGAAATCGTTCCACGATTCGAAACAATTTTTCGCACTTTCATCTCGCGCGAGGCTATTCATCTCGCTTCGATGAATTGGCCATTTTCTTCGGGCCCTAATTCCCACTGCTTCGAGAAAATTTTCATCCCATCATAATCCTCGATCGAGTGCTGACAATAATACCCCCTTTTATAGTCCAGGTACTTTGCCTCCGAGTCTTCGAACTCTTTCCCATTATTTTTATTTCCTCTTCCATCCGTCGTAATGCAACGAAAAAGGACCAAACACGAGGTTCGCGTTGACGGCTGACATGCAGCTTCGATTTACATGAAATCGAAGTTTTAGATCCACGGATTAAGAACGAGCGGCTTCAGGTGGGATCGGCTCACCTATGTACGTAATACGCGCATCGTATTCGGTCGGAAACGTAACGCGGTACCAATTTAATATTTAATTATCCGAAGAGGTTAACGGAAACGGGAATACCCATGTGGTCTAAAAATCCTTTTAGCGGGCATTTCCGGTTGACGAAACCGCCCTGAAATATCAAACCGACCACGTATAACTGATACTGTGTTTCAGCAAAAAAGATATCTATTACATTTTCATCACATATATGAATGATCAAGATATAATTGAAAAAACTTAAGTTTTCGTTTCATTCTTTTTTTTTTACTTTTATTATTATTTTCGGATTTGGTAGATTTTGGCGATTATTTTATTATATCTTTTTAATTCTATTTATTATATAAAAAATAAAAATTAAGATACCTCAGGTCACGGGAAAAAATCGCAAAAAGTAAAAATAGTCTCAAAACGTTTCTGGATTCATAGCTCTACATATTTTTGAGAAGATTAGAAATTCGATGGAATTCGACGACGAGAAAATTCGATAGCATATCACTACTGAGAATAAGAATTTATGGGGGGAAAAAAAAAATGATAAAAAAACAAAAAATTCCGAAAAAAAAAAATTTCTTGATCATTTTTGTTCCAGATAAAAAACAAAGCTCCGATATATTCGAAATTTAATTGGGAATTTTTGTGTTTTTATGGCGGGGGGGAGCCGCTGGGTTCCGTTGGCGTTAATTAATCAAAAGTTAATCGGTTTCAGGCGACACTTTATTGGCTCCCCTGGCAGAGCGGATATTGAGTTGCATTAATTAACGTATCGTCAGCAGCTACTTCTACCAGGCTGGAGCAACTTTCCATCGTTGCGGTGGCCGGCTTTAACTTCCGGTTAATTTAACTCCGGGTAAAAGTAATGTAAAGGGAATTAGCCACGAACTAAACGTGAAGCGTGAAATAGAAGGATATCTAGAGAGAATACAGCGCTTAGTTTCCGCCCGCAGCTTTAGTTGTAAACAGTTTCCACCCCGACTAAGGAATACAGCTTTGAGCTATTTGAGGTAAATAATTTCTCAACCCTCGCGTACCTCGATCGTCCTTTCCAGAAATAAAAAAAACCTCAGATGCGAGGCCGACTATTTTTGAATCGACGAAAAACAAAATTCATTTCCAAAGCTGGTTTTTCGAGAATTGAAATTTTTCCTTCGTTCAAAAAGAAAAAATTTGAATAAATCTTCCGAGAGAAATTTATGGTAATACCTCGGTTTAGAATCCTGTACGCGTTGTTGACGCAAAGGAATTCCTTGGACCAACCACTAAATCCTTTCCTCCTCATGATCCTTGCATTCTTAGAAAGATCCGTCGTTAAGATCCCACCAGATTGTGCGACAAGGGATAATGAGTTTTTTTCCTCGAATAGGTTTAGTACTTTGCTGACGTTGCCGAGACGTGCTTTCGGCCAAAGAATTATTCCACCCGAACCGAAAGAAGGACCCAAGGATCCTTTCTTTCCCTTTGTCTTAAGAACTGATACACTTTTAATGCGGAAACTTTTTTTTCTTCCTTACTTCGTCCAATTTTTCATTCTTATTTATTCTTTTTATTTTTTATTTTCTTTTTCTTTCTCATTCGAGCTAAAAACTGGAAATGCGTAAGAAGGCGATAAGAATGAGAGAAAAAGAAAAAAAAAGAAAAAAAATACTAATAGGTAAAATAAGATAAAATCGAGAACTCTCGGAGATAAGAAAAACTGGGTAAGAGAAATCGATGCTAAGGGTTGACCCGTGACTTGGAAATTGGGGACAACGAGACTGGAGGTGATAACAATGTTTCGCGAAGCAATAAAGCGGCAATAAACTGTCCTGCCCTGGCGTTGAAAGTCGCGCGAATCACTTTGATCCTAGCGATACGGCGAGGACTATCTATTTCTATCCGAAAACCAATTCGCAACTATAGAACCGGAGGAGGAGTAGTCCGCGGGGACCGAAACTGCGATTTCAAAAGATTTCAAGTTTTTAACTCTCTCGGGGAATTGCGGCCTCATTTCTGAGCCAAATATCTTACTGCTGAAACACCGGAGATAAGCTGAAACCGATATTCAAACTCAGTATCTTCGATTAACCGCCGAATCTCCACCTGCAGATATCGTATCGTGTAAATCGAACGTTATTTCTAGCCATATAATCATACGCGATAAAATACTAATTCGGAAGTTAAACGTGATTATCGCGTTCGTAGATAATTCAGAAGAACAGAAAAAACAATTCGGATCTTGTGAGAAGGAAAATGAGTCGAATTTCCCCTCAAAATATTCTTGCGATAATATAAACCGTCGAATTTTACGTCACGATTTTTGTAATTTTATTTTCTGACGGTTTCGATGTAAATATTTACCCTTTTACGTGCTCAATAATTCCCGGGGTATGGAAATAAAAGTCTCGGAAAATAAAAATCGCGCGATTTCTCCTCGAAATAAATCAATATTCGTACATTCTAAAATATTATTTGCATTGCCTAGCTAGACCTTCAGCCGTCATAATATCCCGCGATATTCAACCCCAAAGGAAAGTTTCGAAGGCCTGAGGGAACTGTGGAAGAGGAGCTTGATCCCTGTGAAAATCGCACCCTTTCAACGAACCAATAATAATACCGACCCAAAATTCGAGCCTGTAATATCTACGAGAAAAATTCTTTTAGCACACAGTTAGGAGCAAGGCTCAAAAACTTTTTCAAGAATTAAAAAGCTCGCCTAAATTTCCGTTCAAAAAAAACCCAACCTTCGGCAACTTCTGATCTAGAAATAAAAGTGTAACAAGAAACTTAGAAATTTTTGAGGTTTCCAAATCAGACGAGAAAAATGGGCAGAATTGTATTCATTTCCGGTGCAGTTCGAGGGGAAATCTATCTCCCAAAGATCCCTTGAAATCGGGGCTTCTTGAATTATTATTATTTATTTTCATTAATTTTTTTCTTCTGGTTTTCATTTTTTACTTAAGCACCGGTGGAAGTCGAGGGCAAAAGTTCTCCCGAATATCACGGGAAATCAGCTACCCCCGATGCTTCTCACGCGGCGGACATAAATTATTTCAACCTCTTTCCAATTGCGGAATGGCTTAGTGTAGAGGTACCGGTGGCGTATCCTGGGGAGTCCTTCTTCCATTCCTTCGAACCTCACTTTTATACCTAGAGCTAAATCAGGAGTAGAAATACACATCCTCGTCCAATAAAATGCAAATAAGTTCGTAGCTTTCGAAATTAAAAGAATAAAGACGAAAACTAATTCAATATTAATCCAGAAACTCACCGAATTAATTCACGCCAGGCTCATTAAAGTTGAAATTTTCTTTTCAAGACTTTCCTGTTCCGTTGCCCTGCCTACACACATAGCTATCGAACGGATATCTATTAATCATCATTTGCACATAAGTAGTCTATCGGAGTTTAAACCTCGCGCCAAAAATTCTCCACCCCAAAGGCAGCACTGTGTTAGCCCGTACAATAGGCAGAGGAAACGTACCTAGCCCGCGCACTCGCGTCTAGTTTAACTACAGCGAGGTGGGTCGAGTTAAGATCAACGATGCGTGAGTCAAGGGTGTAATTCTTGACCTTAAAGCAACGTCTATTTCCTCGAATGAGGTAAAACGCGTTTACCTAAAAGTTGGGTAATACAATCTCTGATTGCGAACAGGGTTCAGTTTCCCCTAAGTACATGGTTCACACACATGTCATAGGCACATACATCTACCGAGTTTAAATTACAAGCTCGATAACGAGGCTGGACAAATTTTTCAAAAAACAAAATCAACGACAACGACGACAACAACAACGTGAACGGAAAAAATTGAAGACGTCTCTCACTATTTTTATAACTTGAAATATCAACGAGCGATGAACCGTTTCGTCATTATTATTTCACTGGAATGATCTGACCTGGAGATAAGTAGCACGAAACACTTGGTCCATTATCATTTTTTAATCACCAGTTTAACCACTGCGTTTCTTTTTTTTTTGGTTTCTCTTCTTCACACGAAATTCCGGAAGGTTTAAATTATTCGTCGATTAGAAATGGGGTGGTTAAATTCGCGGGAAAAGCTCGACCCTCGTTTTTCGGATCGTCATTGAAAATGAGAAATTTAAGGAGCGAAATTTGGACGGAAGGTGGATGCGAATATGGGATCTCGAGGAATATTCGCAGGATGTGAATATTCGTCGGTGATTAGACTAGTCGTAAAAATAATCAGATTCATTCGATGTAACGAGGCGTTGGAAGTGTTTAAATAACCGAAAGCTCGATAGGGACCGTTAAGTCAAACGGAAGACGACCCCTAAAGCTCGTCCTTACGTACGACGGAAGACAAACTGGTCCAGCAACGCGGCGCCGCGACGCTCAGAGGCTGTGGCCGCCGCATCATCCCTCCGACGCAAGGGTGCCAGCGCCTCGTACAACCCGTGCAAAATCCATCCCCACCACAATATCGATCCCCCCTTTAGCCCGACTAGACAGTGTTCCATTTTACCCGCGACAATTTAAACCCAACGGAGTGCAGAATTTTCCGGAATGTAGAAAACAGCGAGAAAAGGCGGATGACTTCCGGGCTTTGACTATTTTCAAAAATAATTAATGGCCGTGTAGTTTATCGATCGGAGAAAATCGGACGTTCGATATTTTTCGATTTCTCGAAAGTTGAGACAAAAAAATGTGTTTCCTCGAAATTTCAAAAAGTTTTGATGAACGATCTTACCTGTATCCTGCGCCGATCACGTCTTTTGCTTCGGTAGACTAAATCCATGTAATTCGAAGTTCAAAAAATCCCGAAAAAAAATGCCAATTATTAAAATTCTATTTGAACCGAGATACTAATACCCTTTCGAGAACACTCGAAATAACAAAAAAGTGTAACGGAAAATTCGTGCCGAGATAAAAAAGAAAAAAAAAAAAGAAGCGCGAAGGAAAGAAAAAGAAGAGTTTCAAATTTATTCCACGATTTTCACGTGACGCGGGTTCAAAAAATGGAGCGGGTGTTAACGAACCTTTTCTCTCCTCTCCCATATCTTCTCGGGGTTCTTCTTTTAATGGTTTATATATAATTATTGCGTCGCGGGGAAATTGCCGTGAACAGAATGCGATAGGCGGAATTCCAGGCGTGCATATGTGCAGAATTCATATAGGTATGTCGGTACTTATCCACCTATGCGGATAGTACGAAAATGGGTTAGCGTTTACTTGACTTTCGATCTAGTTCACAATATTAAATACTATGTATAACAATTCGGTAATGATAGTGAGTACGGATCGAGTGATTTTTGATCGAAAGCTATTTTAGCCAAGCACACTTCACTTCGGATACAACGTAACTATACCGTACGTACTCGTTACGGGATTCTATTAGCACAGCGGCGTACAGAATGACAAAATATACACTATATTACTTCGGTGAACGTTGGATATGATTAAAATTAAAAAAACGAAAAAAAAACAAAACAAAAATCACGAAATCATGAAAAATTGTTGTTGGAAATTCGACACATGATTACCTCACCTATCAGGTTGTACGAAATAATTTTCACAAATTAAAATTGCCAGCCTTTTCTCAAGAAATCATTAACACTGACCCTTTTTTTTTTATTTGTTATACAAAAAAAAAAAAAAAACAGCTATTCTATATGTATAATTACTTCAATGGAAAACCTACTTGAGTCTGACGAAAGAATGGAAGAAAAAAAGGGAGAATTTTCATGCATTCTTAATTCACATTTGATCTCTATTAGGTGAAAACGGAAAAGGGGTAAACTGAGGAGTAGTTATTATCATAATAGGCTTTTAGGATAACTAGGTAAACCCTCGTGCCTTTTGGTTGAGCCTTTTTATCGCTGTACGAACTATTTCACTTTTCTATATTCGGGATACAAATTTTCACGAATTTATGCATAGAAATTTCACTTTGAAGTTTCATTTATAAATGAAATAAGTTTAGAATATATTGTGACGTGCCGGTGCAAAGTACTCGGGAAATACATCACTCTCCGGGAACATTGCTTATCTCCTACGATACATGCAAACTTGGCACACACTCGGCGACGTGAAATGACACGATGTTAGAAAACGAAAGCAAACTCCGCAACAATTCGCACGATCTTCATAATACTTCATCACACGAAACTGAAGTCATACTCTTCTCGCCGTTGCACTCAGCAATCGGAAATGGTCGAGCCCAAAGGCTCGTTAGGTTGGCAACGAATACCCCATACATTTGATACGTCGATCGTCTGAAGGAGGAGAAATTTATGAAGATTTTCATTTTCCCCTGTTCTTTAAAGCATATTTTAACAGGACCTCGATTTTTTTCATCTCAATTTAAGGCGGCGAAGGGTTTCCGTCGGATTCTCTCCGACCCCAGTGGTTATAGGAGATCGAAAATCACCGTGCATACAACGTATATTTACCGAGCTTAATAAAGAGTCTCTTATTTACTTTAGGGCACGATTTAATTTCGCCCATCAACGTGCCCGGACCATTTACGAAGCTCGTGATACCTACAGCTATAGCCGAGAATCTCCAGCTCGTTTCTCAACATTGAAATCCAAAATCAATCGGGGAACGACTCATTTGTTTTGGCACTTTTAATTAATTTTTATCTCGTTTCTTTTATCGCTTTAATCGGATTTGAAGACCTTATACCTGTAAGAGGTTTGAAGGAATAATTTCGTTGAATTTTTTATTTATTTTTCTCTTACTTTTTAATTAACGTTGATTGAGAAGTTTTGTAAAATCGAAGTATGTGTAACACTTTGCGGTATTGTTGTTGGCTCGATGTTATTTAACCTGATTTAAAAAGATCTTGTATTTTATTTTCCTCGTATTCTTGGGGCGAATCTATCAGAATCTCGTAGTCTGTTTGATCGAATTTGGCCGCGCCTCGGAGAGATCTGCATTGATCGTATCATTTGGAATTCTTTCTGTGCCAATCGTAGCCGGCAGGATCCATTTGCATTATTTATGCAATTCTCCTGTAGAAGGGACCCTTTATTTTATCACCTTTATACAGAAACAGAATAACCCTGAGTACATACAACGCTCTATACCGCATTAAATATTCTCAGAGTTACAGAGGTATAATACATACAACGATGAATCAATTCATTCGAATTCATTCCAATCTACGTCCGCAATATATGTTCGGGACATGCTTCGTCAACTGGGCAAAAATTTTACATCCATTCCCTATACATTTTCTATAACGTTACCTCAAGTGGCGATAAAAACTGAGAAATTATTAGAAATATTCAACAGCTTGACTAAAAAATATGGCCGCTCTGATCACCTCGAGAACGCGATTCGTAGTTTTTCCCATACCGCGCAACTGATAGGAATCAAACTTCGGGGATTACTGCTTCATTTCAGCAGAAAGCGGCTAAGTATTTCGTTTTTTCAAAATTTCAATTTTTATTTTACAGATCGAGTTATCATCAGAGAGATCGTGGAATTATCCACAGATGCATTCGATTTATTCCACTTTCGAAATACTCAGCCACTCGCCGATGACAAACCACACATCGAACGCTATCTCGTCTCATTGGATAAAGCAATGACCGAGAAACTACGAATTTACGTCGTCTAAAAAAAGTACCGACACTTACGGGAGGCGACACTCGGTAGCAACATAATCACGCGGTAAAAGTCGCCCGCGTCCGAGTTCCCACGCGACTACCAAAGCCCATTAAGAGAGTCCTATGATGGAGGTATCGGCACAAATTTCCCACCCCAAATTTTTGAGATCAAAGAAATATTCCGTGAATGGTTCCTCGGATACGAGTGTTGTTTGTGAAACAGTCGAGGTTAGCCGAACCCGAAATGAACCTGAAGTTGTGATTAAGTGTTGATAAAACACTCACGGATGTACGCACTGTCACAGTAAACATGGCCGCAGCGTCAGACGCCTGAGATCACATTTTGGCGATATAATGAACCTTCGCATTCGCCGGGAACTGAAGATTGTGTCACGCACAACAATATTACGGCAAGAATAGTTTAATCGCAATTCCATATTGAAAAGCAATCGGAATTCTGAGAATTTAGGAGGCCGAAATTCGCAGCCGATACGGGACTCCATGTTAGGATCCATAGATGGCGAAAATATTAAAAAGCCCCGTCTACTTCACCCACACAACCCATACATCCACAGGACTGAAGAATTGTTAATATAGATGAGTAAGAATTTAGATTCAATAATCAAAAACGCCACGTGTTTTCGTGAACTCGGTCCTGGCGGTGTAGTTCAGAAGTTGAACACGGAGTGGCGCCAGTTCACCCCTTGAACACTCTTAAAAACTGAAAAATTGTGAAATCGTTTGAATTATTTGCCGAAAATATAAATAAATAAAATTGAATGTATGTATTGACCACTCGCCCCCAACCCTATAATATTTCTTCGGCTCTATCCAGTTCTGATTTACCGAAGAACTTGTAAAAAAATTAGTCGAAAACATGATCGATGTTGTCCATAACGTTCATCGGTCCTCCTCCCTTAACATCCTGGGTCATTAATTTTCCCGACGTTGTCTTAAAATGTGGTCGAACGATATCTGTATATAAATAAGATGTTTTTCTTTGGTACATAAGGTATGTATATACATATATACATGTATAGGACTTTGGCCAGCGAATTTCCCAAGGAACTTTCCCCCTTTTCAAGAAGATTTCTCTCTCCACTTTACTTCCCCTTTGCCCGAACTTCACCCCTTTCCCTTTTCCCTTTCCTTTTCCTTTTCCTTTTCCTTTATATTCGGGGTATTGCGGGTCCTGCAGTTAACCAACCGTGGAAATCATTGTTCCGTAAAAACAGGACTCTTTAATCATGACAGTTTTATTTACAAAATATTTTTACCCATCTTAATACCGTATTCCAAAACCTTAATTCCACTAGGTGAATCCAGGGTAGAGTCGCCGAGAATGGACAGTTCCAAGATTTGGAATTTGGTCCAAGAAAATATTCCAAAATCCTTTGCTACGTTATACTTTCTTTCCGAAGATCGCCCAACGTGAGAAGAAGTTACTTATAGGGTAGAATTGGATTTTATGACCAGAAAAGACTAGAAGATACATTTTCTAGAGCTTTTTCGGCTTTACCCGATATATTCTAATATATATATTACATATACATATGTACAGGGATCTTTTATTAAATACAGATACCTATATATGTCTATATATAACCAAAGCCGTTACCAAGCGGCGCTGTTTAAGATGGGGGTGTCGATTCGCGCGAACTTTAATCGGTTTAGATTACAGGAAGCCAGGAAATAACCCCTCGATTAATGTCCTCGGGGAATTTATTTCAGGCATTAAACTTCGGCACACAGGTGGAGTGCCGTTTCCAATTCTGAATTTAAGTTTAAACTCTGCCAGAGTAAGCATAGATATAATAACAAATTTCCGATCAAAATCTTTATTACAATTTTTTTCAGATTTTTAAATTCAATTTTTTTCTTCTACTTTCATATGTACGCAACGTCTTTAACTTTCCCGATCATTTTCTCCGCGTTGAGTGACTGCGGCAGTGAATTAGGGTGTGGAAAAAAAAATTACGTACTGCCTACGTATCCGCGCGGTGGTGGGGAAAAAAGTCTTCCTTACATTAGCCCATCCGCGGAAGCTAAAAAGTTATCACGCTTCATAAATCTCTTTAACGGTAAATCCGACGTCAGCCTTGAACGTAGCTGGGTATGCGCACCTATATATCTCAAAATGACTGGAAAGGTCACACGATTTTAAAGAAAGACGATGGGAATAACATCCGGCTTGAACTAACCTTGAAATGTAAATTTCATTCACCAAATCGCCCGCGCTCTCGGTGCTCAAACGAAACTCCCTGCTATGCGCCGCCTTTTTTTCCGTCGTTCCCTCTTTTTAATGATTCCACAATACCTTATACCCTCCATAGCCGTTGGCTGTATAAAATTAATTGAACATTTTCCGTTTTTTCTTCTTCTGTTTTGCTCCTCAAATAACGGAACGTGAATCTCGATTATCACATTAAAGATATCACACTTCGAAACGTCGGATTAATCGTTAGCAAAGTTCTTTCTACCTTGACTCGACCTTCTTTAGATAGAAAATTGGTATTCTTCGCGAAAAGGCGGATAAAAATTTGATCGAATGGCGTCTTCATTTTCCGACATTAATTCTATACGATCGATACGCGAACTATGTTCTACTCGGCACGTATTTTTGTGGGATTCTAAAACTGAGAGAAAGTGATGTATCGTATATCGAGGAATTAGTGGTCCGAAATAAAAGTATATAGCTAAGTGTGTCAAGCACCGTCATCATTTCCTGGGCTAACCTCGGAAGCCCTCGGAAATAAACGCAATCTACCATCTTAGGATTGAAGGGCCATCCTTGAAGCTCCTTGAAATAAAAAATGAAAATAAAAAGCAGAAAGGAAGTCCTTCCTTTAAATCGAATCAAAGACCGCTGCCATGTCGTCCAAATTATCTCTGGCCAAATCACAAGATTCCACTAATTATGGAAATTTTTCGCAGAAGAATAAAATTTAATGAAATATTTCTTTTACCGTGACATGAGTGAAGGAATATTGTATAAGTGAAGATGACCAGAATGAATTGTACCAAATGAATATAAAACAAGATTAAAAACTTAGAAAATCAAGATATTCGTCCAATGTTGAAAAATTTGCCCAAATTTGTTGCAAAATCGAATATTTGAAGACTTGATGATTAGAAAACAATGCGACATTAATTAAGGGGGAATATACACCTAGCAGGGTCCGAAATATCGGTGTTTCAATTTTTAGATTTTCTCAAAGTTTGAGAATTTCAAAAATTCCAGGGAACCTATATTATGAAGCTGGTATCGACGACTCTGTGTAAGTTGAACAAATTTCATGATTTATCCATCCCGAAATTTTCAAACACTTTTTTTTCAAAACAGCGTTTTTCAAACTGGTACCCAAAATATCTCGAAAGCCACCGAACCGATTAACTTGAAATGTTTTGTGGTTGTTGTATACATAATTATCTAGTACTTGTCATAGGATTTTTTGTATCCGATTCTTAGGTTTTTTTTTTGCAAAATATGAACGAATTTTTTCTTGAAAATCGCTACGTTGAGTTCAAGCGTGCGCCGTTTTGTCAAAAATCGATATTTTTCAAATCCGCTATGACAAAGGCAAGATAGTAGTATCTATTTTATTATCCCGTTTGATATTTTTGTTTCACATATTTTTTGACGAATCGCCACTGGGTACCGTGTTGGCAGATTTTTGTACGGCACTACTTAGACGACTCCAGTACTCCGTGAATTTGCAACATTTTGGAAGAAAAAAAATTGAAAACATTCTTGAAATTGTATATTTTTAACTAGAAAAAACCCCGATCCAATAATTCCAATAGTTTCCCTGACGAAAATGCTCGAAAATCACCTTTTTTTTTCGTTTCCAGGTGTATATTCCCCCTTAAATGACTCAATTATCACGACTTGAAGGAGTTTTTTTGAAACTACGTTTAATGATCCGATTAATTAGAGGATCAATTCGTGAATGAGAATAATTTTCACTAGAAATACTTTCTCGTTTTTACATCACTGAAGAAATATTCTCTAAATTTTTTTACGACCGATTACTCGTGTTTCCAAGTATAATTCGGAATTATCTGAAATTCAATGGAGTTCGTCTTACATAAATCGAGTCCACCGAAGGAAAAATGATTGTCGCGTCGTTCGTCGAGACTTTTGGATATGATATACGGAGATAATCTGTCTTGTATTGTCGCGACGCTTTTTTTCTCACCGTTGACAAAAAAAAAAAAAAAAAAAAAAACGGCTTATAATAAAAAAATTTCACATCTAAGAATCAGATTCATCGAATATCACTGGTTTGCTTCGAAATCATAAAAATGTAGAACGTTATCTTCAAATGCGACCTGTACCCTAAAAAAAACACTTTTTCTACTAGCCTTGACTCTTGCGGGAGATATACACACGCAATCGTATTTTTCATAAATTTATGTAATTGAGTGCGACGCCAACAGCATAGGGGAGCAGTAACATCGTCGTGATATTATATACATAAATATTGTATATATCTAATATGAGTAAACGAGACAGTTGTAGGTGCAGCACTGATTTTGGTCCCCGTTAATATTCATTACGTAGCGCCAGTTTTGTTGTGCTCTTTGTCACCGGCAGGGGTCTTTGTAATTTTAAATTAACGACGTCAACGTACCTCCCCACTCCGTCCCGCTACCATTCTAACGATCTTCAGAGCGAGCTTTGCAAATAAGAAAGCTCGAACGATAGAAGAATCGAGGAATACATCTTATATACCTATATATTTACCTACCTTTATTATACCCATAGAAAAGGAAGAGAATGGTTAATATACTAATATATACATATATACAGGGTGTCTGAAAATTCGCGCACCATCGGCATACTGGCGGATTCCTTGCGAAAAATTGAGACGAAAGTTACCTGTGCAAAAAAGTCCGCGAGGACTTAGTTTTCGTGTAAAAGCGCTTAATAACGGACCAATCAGCGTTCGGCTTTAAGAAAGACTGGCTAAAGCTCCGCATCGCCGTCCGCCCCACTACCGAGATCGAGACAATAACGCGTGGTGTTCCCCGCTTCGCCCAGGAGTGGGGCGGACGGCTATGCAATGTTCTAACCATTCTTTCCTAAAGCCGAACGCTGATTGGTTCGATATTAAATGATTTTACAGGAAAACTAAGCCGTTGCGGACTCTTTTTCGTTGGTAACTTTCGTCTCAATTTTTCGCAAGGAATCCGCCAGTATGCCGATGGTGTGCGAATTTCCAGACACCCTGTATATGTATATAGTATACTATACTCATTTACCTAGATTCTTAAACACATCGAACTTAGTAAATGGGAGAATAATTGCTACAGAAAATCGCAAAAAATCGTTCCTGACGTCGGTCGTACGTCTTCTTAATTGTCTTCAGTATTTATATTGCGCTAGCTGTTGTGAAAAGCGCAGGTCCGCGATAGTAACCGCACCTAAACTGGTGACGATGACAGAGCGGTGTAATTAACGTGGAAACTTTCTTATTATATATATGTATACATACGTATGTAGGCGTACAGGTATGCGTGTGCCTTTGTATGTTTCTCTGTGTAGGTAAATAACAATAATAAAATATTGTTGCGCGATGTTGTTCAGAGAAAGTCGTCGGGGGATGATCTGCATGGCGTAAGACGCCGACGTGGACGAACAACAACAACAGAGACAATTTTATAGTCCCTTGTTAAGTCATGCGACAACGCGACGATTATACGCGTTAATGATGGATCGCGCGTTAACAACGTCAACGTATAACTTTACACTTTATATACCTTCGTTATAATTTAGAATCCATATTTACTAGGCGGAGGCAGCTGTATACTGGGTGTGAGAGTTTGAAAAAAACGATTCACAGCCTTGTTTTCGAATTTTTGTTCAAATTGCCGCTAGGTTAGCGCTAGCGTCGCCGGTAGAGGCAAACATTTTCGTATATACTCTTTCTTTTGTTTATCCTTAATGTATTCAAGAGCTATTATACGTATAGAGAATAATCCTATCAATTCGATGGCACTTGTTCGAAACTCGAAAGTTATTCGCATCCTCTGTTATTCAAACTCGGAATTCAAATATTTCCGAGAATCGACACTAGCGCCACGACACTAGTATTCGATTATTCGGCTTTGTGGACGAATGTATTTCGGTCAGACCGACGGAGGGACCGAAATCTTTCTAAAACCCTGATTCTCTGCCACTGGAAAGATTCGTTCGAACTAGCAAAGCCATTTTCCGACCGAAATTCATGCAGTTTTTCATAAAACGAAATTTTTCAAATCGTCGTAACTTGATATACCGTGAGATTATCTGGAAGAGCCTACGGTCAGGCAACCCAGCATTCTAAACTGCCAGCGCGAACGTCCATAATTATTGTAGGGGCCAATCCCGATGCTAGAAGATACGACGGTTGGGTTGCCTGTGTACAGGCTGATTAGTTTTTCACTCAATTTTATAGATATAGGTTAAATTTTCATACGATTTATAAATTTGTGTTTTTTTAAAACTCGATCGATAATTTTTGATTCTAGAAATTGCAAAAAGAACAAGAACAAAAATGGTGACGTTTTTTGATCAAGTTTGTAATCTATGAAAACTACTATAACGGGATATAATTTTGTCCAAACAGGATTTACGTCATTCAATTTCGATATCGAACAAATCCGCGTGATTTATTGTTAAAAATGATAAAGTTGTTCGATATTTCAAGTCGGAAGTTCAAAAATTCACGGAATATATATCTATAAACCTAAATACCTAATATATGAAAAACCAATGAACACCTCTATAGGGTCGCCCGAATTGAGTCTAAAACCCGATTCATTGACGCCTCGATTTACCAAAATTGGTATAAGAAATTTGTTGAAAACTGCTACGGCGAACCGTCTGAAACTCAGCGAATATAAATGAATTGCCAAGAAGATAGTCGTTTGCTGAATGGACGTTTAAAATTTGTTACTTCTTAGGAAAAAGAAAGTTTCATTTTTTCTTTTTTTTTTTTGGTTTTTTCTTCTCTCCTTTTCCATCGATGATATTGCCTCGCCGTCAACTTATCCACTGGGATTGGCTGGCAACTCCCACGGGTGGTTAGAAAATTGATCAAGAGTCACCTGGGCATGACGTTTACCGAACCATTTCTTTTTGGGTGAAAAATGGATAGAAAAAAAAAAGAAAATAATTTTTATTTTATTTTATTTTTTTGCTTTGAATCTGTTTCATCCATCTAGCGAATGGCTTCTCCGATTTTTAAGAGAAACAACCCCTGTGTACACAATATGTGTGAAACCGTGTCAATTCTTGGATATATGAATCGGTTCCGATCATATAAAAATGAGAAACTGCGAATGGGAGAACCTGGGGAAGAATCGGACTTGGATAAGGCGAGATTCGGTTGTTGACTGTTCCAGCCCGTTAGCTGAACATGGCAGCGATTTATGAGATCCAATATCGAAAACGCCATTTCTTTTATAATAACGTTATACCGGGACACGTGAAGAGCCCAGAAGCATGGCGAGAGGAAAATATATAAAAAGAGAGAGCTGTCCCTTCCCTTTGACTATTTCATCTCATAGACTACTACCCCGGATTTTTACCCGTCTAAATAGATCACATATACCCCTCAGCTTTACATCAATCAAATTTTCAACTCGTATTACTTTACAGACTCAAACATACCCGTGTGTGTGTGTGTGTGTGTGTATGTGTTTCACTTTCATCCTTTCGGAAGAGAGCATGGATTTGAGGCCATTGATACTCGTCTCGTTAGATCGTTATATATGGTAGGAAAATTCAGAATCATTGATCGAGCTCTGGATCAAGTAATGATGGATCAAACAGCGTTTGAAACTCTATAAATGTTTTTGGAATCGATGAAGGCGAATATACCTATGTACGTGTACCTGGAGCAGGAACCGTTATGTGATACCGTCTTAAAATAATTTGACAAAGTCTTTGTCACTTCCCGTCACCGTCAGAGAATACGTTGTAACTCTATACGTGAAATCCCCGAAGGTAGTAAGGCGGACCTAAAGAAAAGCTGGGAAAAATATCTTCACCTTAACCCCTTTTCGCCTCACCCTCGCGCGACAAGATAGTCGAAGCTTTCATCCCCTACGGGTAAAGAAGAGCTGCGGGTCGTGATGGATAGGTGAGAATTCGGAAATGTAGGACAATGGTAGATTATTACTAGCCATATCTTACTTCACCGCCGACTACGACCACCGCCACCCCCGCTATATATTGGCTTTCAATTTGGACCTAGCAAACTACTCGAAAACAATAAATTCAATATTGACAACTAACCGCAATGCCCCGTGCGTTTCGCGACAAAAATACATGTACAGTAATGATCACGGATTCTGTTGCACCGGAAATATGCAACCGAGGATACATGTGCTTTTTAACCCTTAGCGGCCACACGGGGTAACTAGTTACCCCAGGCTCGAAAAAAGTGAAATTAGAGGTCTAAAACCTTTGAAATTGATACAAGTAACAAATTAGTAGCAAATTTTATGATTTGTAATTTTTTTCATTTTTCCCTCCAGTAATTTTGCAAAATAAATATACTTTTTGAATGATCGGCGGATACTGTTATTTTTTTATGGTAGTGGTATATGTTGTGCGTACGATCCTAAAGTTTTAGCCCTCAATATTGAAAAATGGCGGAGTAATGAATTTTTTCCTGAAAAAAGCCATTTTTGCTGAATTTTCATATATGACCAGTTTTTAGAACGGCATCTATAAATTGACCGATAAAAATCATTAGAAATGTTGAATAACTCTTCATAAAACATGAAACAATCGGTTAGAAGTCTTAAAACACCCATATGTCTTGTACAACTAGGTTTTTCAGCGTGGGGTAATGAGTTACCCCATGTGGCCGCTATGTGGCCTGGCTGAAGTGTGGCCGCTAAGGGTTAGGTTGGCAATAGCTGGCAGTAGCTGACTTAAATGCCCTCGCGACGGTGAGCGGCAATTGTTAATTATTGTTGCCTAGAGTATTGCCAACTTGAAAAGAGCATGTACCCCCGGTTGCATATTTCCGGTGCAACAGAATCCGTGATCATTACTGTACAGTCAGAATACCGGTTTCAGTCGCACCTGAAATCCGCAACCGAGGATACATTCTCTCAAGTTGGCAATTGTGCATTTCATGGTTATACGGACTGAGGTTCTGGCTGATGAAGCGATACGGGCCTCGCTATTCCCCCGCTCGCCATCGCGCGAGCGCTCTAGCCAGCTACTGCCTAGGGTATTGCCAACTTAAAACGAGATGTATCCTCGGTTGCAGATTTTAGGTGCGACTGAATCCGGTATCCTGACTGTACATATGTTTTCTCGTTTGTTTTTCATTCTGCACCCGATTTCTGAGCTCCGTTGGTATACGATCTCCGAAAATCTGACTCGTAAAATTCAAAAATATGCCACTGTCCGGATCCGCGAGGCACTATTCTCCGTGAATAGTAGCAGTTCTATGATTCTCCGACATATTGGACGACGAATGTTGCAGTTTTACGCAATTTATCGCAATAGGGAATACAGCTTCTATTTCAACAATTTATTCTACTCAATCAACGATATTTGCTTTTTCACTCGACGTGAGGTCAGATTGGTATCGGGACAGAGCATGCCTGAAAAACAGGTCGCATCCCAATCATTCGCTCAAGGTTCCAAATAGATTTTTTCGAAAGAATGTTCGATTATGAAAAATTGGTGGAAAATATCGCATGGTAGTCGTCGACTGGTACCAGCAACGACTACGGTTACTACGAAAGCTCTTGAGCTAGTTTTCCGATGGTACCTAATCGAATTACACATCGTTGAACGGTGACTCAACGCGTGGTACTGGCGAGTCTATAGAAGTTGTGGTAGTGCGTTCGCCGCTTTAACGACGATGCAAAATGTATAATTTAATTACAAAGGCGAAAGACAGGTCGGCCTGAATTCAGGCTGATCGATCTTTTATTATTTACGCTCGACATAGTCGCTCAGTAAATCTTATTCATTAGCTAGAAATAGACTTCTCTAGCCTCCGAAATTCGAACACGTAATAATTCCGACGTAGAATGAAAATTCTATTCGAAGAAACTCCTGGAGCTGGTTACTGGTCAATTACGAAATCCAAACATGAACAAGAATCGGTGAAGGTCGAACGGTTTGATTCTCAAATTCAATCACTCATACGGAGGAATATAAATGCCAAAGAAGATCAAAGTGCGCCTTGATCGAAAGATTTCATTTACATTTTGCCTTTCGGTTTTATCGAGGAATGAAAATACCAACCGTAAGATTGAAACGTCGTTTTCGGAAAATTCAATTCGAAATTCGACTTCTGGTATCACGAACGAATGAAAATATTGAAAAGGGAAAGTCGAAAATAGTAGAAAGTATTTAAAAAATTTTAATTTTGGACCGATACGTAAAAACTCTGCGAAATAAAAAGATCACCGTTTTTATAGAAACCTTTGGTGTTTTGAATACATATTGCTTTTAGTTGTACAGCTGTCGCTCGTTAGCCCAACCCTTTTTCGCGTTTTAACGGATATTACATAGCGCGACATTATGGATTTCAACAAAGAAGAGTTATAAATTGTTTCATCTCATTAGCAAGTCAGTTAAACGAACTAATGCCATTAGCGACACCCCGGCCTCATACGTAGATATACATGCATATGTACATATATATGTACATATGCATACCTCCGTAGTTACATATAGTATAAAACTTTGCGGACAAAACATTTTATCCGTGCCATGCCGTCCCCGCATTTCTGACACAGCGAAACTCTAATCTGCAGAACAAACCATTTAACAAAGCTAATTTGAATATTACAATAGAAAACGTTTAAAAAGTATTCGCGTTGTTACGAACAACGGGAAATGTAGAATTCGTAATCAGGCAACTAGCAAAAAGAATTCGACGGGCGTTCGAAAATTCATAACTTAGCTGAGTATTTTTTAAATTCAGAGCAAATATCCTGAGACGATGTAACTTCCGGTCAAATTAATGATTTGTGAAGTAAGGGGTCAGTCTTATTTTATTGTGAGAGCGTATCACTCTTTTTTCTCAACGTTTGCAAAAAAAAAGTGGCTTAAAATGGAAAAAATTTCGTTGCAATGATTAGGTTCGTCGATATCATTGGTTACCCTCTCAGTTACATGAATGAAGAATATTTCCTCCGAATTTGAAGAATTTTCGATCAACGATGCGACCAAAATGGCAGTAAATAGCTGCGAACAAACTGAGCCGATAGAATATTATTTCGGAGCGTAGTAGTGATTTGACAAAAATTAATTCCCGACGGGGACCTGTGTACAAATGATTCGACAAAAATCTGAAAATAATTCGTACCGTAAGAATAAAGCTTCTGAATTAAAGAAAAAAAGCTACGCGAATCTCCTCAAATTACTTCCACAAATGAGCCACGAAAGTTTCAATTGTAAAACTCAACGTCCCTGATCCAAGGAGCATTTTGATTACATTTCAAAGATCCAGGTTTGAACGTCTCCTCGCGGTACAAATTTAAATTTCTTCAGTTTGAACTCTTCTAGCTCATTTTTTGACATTATTTTACGAGATTCGCGAAGCTTTTTTCAAATCACTTCGTGCTTTCTCATCGTACAAATTGTTTCAGAGTATAACCAGTCATATCTACGGACCCCCCATTAAATGTGTTTGATGGGATGCCGTGGAACAACGTTATTATCACGTATTCACATGTGTATAAATAAAAACAAAAAAGTACACGGTTCTTGTTCTATTTTTTTCAACTATTATGGATAACTGAGCACACGTGTTTGCTGAAACAACACGAGCAGTAAAAGTGCAAATATACAGGTAGCACATATGCCGGGTGGAAAATATCACTCATAGTTATATATGGGGCATTCCACGCCAAATCGAAACAGACTGAAACTTTTTCATCTTTTTCTACCCCACTAAAAACGTTTCTCAGAATTATTTGAAATTTTTTTACCCAACCAGAAAAAAATGTTTTTTTTTTCAAATAGCCCTAACCTTTTCAGAAATTGACTTAACGGGGCGTTTTTTTTTTTTGCAAATTTTTGTTTTTGAATGTACATTAAAAAAAAAATAGAAAAAAATGATTCAGACCTATCTCCAACGTTTTTTCTTTAAGATTTTTGGAAAAAAACGAAAATTTCTCGATGATTGCCATTTTTAATTTTTTTTTTCTTTTTCTCAGAAAAAAACTTTGACATTTTCTACAAATTCTCTGAAATTGGCAGTGGTGTTTTTTCGTTTTCTATTTTTTTTAATCAATTGAAAAAAAAATTTCTTTTTCAACTCAGCTTATTTTTTATAATACCATTCTGGGGATTTTTAAGAATCGACAAAGAACCTTCAACTTTGAAGAGAAAATAATAATAATAATAATTGAAAGTAGCAATCATCGAAAAAATTTCAATTTTTTTTTTTTCAATTGATGAGAAAAAATAGAAAACGAAAAATCAGCACTCTGCAAATTTCAGAGAATTTGCAGAAAATGTCGAAGTTTTTTCGAAGAAAAATAAAAAAAAATTAAAAATGGTTATCATCCAGAAATTTTCGTTTGTTTCCAAAAATCTAAAAAAAAAACGTTGAAGATAGGTCTGAATAATTATTTTCTATTTTTTTTTTTAACAGTACATTCAAAAACAAAACTTTTCAAAAAAAAAAACGCCCCGATAAGTCAATTTTTGAAAAAGTTATGGCTATTTGAAATAAAAAGAGCCATTCTTTTCGGTTGGGTAAAAAAATTTGAAAAAATTCTGAGAAACGTTTTTAGTGGGGTAGAAAAATATAAAAAAGTTTCAACCAAATCGAAAGGGGTCGGGGTCAAAAGTGGTCGATTTGGCGTGGAATGCCCCATATATATATATGCACGAATATTCCTGTGTATATATGCATATAGGTATATGCATATACACATAAATAAAATAATCTAATGTGCAAATGTTTCTACGTGGTGTATATTCATTTAATAACATATCTACACGTTTTCACCGCGTTAACTGATATCTAGCTTTAACTGCAGAGGGGATTTAATTTCTGTGCATCTCGCTTTCGAATAATGGCTTTTTTCAGGCTGGGATATAGTATACTGCAGCTTGGTGAAGTTGTGGGTATTTCCGTGAATTTATTCCCGCTATACTATCCGCGAGTCGTGAATCAGATCGCAAGAGCGTAAATGTGGAGGACGAGAATGAGGAGGAGGTAAAGAAACAATGAAATTCCATTTTTTAAATAGGAAATAATCCCGCTGCACCCTCGCGAAATAAATTACTTTTTCGCCTTTCACATTTAACGCGATAATTTTTCGAACCTTGCTGCGTTTAGTATGAAGAAAAAAAAAAAAAAAAAATTCAACATCGCATTTATAACCAGTTTTTGCAGCTGGGATAAATCTAATAGCTTTTCATTCGAAATTGATATTTCTCTTACACCTCGTACCTACTCTCACGCTCGGAATTTATATTTACCTGCAATTACTTAACGAGTAATTAAAAAATCTACTTTCACCGCGGTTTATGCACTCGATTTAAGAGTTTTCAATTTTTCAAATGTATTTCTGCGCTCCGTTAGCCATGTTTAAAATTTCTCGTAGAAGAGGGGTACGCCAACCACGTTTTGGGACGTCTATAACAACCTGGAAACTCATTTCACGACTTGCTAAAAAAAAAACTATAATTAAAATTTCATCGCATAATTCACTCATCAATTTCAAATTGACAACCTTTCACCCTTCGATTAACGTCAAATTAAATTTTCCATCGAGCACCAGGTCGGTTCCACCTGTATTACCTCAATTTTCAGCGAACTGCCGATCGATGCCGACACTATTAAACCCTAATTCTAGACTACACGTTATTATTGAATGAAAATTTTCAAAAAACTCCTTTTTGGAAATCGAGTTTTGTTTATTTTTATTTTTTTTATTTATTTTTTATATTCTCTATAGGTCGATTGGATGTAAAATCGTAAATTATAGCGAAAGGCTTTTGTCGTTCGAAATAATGAAGCATTACGTTAAATTAATTAGTCGGCTCCCCGGTATAAATTATTACGTCAAGTTTCAACGAATTCAATTTTCGTATTATTCGACGATAATCTAGTTAAAATATATTCTGGCTTATGTAATATGTGGGAACAGATTAAATTGGTATTGGCAGCCTCTGTCAACTCATAACAATATTGATCCGCGAAAAGAATATGAATATATAACACCTGGCGTAAATAAATGATCATTTAATACCTCGTCTTCGGGTAAAACTGCAGTTTGAAACGTTTTTTGAAATTCTGAACAACGGTTATCCCACTAAAAATAAAAGACAAAGTTCTAGGCCCTAAATCCTGTGATACGCTTTTTCAAAATCACTGCGGATTAAACCAATATAAATTAATTCAAGCTAAAACTATTTTTTTATCATATGGGAAAAAATTGGGAAGTCGGAGAAATATTTTGGTTAATAATTTGAACCGACCGTTTCGTTGTGGATCCGTCGTTTTTCGATTCGATGCAAAAATGTGACCGAGTTAATCCAAAATTGGTTTTGTTTCATAAAATACAACGAATTCATTCGTTTTCTTCGAAATAAGTATTTGATCGACGTCATTTTGTTGATTCGGCAAAATATTCTGTCTGTGGATCGTATTTACACCTTGGAAATTTATTTTTGGTCATTTCTTTTTTGGTATTGCTGTATATGTATGGATGCGGCGCGAAACATTTACACGTATGAATTATCACCTCCGCAAATTTGTGGAAATATTGTTCCTGTATAATAAATATTTATGAATAACAAATCATCATGATTTACTATACATATTCTAAATAACGAATTGTGTACGTATACCGATGATTTATCAATTAATTATTTTCGAGGGCCCTGCGCTGCGGAGTATATAAGTTAATCGTTATATGAGCTTCCTTAATCCCGAGCTTCGCGAATATCGCAATTGCCAATCAAATTTTCGATACGTATTCGCTCCCGAGGCTAATTATTAACCAAACAGATTACATCTATATCGGTTAACGGTTTGATACAACCTTCGAGCTTCGCTTGCATCCGGTAAACCGCGTTATACAGGATGATTCAAAAACGAAAATAACAAACTCCAATTAGCTCTATTTTTTCCATCCTATTTTATTTATTCAATCATTATTCTATATTTGTTTAGAAACAATATTATCCATTTTCATATATTTATTTTACGTTCTTGAAACTATACAGCCGACTGCGCATGCGCCAAATAATTCGATTTTATTGGTCGGTGAGATCGTCCCGCGATGATATTTTAACCTACGAGACACGGGTGCCAACTTGCCAGAAATGAAGCGAAGCTGTCAAACTCTCGCGCGTAAAGTAGTCGATCGAGGTCATGTTGTTTTTTATTCTAATTTAATTTCTACTGTATTGAATTAACACGATTGAATAAACTGTTCCCACCTAGCTGCTTTGTTTCTTCCAAGCACCCGTCATTTACAATTAGACCTTTGGTTTTCAATTGTAATTGGAAAAAACAAATCCTCCAAATAAACCGATACATCGAATCGTAGCAAGCAATCAGCTGTTCGGAATAAATTCGACGGTTCTTTCAGAACCTCAAGTTTCAATCTCAACAATAAAAGCTTTCCAAGCCTTTCCGAATCACTACCGCAATTCATTGAGATCTTAACCTCAAAAGTTCGTATCAATTGCATCGGTGCCAAAAACAAAATTTGACAGCTAAAACTCGGGATGGCCAGCCTGCTTCAGCAGACGACGGAGCTCGCGCATGCGCAACCGGCTGTATAGTTTTAAGAATTCCTCTCGGTATATGTATAATGTATATATATTATGGAATAATTGAAAATCTCGTGACTCCAAAGTATACAAAATCAAAATTATTGTTCAATTGATTTGGAATCGCCTTCTATAAGCACGAAATTCGCCGTTCACGTACGCCGGGAATGCAGCGGAGCAAATAATGCCCGACAAATGTACATACCAATCTGGCAGCCATCCTATTCCTTTGTGCCCCTGTGTATTACCGTGGTATCGCTCGCCTATGCACACACGCTTATGTCGGTATATTATACTATACAGGGTGTCTGGAAATTCGCGCACCGTCGGCATACTGCCGGATTCCTTGCGAAAAATTGAGACGAAAGTTACCTATGCAAAAAATTCTGCAAGGACTTAGTTTTCGCGTAAAAGCACTAAATAACGGACCAATCAGCATCGGTTTTAAGAAACACTGGCTAAAGCTCCGCATCGCCGTCCGCCCCACTACCGAGATTGAGACAATAATGTGTGGTGTTCCCCGCTTCGCCCAGGAGTGGGGCGGACGGCTATGCAATGTTCTAACTATTCTTTCCTAAAGCCGAACGCTGATTGGTTCGTTATTAAATGATTTTACAGGAAAACTAAGCCGTTGCGGACTTTTTTTCATTGATAACTTTCGTCTCAATTTTTCGCAAGGAATCCGCCAGTATGCCGATGGTGCGCGGATTTCCAGACACCCTGTATACGTATGTGTACACAGAATCGTTTTAGATATCCGAGAATTTTAGGTCATTTTCGGTGTAAAAACACACTTAGAACGGTCCCAAAATACTGCTTCGATTGTTCATAACCTAGAAAACATATCGCATGTCTAATGGCGTAAGGCGTAAGCGCCATTATACGACTCCCTGTAATTTATCAAAGTAAAAGCATAGAAATTTTTGAAAAAACTCTAGAAAATGACTAATTTGACAAATAAAAGTCTTATCTGCCTTAAAATGTTTATAGAAAAAAAGTTAAAATTCAAAGAACGGAAGACTTGAAAGCGGAAGATCGTACGTTAGGTAGATACGTCTGTAGACATTGATATTTTGTTGTTGTAAGGTCCTGGAAGCACAAGGTCGTTTAAAATTAATTTAACCATATTTTTTCAAATTTCAAGAGAAATTTATTCTTTGAATTTTAGTTCAGAGCGAATATCTTCGGGAAAATTCTGTGCGTGTTGCAAAAGCTTCTCTAAAATTCGGTGGGGAAGACTGTCAAGATTAGAGGCCTGAGTTTACGATATTTATAAACTATTTCTACACGTCTCTCGGGGTCACGAACTAGTCAGCTCAATGCATCTCTAGCTTTTTGAATGAATGCAAACACGAATTACCATGTACATATTAATTTCGCAGTGGAAAATTGCTAATCGAGATGAAAATTATTGGCTCATATCGTATTACAGTTATTACCAGGTTCGTTAATTCAACCTTTTATTCGTAGGTCAATTATTTCGGCACTAATACTGTAAGGAACTGTGGATAAAAATTTAATATCACAAGTTTTGAGAGCCAGTAAATGACTTTATATCGAATGGCCACCTGCAGGGAACTCAGAGTGGCCATAATTAAAGCCAATTCAATAATCGTGGTTCGCAAATTAATAAACGACAAAGTGCAAAACCGATAAATAAATAAAACAACTCACCCATAAGCTAGAGGCTAATTAGGGAATCGAATTCTGAAGAAATCGGTACGCATATACATTTACGATATTTGCGTTTCGTTTATCGCCGATTTTTTAATCCTTCGCGGAGTTTTTTTTGTACAACGAAATCCAAATTTATAGCTTTCGATTGATGTATGTTTTATCTGCGATATATCACACGATGGAAAATAGAAAATTGACCTATATACACGCACGCATAACGGTGATTCTGTTCTAACTGTTAAATTTTTGATTAAACATTTTTTGATTCTATGATTAAACTCTTTTAGTTTTTTAATGCATATTATTACTCTATTTTATTGTAAAAATGAAAGTCCGAGAGGATTTCGCTGCAACTTCGAAATATCGAGAATGAGAATCAAATTTCAAATTTTCCGCGCCACGGTACCGACTCGTTCATCCACGGTACTGACATAAAATAAATTCGGTAGACATTCTTCAGAAGAATTATTACGAATCGTATTATAATTTATTTATGAATTGTATTATAACATTAATTAGATTTATGGATTAATTAGTTTGGATCATTTATTGCGACAAAGAAAATAATGAATTCATAGGTAAATTCTAGAAATGGACGTGACACGGTACTGACATTTAAGTGATTTAAACCGTAAGTTTTCTCCGGACTGAAAGTTATATCATACGAAAGAAGCGATGAAATATGTTCACGAGGATCGTATTGATACAGAAATGTTATGAATAGATCGTTAATGGATGACCAGTGAGGGCAAACAGTACAGGACATTAATAAACAGTGTTAGAATGGAATCACCCATATATACATACTCGAAATACTGCCTACCCCTGGGCTCGCATCAGTGCCTCATTCTACCCCAAAGTTCTCGGCTCCCACGAGCCACGAGCCAAAGTTTGGCCAATTATTGCCGAACTAAAATGATTAGCTGGAGAATTATTTTAATCATCGTGAAACAGTGTATACCAAATTTGAAAGGATATCGGAGAAGGAACTGTACAGAGTTAACGTACGGGATCGAGATGAACTCCCTAAGCTGTGTTATTTCATCATTATGGGACGGTCAATGCCACTTTAGCCACCCAAATTTTTTCCTCTTAGATTCAAGTGTTACACGAGTGCTGCGTACTCTTGCCAAGTTTTATCAAGTTCTGGTCGGTAGTTTCTGAGATAACCGTGTTCAAGCGTTATTTCTTCACTGGGCGATTCCTCCGCATCTGTGCCGCAAAATTGAAACTTTGCGGAACGAGAATTCACAGTTTCTTCTGTCTTCGAGGGAAAAAAGTTGTCCGGAATAATCGCCGCGCTTTCGACACGTTTTCTACCAATTATATTCATCGTGATGAGATACGATTAGAATTCGACGATAATCTTGAAAAATTGGTACATGTTTTGTGATTCAAAAACAGTCTCTATTCCCCCAAATGCGATTTTTAAGCAATTTTTGAATTTTTTAGGAAAAAAGTATCTTCCGAGAGGAGAAACGATGAATTTTTCTTTTTGATTTGGTGGGTGACGTAGAAAGATCTTTTTTTTATGAAATCGAAGCTGCGGCGGTTTCGTCGAAAACCAAAATTTGCCGTAATTTGCCATCTTCGTCAAAGTTATATAATACGATATATCAAATAAAAAAGAATCGTTCAATTCATCTGGCGAATTTAAATTCCGAGAGAGCCAATAACCGTAAATTTTGTGTGGTAATCAGCATTATTAGGGTGGATTAATTAGCACAATCTGGCCCAATGAATTCTAACGTCTTATAACCATTCGAGATCGAAGTGCCGAGGGAAAAGTTGTTTAATTTTTAGTACAAAAAAAAAATATGTATACCTAATAGGTATAGGTATTACCTATACGTGTATTTCGATTTCTGAAATGAGAGTTCTGGGATTTTGACTTGCTTCTAGTTTCTCATCTATATCGAAAGTATTTAGGCTAGCATCGCCCAAATTTAGACCAGTAAGGCTGGAAGCTCGCGTCGCGACGCTTGCCGTTGCGTAGATGCTAGAATATCTTTCCGCACGTTACGAAGAATTATCGTGAAGAGGGATTAGGATAAATCGAGATAAAATTAACTTCGAATCGTCTTCGAGTGAATCAGTTTGATTATCAATTGACGGATTAATTTTACCCCGTCTTTAAAAATTAAAAAAAAAAAAAAAACGGAAAGGAGAAAGAAAAAATCAACTCCCGATAAATGAATTTTTTTTTCTAATTTCTGAAATGAGTTTCGCAGAAAAGTTTGATTAAATACTGCCTCCGTGTACCTAAAAGGAGTCCAAGAAGGTGAGGCCATTCTTTCACATTAAACAAAAGTTTGACTTTCTCACACCCGACTCCAAGAATCTCGCGATTTAACCCAGAAGACCGAATCGTTAATGCTTCGACGCAACTCGAACTGATATTCGAAGGGATATAATGACGTCATTAAAGAATCTCCGCTCTCGAATATCCGCGTATTCCGTTCACTCTAAATTTTGATCTTTGTCAAAATGACGATTATCATCATACTACTCTTGTTGTTGTATTTATCGTAGCTATTATTATTGTCGCCATTAAGTCGTTGAGTGGTATCCGTTTCATGTATTCCTTTACTCGCCCTAGCTTTTTTCTCCTTATTCCCATACCCCGATTGCCTCGCAGGCTCTCCATCGGCGTCTAACTTGATGGCCATCGGGGAAAATATCAAGAAAAAACTTTCTGGAACTGTTCTCTCACTCTCTGGTTTCTATTTCCTTTCCCTTCTTTTCCATTCCTCCCGTAACGGGCTTGACGCAGTTCGAAATCCTTCTTTCTTTCCTTCTTTCTTTCTTTCTTTCTTTCTTTCTTTCTCGAACACCCGAAGCCGAGGGTTCTGTGCAGGGTGTTTCAGCCCCTCAAACTCCCAGGCTACGTCCCTAAACCTAAACCAGAATTCGCACTTCTTCGGCTTGACTGGCCTCATCGCCCTAGCTCGCTGCTATCCATTCATGTCCAATATGTATGTCTATATATCTCTTTCGTCATCGATCAGTTGTACATACCTATATATGTTCTAAATACATACCTATATGCATATATAACCTCCCTCAATTTTTTCTTCCTTCACCGAATTTATTCGAGTATGGTTATGGAAGAGAAAAAAGTAAAGTGAAACAAGGTTTTCTTGTACCCTTCCTTTTTTTTTTCTTAACTGTTTTTCTCATTTTTCTGGACGAATCTCTGCGCATGTGTATATATAGGTATAAATATATATGGAGAAAAATATCATTATGCACCGCGGACTATTTCCTCGAGAAATTAATTATAACGAGGTACGCGAACGCGTGCAGATCTGATAAGGGGTAGTAGCGAAGAATATCTTTATTTTTCTTTTCATCTTATTACAGGAAAATCGCTATGCAATTATTATTATATTATAATTGTGTATCGATTGCAGTTGACACCGTGACTATAATTGCGTAGATACGAGAACAAAGAGCGTTATTAAAAATAGCGAATTATTAAAATCGGCGCACCTCTAAAAATACAAAAACTTAGTTCAGAATGAAATTCACAGCGATGGTGGGCAAGCAATCGATGAAAAAAAAGAATTATTTTTCAACGATTTCAGCGCGTAGGGGTGACTGTAGCGGAATAGGGTATCAAAGAGCGACGTTTTCGTATGGCTTTTTTTCTCGTAATTAAAACCAATATCAATTTTAACAATTTCATCGTAATAATTCATTCTTCTAAGTAAAACTTATCATATATGATATCTAATTTCAAGTATAATTACCATCGAATAATAAAATCTTATTCCTTTGGAATAAGTCTCTCAGATACCCGATTCCACCTCTTCTGAGATCCCCTTTCTACTAGTTCAATTAACCAACGGGACAGAATTTGGAAAAAAAATGAATTCTCGCAATAAACTACGTGCTAAATTGCAGGGTGGCTCAATTTTACCCACTTCGTGGTAGAAGTTGGTTCCGTTCCTGGGGTAGGTATGAGGTAAGGCTTCCCGTGTCATCGCGTCACGTATAATATACCCGCGTTTATGCCTGGGGAGACAATAGGTATATCGGCATAGCCGGTAGGTATCTATTCCGGGTTCTAATCGTATCGACTTATGATGTAAAAGAGAAAAAAAAGGCACGAATTTTTCTCCGATTCTTCTCATTTCACTTATTTTCTATAAAATTTCAAGTTGCGATAATCTCTTCCGGATATCTTGCACAGATATATATAGAGGTATATACATGTATGTATCCATAAGTCCCGAGTTTCGTTACATTGAGCTAATTATATGCACCTATGAATTACTCGAAGGTCCTTGAAAGCCTGCGCGCGGAAGTTGGTTAATTAGTGGTATAGGCACCCGCCTTAATTAACGCGCGTCGTTTGACCCGACGTTGGTGGAGGTAGGTAGGTAGGTAGGTAGGTATATAATAGCTATATACTAAAGTGGTGAGTGAACCGAAAAATCCACAAAGTATATCAGGCTTTGAATACTAATAACTTGCAGACGGTACATAAAATTCATTTCACATCATCCCTCTGTAGGAGCAAAGTTCTGGTTCTCTTTTTTTTTTTCTTTTTTTTTCTTCTACCCCGAGGATTTATCCTACCCGAACCGCGAGCTTAGAGAAATTATTTAAACTTGATTTAACCCAAGGGTCTGTATACACCTATATGTTTATTTTTTTATTTCATTTTCTTTATTTTTATTTTGTTTTTTTCTGCTTTATACAAAGAAAAAAGCCTTCTCTGATCAAACATCTCAAAAACTCCGTATGGGTATACGGGTGATTCCATTCTGACAGTGTTTATTAATGTCTTGTACTGTTTGCTCTCACTGGTCATCCATTAACAATCAATTCATAAAATTTCTGTATCAATACGATCCTCGTGAACATATTTCATCGCTCCTTTCGTATAATATAACTTGCAGTCCGGAGAAAACTTACGGTTTAAATCACTTGAATGTCAGTACCGTGTCACGTCCATTTCTAGAATTTACCTACGAATTCATTATTTTCTTTGTCGCAATGAATGATCCAAGCTAATTAATCCATAAATCTAATTAATGTTATAATACAATTCATAAATAAATTATAATACAATTCGTAATAATTCTTCTGAAGCATGTCTACCAATTTTATTTTATGTCAGTACCGTGGATGAACGAGTCGGTACCGTGGCACGGAAAATTTGAAATTTGATTCTCACTCTCGATATTTTGAAGTTGTAGCGAAATCCTCTCGGGCTTTCATTTTTACAATAAAATAGAGTAATAATATGCATTGAAAAACTGAAAAAGTTTAATCATAGAATCAAAAAATGTTTAATCAAAAAAGTAACAGAACAGAATCACCGATATAACAACGGTATGAAATTCGTATTGCTCAGGCGTAAATCAAGCCTGAAACCTATTTCCGTTCACTAAAATTGTATATTCATAATTGAATATTTTATTTTTTCATATATATGTATATATTAGACTGTGTCGAAAAAAAAACTTTTTTTTTCTGGGTTACACCAGAAATCGGTAGGATATGTCCAAACAAAACTTCTGTTAGGAGATGGACTCTTAACTTCAAATTTTCGAGGTAGCTTTGCATTTTTCGATTTCCCGTTTAAATAACACAGGGATTTTTTTTTTTTTATTTCGAATTTTATACCTCGGCAATGGCATATTTTGCAGACAAGCCCATGACATACTTTTATAGATAATTGGATGCTCTACAAGAAAGGTCTCTTATAATTTTTGGATAACTCAACTTTTCTCAATACTCACCTAGAGTACCAAGAATGTATTAATAAATTAGGTAAGTATTGAAAAGAGTTGAGTCATAACAAAATTATAAGAGACTTTTTTTGTAGAGCATTCAATTCTCTATGAAAATATGTCTCGGGCTTGTCTGTACAATATGCCATTGCCGAGGTATAAAATTCCAAACAAAAAAAAAACAAAATTCCTGTGTTATTTAAACGGGAAATCGAAAAATGCGATGAGCTACCTCGAAAACTTGAAGTTAAGAGCCCAGCTCTTAACAGAAGTTTTGTTCTGACATACCCTACCGATTTCTGGTGTAGCCCAGAAAAAAAAAGAAGTTTTTCTTCGACACAGTCTAATATATACATTTTTTTTTTTTTTTTCTGAGGCAGACAAATATAAGCAAATGAATTGAATAAACGAATGAATAAAGCGATGAAATAGGAGGTTCTTTTGTAAAATATACAGACTCTATCCCGTCGTTCTATATAACAATTGTATTATTTCTACTTACTCGTGCGACTTCTAAGCCGTACGAGGCACGCTAGATTATAGCGTATAGCCTCAATCTTCGTACGTACATAATTCGAAATGAAAACGTACACGTCAAATTATCAGAGACAAAACATCACATGGTGTAACAATTCACGGTTACCACATATAACTTTAGTTCACTAACCAAACCATATTTATTTTCATTCATTAAACAACAACACCAGCACTTTTCAAATTAATTATACATCCAATCAATTATACAGTAACTCACGTCACTTCGTATGTACCTATAACGTATATATTTTTTTTCACGCCTGTATATAGTCACGATTACATATATTACCTAATATGACGATACGTTATGAAAGGACAAGATTTATTGCAATTTTCCTTTACTTTGTTTTTCCTTTTTATTTCACACACACTTTTTCTTATTTTCTTTTTATATTTCTTTTTTATCTGATTAATTAATTACGGACTCTCGGATATCGGATAATTTTCTTTCAACGGATTCACAGCTAGACACTGTTCGATATATTTTTATATACATATATACGTTAACCGAGATCGCGACGTTTCCGTATTAAAAAATGTAAAGAAAAGTATATATATATATATTGTAGAGGATTAAAATAAAAAAACGAAAAGAAAAAAAAATTAAAAAAAAAAAAAGAAAAAAAAATAATATACGAGTACTCGCCGGAGTCGTGTTACTCGCTCCCTGCAATCCCGCCTACAGTGCGCCCGCCGTCACGAGGACAAGTCAACGTTTCAGACCGAGAGCGAAGGCTATACTTTGGCCGCATCGTCAGCATCGAGAAGTAGGTACTAGTACCTCTATACCTACTAGCGGTGGGGTTCTAAGGTAATTAAAACCAATAAAACTTGTTGAACTCTTTTGTGTTTCGTAACTGAACTATCTAATCTCCGATCGTGGAAAATAGCAATGGTTTATATAGCTTCTAATCCGCAAGGCCAAAGCTCGATATATGATCGGGATTAGGATTAGGATTAAGTTTTTTTCTATCGAATCGATTTCGTATTTATTAGATATTTTATATACATATAATATAAATACAAATTGCTTATCGCGAGGATGCGATAAAACGATTCGCAATTTTCATACGTTTACCTGGCTCCTCGATTCCCACCGATTTACCCAGTTTTGTGGTCACGCACATAGGGTGATTGCGTTTCTAGTAAATTGAGGGGTTAGTTGAACAACGTCGACCAGGAGCTGCAGGGGTTGAACGGAGGCCTGGAACGCGATATGATTCAACAGGGAGCAAAGTGAAGTAGGCGTACGCCGGAAAGTGGACCACTTTACCGGAGTAAATAAAAAAATTGAGAGGATGACAAAAAAAAAGAGGAAAAAAAAAACAAGCAGAAAAAAAAAGGCGTGAGAGAGGCGCATAAAAATGAGCACCGATTCTTCCCGAATACAGTGCGGGTGGGTCGCCTCTAATCGCTTCAATCATTTCGCATTATTTTTTACGCGAAAATTGAGAAAGCCCCGAAACCACGGGGCTTTATATGTAAAAGTGGAAATTTAACTAACGGAAAGGGGGAAGGGGAAATATTTCAAAAAATTTGACCGAAATAAATCTCGTGTAAAATATAGATCGGATCCCTATGAATATGCAAAAATTTTTGCCATACCCACCTCGTCGGCGTATTTTTTTTTTTTTTTCTTTTTCTTTCGTGATATCGAACTTCTCAAAGAAATCGAATCTTCTTTAGGAAAATTCTATTTCGGGCCACCCCGATGTACAAGCATGTCAAGAAAGAATGCAGAGATAAAGGCGAACTCCGCCTACAATTATAGATCAACGATCCAGGGTCCAAATTTTGATTCTCCTGTAACTTTGACCACGGAGTGCACTGAGTTAAATCCATCAAGGTTCAGACAATCTCTGAGATTTTCTATCGTAACGATCGCGATGAGACAAAAATCCTAATGTAATGCTAAATCTACCCAAAATCGCTTAAAACAGGAAAATTCACTGGAGACTATCTCATCTCAGTGCAAACTAGACGTAGCAGAATTTTGGCTCCGGAACGTCGGATTTTCCCACGAGTAGATATCTGCGTAATCGTTAATCGCCTGTCAATCGATATTGTCACGTTTTTCAGAATAATTTTACCGGTTTTGTTTCATGAAGGTAAATATAATTGGCAGTATCTTCCAAGCCAGTCGTTCGAAGTTTACTCCCACCCATATGGGTACGAATTGTATATACATATAATAGGGTGTCCGTTATTTCCCAAATCGACTTTTTTCACTTGGGTATGGTCCAAATCATTAGTTTATAGACTGAAAACAACTATGGGAAGAAAAAAAAAATTTAATTTCCATTAACCCCTGCCTGAATGACGATACTTTTCCTATTTAATTGACATGGGATTTTTGCACTTTTTAGACTTTAATTTTTTTTTCGGTCACTATATTCATGACCTCATTAAATATTGTTGATTCTTCTACTGTTCTGGCCTATTTACATGGACAAATTTTTTACATTGAAGAAAAAAAAAAATTTCATGAGTTTTGAAGAGGTCGAAATTGATTTTATTTTCAATAATTGTGTTTTCAATATTTTCGAATATTTTTAAATTTATTGACTTTTCAATGCTTTTTATCTATTTTAAGGTTGAATATATGTTTTTATACGCTCTCATTACTGTTTAATGTAAATTTTGACCTCTTCGAAATTTTTTTCATAAGTTTCGAAGAGGTCGAAATTTATATTAAACAGTAATGAGAGTGTATAAAAACATATATTCAACCTTTGAATAGATAAAAAGCATTGAAGAGTCAATAAATTGAAAAATACTCGAAAATATTGAAAACACAATTATTGAAAATAAAATCAGTTTTGACCTCTTCAAAACTCATGAAAAAATGTCTTTTGTCCAATGTAAAAATTCGTCCATCCAAATAGGTCAGGACAGTAGAAGAATCAACGATATTTAATGCGGTAATGAATATAGTTACCGACAAAAAAATTAAAGTCTAAAAAGTGCAAAAATCCCATGTCAATCAAATAGGAAAAGTATCGTCATTCAGGCAGGGGTTAATGGAAATTAAATTTTTTTCTTTTCTTTCCATAATTGTTTCTAGGCTACAAACTAATAATTCGGACCATACCCAAGTGAAAAAAGTCAATTTGGGAAATAACGGACACCCTAATATATACATTTATGTAATTACCGCGAATTATTGATTGAATTTAATTTGAATTAGTTGGTCAGAATTTCTGTCTTGATTATATTATATTTTATTCGAGGAACTTTTGAGGCATCTCTCGAGCTAGCCTCGGGAATTTATACGTATAATCTTCGGTCTTCCACCATCATCTGACAATCAATAAAGCTTTAAGACTTGCGTAGCTGGCGATGCCGGATAATTACTTCCTTCGTATCGACAATTTTTCATTCCACTTTTCGGCATTCTACGTTCTTATTTCCAGGCGTATGCTTACACCCATTATTTCATGCTCTTCGAAACGCCAATAGCAAATCCCTCCCTCGCTTTTCGTTTCTCGTTTTATCGTTTTCAAATCACAAATTATTTTTAATGAGCATTGCTTCTCGCTAAGCTCATATACTGCACCAACCGCTTGTTAGCTGTTAGCTGGAAATCAATACAACCCTTGTAATGGGGCTCGTTAGTATCTGGCCAATAAATTGAAACTCAAAAATCGAACACTGAGCCCGATTTCTCTGCTCCGAATTTTCTATCGCGTTTATAATATGCAATTCCGATTAAATGACCTACGCATTAGCTCGTTTATGTAATTTGATTTTGGATTCAGAACGAACCATGTATAGGATCGATTCGAAACATTTTGAAGAAAGTTTGTGACAACGATTAGAGCATTGAACATTTGAAAATTGGAAACGAATATAAATATTCAGACAATTTCTGGACGGTAATTCTTCGGTTTTAATCATTTTCCATCAATAAATACCAATCAGCGTTGAAACGGTACTGCAGGAATTGCCTTTTGGTGGTTTTGAGCAGGATAAATGTCGATGGAAAAACGTTCGGGCGCGCGGAGCTTCGCCGAAATGGCTTTCTATCGTAATGGATAAACTGTTTGTAATCTGTATGGGATATTGCGTGATCTAACTAATGGCGCACCGTTTCGTCACGGGGATCTATAGCCGTGTGCAGGAATTTAGTTTCGGCTGATATCGTGGCGTGCTAACAGCACTTCGATAACTATTAACGCTTTTTTCCACGTCTGCCTTCTTCTTGAACTTCTTATCCAACTTCCCCGAAGATCGAGGATCTCGATCGAAAAAAGGCGAGGGGGCAAAAAAATTGGAGTACAGACGTAAAACGAAACAAAATCTTGTTCAGGAAAGCTGTAGAGTCATGTGGGGCAAGAGTGCGCATTTTTCCTTTAAATTGTTATAAGGTTGAAAATTTTAGGTGGAATAAAATGAAACAAAGTCATTCATTTTGAGCCTTCGTTAATTCACAATTTACGAAAATCAGAATTGGACCTACTTACTTGTAATTCTAGAAAAAAAATAAAAATAAAACCTTGTCAAAATGCGTACTTTTACCCCAATATAAGGACAAGTGTGCGCAGTAGTGCGGGTGAGTGTACGCAGTTGTGGTAACCAAAACTTTAATGTATTTAAATATAGTTTAACTATATATTTGATAGCTTAGATATTATTATTTATTCATATATTCATCTTTACTCATTTATATATCATATACCTATATATAGATATATATTGTTTCATCTATATTATTTTTCTATATTTATATCGTTATCACTTAGAGATCAACAGTTCTAAAATCTGAAAAAAATTAATATGAGATCAATTTAGACCAACGATAACAAAATCTCATTCATCGGTACGTATATCACATACCTATAAAAATACACTTTTGATAGCAGTAGTACGCGGGCAAATATGCGCACTTTTACCCGACAAGCTTACGCGCACGCTTACCCCTAACTGTCCGAACGGAATTCACTTGAAATTATTCATAATTGCGTCATTTTATCAAGCTTTGTATTGGTACACATCAAACTAGATAGAATAACGTGCACGTTCGTATATGATAAGTAATAAATACCGCAACACAAGTACGAAAGTTTTTGGAATGAAAATGAAAAAATATCGTAAGATTTTTAACGAAAAATTTTACTGACCAATATTGACAAAAGTGCGCAACCACGCCGGACAAGACTCGAGACTTTTGTCCAATGTCGAAGCAAGTACTGGAGAGAGTCGGTTCTCTTTCTCTAATTTTAACGGTTTCTGAAATAATGAATCTGCCGACTCTTACCCGCTGCGTACACTTGCCCCACATGACTCTAAGATCAATCGTAGAATTTTATATTTATTTTCTCCCCGAACAAGGATTCCAATATTCTGTACTCCAATGTTCGACTCTGAACCGTTGTGGGTATGAAATATCCGAGAAATTTGTAAATCAAATTCTGAAGTCTCGATCTCTGGTCTCTCGCAGCGCTCCAGTGGCTGAAATCAATGGGATAAAGCGTTCGCGCGTCTCTCGTGATCTCACGACGATAACCAAATCAGAATTTGGTTGTTTGCCGTGAAGATCAGGGAAGCTTTTCGTCTGTACAAAAACGAGGCACGAGATTCGCCGCGTTGGTCAAAAATTGGAAACGTCTCCGGGAGATTTTTCATTTTTCTTATCGGTCGAAGCGGATTGACTTTTTCCGGCTTTTGGTTGTTCGGCGATATTCCGTCCTCCCTCTTCGCGGGGCGGAGTGAGCCTTGGCTCTGGTAAGTGAAACTTTCGCGGATGAAATAAACTTTTGTTCCCCAAACATTCGGGCGAGCTTTTACGTCCCATAAAGCTTTCGCCCTGCAAGCTCCTCTACTTCGCGGAGCCGCTCGAGCAGCGGCACCGTACAGCTGCGTTTAATGGTTGTTTGCATAAATAGCCGAGTTGTGTGGATCTAGCCGAGACGGGTATACATCCATACATGCATTATACGGCGACCCGCGCATTTTCTCATTTCTGAAATTTTTAGACACCGCGCGTCCACTTATGTTCCCTCATTTATTATAAACACCCGAAACTGAACGACCACCTCAATCCGTGGCCCAGTCTCGACCCGTTTACTTCACCTCTCAGAATCAACAGGTTATTTCGCCCGTACACGTACCCAGAGAAATTTTCTCACCCTCGAAATACGTTTCTTTACTTTTCCCTGACAGTTGGTAAAAATAAATTCGCAGAAGATCCTCTCCCCCGGTTACACTCGTTACCCTTCCGTACGATTGGTTGATTCATATTTTTTTTACAGGAAACCAGGAAAATGAGGAGTTTAACGATCGCCTTGATATTTCTCGCCCTGGTATTCAAGAGCTCCGGTGTCTCGAATGTCGTGAAGATCGGTGAGTATCGAACAGAACTTTCTACGGGAAAATTGAAAATCAAAGCACCGATGATAATAACCTGATAAACAATGGCGATACCCCCACACGTAGAATAGGTATCGGGGACAAATTTATACGGAATAGATATTCCGGAGGCGGAGGTACCCTCCCCAGTTTTCAAAAAGTTTTCGCATAAACTGGAGAGTAACTCGTTCAAATCTTCGAGTGGTGGCTGTACACTGAATTCTATATCGTCTATATAATAGCGAAGCTTACGATAGACAAGGGAGTTCTTATCGTAGGATTATACCGTGTGTTTTTTTCCTGTGTAAATAGAACCTAGAATTCTTTGTATGTATCTCGAAGGGCCCTTATTCGAAGAAGCGAGTGGGTGGCTGTGGATACATCCGGTAGTTTTTTCGTTTTTTTTCTTCTTTCCCTCATTTCTTCTCTTTTTTTTCTAAAGGACAGAATTGTGTCCACAAATTTGTCATTCCTTTCGATCTTCGGGAAAACCGCTTCCTCTCTCTTTCTCTATATATAAATAATAAATATATATATATGGCCCAGTCCATATGGATTCACCGATGATTTTTGGCCACCAGTTTCGATTCATTTGTAACTTTGGTATATCAATTTTCATGCGATTCCATGAGACACATGTTTTTGAGTTTCGGCGAGAAATAATTTTTTACCTCTGTGGCGCAATTTTGAGATTTTCATGAAAATTAGGTTTTTCCAAGAATAAAAAATCCACGTTTTTTTTTCAAATTGCCGCCATTTCGTCACCAATCATCCAATCGCAACGATTTTTCTTTCAAATGTGCGGAATTTCATAAGCTTTAAGCTCGTTTTTGGCCAATTGTGATTCGGTGCAAGGTTTTTGAGATAGAGGAGGAAAACTGAAGTAAGTCAAATTTAGGAAAAATTGATTTTCTCAAAAACACCATTTTCGATTTTCGCGAAAATTTTATATGTTTTTCGGCACCCAAAAAGCCATCTTTCTGCCAAGTGGCAACATGCCATTTTTACATATATATATTAGAATTCGTACCTTCCATTATAATTTATGATTTCGGGAACTTCAAGATTAGAATGATCGTTGACAACTACATTCAAGTTTGAACGTTACCCATATAACGCTAGAACGTGAATGAATCGCATTTTTCATCGCGAGGCTGTAACTCACGTAATAAAAAAATGGCAATTTGAAAAAAACATAGATTTTTTATCCTTGGAAAAACCCAATTTTCATGAAAATTTCAAAATGGCGCCACACAGGTAAAAAATCGTTTCTCGCCGAAACCCAAAAACACGTGTCTCATGGAATCGCATGAAAATTGATATACCAAAGTTACAAATGAATCGAATCGAAACTAGTGGCCAAACATCATCGGTGAATCCATATGGACTGGGCCATTGTATATATCTATCTCTCGCTTTCTAGACTCTTGCTCAAGTATTTTATACAAGAAAACGTGAAATTACTTGCGGAGAAACGAATGTCAGCTTCCATAAAAAATTACTATATAGATACAGCAAATATTTGTATCTGTGCTTGTGTTTGTGTGTACGAATGGATTTATCGATTTCTAGATATACCTTTAGCTCCCAGTTTAATAATGAGCCCACAAAAATTGTGATTTCCGGAATAATATCAATGTACAGGCTATGTATCCTTAATTCGTTCATTTTCGAATTTCAATGCTCCCATGGGCCAGGACGTCTCCAAATATATCCAAAAAATGTAACCAAAACCCCAGGTTCGTATCTCTCGATTCTAAGTACCGCCCCAAAGCCTTCGAATTTCCCCATTTCAATGAAACACGATTTGTGCCATTCCGCGGTTAATTTTTTTTCTCCCATCGCAGTATAGCTCCGAAAAATCTCAAACTTGGTACACTCCTTACCCGTAGCGCTAGGTATTCCACGAAAAACCGACAAATTTTCAACGATATAATTTTCGAAGCTAAAGCGCACCGAAAAAAATTTCTCATCTCCGAATCGCGACGAGTAAAAATTTGTCGTTGGAAATCTGTAATTTTTTCACGGATACCTACTACTGCAGGTAAGAAGTGTGCGGAGTTTCGGATCATTCGAAGCGATGAGGCGACAGGAAGTAAAAAGTAACCCCGAAGTACTGAAAATCGTGTGTCATTCAAATGGGAAAGTTCAAAGGCTTTGGGGCAGCACTTAGAATCGAGATAGGAACCTACGGTTGTGACTACATTTTTTTGTACATATTTGGGGACGTTCTGGCCCATGGGAGCATCGAAATTCGGAAATGACCGAATCAAGGACCACCCTGATGTACACACACGATTTTTTTTTTTTTCTTGTGATTATGATGTCTAATTCGATGAGACTCAAAAATACTTCGTCGTGTGGCTAATATAGAGGTATAGAGACTACGACAGAATTCAAAGAGTTCACCTAACCCTAAATACTTATTTTCTATCAAAGAATTTATCGAGGAATTTTGCGGGCAGAAAGTTTGGCTAAATATTCCAATAAATTTTCCAGACATCTATATATGCGTATAGACATAGTGATTCCAACGAGTCTTTATTAGATTCCAAACTTGATAGTCGAATATCTTGCGTTATCAATTGCTTTCCTAAGTTCCGTACATTCCGTGTTTTATAAATTTTTAAGGAAAATAATTCGATCAAAATCGCGAAACGATTTTCACCATGGGAATAAAGCTTCTGAATTCAAAAAAGCTACCCGATAATCTCTCCGAATCGCATCTGCAAATGAGGCAGAAAAGCTCAAATTAAAAAACCCGATATATATCTGAACGATCACATTTCGAAAAACTCCTCGCGTCACAAATTTAAACTCTTCTCGCTCATTTTTGGATATAATTTGACGAGATTCACGGAGCTTTTTTCAAATTAGTTCACGTTTTCTCACAGTACAAATTCTAGGAAATTTTTGAGGGGGGGCAAAGCCGCCCACTGTATACCGTTAATTCAAATGAGGTTGAAGTTCGTAACGTTAGCGTGACAAAAATTTTTGCTGAAAAAATTTATTCGTTCAGGATTTTTTGTTTTCCAGAATCACGAATTGAATTATTTAAATTCTTCAATCAATTCTTGAGGATTATTTACCGTATTTCAATGTTTTCTAATCATTCGAGTACTCAAATAAAGAATTTTTCAAGAACGTTTTGTTCCGTTAACGTTACAAACTTCAACTTCGTTAATTCAATTCAATCGCAAGTTCATTTTTATTCTGCGATAACGGGAAAATGGGAAGGTCAATACCACCATGAAAAATCAATACCACCATGAATTTCAAACGAAAAAATTATTTATTTATTTTTTATTCATTCATTTAACTTGGAAATTAGGAAAAACAGGCTTATGACAAAAACTAAAACATATCGTGAAAATGTGAACCAGAAAAATTGACGGATAACCCAACTTTTTGAATTTTTTCTTCGATTTTGTTTCACCAAATTATCGCGAATTGCCGCCCCTTGAAATTGCCTTGAAAAAACAAAAAAAAAAAAAGGATTGCGGGTTCCGTGAGATGATATCTTCGCGATTTGCAAAAGAATAGCAGGTCGGGTACGGCGAGAGATAGTCGTGTTTGTGATATCGAATCGGAGTGTGTTTTGAGTACCAATCGTTAAAACGAGTTGCTACCGTAAAGTGACTACGGAAGGTACTAGGGACTATCGAGAATTTGGGAAGTTGGGGGAACAGGTATAGGTATAACTAAAGATACGTGAAATTTTTCTTCCCGCAGAACCCAGCTGATGCTGCTGCTTCTGGTGCTGCTGGTGCTGGGCGGTGGAAACTCGCCGGAGATTTCTACCTCGATTCGAGAAACTGAAACGGCTCTCGGCACGTCGTCCATTAAAAAGAAAAGGGTGGAATGATTTAGACCGCGAAACGTGGCCGTGAATACAGACTTGAAAATTTATCCGAACATAGTTTGAAGACGTGTCGATCGAGCTGCCGTGTTTTGTATAGAAATGCTTCATACGCGTTTGTTACATCACACATTATCTTTTTCCTTCCGGATTTCTGCCGGAGGCTTTCGACTCTAAAAAACGCAACGTTTGGATCCAAAAAATGACCAATTTTTCAAATTTTAGATTAGAAATTCACTCGCAAAGTTCAAAAATATTATCGCGTTTGAATTCGTGATGCACTATTCAGGCGTAACGATTCACGTATCGAACTTGTGAATCGATAAACGAAAGCCAAGGTTAATTATCTCCCGAATATACCTCGTGAGAAGTGGGATGGTACCGACTTTGAAAACTGGGAGAAGTCTGCGCGCACCTATACCTCGATGGACGTTTATTGATATAAATGATTCTTAGAGGAGCACGATCAATCCTGAAACTGGTGAAGAAGCTCGTATCTTTCAGTTCAACCTCCATCTACTCTCGTCGGGTTTACGCGAATAAAATTGGCCGATTGAACCAGAAAGGTATAATATAAAGGGTTGAGGAAGTGGTCGGGGCACATACACGCACATAGTCCCAATACCTCTATGCCATTTTCTATAATGCCTCTTCTCTCCCTCTCTATTCCTATATAGATATATAATCTCTTCTAACGTAAGATGTGAAAGATATTTGCTCCTTCCTCTTTGATCTCTGAGCCAGTTTCGTCTTACTATCCGCATAAAAAGCTGTTTTTATTTTTCCTCTTTCCTCATTTCACTCCGCAGTCGAGTATTACGGCTAGGAAGCAGAACGGTGAGGTACGGTTGGCTTTTGAAATTGCTTGTCATGCAGATTGGAGGAAAAAAAGGGCCAATGTTTGATCTCGGTAAACGAAAAATAGCTGCTGTTATTACACAGTAAATTAGGCAGGCATTGGTATCATTCGTTTTCACTATGAGATGCAGAAAATAAAAGTCACAGGAATGCGAAACATCAGTTGTTGCGAACGAATACAGGCGCAATTCCGATGTAAAGTATGCATGGTTTGATACACAAATGAAAAACGCGATTGATGGTAAGCTATGATATTCCAGAGACAGTTTTGAGCGTTATTGTAAACGCAAATTCCGTTGTGAAAATGAAATTGGATGAAATTCAGAGCCTGGGTATATGTATGTATAGGAGTGAAACAAAGGAAAAATAATTGGTTCTCCAGAAGTTGGTCTATTCATGCGGACATCTTCATTGTTTAGTTTTTTCCTCTGAAAATAATTGGAAATAATTACGTGACATTGAACGTTGTTCAAAACCCTTTGGTGGTGCGCAACTGACTTGGAGGACTGAACGATGGTAGATATAGAGAGACCCTATTAAAATTCCAGAAATTCTCTGAAAATTTAATAATACAACCCGACCTCACGGTGAATCTTTGGGCTTCGATTCAATCCAGATAATAGTTGTATAACTTTAATTAAACTACCCTCCAGCCATTCGGCAACTCAACCACCACCAACCACTGTGCATATTGTACAGGTTTTAGTTGTGAAACATTGCAGTCTTGATGATTATACGTATTACTCCAGCGGAAAGAACTTTTCGATAGTAAAGTATTAAAAGGAGAATTTTTTTTTTTACTCTATTAGATTATTTCTAGAACCCGATCTAGCGATAAGTCGTGCTTTGAGCAATCCGAGAGGAAGATTTGTGCGAAAAATTTGTGCTGCAAGTTCGCTGTGAAGGCAATGCAATTTTTGGATGGAATTTTGGCTCTGGGAAATTTTTATACTATGAGCAATGAATTCTTTCGGGTAAAATTGAAGTCCGAGCAAATTTTGAGACTATATTCAATGGTAATTGGTAATAAGATTTTCGATCAATGGTGCATGTAAATAATCACAATTTTTGTCTTATCGTTTCAATTCAGACGATAAGAATTGTAACGGTTTACCAAACGAGCTAAATACAGTTAATGTATCAAAATAGCAGAAACTTCTGCCGGAGTGGTAAGACTCCGAAATATTCGCGCGACTTGAAATTCAACGTTGATGTCGTTAGATTCTCGTGTTCAAGGAACTAGCGTGATCCAGAACTTGACTGTGTTTGAAAGAAAACCAGCAAGTAATTATCCCTCTTGCAGTTTTTCGATCCAATTTATTCGCAACTCGAGCTGCTGTTCGTCTTCGACCAAACAATTGCTCGACTGAAATTTCCTGCGAGTAAACGATCCGAACGTAGCCATCTGGCGGGAGCACGATAAAGCTACGCTAGAACGAAGTGTGAAGAATTTGTGAGTTCGAATTGGGCCACGATGATGATGATTAGGTGAACTTGAGTGACAGACGAGGCAGATTTTGAATAAAAATAATTAGGTCTATGCACGGTGCAAAACCAGGATGGGCTTTATTCAGTTCGACAATCATTAAAACGCATGCAGTACCGTTTAGTAGCCTCGCTATACCCGGTCAAACACATCTTGGGCGCTGGGATCAAAGCCTCCCACGACTCCCGACTCCCGCTGAAAGATTAAAAATTCAATGTATTTTTCGATCTATAATTTATTTATTCATTGGTAACGAGCTCAAGAGTAAGAAACCAACGACAGGACACCTTAAGTAATTATAAATGAATAGCAGCGATGTTCAAGAATAATTATTCCGACTCACGGGATAAATTCAGAAGCCGTACACCCGGAACACGGAGATCCAAGATCTGCGCTAAGGCTTGGGCAAGCGCGCAGAGAAGTAAAATCGAGATTTTGAACATGTTGAATTTCTTTGTCGGGAAAGAAACGGTTATGTGTTGAAAAGAGGTTGAAATACCGCATATTTATACGTTGTCGGAGTTCTTCTTATCTTTGAGGTTCGTTATAAGATCACCTGTCCGCAATTGATAGTAGAAATGTATTGCATATTTATTCGAAGGCGGATATTTCCACTAGTAATAGCGATAGCAGTTGTAACGATCTGCATACTTCCGTTATTTGGGGACGGAAATTTCTCATTGAATTCCGATTTCATTTCATTTCGCTTCGTTCGTCGGGAATCACAGTATAATTATGCGCTACACACGACTGACGTCCATTATTCCTCGTTATCGAGTTTCTCTCAATTGTATTTAAATCGCTTTTGCCGAAGGCTGACTAAAATGTGTTAAATATCACTGTTCGTATGATTGCACTTTCCGTAGAAATGGGAGAAAAATATCCATTCAATTTCTCACAAATGTATTTTTTACGAAGTCGAAATACTTCTGATAATTTTCCTAACGCGCAGAGCAAGCAGCTGTAGGATATTTTTTACCGCCTAACGGAAAGACCATTGAACCAGTTGCATTTCACGAGTCGTACAGATTACTACAAATATCAGCCATCTGAGACTCGAAATTTCTATATTTTAACTTTATCGTCTGCCCACCAAATGGCGTTTGTTTTTTTTTTTTGGTTTTTCGTAGGAGAATCGTGTACTTCGTCGAGGAACCTCCCGCTGATAGTTTAAACATTCAATGTATTTTTCGATCTATAATTTATGAGCCTTGAGTAATCATAAATGAATAACAGCGATTTCGAAGAGTAATAATTCTGACTTACAGGATAGATTCAGAAGCTTTATGTCCCGAAGGCCGAGATTCACTACCGACATTGAGGCTTGAGCGAGTCAGCAGAGAATTGAGATAAAAATTTAGTAAATTTTCAATTTCTCCGTCAGAGAAAAAAAAAAAAAAAAATGATTCTGTTGAACAGGGGCTAAAATGCCGCATTTATACCTTACCTGAATTCGTCTTATCTTTTGGATGCATTACAATATCCCGTGTTAGACTAGCTAATGCATGCAAGTCATCGCGAAAAGTTCCGCAACCGTGATAACAGGCCCTTACCGTATATTTATGCAAAGGTTTTGCTGACATTCGTACCGACAATCGGAATACTTGGAATGGTCAGCATACTTCCGTAATCCGGGGATAGAAATTTTCAATTGACGTACGATCTTGTTTCGTTTCCTTCAACGGAAATTGCAATATCGTTGTAGGTATGTGACACAAGGCGGACGCTCGTTATTTCTCGTTATCGAGCTCCTCCCCGTCAGTTAATTTGAATTGGTCCAGTTGGCGACTGGCGAAAATGATATTAATATCAATGTCAGTGACATCATACTAGCTAGTAACATCCGGAATCATTACGCTGGATCTGAAACTCAAACATGACCCAATTTGTCCGTTAGTCTTCAAATGCCACCCATCCATGGAAACTCATCCCCAAACAATTAAAGCCTGCAGGAATTCAGCTTTCGGCTCATGAATATTTTATGAGAAATGTCACAAAAATGGTTATATTTTGTTCATTCGATCATTCGGAAAGGTTCCTTGACGAAGGACACGATTCTCCTACAAAAAAAAAGAAAAAAAAAAAAAAAAACGCCATTTAGTGGACAGAAGATAAAGTTACAATATCGAAATTTCGAGTCTCAGATGGCTGATATTTGTATTAATCTGTACGACTCGTAAAATGCAACTGGTTCAATGGTCTTTCCGTTAGGCGATAGAAAATATCCTACAGCTGCTTGCTCTCCGCGTTAGGAAAATTATCAGAAGTATTTCGACTTCGTAAGAAATACATTTGCGAGAAATTGAATGGATATTTTTGTCCCATTCCTACGGAAAGTGCAATCATACGAACAGTGATATTTAACACATTTTAGTCAGCCTTCGGCAAAAGCGATTTAAATAACATTGAGTGAAACTCGATAACGAGAAATAATGGACGTCAGTCGTGTGTAGCGCATAATTATACTGCGATTCCCGACGAACGAAGTGGAATGAAATAAAATCGGAATTCAATGAGAAATTTCCGTCCCCAAATAACGGAAGTATGCAGATCGTTACAATTATTATCCCTATTATGAGTGTAAATATCAGTCTTCGAATAAATATGCAATATATTTCTACTACCATAATTGTGGACAAGTGATCTTATAACGAACCTCAAAGATAACAATTAGAGAACTTCGACAACGTATAAATATGCGGCATTTCAGCCTCTTTTCAACACATAACCGTTTCTTTCCCGACAAAGAAATTCAACATGTTGAAAATCTCGATTTTACTTCTCTGCGCGCTTGCCCAAGCCTTAGCGTAGATCCTGGATCTCCGTGTTCCGGATGTACGGCTTCTGAATTTATCCCGTAAGTCGGAATAATTATTCTTGAAAATCGCTACTATTCATTTATAATTACTTAAGGTGTCCTGTCGTTGGTTTCTCACTCTTGGGCTCGTTACCGATGAATAAATAAATTATACATCGAAAAATACATTGAATTTTTAATCTTTCAGCGGGAGGTGGGAGTCGTGGGAGGCTTTGATCCTAGCGGCCCAAGATGTGTTTGACCGGGTATAGCGAGACTACTAAACGGTACTACGTGCATTTTAATGATTGTCGAACTGAATAAAGCCCATCCTGGTTTCGCACCGTGCATAGACCTAATTATTTTTATTAAAAATCTGCCTCGTCTGTCACTTAAGTTCACCCAATCATCAACATCGTGACCCAATTCGAACTCACAAATTCTTCAGATTTCATTGTAGCCTAGGTTTATCGTGCTCTCGCCAGGTGGCTACGTTTGGAGCGTTTACTCGCAGGAAATGTCAGCAGAGCAATTGTTTGGTCAAAGATGAACAGCGGCTCGAGTTGCGAATAGATTGGACCGAAAAAACTGTATAAGAGATCACTGTTTGCTGTTTTGTTTTTTTTGTTTTTTTTTTCAAAGACAGTTAATTTTTGAACGAACTGATTGCTCGAAGTATAAGAAGCAAATTTATATTCACAACGAGAGTATCAACACGATAACCCTTTTGTGAACAGAATTATTCTAGATTCATAAAACCCCTGTCGTATCAATTACGCGATAGAAATTGACGGTAATTTTGATAAACGAGGTACCATCCATCGAAAAATAAATTACGGAACAGCTATCGGTCAAAAATATGAAGTCAAGACCGGAAAACAAGTATAAAACTAATCGTAAAACGATTTTCAGATTGCCCTTGTTTTTTTTTCCCTTTCGTTGAACAAAAATTATTACTCCTATTCTACTGTCGAACAGAACAGTTAATATAAAAACAATAATAATAATGATAAATAACAGTCTAGAAAAAAGTTCACCAAACTTTTCCTCGCCGCAAAAAATTATTATTATTTTGCTAACCCAAGCGGTTTCTACTATACCAAGTCGTTATACCGCGTCCACGCATACAGTATACACGTATTCAATTATTTATATAGATATATAAATATACAATAAAGAATTATATCGTCTGCCAAGCGACGTCAGAGCGTCGCGACGCCAGGCTTCCGGCAGAGCTATTAATAATTCTTGCGAACGAATACTTGTCAGCTGAAAAAGCTGTAACCTCGTGAGTAGGTACTCATACTCCGATCCGCGTTGTATGGCTCGTGTAATACATAAGGGAGTAAATTAATTCCGTGGGGACATACAGGGAACATTGATAATGACATTTTACTCTCGTTAATCGAACCGTTAACGGTTTAAACTGGGCTTAACGGTCCTTGGTGCGCCTGGAAAGGGAAATGATGAATAATTAACCGAAGTAGACAGATACCAGCTTCCGTTACCATTTGGTTTCAATCATTTCTCAGCTTTTTTTATTACCCCGTTCTCAACTATTTTCACGGGTAATAAATTCATTCGGATATAGGTATAGCTGGTACCTAGACCGCAACTTTTCATATCAGGAAATTACTACCAGCTCTCCCCCCGCAGTTCCTACGCTGCGCTCTAACTTCACGTTCAATATCGTCGCCCGCGGTAGTCTAACTCGAATTTATACGTTAAATATGAATGGTGAAAAACTCTTCGTGATTAATTAACATTCAAACTGAATCAAGCCCTCGAATCACGCAAATAATAATTACCGCCGTACCTTTTACTTCTTCGGCTAAAATTCTGTTTGAATTTTTTACTCTTCCCTTCGACGAAGGTATTAATGAATAAATAACATTCAGCTGACCAGAGCCGGCTACCCAACTTCGTTACTTCACATACCACTCAACGATGTACCGGATGCAAAGAAATCGAATTCAGAATCAGTTCTGCTAATTAGCCACCCTTCGGAGGAAATTATACAAGCTGTTTGATCTTGTAACGATTTTTCCAAAGTCTGAGCGTATATCTCCGCTCGGGTATCCGATTTGCAAAATATTTGACGAGAAATAAATTCGTCGCACCCTTTCGAAAAGGACGTTTCATTAGCTGTACAGATTTTTCGAATTTCAGCGCGAATGCCGATTCCAAAAATTGTGATCAAAATCTTGGGGTGGTCAGCATGTGGCCAAATCGTTCTTCTATCAACTCTTCGTCATCGCGGTAGTTCGCCAACCTTTTGAAACACAATCAAGTAAAAGTTGGGAATTGCGAGTCATTGGTTCTCGGAGTTAGATGGAGTCGAACTAAAGCCACTTAGTACAAGGATTTGGATCAATTTTGGGTATTTGGGTCTCTAATTGTTCAGAAAAAAGACCTCAGTCCGGCGAACAGACAACTTCTCGATGCGCTCGTTCTCGTTCTGGAAAATTGAAGAACAGCAAGAACAAGTTTTTCAAATTTGAAAATTTGACAGTAAAAAATTAATTACTCGAGGCACGTTTGCAGCATGATAAAGTCACTTGTTCATCGGACAGAGTTTTGTTTTCTGAAAAATTAGAGACCCAAATATCTCGAATCGAAGCAGCGGTTTATCCAAATCCCTGAATTAAGTGATTTAACCTTGAATGCATCTAACTCTGTGACCCGATGACTCACAACCCCTAACTTTGGGGCAGAAGCGAAGTTCCGAATCTTAGAAGTCCCTAAATATCCGGTTTCAAGAAGTTCGGAGCGAAGAACAGCGAAGGTTCAAAATCCCGAAAGCTGAAGATCCGAAAGGCCAAACTTCCGGAATGTGAAATTCACACATGTATTCGTGCAGTGTTTGATAACTCGAGCTGTATCGATCCTATCGAAGCCAATAAGTGGTCAAATTAATCGTCTTGAGATGTGCTCACTGGAAAAAGAATGTTGAAATCCTGAAGTTATCGATTTAAGTAAATAAAATGGGTCTCCGGTTATAATGAACTATTTTTTGACTTCACATCCTGAGAAATAGACCGAAATTTTTGGATGTCCGGACTTCCGGAGTTTTGATCTGTCTGCATTCCGACCTTCCGGAATTTTAATCTTCTGAACTTCAACATTCCTGAAAATTCAAAATGATCTCAAACGAATTTGGAATAATTTTTACCGTTCGGAACCTTCGAAATTCGGATCTACAACCCGGCCCCCTAACTTTTACTCGATTTCGCTTCAAAAGATTAGCGAACTACTGTAATAAAACCATTCGATTGGAGAAAAATTCGGACACATTTCCCCATATGTACCCTAGGGTGGACGTTAAATACCATCTTGAGGAGTGAAGCCCCAGAGTTTATAGACAAAAAATAAAAATAAATTTTGGCCCCAGTGCGAGGTTTTTAAAACGAAATTAACCCGTGCCGGTAAGGTCGCAAAGTTTCCCATGTAAAACGCATGCATTTTTACGGATCTCAATTCAAAAATTCACCGTGAGGCTAATTTTGATTCAAAAAATTCTAAACTATGTGAAACTATCAGGTATGTGTACTACTACATGGAGAAAAATCGCGAATGTCATACCGTTGAATCTGCTCATGATTCCACTCCGAACTAAAATTCTCTTTGTCAATTTTACGGCCTAAAATTCTAATTTTCAGTAAGTATAACTTACTTACGGTACGATATCCTCGATTTTTCTCCATGTAGTAGTACACATACCGGATACTTTCACATAGTTTAGAATTTTTTGAATTAAAATTAGCCTCACAGTGAATTTCTGAATTGAGATCCGTAAAAATGCATGCGTTTTACATGGGAAACTTTGCGACCTGACCGGCACGGGTTAATTTCATTTTAAAAACCTCGCACTGGAGCCAAAATTTTTTTCTATTTTTTGTCTATAAACTGTGGGGCTTCACTCCTCAAGATGGTATTTAACGTCCACCCTAGTGTACCTCCTCAAAGATTTTTGGAAATTCGTAAAAACGAGGCCCTAAATTTGTTTAAATTTTTTTAATCAAACCGCAGCCAGGTAGGTATAACAGACAGAGGTGTCTATAAAATGGATGGAAATAAACGAAGTGAATGAGAAGGTGAAGGTAAAACCAAAGGAAGAAAAATTCTGATTGTGGAGAGCGCAAAAAGTCCTTAGTAAAATAATGCCGCGTTACGCTCTTCCGCTCAACACCGCGTGGCATAATTTCATTTCAAGCCATTATCTTGCCCTCTTTTAAGCTTTTTTATGCAAATTTCGCATCCTCGTTACTGCTGGTGCTTTAGACGCCTTAAAAAACTGAGAAACCAGGTTAAAGTTTAGCGTGCAGATTTTTTTCTATCGCATTTTATACTTATCTACGTTGTAATAGGAGAAACCGTTGCCATTCTTACCCAGAATATTAAACCCCAGCCCAACTCATCCCGCTGACAAAGTGACGTCGTCTAATTTTTCATAATATTGTCCCCAGCTTGAAAAAAGTGTAAAAAAATCTCCGTTTTGCTATTCCTAGATAAATTTCGAGTCTTAATTTACCAGAGGAAATTTTAGTTGGAATTTTTGGCCGTTCATAGCGCGCTGCGAATTCTGGTCTTAATTTTCGAACCCCTGAACTGACCACAGTCTAATAATAATTCAAGAATCGTTGACAGATTATAGAATCGATATGTACATCGTCTCTGAAGTTGAAATTTATTCTTCCGGTACCGCATACCTAGAATTAATTCAACCCTGCGAAGGGGTTGATTTATTTCGGTAACTGCAGTTAAATTGTTCCACCAACGAACAAACTTTTCCCTACTGCCGCGGTACTATATCTACGTCTCCCTTGTGCCTACACTCCTACCTTTCCCACATTCACGCAGAGCCCTGCAAATACTACGCGTGTGTATAACAACGCATAATTTTCTCCACTCCGTTCCATGAAATGACAATCATCGCGATGAACTGAAGGATGATTCAAAAGAACATAACAGCTCTATGATTTTGTTGTATTTCTTCGCAATATTTATCGCAATGATTTCGCACCGATCATAGAGTAACCCGACCAATAGATGGACGATTGAGCGGATTCTTATGTTTCCTTAACGAAATGTTATAATAAAATATTAATAAATTCTAATAAATAAGCCATACCTACGTAGAAATATCTAATAAATTGAAAAACAATAATGAAAACCCAATAGATGGACGCTTGTTAAAAATATTATATTCGTCTTATTATTTATGTTAAAAAGAATCAGACTTTCAGATTCAATGGCGAATAGTTCAAATTTGATAGAAATGATCAGTAAACAAATCAACAGCTGAGATAATAATTTACAAAAAATATATGGAAAAGTAATTTTATTGACTTCTTTGTAAATCTCAATAACAAACAACATTTTTATTTGACGTATCAACTTAATAATATTAATATATTAATTATCAACTAAAAAATTACAAAAACGTACGATATAATATATTTTTTTTAATTTTACGCTTTTTAGTCCGCCTGTGTTTTTTTATTTTAGAATTTTCTTCTTTAATTTTGCATTTCAGCCAGCTTTTTCTTTTTGTAATTTTAACTTTACTTCCTCTAATTTTTTCTTTTCATTTTTTTTCTTGTTCTTTATTTTTATGTTTCTCCATTACTAACAAACAATTCGATACAAATATAAAAAATACAAATTAAAAACTTGACAGATAAATTTACCGTCCAATTATTGGATCGAAGTTGAAAATTTCATACCAATAGATGGACGACGAATTTTCTCATATTTCTAAATGTTTAAGATTTAATCAGTTAATTTATTACATTATTATTTGAATATGAACATAAAAATATTATACATACCTTACGATATTATTTCATTCTCTTAATAACGACGAAACAATAAACACATGCTCCGCCGTACGCTTATCAGCGGGCGCGCTACTCAAGCAAAATGTGGTAAGGTCAAAGGATAATAACTTTTAAAAAATAATAATACAAAATATACAACAAAGAAGATAATTTTTACATAATCATAAATATGTATATTTAGAAGAAAAAAATAACTTTTTACAATATCATTTTTGGATTCAATGTAATTATTTATTAAAATAATATTTCTCCATCTATTGGGGGGTGTCCATCTATTGTTCGGGTTACCCTACTTCAAAATTTCATTTTGCTCAATCGCGGTGATGTTTGTTTCCACAGTCAACCCAAGGTCTGGTTGGTATTGCGAGAAATCATTCCCGAAAAAGAGATCGCATTGAAATATCCATAACTGAACGAATGGTGCATTGTTTCTAAATTATTCTCAATATTATCACAGACACTAATGTATTATTCAATAAAATTCTTGTTTCTCACGAATGTTGGCTCTTTGTGAATTTAGCGGCGTTTCAGCAGAGCCGTGACGTACGAATTCCGTCGCCATACCGCAGTTGAACATTTCGCATGATTTTCTCACCGTCAACTGATAGAAACTTGAAGAAACGATCCATCACTGATAATAAATGGGGATATCAGGGTACACGGGTATAGAACGGCTAGTTTGACCGCAATTTCATAAGTGTAAATCACCCGAGGTTAAACTATCACCACGTGCATCAACCGCCGTCAAAATTAATTACCACGGTTATAATTAATTCACCTGAATCTTCGGTAACTTCTCCCCCCCTCTGGCTCCCTATCTCTCGATCTATCCCCCTCCCCCCCTCTCTTTCTCTCTCTCGCTCTAATTAACCATCCCTAGTACAACAAATTCGTCTATACGCATTAGCTAGAGGTACACTAATACCACAACGCCTAGAGCAATTCCTTCCCCGTTGTAAAGTAGCGAAGATCTTCGTACATCATTGTACACACACAGGTTTCAATTTCCGGTCTGACTTACCCATAATTTGAAACTATGGATAGCGGATAACGTATCCCCGTAAACATAGACTGAAGTTAGGGGGAAAACCACCCGCCTGAACACATGTATCTACCTCGCATAATCTACCAGTAGATCTTTAGTACCGTGAACGAGATCTGGTGTCTGTACATCTGTACTCAGTCTGGGGTACAGGTGCGATAGGTATATAACTTTAAGCAGGATTGACCTCGTTGCATTTCTTCGACATCGCGAGTCTCCATCTTCGGCGGAGTATGCCACCGACGGATTTCTAATACTTTGAATCTACTTCCAGACTTTTTTTTCCCTTCTTTTTCTCCTTGTTCTTGTTTTCGTTCTTGTTCTTCTTCTTCTTCTTCAGCCTTTGTCTCGAATCATCCAACTCTGTTCGTCGGCGGGTAGATCTCCCCAATTATAGAGAATAGGGGTAGACCGCGCGCCTTTGGAATAATTAATCCAACTATCGGAGTGGATGCAAAATAGGCGATGGGCGAAGCCTGCAGCCGGTAACTGAATAAGTAGGTATTAAATTTCAGGGTAGATTTCAGAGTTTGGATACTAGGAAACACGCGGAAGTTGATAAATCTGCGATAACGTTAGAGCGAGTGGGTGGAGCGGGAAAGGAATTTAGAATTTCTTCAAATCTCACGCACCGCGAGGTTATATACCAGGATTATAAGGTTTCGCCCTTACACTTTAAAGAATTTTTCAAACACTGTCTGCTTCCTCTTGTCACGCACTGGCACTACGTCAAGTAAATACATATGAGAACGAGAAGAGAAGATGGTGAAGAAAAGCTCTTTCTATTCGTCAAGTCGGTAGAAAAAGTGACTCTCACTTACACAACCTCGAATTTTATAGAGGGGGGGTTTCACGCGAGGCCATGAAAGAATTGTCAAATTTATAACCCCGTGTCAGTGCGGACTATCACTCGTCAAGGATTATTCCCAAACTCTTCTTTTATCCACAGCTTTACATAAATATAAATAAGACATCCCCGGCAGCTGAATATGAATCCTGATTCTTTTTTTCCAACCCCTTTTTCAAAACTCTCGATTTCCTGGGTAATTCGAGCGTTTCGTTTCCTCTTCGAAAATCGGAGAGAATCCACATTTCGCTCGTGCGTTTATTCATTCGCTTTTTGACGAAATACTTGCGGAGAGAAATTCTAGGGGAAGGGAGGGAACGGAAAAAAAAAAATGTTCTACACCTATACGACAAATATATGCGCGTGATATATATCATGTGAAAGTTTAACGGGAGGTCGGGATTTATTGTGGTGAACTCCGACGTTTGTATACTAGACTCATAATTTGTCGGGGTGTGTCGTCGAATAATTACAATTTATACACGATTACACAACTGGTTGCAGCTGTACGCCGCTGTATGCTGTACGCTGTATTCTGTATGGTGTATCATAGGTGCGGGGCGAGCTTAACTGGGAAACGTAACAACAAGCGAAAGGGTCCCAAAGCCAATAAATAACCAAAGTCTGACGCGTGATTTGTAACTTGCTATTTGTGACATCAACGCGGTTTACTGGGACATTAAAATCCGACGGACTGTGCATACTGTGCATTTATTTCGCACTGCATACTTGTCAATCGACTGGAGGATTCACTCGTTAATAATTTACCAGCGAAATGTTCAGCGAAACGGTCGAAAACATCATTTATGAAACTATAAAACGGGGTTCAGAAATCATTTTTTTCATATCTCTAAAACTAAGCTGAGCTGATCTTTATACGGGTGCTTCCATTCTAACAGTGTTTATTAATGTCCTGTACCGTTTGCTCTCACTGGTCATCCATTAACAATCTATTCATAAAATTTTTGTATCGATACGATCCTCGTGAACATATTTCATCGCTTCTTTCGTATAACATAACTTGCAGTCCGGAGAAAACTTACGGTTTAAATCACTTAAATGTCGGTACCGTGTCGCGTCCATTTCGAGAATTTACCTATGAATTCATTATTTTCTTTGTCGCAATAAATGATCCAAACTAATTAATCCATAAATCTAATTAATGTCATAATACAATTCATAAATAAATTATAATACGATCCGTAATAATTTTTCTGAAGAATGTCTACCAAATTTATTTTATGTCAGTACCGTGGACGAATGAGTCGGTACCGTGGCACGGAAAATTTGAAATTTGATTCTCATTCTCGATATTTTGAAGTCGTAGCGAAATCCTCTCGGACTTTCATTTTTAGAATAAAATAGAGTAATAATATGCGTTAAAAAACTGAAAAAGTTTAATCATAGAATCGAAAAATGTTTAATCAAAAAGTAACAGTTAGAACAGAATCACCGATATATTATTATATTATTATAGTAGTAATTTGAAAAGAATCATTTCCAACCCCGTTTATTTACAACATATGGACACAGCCTCTGATAATTGAGATGATAAAATTGTAGTTGGTAGAGTGAAATATCTGAATTAAAAGCGGAGAGGAATGATGACCGTAAATTCCGTTTTTAAATCGTTGTATAAATGGAGTCGGGTCCGAGTTGAAACGGGAATATTTTTATCACAATTTTTAAACCCTTGCACTGTTTGTATGCAAAAATTAACAATTAGTTCCGGCTAGTCTATGTTTTAAAAGCACTGGGAGTGTACCGAAGCTCTGCAACAGCGCGGTGAATTTTTTCACAATTAATTAAGCTCCTTTCTTTGTTAGTAATTAATTAATTGTCACCGTGTACTCGGCGATGAGAGAGGGAACGGGTTTTGAAGTTTTTTTGCCACCTTGTGAAAACTGACGATGTTGAACTGGTCTGCCTATCCTCATCGTTTGTTGATACCGGTGCAGGTTACCACGGGATTAAGATTATACTTTTGTTCATTATTCATGACGAATTTTTAAACTATTCGTGGAAGGGAAGATGAACGGATTAAAGGATTTCCAACATCTGATACGCGGACGAGCGGCAAAGCGGATTTTTTTCGCAGCGTCGTAACTCATCGTTTCGAAATTCTTTTCAAGCAATATCTACATATGTATGTATTCGCGTTTATATCACTCCGAGCTCCCAGTAAACAGGATGCAAGATACTCGGAGAAAATCGTTTCGCGATGCGCGATGGAATTTCACTTAGGTATGTCCAGATGAACGCTCTTCTTTGCTCTCTTTGGGGCAAACCATCGAACCATTTCTAAAACCTTCGTACCGTTTCCAATATCTACAGAATTCATTCTCAAAGTGCAAATCTAACATCTTCCGATGCTCACCCGCGCACGATATCAAAATGCCCGGCATAGGAATATTTCGCAAAATTATTCCAGATAGGTACACCTTATTTTCGACGGACTGGTGTGTTTCCAAATTGTTCTTCAATCCGCTAATAATATTGCAGTCGTTCGCCAATCTATTCAAGCATGATCGATTAAAATTTAGAATTTGTTGCTCATCGGATCTCAGAGTTAGATGTAGTCAAAGCAAAAACAATCAATGCAAGGATCAGGATCAACCGTCAGGGTCTCTGATTGTTCAGAAAATGAAGAATAACCTTTTGATACTGCAAACGTGACTCGAGAAATCAACTTTTTACTTCGACTGCATCAAACTCTGAGCCCCAATGACTCGCATTTTTAAATTTCACTATAAATTTTCGGACTTGAAAGATACAACATGGACTCTTAAGCTCTGCAGGCGGGCCAATTAATTACGAGACTCCGGAAGACTAATGGCCCTTGATATTTCGAATCGAAAATAATCGTGGTCTTAGTTGTTTGGAAAATCTATACGATTAATTTCGTCGATTTGGTAAAAGCATAAAAGCCATTAACGGTCGATCGGTGGAAATACATCATCTAATTCCACCGTCGTGCCAGTATATTGACCTTCATTGATTAAGTTCGTTGCCGTTTGCTTCGCCCCGATTCCCCACCTAATTATTGCTCGAGCCGGATAGGTCGAATATACCCTAGGAGTCGGGTTAGGGAGTTTAACGAACGTATATTCACCTACTTCGTAGCCTAAATGTAATCTTAATCGACTACCAGCGTCCTGCAGGGATTCCTTGGCTTAACTCCGGAACTAACCAGTGTACGGCTAACCCCGGTACAAGACACCAGTTGAATGGTTTTCAATGCCAAAAGGAAGAAGGCCGAATTTCGGAGGACCATGGACGAACGGACTAGCGCTAAACATTACCAGCCTGCACTGAAAATACTCGACGAAATATACTCCTGTATCTCCACCTTCCAGAAGCTTTCTTTTCATGCGAAAGTACTCCCTGCGGGATCAGAGTTCTGTGAGATAATTCTTGCGACTGCCTCATCGATTTTTAAGGACAGGACTTTCGCACTTTCGAAAATTTCAACAGGGATGGAGCGGAACTAAACATTACCCCACTTTTCTCCGCTTTTGCGAAACCTACTTTCCTCCACGGTCGAATTCTTGAACATAAGAATAGCAGAAAATGACCGTTTAGCGCCAATTCCATAACATCGATGAGGCAGCACTGAACATCATCGCTCAGCCTACAGCCTCAGCGAGAACTGTTTTTTTTTTGCGAGCAACTAGTCATTTCAAAATCGTGTCTTCTTTCAACCACCCTACTGAATATTAAATATACTGGGGACAGAGATGTATGCAGATGAGAAAATTCCGTTCGCTTTAAGGCGGCTTGTACGATCAGGAACAGCTCATAGGGTATAAGGCAATAGAAACTCGGGATCGAGTCTTTGTGCGTCAATTTTCATTCGACACGCGATCTGGAGAGGATATAATATATCTTACACCTACGCAATTGGTTTCCGCGAGTTATCTCAAGGCTATATGAGTGTAGAGGGTAACACAGCCAGCTGACTCTGTGAAATTTGACATAGCCGAAGAGACCATGTAATATGGCGATGGTGTTGGTGCGAGGAGGAGGAAAATGGGGATGGGGGAAAATTCTTGGATTTACTCTGCGAAAATTCATCGTAATAACTTGACCCTGTATAGAAGCGAGTATAAATTTACCTCAGGTAATAACAGCCACGCTGCGAATGAAAGTTTGTCAGGAAACTATATAATACTCTGAAAATGGTATGTAGGTACTACCGGAAACTTAAATTTAATCGTCGAACCGTACGGTAAGCTTCGGCACTGAGGATTTCCACTGAAATTTTTATCAACTTATTTATCCTCCAACTTATTCAAGATGGAATAAACCGCAAACAGTTTGAAAGAATGAAGTTTCCATATAAGTACATCGCGGCGTCTAAAGGTGTCCCAAGATGACGTCGCCATCTGATCGAAAAACTGTGATCACGGATGGATGTCGACGGGTCCTAATGAAACAGCGCTATCTCGACGTGCCGGTCAGAAAAGCGCTATCTGGCCGTGCTGGCTAGACAAGCGCTATCTCGCCGTGCTGGCTAGACAAGCGCTATCTCGCCGTGCTGGATAGAGAAGCGCTATCTCGCCGTGCTGGATAGAAAAGCGCTATCTCGCCGTGCTAGCTAGAAAAGCGCTATCTCAACGTGCCGGATAGCGCTTTTCTTACCAGCACGGCGAGATAGCGCTTGTCTAGCCAGCACGGCCAGATAGCGCTTTTCTGACCGGCACGTCGAGATAGCGCTGTTTCGTCTGGCCAGCACGGCGAGATAGCGCTTGTCTAGCCAGCACGGCCAGATAGCGCTTTTCTGACCGGCACGTCGAGATAGCGCTGTTTCATTAGGACCCGTCGATGTGTGCTTTTTCTTCTAGCCCGCACTTCATTGGGACACCGGAATGACCGAAACTCATCCTATCAGTCGGACTTTTGATATTCAAATTCAACATCTTTTCAGGAGCTATTTTCCACACCGGTTCTGAAGAGGACGAGATAGCGTTCAAACACGCGGTCCAGCGTATCGCATTGAGTCGTGTCCCTGGCCAGTACGTCCTGGAGCCGATAATAAAATGGGTTGGCATTGATACCGATAGCATCGGTACAGCTGAAGCTGGTGAGTATGAAGCCAATTATACAACCCGGGTAAACAATTTGTCACCCTATAAAATCCGAGGGGTCTCCAAGGAGGTCTGGGTCAAAAACGAGGAACTTAAATGCCCTCGAATATTCGTGAAAATCGTGGAACTGTCGTCATGGCGACGTCATGCTTTACCAGGACTTCACCCTCGACATCGAACTGTCCTTGCCAGTGCTCCTTACAATTTTTAGCGAAAGGATAACTTTGCGGTTTTTTTTTTGTTGTTTTTTCTCAACTTTTTTCAACCTTGTTGTGTACCTTATTTTTAACGCCAAGGTGAAATTTTTCATTCAATTCCCTCTCCCTTGATCCGACGATGAGTTCGTAATTTGATTTTCATTCAAAAATAAAGTATTTAGCATAATTTTTCGACATAGTTATATTGCATTACTCAATGACGGTGAAACACCAATTGACGGATATACGTATGTTAATACTTATGTATGTATGTAAAAATGCAAAGATGAGAAGATTCTACCCCGGCGGTGAAAAGGAATCGAGAGTCTGGGGGTGAAATTTAGTTTAAAAAATGAATTTCTAACGAAAGAGAATTTTCGGACCATTTCATATTCCATGAATACTTAGGCTGGAGAAAGCGGCGATGGCTGGGTGCTGGCTGTTTCGCGAAAATCGATATTTAAGAATCAATTTGAGTCGCCAAACGATTCACAATAATCGAATACCTTCGATACGCCTAAAACTCGGCCCTCGTATTACCGGAATCGTTTCTAACTTCTTCCCACGTTCGCGAAGAAACTCTCGTTGAAACTCCCATCTCAAAAGTCGTTTCTTCGCTACAGTATTCGCCTTGACAATAATACCTCAGCGAACTCCTGGCTATATGGTATAAAACGTCAATCAGTAGGTACTATTTTTTGAGAAATCTCTGCACTGAATTCATTCAACAAAAAATCCCAAACTCTCGACGATATCGATGTGGTTTTTCTCATTGTTTTTGCTACGAACAAAATATACTATCGCGCTTGTTGATCTCTACCAAAAATTCTTTCCCCTTTCAGCTTGCGAGTTATTGACCGAAGGGGTGGCGGCTATCTTTGGTCCCAAAAGCCCGTACACCAGGCCTATTGTCTCGAGTATCGCAGCTCGCCATGACATACCGCACATAGAGTATTCTTGGCGCCCCATCGAGGAATCTCTGCTTCAGTCAACTACCATTAACGTTTACCCAGCCAGCAAGGATATCGCGAGCGTAAGTTTGTGATTAATTACTAAATTATTGCGAAATTAGGATTTTCTCTTTCCACTAAATTCCCGTAAAGTATATTAACCGGTGTCAAACTTGATTTCAATCGGTTATTAATCAATTACTAAATCAATTAATCAATTGATTAATACATGCTCAATTGGTTAATGGCTGTGTCTTATTCCGACGTGATACTCTGGATAGAGTAAAGAGATTCCAGTTTAATAACTTTTTGCAATTTTCTCTACCCTTCGAGTATGAGAGGCGTGATGACGAGCTGGTAAAAGGAATTCCATGTTTTTATCTTTTATTCGTTGTTTTTCTTCTTGAAATATTTAAAGAGAAGCTACGCGCGTTATAAGACATTACTCAGCTAAAGGCAAATATCTCAGCGGGAACGATGCTTGCAGGAGCAGCAGCGGCAGCATCGGCAGAAGCAACAAGAACACTTCAACGGCATTTACTCCTATTTACCTAGGAACAAATTTTTCCATCATTTTATTTTTTTTTTCTTTCTTTCTTTATTTTCCTTCAAAGGTAGCTAGGTAGGTTCGTAGCTAGGGAGATGAGCATAAAGATGAACGTAATCTAACCGGAAGTAAAATGATTGAAATTATGAATGATGTACATCTTTGGAAAAAAGGTCTTTAAATATTAGCAGTTATAATTTCCGCGCCTTTTGTCCGATAAATTATTCATTCTCTACGCAGGCCAGTCCGTACCTGAATTATACCTATACGTCTACGCTTTTATAAATCTTGGTTGAAAATTATGGTTGAAAATTTTCCTCCGCCACGTAGCTCTGAGGTTAAGTAGATAAGCGGTTACCTGCCGTCGGAAATTGACTTGCAGAAGCTTTTAGTGGCGATTCTTTCTAGGTGTATAAATATTTTGATAAACTTACGTATAACGCTGCTTGGTAAATGAAAATAATGAAAAAGAAAAAAGAAGAAGGAGATAGAGTCGTGTGGGGCAAGTGTACGCAGCGGGTAAGAGTCCGCAGATTCATTATTTCAGAAACCGTTAAAATTAGAGAAAGAGAACCAACTCTCTCCAGTACTTGCTTCGACGTTGGACAAAAGTCTCGAGTCTTGTCCGGCGTGGTTGCGCACTTCTGTCAATATTGGTCAGTAAAATTTTTCGTTAAAAATCTTACGATATTTTTTCATTTTCGATTTAAAAACTTTCGTACTTGTGTCGCGGTATTTATTACTTATCATATACGAACGTGCACGTTATTCTATCTAGTCTGACGTGTACCATTACGAAGCTTGATAAAATGACGCAATTATGAATAATTTTAAGTGAATTCCGTTCGGACAGTTAGGGGTAAGTGTGCGCGTAAGCTTGTCGGGTAAAAGTGCGCATATTTGCACGCGTACTACTGCTATCAAAATTATATTTTTTTAGGTATGTGATATACGCACCGATGAATGAGATTTTGTTATCGTTACTCTAAATTGATCTCATATTAATTTTTTTTCAGATTTTAGAAATGTTGATCTCTAAGTAATAACGATATAAATATAGATAAATAATATAGATGAAATAATATATATCTATGTGTAGGTATATGATATATAAATCATAAAAGATGAATATATGAGTAAATAATAATATTTATGCTATCAAATATATAGTTAAACTATATTTAACTACATTAAAGTTTTGGTTACCACAACTGCGTACACTTACCCGCACTACTGCGCACACTTGCCCCTATATTGGGGTAAAAGTACGCATTTTGACAAGGCTTTATTTTTCTTCTTTTCTAGAATTACAAGTAAGTTGGTCTAATTCTGTTTTCGTGAATTGTGAATTAATGAAGACTTAAAATGAAAGACTTCGTTTTATTTTATTCCACTTAAAATTTTCAACCTTATAACAATTTGAAGGGGAAATGCGCACTCTTGCCCCACATGACTCTAAATTATTTTTGAGGTTAGGTGCCGTTGCTGTTGCTGCTGCTTCTTCTGCCGCGTATATTTATGTATAAACCCGTGTTATACACCGTTTCGAGTATTTTTATTACTAGCTAGGTACACGTTGTTACTTCTTTGATTTAATACACCATCTTCGCGTAGAAACGATTCCGGGTATATCAACCTGTCGCGATTCAATATAAACCCTCTACGTTGCACGGGTTGCTCCAGGCTCATAAAAGTCACGTACCACATAAAGATTTGTACGACCTTGTTTACAATTTTATACTTCTCGATTTAACTACTCTGCAGTTACTGTATAGCTAGGAGCCGGACCAAGACGTAAGATAACTTCCAGCATCTGCAGCAGTCTTCTGCATTAACATACACCGCTTATCTTTACAACAAAAACCACCATCTTTATCGCCACCAGGACCTAAAATAGTCAGGCGCGTTTTACGACCCGGAGAGATAACACAAAACTGCCTAATAATCTCGAGTACGAAAATAATGCAGATTCTAGATCCCGAGATAACTTATCCAATTTCTCACACAGTGCAGACGGCTGAAACTTTGATATTTTTATGAAAACTTAAAGGTCACAGTCAATCCTAGATATCAGAAACATTACCAACTTTCATTTTTACAACAATTTTCGATTTTACGAAGTCACGGTTCAGTCGTATCAGGCTTTTCACTACCATAAGATCTTGCAAACAGTTTCACCTTTCAGAAATGCAACGGGAACCTCCGGAAATCATGTTTCAAGATACGTGACAAAAACATTGTTGGAACATTTCAAAAGTGGCGCCTCATCCACGGAGTAGTTCCGCGCACTTCGCTAGGCGTAAACTTGGCGCTAGGGTTTCTCAGAAGCAGCAATCTGCCGCGTAAATATCTAAAACGCCTCACATCAACACCTCCTTTCATCTACCAGTGTAGAATGGTTTCTCTGACGGATACACGCGACTTTTGGGTTGACTTAAGTTCGATGTTGAGAAATTAGACATTTTGTCAAGACAGTTTCGTGAACCACGACCGGCATAAATTTGAAACGTACGAGACGTTACAGATATATACGTTTCGCGGTTATATCGCAGACATGTTTCAAATGTAACGTTACGAAGGCGGACGTTTTCAATCATATGATACATATCTGAAATTCAACGGTGAACCGTTATGTTTCCGAAATCATAACAGGATCTCGGGGCGACGTTTAAGAAACATATGTTTCAAAGATCGGAAAAAACTATTCTTTGGCAAGAATATAACTGCGCGTTCTATAATTTAAATGCATTTTCTGGTGAATATTTTTAATTACGTTTTTAACCGAATCTCGCGTTTCTCAATATCGGAGGCTTAATTAAATTCGCGGTGTTTTTTTCCTTCTTTCTTTCTTTTTTCGTATCGTCAACTGCTCGAGAGTGGTCCGTACGGTCGTGAATAAAATTCGAATAAAAATCCCGGTCCTCGTTCGACGAAGAATATCTAGAATAAATGAAAGTCCACGCAAATATTAGCTAAGCCAGATGAAAAATCACCTCTATAACGGTGACGCCGATGCCAAAAAAAAGCCTCAAAAGACACCCCCTTCGATTCTAAGGGATGTAATTTATCGGCCAAACTTCCGATTGTCGAACTTCTCCTACAAAACAATGATAATAATATTTGATACTCTACAGCCCTCGATATTGTTACCGAAAACCAACTTTTCAAACTAATTCTGATTACGTTTGCGTTTCGACCCCAACTAGTTGGGGAACGCGAAAACTGCCTTTCATTGTGAAAATTGGTTTTCGAAAAAACAAAAGAAAGAAATGAATGTTGCAGTTATTGCGATAATCGATGGCTTATGATGGGTGTATTGTTTCAAAGAACATTTTCATATATCAGGAATTGGAGTTACCGCGGCTCTTGATAACGATCGGAGAACAAATTATTATCGACATGTGTATGACGACGGGAAAAGTACTTTTGGTCCGAGTCGAAATTGAGAGATTAAATTTTCGCATCCCATCGATAAAATTCCATTCGTAATATATTTTCAGTTGGAAATCGACATGAAGGCAGGATAACTGCTGTCCGTCGAGTGAAAAACTCCCTTTCAATCCATACCCTCCCACTCTTCGTCGTCCTTTATATCTATAGAGGAGAGCTAAAAGCTATCCAGCCCAGAGTAGGTACCGATCAGGCCTTACACAATTCAATTCGCACTTGTTGTAGGCGGGCGAAATTCGGAGAGAAAAGGCATCATGCTAATTGACTAATTGAAATCAACCGAAGGGCTTTCAACCTACGATCAATCCCAGTTCAATCTACTAGGGGAAATACATTCGACCATCGAAAATCGCGATACTTGGTTGGTTCAGTAAAAGGATTCTATTCACAGATCATCTTCAAGGACAAAATTGTCTCATATATCGCATAAAAAATGTCAAATTAATTTTAAAAAAGTGTTTTGAATTCAAAAATTTCTGCCAGAGATAAGGTTCCAATCAAATTTTGAATTGGAGTTCTCGCTGTTGCCAATGTCGGCCTTGTGAGATAAAAAATTGCTGACGGGTCCGGAACGGATGACTTTGAACCGTTATCCATTAGTTGCTATTGAGAGAAGAGAATTTTTATTTTGGACATAGCCGATGGAGACAGATAATGCTTTTTCCAATTATCAGAAATTCATGAGCTCTGAAACTTTTATTTTCAATTTTGATGCTTTCATGCGGCTTAATTCTTGCAGGCAATCGCAGTTCTTACAAAAGCGATGCCCTGGCGTTCATTCACGGCGATTTACCAAACGAACGATGGTCTTTCGCGGCTCCAGGAAACGCTGAAGTTACACAGTCCACTGGATAACCCAACCACTGTACGACAGTTGGCGGAAGGACATGACCACCGTCCGTTACTAAAAGAGATTGCAGCTTCGCGTGAAACAAATATAATTCTTGACGCCAATCCCGATATTATAATGGAAGTACTGCAGCAAGCGAACGAAGTTAACCTGATGAAGGATTATCACACGTGGATCATTTCCGACTTGGTAAGACTGCGGCCGCCGCCAAAAAAAAAAAATTCAACGTTTCTTCGTTCGCTTATTTTTTAGTTTTTTTTTTTTTTTTTCTTATCGAAGTTCTGGATGGAATTTAACGAAGCCGAGCAATCGATGTCTTTTTATATTCTACGACAACTCAATCCTTAGAGTCGACCCCCGTCAATGTCAGCGTTTCTTTTCCTCCCTTTTTTTCTTTCAGGTTTTTTTTTTTTTTTCATACTTCAAGAAATTGATAAGGATTCTATCTGTTTGTAACCGATATTCGCGGTAGAATGGTGATGGTTTCCTGCTAACTTGAATCGAGGGAATCTTTGATAAAAGAGTTGTAAAGAGAAGCATATATGAATTGTGTGTTTCTTGGCGAAAAAGAAAGAATCTAGTGTATACCATACTGGTGCAGTTTGAGAGAAATAAGTACTGCAGGGATGTAAGGTACTACATCTGGCACGGACAGCTCTTGAAATAATATCTATTTGGCGTTTGTTTCTGCGCAGAATTTCCCGGGTGACTCGATTCTCAATACGTTTATGAACTCGACGGTGAATATAACGGGATTCGGAATTTTGACTGAAAAGAAAACTCAGCTTCAGGCTGCCCTCGGAATCCGTGCAGTAAAGGTAATTAAAAAGTACTTAACGGAAATGCCCAATTATAAATCTCAAAGCGTTTTAATTCCTGACTCATAAAGCAACGGCATAATTCGTTATATTTCATTTAATTTTTTTTCTTCCTTTATTTCGGCTGTCAAAGAGAATGTTCTAAGACAAGAAACAGGGAGCAAGAATTTGTTCACTAATATTTTATTATTTATCTCAATTATTAATGTACATTCAAATGTATCTCCGTAGAGCTATACAGCTATTCTTGAATAAATACGTATACGGCCGGATTGCCACCATATCTTGGGTTTAATTTCTGTCTGGTTTCTACGTAATATCTTCATTAACCCCCGTCATATAATAGAGGTACTATTTCCAAGGCTTGCCTTGCAATGGTAATTCCACTTGCGCCAGCAACTCACTCACACCACGCGAATACGCGACACGGCACTTACGACCAGCTGACGGCACGCCTTAATTTTCGTTTCATTAGCCTCAGTCCCACGTTTACATTCCGAAATTACATAAAAATGTTAACTGGCCGACGCTATAAGGGAGAAGACCGTTAAACCCCTGCGAGACTGATCTGCATGTTTTTCGTAGCCGAATTAAAGCAGGAAATTAATTTTCTGAATTTATTTTAAGAAAGTCTAATAAAAACTAATCGGTCGATCAATCTTTTAAGCCTTCGAGAATTTGACAAATTATTTTGCTAACGAAATTGGCTCTGACAAAATCCTTTGTGCGAATTTTCATAAATGTTGTTAATTTTAGGTAGAGTCTGCCCTGCTCTACGATGCTGTCATCTTGTTCAACAAGGCGTTAGAGACTTTGAATTTAGCTAACGGGATGATAAATTCGCCTCTAAATCTGGTGCCAAAACCGCTTCAGTGTGAAATGAAAGAAAAATACTCTGCTGGACAAAATTTAACGGACGCAATCTGCTCTGTAAGTACATACATAGAGAGCACATGATACCGACTGGTCAGGAAAATACTTAATTATCGTGTGTGAATATAACCTTTCGAAAGTTCTTCCTAATTGACTGATACAGAGGTGCGACTGTAGGTAACGACAAACTGTCGGTAATGTAGAATGTTATTTCTAGATCACTCACCGAGAAGGACTTACGACTGATCCCTTCTGTACCGACAGAATAATATAAGTATCTAAAATTATTGTTATGTGCACCGCGAAAAAATTCTTATTTATCACCTCTGTGACACATGTGGACTTTAAAGAAATCTGCTTATCGACAGCGAGTCGCTAATGTAGAATGTTACTCCTACCCTACCTACCGAGAAGGACTTACGACTGATCCCTTCTATACCGACAGAATAATATAAGTATCTAAAATTGTACACCGTGAAAAAATTCTTATCTTTATCACCTCGATGACATATGTGAAAGAAATCTGCTTATCGACGGGTGCATGGTTTCAACTGTAGGTAAGTAAGGTGACGCTGTCGGTAGCGTAGAAAAAGCGTTTCAGCCTACTTACCGAGGAGGAGATGTATGAGCGATTCTTTCTCTGTCGATATAGTAGATAAATATATTCACACCTTCTGAAATATTTTTTTTATAGAAGATATAGTTGAAATATGAGTAGAGGTAGAATTTTATTTCTGGGGTTCTCAAAAAAATGTAACCGCAAGAATAATTTTTAAATTCAGAATTTAATATAACATAGGTATTGTGAATATCCCATGTCTGATCAACTATTTTTCCGAGCGAAATGGTTTAAGCTGATTTTTAGCCAGTAGGATCAGATAAATCGCAGATCGCATAAATAATTGTGGAAAGAAATGTTTGAAAATGCCTAAAAAGATGTTTAAAACAGTAAATCAAAAGTCATAACCCGTTCCTATAGTTAATATCTGATGCAATCGATCTTTGCTATCGTAGGAAAAGCGAATCAATGAAATGACGGGCCCCATGGACTTCAATGAAACTGGCCAAAGGCAAACGTTTGAAATGCAGGTGATAGAATTTCACATAGACACGTTAATCACTACCGGTATGATAGATAAGGAGAAGATAACATATACAAGGACCGACAAGGAGCGCGAGGACGACATGAGAAAAAAGATAACGAACACATTTTACAAAGTCACCACGATCCTCGTGAGTTTAAATGTAGATAACAGAAGACTTTAGAACGCGAATTACAGTTTTCATTTTTTTAGGGTGAACCGTATTTGATGGAGGTACCCGATGGAACAAACCGAGGCATTCTAATTCAGGGCAAAAGGTACGAGGGCTACAGCGTTGATCTAATCGCCGAGGTTGCCAAAGTCCTCAATTTTTCATATCAATTCGAATTGGTTCCTGACGGCAAACACGGCGATTACAACGAAGCTAACAAGTCTTGGAACGGACTGATCAAGCGCCTTCGAGATCACGTGAGAACACAATCACAAATTGAAATATGACCTCAAAATTGAACCGCATGAAAAAAAACTTAAGAAGCACATCACCGTTTCAGGAAGCTGATCTCGCTATTTGCGATATGACCATTAACCACAAGAGAGGACAGGCCGTTGACTTCACGATGCCTTTTATGAACCTTGGTAAGTGACGGTATAGATTTTCTAAAAAGTTTTGACGCCGAAATTCCTAGGATTCAGACAAAATGAAAAAATGGGAAGAATGTAATGTTATATCATCCAAAGATTATAATTGAATAAAATATTCACGAAGTTTTCACATTTTCACACATACTCGTCATTGCCGGAAGTATCATGAAATTTTTTATTTTTTTTCTCATGGGCAGACAAATTTTCAAATGGTTATTAATTCTTGCAATATGTATGTAAACCGCATCCGAGTGGATCAAATTTCTCGTCTTGAATAGTACTTTCATATGCATGCAAATTTTCAATATTAGCGATATTTAAGACCATTAACTCCTTAACGTTGGAGAAAAATTTCCAACTCTTCTTTAATCTCAAGATCTCCATAGTCATTTATTTTAACTACTATACTATTTTCCAAAGGCATCAGCATCTTGTTCATCAAGCCGGAAGTAAAACCGCCAGATCTCTTTTCTTTCCTGAATCCATTCACTCCTGAAGTGTGGATCTACGTTGCTGGAGCATACCTAGGTGTATCGGTGATGCTGTTTCTACTAGCTAGGTACGTTTCAAGCGGCTTTATTCACTTTAAGGGGCTTTGATGGACGCTCTGATCACCTCGAAAACGCGATTCGTAGTTTCTCTCATACCACACAACCGATCGAAATGAAACTTTGGGGATTACGGCTTTATTTCAGCAGGAAGTGGGTAAGTATTCCCTTTTTTCAAAGTGTTGAATTTTTTTTTACAGATTCCGTTATCATCAGAGAAATCGTGGAATTATTCAAACAGGCAATCGGTTTATTACACTTTTGAAATACTCAGCCACTCGGCGATGGCAAACCACACATTTTGAGCGCTATCTCATCCCATTTGATACAGAAATGACCGATGAACCACGATTCTGCGTTTTATAAAAAGATACCGACACCCTACGGAGGCGACATCTTGTAGCAACATAATCACGTAGTGAAAGTCGCCGCGTCGGAGTTCCCACGCGACTACCAAAGCCCCCTAAGAATAATAGAAATGATGAAAATTGAATCTACAGACTAAACTTATATTCTTGAATTCAAGATTACTCTTGTTCCCATTGAGATTTTCGGACCAAATTTTTCTCGTGTTCATGCTTACGTTTCTCGATCAATCAGTGAAATAAACTTCACAATCTATTGTTCAAAATCAGATTCTTACAATTAGCAAAACTTTCACTAAAATTTTTTAACGCCGTTTCAGAATTTCACCCGGTGAGTGGGACAATCCGCATCCCTGCAATTCAGAACCTGAAGAATTGGAGAACAGTTTTAGCCTGATGAACTCAATGTGGATGACAATTGGCACGCTCATGCAACAGGGTTCCGATATTGTTCCTAAGTGAGTTTCCATAATTACGTTTTTATATGTTGGAGGAGATTTAACTAATTTTCTAGTTACCTCACTAGCATTCGAGTATTAACACAAAATTGCACAAAATCATAACCCATCTGCAAGATTTCTCGAAAACTCAGATAATTTATCAAAAGTTTCTAAAATTAACTCTAATGTTGTATCCGATAAACTATTATTGCGATGAAAGAGAAACCAAATTACGAAAACCCGTTGAGTCTTAGATGTTAGAAGAGCGATCTTCATATCACGGAAGTGGATCAAGTTCTGTCGCTTTATACCGAGAAGAAATCTTGAAACAGTACAATCGACTGCGCATGCGCAAGTTTCGTCGTCCGCAGAAGCAGGCTGGCCATCCCAAGTTTTAGCTCTCAAACTTTGTTCTTGGCGCGGATGTAATTGATACGAACTTTCGAGGTTGAAATCTCAATTAATTGCGGTAGTGATTCGGAAAGGCTTGGAAAGCTTTCATTATTCAGATTGAAACTTGATATTCTGAAAGATCCGTCGAGATTTATTCCGAACAACTGATTGCTTGCTTCGATTCGATGTAGCGGTTTATTTAGAGGATTTGTTTCTTACAATTACAATTGGAAACTAGAGCACTAATTGTAAATGATGGGTGCTTGGAAGAAACGGAGCAGCTAGGTGGGAACAGTTTATTCAATCGTTTCAGTTTATAGAGTAGAAATTGAATCAAAATAAAAAAAAAAACAACGTAACCTCGATTCACTACTTCACGCGCGAGAGTTTGACAGCTCTCGCTGCATTTCTTGCAAGTTGGCACCCGTGCCTCGTAGGTTAATCTCAGTGACCAATAAAATTGAATTATTTAGCGCATGCGCAGTCGACTGTATAGTTTCGCGGTTTTCTTTCGGTATATGCTTTGCTCCCAAATCACTAATCCCAATTGAATCTTGATCTGCAGAAGCCCTTCCATCCGCATGTTAGCAGGCATGTGGTGGTTCTTCATTCTCATCATGGTCCAAACATATACTGCAAATTTGGCCGCCTTTTTGACAACCGGAAAAATGGGCGACACGGTTTCGAACGCCGAGGAACTCGCTGCTCAGACAGCGATTAAATATGGGGCTTTAGAAGGTGGTTCTACATCCATGTTCTTCAAGGTGAACATCAGCTGAAATTTTATTAATTTTTTTGTTTATTAGTTTGTGGCAAGCGACCTTTTCTAGGATTCGAACAGTACCCTTTACCAGCGGATGTGGACAACGATGCATGATGCCAGGCCAAGTGTCTTTACCAAAACAAATAAGGAGGGTGTAGATCGTGTGCTAACTGGAAAACGGGGCTACGCTTTTATCATGGAGTCAACAGCTATCGAATACAATATTGAACGACACTGTGAGCTCGAACAGATCGGAGGATTCCTTGATAACAAAGGATATGGGATCGCGATGCCTCCGAGTAAGATACTAGAACAATATCAATCAAGAGGTCAGAAATAAGCCTGATGGAGTCCTTTTTCCTCTATTCATTTTGGAATATGTTAATCTTCGTCATTTAGTATCCGTACCGGTTTTTCGCTGATTGAAATAATTTTCCAATCAAATTCACGTACCCGAAAGGTCTGCGAGTGGCAGGCAAGTTCACACCAGACCAAGAAATAGTTCCAACAAAACATTTGAAAGAAGTTGTTACCAATCGTTTGGAACTATGACCCAAAATACGTTGTCTTTGTAATATCTTCAGATGCTGGGTACAGAACAGCGATGAGCAAGGCAGTCCTTATGCTACAGGAAAAAGGGGTTTTAGAGAAGCTCAAAACCAAATGGTGGAAGGAGATGAACATCGAAGATGCATGCGATAAGACTGAATCTACAAAGGATTCTGACGAGCTTGAACTTAGCCTTGCTAATGTGGGTGGTATGTTTCTTGTCCTGGGCTGCGGGTGCGCCGCCTCGTTCGTAGTCGGGATCATAGAGTTTCTTTGGAACGTGCGAAAAGTAGCGGTGGAGGAAAAGGTGAGCCCTAAATAGCATCCCCCAAAAAATCTGAACTGTACATGAAATGCAAAATATAATAATTAGCTTATGTACGCTTGTTTCCTTTTCTTGAATCTAGATCACACCGCGGGAGGCTTTGATAGCTGAGCTGAAATTCGCTGTTAATATTTGGGCGGAAACTAAGCCCGTCAAAGTGGCGAACAACAGAGATTCTAGCACCGCTCGAGATAAGGGTGGAATGGGGCGCGCTGCCTCCGTCGCTAGGTCCATGGTGGGCTCGTTCCTTCGCCTTGATATGCTCGACAAATATGAAAAAGATATACCGAATACCAGGAATGGTAAGCGTGGAAGCAACTGAATCATTCGAGATTTTTTTAGTTCTCAATTAGAACTTTGAGATCCTGTGACGTCCAATGGAATTCCATGCCATTATATGGAATCCTGACAAATTTATGATTGAATTTTGGAAAACCCGGGAAAACTTTTGAATTCCGATAAAATCTTTTTCCAGCGATTAACCCCTCATTGAGTGATGAATATATTTATCGTTTTCGTTTCGCCAAAATTGATTGTGTACTTACCATTATTTTAGGAATATCTAAAAATCATCGTCGAAAGTGTAACGTAGGTACTTGCTATTATAACAATTGAGACAGCGGTATGACAAAATATGTAAACAAAAACTGTAACTGAAATGGCAAATTGAAGTGTGTATAATAAAGAATTTGATAAAAATATATGTACTTTGATATAAATCAGCGAACCCTCCCGTTCTGAGAAAAGAAATCTTTTCAAATTTCTAACGAAGGACGTCGAAACCTGCCTCGTCCTCGAAGCGCCTTTACGTTGACCCCGACGAACTTTTGTTCAAAGTTAATCTAAAGCCAAAATCTATTTTTGGTCGGTGACTTTTATCCTTGAAGATGATATTTACAGTTATACACCATAAAATGACCCCATTGTGACCGCGGGGTAAATCCTGACTGTATAAGACCACACCGGGGACGTATTTTCGGTAAAGTTAAAAAAGGCATGATTTTTTCTGATCCCCCCGAATACTGGTGTATTTTATGGTGTCCATAGACAATGCATTGTGTATTCTTCTCCACGCTTATCCGTAATATATCTGTCAGGCGTAGCGACCCGATGCCAGGACCAAACTCAGGAACCACAAAAGCGCCGACTTCTTCGTCGCCTTGTGTATATCGCATGCCCCGGAGTAGGTACGGAAAAAATTCATCTCAAGATCCCTCAACCTTTACGTATTTCAACCCAAGTACGAAAACCGTTCTGCCTCAATAGATCCGTCATAGAAGAAAAAGGGGGCAAAGGATATACACAATCTTCGCTCAATATGACGATTATCAATCAATTGCTGAATAGTATCTCACGTGTCGAGCTCAATTAAACACAGAAATAAATATACTTTGCGAGAGCTCGACCGATTTGGACCAAATTCGGTACAGATGTAACTTGAATAATTTTTAGTCCCGGTATCGAGTTTATCAAAATTGATTGATACTTCCCGGAAACGGAGGGAAAAATCTGTTTTCAGAGAAGTATTGATATTTCAGATGCTGTTCGTACGATTTAAGTGAAACTTCTTTGGTCGGTATTTTTCAAATGAGGTGATGGGTTTCGAAAGTTCGAAAAAACCGATCTTCACTTTTTGGCATTTTCGTAGAGCTGTACTTATGTTTTCTGCGTATTGCAAATTTATTTTCCCAATAACTTCGATTTTCGAATTCCTTATCGAGTTTTCGATTATTGAAATTTTTCCGACGGCTCATCACATCGATTAAATTCAGTTATTGTCAGTTTCATCCCTCCCCCATATTTCTATGATCATCTCGTGAAGTTTTATTCTCCGGACTTTCATAGATCAAAAAGTTTAAGATCCATGCAGTGGTCCACCTGAATTCTTACGACAAGTGCCTTTCTTTTGAACCATGTGTCTTACATTGAGAGGTAATGGCTCAGAAATCACAACTTTCATATGATTATGCTTCATGATAGTAGTAAACTTCTTAATTAAAACTGGGTACTTCAGAAAACTTGTTCAGGACACATCAGTCATCCAGAAATTGAAACCTCGAACAAAAAACTAACCACGTACAGAACATGGAACATTCCAGAAGAATAGTAGTGCGATTTCGAGGATCGTACGTCAACTCAGGTAAGCAACAATTCGAATCAAGAGTATTCAAGAACAAACTCTGATGAATTAGACATGAGCGAAGAAATCCCTTTATTTTCTTCAGAGATATCGTCGGACAAAAATTGATCAGATACACACACCCCATCGTCCATCTGAAAATGGTCGGAAATGATTCTCTGGATCTCGAAACGTGGAACTTAGGTCAACACTCGACTTTTCATGTTTAGGATAATATAATAACTTCCTTTTTTTCAAAACGAGAAGTTTAGTTGACACAACAGACTCAGACCGACCTGGTATTATACTCATTGTACTAAGACCTTCCAAGAAAATTTTTCTGAAATTTAATAGGGTAACCCGACCAATAGATGGACGGTTAAGCGGATTCTTATGTTTCCTCAACGAAATATTATAATAAAATATTAATAAATTCTAATAAAATAAGCCATACCTACGTAAAAATATCTAATAAATTTAAAAATAATAATAAAAACCTTGTATAAAGTAGTGGTATATAAAAAAAAAAGGAACATTTGAGAAAAAATGAATACCCCCAATAGATGGACAAAACATCCAGTAGATGAACGGCTATCCCCCAATAGATGGACGTTTGTTAAAATTATTATTTTTGTCTTATTAAATTTATGTTAAAAGAATCAAACTTTTAGATTCAATGGCGAATAGTTCAAATCTAATAGAAACAACCAGTAAACAAATCAACAGATGTGATAAGAATTTACAAAAAATATATGAAAAAGTAATTTTATTGACTTCTTTATAAATCTCAATAACACACAACATTGTTATGTGACGTATCAACTTAATAATATCAATATATTAATTATCAACTAAAAAATTATAAAAACATACAATATAATATATTTTTTTAAATTCTACGCTTTTTTGTCCGTCTACGTTTTTTTATTTTTAAATTTTCTTCTTTAATTTTGCGTTTCAGCCAGCTTTTTCTTTTTGTAATTTTAACTTTACTTCCTTTAATTTTTCTTTTTTTTCTTGTTCTTTATTGTTTTGTTTCTTCATTACTAAAAAACAATTTGAGACAAATATAAAAAATACGAATTAAGAACTTGACGGATAAATTTACCGTCCATTTGTTGGATTGAGGTTAGAAATTTCATACCAATAGATGGACGCAGAATTTTCTCATATTTCTCCATTCTTATTATTTAATCAGTTAATTTATTACATTATTATTTAAATATGTACTACATAAAAGTATAATACATACCTTATTATATTATTTAATTCTCCTAATAACGACGAAACAATAAACATATGCTCCGCCGTACGCTTATTAGCGATCGCGCTACTAAAGCAAAACGTAACAATGTCAAATGATGATAACTTTTCAAAAATAATAATACAAAATATACAACAAAACAGACCGTTTTCACATAATCATGAATACGTATATTTGGAAGAAAAAAACACTTTTTTCAATATTATTTTTAGATTCAATGTAATTATTTATTAAAATAATATTTGTCCATCTATTGGTCGGGTTACCCAATGCAGCGAGAACCCGAAAAGCGAGGCGGCGCGAGACCGAGAACAAGGTGCCGAGCGGGCAGATCATAAATGATGTTATGATGTAGCGGGCGACTTTGCCTTTCATCGAACATCCGCCTTTGAACGGAATCAAAATAGACTCATATTATTCAATGTATATGTGTGTTAAATATTAAGCTGTATTGTGACGGTCAGTTTAGTTGAGTAGGCGCCCGGAGAATATAAACTATGAACACGTCTTACGAAAATAAACGCATTTTTCTCCTAACTTATGATACATTTTCAAATCACGCCACGATCATATCTCGTGGCTACGGAACTGACTTCTTTCTTCAATTATTTCCGAGACTTTTCTCTACAGAGTGAACCAACATGTAATTTAAAAAAATGTTTGAGCGAATTTTTGTCAACAACGAATGCCAATTCTTTCGGAAAATTTCAGATCTTAAGACACAATTTTAAAAGAGTGTTATTTTTTTTTCCATTCATCCGGTTCGATTTGTAGAGCAACTGATTTCGGAAAGGAAGGCACTTCTATGTTTGAAAAATATTCAATGGTCTTGCTGGAACCGTGGTGACGTCAAAAAAGTTACTCCTTTTTATCTATAACTAACATCGATAATAATATCGAAATTTTGTTTTCCTCCTGAAAGTATGAGTAAACGATAATTTTATGAAAAAAAAAAATCTGAAGTCTAGTTAATTTCTATACGACGAATTCCTGAACTTGACCCTTACTTTCGACCGGTGAGATTCCTATACGTTCCCTTGGAAATAAAAAAAAAAAATGGATTTAATTACAAAACACTTTTTTTTTTGAGGAATGAAAGCTCCCTTTTTAGTGAAAAACAAACTAAAATTGTCGGACATGAAAGCGTGTCTTCGTAAAAATAATCCCATTGTAAAATAATAAGTAGAAATGAATGTATTTTCAGTCCTTAAATCTGGACTCTTAGCATTCCGGCGTTTAACTGGCTCCTCGTTTGTTCTTAGTACCGATAGTATTCAGGCTAGCATGGACCAAATTTAGATCAGTCCGGCTGCAAGCTCCCGTTGGTGCACTTGGCGTTACGTTGTTACTGAAATAATTGTGTTTCCGTAGAGTACGTAGAAATACCGTAACTCGAAGTAACTTTCCGGGATTTCCTAAAAGTGTTTTAGTTCAATTATTAATCGACGATTGCTGCCCTGTCGTAAAAAATAACCGGAGCAAAAAGTACAATCGTAACAAATGAATCTTCGGGATGAGTTCCACGCAACATTTTAATTAAATACTGCCGTCGTTCACCCAAAAGGAGTTCAAAAAGGTGAGGCTTTCACTTTCTCACTCTCGGATCCCAAAATCTCGCCTTTAACCCAAAAGACCGGATCGTTCATGCTTCGGCCCAACTCAAACTGATATTCGAAGCGATATGATGACGTCATTAAAGAATCTCGGCATATTCCCGTCGCTCTAAATTCTGATCTTTGTAAAAATAACGATTATCATTCTACCATTGTTGTTATATTGATCGTAGCTATCATTATTGTCGGCATTAAGTCGTTGGGTGGTATCCGTTTCGTGTGTTCCCACAAAGTAGTAACGAGAAGCTTGGACTCCGCGGACAAAAGTGATCCCACCTCCCGACTCTGAGCTAAGCGAATTCCGACAATGCGATCTCAGCGCCTCTATGTGAGAAATGCGAAATTATTGACTTTCATGAATGATTTTTTGACCAACTTGATGTGAAAAATCGGAAAATAATAAACGAGGCACGATCTGAATGGAGATTCGATAATTCATCCAACTGCAGCTGCGGACATTTCGCAGAAAATACAGAGGAAAACTTTCTGGAACTTTTCTCTCTTTCTGTTCTCTCACTCTTCGGTTTCTATTTGTCTCCTCAACCGGGACTAAAACGGAATTGCCTGGCCGTCAGATAAGCTGAATATAATTAATGGCCTAATTGCAATGTAGAGTCTAGCCCAGTTGGATTAGTGAGTATGACAGAAAAGTGGGTGCAGGTAGAATTGAAAATGATTGAAGAAGCTCGTCAAAAGAGTCAAAGTTTGTATATAAAAGCACAAGCGCTGTGAAGCTCGTGTCATTTTGACCATTTCCGCCCATGGGCGTCGAAGTTGTCGGATGACGCGCCTAGAGGAATTCTGTTACTGAAAAAAAAATCGAAGAGCGATAACTGTATTAATTTGCCCGAAATAATTATTCTCTTTTTGTTTCCGTTCAATTTTGTTATCTGCCTTTGGCAATTAAAATAAATTCATCTAATTGGTCAAAAATCTATCATTTTTCAGATCTTTGTGCAACCTGCCGAATACCCATTTCAAATCATTTATTTAATCACAGGATTATCCTATAGCACATGGTTTTGGTGTGAGCGGAGAATTCCGAGTCAATCGAGAGTAAAGATAGCTTTGTGTTTCCCGCCGGCCGAGTCTATCCTATTGTCGTATCCGGCTGTCTTCACTTGTCAAATCATAGGGAATTCGGTCTCGGCTGGTAATACAGTTTCAGGCCCGACTGCGGTGCGGGGGGGGGGGGGGGGGGGGGGGGGGAAGACGCAGTTTGGCGCAGAAATGTTAGCGATTGCTGGGTTCAAAAAATACTCAACAAATTGTGACCCAGACGCAATTATTTCTTTTCGTTTTTACCTTTCGAAAGATAAGAATTACCGAAGCGTTACAGAGCCTATAGGTATACTGATAATGTGGTTGAGAAATCATAGAATAATTTGAAATGAACCTACCACCGATTTCAAAATGCTACTTGCGTTCAAATGTTAAGTTTTTCGCTTGAAACTATTCTGACTGATTTTTATACATAATGTGAAGAGATCCACGTCAACTTTTCCAAATCTGATGATTTTTTGTTTTATCAAACATGTGCGATTTTTCAGACAATATATCAGGAAGCGAAATTGTATTGAAGAAGGCAAACATGTGTCGATAACACGGAAAATTAATACGCTGCACAAGAATATTCATGTTTCTTCAAGATGCCTGGACGTATCAAAAGAACGCGAAAAGGCGATATTTGGGGTGTTTTTGTTTCGCGCAAGTATCATGGAGGGGATAAAAGGACGACGCTAGCGCTCAGAGTGATGACAATGTAACCTCGCGTCCGTATAGATTTTGAACAGCGCTTAATCAAAGTCTCCGTTACTCCGTGATCAGAAATTAAGCAAAAAAATCTGTAAAATTTTTGATTTGCAATACCACATTATAAAATATTTTGACGATATTCCTCCAGAAAAATCCCGCGTGTATTATCAGGAACCCAAAATTTCTGAATTCGCCACGGAGAGCGCCACCGTTCCCGTCTTGCACGGAGCGAATATGTCCAACAACTGATTTTGTACGAAATGATATATATCAACAAAAGTTATGCAAAAAAGACACAAACGAAACGAGGGTTTGCTCGTCGGCACGACAAACTCTAAAGTTACTGAATCGAAATACGTAAATACCTTCAGTTAACTTCGATGCTGGTGGCAAAATCTGAACTTTTCCAATTCTTACACAGAATTTATTGCATTAATTCGATCAAAATCGATTACGGCCGACCGTGATCATTTTCTTATACGAGCGATTACTAACAAGATACAATTCTTGCTATAGTCTGAAACTTTGCAAACCGTATTTTTTTGTGTCGTCTTACAACTTATAAAAGAGGAAGAAGTCAAAAATTTCGTGGGCCATGAACGGCTCAAAATCGCCTTGAACGCTCCGTATACAAGGTGCATCGAATGAGCGTTTGGTAGTTCAATACTTGTTTAGATAAAAAAATGCATTCTTGTAGTTACAGAAAAAACTATTGCGATAGGCAAATATTTTTGCACCTGAGGTACATACTTTCTGCGGGGATTCTGGATTTCACTGCATATTGAACATCTTCGTTAATCATTGTTCCAACTAGTATCTAGTCAGGCTCATTAGTACATTTTTTCGTAGTGTATAATTAAGTAACATAGTGTCACATATCGCTACATACGAGTCGAACCTGACTCTGCTTATTGATCTACCATCGTAGATGGGGTGCTGGTGAGTATCACCGTGTTGAGTGTTCTGCTCGCTGGCGCTATCTGCGATAGATTTGCGTAGCCAACCCGAAGGATACCGGCGCTATTTCAGAAGTAACGTCTCCGTACTTCGGACGCTCCCTGTTCTTCTTTTTATACTCTCGGGATTTTCATTCACGCCGATGTACTAGCTAGTATTTCATGCGCATGAAACATTTCGTTTACGAACTATTTTAAATAGCTTTTATAAATATAGAATTTTGCCAGACGACGGCGCTCGATCGTCAACCTGGCTATCTAGCGATTTCATAAATAATGATATCTCCGCTCTTCATGCCCCGATTGCTTTGACTTTGTTCTCAAATCCAAGCTATTCTCACCTGTATTTTTAACATAAATAGTCGGCCTCCGAAATGTTACTAATATGGTGATCATAATTCGGCTCAACTCCATCAGATACCGCAGTGCGACAATGGTCTTCTTCCGCTCGTTTTTTTTACTCTCGCACCAAAAACTTTTCAAAGCATATCCATACGCGAGCATTGCGGATAATTTGTTGAATGTTATTCACCCATCAATACATATCTTCAAGATTTCGCTCGTCAAGTGGAGTTGGATGAGTACCATGGATAGGTAAATTCGCGGTATCGTAGGACCGGTGGGGGGACAGACTATGAATGACATTCAACAAGCTGTCCACAACGCTTCAGAAAGCTTTTGCCGCAAGATCCACAGAAATGAACGGGAGCAGACCAATATCGCAGTGCAGATACATATCATAGGTATGAAAGATTGAGAAAATTTTTCGATCCAATCCGGAAGCCTCGATTCCTTGTCTCTCGCAACGCTACAATGGCATGAGGGAAAATTTTCATGCATCTTTTGTGAGCTCACCAGAATTTAGTTATTTCGCATGTCAAACGGTATGAGGTCGGATGTGCCAAACAGACGATTTTAGTGGAAAAAGAGTGTATGATTTTGTTTTTTTGTGGCATTCGCTATAAAACACCTCGAATGCATTTCTCTACTTTTCTCTGGCAATGGAAGAATAAATTGATATAAGAATCCTCCCCTTCGATTATACTCGTTATCATTCTATATTGCAATTGTTTGATGTATATTTTTACAGAGATTCCAAAAAATGAGGGCTGGGACCATCGCCTTGATTTTTCTGACCCTGATATTCTGCAGTTCCGGTGTCTCGAATATCGTGAAAATCGGTGAGTGTTTGGAACATGTTCAAGAAAATTCGGTGAATAGTTTATCGATACATCACCACTCATTTGGGACACTGTGAGTGAGATATGAATAAAACTTACAATCAGTGAGATTCATTCGAATTCTACATTTTTCAGGTGCCATTTTTCACACCGGTTCCGAAGAGGACGAAAGAGTATTCAAGTACGCGATCGAGCATATAACGTTGGATCGTGTCTCTGGTCAGTACGTCCTGGAACCGATCATAAAATGGGTTAACGTCGATACCGACTGCATCAGCACAGCCGAAGCTGGTAAGTGATTCCATTATGTTGGCCGGGCACAGATTTCGTCACCCTACAAATTACCAGGGTCTCCAAGGAGTTGCCGAGATACATTTATGTTCGGTATCACAAATGTTCGGTAGCTAGCTACCTACACACTAAATGTCCCAAAATTTTTCTATTCAAAATGAAGCCGTTACGCTTTTCTAGATTATTTTCCCTCAATATCGAACTGTCCTGTCTTGTCTTGGCAAGAAACTTCATGTTTTTCAAAACTTAATCAATCTTGTTTCGAACTTTATGTCAAGTCTCGGTGAAATTTCCTCTCCAAAATGTGGAAGTGGAAAAAAAGATTGTGGCTGAAATTTTGTTTGAAAAATGAATTTCTACGACGAAAGTGAATTTTCGGGCCATTTCATATTCCACGAATACGTAGGTTGAAGAAAGAGGCGATACCGGGGTGTTGATTGTTTGGTAAAAATCGATATTCAGGAATCAATTCGAGTCGGCGAACATTTCACGATAATTAAATACCTTCGATACGCCTAAAACCGTTCGTCCTACGTTCGCGAATAAACTCTTGTTGAAACTTTCGTCTCCGAAGCCGTTTCTTCGCCACAGCCTTCCTTCTATTTACCTACCTCATGCCGACGGTGTAAGAAATCAGACGGTGTATGGTTTTCCCGAAAAACAAAATATACTACCGCACTTGTTGACCTACACCAAAAATTATTTTCCCATTCAGCTTGTGAGTTATTAGCTGAAGGGGTGGCTGCTATCTTTGGTCCCAAAAGCCCGTATACCAGGCCTATTGTCTCGAGTATCGCAGCTCGCCATGACGTACCGCACATAGAATATGCATGGCGCCCCATGGACGAATCTATGCTCCGGTCAACTACCATTAACGTTTACCCAGCCAGCAAGGATATTGCCAAAGTAAGTTGAAAATCAATGATCGAATTATTGTATTGAATTTATGTTCTCTCTTTGTACATTGAATTCCCGAAATTAGATTGGGTGCAAGACTCGATTTCATTCAGGACACAAAAAATAAAAATATTCATAACCACATATATTCAAAATGTGTCGTTTGCCATCGCCAAGTGGCTAAGTATTTCAAAATTGGAATAAATCAAGTGCATCTGTGAATAATCCAACGATTTCTCTGACGGTAACTGAATCTGTAAAAAAAAAATGAAATTTTGAAAAAACGAAATGATCAGCCACTTTCTGCCGAAATGAAGCCTCAATCCCCGAAGTTTCATTCCGATCGGTTGTGTGGTATGGGAGAAACTACGAATCGCGTTTTCGAGGTGATCAGAGCGTCCATCAAAGCCCCTTAAGGGGAGGGACCAGTCGATTTTTACCGACCTATCTAATTTCTCGAATATCTCCGAAACTGGGCTATCAATCGGATTGCCCTTTTGACAGCCGATGTCTGACGAGGAATAAGTTCGAGCTAGCTCCAAGAATTCAATTGAATCGGAATTTTTTTGAATTTTATGATATTCGAGGAATTAGATAGGTCGGTAAAAATCGACTGGTCCCTCCCCTCAGATATGGAACCGGTCTTGATTTTGGTTCTTCATTCCTCGATCCGTTCACCCCTCTGTTTATCATAAATTCATTGCCTATGCCCTATAGAAATTCAAACATGTAAACTTTTTCCAAATCTTGATGGTCTATGCTTCGTAATTCTTGCAGTCAATCGCAGTTCTTGTACAAGGCATGCCTTGGTCTACATTTACGGCGATTTACCAAACGAATGATGGTCTATCGCGGCTCCAAGAAGCGCTTAAGTTACACGGTCCAAATGACAGTCCAGTTACTTTACGCCAGCTCGGAGAAGGACACGACCATCGTCCGTTACTAAAAGAGATCACAGCTTCACGTGAGATAAATATAATTCTTGACGCCAACCCTGACAGTATAATCGAAGTACTGAAGCAAGCTAACGAAGTCAACTTGATGAAGGATTATCACACATGGATCATTTCCGACTTGGTAAATATGATAAGTTTTAACATTCTTTTGTTTGTCTATTAGTTTCTTTTTTCTTGCCAAAGTAAGGGATGAGTGAAACAAAGACTGCAGGGATGTCAGATATTGAGACTTTTTTTGAATAATATTTATTTTGCCCCTTTTTTCTGCCCAGTATTTCCCGGGTCACTCGATTCTCAATACGTTCATGAATTCGACAGTGAATATAACTGGATTCGGAATCTTGACTGAAAAAAAGAACCAGCTTGAGGCTGCCCTTGGAATCCGTTCAGTGAAGGTAACTATAAAGTACTCAAGGAAAATGCCCAATTATGAATCTTAGAGCGTTTTAGCTTCTGGATAAAAACACGAGGAACATATAAATTGCTGTCTTTGTTCGTCTTGTTTTTCCTTCAGCTGTCAAAGAGTGAACTTTTCACGTTAAGAAACAAGGAGCAAGATTTAACCAAAATAATCCCCATCATATGATAGAAGTACCATTTCTGAGGCCTGCCGCAGCACCTCTTCCACCAGCGATACTTGACATGGCATTTGCGACCAGTCATACATTTTATTAATTTCAGCTTGAGGCTGCCCTTCTCTATGACGCTGTCATCTTGTTTAACAGGGCATTAGAGACTCTGAATCTAGCGAACGCGGTGATAGAATCGCCCCTGAAGCTGATGCCTGAGCCGCTCCAGTGTGAAATGGAAGAAAAGTACTCCGCCGGGCAAAACTTGACTGAAGCCATGCGCTCCGTGAGTACGCGGACACCCCGCAATACCTTCGATAGAAATGAGATAGAATTAGCATGTCTGAAGTGATGACTGATGTACTGCGTGAAACTTGGCGCTACAGGAAACGAGGATCGACGAAATGACGGGCCCCATGGACTTCGACGAAACTGGCCAAAGGCAAACTTTCGAAATGCAGGTGATGGAATTCCACTTGGACGCGTTAATCGCTATCGGAGTGCTCAACCAGAAGGAGCTGAGGCTCACCCGTAGCGACAAGGACCGCGCAGATGATATGGCGAAGAAGATAAAAACCACGTTTTACAGAGTGACTACGAGACTCGTGAGTTCACGATGTGAATGGCGGATAACTCTAGCCGCGGATTATAGTTTCCAATATTTTTTTTTTTTTTAGGGTGCTCCGTACCTGATGGAGGTAACCGATGGGACAAATCGAGGCGTTTTAATCGGCGACCAAAGGTACGAAGGCTACAGCGTGGACCTGATCGCCGAGGTTGCCAGAGTCCTTAATTTTTCATACCAATTCGAATTGGTTCCTGACGGCAATTACGGCTCTTACGACGACGTTAATAAGTCTTGGGACGGACTGGTCAAACGTCTCCGAGATCACGTGAGAAGACGAACAAAAATTGCAATAAAACCCCATAATTGAACGCACAAATAAGACTTCAAAAGTACTCCATTCTTTCAGGAAGCTGATCTCGCTATTTGCGATTTGACCATTAACCACCAGAGAGAACAGGCCGTTGACTTCACAATGCCTTTCATGAACCTTGGTAAGTGACTGCAGGTTTTATAATGAGCTATGAGACCAACATTCGTAGTACAGTAGAACCTCGATTCATAACGTACGAATGGTGGTCAGACGGATTAATTCAACTCTGGACAAGCTCGGATAATCGAGGTTCTATCTAAATCTACAAAAATTGGAATTTTCCGAGGAATACCGCGTTTAATTTTTGCGAAAACGATCTCTGAATCAGCTGGTTCTGAAAAGGCAAATGTATATTTATATTTCGTTTATTTTAACAACTGCGAACGCTTTTTCAAAGGGATTAGTATCCTATATACTAAGCCGGCAGTCATACCGCCGAATCTGTTCTCCTTCCTGTCGCCATTCTCTACTGACGTATGGATCTACGTTGCTGGAGCATACCTGGGTGTATCAGTGATGCTGTATCTACTGGCTAGGTGGGTTTTCAGCAGTTTTATTGAACCTCCGAATAATACAACTTACAGTAATTTGATTTAGAGTGTGAAGTTAAATTTTGGAAATCAGGAACACTCTCGATCCCATTGAGTTTCCTGATCGAAGCTCATCTCATTTCCGTGTTTGCGTTTCTTAGTCGGTCAAAGAAGAGGACTGATGATCTGTTATTCGGCCGTGAATGATCCAAATCACATTTTACAATCACATAACTTCTATTGCCATGTTTTAACACCGTTTCAGAATCGCACCCGGCGAGTGGGACAATCCACATCCCTGCAACCCAGACCCCGAAGAATTGGAGAACAGTTTTAACCTGATGAACTCAATGTGGCTGACGATCGGCTCACTTATGCAACAAGGTTCAGATATCCTTCCCAAGTAAGTTTCCACAATTCCATATTTATGGATCTTGGAAAAGTGTTATTTCAATTTTTCATTCGTCCCTTTGGAGTTTTTACTATAACTCCACTCTGCAATATTTTGTGCCCAATCCTCAAGCTCTTGACCACAGTTTACTGTTTACATCCCATGATTCCCATGGTAAAGTCAACCCTCGGTTCTCCTGCACAGCAGGGATCCTTTCAGGACATTTGATGAAGGGCTTCCGTAATTTGAAGAAAAAAAAATCTTTCTCCCTCTCTTGCGGTTACGATGACGTAATTAACGCAGGCTCCTCCATCGCGATCTTTTCAGTGATTCCTTCTTTCTGCCTCCTTTCTCTCTGACAATTAACCGTAACGATGTACTGTTTGCCGGACATATACATATATGTGAGGCGGCTTCTCACTTATTAACGTGTCATCCCGGCAGCTCTTTATCGCATCTACGCGTGTTTACTCGCCACATACTATTTGCCAGCGATGATGATAGTGCAGCCGTTCGAGAGTGCCGGGTACATAGAATATAGTATGTATATGTAACTTACAATTAGTGAAGACGGTAAATACTCATACTACACAGGCGACGCCCCGACCCTCGACAAACAGTTGTGCGTGCTGCTGTGGTTTACACAGAGATGATACGACGTAATCAGTTTTTGCGCTAAACTTCCATTCAGGACATTTTCTGTTCTCGAATTTCTTCTGCTTAAAAAGAAACTATAAAGCTGACCGAATTCTTCCATGGTATGCTGTTTGCGCTCTTTCGGTGGCAAACTGCAGAAATGTGCTGGAAGCTTTTCCTGTGGGTTCTACAAACGCTTCCAAGGATTGTGTAACATTGGAAGCAAAATCGGGGGCAACGAAAACATAATTCGTTTTTTTTTTTTCGACCTAAAACCACTGTCAAGAAATCATGGATGAAATTATCGCTAGGATTGTTTCTCAGATTGATAATACCCATCGAATCTTTATTTGCAGAGCGCCTTCCATTCGCATGGTAGCTGGCATGTGGTGGTTCTTCGTCCTGATCATGGTATCATCTTACACTGCAAATTTGGCCGCCTTTTTGACAACCGGAAAAATGGGCGACACGGTTTCGAGCGCCGAGGAACTCGCTGCTCAGACGAAGATTAAATACGGGGCTGTCGACGGTGGTTCTACTTCCATGTTCTTCAAGGTGAACATCGGTTGGATTTTGATTAATTTTTTTATAAACTAGCTCATGGCAAGCTATCTCTTCTAGGATTCGAACAACACCGTTTACCAGCGGATGTGGGCAGCAATGCATGATGCCAGGCCGAGTGTTTTCACCAAAACAAATAACGAGGGCTTAGAGCGTGTGCGGACTGGAAAACGAGGCTATGCTTTTATCATGGAGTCAACAGCTATCGAATACAACGTTGAACGATACTGTGACCTTGAACAAATCGGAGGACTTCTCGATAACAAAGGATATGGGATCGCGATGCCTCCAAGTAAGACACAAACGAATTGTTAATCAAAAGTTCCGAAATAAACTCGATAGGGTCTCCTTTTCATCATATTTATTATTGAAAATACCGATTTTTACTTCTGTTTTCCATTTCACGGGATTTTGTACTGGAAAGATCAGCGTGTGACAATTAAGGCTGTTGAAGGGGGTCCCATGGTGGGGGTAACGGCACATACACATGTACACACCTACGAGTGAATTTCGCACGGTAAATTCTCGAGAATAAAGAATTATTTCGAGAATCTGATGTGTACGAAATGTTCCTTGATTAAAATTGTTTTGGGTGAAATAGCGGAGGTTAACCACAAATAAGCCTGGAGTTCTAATAAAATCTTTATATAATATCCTCGTGACAGCTGGCACATGGATACACACACTGACACAGTAAACATGGCTGCCAAGTGAGACGAGTGACATCTAATTTGAGCGATATAATGATTTCTTGCACTCGACTAGTACTGAGCACTATTTCACCCACAACAATATTACAGTAGAAATAGTTCAATCACCATCCCAAGTTGTAAAGCTGTCTACGATCGGAGAATTTACCGTGCGAAAATTCGTAACCAATAGATGGCGGCACTATTGGCTCATTGACTGAAACTGTCGGGACTCATAGCCGAATACAAATTTCCGAGGGCCCCGTCAGTTTCACTCACACAATCACACACGTTTCCATCTTATACATAACGCACACTATGGCGGCTCAAAACAGTGCGCTACGTGAATATGCCACAGAATTTGGAATTCGTTTCGTCCACAGTTGTAAGCATCGATAACTTGCTCAGAGGTTATGCAAATTAATTCTGCAGATTATTGTTGATGATAAGCACAGAAAATGAGACAAAAATTCGGTATAGGCACCAATAGTAGTATACTCGAATCGTAGACATAATTAGCTGACGATTAAACTACTTATTAATTAATTTGTAGGTTAGAATCATACTCGTAGACAAACTGCCCGTGCTCAATAATGTGAACGTGCATAAACTGTGTTGCACATTTTGTACATAATCTCATGTAATATAGGCATATTAGATTTCTCCATTCGGATGAAACTGCTGTGCATCTTCATGTCTTATCAAGTGAGGGGAAACGTCACTGAAACTTCAATAAAAGTCATTTTTTATATTTGCAAATGACCATAACAGGTCCAATCGAGAAAAACTTATTGCAATTCTTACTTCATGGTGTATTTGTATGGAAAAAATAATTCAACCTTCTGCGATGAAATTTCAGCGCAGGGAACCTTGGCAGCAATACATAGGAGACCTTCTGCGTAAGGTTCTCTGCGCATACAATAGTATTGCAGAAAATTGAGATTTATGTTCCAATATATATGCTTCCATATTCTAAAAATTGTAGAAAGCATTTCTCTAGTGGACCTTTTTTATTAATTTGCAAAAAATTAAATGGTTCTTGTGAGAGTTTCAGTCGCAGACCCCCTTATGAGGATGAATTGACTTAGTTCCTTGTTTGCATATAATTATGCTCACCTCAATCGATTCTAATATTCGAATTCCCCCAAGAAGATAAGAAACTCGCGAGTTCAACTGACATAAGTGATAGAATAAATAATGAAGTACCTTCGCACAACTTTTTCTCATTTCTGAGACAGAATTCTTGCTTGTATTCAACGTTTCCATGATACATGTAGACAAACTATAGAATTCGATACATAAAATGTCATATAAGTTAAGGTATAATCTCATATAAACGAGTTCGTGCCCAGATAAATTATCAGATGCGTTATCATGCGCAACACTGTGTATGCACTGTCTTCACATAATATATTGCACTCCTCAATTGAAATTATGTAATTAAAGCTCGTATATGTTAAAATGCATGGGAATTGAAGCTATTATCATTTGACCACGCGGATCATTCAAAACCTCATATTAGTTGTGACGCTGCAGAGTAGCTGCCGTCACAGTCAAGATGAATAAACTAAAAATGATATGTCACTATTTTTTGAAATATTCGCAATTACTTTAATGTCCTTAATTGTAATTATTGAAACAATCAGAAGTTTAATTGGAAATTTAGAAGTCTCCGGACGATAACTGCAAGTAGAATTACTGGATTAAAGTTTAATGTGTCACGTCTACCATCAATTTTGATGTACCCAGTTCATAGATAATTCGTGGATTGTGAAATATTGGCTGCAAGATTGTTTATAGATACGCAAGAATTTAGATTTAAGAAATATTCTCATTTTACAACAAATTGTGTGAAATTTGGGGCCCTCTAATTTGCACCCATATTTTGCATCAGCACGGTCCTGACGAGTTTAGTCCGAAAACTCAACGCGTATGGCGCTGCGAACGGTCGACAAAAATGGCCGGACCCCCTTCAACAGCCTTAACTATGAAGGAATCGAACCTTCGGGTATAGGTGTGTTAACTCCATTGACTTTGTTGGAGGGATCGAACCTTCTAACATGTGGGGAACTCTCTTGGAGTTTGTGTGTAGGAGTCGAAACCTTCAGGTATGCGTTTCGTCTTGGGTACAGTGACAGACTCATCAGTAGGGCTGCGCCACTGTACCCTGCCCTGGACGCGGTGTGTCCGGTAGCGGACGTTAGGTATTTTTAGGAATCGGTATATATACGGACCGAGTGCTTGTCCTAGCACTAGCGAGAGAGATGTAGCTAGGCGTAGCCGCGTAGCGGGCGTATTAGGAATTATGTGAGTCCCCACAACTAGTTGACTGAGTATTCGTCACAAATTCACGATCAAAAACAGCGAAGTTATTGAAAAAAGCATTGAAAAAAAGAAGGAAAAAATTTTGTGCAATTTAATGTGGAAGAATGCCCTAAAAGATGTTAGCTTCACGTAGTTCTATGTAATCTCTTTAGATTCTCCGTACAGAACAGCAATTAGCAAGGCTGTTCTGACCCTACAAGAACAAGGGATTTTGGAGAGGCTTAAAACCAAATGGTGGAAGGAGATGAACATCGAAAATGCATGTGAGAAGAAGGAAGCTTCGGAAGATGCGAACGAGCTTGAACTTCGTCTTGATAATGTGGGTGGAATGTTTCTTGTCCTGGGCTGCGGATGTGCCGCCTCATTCGTGGTCGGGATCATGGAGTTTCTTTGGAACGTGCGTAAAGTAGCGGTGGAGGAAAAGGTGAGCCCTGAATAACATCCCCCAAAAAATCTGAACTGTACATAAAATGCAAAATACAATAATTCGCTTTTGTATGCTTGTTTCCTTTTTTTGAATCCAGATCACACCGCGGGAGGCTTTGATAGCTGAGCTGAAATTCGCTGTTAATATTTGGGCGGAAACTAAGCCCGTCAAAGTGGCGAGCAGCAGATCTTCTAGCACCGCTCAAGATACGGGAGGAATTGGGCGCGCAGCCTCCGTCGCTAGATCAATGGTGGGCTCGTTCCTTCGCCTCGATATACTCGATAAATTTGAGAAAGATAATACGTCAAATACCAAAAGTGGCAAGCGTGAAAGCAATTGAACCAATCAAGATTTTCCGGGCTTTCTAGTGCAACTGTGAAATATAAAATTTCGAATGGTTCTATGCAATCCTTCGATTAATTTGTGATTAAATCTCCTATTTGAAAATCTGTCTAATTTCTGAAAACTTATGAAGATACCTGCTGTGAAAAATAAATAAACTAACGTCGCTCAATGACGTTCCTATTTCAAAATATGTGCACATAATTCCTAAAATCTCACGAATTTCGATAGAAATTATAATTCGTTTGATTTTTGCGAGGAATTTTGATTCGTACCCATCCTCATCGTCATCATCCGGATCCGGATTATGAATAACGAAAATCATCGAAGTTACTATAACTTTAGAAGAGTTTCTCTTTATCGACTGATCCACTACTGAGACTGTAGGTAAGGTAATACCGTCGGTAACGAAGAACTAAATTTCTAGCTTACCCACCGAGGTGGAGATATAATCGGTATCTGTTTTACCAAGAGATAATTTTCGATCGGTGAGTGGTTTCATCTGTAGGTAAGATTACGTTGTCAGGAGCGTAGAGAACTTTTCTCTCTAGATTACCTACCGGGTAGCAGATATAGGTGATCCCTTCTCTATCGGCATACCAGTAGATAAAAGCCATTACTCCTTTGATAAAACGTGTGCTTCGTTGGACACTATGAAACCGAACATACTTCGAAAATGATTAAATACGGAAGGTCATTCCGCGGAATTTCGATAACTATGTAATAAATAATTTGGACAGGTAAATAATAATATAAAACACCAGCAATTATTTTTCGATTAAAAAAATATTTAATTATTAATTATTAATTATGAATTTAGCCAATCGGTTTAAATTTGCGTTTTGGCCAGTCAGTCGCAGATCATTTCCATTCCTGCGGTAGAAATACTTTCCAACTTGATCAAAATAGAAAATAACAAGCGATCACCCTTTCTTGACAAATGTGTGATGTACTGACCTTTGATACTGCAGATAACGCGATTCGAGTTTTTAACGAATTAGCCCAAAGGAAAACATTCGAAATGCAGGTGATGGAAGTAACCGATAGAACAAATCGAGGCGCTTCAATCGATGACAAAAGGTACGAAGGCCACAGCGTTGACCAAATCGCCGAAGCTGCTAGAGTCCTTAATTTCTCCAACTTGAATTGTTTCCTGACAGCAATTGCGGCTCGTAGAACAAAGTTAACAAGTCTTGGTACCGACTGGTCAAACTTCTTCGAGATCGCGTGAGAACGCGAACAAAAATTACAATATGACCCTAAAAGTGAACAGCACAAAAATAATCGAAAAGTACTCCATTGTTTCAGAAAGCTGATCTCGCCATTTTCGATTTGACCATCAAGCACCAGAGAGATTAGGCAGTTGATTTCACAATGCGTTTCATGAACCTGGATAAGTGACTGCAGGTTTTCTGAAAAGCTCCAGGATCGAAGTATTAATACTTCGACCGAAGTTCGACCAACTGCATTTTTCTGATTTAGTACTTAGCGTCTCGATCCTCGTAATTTTTAAACGATTTTTATAGGACTACGCCGTTTCAAAAATAATTCCCGAAAATCGAATTTCGACGCTTTCGGTAGCTATGTTCTTATCATGTTGTATATCAATGTTAATTCTTGAGAGTTCATATATTTCAGCATTTCATCGTTGTCCGCGATTTTCTTCTGATGATATTTCTTCTGATATTTGAAAATTTTGTGCTTTTTTCCACGGTTTATGGAAAATACTTTATCGAAAAATTCGTTTTTCCGATGAACTTTCCAACAGCTATATTCTGCAACGGATTTCTAAACCGCATCAGAGAAAATTAGTATTAAGAAAATTTGTTGAGAATTTAAGAAGATTAGTAGTGAGAAAATTAGTGAACGACGAGAAACGCTTCTTATAAGGAATCAGCATCTTGTTCAATATCAGTTCACATCTCTTCTCTTTCCTACCGCCATTCACTAATGAAGTTTTTCTTGCACACCTATGGGTACGTTTCAGGCGGTTTGGTTTACCTTCAGAATAATAAAAATTAAAAAAATTGAATGTACGGTCTAAACTTATATTCTTGAATTCAGGATTATTCTTGGTCCCATTGAGTTCTTTAGACCAAACGTTTCTCATGCTTATGCTTACGTTTCTCGATCAATCATTGAAGTAAACTTTACAAAGTATTATTCGTTCATGGAAAATTCTAAATGACATTAAGAATCGGAGAACCGTTTCAACCTGATGAACTCAATGTGGCCGACGATTGGCTGACTAGTGCAACAAGGTTCAGATATCCTTCCCAAGTAAGTTTCCACAATTCCATATTTATGGATCTTGGAGGAGTGTTATTTCAATTTTTCATTCGTTCCTTTGGAGTTTTAACCATAACTCCACTCTGCAGTACTAATTTGTGCCCAATCCTCGAGCTCTTGATCGCAGTTTACTGTTTGCATCCCGTGATTTCCTCGACCCCGTGATAGTAAACTCGTTCTGCCATGTGGTAAAGTTAATCCTCGGTTCTCCTGCACGGCAGGGGTCCTTGCGGGACATTAAATAAAGGAATTTCGTAATTTGAAAAAAAAAAAAGTCTTTCTCCCTCTCTTGCGGTTACGATGATGTAATTAGCGCAGGCTTTCTTGCGGCAACCTTTTCAGTGATTTCTCCCCTTCCTCCTTTCCCTCTGACAATTAACCTTAACGATGGACTGTTTGCCGGACGCATTTGAGGCGGCTTCCCACTTATTAGCGTGTCATCCTAGCAGCTCTCCGTTACATCTACGTGTGTTTACTCGCCACATGCTGGTGACGCATCAGCTCTTTGCCAGCGATGATGATACTGCAACAGCTAGGCAGATGCCTGTTCTAGAGTGCCGGGTACATAGAATATAGTATGTATGTAACTTAGTAAAGACGGTGAATAGAGAATACTCATACTGCACAAGCGACGCCTCGACCCTCGACAAACAGTCTGTGGTGCTGCTGTTGATGCTGCTGTTGCTGTAGTTTACACAGAGATGATACGACGCGTTCAGTTCACGCGCTAAGCTACTAATTAGGACTGTCAGTACATTATGGTCAAGGTTTAGTCAGAGGACATCGTTAACTGTAAGACGGCGTAACTTATCTCCAACTAGTGGAGTTTTGGATGTAAGGCAATCTTTTTGAACTGGACCAAATTTTTTCACCTCAACATCTTGAATATTTTTTCCACAATTTTACAGTCTTCGGTGCTTTGACCATACGGAAAATTCTCACCGCGGTCATTTCCACAGATCAGCCGTGATGAAATGGAATTTTTCCTAAATTTTACCAAACCGAAAAGTTGTATGCAGGAGAGGAGGTGGTGATGTGGACCATCTTGTGCCAAATTAAAAGAGAAGTGTAACTCCGGAACAATCAGCTTCAAAAAACTGACATAATTGTATGATGAATATACAAGAGTTGAAGGGAAAAAGGTCACCCAGTTGACAAAGAATGCTTCTCAAATACAAATAAGGTACTCTTTACTCCTGAATGATTAATTCCCATTGCATCTTGATCAGCGGAGCTCCTTCCAACCGCATGGTAGCTGGCATAAGGTAGTTCTTCGTCCTGATCGTGGTACCATCTTAGGTCGCCGTTTTGAGATCCGGAAAAATGGACGACACATGGGACGACTTCTCGATAGCACGGGGTATAGGATCTTGATGCTCCCGGGTATGATACTAAAAACGTTTAATCAAGAGGTCGGAAGTAAACCTGATAGCGTTTCTGTTCTATATTTATTTGAGAAGATCAATCCGCCGTGATCGGTGAATAAAATGATCTACAAATAAAATTCTTTTACCGGAAGAATCTGCGAGCGACCAGCGAGTTAACGCAATTTTTTTTTTTAAATAAAAATGTAATGTTTTTCAAGCCACATAAGTTTATTATTGAGGACTACGAAATATGAACGAAATTTAACCGTAAAAACTAAAAATTGAAAGTTTTTATCTGATTCTTCATATTTCTGTTGGAAATTATTTTTTCAGAATTCTGGAACTCAAGGATATTTTTAAAAAAGTTCTTTCCTATCATATGAAACCTGAAATGCCCTGAAAGACGTTATCTTTGAGCATACTTATATCGATCTGTAAAGTTCGAGACCACACCGCAGCACGCTTTGATATCCGAGCTAAAATTCGCTGTTAATATTCAGGCAAACTATAAGTAATGCTTTTGATACGGGTAGAATTGGACGCGTTATTTTCGTCGCTAGATGAATGGTAGGCTCGTTCCCTCGCCTTGATATACTCGAAAAATTTGAAAAAAGGTGATACATCGAATACTAAGAGTGATTGGCACACGAGCAGCTGAACTAATCGAAATTTTCTGAGCTCTCGATTGAAAATTTGAAATCGTAATATATCTCATGAAATTTCTATTTGCATGTCGAAAACATTGAAATTCCGTGGAAATATGTTTCAGCGTAATTTTTTCTAGTCATCAACCCCTCGGATAATCGATATATGGGTGATTCCATTCTAACAGTGTTTATTGATGTCCTGCACTGTTTGCTCTCACTGGTCATCCATTAACAATCTATTCATAAAATTTTTGTATCGATACGATCCTCGTGAACATATTTTATCACTTCTTTCGTATAATATAACTCGCAGTCCGGAGAAAACTTACGGTTTAAATCACTTAAATGTCAGTACCGTGTCGCGTCCATTTCTAGAATTTACCTATGAATTCATTATTTTCTTTGTCGCAATAAATGATCCAAACTAATTAATCCATAAATCTGATTAATGTCATAATACAATTCATAAATAAATTATAATACAATTCGTAATAATTTTTCTGAAGCATGTCTACCAAATTTATTTTATTTCAGTACCGTGGACGAATGAGTCGGCACCGTGGCACGGAAAATTTGAAATTTGCTTCTCATTCTCGATATTTTGAAGTTGTAGCGAAATCCTCTCGGACTTTCATTTTTACAATAAAATAGAGTAATAATATGCATTAAAAAACTGAAAAAGTTTAATTATAGAATCAAAGAATGTTCAATCAAAAAAGTAACAGTTAGAACAGAATCACCGATGTCCATGGTCTCTAATTCGTGAAAAAATAATTGTCTACTATCAATTTAGGAATCTTTACTAAACAACTGAGGCAATCGTTAATGTACGATGTATGGAAAAAAATAAGAATGAACCTAAATTGCAAATTCACGATACAATGAAGAAAATAGGTAAAAATATATGTACTTTGATATAAATCAGCGAACCCTCCCGTTCTGAGAAAAGAAATCTTTTCAAATTTTTAACGAAGGACGTTGAAACCTGCCTCGTCCTCGAAGCGCCTTTACGTTGACCCCGACGAACTTTTATTCAAAGTTAATCTAAAGCCAAAATCTATTTTTGGTCGGTGACTTTTATCCTTGAAGATGATATTTACAGTTATACACCATAAAATGACCCCATTGTGACCGCGAGGTAAATCCTGACTGTATAAGACCACACCGGGGACGTATTTTCGGTAAAGTTAAAAAAGGCATGATTTTTTCTGATCCCCCCGAATACTGGTGTATTTTATGGTGTCCATAGACAATGCATTGTGTATTCTTCTCCACGCTTATCCGTAATATATCTGTCAGGCGTAGCGACCCGATGCCAGGACCAAACTCAGGAACCACAAAAGCGCCGACTTCTTCGTCGCCTTGTGTATATCGTATGTCCCGGAGTAGGTACGGAAAAAATTCATCTCTCGAGATCCCTTAACCTTTACGTATTTCAACCCAAATACGAAAACCGTTCTCCGTCAACAGATCGGTCATAGAAGAAAAAGAAGGCAATGGATATAAAAAATCTTCGCCCAATTTTCGCGAATATTAATCAATTCTTGAATATTATCTTACCCTTTGTTCAAATAACAAAGAGATATATGTAGTGCGGGAATAAACCTTGATGTACCTCAAATTCCTGCAACAAGGCTCGGTGATGAGTTTTGAAAAATTCGAGTGGCGGCTTTACTTTCAAGTCGGCCGGGTCTGCCAGTATCTTGCAGTCTAAACTGGCATGGCGAGAGAAATATGAAACAAACTCGATATTAATTACCGTCCGCCCGACGTATTAATGGTTTATTCCAAGAGATAGCGGGTCAAAGGTAAACCCTTAAATCACAAGTCGCACTGAAGGATATCTCGATAAGCCCTTTGACAAAAACCGCCCCCACGTATAAGCAATTGCCACATATTCATTATAACACTCGGCTTAAAATTATTCTAAATATTATCTCAAAACTATAAATCAAAGAAACACCCGGACGAGAGACACGGAAAAAAGTATCAAGAAAACTGGTACCCGCTATTTTGATGACATATTTAAACCTATTCGATTATATACGTTCTATGACTTCGTACGATTCTGGGTAGTGGGTACATCTACCCTTTCTCAACCTAAGTAAGCTCTTTCCTCATAAATATTCCAAAAATTAATTTTAAACTCTGGTCCATTTTGGTATCTTGAAATTTTTTTGAAATCTGAACCGTTGAATATGCCCGTTTGAATAATATGACATGTGAAATAGTGGGGGAGATAGAGTCGAGTGAAATATTGTTTTTAAATATGATTTGAGCAAGGGGCTTCTTCTTGCACTGCGGCCAGAGGAGGGTGAAGCGAAGAAGCCACGGTTCCCCTGATCGCATCGCTGCTGTAGGTCCCGCGTTCGGTCCAACAATATTTGGACTTGCCCATAATGGTGTTAACGAACCTTCGTCCCCAGGGTTTTGGGGATTTTCGTCCCCTCGCGACCCCTGGGGCCACCCTGATCCCACGCGGCGTCTTTGTGGCATTATTTTCATCCACGAGACTCTCGGATCCTATGCGAGCACCTCACTTTCCGCAAACGTAAAAGCTACGGGAAAAACTATTCTAGCAAACTATGAAATTGCGAAATCGGAAGAACTGATCTTATTCGCACATCGCGTATCCCCACGCTTTCTCAAGGCTCCCTTATTCCGTGCAATAATGAAATTCTTTCCTTTCCAGGACCGAAAATTGTAATTCGAACAGTTTTTTTTTTTCAATTTCAGATTTTGATCCTCGCTAGATTCTCTTTTTGAGATCGTGGCGGGGGTAAAAGAAAAAGAAAAAAGGAAACGAAGACGTGGATGAGGAGGAAAAGAATTTGTATACGTAAATTTGGTGGGAGAGCCCATTTCGTTTGAATGATTCATGGAGGCCAAGGGAGTCCCGCAAAAAAGGCTCGGCAATTATTCAGAAGTAGAAGCGGCTGCAAGGCGCGTTGTTATGTCCTGTGCAAACAGGAGACACGTGGGAGGTCTGCCAGTTGAGATCTAGAGTCAATCCTCTTGCCCCCCGCCGATGGGGATGGTTGTTCGGACAATCCTGACTCTGACACCTTTATTTGACTCGATAAGTACTTCTTCGTACGGCGTTCGTCCTGGTGTAGCAGCTCCTCGCGGCGCCTTTAGAGTGAGGTACGCGCGTCCGAGCCTTAAGACTTCAAAGTAACAATGCGTCTGTTTGCTTTACTTCCTTGAAAACTACGCCGCCCATATTATGTGCCAACGCTTGCCCTGCGAAGAGTGAGAAGGAAAAACAGAAGAAACGGAAAAAAATAAAACAAGAAAAGGGAAAAGGACCCCCACGGTTAGCTCACGACGAATAGATAATAAAGATGCAACGTCTTGCAGATTTTGTGTACACCGGTGGTCGAAAAACGCGAACGAGAGACTTTATGACCTCCCAAACGATTCGGAGAATCGAAATTTGAGGGAACGCCTTGACCAGTGGGAAATTTGAATTTTTTTAAGAAGCGGTTTCCTAATTCTTTGATGGTTTTTGGTAAGGAATGATAGGTACTTTTTTTCTTTCTGTCTGTGCTCGGGGCTTGGGGAATGACTCGGTGAACAATTTCGGGTCCATTCAGTAAACCAGGACTTCAATTTGGCGTAATAACGACGATTCATCCGATTTCCTAAGCTTCAATCAACGGCTAAGACCTCATCAGGAACCGACGGGTGGTCTTCTAGCCTCGGTGCAGGTAGAAAAAGACGCGAAATCGACATTTAAGGTGATTATGCAGTTGCCGAAGCCGCAGGATGTCAATAGTTTGCAGCGAATTAGGAATCCTACTAAAATGAAAACCTCATCTGATTTTTCTCGATCATGAAAGCATTAGAGTCTGGCGTATTGTCGATCCTGAACTAATTTCCCCGTCATGAAATAAAGGGGTACACTTGAGTTGCATCCGTACAATCACCTTGTATCTTAGGTCGTTAGGGTCTAAAATGATTTTTTAACGAATCCGGGCTAATCGCAGTGATTTAATCGCCATTCAAACATATCAACTCTGAAGATTTTTACGCAACCAGATATTAAGCCGGAACAACAATGCCCAAATCGATTAATTAAGAGCTTTTCTTATCAAGGCTGTAGAAGCTCGCTTATTGAAATATTCCAATACATCAAAATGGCATTTAATATTGGTCCCAGAATTGACCCCAGCCTTCGTCATTTCATAATTCATTGCCCAATATATTGAGTCTGAGAATTTCATGTCAAGGTGCATGCAGTAAGCCCTTAAATGACTGAAATCTTTCCACGTGTCATACAAACATAATCGTACAAAAAATATGAACGCCAAATTATAAGTTGATGCGTTGAACAATCTTCCAGTTATCAGACCCGCCGTGTCGGAAGACATGGTTTCGAGCTGAACACGTTTGAAGTTTTTACTGATTCTGAAGCGCGCACCAGCGAACGGCCGCGCAGTGTTTCACTCAAGAGCTCACAACTTTCTCAATTTTTGGAAGTTCGACATCGGCTTTGCTGAAAAATATTCTCAAAAGATCTACCCATAACAATATGCAGAAAAAACTATCGATTTCTTTTAAATTGCCGACCGGGTATAACCCCTTGATAAAACAAGGTCTCGTTTGAACCGCGCAGGTCCTTCTATGGAATTCAAAATGGCGTCACGACGGGCGATTATTCATCGCGATAAGCGCGAGCTGTATAGATATCGTTTGTATTTTGTTTGTGTTTCTGCCGCTCGTTACGCGCTCGATATACTTAAGGCGGTAATGGTTCCTCTCGTAACCTTCAACGGAATGCAACTGCCGTTTCTTCGATTGTTGTGAAACCCCACCTCAACTCTCTCGTATAATATTCATTCGTACCCCTCTCGACTCTGCTAGATAAAAAATTCGATTATCCTTATCGATGTGGCGGAGATATATGGGAATGCGGATTCATACTCGTCAACGCCGCGGTAGAATTGACCGTTGAGTTTCGAATCTAACGAAACCTAACCTGAATGAAGAAAAAAGGCGGGAAGAACAAATCGAATCGGCAACTAGCTCGAGGATTGTTGTTACTGGTTCTAAGTATTGCCCGGAGCACTAATACCAATACTAATCTTTAGAGCGTTGGGCCTTGAGTCTCGCCGCGACGCCGTAGGAGTTGAAATTGATTTCGGTCGACTTCCATTACTCAAAGCGACCAGAAAAATTTACCGACAAAAGTCAGGACCGATCCTTTGGGGATAAGGCGAACTTAGCCCAACTCGAAAAGAGGTCCCACTGCATCCGACTGGCTATGCTGGAGAAATTCTTGGCGCGTTTAACCAGCAGGAGAGGAAGGATCCCCGCGTCTCGCTTTACGCCGCGCCGACGACCAAGACCTGCCGAAGAAGTTAAGCTCCGACGCGGACTCCGCGCGTATCTCCAGGGAGTGGTTGAAATTTTCGATTCTATTGATAACTTTAGGTACGAACCGGTGCCCGGCGAGTGGCGACCGTGTAACCCTCCCCCTCTCGGAGCTTTGGGAAGTTCGATCGTCGCAGGCCCCGTTTCAGGAAAATGAGGCTGCTTGTGCAATTCAATCGATTTGAGGTCAAACTTAAATCTGATTACGTATAAAAGGACGACTTCTATAATACGGTTTGAGAAGTTTTTTAACCAAAAAATTCTAGTCAGTTAATTTTTTAATAATAATTTTTTTTTTTAGAATTTAGAATTTATAAGAATTTAAAATGAATTGCATATGTTCTTATGCAAGAGGACGTTCCTTGACTTTGTGGCCGCAGTACCTCATTTGTAAGTTTTTGACACACCTATTTTATATCATATGTGATTTTATTATGAAAAATGTGACGCAAACTTCGAAAATAAGATATAAAGGGATTTGGGGTGAGACGAAGCTCTTAAGGAAATATAGCAGTTATAATAGTTCCGAGATGTCATTTTGATTACTACACGAGGAGGGAAAAGAAATGTAAAATTTGGGAAAAGACGAAATGCTTTTCTAATTTCGTCGCTCCTTGGAAAACGAAATTTTAATATTTTCCTAAACTTCAACGAATTTTGAAGGAGTCCGTCTACCCCCGTATTCCCCAACGTATAAAAGTCCATCAAAATCCAATAGGAGTTATAAGAAATCGATGATTTTTATTGAAACTCATTGCAATGTCCGGAAACTTAAAAACCTTGAATCCAGGAAGGCGAAGGAAATTCTGAGAGGATATTGTGGAATTTCGTTCAAATTCGTAAAATTGGGAAGGAAACAAAAAATGTGAATCCATTTAAATTCCCAGGGGAATGTTAAGAAAATCTTAAAATTTCATTTAAACTGTATTAAATAAATCTCAGGGAATCCATCAGATCCTAGAAGCCGGTGTACACAATTTGAAGAAGTAGCTAGAGCCCCAGAGTGAGACTCGAATGGCTATTCTGCAAGCTCCCAAGATCGCGAGATGTTTCAAGAAGCCATCAGTTACGAGCCTTCATTTCCACTACGTTTTTTAATGTTCGAAAAGTTACGTTTCAAGTTATATTGAACTCGTTACTACTGTAAAACGTAAACAGTCATATTTCGCAAATGTAACGGAAAGTTTCTGAAACTATATTTCAAGACACGTATAACAGAAACATTGCAGTAGCATTTCAAAAGATTTCACCTTGCCCACGGATCAGTTCGGCGCTCGTCGCTAGATGCGAGTTTGGCGCAAGGGTCTCTCAGAAGTAGAAATACATGCCGTCTGGTATGAGTACAACTCGCGCTCGGCTGGGCTCAAACTAATACTTACCAGATGCTCGTACGACCTTTTATCCATCAGTGTGCAATATTTGTATTCCAGACAGTTGCACAATGACTAATGAGCCAAATATAGGAAATTCGGATTCGAAAAGGATCGTCAGATCCCGATAAGTCGGTTTTATGTAACGCGACCGGAATATATTTGAAAATCATAACAAGTTCCAGTGCAACGTTCCAGAAACCTGTTGTGGGGATACTTTATATAATATTTTTTTTTTAATAACATTGCGATAAACTTTCTATGTGTAAAAGAGAAATTTTTACAAGAAAAATTTCGGAACCGTATCACCCCGCAGCGTCAGTTACAGATCCTTAAATATTCTTGAACTTGATCGTTAAACACGAGACCCGACAAGATCTAAGGACAGCTCTTGATCTAACGCGGCGGCGGCGGTGGCGGCGTAGGTATCTATCTCTTCTCTCATTCATAGTTTATACCGCGACGATGGAGGAATTTTAGCGTGGGTGACCAAGGAGGTAAAGAAAGAGAAGTTGGAGGCGAAGGAGGCGAAGGAGAAAGAGGAGCCGAAGGCGACTGTTATACCGGCAGTCATACGTGCGCGTGCGAGCTAGATGCAGCCGCGGGTATGCAAAGAAAGACCAAACTACGCGGTTCATAAGGATGGAAAGAGCCGGATTGAGGGGCCGGAGGAAGGGGAAGAACCCGGTTAAGGAATACGATGGTATCGGCGCTTGTTAGCTCTCCAGACTTCCACAGCGGGGTGCTTCCTCTGGCGGCAAAACCCGCCCGCCCCTGAGATTCCGTCTTTGGGATCTCTCTTTCCTACTACTAGAATCACTCGGCATCAAAATAGATCGTTAAAACTCAGAAAGGTACATATAACATAACGTATAGAGGCTAAAGCTCGTTTTACACACCGCAGTGTGTCTTACCTCCATTCGTTTCATCGTTGCTATTACCTTTCTTTCCTAACTTCCAGTTTCAAAAAAGAGGGGAAGCTATGACAATCACCCCAAAAATTGAAAGTCCAGTTATCACCGGAGCTCCATGTTTTTAAAGTCCAGAGAATCACCTTCTACCATTCAGACGTCTGACAATGTGATCAATTGTTTCTGGATCTTCTGCCCAACTTAGAACTGATTAGATTTTGGATTTGATAAATCCAGTATTTTTCAAAATACTCAGAAAGCAAAATTTTGAAGAAAAAAAAATCGACTGATGATATCCCGTTGATCACTGATGACTTTAGTCTTAATCAATAGGATTTGATCCGACTTGAATCTGGTTGGATTTCGGAATTAATCGATCCAGTAGAGTTATTCCTTTGAACGAAAAATGAATGTTCAGCTCGTGATACGTTTCCATCTCTGCTAATTAAACTTTTCCCTCACAGAATAGTATTTTTCGAGCTTTGAAAATCCGGCGGAAGGCTCTAGGGCTGGCATCGGGCTCCCGCTCGCTCTTTTTAGAAGAGCTGCAATCATCGTCAATATTATACATTTACATATGTAATATAGTTAATCGTAACAATATCCCTTATACAGCAGTGCAGTTAATGGTGCAATAAAACAGGGTTTATAAACCGTTTGAAATTAAATTACTTATTCGAGGGGATAAAATATTGTTTGACTTTTTTTTTTTTGTTTCTTTTAGAATTTTTCTCGGGTCAAGTTCTTATCTTAACGTTCGTGTACACGGGGTGCTTGCAGCAGAGTAGATATACAGTGGTACACCGGTGTTAAACGGGTCTTTCTCTCTTTACGTATTTAGATATAATTACGATGAAGTAGGAAAGAAGAATGCTCGGCGGCAAGATGGCAGTCTTTTCAACGGCCCTCTCTAAATTTGATTTATGCTGATTAAAACAGAGGAGAGAAGCCGAAAGCCAGCTCAGCCGCTCAAGTATGTAGCTAATATACCATACATGTATACCTCGTGTACTATACAGGGTGTCATTAAGCGATGTGTACCTAGGTATTTAATCGAATAATTATAAACTAAGAAAGCAATAAAATTTTTTCCAAAAACTGAGTGAACGTCAATTTTTCAAGCCTCGAATGCCCCCTCGAACTATCTCCAAGATCTAGGGATAAGAAATTTTCGAACAGGCCCGTGGCTTTACCTAAATCAAATTTAGGAACACCGTTTAGGTTGCGAGGCCTTTAGGAGGGACATTAAAATTGTAACAGAAGTCGCGACACTGGTTCAGGTAACTGGTGTGTATCTCTACTCGACCGTCGCCTCGCAGGTTTCGAGTCGGAACCTTTACGGCTCTCTTTTAAGTTTTTAACGAACCGCCTTATCGGCTAATTATAAAGCCACGGCTGTTGTACAAATAGCCGGGTCTTAGTGGATGTCGCCCGATAAGGCCCCGCTCTAACCGGCTACCGGACTCCGGTGCTACCCAGGTCCCAGCGACATTTCCGAAAAGCATTCCTCTCCAAATTCTTTCAAACTGCACCGACACAACTCCCGCCTTTAGGCAGCTGCGACGAACCGATTACTTTTCCAATTTTTCATATTATTGTACATTTTTTTAACGCGAATTTTATCCGCAGCCAATTAATTGCAGAGTTATCACGTTCTGCGATAAACGAGAAGATGGCATCATTCATTTGTTATGGACATTTCGGGGAGATACTTTTTTCGGACGTGCTCCGTCGCGATACCAACTACACTTCGAGTTGACTGTCGAAATACGACATTTCGCGTCCAATAGGTTGGAAAATCGTAGAGCTATCGCTATTCGCGAAGAATAGTGCATCGCGAATCCAAACATCGGCATATATGCTTTAATTTTACGAAATTTTGTATAGTGATGGAGCTCAGAAATTAGTGCAGAATAAATATTGCGGTATCGTTTAATTGGGTATTACGTATGTTTTCAATTGAAACATTTGTTGTGAAAATTCACTCATAAAAATGTCCGACGTCCTAGAGTACATCTTATTTTCAGAATAAAAAGCCGTACCTACTCGTTATCCCCAGCATTTTTGAAGATTCCTCTTATGACAAGGGTCCAAAAGGATTCCTCTCTGCACACATTTTTTTTTTTCAAGAAAACGACAAGAGTCTCAAGTGGAGTTTTCCTGTTTTCTACCTTTTCCAAAAAAAAAAGAAGTTAAAAGTTCATGAAAATCCTTCCGCACAAACACTAATCATATGTTTTTTGATTCGCATCGCTCGGACGAAAAGATTTGCATATTTTCTTTATTCCGTAAATTTCCTCTACGAAAAACAAAACAAAAAAAAAAGGCAGTTCGAGGGAAAAAATATTTCCGCATGTAGAGATAATGCAAACGGATAGAAAGAAGCTCGGAGTGAAAGTGTATGTATAATGTGTGTGTACATATATGTAATTTTTTTTTAACAAACAGATATATATAATATAATACACATTATATAGGTATACTAGGGTGTTTCGAAAGAAGAAAATTTTTTTTATGTCTTATAATCCCAAAAGTTACTTTGGGACGTAAAAAAATTCTCCTAAAAAATCAGCCCGATATCTAAAAAATTGAGCTGGCGCCCGAGGGTCAAATTTTCCCATGTTAAATGCATGTAAACAAATTTTTTTTATATTTTACGTCAGACAATCTGCGAAAACATTTTTTTTTTTCAATTTTGATCGGCACGTCCTTATAGGAAATCACAAGTCGATGGATGAGAACTGTACCCTTTCAACATCCGTGGTCTATTAACTGTTGGTACGGCATCGTAGGCGATCACGTCATTGGTCCATATTATTTTTTGGAGAGCGCCTGACTGGGGAAGTTGACGCAAACTTTCTGAAAAACGTAGTGCCTCAATTTCTGGAAGACGTGCTCTTGCAGATTCGGATGAACATGTGGATGCGACACGACGGTGCACCACCCCATTCTACTCTGTGTTCGAGACAAGTGATTAGTGACATTTTTGGCGAAAATTGGATCGGACAAGCCGGTCCTGTAGCTTGGCCACCTCGTTCGCCAGATCTAAAATGACTAGATTTCTTTTTATGGGGTTTTGCGAAAGAACGCGTAATGGCGGTAGCACCTACCACGCCTGACGACATGAAGGAAATTACACCACAAATGTTGGCTGGAGTCGAACGATCTTTTCAATCAGAAGAATAAACAAGTGCTCACAAGTCGAGGGTCATCATTTCGAGCATCTTCTATAGGTTGACCCAAACCAAGGTTTGCAAATCGTTTGAAAATGATTATTCTGATTTGACTCGATTTTTCGACTATCTTCATACTTTGCGTGACTAGAATGATTTTGTACGAGATCACTGAACTCGTCTCGACGTCAGTAATGATGTCATGAAAAAAAAAATGCACGGGTCTTTTTTTTTTAGGCTCACATGAAAATTCGTTAGTTTATTATGCCTTTCGAGAGCCCCATCCGAATTTCAGCTCCATTCAAAATTTTCTAGAGGTCGCTCAGGAATTTTGAAAGTCTCAAAATTGAAAGAAATCGAATGTTCTTTTTTATTCTCCAGTTTCTCACTAATTTAATATTTTCTATGTAGATTGTAGAGGAACATACTAAAATTTCAAGTCAAAATATTAAAGAGATCGAGTCTTAATAAACCAACGGAAATTGATATTCATTTATTCAAGTTGTAATGAGTTAGTGAATTGATTGCAGATATCAATTTATGTTTATTTATGTCATTATTCATAAGTCAGGAATTTGATTCAACGAACGATCTACGAGACAGCTCTGATGTAGCAGACAATACTCTGAATTTCTTCACAGCCTAAGAAGTCTGAAAACACAGTCTAGCGATAATCCCTCAGTCACGAGTCAGTCTGCAGTGACCGAGGAAATGCTAGCTTGTGAATAATGTCGTAAATAAACATGAATTGACATCTGCAATCGATTCATTAATTTCTTACAACTTATTTACGAATTAATATCGATTTCTGTCGTCTTATCAACTTATTACGATCAACCTCAAATATCTCGATCTGACAGTAATTTCTAACCTAACGACATGACAGCTGCCGCTACCTCGTCTGTAAATATGGTCCTACGACAGCGCCGTCAGTTTCGGAAAAAACCAAATTGCCTACTGCAGGAGTTTCAAGTTTACTCGGAATCTCTCTGTATAAACAGGGTGACTTCCTAACGAGTCGTGTGGAGGGGGCTGAGAGTCGAAATCGGCAATTGTTTTAGTGGCTATCGAGTCCTTGATTGGCTGTTTAGTCGCAAACAATTGCCGATTTCGACTCTCGGTCACCTTGACACGACTCGTGGAGGACCGACGTTTAGGAATTCACCTTATATAACTATGAATAAATGATCAGTAATTTCCGGTCCGCGGGTGCTAGAGAGCAGAACGTCTTGTTGGTGGCTTGGTTGCTGCAGTGGCGCGTGAAATTCCGTCATACCTCGCGGATCGAAAAAATGTAGAAAATTTTGTGAAACCGCAGTGCGCGAAGCCCCCAGTTTAACCACGTTAACGTTCCCTGAAGTACAGCGCCGCACCGGGTCGGGTATTCCCCTCTATCACTACACTACACGGCCTCCACGCCGTGTAACGTAACGAAGCTTAAGCCTATCCGGCTACTGGTTTTACGCCCGAGAGCCTCTGGCTACGCGCTCTTTTGACGCCGCTATTCAGATGGTCGTATGTCCTCCTCGAGCTCCCAGAGTTCTTCGAGCTCTTCGTCTTCTCGCCGCACGGGCGCGGGGAATTTATTTATTAATAAAAAAATGGGCCAGTTTTGAGTTCCGAAAAAGTCGTAGATATATGAGCATTTGAGTCGAGAAACGAATCTATGGGAGGTAAAATTGAAGAGTTAGAAGAAATATGAAACGAAAATGAATTGCAAAGAGGTTATGGATATCACGCAGCCTTTTATGTACATGCGACCAACTGACTCTGGGTTAAAGATCGTTGAGATAAGAGCTGCCGGTGAGAAACGGTTAATTTATTTACGACACGATTCGGTTTCATTAGCATACCCATAATCCCTTGTGCCGCGCTTGCGCAGTTCACTGCAGGGCAGTGTTTACATCGTGGTATAGGTGGGGCGAGGGTATACCGGTACTAATCCCACCGTAAAACTCCGTAAACCATCGAGAGATAAACTGTGAAATAATAATTAATAACTTCTAAGTTACGACGGCTGCCTACTGGCCGTTTCGGACAGGGAGGTTCATGCATGTACAGTATATACAGATATATAGACATTAGGGTGTCCCGAAAGAATCGACGTTTCATTTTTTGTACCCCAACACTCTAACCATTACTCATTTTACGCAAAACAAAAATGAGCTCTATGTCTCAACTCTACGAGTTGGCGCAACCGTTTCTTTCGTGTTTATTTAATTTTTTCCAGCCTGGACTTTTCCTGATATATGACTTCTTTCAAACTCACTCAGAAGGTTTTTTTTTGGGGTACGAATTTTGGATCTGGAGTCGGAATACAGAAATTCAAAATGGTGGTCCCATTGTGGCGGAACAATTACTGAAAAAATCGAGAACAATGAAAGTTTTCGGTCTCTGGTAAAAAAATGTCTGAAGTATATTGGTTCTTAAGAATAGTTGATATCCCGATTAAACGATTCCAGGAACGGATGATCGGCTCCGAAAACAAACACAGTTGACCCGTGCTTAAATTATTTTGCGGTTTGAAAATCCCTATTTCGGCAGCTCCGAATCAATTAGTGAGCCGCCTTCTCCCGACCACAAAACGTCTCTCTGAATTCTCGCTCGGTGGCTCCTTTGTTTGTTTTCGAACAAATTCTGAAAAATCATAATTTTCAATTCCAGGAAAGATACGCAGCGCGACGAAAAACTGCCGGTCTTTAGTCTTTGTCACCGCGGGGGCAAACGGGTCCGACGAGAAAGAAAAAAAATCAGAATATGTGACATAAATTCGATAATCCGATTTCCGAAATTCCTAGAAGAAATTTTTTTAAACGAATATCATGTTTCCGAAGTGCCTCGAAAATTTTCTCTTAAGTAAACCGTTAGACACTGTAACGATTCCTTTAAACGTTAGGATACGAAGGAATGCGACTACGTCCTCGACATCTCGACGATCTGACGCACCCCTTAGCGATCTTCGAAAGGTCAAAACGTCTACACTTTTTCAACGACACACAGATACAAACAGGGCCTCGCGAATAGCCGAAATTTCGATGCATATCTTTATTTAAAAATCGTTGAGAATAGTCGCGGTCTTTGATGCCTCTCGACCCGTTTGTGCAGACTAACGATTTCTTTTAAAACCTGACCGCGAACGTGCGGGGGTGAGATTTTGAGACAAATTCATCGAATCTATAAACGAACCGCATTCACATCAGTTTGATCACAGCGACGTTTTTTCTCTTACAGTTATTCAAAAAAGATTACTAAGCTCTCGAAAAATACCGCCTTTGTAATCAGGTGATGCCGATTTCCGGGACCAATTTTATCGCCTCGCTATATAATTCTTTTATTGTTAGGAACCGCAATTTGTCACGACAGTCGACATTTTTCTTCTTCGTGTTTGTTCTTCATCTTTTTATTTTCTTTTTATTTCCCTTCTTTGTGTTTTTTCTTTACCATTTCACCATTTCGATCAGATAATCGAACCGGACCTTCCGCGACGCCTCGATGCATCACGCCGAAGGACAATGCTCGGAATCGCACCTGATTGCAGGTTATATGATGCGGATAGATAGATCGGCGGAGATCGATCACCGGATGAATAACAGAAGAAAAAAGTCTCTGATTATTTTATTTGACAATCAATTGTGTCTCCTCTAGTTCCTTTTTTAGATTTTTCTCTTCTTTATTCCTTAATCTTTTATTCTTTCGAAGACTAAAATCAGAAAGTCGGTCTTTGGTAAAGGATTCGAGCGGGCAAAGAGATCTCGAAGGAGCGGCAAAAGGTCGTAACGAGATATTGAGGAGATTTCAGGGCTCGAATTCTGAAGGGACGTAAGGGATTCGACCAGGACATCGAACGGTATAACACCCAGCGCCCTTTCAATCATCTACACCCAATCCATCTTTCTACTTTCGTCACGATTTGGCGCTCCGACGACGACTATGTATCGAACGTTGCTATATGGAGGTCGGACTCTTTGACGAGCTTTGACATGGGACAGAATTTCAATTAACGTCTTTTATTGACCACCCATGCCCCGAGGACCAACTGCATTCTTTTGTCATTTTCAAAGATTACGATTAACCCATATATTCATAACTTCAGTGTCGAGGTTTCCTGGCATTTTTTTTAATTCTGTCTCGTTGTTTTTTGTTCCAATCCTCGATAGAATTCACATCACTATGCAGCGCTTTGTTTCGTAGATTCCTCAAACTTTGAAATGATACCAGTTAGTCCCCCCGAGAGAGAAATTGAAAAACTAGTTGAAGAAAATGCGAATTTTGATTGCTTTAAAAAAATTTCTAATTTCTCGAAAAAATGACATCAATAAATGTGAATTTGTTGGACAAATTTTTTGTTGAATCAGTTCTTTCATAGCTGCTGATAACTCGTATTTTGAGATACAATTCAAAACTATTTGAGACCTTATGGACGTTGCCTTGCACGGATTGATGACACCAAAAAAAAAGTCGTTGGTGTAGGGAATCTTCTTCAAATTCGGAGGAACTATTCTACATCGATGTAATTTCGAGGCAAACGAATTGGGCGATGTCCAGAAAATCTAAAATAATTTTGAGTTATGGCTCAAAATGCTAGTAATCAGCTGTAAAAAAAAACTGATTAAATAGAATATTTCTTCGCAGCGTGCCAGTTATGTGAAAACAATTTCCTCCAATGTTTTTTGAAATAGTAATTGGTAGATATACACCTACCTATGTCTGTTAGACATCGTTATATGCGATCAATTGATTGTTTCTTTTGTTGTATATGAACGTCTTCGACGCAGCACAATCTCCCAAAGATGCTAAAAATGTAAAAAATTGAAAATAAAGACATAATAACTGTATACTTAAACGGTAACACTTGGTACGAATTGACCTCCTTACTTACGACGATGAAAAAAGACCGGTCTTGGAGTAAAATATAAAGGAGCTTTATTTACAAAAATCGTGAAGAACCGAAGGACTCCGTAATTCTCAGTCTAAGCAGAGAGGCTTCAGGAGTTTTTCGTGTAATAAAGCCTTTTCTGAAACGAAGAGACGCGTAGTACCTCTACCTTCGCGAGTAGGTACATTACCATCGTTCAGTTTTTCTCCCCGTCTTATTTCTTCGCCTCGGTGAATCTTGTCCGTGTAGAACATACATGTACACGTATTGTATTTCTGACAACTTGTAAATTTTCATGCACGATGCCCGCTGCTTCAATACCAAAGACGCGGTGTGCTTCTCAGCGAACAAATGTATGTACCGCACGCGCTCACGCGACTCCATCTCTGGAGTTCACGGTTTATTTGCAAGCTTTTCCATAAGAATATATCTATTCCCAAGAATTTCTCCTTATAAGATACCGTCCACTTTGCACCGAGAGAAGATGCCTACTTACTACCCTGTGCACCTAACCTACCTTATACCTTTGAACTCTGCTTGGCGCCCCGCCACGGCGCGGCATCGCACTGCGCGTTACACTCATACTTTAATCTATGGCTGTGCATCGGAGTCCGTGCAGGTGAAGCAGATCTTGGTCAGCCACATTGGATCAAGTGCACCATCGCAGTAGAATCTTTGTTCTGAAGATAGACCGAAGGCGCGCGAGCCGCTGCAGTGACATACGTATATTATAAGTACAGCTAACAGTTTTTCGTCCGTTTCGTTCGCGAAGGCGCCGCAATCAAGAAACCCCAAGAAACGACGTATGCCTACCTGTCGCTGCGCTACGAACCGTCCAACTTTGGATTTCCCGTGCGCCGCTTAGAAAAACAACACCGCAGGATGGCAGCAGTTCGCGGCATTGCGTTTTCCAGAGCCAATTAGTGTCTTCCATTTTATTTTTCTCTTCACTTCGGTTTTATTTTTTTCATTCTTTTTATTGGGGCGGTTTCTTCGCCTCCCTCTGGATATTATTTCCAAATTGGCACACCTGAGGCACGATGTGTAAAATTTGATCTCTGCGGTATCGCAAATCGAGGCGGTACTGAAATAAATGTTTCTAAATAAATTTCAAATCGATAGATGCAGAAATAGTTTTTGACACATCGTGTCAACCCGTACAAAAACTTTTCGCAGACATGGACTCGATCCAAAAGACAAATAAATCTTGAAAAGAGGAATAAATTACTGAAGTTTTTCCGCATGCACCAAAAAATTCAATCAGGGTCTGCTACAAATTTTATGAATTTAACTCAGGTGTGCGACTGCCTTATAACTTATAAATTATGACGATAGCCTAAGTCTTCCCGTTAGAATTAAGCAGTTTTTCATCAACACATGTACTGCAGAAGAAGAAAAATCAAAAAAAAAAAGTACGGTGTTCTGAATGTGCGCGATTTCCATAACAGTTGTTGATGCAAGGGTTTGTTAATGGATGGGATTTCGAGGGCCTGTTTGAGGGTTGGAGTTTGAAACCCCGAGGAAAAGATGCGAGGGGCAATGGCGTTGGTGCGACGGCGGCAAGCCGCAACAAAGCTGGATCTGGGGCCCGTCGTTGCGTCGCAATAGAAAAGCGTATAACACAGCAAAGAGAACTGGCCCACAATGGCAGTCACATGTCACCAATGCTTTGAACCGTGCCGCCCCGACTCTTTCTTCTTCTTCTTCTTCTGTACTACGTACCTACGCATCCCTCGGCGGGGGAACCCACGCTCTCATCTTCCCCCAGAAGAAACCCTCCGAGCAGTACCTACCTCCGTCCTCAACAAGATCTCAACGTATTCCACATATATAATTCCTCCGATTACACTGACTGATCAGAAAATATATTGGCAGGAAAAAATATCGACATATAAACATACGTACTCTTGGGAAAAAAAAAAGACTGAACAAAATATAAATTCTAAATTTTAATATCAAGAGTTAAGTCCAGCCCTTCTACCTCAGAGCTTACAGCCGATCTATGGAGGCTATCAGGTCCGATCTGGACGCAGAGGTATTGTGGATCCAAGAAGGAGGAGCACGTGTTCTGGACACGTGTGTTCTCCAGTTATCTGGGGAGCAATCAGTCGTGTACCGTGACATTGGATGGAGTGCAGGTGGTAGTATTTGTAAAGGGTCTTTGATTCTTCGCTAAATGTTGAAGAAAAATAAGAAAAAGAAAGAGAGGAGAAAAAAGAAAGAAGAAGATGAAAGAAAAACTGGTTAAACCCATGTTAAACATTTTTCTATTCATCTTTTTTGTTTAGGTGCTTTCTCTCTCCTGACTTATATATATGAGATTTTTGAAAACACGCCTCACGGTGATCGCTGTATGCGTATAACTGCACAGTGGAGGTTGTAATAACAGTTAAAATTGTTGACCCTAACGTAATTAATAGCCAAAAGAAAATTAAACGATATCTACCACGTACCACGCCTACGACATAACCTGAAAATTATTCTTATGCACTTTTGAGTTATATTATTGCTTAGACGTCTAGCCGCGTCCTGGACTTGACCATAACGGATATTTATCGAATGATCATTTCTCGAACGATAATCGTAATATTAAGAAGCGGATAAAAGGGACTCGTAATGGCATACCTATACATATATGAATAACCCATATAAACATATACATACACCTGTATATATATACCGAAGCAATTTTGCGAAAAAGGTCCCGGAGAATATTATTAATATTTATTTAGTCCCTCCCTCCTTCCTTCCTGCTGTACCAGGCGCATTCGTGCAGGACATAAAAGCGTCCTCTTGATGCCGACCTGTGAAGGCTCGGCCAGGGTTAAGAGATACGGATAACCATAAGAATAATAATTACAATACACCGGAGTATACGGTTCTTCGTTTAAACCATAATTTTAACCTTTCCTCGAACTTTTGTACCACATAAAAATGGTTTATTTCCTCAATCATCTTAGACTTGGAATAACAAGTCCATAGCTCAACCTCGAAAGTGGTTACAAGGACTGGAATTCGTTATTCTTCGGCCTAAAAATACCGCTCAGATATCGTCAGCCTGATCCAACGAAACAACAATCTATTCATCAATTTGAAAATTATCAAAACGTTTTTATCCGCAGAAATAGTCGAAAGAGATTAGTCTCTCACTCGTGCTAGGTATAGGTACCTCCTAATGTGCTGTGCTCGTAACATGAGTGTCTAATTGTTGGTCTGGGATTTGTGGAGTCCGATGCTAATTTCGCAAATTAGTTTGAAGAGCAGAGGAGGAGGAGAGGAGAGCGATATGCCAGCTGGGTCAGCTGAGAGGGGCCCAGGTCCATGTCGGCGAGATGAAAGGATCGGTGATGTTTACATAATAGTGGTCTACCGCGATTCTGCTCTCTCTCTCTCTCCCTCTCTCTCCGTCTGTTTTCTTCTCTCTCTTTTTCTCTGCGGCGTCGCCGATTCAACGACTTACGCATCCCCGATGTCTCCCACCTTTGGCAACATCAAAGATGCCGACACTCGGGGTGTACATCTGTCCTTCTTGGGTCCACTCTTGGTACAGACGCAGCGTCTCTTCTCCTCTTCTTGTAGGGCCCAGTTAACCCCCACCAGAAGAACTCCGAGGACTACCAAGGCGCGAGGCTTCGCTCCAACATTTTCATCCTTGAGTGATTCTTTCGGACTTTGGTGTATCGCGGCGATAAACGAATCTTAATTATACCCACCTCTCTTTAGGATCCTTTTTCTACCACTCGCTTTCTTCATTTATTTACCTCTCTCTCTCTCTCTCTCTTTCTTTCTCGACGAGTGGAATCTGATATAACCGACAAAAAAAGGAGCGTTTCCTGATCTGCAACACTTCGCATCGAGCATTTCTCTGATTGCTTTCGTCAAGGTTTGATTTTTTTTCATTTCTTTTCATTTATTATCGTTAGGAAAAGGGCATTAGGGTATCAGGCCAGTTTTGGCTCCAGAAGTTCGATGAAAATACACTCCTATTACCAAATCGAAGAATGAGAGGATGGGGAGATTCCTGCAGAAGGGGAAACCAGTGACGAATGAAAAGCAAGCCGAATAAGGCCCGGACTATTGGAGAAGGGATGAAAGATACCGGCACTCCGTTTACTCCAGGGTACATCTGAAGAGAAGAGATACACACCCCACCACTAACCAACCACGAATGCACCTGGTGATGCCATCCTTGAGACCATATCGATCTATGCGGATAATCAAATCCCACCGATTCTCTACTCTTCAAATAAGACACTTGCGGGACTGAATTATTTCGTAAATGTGTTGAATTGCTCCGATCCATTACCATTCAGGATCTAGTGCTGCTCGTCAATTATGTCCACATCGAAATATCACAAGTATTCATTGATTAGGAAATTCCGAGACTCAGATAGACGTAACTATATCACAATGAAATGATGCTTTGCAGAGCAGCTGCACCATGAATCGTAATGTCGATGTCAAACCCGGGTTATAAATTAATTATCCCCAATTAATTTCAGTTGACTTTCTGTTTGTTTTTTTTCTTTCCTTTTATCGTACAGAAGATACCTATAGTGGTACGCTTTTTGTTCCGTGTTGTACCTGCTCTAAAAACACATAACGTCGGTATCATCTCGGAAGAGGATCTCTCCTCTCATGGTGCACGCTCGAATGGAGTGGAACAGTGTGAAGAAATGAAGACATGATTCCGCTCGTAAAGTAGCTATAAAATTAATGCAGCGGTGCATCCATCCCAGATTTTATAGTCCTCGTCGTCCTCAGCTCGGTCTGCAGATCTCCGAAACGTTTATCATGCTCTGTATCTATCTACCGCTTCAGAAAAAAACGGATTTGGAAAGAATCTACATCTTTTATATGATTTTCGTACTCCTCAGCGAAGTTATTGTTATCATTATTATTATTACAATCACTCGGTAGATTTGACCGAAAATCGGGTAGTTAGTGACGATGTGCCAATGATGTCCTTCGCCCCCATCGCATCTTCATCGCATCTTCAACAGAATTCGTAACTTCGCCATTTCTTATTATAGTTCAATGAAATTTAAGTGCCAAATCTTTGTCTCTATGTTTCGCAATCCACGATTCCGCAGAAAAACAGATCAAGCCGAATTCATGTAATGCTTTTCGTTTGAAATGAAATAATTTCTCTGAAATTCGCAAATTTGTATCATTCTCGTATTTTATGTGAATGAAAAATGTCTTTCTTATTAGCCAGGCTGCCTTCGATTGACAAAGATATGAAGCCCAAGCATCGTCGCAGTGGACGCGCAGCACCGTCACAAGCCTCAATGCAGAAGAACGACAGCATTAAGCGACTACGGCAAAACCCATTAGAATCGTCCGAGAAAAACTGTATAGGTAATTTTATTTTCCAGAATTCGAGCTACGCTCAAGTTCCACGAAGCGTTCGACTCCTCTTCGTACTTGAACGTCGTCGTGCCGGGGAGAGACTATCAACCGGCCACCTTACCTATATTATGGTAAAAACGAGGCACTACGCTAAAATACACGTATGCGTCATTTTTTATGACGAAGAATAACTTATCTCCAAAATTATTGTGAACGAATTTCAAACTATCTGTGATTCACGAGCCCGTCGCGGGCGGGTGTATTTTTGGACTTTGTGCTGGTCCGAAGAGCGAACTGAATACACGCTGGGTTTGTCTCTTATTATACGGATATCAGTGTCCTTTTAGCGGGTTTTTGGGAACAGTTAGGGAAGGCACGCCTCGTGGCGAATCGGGCAAGACCACGTTATTGTCCTCTACACTCCTCGGAACATATATAGCTGCACCAGCGAGGAAGAGAAAAATGAATAAAAAGAGAGGAGAGGAGAGGAGAGACTCGCGACAGGTCCACCTGCACGATTCACTTTTGTCGGAGCCGCGCTTTCCGTAGCTTTGATCTTCGCCCGTGTCCATGCCTCAGGCTATCGCAAGACCACTGACTAAAGACTGACTCCTGCGACTCGCAGTGGGCGGAACAGGAGTCCTCGACGCGCTTCGGAATTGAGTAAATCTCAACTTTGTACAGTTTATATTAATTTATAAACTGCTTGTTTACATACGCGTTTTTAAAAAGCACTTACGACGCGAGAGAACCAGGATAAGCTTTTTTGAAAATCCCGATTCCGTTACCTTACATATCGCATCGATTTTTAAAAAGGTAGGTAATTGCCGGTGAGAATTGACTTTGTCATTTTCAACCGACAAACGAACTAGGTACTTGAAACTGATAAAACTGGGTAATTCGAAAATTCTTTGGGGACACTGCAGTGGTCCCAAAAAACGATATTTCAGGTCTATGCGCCCATTCAGGTGAAATAAAATGGATCGTCTAGAATACAATATGTTCCGTTTGATGTGGGGTTGAAACGTAACGATCATCTCTGTTCTGGTGTTGGAGGTTAGAGTAGTGGGCCGGTCTTTTCACTTTCGGGCATCACGTTGTCGGTGCTCTTTGGTGGGGATAGAGTGATTATAAGGCTGTTAAACGTAACCCTAAAGCGAAGTGGGGGGGCAGCACTGATCCCCGAGTTTAAAACGAGGCTGAAAATCTCCCCGTGAGACGACGTCACGGTCTTACGTTACTTACACATGCATAAAACTCCCTCCTATTTTTTTCCCGATCCTCTTTCACTCGCACTTCACTCCTCATATACACTCATATTACATACTTATGGTTATACTTCCCTCGCCAGTCATTCAACATCCACAACCAACCCCAGGTCGAAACTCTAAGAACTAAGGGGCCAAGGAGCCGAGGTTGAAAAGCTTGAGGTGTGCTGACTCCCTGAGTCGTCCAAGGTGGTGGGGGAGTCCGTACGATCTCCGACTACTTTATAATGGTTAACTGCTTTGGGTTGTCAGTTCGTGTCTGACTTTGTTGGAGGCAGGAGGCACCTAAGCCGAGCGATATCGAAGAAGAATTTCAGAAACTTAAATCACCCAAAACATTGTAGGACTCATCAATTCTAATAAACAATAAGTTGAACACCGGGCTAAGACTGTATCTAACAAATACCGCGAAACACGCAAATCACATGGGACCGTAAGAGTTCTAACTCGTCTGCAGTGGTCCAGAGAGAAGTGGTCGTCGAAACGGGACCAAGAGAGAGTATCTCTCCGTAAGGGCGCGCAGTGTGGTGCGGGCCGTCAATCGGGTCGCACGTTGTGATCGGTATAAGGCGCAGACGGTACCTATTTGATCTTTTTGGAAGGGAAGGCGAGGCACGTGTCTGGGATCCACGTGACAGATTCGGTATCAGAAGGTTTTCTCCCAATATATGATTGTTATTCGAAATAAGTCGATCGATCGTTATCCTCAAAGTATAAAACGGAAACCTTGATCAGAACGTGAAGTTTTCGAAGCAAAAACGAACCAAAACAAGAGACAGAATGCCGCGAAAGAGCTCAATCAATGATCCCCACTGCACAGTATTCGAGTGACTTTACGTATCATCCCTCAAATAAAAGTGATTTAAAAAACGTCAAGAAACGTGGCAAAACTATCGGTCTTCGTAGTTGAAAGATGGGCACCATCCTGAAGGTAAGAAAACTGAATTTTATTTTTCTTGTTTGAATGGAACTAGTGAAACTCTGATCGAAACATTCGGAGATACTAGACGACCGAGACTGCATGCTTATTTCGCGGTCACATAAAATGCACTTATTCGCAATTCTTCGAAAGTTAATTCAACTGGCAAATGGAGATTTCTCGTCCGAAAAAGTGCAAAGACCTTTTCCCGGAGAAGCTTCCTTCGTAAATATAGATATGTCAAAGAGGCTTTCTGAGGAGCCGCGAGCTCTGTTCGCTGTAACAGATCGCTGCAGCCACGTGCGTCTTAAATGACTTACTCAGGGTCAGTGACGGCGGAATGATGATTACGTGACAATTTACAAAGAATTTTTGGTCGCAGAAACTTTCCCCTCATTTTTTATTCATAATTAATCCTGTATCACCGTTTTTGTTTCCCCCCAAGATAAATACTCCCAATAATAATCATCGAATCGTTCTAATCAACGTTTGAATGGTATTCAAAATAACCAATGTTTGCATCGTAATTGGTATTTGCTAATTCGTCAATTATTACCGTTTTGTCGAGGCGGTAAATTGCGATTGCTATTATCTCCTGCTAGGAATTCACCCGGGCAGTTAATCTATCTCTTCCTGTTCCTCTTCCTCTCCTTCTTCTTCCTCTTACTCTTCGTAGGGAGAATCTATCCAGCGGCGTAACTGAAGTCCCGTACGTAGGTGGGGGGAGGGGAAATGGGGGAACGGGGGAGAGGACCCCGTAGATTACGTCATGGTAAATAACAATCCGCGTATTTGTACCACGCGGACGCGTCTCGCGAATGAAATTGTCCCCGGCAAGGCGACCGCGACGGCCCAATGCATGGGAGAAGTTCTTGCTTTGATGTCACGGGCCTCTGACACGCTCGACTCAATCAAAGTCTTCCGCGACGCGACGCACGCCCCCGACACGATGCGACGAGACGAGACGTCGGTGCACAGAAGTCAAGCTGTACATACCATGTACACATCATACACGTACGTGGATACGTGTATAGAATCTTCGAGGAAGTGGTGGTGGATGAGAGACTTAAGTTTGTGGTAGATCAAAGAGCTACTACTACCCTCGTCAGAAACACCTCTTCGAGCTTCCACAGTTCTCTGCTTACCAAAGCATATTTGCAATTTCAAAGCTCCTCGCATTTTCCTGCTCAAGGACGGTTTCGACATCCTAAATAAGGCTCGTATCAAATTCATACGCTCACCGCAGCCATCGGTTCCAAATTCGGAATTCAGTTTCTCGCATATCTCCATAAATCTCGATCGAATCGAATGTTCGAAAATGTTTAGCCCACTACGGTGCCCCAAAAGTACACCCAACCCATTTCTCAGAATTTCTCTATAAACATTCATTAGTTTGGACCAGTATGTGTCTGTAAGACTACATGGATTCGAAAAATGTTCGAAACAAAAGCCTAAGCTTAAAACAAACTGGCCATCTTATGTTCCATACAATTTTCAAAAATATGGAAGCCATGGCTCGCTACGGGGCCTCGAAGAACTCCGGACGCATTGTAACTCTTAATAACGATTTCGACGGGATTTCGCAAAGATCTAGCAGTAGAGCTTGATCGTCTAGTCTACCTGGCCGTTGGACCAGTGAATGGCACGATCTCGCGGATGCTGTAGGCTCGAGGAAGAGTCGTAGACAAGATCCGATGTTCTCCATCTGAGGATGTAGCCGCAGTTGGGCTGCTGCTGCCGTTGGTGCCGCTGCTCGTGGGGCGGTGAACAATTAGCGACACAGCGGCGAGATCAGAGGGTCGGGGCGGGGTGGGGGACGGCCTAATTACACACGGTACCGACCGACTTCAAAGGAGCCGCCAGTTCCTCTCCTCGAGAAACTCTGCCTCTGCCTCTTCTCTTCTCTCCTCTCATCTCTCGCGTATACTTCTCTGCGCCTCAACTGGAAACCGAAGGCATCCGTACCTCCGTACCTCAGTACCTCGGTACCTCAGTACCCGCGTCGTATCGCCTCAGGGCCAGAGATGTAACGACAACAACAATTCTATTATCCACCTGTAGCTCCGGAAGTATCCTAACCTCGTTAAATGCACGATACTATTCCTCTTGTTTCGAACCCTCGAACATATTTCCGACTCTCTTCGGCTACTGATACTATAACTGCAGTTGGATAGTGTCCACAGATATTTAGCCCTCGGGTCACTTTCAAGGGGGTGTCTTTTTAAGAATTAGTGTGTCCCCTATACGCAAACTCATTTTTATCACAGCAGTTCAATAGTCTTTTGATTGGTGAGTAAACGCCTCGTTTCAGTTAGATGCATTTAAAGTAAGAGGACTTGTAGTAAGGAAGTAGATGAGCCGTTGTTTATGTTTAAATTTGAGATTTGTTGATCTCGAATTGGTCAGAAAGGAAAATCAAATTTCTGCTCATCTGATATAGATATTTGCTTTTTGAACAAATGTTACGTGCTAAAAACAAATACTAAAGTGTGTAAATTCTTCTGAAAATACCCTTTCTTAAAAATCTTTGGTTATAGAATAAAATCGAGTGTAGCGAGAGACTGGAGACTTCCGGTGGTGAATTTGAACAGGGAAATAATCCAAAGAATGGCTTCTGCACGATGCGGTCTCTACTTGTGCTGATCGTCTCGTGCTCGGTACCAACTCCAGGATTTACATCTGGTCTCTCCTAACTTTTGTCGTTCAACTTACGGTATTTGGATTTCTCACGTTTTCTTTTTATAAGAAAGAAAAAAGTGAACCCATCCTGGAAGATGATCTGGGATATTGTATAGGGATTAATTCCTAAGTTATAGCTATGTTTTTCACGGCGTTGCCTACTTCCCCGTTACCCAATGATATCGCATACATCGATATGAAACGTTGAAGGGGTAAAGAGTCGAAGAGAAGGGACGGAAGACGGGAAGGAGAGGAAGAGAAAGGGACGGAACGGAAAGGCAAGGAAAAGGACGGGGAAGAGAACCATATCGAGACGAAGCGCGACGAAGAGTTATCGCAAACGTGCTTTAGGCGGCACATCAAAGGCGCACCTCGGGCGTGAACGAGCGACCGGGCACGCGGCTCCTCGACCCGCCGCCAGCGCTGATCCACTCCGCCATATTTACTCCCATGGACCACCGCACTGCACCGTGGTTTTACCACTGTTACTATATCTAGATACCTACATATACGCTATATAGCTACATACGTAGGTGGGCACACATACGCAATACGTATCCGTACGTGAGGAGATTCCGAGATAAACATTATTCTATATTTTATTATCCCATGTATACCTCTACACCTTTATGATTATTTTTATTTAAAAACAAAACGAAAAAAGCGAAAAACACTTTCCGGATCAAACTCGTTGCTTAAGATCCTCGTTATTATTAAATCCTTCGAATAACGATCGTCATCTACTCGCATCTCCAATTCCCTCTGGCCGTTCGCCGAGGCCCCGAGGCTGCGTTCGGACGCAGCGCAGTCATATTTCAGCCCTTGTTAGGCCTCAGGCCCCTGCCGCGATGAGAGGGTGGGGGATATCTCTTTGACCTGCCGCCTTCACCGCGATCGGTTGGTGCGGGATGGTGCGGGAGACTTATCTTACCACCTGCTTTCCGCTCTCTCCCGTAGGGCAGGGGCGGAGTGGCAAAGTCGAGGTATCAAGGGGCGCCATTACCGTCGTAAGACTGGAGGAAGAAGAGGAGGTGGAAATAAAGTCAAAAGCGAAAAAAAAAAAGAAGTTTCTATATGCGCTATACATATACAGGTATATAACGTATACAACGATAATTACCTTTACGCAATATCCGTTGTTTTTTTCTCGTTATTTTCGTTACCGAATTTTCCTGTACTTGATACAACCAACAATAAATCCTCGGTGGTTTAACTTATTTCTGCATCTAAGCGCTCGGACATGAACATCTGTCATTCGATACGACTCAATCAGTGCCCAGGGACGCAAGGAAAGAGCTAGAGCCGCAGAGAAATCTTCAAACGCGCCGCCAATCTCGTTGCATCGGTCTACTGTCATTGGCTTTATCGGTCAGAGAGCGGAAAGTCGATTAAATTTTTCGCCCGATTCAATCTCGGAGCACAAAACAGCTGAACATATGTACATTAGCTTAGGTTAGGTTAGGGCTAGATTAGGTTAGGTTACATCGATCGCGATTAGACTCTTTGGTGCCGTACGACGTCGACGTTGCAAAGGCGTTTCGGCGTATGCATAGTCCCCGAAAATACAGAAACGGTGCCGCACAATGGTAAATAGATTTACAAAAACACTTCTGAGGATATTACAAGAAGAAGAAGAAGAAGAAGAAGTAGTAGAAGAGGAAGAGGTGGAATGAGGAATACAGTTATGGTAATAACGTACGTCTTCGGTGTTGGTGAAGGCGTGCGTGCACAGCCCTCGTAATGATAACGAGACGGTCTCATCATCATCATCATCATCATTTTCTACTTCTTCTTCATTCGTTCTCTTCTTCAGTTTCTCCGTCGAACGGAACAAGAACCGGCCGATCGGCAACTGACCGATTCAAAGATGCCGCCAGCCGGATCCACCGAAGGGGAAATCCCCCCTGCCCCTCTCTCTCTCGCTCTCTCTCTCTTCATTCGATATTTTTAATGGGTTGGATAGACTTGACGGGCGCCGCGCTGTCTTACCATCTTCTTATATTTATACAACGCGGTGTATAAATCCGATAATAAAAAGAAACGAATAAGAAAAAAGAATAACTGTTGCTTTTTCAAAATTAAACCTTGTGCAAGCGCATACATACGTACGTATAGACGTGGGTCTATACCTTATGTGTACCTACTAAGTATAGGCGTCAGATCGTTGGATTTTATCGATTACATAAACGCGGAACGATGGAATCTCCGGTATCGGCGGCATTTTCAAAGAGTTTGAGACTGACAAGCGGTATTATCGCTTTGGATTGTCTCTAGACATGCAGAATCGTTAATAAAAATGCGAGTTCCGTTTTTAATGGAAGTTGTACCGCGCGTGTCCGCGCGAGGGAAACGGAGAATCACTGTAGGGATCAGCAGTTACTTTTAATTAATATAATTTAGTGGCGCATGGCGCGCGGCCCGGGAGCCTGGCCGCGGCGGTTTTCAAAGGAAAGTTTAGACCCGCCTGCATTTACGCGGCAATGACCTTGGGACCAAGCCGTTCTCAAAGTGGTCAAAACCCACTGGCTACCGAAGAGATTTCGCCTCAGTTTATATCAGATACAGGCCCGAAACCCTCCGATCCTGTGTACATTGTATCCCCATGGCGCACCAATAATCAGTCGATATACCTAACGATAAGAGCAACCACTCGGTAAATTCCTACGTAAAGAGGGCTAAATCCGCATCCGTTATAGGCCCAGGATTTCTTTTCAATACTTACCGCGGCTCACGCTGAAAGGTAGTCTCGCCTTCCGACCATCTTTTTACTCAATTAAATTCCTCCCGTCTTTTTGCGAACAAATCTCATCGTGTCACTCCTGTTGTGCTCCCGATTCGACAGAGAATTAAGTTGTGCTCGCGCACGCGCAACCCCCCACTCTTCAGCTTCTTCTTCGTCATAATATCGCGTAAAGAGAGAATTCGAGTAGCCTTAGCAGCAAGGTCGAGAAGCTGTCCCCGAAAAAATAGAAAGATTCTTTTGAGACAGTGTAGCTCTTGTTTCCTCGATGCAAAAAGTCCGAAATTCGGTTTACTTTTGGCTCTTTGGATATCTCGTGTCCTGCATTCGAGTTAAGTGTATACAAAGAGGCTTTGCGGCTTCCTAAAGGGTTTTTTCGAGAACCCTTAAGTCTGCGGATCTTTGGAAAGGAGACATCGAGCCCCTAGGGAGTGGCGGGTTGATATAGGAAATGCGAAGGGCACCGCAAAAGGAGGGAGCCTTCAGTTTTTGATTTACGACATAATAAAGAGGTTACGTAAGGCGGACTTCTCGTCTACCTCGAGTTCCCTCACAATAACATTGATTTACGATCTTCTTGAAAGTTTCGATTCGACGCGGATCCCAAAATCGGATTTCGGAACCTTCGAAATCCCGTCGTCGAACCGTGAAAGACATAAAGTTAGTTGCTCAGCCTGCACCCAGCTCAAACGCTGATCCCTGTACTCCATAGGCAATAAAATTGGTGTTCAACTCCGCCAAAAATTGGTCCAAACCATACCAAAACCAAAACTGAAATGAAATATTTGATAAACTATTAACGTTGTATCATACGCCGGACTGCACGTAGCCACCTTTATAGGTAGGCATACTTTATTGCCTCTGAAACACGCTCCAATCTGTCCTGAGCCATTATACCTGGTCCTATTCCTGGGCAGCAGCAGAAGGTACGTCGGATCGTCGGCTTCTTTCATCTCCAGGAGTTCGGGCTTCTGTTTCACTGTTTCCGCCGGCGGCTACCGACTTGGAACTTGACCCTAATCGCCTTAGAGAGCGCGCGTTTTCAATTATTTTGATTGTACCTGATTGTTGCACGGTCATTTATATCCCAGAACAAAGGATTGCGCCGACGACGTGTACCTCCATATAAATTCACCGCAATATATACCTATATCCATATTATGTGTATCAGTCTATGTGCAAATGGATACACTCCGCGATTCGATCGTCGAATTGATACGACCGAATCGAATCCTCGGTTGATAATTATTTTCATAGTTCGCGCGGGTAATAAGTAAACGGGAAACTGGTATCATGAGTATTAGCGTCAGCCAGCTTCATGGGAATAAATAATTGAGAAGGTCGTCCATACGTAACGTAGTTATGTTAGTCGTATGGCATATCTCGTCGCCGTCTCGTCTTTGCGGTTCGCTGAGTCTCTTGCCCCGGGTGCCGACAAGCAATGTATACTGGGGGCCATCATCAGACTAGACTTATACCAGGGAACACCGACCTCAACCTAATGTCCGACTCGCAATCCCGTCACTTAACCATCTGTACAGAAAATTTTCAGTTCAGATCTCATCATTTGTCAAAAAAGTTTACAGCCACCACTCCTTCCCAAATTGACGAAGAGATTTTTCCAAACGGTTTGCTCATAATTGTTATGTTCTTTTTTTTTTAGAAATTCTTCTCGGCTTTTACTTATTTTTTTCCTCGAATTTCTTTGAGCTTTCCAATTATCGGGTTCACTTTTTTAGCGACGGTTTGTGATGCTTAGAGGTTTGTTTGAGAGTAAACACAGTGTGGAGCGTGCACCACGTGTTTCGAAAACGGTGAATTAATGAAGAGGAGTTGACGAGTTAACTGCCCCGCTTTCATACACTTTCGTACGAAAAGATAGCAGCCGATTTTTGTTTACGTCCTGCGAGACCCCACTTCTTTAAATAAGCAGAAACTGAGCAAGAAAAATTGATCTTCAGTACCCCGCAGTCAAGCCTAAGGAAAGCCGCAGTCAAAGATCAACCTCCCGCTGCGCCGGGCTTCTTCAGATCTTTCGACTGTTTCGTGTCCGAAGAATTCTCGGGCAGCTCGATTTGTCAAAACAACCCATCCTTGGCTCTTCTCTCATCTTAGGTTCAGTTTCACAGTAGAAGAAACTCGATGTGAATACGCATAGTATCACTCATCGTAAAAGAGCGATTCTTACGAACGAAATCCGCCTGCATTCATGTCAATTATTTATCTTAATCAGCTCACGACATTTCAGCGAAGCCGCTTATCTCATCACGACACGTTCGGTTCTTCGCAGTGAAACAAGACACTTGCAAAACAAAAAGATCTCATAAATTTCCGGCTCAAATATCTCAGCGGCTAGCCATACGATGCGTAAAAATCGTGGATACGATACCGATAAACATATCTGACCGTCGAGAGGTTAATGGCTGACGCTTAAAGGCCGTTTGTCAGGATGCAGCGATATCAAAAGTGTCTGATTACTGTTTCAGATGGTATTGTGCCTCGCGGTTTTTACCGTCCAGCTCATCTCGGCGGAGGATAAAGCGACCAACACTGTCTCAGTGTCGCCAGGCTCGCCCATTATCCAGAGCAACACTATACAAAAGTTTATCGAAGTACTGGGAAAGTACGAGCTCGAGGACCAACGTGCCTTGAAAAGAGTTTACCTCAGCAATAGATCAATCACCTGCAACGATGGGTCTCAGGCTGGTTTTTACCTCAGAAAATCTCAGGGGTCTAAACGCTGGGTCATTTTCCTTGAGGGAGGGTGGTACTGCTACGATCACAGGAGCTGCAGGAACAGATGGCTCAGATTGAGGCATCTTATGACTTCCACTCAGTGGCCAGAAACGCGAGACGGTTAGTTCATGAAATCAAAAATTAGGATGAATAATTCGGCCCGATTCGCGGTTCTAGAATCATTTGTTAGTCCCGCCGTTACTCATCCTTGAATTTATCCATAGTCGGGGGTCTCCTGTCTTCGCGTCCTGAGGAAAATCCGTTCTGGTGGAACGCTAATCACGTGTAAGTATCGTCAAGCCTGGAATTGAATTGAATCGAAAAGAAATTATTGCTGGTGCCGATTTTCATGGTCTTTATAACCCGTCGGAACAGATTTGTCCCTTACTGCACGAGCGATAGCTGGAGCGGTACCAGGGCTACTCCAAGTGACATGTTCTCTTTCATGGGAGCCGAGATTGTGGCTCAGGTAGTGCGAGACTTGATCCCCCTCGGTCTGGAGAACGCCAGTTCGCTCCTGCTCGCCGGCAGTAGCGCCGGAGCGACTGGAGTCATGCTGAATTTGGACCACGTGCACAGCCTAGTCCACCAGGAGTTGGGTAAGCCTCGTTCAGACGAGTAACATTGCATTACTCTTGTTACCGATACCATGATATTCATCGAATCCTTCTTTTTCCCCTCCGCAAAGGCTTGAAGCACATAGCTATAAAAGGAGTGAGTGATTCTGGATGGTTCTTGGACAGAGCACCATATTCCTCGAACGGTCTGCCTGCCACGGACGCGGTCCGAAAGGGCATGGAACTTTGGAAGGCAAGAATGCCCCACAATTGTGCCCTGAAGTACCCGCACGAGCCTTGGAGATGTTATTTCGGATACAGACTCTATCCAACTCTCTCTGGTGAGTCTGAAGTCGCCTATTACACCTCATACCCATAGAGGTGTCGATTAAAACCATGCTACGGTATTGATCGATGATTTTCCCCCGATTTTCAGTGCCTCTCTTCGTCTTTCAATGGCTTTTCGACGAGGCTCAGATGACAGCCGACAACGTCGGCGCTCCAGTGACCAAACAGCAATGGGACTACATACACAAAATGGGCGACAGTCTCCGTCAAACTTTCGAAAACGTAACAGCAGTATTTGCGCCAAGTTGCATAAGCCACTGTGTCTTGACGAAGAAGGATTGGCAGTTGGTTAAAATCGACGAAGTATCACTACCGCAGGCTCTTCATTGCTGGGAGCAAACGTCAGTTGGAAACAAACGTAACGAGTGAGAGTCGTTCGTCTATTCCCGAATATATTCTCATCGTCAAATTTTCATCCCCCAATAATTTCTCCTCGCATTTATTTCCGTAGAAGCCGTCATCAGATCGAGACGAATCAACCCTGCGCAAAATCTGTCAGAAAGTTGTTGCGGTCAGGCCCCACGAAGTCAAATGGCACAGTGATCGTAGATGGGAGCAAGACCAGGAACAATACACTTCTAGAGTCCAGGAAAACAGGGGTAGATGACGGCGGTTTGAACGAGGATAGAAAGGGGTCCAACAACCCGTCCCAAGGTGGTAGAGGTAACAAGAAGAGACGAAGAAGAAAGCACAAGGGGCGAAGGAGGGAGAGGAACAAAGAAGGAAGACAGAAGAAGGACAAACAAGAGCGAAGGAAGGGAGGTAAGAAATGGTCACTTATGGTATATCATGATTCGTTTAATGCCTGATGTTCCGTATGCTTTTTCTGACGGACTTAAACGACGACGATTTTCTTTCAGGACGTAGACACGGTGGAAAACACGGTAACAATCACACCGCAATGTTGAATGGGACGAGACCTCAACGGTCAGTGATCCCATCTAATAAACGGAAGTGTATCCAAGGCTGCCAGTTCAGGCTGATCGAACGCTGTACTTGGCCTCAATGTAATCACAGCTGCCCAAGACTCCACAATCCTTTTACCGGCGAAGAAATGGACTTCATCGAACTCCTGAAGAGCTTTGGTCTCGACATGAAGAGCGTCGCTAACGCCTTGGGGATCGATATTCAAACTTTGAACAATATGGACCACGACGAGTTGCTGAATCTTCTCACTCAACAAACGCCAAACTAACGATCGACCACGTCTAACGGACTGCGAAAGAAATACTCCCAAAAGTAACTGTAAGTTTTTTTTTTTCATCGAAAAGACCCCATAAAAATCGGCGTACATTTATACCCCAATTTTAATTACCCGGCATTTACCTTCTGACAATTTCACCTGGATACTTTTTTCAACACGAACGCAATAAACAGTCAATCGTTTACTTAGCGTTTTTCAGCTGAAAGGTATGCAGGGTAAATTACTTCTTTGATATTCCCTGGCCCACGTCATTCTTTATCTATAACGTTTTTCTCCGATTAATGACGTCGACAAAGTGGGTGGTGGTGCATCGTTTCATAACTTTCTTTTTTTTTTCAAATTTCTCTCTTAAGAATATCATACGCCAGATGTAAGATCTTAGTTATTGATACGAAGAAGGGGTAGCTGTACGAGAAAAGTGCGAAAGTTGAACGTAATATGTACTGTTATGTTACCAGATATAAAGAAATACTGATAAACTTGAAGTATATAATAACAATACAAATCAAACCCACTAAACAGCAGTATTCAGCCAAAACTATAAATTGTACATATGATAATAATACTAATAATATTAATAATATTAATAATAATAACGATAATGATAATAATGATGATAATGATATCTCCGAAGAATTTATATACATATAATAATATTATATTATTTTTTAACTCGTAATATCTTAATTTATTGAAGATTATAGATGACGTAATTGCAGAGTTTGAAAACGTCAAAAAGTATTGAACTATTATTAGATTTTAGAAGGTTGTTATAAATATATTTAATTATTAATAACTGATAATCTGACGCACAAGCTAACACTGCCAACTTATCATTGTACGTGGTTTAAATGAGATTCTTTACTCCCTAAAAAATGAATACCTTAGCGTTTTGTTTTTCGTTATTTATAAATACATATTATACTTATACTGAATTATAAGATTTATAAAGAATCTCATTACGTCAACCAATTAGGTCTTCTCCTCCTTGCGCGAACGTAAGATCGAATAAGAGAAAGACACACGAGTCGTTATTCGTCCACTTTAGATTTTTGAAATATCTCGTTACGCATGTTAGATATAAAATCTTTCAAGAGATTCTTACCTCGCCTATCGAGGATATGTAAGGCACGAATAATGACTCACCGACGAATTATAATCCCGAACCTCTCTATATAGACTGATTAAATTATCTACCTCAGTAAATCAAATTGTATTATGTCCTTCGTGTATACTGCATCTCCCAATTAGTTGGATTAATTAATATAACTTAGGTGATATAATAGTATGAAGAGAAGCGAAGAAAATCAGAAGGAAAAGTTGAGAAAAAAAAAAAAGAAGAAGAAAAGTACTGTATTTAACGTTTGTAAAATATTAAATTCTACAATATTATTTATTTTTAAGTACCTGTACTTAACGGACAAATAGCGCCCAGTGTTCTAATTATACCCCCAGCTGGCTAAGTGCTCGATCGCTAATTTATTGTTTACTATAATAAAGAATAGAAATATCGTGAAGACAAGAAAAAATAAATAAATAATTGATAAAAATAAACGAGTCTTGTGTGAAGAATATGATTTTTTACCTCGTGCGTACTTCAAGGGACGACTGAAACGTGTAAAATATACATGTACGGTAATTCTGGTATGGATAAGAGCTGAGCAAACCATCGAGTCCCCCGTGCTTATAATCGGTATGATAATTTGATATAACAGACAGCAGGGAGTGCGCGGTTGGAAGAGGCGAGAGCGTCCTCTCAAAATAATATCCTTCCACACAGGAAACGGTATTTAGTGCACCCGAGTCAAAGCCGGGCGATATATGCTCGTTCGATGATGGCTATGGTAGTGGTGGTCCCCCAGGTCAGAGCGCGGCAATTGAGGCGACCGAGGAAGTGACAGAGGATGGCACAATGTCGTTGAATATGTTCTATTAGTTCAAACCGCGTTCTGCTTACTGGTCGGTACCTAAGCCGGTCGTCCACGGTCGATTATAACTCTTCGTCGCTGTCCTGGATCGTCCTGCGATCTCAGATAATATCGGAAAGAATTATTGATACTCTCTGGTGCAACGACTCTAGGAATCGCCATGTTCAAGAGCCTCGTTCTCTTGTGCATTCTGACCATCAATGATCGTGGTAAGCGAGAACCAACGTCATCTTTGACGCATTCCTTTTAAGCTTGATGAAGAATTCGGAAATTTCGCAAGAAAATTTCTGATGAACTATTTTTTGGAAAAGTTCGCAAATTGGGATTCTTGTGATAGTTAATCGGAAGAAATCGAGGAACACAAGTCCGGAGATATACTATAGTCATTTTTCTGAAGAACTGTGAAATTGTATTGCAACAGTAAAGCTTCAGGCTCTTCGAAGAATGTCACTATTCCTTCGAAGAACTCTGAAACTGGGTTTTTCCTGAATGTTTCCGCAAACAGTGTTTGTCTGTTGATAATAGAGTGAATGAAAAAAATTTAGGGGATTTCGATTTTGGAGTTTTTCGAATGAATTTTCAAAGAAAAATATCCGTACAGCGTGTCAAATAGATTTGAATTTTAAACAAGCGAATTGTCCAGATTTCATCGAAGTCGAAAAAGAGGAAAGCACCGTTTCACAATGTCAAAGTTTACGCGAATTGAACTAGTTAGAGTTTTGCCGGAAATTTAGCCCCATCATTTTTGTCCCTAGAAAAAACGATTGGGCGCCAAATTCAGAGCAACGTCACATCGTCACTTCGATGATAAATTAGTACAACTCGGCTATGTAGGGAAACGTTTGAATTTGGAAGAGCTTTTTTGAACTTCGTGACGTAGCCAAGAAATCGTGAGGAGATAGTCAGTTCCAGTCTAGAAACTGTACTGTGATGTACACTCCACATTTTGCACCATGTAGCAACTTTCCCCAGTTCACATGGTGCAGTGTGAGCTTCCTCATAAAATTGACTATTCATTCAATTGTCGTTCCAGCATCATCGAATCAATGCGGAAAGGTGTGGCTCACAGTTTCGTCACTGTGGAGGCCGATAGCAACTAATAATAAAGTTGTGGACGCCGAATTGGAGGTAAATTGGAATTTGGACTGTCCTGGAAACGTAGGATATCCGGACAGCATCAAAGTGTTCACTGCCGATCCAGCGCACAGTAATTACTCTCACAGTTTTAATTGCTTTATTCATTTTTCAACCACTGCGGCATTACATCGACATTCATAATTCAGCGCATTCAAGTATACGTATGTAGTACATACTGACATACACACTTACGTTACCCTCGACACAAAAGCTCCCAGTTCCCAAAACCTAAGTCATAATCTTTCCAGACAAGACGATAAAACCGCAGCTGACGTTGCTCCTCGCCGAACATCCTCGGGGTTATTACAGGACAAACATAACCGTCGGACGACCACCGCTCCCTGGAGGTTGGGACGAAGGAGGAGGCGCTACACTGTCAGGACCTCACTGCCTGAAGCACCATGCTGCTCTGTACAAAAACGGAGAATTCCTGACCAGTTCATGTCTGCAAATTTGGCCCACGTGGATGTACGACTTGAGGTGAGTTGATACTGCAACTTATCCAAAGCATGATATTCTGTGATACGTTTACGCTAATATAACATTGGAAATGGTCATTCCAGGAGGCAGCTCGGAAGACTACCGATAGGTACACTGATGATCCCTGGAACCCATAACTCTGGATGCTACAAACACGGTGATCTTACCAGAAGAGATGCTTTTCAACGTTACTTACTCACCCAGGACCGCGATGTGTGGACCCAGCTGGTCCACGGGATCAGATACCTGGATATCAGAGTCGGATACTACCCCTCGATACCCAGGAACAATACCTTCGTTGAAGAATCGAACTATGTCAACAGATTTTGGGTGAACCATGACATCGTTAGAATCACACCACTGATGACTATCATCAAGGATGTAAGGAACTTCTTGGATGTTGCCAGAGGAGAAGTGGTCATCCTGGACTTTCACAGGCACGCAAAAAAAAAAGAACAAAAAAACATGAAGAAACCTTTCCAATATTTTTATTCAAACCATCTTTTAGCCTCATCGACAAACGATGCTTTTCACAGATTTCCAGTTGGATTCGAAGGACGACCTAGCCGGCACCGCAGACTGGCTTCAATTCTGCATCGGGAATTTGGTGGCCTTATTCTCAGGCCTGACAGAGGAGTTGATGGCCTCGGACCAACCCTGAACGATATTTGGACCGTTGGACGTAGACTGGTTATATGCTATGGGGACAAGCAGACGGTAAATGGTGAGAAATGATTGTCTGATGACTTCTATATGGGGAATTTTTGTCCAGGAAGATCGGTCAATTGACAACCGCGAGTTATGGGACAATCTGATTTTTAGAATACGACTGGTTGTGGCCACCGATGACTCAGGCGTGGGGCGATCAGCAGAGTGCTGAAGGTCTGAAGAACTATTTGGAGAGGACCATTGTGGGAAGTAAACGGCCCAGAACGAACCAGAACCCACTGTGGGCAGTAATGGCAGAGTTGACGCCAATTCCTTTGGATATAATGCTGAAGCCTTCTGGAGGACTTCGACAAATGGCTGATTCAATAAACAGGAATTTAACTGTCTGGTTTCAGGATGAATGGTGGAAGCAAACGAACATCGTGGCGACTGATTTTTTCCTAGGAAATAATCTGATCGACGTTTCGATACAGTCGAACATTAAAAAGAGTAATATTGCCCATTGGCGTCTCTAGGATCGACTTTTTTCTTCAAGATTATAGTCAATTAATAACTAATTAATAATTACTACGGTAATGCTTATTTATTTTAATTTTTCTTCTCTTCTCGTTTCCACTGTCATGTAAATCCCAATATTATTCTCAAGGATTCAGTAAATTCTCTCAATGACAATTACGATAATATTTTTCCATCCCTTATCCGATTTGTTAAAGTCTTCTTACATCATTAGCTAAAATATCAAGTGAAGATGAGAGGTCGGGAAGAACGTGAACGTGTTAGATGGCATTGTATATTTAAGAAACGTCTGACGTTATGTAACCCAACATACAGATGTGTAATCTAGATTCGACTCGTTTTCTGCCCATAATGTGTCTACGTTTAACAGGGAGCTGATAATCCAACTACGAAACTTGAGTTCAAGTAAAAACTCACGATCTAGAAAAAAGAACCAATGCATAGCAAAGCTTGGCCCGTTTTACATCTCGAATTATTCATGAAATACCAGTTCGATTAGGTAGTCTGATCGTGATCGCTAGGCCGTTCAGATCAATTATTATACATACCTGCATATGTGTATATATTTACTTTCGATCACAATATACCGTAGAAAAATTATTCACTCTAATGTGAAACTTTAGTAGACAATTTATTTGTTAGAAAAAATTTCGAAAGAAAAGGAATATTTTGAACAACGAACAAATGTATTCACTTGGAATATTTATTCGTAATATCTGAACCGATTAGACAAATTCTTTATTTTTAAGAAATAAAAGTTGACTCTCGCAAATAAATAGTCTAATAATATTCACATCAGTGAGTCCCCTATTTACTTCAATGTACTGTGTATGCCTGTATATTAGCAGTCTTCCTCATTTTGACCAGAGCATTTATATTTAAAAAAACACTATCACAGGGTCTTTGTTATAAATCAAACAAATAGCAATGATTTCTGATTGTAGAAACTGATGGAAATCAGTGAGATCCTGCATTATACGGACTTTGTCACCATTGACCTGCACTTTCTATACATATATACGACACATTTATCTCGAAACAGGTCTTCTCATTTCAATTTTAAATACTACCGATCCCGATCTCTGGCCTTGGTAATGTTCCGTTGGATGTATCAGAGCCATTTCAATGGTCAGTTGCTCCGTCAGCGAGACGTTGAAACGAGATATATCTTTAACACTGCAACTTTTCAAGTCGTAAACAACCAACATGGATGGCGAATCGTGGCTCTCCTATGTTCTTTGGTCGCTGATTTTGATCCTGAAGATGATGAATTTCACCTGGGCCACTGGCAGGCTTCGAGTAGCCAGAAAGGTACTTAACTGTTATGTTCGTTTCTTTTTTTTTTTCTTTCTTTTTTCAAATAATGTTGTTACAAATATAATTACATAGTATTTGAGCTATAATGTGAGATAGAATGAATGACATTCCATCCCTATCTCATTATTTTCGATCGAAATTATCCAGGTAATCCATAGCGATGCGGACCGAATGTTCGTAAAAGAACCAGGTGTAATTCTGGATCCAACGGGAGGAGGACATCCAGATATCGATCGTATACGAGCAGCGCATCGTAGCGACGTTGAGATTGTAGTTCCATTCCTGTTGATAACTTTACTCTGGCTAGAAACGTCTCCTTCCCCATATTCAGTGAAATTAATATTGCGCAGTTTTGGACTAGCCAGAATTTTCCACGGTTTAGTTTACATGGAAATCATTCCCGGCGTACATCGATTTATCAAAATGTTAATATCTGTTTTTAGTTACATTATAGTCAGTTACGTCGCAATTTCGCTCGCTGTACATTGTGCCTAATTCAAGGAGGGAGCACGACGCGATTAATAAAAGAACACATATTATTTTATTACGCATTTCCTTATTTTCAGATTTATTACAAACTAGAATCTAAAATACATATAATATCGTCGCGAGAATCGTCGTTTGAAATTCGAGTGTTATTGAACCTAGTGGTTAACGACAGCCAGCGGTAACCGATCTTTGTAGTCTATAAGAATATATTCTAATAAATCTTAAGAAATTCAATAGCAATATATATTTGATAGATCAAAAAAATCGTTGGTATTTTTGATCATTTAGAATTTAAAGACAGCTAAGAATCGGTTAGCATAGTACGTATTTCTTTTTATAAGATTTTTCACTCTCAACTCATATATTCGTTACACTGTCTGCACTCCAAACAAAAAAATTTCCTAAATCATATAATACGAGAACCTTGTTTTCCTCTAGTGGTCTTTAAGACATTTTTATATAAATATTGTTCGGCGGGATGATTTCACCCCATGTGCAAACGAGGTTGCAGATTATGATACCTGCGATATGGACAACTCCCGAAACAGCCAACCAGTACTCTGGACAACAGCGATCCCTGCGCGCCAATTGGTTGTTTCGGGAGTTGTCCAAATCGTAGGTATCAGTACCAAGCGTGTTCGATTCTGACCGGTATGAAGTTAACCCCACAGACATCTGTCTCTTTCCTTCTCTATGTAGCCATAAAGGATAGAAGAAGACAGAAGACTATTAAAAATAGAACTATCGATTGCTGCGTCAACAAATATTATTGTAAAAACGACAGTCTTCCGAATACAAACTTTTCTTTGATTCATTTGAATTTCTCTTTAGTTCACTTTATTTCCCTCGGGCGTTGACTGAATATTCTAAAGACAGCTCCCCTTATGGACCTTTGAGAGCCGACTAAAATTCGTCGCGAGCTAGCGCCCCCTCAGTAATTGTGGCGGTACATTCAGCAAGCGAGTAAAAAATATTGGAACCCGCTGGATCTGTGTTGCGATTACCGACTGAAATAAAACGTTTCCGTGATGATACGTCAGCGCAGGTAGTGACAGGAATTGCAAATATCGCCGAGCCGACGCACGTGTTTTTACCAGTTCAGTAGCATTGTAGCTCACAGAAATTACACAGATATTGCGTAAATAAGTTAAGGAATTAAGAATGACTTAATAAGTAAATAATGCGAATTAAAAATACGTGTTTACGCAATCCCGCGCTCTCCTATTTAGACATTATGGTAATATGAAGAAATAACCCCAAAAAGAGTCACTGCGAGGCGTAAATATACGTTACATCGAATTCGTCAAACTTCGTATAGGTACCACTAATTAGATATCATGACAGGTAAAAATGTATTGGTTTAAATAAATGTGTTTTGCCCTGTACAAAACATATTTGGAGCAAATCATAACTATGCAAATGAACGAACAAAATATATGGCTGTTGAGCGATCGAATCAGCGAGTCGGGGAAAAAATGAGAACAGGAATAACCGCGCTTTCTCGGTTTCTAAGATAACAGCTATTGTTAATTAATTAACAGCATATCGATATGAATAGCGTGTTAAGTTTTCTCATGCTTGTTTGAGGGCAACGGAAAATTCTACTTCACAAAGTCACGGCTCCTGCATGTCTTTACATTGTAGCTGGCCGTTAATCAGTACACGAGCACCTGCAGCTCTATGCTTCTGCATATTCCGACCGAATAATTCAATTTATTATTATCCTTTGAAATCTTCGGAATAAGAATGCATGGAACAAACCACGTGAACTTTATATTCTCTGACCCTTACCATTGCTGAGTTTGCCTATTTGTTTGTCTGTTTTCAAAAATTGAAAATAAAAAGCACGTATTTTTTTTTATTATGATGTTTACGACCCTTTCGATTCTGCAGTTGCTCAAAATCATACATTGTTGCGGAATTGAACATTTTTAAATGCATTTGCATATGGCAAGCTGCTTTACCTTTCATATCTACCTATATCTATAGACAACGCTGTGAATGATAAAAAGTGAGACAATAATGTTTCGATGAAAAATTAAGCTGTATAATCGTCATTAATTATTCTTATGTCTAACCTAATTATAATGTTTTGGAACGAGTTGGTTTCATATTCTAAATCAACTTTCTAATTTCATTTTTCTATCAAACGTGCTTCCTATTCAATTAAAGTAAATGGCTTACTATACACATACATGCACGGGTGTATCTTCGTAACGGCTAACCGTATCGGCAAAAGATTTTATGCAATTTGTTCGTTTTTGAAATGAACGTCGGAAAGAAATTACGTAAAAATTTTCAGATCAACATGAATATTTTTTGTATCGCTTTAAAGCCGAAAAATTCATGTAAGAACGGAGAGTCGTTTTTTTTCAATTGAGCCGCCGGATTATAAAACTCCCACATAGAACTCTTCGGGCCGTTCGAGATGGTCCCTGACCCATTGAAAAATATTCTTGCAAAATCAAGTTTCAAGATCAACCACCTAATAGGAAATTTCATAGCGCGTCTTTCTTGCCTCTTCAAAAAAGTTGCATAACTGATGACGTTTTAGAAATAATCCCAAAAAACTCAGATATTTTTACTTCAAATTTGGAAAAGTTGTCTAGTGAACTCCTAATGATGGCGTATTACTTGAAATTGATAATTTTTATTATTGAAAAAAATCATGCATTTTTTCTACAAGCATTATCGAGGTAGAGCTCGATAATTTTTAATCGCTTCGTCTATCGAGGTAATGTCAAGCAAGCTCAAATTCCCAGCGAAGGAAATGTTCAATAGGATATAATAAAGTTTTCCGAAAAGTGTCACTTTGATTAAACTAACTGTTGGAAAAGTACGAGCATTCACGTCACTTTGATAGAGCGCGTGGGGCCTTGACCGGAAGGGCTCGCTCTTAATCACCGAGAATTTTCTTCTCTTTCAATCGAATATTTTTAAATTGCTACCAAAATAAAAACAAAGCATCTTCCTAGTTATGCATTCGGGAGGCATTGGACGTGTTCAGATGTAGAGGTCTTTTTTGATTCTTATTTTTTAATGCCGGCAACTATATTATCGGTAAATATTATTTTTTCAGTCATTGATAAAATGTCACCGGGCTTATCATCAGCGTTTCAAAGCAGTAAGAAAACTAGGAATTACGAAAATTAGTTTCAGAATATCAACAAAGAGAAAGAACCAATATATTCAGGATTTGTAATTTAATAAAGATAAGTACTGCAATAATCATGAACGTAAATGAAAAATTGAATTTTTAAGTTAAATCATTTTTTTTTTCTTCCAGATGTTGAAATATATAATTATTCAAAAATATTCGTGTTAACTTATTCCACAAAAATTCTCTCTGATTAAGAGCGACCCGCTCCGGCTGAAGCCCGGAATTCCATCCACCGTTCGAAGCAAATTGGGTGCTCATACTTTTTTGACGGCTAGTGCAATTGAAGTCATACTTCTTGAGAAACTTATTATATGCTGACATCTCTTCCGCTCGAAGTTTGAGCTCATTCGAAATTACCTTGACAGACGAATCGATTGAAAATTGTCTAGTCCTATTTCAATAATGCTTGACGGATAAATGCATAAATTATTTTTTCAATAACAAACGATGAAGAGCAATGAAAATTCCGACAAAATTAGCATAGCTGCTCAAGATACTTACGAATCTAGCTACGAAATTTTAATCATAGCTTTTCCCCGGATTCCGAGATATTCAACGTCGAAAGCGACATAGCTATTACCTAATACGCATGTGGCCAGTTGGTCAGTGAATCGTCTATTTTCAATATAAGTTCATTATGTGAGTAAATTATAATTGAAAAAAAAATTTGATAGGGCTGATATTAGAAATAGACGACTCAAGATCAAGTGGAGTGCGAAGCAGACCGCGTGAGCGAAAAATCTCGTCTTGCTGTATTAGTGTAGGTATTTAATTAGCGTAGGCACGGCCACCTTCCCTGAAGGTCTACACTCGGAAAATTTAATTAATTTGTCAACATTATTTCATGTGATGTTTGTTTATAACATTGAAGAGAATTATTTTCCACGTTGGTTTAAAAATATATTACATATAAGGATTATAAACTACATATTAAAAATATATATAGAAACCTGATGCGAAAAATAATCCGTTTTATATTTATAAAATAAATTTGCATAAATTCATGTTGAAAAATCTATTGATTTTTTCAAGTGTAGACCTGGAAAGGTGGCCGTGTCTGCCCAGCTCAAAGCCGCCGCTGAGTTCTGCACTCGCGGCGCCACTCAGGACAATTAAACACTCGCAGTTTATTATCAGCTGGTTCAATTAAAGTAATAATTGACAGAAAACTCCCACATATCCTAATGACCATTTCATCCACTGAAAGTTTCTTATTGCTTGAACTTCCGTAGATGGACCGAGCGATTGAAAACGCCATTTGTGTAGTTACTCGGCAGAAAATTAATAACTTTTTTTATTACATTGAAGCTACATTTCAATTACTTTAACAGATTGAGCAGTGGCGGATTTACACATTTCCCAAGTATAGGCTGTTAAATTTTGGCCGCCCTTACCTCTACAATTGTCAGTTCCTGGGTTATTTTTACAATCCAACAATTCCGTTGAAATTACATTAGAAATAGATTTGGGTATATTTCTGAGCTAATCAAAGCTCAATCATGTACGACTAATAAGGCAGGGTAATGTATGCTACTTTCACGATAATAAATAATAATAAAGTAATCTTGTTCATTAATTGGGACTCTATGCACAGAAGAGCTAAAGCGTTCAATTTTTCTTTTTGCAAGACATCAGAAGACCGTCTTACAGAAATATTTTTGATTTCTGTAAGAAGGCTAGAAAAAAAAAATCGGTCCCCAAATTTGCCGCCTCTAAAATCAGCCGCCCTAGGCTCAAGCCTACTCAGCCTGCTGGTAAATCCGCCACTGAGATTGAGCATAGTTTGACTCATCATTTGTTCAAATTTGAAGTATAAACTTGAAATATTTTCGGATTTAGAGTGAGTAGAAGTGAAAAAAGACGAAAATTTTGTCGAGAGGGAAAAAGATGCGCAATCAAATGTCAGATAAGGATGTGTGTTTTAAAAATAGAAATTCAAATTTTTGTCTCAAAGTGCGTAGAGCCTACCTTACTTTTGAACGAAAAATGCATTAATTAATTAACACGTCGGAATAATAACACTTTATGTAAAAAATAATAGTGAAATTTCCTGTATGATATAAACAAAAAATTAAAAAGTAGTTTTTCATTCATAGCTTGCCTATAGATAATTGAATATTTTTTTTATAAATAACCACCACTTGATGTGTTTAATCTGTAATATAGATGATTTTTTATTGGTCTACATTTACTATGCCAGCCGATCCATATTACGAATGCTCAAAAAAAAAATTTAAGTCGCAGAATAATGAACCATCTCAACATAAATAAAAAAAATGTTTTTAGGAAAGTGTAATATCTTTTTCGAATCGAAAACAAATAAAACAAAGAGATTCTGAATATTGTTGGAAAAAAAAAATGTATCAAACTCAGTGGTTCAAATTCACGTACTCCGACATGTAAGAAAATTGCACGTATTGAACAATAGGAAAAATCAAGGATAGATAATGTAACATAAAATAAAAAAAGGGGGAAAAAAAATATCAATGACAAAGTGCGATAAAATATATGTCATCAAGTAGCCAGTAGAAATTGCACTCTCGTGCATCTTAGTGAATAAATGAAAGCATTCGAGTTTTTCTTTTTGCTTCCGCGATCACATGTAGACTTGCATACAAGATTGCAAACACCATTAAAACGTATGTAAAAGTGTAACAGAAGCATATGAAATTCATATTGGTCCCTTCACGTGTTTCTATACATGTCCATTAAATTTTCGGAAACTTTCATCGGAATCTCATAATACATAAATACCCAGAGTATACAATTCGGGTTTGTGCAAAATATTTTCCGAAAAAATCACAGCTGTTACGTGTAGGTTTTCGCATAGTCGATAAGATGGAGAAGAAACACGCGCATTACAACAGTGTGACTGCAAGTATCTAAGGTCTCTACCATTATCAATCCGAATTTACCCCACGAGTCAGCTCGCAGCAACGTGAAACTGTAAATTTCAGTCGGTATTACAGATACCGTTTGCAACGCCAAGCCCACTTCAAGCCCACTTGGTCGGCTCACCAATTTACCCAGGGTGAGCTGTCTTTATATTCTTCAGTCAACGCCTCGGGAATCCACAATTAATTATCTTATTTTCATTGCAAACACATTTTTGCAACAATATGTAAACAAACAAATTTTTTTATCAAAGTTTTCGTTATTATTTCAGAAATCCTTACTAAATTTTGAGAATCTTTAGTCTCGTGTTCTGGCAGCGCTGACTCGAATAATCACGTGACTCAGCTGTCATCTGTCAGATTTGAAACTTACTTTACGTTAAAATCTCCGAACAAATATCACGATTGCAATAAATCTAATAAGAATAAATGAATACTAAAGACATCATTGAGATTTATTATCTGCTGACGTAATTCAATGATTCCGCAATAACTGTGTTGTCGGTACACCATTCTTGAGAAAAATTCTTATTTTAAGCTAAAGATTTAGGTTATCACTGAATCATTCGATCTACATAGTTTACCCTTCCGCCGGCAGATACCGCGCGTATGACATTGACACATCCGTTCGGCATTCCACTAGCCATTCTCGTGGCGAGGTCCACCTGCAATGAGTGTCGTCTAGTGTCTAAAACTGTGAAATTGATAAACAGAAGCTTGATTAAAAAGTGTTGAAAAAATAATGGGTGATTCTCTGGATGGGTCGGGGGACCCGTCTCCCGAATCACAAAATGTTGCGATAGTGGACTACACATCGTTCGCTAACTATCTGCGTAAAGCGGTAACGATTTTGTTACCCGACGAAGACGTCGCTCCACCCGCATTAAACGTAGCATTAGAAGATAAAAACAATCAAGAATGTGTCAGGAAATTTTTGAGCGATTCACAGGTCTGGTCCCTCTACGTGCAGAGAAGCTCAAGCAAAGGTAATATAATTCGGATTATTTATCGGTGACTAATGCCTCACTTCGTTTCCTATAAGTGTATGTAGATTCAAAAGGCGGTTGCTCGTCCGCTCGCCTCCATTACGAATCAACGGTAAATTCATAAATATATGTATGTGAATACACACATCTGACATCACTACGTCATGTCTAATAAAATCAATAGAGGTATACCCACCCGTCCACTTGATTTGCAGATGATATCGGTCATCTAGATACTTTTCCCCATTCGATTACTGAGCTCTGATTATCATTTGTATTTTTTCACACTTCCGATCGCGATATTTTATTCCGATTCCGTTCGCTATATCCACGTACCCGGCATTCTGTGCCAATTCTGAAAAAAGAAAAAAAAATGAGGATAGAATTAGGACGAAATGCTCTGTATAATTTTTTCTACTTTCATGAATCATTTTCATTCTTATTAGAAAGAAATGTTGAAAAAACTTTGTGTGAATTTGCACAAGATGCCCTATATAGGTTTTTTATTTATATGGTGCATTCCATGCCAATGAGAAACTGATGGAATGTAAGACTAAAAAAATAGGCCCTATTAAAGTCATATATCGTTACAAATCATTTTCCAAACGAATAAATAACAGAGAAAGGATGATTTCATGAAATTTTCAGAGGAAGATGGCGGGGAAGGAGACGAGGAGAAAGAGAGTGCGACGTACTACATATCGAATGAGATATACTTTACAAATCCAAAGATGGCTTCGTTGGTTCTAACTAAGCGAGGAGCAGTTGTCGAAGCGGACAAATCTATTCATTCGCAGCTTAGATTAGTTACCTTCTCCGATGGTCCACCTTACGAGACTTTACATGCTATCAGTAAAACCATGGCTCCGTATTTCAAGAGCTATGTACAAGGGACTGGGAGGGCAGACAGAGACGGTGATAAAATGGCACCGTCAGTTGAGAAGAAGATAGCAGAGTTGGAAATGGGCTTGTTACATTTACAGCAAAATATTGATATCCCAGAGATCTCGCTACTCGTTCATCCCGTAGTTAGTCTCATAATAAAACAGTGCGCTGAGGAGGGTAGAAAGCCCAAGGTAGCTGACTTCGGGGAGAAAGTAGAAGACTCTACTTTCCTGAACCAGCTACAAAACGGCGTTAACAGATGGATAAAAGAAATTCAAAAGGTTTGAAACTATAAAGCTGAAACCTTTCCATCCATACATTTTTGACCCCTGAAAATTACTATTCAACATTCTCGCAGGTCACCAAGCTGAACAGAGATCCAGAGTCCGGTACAGCGCTGCAGGAAATTTCATTCTGGCTGAATTTAGAAAGAGCATTACATCGTATTCAGGAAAAACGAGAGAGCATTGAGATATCTCTCACTCTGGACATCCTGAAGCATGGCAAACGCTTTCACGCAACTGTTAGCTTCGACACGGACACCGGCTTGAAGCAAGCTTTGGCAACGGTCAACGACTACAATCCGTTGATGAAAGACTTTCCCATAAACGATTTACTCTCGGCTACGGAATTGGAGAGAATCAAAGTAGCCGTTCAGCAGATATTCATGCATCTTAGAAAAATCAGAAGTACCAAATACCCCATACAAAGAGTTCTTCGCCTGGTCGAAGCCATCTCTAGAGATTTAGGACAGCAGCTCTTGAAGGTCCTCGGCACTCGAAGATTGATGCATATCCCTTTCGACGAGTTTGAGAAAGTGATGGGTCAATGCTTCGAAGTATTTACAACGTGGGATGATGAGTACGACAAATTGACCGGATTGCTCAGAGACATTGTGAAGAAGAAACGTGAGGAGCACTTTAAAATGGTTTGGAGAGTATCTCCGGCGCACAAAAAGCTCCAGACTCGAATGGAGCATATGAGACGTTTCAGGCGCCAACACGAACAGTTGAGAACGGTAATAGTCCGTGTTTTGAGACCGACTGTCCGCCAAAGCAACACTAGCGCGAGCATAGAAAATGCAGACAACGACAACGCGAAAGTAGAATTTGCGCTGGACGCAGCAGACGCCAATGCTATCGGGGAAGTCAATCTGGCTTATGAAAATGTAAAGGAAGTCGATTGTCTGGACATAACTAAGGAAGGTCTGGAATCTTGGGAGGCTGCTGTTCACAGATATGAAGAGAGAATCGAACGCGTCGAAGCCAGAATCACTGCTCATCTTAGAGACCAGCTTGGGACGGCAAAGAACGCTAATGAGATGTTCAGAATCTTTTCAAGGTTCAATGCCCTCTTTGTGAGACCTCATATTCGCGGAGCTATCAGAGAATATCAAACGCAGCTGATACAGCGTGTGAAAGACGATATTGAAGCTCTGCATGAAAAGTTTAAGGTGAAAGTTTTAGAATTGAAGGATTCAGTATTTAATTTGGAATTCTTGGTCTAGTCGTAACTTTTTTTTTCATATAACTACTCAACTATTAATACGAACGAAAATTTGAATCTCTGATTAGTTCTAAATCCATTCTAAAATATGTTCGAAAATTGGAAAAACTTGATGAGTATTGTTAGAGATTTTGCAGAAAATTTTCGGACTTCAGAAAGTTTCTCTAAGATTAAAATAAGAACAAGACGGAAATTTTCGGTACATTCATCAATTTGTCCGAAAATGTTCGGAAAACCATTTCGTTGCAAAAATAGTGAAAGCTGTTGTTACGGCTAGGGATCTAGTTGCATTGGAAACAACTCTAATCTTGATTTATGTGAAATGAATTCCATTATTTCCGCAAAGAATTCTGAACATTTTCGAAGGAACTCTGAAAATAACAGAAAAATTGTTCTTTTTTCGGAAATTTTAGTGAAACTCTCCAAAAATGTGGGAAAATTTTCTTTACAATCTCTAATGATACTTATAAGGTGTTCCAATTTCATTTATGAGGCATTTTACAAAGTACTATTTGTTTCGGAGTTTTAGCAGTTTTTCAAGTCATCAAAAAACTTCCAAGAAAACCAATCAGAATTTCACTAGGGTAAACAACGATATTTCTGTCTCAAAATTCGTTATATAATTTTTCCCTCAAACTTTTGCTACAGGTTCAATATTCTCAAAGCAAATGTTGCCGAATGAGTATGGTGAGAGATCTTCCACCCGTTGCTGGCTCGATTATTTGGGTGAAACAAATCGATTATCAATTAACGATGTATTTAAAACGCGTGGAAGATGTGTTGGGTACGTTTGATCGACATCGTTGATGACAGAGATCGTTGATCTTGAAAGAAATCACCTTTACATCCAAATTAGTCCCTGAATTTAAATAAAATTAATATCCTTTCTTGTTTTATTGAACAGGAAAAGGCTGGGAGAATCACATAGAAGGACAAAAGTTGAAGGCTGATGGTGACAGCTTCCGTATGAAACTATCAACTCAAGATATATTTGATGATTGGGCTCGCAAAGTACAGCAAAGAAACATCGGCGTAACTGGGCGAATTTTTACGATCGATAGCGTCCGCTCTCGTTCGGGAAGAGGCAACGTACTTAAACTGAAAGTCAATTTTCTACCCGAGATTATAACGCTGGCTAAAGAAGTTAGGAACCTTAAGAACCTAGGCTTTCGAGTCCCATTGGCAATTGTGAACAAGGCTCATCAGGCAAACCAGCTTTACCCATTTGCTATAAGTCTGATAGAGAGCATCAGGACCTACGAAAGAACTCTTGAAAAAGTAAGGGAGATATTAGTCGCCGATTTAACTATAACCGTTATTTTATTTATATATCGTATTGTTCCAAATATGAGTCGATCCCTAGTTCTCAGACTTCTTTTCAGCACATTTCTTTTTCAGCTACTGAATATAAGTAGAGTTTTATGGCAAAATCGTTGTCTCAAAAGTATATCTACATATAAATTTACAGATTGCATTATTTGAATACATTTCGAAATTCACCCTAGTGACTGAAAAGACTTTTTTTTTTATTAACCGTTCGATCGTGAAATTCGACCAATGGAATTTTAAACACATTACCTGCGATGGATCGAAAATTCAAAATTCAATTATTTCAGCTTCGCGACTGTTGAGTATTAACAAATTGCAAATGATAACAAGCGAAATGAGTGCAAATTCTATTAAAAATTGGCATTTGAAGTGCAAATAGAGTCGAATACAAAGGTTCACTGAAAAAGCAGTTGAACAAAAGAATTCGAAATAATAATAACGCAAATTTTAAGTTTACGCTAGTGCGGGAAGCATAAAAGAGCAACCGTTTCCTATCAGCAATCAAAGACCTCGACTCATATTTGAAATAATACGGTATTTATTACATTTGAAGTTGTAGTTTGTAGCGTTGATTTGAACAACGTAATACGCGTATTATTGCTGTGTTATTTATCGGCTGTGGTGTTTTATATCTGATAATTATACGAGCTTAGAAAGTCGTTTTGTTCATAATGAATTGATTTTAATATTAGAAAATTGAGAAATGGTAAATAATGTTAAAACTAGTACGAAAATGAAGAGGATTCTTTAGTCGCGTCAAATTTTTCTAATCGCTCGGATCTCCGCTATTTTTAGCTTACCAATCGGAGTCCTCACTGTCCCACACTGAAGGTAGTCTAACACACGATGCTTGAATAATTATGCATCCTGCCTAACTCTGTCATAATTATAATTGTCTGCCTGCTTAGAGCTATTGTAGCGTTGATATTTTTCCTATGGAGATGGAGCAGCCTTCTTACTTATTTACATTACTATACCTCCCGCTGTCTATATATTTATCAATCCAAACTAGGAATAAATTGATTGACTAAATATTATTTAATACATTGATAATATCAAACACGTGTTCCATCTTCAAAATATTCAGATGTTTTTCGTACCGTTTACCTTATAGTAATGTTCGAGAGCTCATCAAGTATTTAATTTTGCATTTTAATGATCCCAATTATTATTATTTTTTTTTTTTACTATTTTTATTATTATTACTACTACTACCACTACTACTACTACTACTCCTTAAATAGTAAACGTACCATTTATTTAATGTTGTATCATTGTGACGAGAGAAAAAAATGTATAAACACTTATTTCCATAAATTTTTAATGAATTTACCTGGTTTTAGATCGAGGACAAGGCTAGTATCATACCCCTTGTTGCTGGAATGCGAAAAGACGTTTTATCCTTAATTTCTGAGGTAAATATACCCCCTCAATCTCCACCGAACAATAAACAAACTGATGTATCAATTTTTTAATCATTTTATATGTAACTAGGGTATCGCCTTGGTTTGGGAAAGCTACAAGTTGGATCCCTACATCCAGCGTCTTTCCGAGGTTGTAGTTTCCTTCCAAGAAAAAGTTGAGGACCTCCTGGTTGTCGAAGAACAGTTAGACGTCGACGTGAGATCGATAGAAACATGCCCGTACTCAGCGAATACTTTCGCCGATATTTTGTCAAAGATTCAAAAATCCGTAGACGAATTGTCCCTGAAGAATTATTCCAACTTGCACATTTGGGTAGCAAGACTCGACGAAGAAGTTGAAAAGAATTTAGCCGCGAGGTTGGAAGCTGGTATCAAAGCCTGGACCGATACCCTGATGGGACAAAAGAAAGAAGTCGATTTGAGCATGGACACAGACGCACCTGTACAGCCAACCCACAAACCAGGCGGAGATCCCAAGATACAAAATCAAATTCATGAAGTTAGGATAACAAATCAAACAATGTATTTGTATCCGAGCATAGAAGATGCGCGATTCCAGATAATGCAGCAGCTTTTTGCTTGGCAAGCCATCGTAACTTCTCAAATAAGGCTTCAGAGTTCGAGATATCAGGTTGGTCTGGATAAACCTGAGTCAGGAACTTACAGAAATTTATTAACCAAGTTACCCGGAGGGAAAACACCACTGGAAGCTGCTTACGAGGCTGTTGAAGTCAAGATGAAAGACATAGTTAACTACGTTGATCAATGGCTGAGGTACCAATCACTCTGGGATTTACAGCCCGATAATTTGTATGGAAAATTAGGAGATGATATCAACTTATGGATGAAGTGTTTGAACGATATAAAGAAGACTAGAACTACCTTCGACACTTCTGATACCAGGAGAGAATTCGGTCCTGTGATAATCGACTTTGCCAAAGTGCAGAGCAAGGTATCACTGAAGTACGACTCATGGCATAAAGAAACTTTAGGCAAATTCGGTTCGCTACTGGGAAGTGAAATGTCTAGCTTTCATGCTCAGGTTTCGAAATCTAGGGGCGATTTAGAGCAGCAATCTATCGAGGCTGCGAGCACCTCGGACGCGGTGGGATTCATAACTTATGTTCAATCTCTGAAACGGAATATGAAGGTTTGGGAAAAACAGGTTGATGTTTACAGAGAGGGTCAGAGGATTCTTGAGAGACAGAGATTCCAGTTCCCAAGCACCTGGTTGCATGTCGATAATATAGAAGGAGAATGGGGAGCATTCAATGAGATAATTAAACGCAAAGACAACAGTATTCAAACCCAAGTTGCCTCGCTACAGATGAAGATAGTTGCTGAAGACAAAGCGGTCGAGACAAGGACGACAGATTACCTGGGAGATTGGGAGCGAGGCAAGCCAGTCGAGGGGCATCTGCGCCCCGACGAAGCCTTGCAGCACCTGCAATTATTCGAGGCCAAATTCACCAGGCTAAAAGAAGAAAGGGACAATGTTGCCAAGGCCAAGGAAGCTCTAGAACTTCAAGAACCTGGTGGTGTTTCGACCAGCGAAGACAGAATGCAAGTTGTCTTTGAGGAATTGCAAGATCTTAAAGGCGTTTGGTCTGAATTATCGCGCATATGGTCTCAAATAGACGAAACTCGCGAAAAACCATGGCTCTCTGTACAGCCGAGGAAACTACGTCAGCAATTAGACACCATGATGGCTCAGTTAAAAGAACTGCCTGCCCGTCTTAGACAATATTCTTCCTACGAATACGTTAAGAAAATGCTACAGAGTTACACAAAAGTCAATATGCTGATTGTAGAACTGAAGTCAGACGCTCTCAAAGAAAGGCATTGGAAACAACTGACCAAACAGCTCAGAGTTAACTGGGTTTTGAGCGATCTTACTCTTGGCCAAGTCTGGGATGTTAATTTACAGAAAAACGAAAGCACGGTTAAAGACGTGATCCTCGTGGCTCAGGGAGAAATGGCGCTAGAAGAGTTCTTGAAACAAGTCAGAGAGTCCTGGCAGACTTACGAACTTGACCTCATAAACTACCAGAACAAATGCAGACTGATCCGGGGGTGGGATGATCTATTCAACAAAGTTAAAGAGCACATCAATTCCGTCGCTGCTATGAAGCTTTCCCCGTACTACAAGGTCTTTGAGGAGGAAGCTTTGACTTGGGAGGAAAAATTGAACCGAATAAATGCCCTATTCGATGTCTGGATCGATGTACAACGCCGCTGGGTATATTTAGAGGGTATATTTTCGTGCAGCGCAGACATCAAGACTTTGCTTCCTGTTGAAACTTCGCGTTTCCAGAGCATAAGCTCAGAGTTTCTTGGATTAATGAAGAAAGTATCAAAGTCTCCGATGGTAATGGACGTTCTCAATATCCCCGGAGTTCAAAGAGCCCTCGAACGTCTCGCCGATCTTTTGGGAAAGATCCAGAAAGCCCTTGGAGAATACCTGGAGAGAGAGAGGACCTCATTTCCCCGCTTCTATTTCGTTGGTGACGAAGATCTACTGGAGATCATTGGAAACAGCAAGAATGTTGCCAGGCTGCAGAAACACTTCAAAAAAATGTTCGCCGGCGTTGCCGCGATACTCCTCAACGAAGACAACACAGTAATCACTGGAATCGCCTCTAGGGAAGGCGAAGAAGTGACCTTTAACGATCCAGTTTCCACGATAGATCACCCGAAAATAAACGAATGGTTATCGCTGGTTGAAAAAGAGATGCGAGTCACATTGGCCTCCAGTCTTATGAAGGCTGTGCAAGATATAAAGCAGTTTAAAGATGGCAACATCAACGCAGAGGCCTTCATGACATGGTGCGACAAATATCAAGCCCAGATAATCGTTCTCGCTGCCCAAATTCTCTGGTCTGAAGACGTTGAAGCGGCTTTACACGACGCTCAATCTAGCCCGAGTAAAAACCCGCTGGAAAGAGTCCTTGCTCAAGTCGAAGGAACTCTCAATGTTCTCGCCGACTCAGTACTCCAAGAACAGCCTGCATTGAGGAGAAAGAAGCTGGAACATCTGATCAATGAATTTGTGCACAAACGAACAGTGACCAGGAGGCTCTTGGCTAACAAAGTTTCAAATCCAAAGGCCTTCGAATGGCTTTGCGAAATGAGATTCTATTTCGATCCGAGGCAGACGGAGGTACTGCAACAACTCACCATACACATGGCAAACGCTAAGTTCTTCTATGGGTTTGAGTACCTTGGTGTACAAGACAGACTCGTTCAGACACCGCTTACGGATAGATGTTATCTTACCATGACTCAAGCATTAGAAGCTAGACTTGGTGGATCGCCGTTCGGTCCAGCAGGTACTGGGAAAACTGAATCTGTGAAAGCCCTTGGACACCAGCTTGGACGATTCGTATTGGTCTTTAATTGTGATGAGACATTCGACTTCCAGGTGAGAATTTTATTGAAAAAAGAAAGTAAACTTTTCATAGGCATCATGTACTCCTATTTCCCCAAGCACACACTAAGATAGACGATATACACTGAACTACAATCATTTCATCTATTTTTAGCATCGTCACCATTTTGCTGATTGAGATTATCAAATTCTTCTGAATGCCGAGATTTTTTCGTCCCTCAAGTTCGGTTGAACTTTGTCTGCTTGTTTATCCCATCTGATTCATTAAACTGAATTGCTTCTAGTTTTCAAAGTTGAATTTTTCTTTTTCTTTTGTATTATTTTGAACTTGTAAAGACTAAATTCTGATCAAAAACACAATTTTGAATATTTTTCATCAACTCCAACTTTTAGAAAATCAAGTTTGGGCTAAATAAGAACAAAGTGTTAGGCTGAGACCGCTAATTGAGAAACAAGACCGAAAATAGTGGTACATTACTAATATTCTAGTCAAATAGGAAAACATTGAAGGAAATAATCAATTCAAAGTGTAAGTCGACCGAGATGCTCATTATGGCTTACTTTTGAACGTACTGATCTTGAAAAAAAGATGATCGAAACCAGTTTTTCGTTGATATCTCGCAAACCGGTAATGATATCAGGATGAAAGATAACATCAAAGATGAAATTGATCGAATTCCCTATGAAAAAAGCATAATTCATTTTCCTTGCATCTCCATTGACTTTGCCATATTTTAAGTTGAAAAATGTACTTTCCGGATTGCCTGGAATAAACGTGATAATTAGTTCCACATTCTAGTTTGAAATACCGTGAAACGAATGATAATACAGAGACATTAAATTTCACCTTTTTTTTAGAGAATGTAATTGACTTCATTTTCGATCTTTACCTTTATCTTTCTATCATTAACAGCTTCTGAGATATCATTGGAAAACTGATTTCAAGCACCTCTTTCCCACAATGGTGGCTCGAGTACTGCACCTTGAGTTCAGGATTTCATATTACGTTAAAAAGCAGCCATAATAAACATTTGTGTCAAGTTAGAGTTTTTTACTCAGTTTTTTCTTTTATACTCGACAAAATTTCGTCTATTTTTATTGGACTTTAAGCATAACTTATCCTTCTTGAATAGGTTGCCACATCTTTCAGCTGCCTTAAAGAATCTGTTCAGACACAGATTTTTCCCATTCTACCCTTAAATCGACTACTTTGAGGTCTCTGAGGCCTAGTATCAAATCCAGATGATTCTGTTTTCCTCCAGGAGCTTCGTAACACATTAATCGAGCTACCTTTGTACTCTATTTAGCTTTGTCCGTGATAATATATATCATTATGAAGCAACTGATCGGAATGAATGAACAAAGGTGGCAATATTCAGATATTCAACACTGACTCTGAACAAAAAATCATTTGTGCTTTTTTTTCTGCAAATTTTAGGCCATGGGTCGTATTTTCGTTGGCCTTTGTCAAGTTGGAGCATGGGGTTGTTTTGATGAGTTCAATCGTTTGGAAGAGCGTATGTTGTCTGCAGTATCGCAACAAGTACAAACAATCCAAGAGGCTTTGAAGAGTCAAATGGAAGGTCAAAAGGGAGGAACACTTTGCGTAGAACTTGTCGGCAAGCAAGTTAAAGTCTCTACAGACATGGCTATATTCATTACTATGAATCCTGGATACGCAGGGCGATCGAATCTGCCCGATAATTTGAAGAAATTGTTCAGATCTCTGGCTATGACAACACCGGATAGACAATTGATAGCCGAAGTGATGTTGTTTAGCCAAGGTTTTAGATCTGCGGAGAAACTGGCCTGCAAAATCGTTCCGTTCTTCAAGTGAGTCTAAAATCCTCTTAGTAGATTTCATGCAGCTTTATTTCTATATTTACAATTTACGAATTTCTATTTTCTAGACTTTGCGATGAGCAGCTATCCAATCAATCACATTACGACTTTGGCCTCAGAGCGTTGAAGTCTGTTCTGATATCAGCGGGTAATGTTAAACGCGACAGAATTCAAAGAATAAAAGAGAATATGCAGAACCGCGGAGACTCAGACATCGACGAGGCTTCTATAGCCGAAAACCTTCCGGAACAAGAAATCCTCATCCAGTCTGTGTGCGAAACAATGGTTCCAAAATTGGTCGCTGAAGATATTCCCTTATTGTTCAGCCTACTCAACGACGTGTTCCCTAACGTAAATTACACCCGTGCTGAAATGAAAGGTACGTTCTAATGCCGGAATGAAATTAGATGCACAAAACTGTTGCGGAAATTATTCTCTGGCTTAATTTTACCATTTACTTCTTTCAGGATTGAAAGACGAAATTCGCAAGGTCTGCGCTGAGGAATATCTTGTCTGTGGAGAAGGAGACGAGCAAGGTGGAGCCTGGCAAGAAAAGGTAAGACCTTTTTATCCGATATTTAAAGGGAATGAAAACCGGTAGGTAGCGTGTTGTCACACCTTCATCTCATTAACACATTGAGAATATTCATGAAAGTGAAGAGAGAGCAAAAAAGAATAGCTGAGAAGTTATCGACTTAGTGATAATAAGAGATCTAGTTTCTAATTATACTTTTATCTCACGCACGCTCAGGGGATGGTCGGTGAGACCTGGGTCGCTAAGGTGAGATAGAACAGAGTATAGTTGTTGTGAATGATTGTTAGAATAAATAGAATCGCTACAAGATTACCTCGATCAACCAACGCACGCTTGTCATCTCTTATAAAACCCTCCGTGTCCGGCATTGCAAACTTTGGTTTTCCCACAGGTTTTACAACTGTATCAAATCTGCAATCTAAATCACGGTCTTATGATGGTCGGTCCCAGCGGTTCCGGCAAAACTATGGCCTGGAAAGTTCTGCTCAAAGCATTAGAAAGGTTCGAAGGGGTCGAGGGTGTCGCTCACGTAATTGATCCGAAGGCTATTAGCAAAGAAACACTGTACGGAGTCCTGGATCCAAACACACGTGAATGGACCGACGGTCTTTTCACCCATATTCTAAGAAAGATAATCGACAATGTAAGAGGAGAGATAAACAAGCGGCAATGGATAATATTCGACGGTGACGTGGATCCGGAATGGGTTGAGAATTTGAACTCCGTTCTAGACGACAATAAACTTCTGACACTTCCAAATGGTGAACGTTTGAGCCTGCCTCCAAATGTGCGAGTTATGTTCGAGGTCCAAGACCTAAAATACGCCACACTGGCAACAGTTTCTCGTTGCGGGATGGTCTGGTTCTCTGAAGACGTTTTATCCACCGAAATGATATTCGAAAACTACATGCTCAGACTCAGGAACATTCCCCTAGAGGATGGAGAGGACGACAATCTTGGCAAAAAGTCATCTGATAAGGAGGACACCTTGTCTCCTGCGCTATCCGTTCAACGCGAAGTCGCCAGTATTTTACAGAGCTATTTTGCTCCCGATGGTTTGGTCGTCAGATGCCTTGAGTATGCGATGAAACAAGAACACATTATGGATTTCACGCGACTGAGGGCTTTGAGCTCCTTGTTTTCAATGCTCAATCAATCTGTACGGAACGTTTTACAGTACAATCATACACACATGGATTTCCCACTGCCGAGCGAACAGCTTGAACGATACATGCCCAAGTGTTTGGTATACGCACTATTGTGGAGCTTTGCGGGAGACGCTAAACTCAAAGTTAGATCAGATCTTGGAGACTTTGTGAGGTCCGTTACTACCGTTCCATTACCTGCTCAATCTAACACACCTATTATTGACTTTGAAGTTAATATCAATGGGGAATGGCTACCGTGGAGCAATAAAGTGCCTCAGATCGAAGTCGAAACTCATAAAGTAGCTAGCCCTGATATTGTCGTTCCTACATTAGATACTGTCAGACACGAAAGCCTGCTCTACACTTGGCTGGCAGAGCATAAACCACTCGGTAAGAGCTTGAATAGCATTCGTTTGCATTGTAGTCTGAGGGGTCAAACGGTCTTGAAATCTGGTATACACCGTTTCGTGAAATCTTTGAAATCATTAGAGATATTTTGAAATTTTTAGAATCACATGAATCTTTGAGACCTTGAAAATCATTCGGAATATTTAAAATCTAAAAAAAATGCAGTTTTTTTTAAATCATTTGAAATTGCTGTTAAAATCATGTGAAATTGCTGTTAAAATCGTGTGAAATTATTTGAAATCTCTGAAATCATTTTCAATCTTTGAAATCTCTTGGAATTATTCGAAGTCTGTTGAATCATTTGCAATATTTGAAATGAACTTGAAGTCATTTGAAATCATTTGGAATCATTCGGAATCTGTAAAATCGTGTAAGATCCTCTGAGATCATTCGAAATCATTCGGAATCCCTGAAATCCTTGAAATGTTTGAGATCACTTGAAGTCAATTGAAATCTTATGAAATAATACACTACATCGTTGAAAATTATTTCAAGTCTTTTAAATCCTCTAGAATCTGGTGTACCAAACCTGTTCAGTGGGTGGTTCCTTGTTCTAATCGCAAATGAAACAATTTTCCCTTGTTCCTAAGGCTGAATTCTTTTTTCAGTTCTCTGTGGCCCGCCCGGTTCTGGTAAGACAATGACTCTCTTCTCAGCGTTGCGCGCCTTACCAGACATGGAAGTAGTGGGTCTGAATTTCTCCTCAGCAACGACTCCCGAGTTGTTGTTAAAGACGTTTGACCATTACTGCGAGTACAGAAAGACACCAAACGGTGTGATTCTGTCCCCTGTACAGCTTGGTAAATGGCTGGTGCTTTTCTGCGACGAAATAAACTTGCCAGACATGGATAATTATGGAACTCAACGGGTAATTTCCTTCCTAAGACAACTGGTCGAACACAGAGGATTCTACAGAACTAGTGATCAAGCCTGGGTCGCTCTAGAACGAATCCAATTTGTCGGCGCTTGCAACCCGCCCACAGATCCTGGCAGGAAACCACTCAGCCACAGATTCCTCAGACACGTACCTGTAATCTATGTGGATTACCCCGGAGAAACATCTTTGAAACAAATCTACGGCACATTCACACGAGCAATGCTAAGGTGAGTCTCGATAACTCAGAAAATTCCACTTCAAATTAAATTTTACTCCTTGTTTCTAATTTCAGGCTGACTCCTTCTCTGCGAGGCTACGCCGAGCCTTTGACAAACGCAATGGTAGAATTCTACCTAGTATCGCAGGAAAAGTTTACGCAAGATATGCAGCCTCACTACGTTTATTCTCCTCGTGAAATGACACGCTGGGTTAGAGGAATTTGCGAAGCGATCAGGCCGCTGGACAGTTTGTCAGTCGAGGGCCTTGTGCGTCTCTGGGCTCATGAGGCTCTCCGTTTATTCCAAGACAGATTAGTCGAGGATGTAGAACGCGCTTGGACAAATAAAAACATCGATATTGTCGGGCTTAAACACTTCCCTGGTATTGATAGAGAGAAGGCTTTGGCAAGGCCGATTTTGTACAGCAATTGGCTCTCCAAGGATTATGTGCCTGTTAATAGACAGGAGTTGAGAGACTATGTCAGAGCTAGACTTAAGGTATTTTACGAGGAGGAATTGGACGTGCCACTCGTTCTATTCGATGAAGTTTTGGACCACGTTTTGAGGATTGATAGGATATTCAGACAGCCTCAAGGACATCTTTTATTGATCGGGGTTTCGGGGGCAGGAAAGACCACTCTGTCCAGATTCGTTGCCTGGATGAATGGGCTTTCTATATTCCAGATTAAGGTACGCAGGAAAAACTCGATTCGTTCGCAATTTTTGCCTTTTATAGTGGGCACTAAGGTCTCTAGAACCTATTTTGTTTGAGAGAGACTCGTGAAGAAATATTCTAGCGATTCAGTTTTTTCACAGCTGATTACTAGCATTTCTCGAAAAAACTGAGTCAATAGAATATTTCTTCAAAGCGTAACAGAGATTTGAAAAAAAAATGATTTCCAAGGTCTATACACATAGAATGTTAACGTTATCATTTGAATCTTCTTCCCGTTCTTCTCCCTTAATGGAAAACCATTTTTTGGTTTGTCTTTTGCAAATACTGCTCTAATTTCGTGGCTTTAAGCTCCAAAATATCTCATATTGTTTATATCGCTTATTATTCTTCAGGTACACAACAAATACACTGGCGAAGACTTTGACGAAGATTTGCGACAAGTTCTAAGACGTTCCGGCTGCAAAGATGAAAAAATAGCTTTCATCCTAGACGAATCAAACGTCCTAGATTCTGGTTTCTTGGAAAGAATGAACACTTTGCTAGCCAACGGAGAGGTTCCCGGCTTGTTCGAAGGAGATGAATACACTACTTTGATGACGCAGTGTAAGGAAGGAGCTCAAAGAGAGGGATTAATGCTGGACTCAAATGAAGAATTGTACAAATGGTTCACTGGACAAGTAATGAGAAACCTTCATGTAGTATTTACGATGAACCCGAGTACCGACGGTCTAAAAGATCGCGCAGCGACTTCCCCTGCGCTATTCAACAGATGCGTTCTTAACTGGTTCGGCGACTGGTCGGACAATGCGCTTTTCCAAGTTGGAAAAGAGTTCACGAATCGTGTGGACCTGGAAAGACCGAGTTGGAGATCTCCGGACTTCTTCCCTTCAGCTTGTCTGCTTATACCAGCCCAGCCAATGCATCGTGATGCTGTTATCAACGCTTGTGTATACGTTCACCAAACTTTACACAAGGCAAATGCAAGACTGGCGAAGAGAGGTGGAAGAACAATGGCCATAACTCCGAGACATTATCTCGACTTTATTCATCATTTCGTTAAACTTTATCAAGAGAAACGAAGCGACTTGGAAGAACAACAGTTGCACTTGAACGTTGGGCTGGGAAAAATCGCAGAGACTGTAGAACAGGTCGAAGAAATGCAAAAGAGTTTGGCAGTCAAGTCTCAGGTGAGGGAACATCACGATTAGGAAGAGATTTCGTCATTTTAAAGTTTCATCTATGTACAAATTTACAATAATTTCAAATGATGCCGCCAGGAACTCCAAGCAAAGAACGAAGCAGCCAACGCTAAGTTGAAACAGATGGTCAAAGACCAACAAGAGGCTGAAAAGAAGAAGGTTCAGAGTCAGGAAATCCAGCAACAACTCGCTATCCAAACGGTAGCGATAAACCAAAAGAGGGACGACGTAATGGCTGATCTTGCGCAAGTTGAACCTGCCGTTATCGATGCTCAGAATGGTGAGTCGGACAAATTCATTTCAATATCAACGTTTGTTTCGTATTATTATTTTTCTTACCGATTTTTTATTTCACTTATGAAACGTTTTCATTTTCTTATATTTGAAGCGAGTGAAAATCAATATATTTATCTACACAAATTGAACAGCTCAATATTCAGCTTCCATTTCACTCTCAAATATTAACTCGAATCACTGTGGCTGCTGCACCAGTCTTTTTCTATATTCATAAACTTTCTGAAAATATGCATAAAGCACATCTAGTTTATTCGAAAATTTAGCATAAATCCACAGAACTCGTTTATCTCAAAATGTACATTTTTACTATTTATTATCATGACCATCGATGTACAAATACTTGGCAAATCTACCTATTATAGGTCAACGATCCGGCGGCAAAATTTTATTTCAGCTGTAATTCTTACTACTTATAGTCTTCACTGATATAAGATAGTATACTGAGGTCTAGACTTCTAGGCCTCACACTTTAGGAGGGACATTGACGAATTTACCTGTTTTGAGCAATTTAGTATTACATTCGAATTTTTATCTTATCGGTACTTCTTAGAAAAAAAATCACCTAAAGCGTTTTTCGTGCAAAAAAGTCTAATTTTTCTGAATAAGGTATCCCAGTTAGACTAGATCTTCAGGAAATGCCGAAAAAAAAAGTGAGTTAGTCGGAAATGAACTCACTATTTTTCCTGTGCGGCAAACTTTGAAATTATTTTGACTATTCTTTCAGGAAGCTCGAGATTTTTCCCTTTTTATATCATCGTATATATCTTCTGTGACCATCCTGCTCCGCAAATCTGACATGCTTAAGGAAAATTCCTGAGTTCTCTGATAAAATTTCAAAAATAATATTTCACTTTACGGAACATGGAAAAAAAGCAGTTTTTCTCCGAAATCCTCACTTTCGAAGCATTTCTTAAAGATCTATCCTAATACGGATACCATATTCAGAAAGATCAGACTTTTTCACATAAACCACACCTCGGGCTATTTTATTTTTCACAAAGGTACCGATGAGATAAAAATTCGCAATAATAAAATTCGTTGACGTGTTTCTCATAAACTGCAAGACTTAGGTCTAGAAGTCTAAACCTTGGTGGACTGGATTTTATCTCAATGCACTATGAGTATTAAAATTAGAGCAAAATCTGAACATTGCCGATATAAATATATTTAGATTTAATGTATATGAAGTTTTAATCTAATTGTATGAATTAATGCATGCTCGTGTATTGTGTGACGTGTTTTTCAAAAATTTCCAACGAGTGTAGCTGTAAAGGGGATTAAACGCCAGCACCTTGTTGAAATTCGTTCAATGGCTAATCCTCCGGCAATCGTAAAGCTCGCACTAGAATCGATATGCCTATTGCTAGAAGAAAATGCCAATGACTGGAAACAGATTCGAGCTGTTATTATGAAGGACAGCTTCATCCCAACAATTGTCAACTTCAACACCGAGGACATCACGTAAGACAGTTAGGCGCAACGTTGAATGTACCATGCTCGCTGGTCTAATAACGATATCTAATGTCTGCTTGATATATGTTCATTTTTGTTGTGTTCGTTGGTTGTTTCCATTATTCTCACCGATCTGTGTCGACACAAGTACGGAATTCATTTTACGCTCCTAAAACCACATTTATGTATATAATTTTCGTTTCTTGAACAGTCGTGCTTGTGTCGATACTAATTTACTTGTAAAAAGCGTTGAATACCTTTTGTGTGTTTATTCTTGCCCTAATTTCTAACTTTTATAGGTACGCCGATCACACTTGCAGCCTACTTCAAAGCTTTTTCTTAAAACTTCACCATAATTAACTTGCCTCCACTGCCTGCCTATTTTCTTCTTTGTACTATATGAGACCGTTTAATTTTCTCGTATAGCGGTGAAATCGATAAAGAAACAGCACTTGGTGGAGGTTCGCTCAATGGCGAACCCGCCAGCGATCGTCAAGGTTGCGCTGGAGTCTATCTGCCTGTTGCTCGGCGAAAATGCCAGCGACTGGAAATCTATCCGCGCGGTCATCATGAGAGACAATTTTATCAATACCATTGTCTCTAATTTCAGTACTGAGGACATTACGTAAGCATGCTTTCATTGTTTGTTTCCCAAAATTCACTAAGCTACCACTAAGGGGCCAGCTAACTTGGATAATATCCTAAATATCAGTGAAATTTATTATATTTAAAGAAAAAAAGCATAGACAATGCTACGATCAGTTCATTCTACTATCTTGAACGGTTTTTTACAACTTTCTTCCGAACCGATTAGGTATGATAAACCTTCGACATACATACTTTTCAATCGCACAATGACGAATCGCTGGTCTGATAAAAACATGCCTAAATAAAAATATCGTAGCAATACTTTAGTAAGGGGGTATATAATCATTTTCTTTTATCAAATATTCTATGGCCCCAGTTTTCCACAGTTGATTGCTTGGATTCTGGGACATATACGAAATTATTTTGTATTTTAGCGACTCTGCCTAGCATAGATTGAGTTTTCCGAAGAAAAAGTGGTTGTCGCAGGGCAATGGTCGCATTGATGATCGAAAGATTTCGAAATTTAGAGAGAGTTATATGAAATAATATCATATCATGGCAAACTAATAATATATCGATATAAGGTCAGTCGTCTATTGTTGTAAGCATGTAACGTACTTTTTTCTCAACGTTAATGAAAAAATGGCTAAAATTCAGGAATATTCCTATCTAACAATGATATTTATCGAAGATCTTTGATTTGGCCCGGAATCACATCAATGAAGAATATTCCCTCAAAATTCGAAGAAGTTTCAATGATCAATGCAACGTGCATCTTACGACGACCAATTCCTCTCTGATGCAATCAATCTATGTAAGGCACAGCACATAAAATCTGAAATAATTTTGAACGATGTCTAAAAATACTGGTAATCAGCCTGTATATACCCCTTTAACTGCTTGTTTTAGTACCACGCTAGCATATAAAGTAAAGCTCGTCCAATACAAGTCATTCATACTTATACATACTGTCATTGGCCTTAGATAGAACGCAAACGCAGTGAATCATCATCACAATGAAAGCTCTAAGTTTGGTATGATTAAATTATTCATTTGAATTATGAGGATAAAAATGGACAATCAATAATCACATAGCCTGCTTCGACAATTAACGAATGCATAGAACAAAGTAATTCTGAGAGAATGTGTAATTCAATCATTCGGTCCATCAACGTAGAGCTTTCTTTTCTTTTCTCTGATATCCCATCGCTTATAAGGGCTTTAAATAATTAATGTTGGCTGGTCCCGTACCACACTTAATACAGATTGGTCGTTTAATTTGCTATATCGTTGTCTCAAAAGCTACTGCTTTGTGGGAAAACGGTATATCACTTCTTCCACGTGTTTCTCCTCATCAGACGAAGAGTTCTACTATTCTGTTACAGAAAAAATATCTTGAAAAGTGATGTTCTGATTGCTAATTCTTTTTTTTCCAGTCACTTATCAGTCCGTATATCAATTCGGGTCTAAATACAGCTAAAATGAATTCTAGATACTCTAGAAGTTGAATATTATTAATTTATAAACAGGGGAATCGAGACATGTAACGCCTCGTCTGGTTGGAAGAAGAATTAGGTGCAAGTTTTTAGATTATAACTTGACCGAAATTTCATCCCCATAAACAGCTTGCCTATTTCATTTGATAAGTTGCATTTGCGGAGCTTTGGAAAGAGGCAATAATGATAACTGAACTCATGAAATGAACATCATCGGCTCTCCTTGTTTTTTTACGTTACTGCATGCTAACAATGATTGATAAAGTTGTCACTAACCAGTGAGACGTGCAATTAAATTTCACCAATAGGGAAGTTGCCTAATTATTGAATATTATACGTTTCCGTGAAAAATTAAATAAAAGTAAACAGAAATTATGCGATTTCCCTATACCCACGATTGTCATTAACGAATTATCATTAAAAAATTAATCATTTTGGCTGAAACATTTATCACGTAACATTTACAAAGCTATATTATATATTATTATTTGCAATAGAATATTACGATACAATTTTGCAGAATATTCTACACTTGGGTTTCCTGGTTTTTTATTTATTTTTTTTTATTTTCATTGGTTTTTTTTACACCTAGATCCTTCTTAAATACACTTTTCCATATTCAAATTCACGCATTCTGCTTAGGAGTCCATGAAATAGTAAAATGCTAGATGCTTCATTTGAATTTATAAAAAAGTTCCCTAATTCATCCAGTCCCTTTAATAAATATTTCCGGGATCATAAATTCCATAGAACTTACTTTGCCTTTAGAAGCTTCCCTACCAGATCCAAAAGAACCATGAAACCAGGTTATTTTCAAGCTTGATTATTCACTAATTCAATTATATCCTACAGAGATGATGTTCGAGAGAAAATGAAGGGCCGATACTTGAGTAATCCCGATTATAACTTTGAAAAAGTTAATCGTGCAAGTATGGCTTGTGGTCCGATGGTCAAATGGGCTATCGCGCAGGTAACTAGGCTTCACAAACTCCAGCAATTTAAGTTCTTCCTACTTCAAACCCATCCGTTTTACAACCATTTCAATAATCCAGATCGAATACGCGGACATGTTAAAACGGGTCGAGCCTCTCCGTGAAGAACTTCACTCTCTAGAACGTCAAGCAGAAACTAATAAATCTAAGGGCGAAGAGGTGAAAGATCTGATCTCTCAGCTGGAGCAGAGCATCGCATCTTACAAGGAAGAATACGCCCAGCTCATTTCACAAGCTCAAGCGATAAAGGCTGACTTGGAGAATGTACAGGGTAAAGTGGACCGGTCCATTGCTCTTCTAAAGTCCCTCGTCATAGAGCGAGAGAGATGGGAAGCAACTAGCGAAACTTTCAGAAGCCAAATGTCCACGATTATTGGAGACGTACTTTTATCTTCAGCCTTTTTGGCTTATGCCGGCTACTTTGATCAGCATGTAAGAGATTTACATTGGATAAAGGGCTAAAATCTTTGGCTACTAATAACATTTTGTATTGTTTCTCTTTCTAGTATCGTCAGAACCTGTTCGCGACCTGGTGCCAGCATTTACAACAAGCCAACTTACAGTTCCGTCCCGACATAGCGAGAACCGAGTATCTGTCCAATCCTGATGAGCGATTAAGGTGGCAAGCAAACGCTTTGCCCACAGACGATTTGTGCACTGAAAACGCAATAATGCTCAAACGCTTCAACCGATATCCGCTGATCATTGACCCCTCAGGCCAAGCGACAGAGTTTATCATGAACGAGTTTAAGGACAAGAAGATAACCAAGACCAGCTTCCTCGACGATTCGTTCAGAAAGAATCTTGAGAGCGCTTTACGATTTGGTAATCCATTGCTGGTTCAAGACGTCGAGAATTACGACCCTATACTCAACCCTGTGTTGAACCGAGAATTGCGAAGAACCGGAGGTCGCGTTTTGATCACTTTAGGAGACCAGGACATCGATCTTTCTCCATCCTTCGTTATTTTCTTATCAACTAGAGACCCAACCGTTGAATTCCCGCCTGACATATGCTCGCGAGTAACTTTTGTCAACTTCACCGTTACCAGGAGTTCACTGCAAAGCCAGTGTCTTAATCAAGTTCTCAAAGCAGAACGTCCAGACATTGACGAGAAGAGATCAGACCTGTTGAAACTACAGGGAGAATTCCATCTGAGATTAAGACAACTGGAAAAATCTCTGCTACAAGCTCTTAACGACGCTAAAGGAAAGATTCTCGATGACGATTCAGTCATAACAACTTTAGAAACGCTAAAACAAGAGGCTGCTGATATCAGCAAGAAGGTAGAAGAGACTGACAAAGTGATTGGAGAGATAGAGACCGTATCTCAACAGTATATGCCTCTATCTCAGGCCTGTTCGAACATGTATTTCACAATGGACAGTCTGAACCAAGTACACTTCTTGTATCAATATTCACTGAAGATGTTCTTGGACATATTTACTTCTGTATTATGTCAGAATCCAAAATTATCAGGGGTCTCAGACTACACCCAAAGACTATCGCTCATTACAAACGACTTGTTCCTAGTCTGCTATGAACGTGTCGCAAGAGGAATGTTGCACACTGACAGACTCACTTTTGCTTTACTCCTCTGCCGTATCCATCTTAAGGGTATAGTCACTGAATCTACATACGACAGCGAATTCACCTTCTTTTTACGTGGGAAAGAGGGCGTTCTCAACATCCGAGGTCCACCGGTTAACGGCTTGAGCTCTGAACAACAGGAAGCTATGATGCGTCTGACCATCAGACTTCCAGCTTTCAAAAAACTTGCAGACAAAATACAAGGAAATCAGGATTTTGGAACCTGGCTTCAATCCCCAACGCCAGAAACTTGCGTTCCTAAACTTTGGGAAGAAGAAAAGCCACTCTCTCCCATCGGAACAGCAATGCACCAGCTATTAGTAATCCAAGCTTTCAGACCTGACCGCGTCATCGCAGCTGCATCTTTAGTCGTTACTTCTGCACTAGGAGAAGCTTTCATGGCAGCGGCAGAAGAGGAGTTGGACTTTGGATCCGTGGTTGAAAATCAGCTCAAATCTAATGTCCCAGCTTTGCTTTGCTCCGTTCCTGGCTTCGACGCTTCTAGTAGAGTCGATGATCTGGCTGCTGAACAATCTAAGCAAATAGCTAGCATAGCTATCGGCTCAGCTGAGGGCTTCAACCAGGCGGAAAGAGCCATAAACATGGCTGTTAAAGCGGGCAGATGGGTGATACTGAAAAACGTCCACCTAGCTCCGCAGTGGCTTGTTCAACTGGAGAAGAAATTACACAGTTTACAGCCACACGCTAGCTTCAGGCTGTTCTTAACTATGGAAATCAATCCCAAAGTACCAGTAAACCTGCTCAGAGCCGGGAGAATATTCGTCTTTGAACCACCCCCTGGTATCCGGGCTAATTTGTTGCGTACTTTTAACACAGTGCCAGCCTCTCGCATGATGAAAGCTCCGAATGAAAGAGCTAGGCTCTATTTCCTCCTGGCATGGTTCCACGCGATTGTTCAAGAACGACTGAGATATTCTCCTCTGGGATGGGCCAAGCACTATGAATTCAATGAAAGCGACTTGAGGGTGGCTTGCGATACCCTAGACACATGGATCGAAGCTACAGCTATGGGAAGGACGAATTTACCTCCTGAAAAGGTGCCATGGGATGCTCTAGTCACGCTACTATCGCAGTGCATTTACGGCGGTAAAATTGATAACGATTTTGACCAGCGATTGCTCGCCTCTTTCCTCGGCAAACTCTTCACTCCAAGATCATTTGAGGGCGATTTTGCCCTGGTAGCAAACGTCGACGGAGCCCAAGGGAATCAGAGGCACATAACGATGCCCGATGGCACTAGACGCGATCATTTCTTGAAGTGGATCGAATCCCTCGCCGATAGGCAAACTCCGTCTTGGCTTGGACTACCTAACAATGCTGAGAAGGTTCTTCTCACAACACGAGGCACAGATTTAGTATCAAAACTGCTTAAGATGCAGCAACTCGAGGACGAAGATGAACTCGCTTACTCTAACGAAGAGTCATTGGATGCTCCGAGAGAAGCTGTGGGCGACGGACGACCAGCCTGGATGAGAACTTTACACAATTCCGCTTCTACTTGGCTACAATTATTGCCCAAAAATTTACCCACTTTGAAACGAACTGTGGAGAATATCAAAGATCCATTGTACAGATACTTTGAGAGGGAAGTTAACAGCGGAGCTAAACTATTGCAAGATGTCATACACGATTTAGAAGACGTCGTATTAATTTGTCAAGTATGTGAAATACTTATGATTTCATTCATTCATTAACAATTCCTTCGATCTATTTCCAAAATCTGAAATTTCGTGATAAATGGATAGAAAGTCTGAACCAGAAACTACAGTTTTTATGAAAACGATAAATTTAAGCAGTCAGCTGCATGAGATTTCACATCAATTTGCATATCTCAAAGCCTTTTTAGGTAGATATTGAGTAAAAAGGTCCAATTCATTTGACTGTCAGATCAAATTGTTCTTGTTTGAACAATTCTTGTGATATATCAAAGTACTGAACAAGTATAAGTTCAATTTTCGAACAATTTTTCAGAATTAGGCGTGATTCGAGTTACTCCTGAATTGTAGAATGAACTGACGAAGCCTAATGAAAATAAATAATATTCGCAGGGTGAAAAGAAGCAGACAAACTATCACCGAACAATGCTATCTGAGCTTGTCAAAGGGATTTTACCAGCCGGTTGGAGACGGTACACTGTTCCAAGGGGCTGTACAGTCATCCAATGGATCACAGACTTCAGTCACAGAGTAACACAATTACAAGAAGTATCTAGACTTGTGTCACAAGGAGGTGCTAAAGAGATAAAGGTTTGTTTTGAAGCCCTATGATGTTTGTCGAAATGTTACCAATAATCTGATATATGTTCTATACTCATACTAGGGTATCTAAAAAAATCTACAATTCATTTTTTATACACCCATTACTCTAAGTAATTACGGTAGTTTCTGACACGAAACGATTCCTCCCACAAGATGAGCTCTATATCTGAACTCTAAGAGGTAGAACTCTAAGAGGCAATCTGAGGTTTCTGGGACCGCTAATTTCGAATCTGAATTGTAAGCATTACTAAATTCATATTGATGGACACAAAAAACCCTGAGTATCAATTTTCATACGACTCGGCCTACTTTCTACAATTTAGATCCATCATTTCGAATCTCCGTCATGCTACAAAAAGTTGTATAAACATTAAAAAATAGCCACTCCTGAGAGTAGAGATATAGAGCTTATTTTGTCGGAGGACTTTTTTTGTGTCAAAAACTAACGTTAAGAGTGGTGGGACTGAATGAAACAAAATTTCGATTTTTTTAGACACCCATTTCATTTTTTGCAATTTATATTATTTCTTCTCTTTCACAGAGCTTCCCAGTCTGGCTCGGTGGTCTGTTAAATCCAGAAGCATATATAACAGCAACCCGCCAATGCATAGCTCAGGCGAATAGTTGGTCCCTAGAAGAGTTACAGCTGGACGTAACGATTGGTGACGGAGATAACATTGCTACAGACGATTGCTCGTTTGCTGTAACTGGTCTGAAGCTTCAAGGCGCGCAATGCAAAGCGAACCAATTAGTTCTGACTTCAACTATCATGACTGACTTGCCTGTGACTATGCTAAGATGGTTCAGATCGTCGGCGGAGGAACCTGTCAAGGGAAAACTATCCTTGCCAGTATATTTGAACAGCACTAGAACGGAGCTGCTATTTACTGTCGATCTAAATATCGCTAGCGGACAAGAACAGCACAGTTTCTATGAAAGAGGTGTGGCTGTGCTGACATCCACTGCTTTGAACTAATATTATTGTAAGCATAATTTCTATGCCAATGTTAAGTGAGATCAATAATTTGCTGAATTGTTATTTATCTAATTTTTAATTTGAATAATATAGTAGGTAGTCGCGGTTGTACGTATTGGAAGCTATTATGAATAGTAACTTATAGAATTGCAAAATGAGTGGGTAATAAACGATGGTATGCAGTTGATTTCGGATTTCCGATTCTCTACATTTCATTTTAGTTAACGACTCCGATGAAATGTAGAAACTGGGATTGTTCCACTTGAGAAAATGTGATTCGCAAGCTTCGTGAGAATATACCATGAACAGTTAAAACAGAAACACGTACTTTTAGACTAATTTTGATTGATTTATATAATGCTTCTATAGCTTTTAACATGTGCCACGCTCTAAGCTTTATATACCTGGTATTTGTCTTCAGATGACATACTAATTTCTATTGTATTGTAAAATCAAAACGATAATATATGAGATTGTCACTAAAAGGATAGTAAGTAGAACCTTGAATCTTTATTTGACCTCCGTATATCATTCCTTCAAGATTTAGTTATTTGCTTTATTTTTCATTCAGTAATAAGTGCGCCGAGCATTAAAGCGTAACATAAGAACTCAACGATTTTCACTTTCATTGGGTACGTTTATGAATATAAACGATACCAATTCGGAACGATTTTAACTCGGGATGTGTTGATTGATAACTTTCAATGCATCTTTCTCAATATAATAATAATATCAATTTATTATGTATAATATGTGCAAATTCATAGTTCACAGTCTATTCACTGTTATATAAAAATATGGGACAATCGTTTAAATTCCAGATTGAGTAAAATAATCCGCGAATAATCAAAGCGTAAATGTTTCATGGATAAAGCTCTAAAAACTCGCTAAAAGTTAAGGAGTAGTGTGAGTAGTCTGGGTAATCGTAATCCATATCCAAGGCTGCAAAAAGATCCTCAAAATCACTGAAAAAAGACAATTCCAAATGTGAAAAGTAGTATAATTAGCAGAATAATATATCGGACAAATTTTCCCATCATTTGAATACATCTCTGCACTCTTTACCTCAGTGAATCAGACGTCAGACTGGGAGAGACTTCGTAGCTCACCCCATTGATTTCACATTTGAAATCAATTAATTTAGAGCAACGGCGATCCAGCTGATTGATAGAGTCTGCCAAGTCTACAGTAACATTTCTTTTGCCGGAACTACTCATATGAACGCTTCCTAAATTTGGGCTGTTAACGATTGAATTAAATACGAGAGACACTAGACCTATGTTATCTTGGTAAATTGAAAATTCTCTCAAGTTATGACAACATCGCAACATTTTCGGAAGCTGTTCACTGTAGCAACAAGCACCACTGCTACCAAGATGAGACAATGTTAAATTCTCAAGATATTTACATTCTTGGCCAATTTCAATCAGACAATTACCCGTTTCAATCGGTATACATGACAAGTACAAAGTTTTAAGACGCTTCCAGTCTGTGATTTGATACAACGCGCTCAAATCCCATGCTCGATTGGCTCGGTCTTTTTCTAGCTGCCTGAAATAGCAAAAATTGATTAAATTTTGCAACTTTTTCTAATCGGGAGGGAAAATATATTCGAAAAGTTACAAACAATGTATCTTATTATCAGGAGGACATCTAAAAATGATCAAAACTGCTATTAGATATGACAGAAAATGTTTCCAGATTTTTATTTGCATTTTTATCGAGCCATGGAATTACCCGACATATGTATACATAAGTGTGTTAATGATGCATGCGCAGCATATTTACCTAGCATGAATCGTCAAGCTTTCTATCTTGGGAGTGTTTTTGACCAGTTTGTTGAAAGATGAGCTTACTTTATTGGTCGGAAGTCTCTTCCTTCGTTTTGTATTACCCAAAGGTTTTTTTTTACCTTTTCAAAAAATACAAGATATGTTTGAAGTCCTAGACATTTATGTGAAATCTAGTTGAATAAAAATGAAATTGCTTACCTGTTTTTTTTGTTATGTTAGTTAAAACAAGCTCAGTTAACCCTGGGAAAGCCAAAGCAAGTAAGTGCACGTCGCATTCTTGCTCTATTTCATGATTCAGAGTTAGATAAGTTATTTCATGTTGGTCATTTTTTAACAAGAGCTGAAACGTTATAAATCCTATGAATGAAATAACACATTTTCTTTCACTGAAATTACTTTTTTTTTCAATAAAATTTAACGCATTCAAAATATGTTTCGAATAACAAGAGAAAATTACGTTGAATGGTGTTTATTATGTTATATCATCATTGAGCTGACAAAAACTCACGAAAATGTATCCGTTTATATATCGTAGGTATATAACGCTACCTCTGCATCCTGAATCTTCAGTACACACATCTTCTGGTCTTCAATTCCTGACAAACAACAGAGTTCATTAATTTTTTGCATAGTGTAGACTTCAAGCACCTTTTTCATCAGACACGCAAGAGGCAGAACCCGTGTCCATTTAAGGTATACCCACGGGCCAAGACATGGAATTTCTTCTATGTAACTTTTGAGCATCCCTTCTTCTGAGGTTTTGTCTGAAAACATTCTGACTTAGTTCAACCCACTATTCTACCTATACATTGGCATATTGTGATAGCATGAGATACAATTGATGATGCTCCAGGGCAAAATTGAAAGCGACTTTTACAAAAAGCGAGCTTATCACTTCTATCAAAGTGTCCCATTAATTTTAAAACAAAATTTGAAGAATTCTTCTGAAGACTGACTATTAGCTGACTCTCGAAAATATATTGTATTGCGAGAGATTATGGGCGGCGGTAGTATAACTTGTATTCTTTCTACTCATCATACCATCTGAATGAGAAATAAGTTATTCAAAAACTCAAATTTATAATCAGCACAGTATAATAATATAATGATATTTGACATGAAACCATACCAATTAGGTAGAATTCGTCCTGATTGGGGGGAAAGACTGGGGGATCTATCCAGTCTTTCCAATTCTCAGGATTTGGAAGTATAGTCATGATATGCTTCCTCACTTCCGATACGCAGGGACCACGGAATGAAACTAAGCTTAGCTCTCGTAATTTTCTGGGCTCGATACTCCAGGGACTAGAAGCACTCAGCTGGTTTACAATGGAGTCAGTTTTTCCGAAAATTCGAAGGCATATCAGTTCTTGGCATATTTGTAAAATGTAAATAAACGTCTTTGAGTATCCTGACTTGCCTAAAAGGACTCTGAAAGATTGAAGCCTGCTGAATGGCTGGCGTAGAGTTTCCAAACTTAGCTGATTATTTTCTGCCTTGATATTCGGCCAGTTGATGGACAGGGATTTCACATGTTGTAACGGTCTCAAAAAATTTCCCAGTTCTCTCAGGTCTTTGAACTCTATTCCAATCACGTCGATGTCAACGAGATTTGTTGCTCTTCTGATATAATGGAGTAACACATGGCCTGGTTCCTCAGGGTCGAAGTTGTCAACACATATTTGCTCTATATGCTTGTACGTGTTTTTGTTATCGAAATATTTCCGTATTTCAGACACAGACGTGAAACTTCCATCAGAAAAGTCTAGATTTCTATATAAATGATAGGAATTCTATTAAAAATACAAAACTAAGCTGTGTAGTATATAGCTAGATATATTCCTGGAAAGTATACCTGCTACAGGTATAGGTAATTATTTGCTATTGGTAATTTAGTACTGAATGTACACCTAGTAAACCGAAACAGGTATTGGTAAATATCATTTTCTGATTTCAGATTCAGACCAACGACAAAGTTGTTCCCTTAGTGTTAGAATAAATTTTATTCAATTTATTTGAATATCAAATTCATTTAAAAAAAATCAAATTGACCATTCCTGCCTATTACATTAGTCTACTGGGTGACACAGTTATTACAAAAATTTCCGTACAGCTCAATGTATCCTATTGCTGTCCCTTAAGGGCTTTTGAGCAATCGTCGGTTTTACTAACAGAGTACATATTTTTAGTCAGTTGTCACAACCGCTATTTATCTATGGATTACGTGTCCATCGGTCCACTAATCACTCCCAGGTTCCATAGGGATAATCCTTAGATTATTAGCTAGCGCACGCTAGTGTCCGAAAAGTGAATGAATGTAATTCCAATAATTAGATTTATTTATAGGAAGCTGTGAAATCAGCTGACACTAATACATCGCTGATACACAGACACTGGAAAATATTAACATTATCTTCTACACTTTCAATGAAAAATCGGTGTTGGGATAACATGTACGCTGTATAGGCTCATGTTAGCAATTTTTTGATATCATTCCGAGATAGATTAGAGCAGCAGGAGCAGTAAAAAATGTGGACTAAAATTCAAAGTGACAGGCTGGCGTTGACACGAAAAGATGCGGAAACGGTCCTATAAAAGTGGTCGCTGCAACAGGGTTCTTGAGCTGGGTGCTAGAGGTGCTTTACCAGGTGAGGAGTTTAGATCGAATAAAATTTGTTCTAAATCGAATTCAAAATTTAATTGATCCTATCATATTCCTGTTAAGTGTATTAATTTTTGCGGTAATTATAATCACCTTAATAACTCTTTTTCTTTGAATACCAGATCATTCAATTTCTTGCACAAACTACCCAATCCCAACCGTTCTTTAACGCTCAAGTTTGATATAATCTTGACCAAAATTTTATCCGGAATATCCAATAGTTCACAAACGCCAGATCTGGAAATGCATGTAAAATTGTCGATTGAACAATCAATTGCAACTTATAGAAAGATCTTCGAACAATGACGTTAGTGTAATATGCGTAGTCTAATGACGCACTTGCGAAATTACATTATATATTTAATTAATTGTTTCTATCCCATATTATACCTGGCATTCATCTTGTCGATTACAACTCGGTAAGATTATGTGTAACTTGGTTCGTATTATTATGATAACAGCTAGACAACGAATAATTTTGAAGAGTAGTAGAAATCAGAAAAGTTGAAAATGCACTGGTTATAAACAGGCTTTTTCATCTAGTCCAGTAATTGCGACTAATAAAAGGGAATCCCATTCCCAGCCGTAGAGTATGTATATACAATGTAGATACGAGATTACTTCCGTCGTGTGATATGGAAAGCACCCAGAATATGCAATTTGTATGTATACAGAACATTTTCCGAATATATCACAAGTGCGCGTGTAGTTTTTCGCCTTGTTAACAAATTAATATTTGATACGTATAATATGATCTGATTTGAATAGCTCTAAAGATAATATTCAGGACATGACCTGCTAGTATGATCGATATATCGAATATAGTCATATGCACACGGGATATACATATGATGGTCGATACCAATAGCGGGCGAACACAACCTCGAAATTCAACGTATTTCGAGGTTATGTTTTCTATTCTTCTTTGAATAGCTGAGATGAAAAGATATTAATCAATGATAAAAAGCGATGTGATTCCCTAGAAATTTCGGTCTACTTGTTATCGCATGAGAAAATGTATTTATTGTAAGAATAATTCTGAAGTTAACAATTCGACAACTGTCGAATGGCTGCTTTCGGCAGATGTAGATTCAGTTTCAAGAATTAAGTTACAGAAAAGCGTTAGGTGAGCTATTGGGAACAATTAAAGAGCAATTGTTCAGAATCATTGGAAAATAATAAAATTGCGGGCTGATTTCATATAGGTGAATTCTTGCCCCACCGGTAATCAAGCTGCAATGATTCGGCACGTTTACATGACTGCAGCGATATCGCAGCGACTAAATATGACGAACAAGCGCAACGGACAAATTATTCAGATCAACGAACGGTTGATGTTTCGGAAAGCGTTATATTATACCTACAAACGATCGCACTTGAAGATAGTGAAATCTATTCGAACATACAAAAATGTAAAAAGTTCAGTATTGTTGCAACAAAATCGGGTCAGAGTCGGGTTTCATGTGGGCGCTCTAGCGGTGGAAACACGTGTGACTGCAGATCCCGATCAAAAATTATCTTAATTCTTATAAACGAACGGTTGACTATCAAACGTCGCGAATAAACTATCAATCACCTACTAACGATCGACAATAAATTGAAACAGGAATTAATTTAATCGGGGTAGATGAATGGCTAACTTTATGGAGCTGACACACTTGTGTTATGACGTCACGATTCCGCCGGAGAGTTTCTGATCATGAAATCGCGTAACCCGCGATCAATAGACCGATGGTTCTTTCGTTCCTTTTCTAAAGCTCTGTATGTACAAAAATTGTACATACAATAATTAGGGGCTAGGGAGTAGCGACGAGATGTATTGTACGCTGTTTTGAAAAATCGAAAATTCGTGAGAGGTAAACGCGCGTCGATAAGAAGCGTGTTATAGAAATAAGCGCGAGTTAAAAAGACAATATGATCTTTGTATAATCAATTCAATAATCGCCAGCAGTATACATATATCAAATAAAAACATACATACGTAAAACGAGACGCGAAAGCGAGGAGAGAAATGTCAAATGCTTATGCGTGATTGAAAGGACCTTGCGTCGATGACCTCACAACGAGTTTTATAAATAATAATTTTGTGAAGACGTACGACGACGAGCATTGATCATCAATTTCGCCCACGTGATTATCTTTTATCGCCTTTCACGAAGATCCAGATACGTGAATATACACATATACTTGTCATCTACGTTCGTCGTCGTCATAATTTCGTAGAAATGAATGAGCCAAAGTCTCAACTTCGACTACTACGCTAGAGACGAAAAAGTGATTCATTTTGTGGTTATAACTAGTCTAACTTCTCTAGGTAATATCTAAAAACAAGTTGAAAAATGAGCTCCGTGTGGAAAAGATTACAGAGGGTTAATAAGAGGGCGGCTAAATTTCAGTTCACCGTTTCTTATCACGAAGTCACGTTAGAAACTACGTCGAAATGGTAAGTGACATAACTAACACAGTAACTATACATACATATCGCATTTCTCTCTATCTTCCCTAGTTTGTCTCTACCACAAAGTATGCATACCCTACGCTACTATACTATTTCAGGAATACGCTACGATGCCCTAATGCTCTGTGTTACTAAAACAAAACCGTACGCGAGTCAATTTTTCCTCGTATAATTGAACCCTGAAACGCGGCATGACTTGCACGAAAAGAATACTATTTTAAACCTTATTCAATGAATATTTTTGTACAAAACAACAAACGAAGTTCACCATTTTTATGCGGATTTCTTTGATAAAACTCCCGGATTGTCTCTCTTTTGTTCTCCGTGTGAGTCAAAATCAAGTTGAAACATTGTGATTAAAGAGAAAGGAAGGAGGAAAATTATTCAATCAACCTTCCTGCTCACGCTCTTGACTGCGCTGATAATAAGACATGATGACGCAATTTACGCGATAAGAATATGCAATTCAAATCATACTTCCTGTTTTTCAAAGCACAATCTCTGTCTGCTCGCTTCTGAAAAACTCGTAATCAGGGTTTATACGTATTTTTACAGGCTTGAAACTGATCTATATCCTTAAATACATTGCGTGGATATTAACACTAGTTTAGAACGTTTTCATAACTTTTACAAACTTTTATGTAATGTCGATGTTTTCCAAGCTATCATATCGTCAATATTAGCTGATTAGATCTGAAGATAATCTTTTACAGCCTATAATACATAGATAAATTTTGTTGTTCAATTTTCCGGGATATATCTCTCAAGAATAACACATAATAGAAGAAATACAAAGTTTTGTCGATTCTAAATCTGTAATGCGAAAAGATACTTGGCTTACTGCTATAGATTCCAGGATTTTTTGCCACGACACTTATGAGAGGTCTTAGAAGTCTTAAATACCGGAAGAGAGAATTTCAAGGTTACAGTCACTGAGGTAGTCCAAACTGTCGGTAATCGACATTACAGTTTTCTAAATAATACGAAAACTACGTAACTAAATCGATTTTCGCTTTCCCATTCAATAATTGAGTAGAATGGCCTTACTCAAGATCGTGATATTCATTCGAATCGAGAGGAAAAACCAATTTTCTATACAAATTAGTTACCGACCATCACAGGTTCGCCGATTACATTGTCATTTTGGTATTTTGTATTGCATACGAAATGGCTTTATCTTTGACTGTATTTCCTCAGAACTGTATAAACTTCAGTCATAATGAAAATATGGTAACTTTGCATTCAGAGCCGTCATGTTTGTACAGTTTCCCTATTATTTTATAATAAACAAAGAGTAACTCGTCCTCGATTTTCAATGAACACCAACTGGATCAAAATTAAATGAAATATCTCCGTTTAGTAGAAAATTTCTATATTCTCCAATCATTGTAAATCGGTCGGTCAAGAAGGTTGATAGCATCTTAAACTAGTCAATTTTCAATCCTACCTACATATGTCTCATTTAAAAATTGTAAGTTTTTTTAAAACATCTGAGCTTCATCATAACATTCAAATTATTCTTCGTTGTCGTAACAGCTTGAATGTCTTCCTGAAGTTCATCAAGTCTCTTAAGCTCATTCAATTATAAAATACCATTATGGTTTACACAGTATAGTGTCTACTGTCTATACTCTTTCAAGTTGAATTGCATCAATAGAACTTTGAAATCAGCGATGAAATAAAATAGATTAGCACATCTTGACATGCCCATTCATTCCAAAACTTAAATCTGTTCTTGAACTCTTACACTTCAGAGATTCATGTTATATACCTCGTACGCTTGAGTCTCTTTTTTTTCTTTTATGTTTTTTCTTGTTTGTTCAATTTATGGAAGGATGAAAAAACTGCAATCATTGCTGTAACTATTTTAATCCTATAAATTCTGATCTAATTCAGGAAGCCAAACAAGTTGAGCGTAGTTTGGACTAGACGTAGCAGAAGGGTCAGTTCTGAGCCTCTGGAATGGGAGCCGACCCTGAGCGATCCCCTCAAGGGGAATGTCAGCTGGGCCGTACCAGACAATCACATAGTTTCTGTTACCCTCTTCAAAGATCCAAGAACTCACGAATTAGAAGACAAGGATTGGACTTTTGTAATCGAAGACGTAAGCTGATGAAAATTTTCAAACATATTCCCACATTTTCAGTCTCTATAATCTTGAAATATATATGTATATCGTTACGTGTTACTTTTTAATCAATATACAGGTTTCTACGACTGGAAAACGGCGGCATGTCGCAGCAATGAGTATAAATATGAAAAAATATGCTTCCCTAGAATCGAGTCAACAGCAATTAAAATTGGACCTTAAACCAACGTCCAAAAAAATCGTTAGCGCTACTCTGGAATGTACATTATCATGCGTATTTCTCAGAGAAGGAAAAGCGACGTAAGGAAATACCACATTCTGATTACATATTCTTGTCATTTTGCACAAACACCTTGAAATGAAATTAACGAAATATGAAAGGTGGGACGAATTTGGGCTCGAACATGTTTTTCATTGATTATTTCTTTATCAAATGCAATTTCAACATATTGAGATAATTTTTGAAAGAAAAAACCAATTCTGAAAATCGTATGAAGAAGTGTTGTGAGTCTATGAATTTATTTCTTCGCTAGGGATGAAGATATGCAAAGTATGGCCAGTCTTATGTCCGTGAATAATAACAGCGACATCGCGCCTTTGGACGATTTTGACAACGAAGATATACCTGAAGACGTTGAAGAAATAGCTGGAAAATCACTGGAAGAAGTCTTGGATATATCAACACAGATTGACCTGCTAACAAACAGTTTAACAGAAAGTGAAATCGCCAGCACGCCAATAAGCGGTAACTATTCGAAGATTACAAAGTCAAATTAAGCTATATAAACTTCTCTTGATTTTTATTTCATCCATATTCGAACAAAATATTTCCAATTCCTTTGTCTCTATCAGTTGCAAGTTTATCTAAAGATGAAACGACACCAGTAAATGACGAGAACAACCCATTCGCAAGAGACGTCATCCAGTTGCTAAACGAGAGTGATAATGGAGTGGAAAAGTCACCGTCAAAAGATAACGTTGCGATTGAAAACGAGTAAGATCACTGAACAAAATGACTTACTGACATATATATACAGAAAGGTTCAAAGCAAAGTTGATGTCATGTCATCTGTAGATATGTTCGTACAGCACCGTTGTCAGTTTTGGAAAAAAACTAATTGCTTACCGCAGGCGTGTCAACTTTGCTTTGAACCTCTCTGTATATGTAGATTGTCATTCTGAGACTAGAAACTCAACTTTTTTATGAACCTTTTGGACGTTAATAACAAAATGGTACTCTCTTTTTCAGTAAAAACTTCGAGCAATCTTCTGTGAGACTTTCTCTGCAGCCTCTAGACTTGAAGAAAGGTATATCAGACGTTCCTATAAGATTTCGTGAGACAACACCTGGGCAAGATCTCCTCGAGTGGTGCAAAGAAGTTACAAGAAATTACGCAGGTGTAAAGGTGACAAATCTCACCACTTCTTGGCGCAATGGCATGGCCTTTTGCGCTATAATTCATCATTTCAGGCCGGATCTAATGTGAGCTTAATTCCGAACTAATTTTTATTCACAGAACTAGAAACTGAATCATTTTACATTTATATCCATCTTACAGAGATGTCGAGACTTTGCTACCGCACGATGTCAAGGGGAATTGTAAAAAGGCTTTTGATGCTGGCGAGGCGTTGGGTATCCCTCGTGTCATAGAGCCTGCAGATATGGACATTTTAACGGTTCCCGACAAGCTCGCTGTTATGACTTACTTGTACCAGCTTAGAGCTCATTTCACTGGACACGAATTGGAGGTGTCTGTCCATTTATTCCTAAAAAATATTGTTCTATACAATTTCTTGGGCTCAGTTAATGGTCCCGTCTTTTATTCTAGGTACAGCAAATTGGAAAGACTGCTGACGAGTCTTCCTACATGATCGGAAGATTCAATACTGATAATAATACAGACGTGACCGTTCAACTATTTGGACAAGAGATTACAAAAATGCGTAAAAAGGAACAGAATGATCAACGAAATAATAAGACGGATGGTAACAGGAGGTAAGAGGAAGAAGTATGAGTTTTTTCAAATCACTGGTACGCTGTCAAGAAATATTCTATGGACTCAGTTTTTTCACAGCTAACTACTAGCATTTTCCGACATAATTAAAAATTATTTCAGATTTTGTGGACTTTGCCTTACATAGATTGACCGCACCGAAGACGGAGTGGTTGACTTATGGTACAGATCGCATTGTTCATCGAAACTTTGTCAAATTCAGAGGGAATCTCCTACATTGATGTAACTCTGGGGCAAACCAATGATATTCGATGAATTTAATCTGTAGATACGAACATTTTTCATTTCAAGCCATGTTTTTTCTTGTAAAAATTGAGGAAAAAAATGTGTTATGTGCTCACGATGATAGAAGACTGATCTTATCTCCATATATTGTTAGATAGTTAGCTCTGAAATTACATCATTTTAGAATATTCCCTCTCAATTTCAAACAGTTATGATGAAATCATGCGACCTGTGCCCTACAACAACCACCTTGCATTTGGTAGACTCAATCTCGTATAGCAGAGTTCACAAAATCAAACAATTTATTATTATGTCTCAAGATACAAGTAATTAATTATTTGTGAAAAAACTGAGTCAATCAAATATTTCTTCCCAGCGTACCGATGATCGGAAAAAAATTATTTCCAAGGTGTATAAACTCCCTTAAATACAGTAGGGAATAAACTGTATTCTATATTCTTTTTCTATCTATTATTCCCAGATCAAACCCCTTCGACTTAAAAAGAGACGACAGCAGTATAGATGCTCTCAAGAATAAGCTACACCTCAGTCTAAACACTGATCAATCGGACCACGACCAGTTCAGCAAAGACAGATCACCATCGAGCGTAAAAGACGTCAAAGACATGATTCTTGCTGGTTCAAAGAGCATTTTAGGCAAAGTTCTATCGCCTACTAAGGAGAAATATGCAGCAAGAGAAAAGGTGTGTTCTAATTGGGAGGTAGGCACTCTTGAAATTGATGTTTTATCAAATCTCATGAAACTCTACAAACATTTTCATGAACACCAGATAGTCGCTAAAGAAACTGAAACTTTATCAATATACCAATTCTGGCATTATTTTCTCTAGTAAAGTTCATTTGTAAGTCTGTCTAGTAATTCTGATCCAAAATAACGTTAGCCTGATTGACTTTGAATCTTCTAACGGTAGAGTTTCTCTACAGAGTAAATCGCCACCCAGAAGTGGCCAAATACCTCAGCCGCAGCCCCCTCAGCAACAACAGAGACCAGTTTTAATGACCCGAAGACAACTCACAGATCCTTTTGGCTCAGATGATGAAGAAGAACTGCATGTCGTACAGGACAAATCATCGCAGTCCATTTCTATTGCAAGAACGCAGTCTTCGACTCGCGATAACGTCAGTATGCACTTATAATCATAATACACTCTTGGTATTAATGAGACTGCAAAATTCTTCGTTTTTTTCCAATTAGAACAATTTGCTAAAAGCATACCTAACATTGAATAATAACTAATAGAAACAGAGAATTTCAGAACTAGACCAACTCAATTTCTGTTAATAAAATTAAGTTTTCAAATTCTTTTAGGACTCTTTGCACTCTGCAGATAGAGGTAGTCGAGGGAGTTCCGAATGCTGTGGTGCATCTCCGACTTGCCCCGACCAAAGATTGCAGCATGTAATTATTTGTTGTATAATTTAATGCACAAAATCCTTAGATGCACGCGAAAGCTCCCAATAACTGATTCCGTTTCTTTTTTTTTTTCGTTTTTTCTGTAGCCTTTGGTGACGCGGCATGACGAGCTGAGGGAAAGAGCCAGACAGCTCTTAGAGCAGGCAAGAAACCAGGCGAAATTGCCTGGGGTAAATTCTGCCGCTGCCAGCCCCGTTGAGGTTGGTTAAAAATGTGATGTGTACAGTTAGAACAAATTTTTAGCTATAGAAAATAGATCCTCACTTAAACCAAATACTTTTCAGGGACAAAGTGACGCTGAGAGGCAACTTCAGCTACGCGAAAGAGCAAGAAGGTTGATAGCTGAAGCCAGAATGGGAGCCGCAGTTAATACTAGTCAAATTACCGATGAAAATTCTTCCGAATCAAGAGCTACTGATGATCAGAATAATAGCCCACGGCGCAGCACTACTCCATCGACTCCTGGGGACAGATTGAGCATCAAAGTGAGTTGAAATCTTCGAGATTCAGATCATCAGAATTATTTATGAAAATATGAGAACATGGTGGAAATTTTCGGTATGTCGTATGTGCAGTAGTTGAAAATTGGCTGATTAGCCATGAATGAGTCGTTTGCTGCAGTTGAACAGGTCAAACTTCTATAAAGAATTAAAAGAAGCTTCAGCATTGACATGTACTTTTTCCGTCGAGGTCAAAACATTTTCATTTTGAGTTGAAACGTTCTGAAATGATCTCTTTCTTTCTTACGCCTGGGATTTACCTGATTGATTGAATTTTAGTCTGAGCATAACGGAAACGTACCCACAAATGGGGCAACGATTACGGACACAGAAAAGAAGTCACCTTTGTCTTCCTTCTCGAAAATTATGGACAGAATATCACCTGAGAATGCTAGTCCTGATGGTAGCGTCTACTCGACTCGCGGAGTATGTACCTCTACTTTTTTTCATTACTTAAATGTCATCTTCAATCGAAGATGACCTAAAATGATTGAAAAAATCGTCAAACAGCATAGTGAAAAAATAATTATTCGTGAAAAATATTCTTTACTTCAAAATAAGAATTCCATGTTTCTTTAAATTCTATAAAAAAGAATTTTGAAAAAAAAAAATCCTTAAAGTAAAATATTCAAAACATTTTTCTTTCTATAACGCAGTTTGGAAAAGACATGACGACGTACATCCAGAACGAACTAGAAGCTCTCGAAAGAGAGCAGAATCAGATAGACGTTCAGGCAGGGAAATTGGAAAAGCAGCTTCGAGCAGCAATGGAAAGTGACAAAGAGGAGGAGACGGAAAGGTTGATGGCTCTGTGGTTTACACTGGTCAACAAGAAGAACGCTCTTCTGAGGAGGCAGATGCAATTGAACATTCTGTAAGTGAATGTGAAAAATCGATAATTTAATTCCTCCCTTCCCTGCACTCCTTCTATCTCTTAATATTCATTTTCCATAGCGAAAAGGAGGACGATTTGGAACGTCGATCCGAACTGTTGAACCGAGAACTTCGAAGCATCCTGGATGTTTGCGATTGGCAAAAAACTGCGGAGCAAAAAGTTCGCGAGAATCTTCTTCTCGAAGAACTCGTCTCAATTGTTAACAAAAGAGATGAGCTGGTGCATCATCTCGATAACCAAGAGAGAGCGTAAGCGTTATGGATTACCTATTAATCTTTGTTTCAAAAAACAAAGAATTGGAAACTAACGATAAGTAATCGTTCTTTTTCTCTTATTGTTCATTATTTGATGATACAGTATCGAAGATGACGACGAGATTGAACGTGACCTTTCAAGAGCTGGACTAGCTCAACGGAATAAAAACTGCGTTGTTCAGTGAACACTTCTTCACTTTATATCAGAGATTATTCCAAGGACGACTCTGCGCTTTGTGCTTGAGGTCAGTTAGCTAGTTATATATCTTTTTTTCACTATTTTTACCCACTAGATTCTCATTTGAAGAGTCCCTGATACAGGGTCGGTAATATTTGAATGGAAGGATTTAAATCAATTGGTTTTGATTCATTCTGATGCTTTTTTTTCTCAAATCATATGTTCTGATGCTGAACGTTCAGTTTTTTGCATGTAATGTTCTACATACATATTAACCATGCTAAGTTCTACAGATATTTACTCAGATTCAAGATATAGCATACTACCTAAGTATTCAATAATTTGAACGGAGAGACAATCCAGCTAGATTTTTAGATCCTCATTGTTTCATAGCTTTAAATGCACGAAACCAAAGCTAGAAGAGATTCACTCAATATAGAGCCACAATAAGCTGCAGAAAGCAACTTGATTTTGCCAGTTGTTACAAGTTCCTTGATTTCACACTCGCAGTCATCGGTCATCAGTTGCACAAAATAATTCTAAATAGTTGTGACTCAAATTTTAATATGATATTAGTGCGGGAAGTGGAACACACCAACCATGTCCTAAAATTTCCCAACGCAAGTCGATCTCGCGTATAAGTCGAGGACAATTTTTGCTGGAAATATCAGCAATAAAAAACCTCGACTTATTTTTGGAAGAATACAGTAACTGATATTTTATACATTTCAATTCATAATTAGAAGAGATTTCTTTAAATTGCCTGAAACTTTGTCAAAATCATATCTAAAGTACACTGAGGTATTTTATTAGATAGAAAACTGGAATACAAATAATTTTTTTAGGTACGGTCCCCCGTGTTGCTGTGGAGCTGCCAAAGAATGAATAGTTAATCTGTCCTAATCAGCCTAAACGAGTATAATATATGACATTAGGAAATAAAGAGAAAAAAAAACACACACATACACACCTACGAGTTAGTTATTGATTATTTAAGTACGTACGATAGATTCGTTTATATACTATTTTGATTGTAAATTTTTTGGATATTGGTAAATTCGTAAATACCTGAATAGAAAGATTCGTTACTATTAAATTGATTATTGCTAATTAATATTTGAAAAATTGAATAGTATAAAAATTTAGCGATGTGAAACGCAGCTCGTTTTCGCTATTCGCAAAGAGAAAGCAATTTAGTGATTAATTCTATATACACAAATAGTTGACTACTGAATTAAAAAATAATTTATATTTATCTATTAAGTTTAAATCTAGAAATAGCTATAAAATAACTTTTACCTAATCGTTTACTAAATATTGTGAAACTGTTTTCTTCTATTGTATTTTATTTTATTTTTATTTTTTTCGTCTTTCTTTCGTTTATTTTATTAGATACATGATACTATTATTGTTATTACTCAAAATGACGATATCATACTCAAGCACGGTGCCATAGTATATGTATACGTCAGTCGTTTACTCTGTCTGTGTCTTTTTAAAATAATCGTCCATTGTTTGAGAAAAATTGCGCGATCGATAAATTTACCCGACGTCGTGCTACACGTACGATATACATAAAAATACGTTGATATTTTAAATTCCATAATTTTCATCAATCAAATTCATATCCCATACTCGAATATTACAGTACAACGTTGTAGCCTAGTAGATCTAGATTATCTTCGTGTTTTATAGATAGATGAAAATTGATAAAAAACTTTAACGCAACTCCGTTAGGTATATGTGTACTAATAATAATTAATAATAATTGTAAGCTTTAAAGTGGTGGTGCTCTGATTACGGAGCAGATCTGTTGTCGCAAAGGTCGCAAAATAAATTAATTTCTTTTTATTGGGATCGAACATGTTGCAATAGACTTATCGTGGATCTAAAACTCTTAGCAAGGGTTGTTACTGTGGCTCATTCTAGCTGAGGCATAGAACAATTCACAATTTATAATCAAAATAACACCTCCGATACGAATTTTAAACGAGGAGTAGTAGACGAACATAGCTGACACTTTGCTCCGGCCATACCCCGCTCCCATGTTCGATCCTGATCGCGAGCAGATGTTTAAAAATAATGAAAAACAAAAAACAAGTACAATCAGTCAAAGTTGAGCCCCATCGAAAAGGGCGAGAAAGATATTGCAAGAGCATGGCAATCATATTTTCGAAAGATCTATGTATTAACATTATTGTTGTAAATACACGATTTTTATTGACAGTTTTTTCTATTAACAATTAACGTATGTTACATAAATGGTATTATCTCTCAATTGATGAATTTCTTATCTATTTATTCACACAATTATATCAATAAAATCAGGATTTTCATACACTTAATATTCACTCACGCGCACACATACCTACGATACATAATTATACATATAATATTTAATAAATCCATAGAATTCAGTTTTGAAAATTCATAAATTAATAATCTAAAACTATTTCACACTCGTTTCTTATTCGAACTTACATTCTGCCACATTACAACATCTCAGACAAGAAAATAATATTGCAGAGAATCAAAATCTTTTCATTTTCCAATTTACGTATCGTATATTTTCTTGTTGCAAATTAATAATTGTTTTCAATTTTTGTTAATCATTCATTTGATTGGATCGCATAACGCGCTGTAGAAATTGTACTGAAAAAAAATTGTTTTAAATTTAATACTCCCCTAATTGAGACTCGGCGTAATAGGAAGAAATCAGTGAGCTCGCATGTAATTATTTAGAAATGCTCTGTTATAGCGGTCGTATACTGTATCAATGTAGTTTTACGTTTTTCAATATACATATACCTATATCATCGATATAAATTTTTATTTATTATACCTAATAGAATATACACAGGTATAGGTATAGGTATAGGTATACCTCCTATCTTATACCTGATGTTTTATAGAAAACAAATAACTATTCTTGCCAATGATGTAACCACACGCTATTATTACTTATATCAGCTAAAAAATCAATCTTCATTACTTGCTACCTGTGATATATGATATATATGTACTATTATCGATTCACTCGTGGGAAAGAAAAGTTCATGCGTTATCCTTGTTTATAAATCATCAGTAATAAAGCACAGTGATGATGTCAGTTCTTTTTATATTAGTTTTATTCGCCCCTTTCATTTCCTAATTCCAAAAGCCTCCAAACGTCATTTCAGAATTCAATTTATCTACGGTCATCAGTTCAGAGTCGTTAGATTTCCGACCACGGCAGGTTGATTTTGGCCTCCTTTTCTAATCAGGGATAACTTAAACTGCATTAGAACGACCCAGTAAGTAGCCATCGTAGCCAGGTTCTAGAACGAAATGACAAAAGCTTAAAGTTGTCACACTTTTTTATGGAGATAACACCCTCAATTATTAATTTACGAATAAAACGCAATAGTAGACCTACAGAAGACAGAAGTTCTCTGTTTATCACCGCGTAACCATTGAGACTGTAAACTGGAGGATTATTGGCAATCGATACCAAGAACATCTCTACCTGAAATAGAAAAACTTTATTCATAACGTGAATTTCACGATTAATGAACTCAAACTCCAAAAAGAAGGGATGCGCTTGCCTCTCTCTTGGTTTGTGCATCGACAGCCGCCAGATTCACGTTCAGTAGTCTCTCCTGGAACTCGAGACCCACTTTTCGGGTTGCATGGTCTGCCTCATTACAGATAATGTACAAGAGGCCGGTACAGTAAACTACGATCACAAAGAGTCCGAGCTCCTTCAGGCTGAAGCCATGATCAAGGATCTCGGAAAATGCACCGTAGCCTGCGATAATCGTCGTCACGAACATGATCAGACAGAAGATCCCTGAAACGGATTACTTGAAATAAAAAACGAGTACATGGAGGAGGGGTTTCGGTTTAATATGCTCCGGGATCATCCCAGCAACGAAAATGTATTCGCGGAGCCAATTCTCGGAATTTCCGGACTGAAACTGACTAAAAGAACTGAAAATGACGTCAACTTTTGGTCTTGTTAATTAGTTTCAATTTAGAATCTTCAAAAATGGGATTACCAATCCATTTTTTTGTACCGTGAAAAATTAGTGCAATAACACAGAAGCATCAAGGATCAAGAAGATGCTCGTTTCAAAGCAACTAACCGTACATATTAGCGTAAGCTTTAGCAAGCTGTTGCATCATGTGGCTGAGATCTAGCCAGAGAGATCGATATTCAACCAGGAGCTCAGCCGACTCTGTATTCTCCAGGGCCTAAAGTGGAGAAGGAACAAGAGGAGGTCAGAAAAATTTGAGAGAGTGGAGAAATATTAAAGAAAAGAAGTGAATCCGTAATGTGATATCCTCTAAATCTGTCAGATATCTACCTTGTGAAGGTTCAGCGCGAGGCCTTTTGACGCGGAGCCAATGGCAGTGCAATTTATCCACCACAAGGCGCAGAGGCAATCTAACATCGCGATGATATGATAGTAGGCGGAAGTGTGCCACATAGTGAAACCTGGCTGCAAGTAAAACTGGGAGACAACCACACCGATTGATATGAGCCATGAAACTATGCAGAGAGATATGCACATCCGTTTCAAATTTGGATACTCCAGGGTAGATCCGGTGACTTTGTAGTACCTCAGCTGTAAAACATATCAGAAATGATTTCTTGTCATTTTTTACATTGAATGCCGAGTCGAATCTCACTTGGTAATGTGTCCACATGTTTTTGTACTTTGCCACCTCTCCACCGTAACGCCAAGACGCGACCGGAAGCAAGAAATGCGGCGCTAATATGCAGAGGAATATGACGTTGTAGATGTACTCGTCAAACGGCTTGTCAGGCTGCAGTGTGTTCTCGATACGCTCTCTACCCACTAGGATAACGACCACTGTTTCCACGATCCACAAGCATATAGCGTAGATTGTCGCCGATGATGTCCATTCAAAAGTTGTTGTACCTGATGGTTCGGGTTCCTGCATTATGTGGTGATTCGAGGGATGGATACAAATAGCGTTTAAGTTGCAAAGATATATAGTTTCTACCTACATCTACGTTATTTGGCTTCATACATGTTGCCATACAATTCTTTTATGTCAGTGAAGTAAATCAAGGCGAATACGAGGGATACTCAGGAGATCAATTGACCATTTTGTAGGAAATCGGGAATGTAATCAATGAAATCATCTGGTTTCGGTATTCTGTAATAACGCTCTGACACGACAGGAAATCATTTGAAAGCACTTGATACCACTCAAAATCATTTGAAATCATACCTGGAAATCGATCTCACTTGTGGACTATGAATAATATAGCGGGAGTGAATAGCCCTTCGGGCGAATATTTGATACTCTTCAATGGAATTTAGGGAATATAATAATCGGAAACTAGAGAAAGGCAGAAAAATGACAAGAAATTTGTCAAGTATCAAAACTTCTGTTACGTCCACATCGGATCTCGTTTTTTAACCGATCCCGACAATTCTTGTATAACGTAGAACTAGGTAAAGAACCAAACGCCTGCATGCCTTGAATAATTTTTACATCTAGTATTGAATTTCAGTAAAATCGATCGACGGAGTTAGAAAGGGGAGAGAAACTGTATCTTTAAAAATGAGTATCCCTATCCCGGCAGCCAATCTTGCAATTTCGATTTGAAGATCGAGTGCGAGCGGGGTAACCGTTTGAAATTTCATTGTGGCACAGCTCGATAACTATAGAGCCGGTTTTACTGAAAATCTATAGAATTTTCGGCGAACGAGAAACTTTATACACATTTTCTTGAGACTCGTATCGCGATCAGTTATTAAAATAGTTCGAATCAAAATCTCATACACTGTAGGTAGTCATAATTCTCATTTCGCCAGACGAAACTAACTTTTTGGACTATTTTTTTCTCAAACTAATTCTTCGTTAGATTCGCCCAGTTTTATTTTGCAATTGAAAAAAGATATTACGCCGCAGAGTCAACGAAATCCCAAAAACGTTGCAGAATTTCTAATTTGCATGGAAGTAATTGGGGTCAAGCGGCGAAATTGATCAGGCAAATGAAAAAAAAGGTAGGAAAATATGAAATTGGAATTGCAGAGTGACCTGCACCCTATAGTGACTTACCATAAGTACTCAATACCAAGCATCCACATAACTAATCAGAGTTTAATGATGATTACCGATTCCGCGCTGTATGGGCATTACGCCCATCAACTGGAAGAGGATCAAAAGGACCTTCGTGTCGTCGTAGAAATGATCATGCTGATCCAATAGTTTACCATCCTGCTCCGGTCGTCTGTCTTCGTTGTAGCTGAACTGATTTTTTCTCTCGTATTTCGGTGCCACCAAAGTCGGCGATACCTCAAGACGAGCTTGTGCACCGAGAAAGACAGAAGGCTTAGAGGACTCGCTTGCTACCGGATTTTCAGTTTCGATCTTGAAGACTTTCGGGCCAGGAAACGGATTTTCGCTGCCTCTGTACATCGTGGCAAGAGACAAGATACAGTAACCGATTTGTAGTTGCAAGTAAAGGCTCGGAAATACACGCGTATAAGAATTGCAAGCTGATAAATGGATATTATATATTCCGGGAGCGGTTTGTCACGACGTTTCGATCCCAGTGGAGGCCGACGAATAAAAGTAAAACGTGGCCAAGTTCTTTCGCAAAGTCGTATGAGCTTAATGGATTATTACCTACCCCAACGAAATTAGTATGTAATCATAAACAAAAATTGAACACCGACACCCCCAATCAACACAACTTGTTCTTAATAACATCATTGGCGTGGGTAGTAATTGGAGATCGAATTTCATTCGGTTTGCTCTTAATTAGAATGAATTGAAGCGAACGAAGCAAATTCCTTAGAATTGGAGAAATTATATCGAATATTTTTCTCCAGTACTACATTTCATTCAATTTCAAATTGGGAATTGAATCGTGCAGATGCGATTTATCTATCCTCTTGCGAAACTTCGTTATGGGATAGAAGAATGATCATAGAATAGTCAGTGCACTGGAACAATTATTAAAAATAATACAGAATCGCAATTTGTCATATCTCAATTTCAAATTACTAAGAGCCATTCTTACGCCAGTGTGGATTAATGATTGGTTGAAGCTTTGAAGGCGAGAAGAACGGCCCGAGACCTTCAGCCACTTTGCTTAATCGAACGCATTTAGTTCTTGCCCAGCGAATCAATTATTTGTAAATGTAGGTATACCTGGTATACCTGCTAATTAACGGGAAACGTTTTGCGCCTTGAAAATGTGGGAAAAGTAGAATGTCTTTTTTTCAGACAAGTCGTGTCCTACTGTAAAATACCCAGTATGGAACAAAAGATGTCAGATTTATACGAATGATCTGAGTTTAGATAATTCGACATTACAGATAAAGAGCCAATTTGAAACGTCCTAGTGAACTTAGAACAAAGCAAATCGGTAAAAGTATTTTTTAAGATTTTTGAATTGAAGTGCGCTGAGACGAATTGAGCTCGAAATACACATATACATAGATGTTCCATTTTCCACAGTACTATGACATTCTTTGAAGAACAAAAAAATGAATAATCGAGGAGATAAGTGAGTAAGTTAGACTGGAAGCCCCCATATGTTCATATTGCTTGCGTATGTGGGTATACCTCAGTTTATTTTGAATCCTGAAAGATCCATAAAACAATGGGTCGAAACTGCGAAAACTCGTGAATACGATGAAGAGCTGTATCGCACGGACAACAAATCAAATAGGTTTGGTTGTTATTTATTTAATTATCAATTGATGATCTCCAAAAATCATAAATATTACAATATACTATCAATTTTTTTCATCGGTTATAGAGCTACATATCAGCCCTAAATATAACATACGTATTTATTTCTGTACACGCACACATATTTTTATCATTGTATAAATCTACGAATTCATATGTATAATTATGTATATACTATGTATGTATGTATGTATGCATGCACGCATATCTTTGGAATGCTGAAGACCCGCATTATCACAAGTTATAATTTTTCGTTAAATTTCTGTACTCCATAAGTTTACCTAAATAAAGGTAGGTAAGTATTTAGTCGAGCCGTGAGGTCGCGACTGATCATATAAATATACATATACAGGTATAATATTATAGTTGCTATCAGACTTTTCGTAAATATACACATAATAATAGAAAGAATTATAACAGAAGCGGATGCAAATATAATATTTTCTTTGTTTGGTTGTATCCCATTTTTCGTACAAATGTAACAATAATAATCTAAACTAATGATATTATAGGGAATGATCCTTATTCGAATAACAATACACATACACATATTTGGTAGTCATTTCACAATATACTTTGCTGTTATACTAAAACGATCTATCACGACTACGCGATAGTTCCAACAATCTACTATTCATATCTGTTGGAAACTTTATTCAGCAGTTTCCTGGGGCTGTATCTATAAAGGCACTATATGATAAGTAGACCTAAAAAGTAACCTAATTATTTTTCAATTCGCTAGAAAAAAAAAGATAACAATTGTGTTAAAACTACAATAATTATCCACAAGTCTAGTATACATATAATCATAATCCACAAGATTTTATAATTATATGAATAATAGAACAGGTATTTTCATCTCAATGAAAGATGTTACATTCATAGAATCCTTAAATTATCTCAATAATAAGGAAATTGCCTAATTCATTATTATCATATTATGTATATAACGCACAGGCGCAAGGAACTCAGTGGCGTCATGGGCATGCATTTTGAGCCGAGCGTTTTGGCGCTAAATTCAAACACGTCATTCGAAAACTTTGTTTATCCAGAAACTAGCCTTCATTGATTCGTGACGGCTGATTTTCGACCAATCCTATGCACCAAATTCATAGAAAAGATGAATAAAAAATGGATTATGCAAATTCCCTATGTAAAAAAACAGGCTATTTCATACTATGCGTGCGTCTTTCAACATCGAGGGTTCAACTCTTGAGAGATTAGTATACAAGTAGATTAGTTATAATTTGTCTTATAAACACGTACAGTGTTTAACAGAAAAATGGATGTATTCAGATGAATAATAGCACCCTCTCCATGCTTCGTGAAATCTATCATTTGATTTCAAGGCAGTGACTTGCGCTGTAAGCACAGTTTTCATTCAATTCAATATACAGGGTGTGTGAAGATTCGCGCACCATCTGCATACCAGCGGATTCCTTGCGAAAAATTGAGACGACAGTTACCTATGCAAAAAAGTCCGCGAAGGCTTAGTTTTCTTGTAAAAGCAGTTAATCACGAATCGATCAGCGTTCGGCGTTGGGAAAGACTGCCTCGTTTTTGGTAGTGGGGTGGACGGCTATGCAGAATTTTAGCCAGTCTCTTCTAAAGCCGAACAGCAATTGGTTCGTCATTAACTGCTTTTACAAGAAAACTAAGTCCCCCGCAGAGTTTTTTGCATGGGTATATAACTTTTGTCTGAATTTTCCGCAAGGAATCCGCTGGTATGCAGACTGCGCGCAAATTTTCAGACACCCTATATAACAATAAAGCATTATCGCTGCGACTGATAATCCAGTCAGAACGGCTATAACATTATTACATAACGCCTCACCTATAACACAATATATACATCCAATAAATACATTCAGTTAACACAAGCGAGACATATCTGGTCCCCTATAATCATACACAACCGTTTAATCTTCACTACAATATCCCTTCAATTGCTCTTTATTTTCTCGACGTAATTTGATGGGAATAAGCCCGTCTTTCCATTCAGTCTCCCTTGCCACCATCCCCCTTCGTCTGTAATAAATAACAATATACACATAATTGGTAATCAATTAATAGCTGGCTGAATAGATAAGGCCACCATTATGCCTCATCACTCACGTTCTTTGAGCACTTCTATGATGTTTCCCTCCTTGAACTCGAGCTCGTCCGCATCCTGGCGACTGTAATCATAGAGAGCTTTAACCTTAGGAAGACTAGGAGTCGGTGGTTTTGGTGCCGGCATGCTCGGAGTAGTTGGAAGCGGTCTTTTTGCCATTCTTGGATTGGACCCGGTGCTAGTGCTTCCCCCAGTTCCTGTGTTTGGTGCCTTATAAGCTACATTCGTAGTTCCGTTCGGAACTACATTCGGCAATCTGAAAGCACTGTTGTGCACGGTCGGTTGGTTCGGTGGCGCGGGGCTTGTCGGAGGCGGCGGAGCTCGAATCAGTCCTGTGACAAAAATCGTGTATTAGACACTTCGATGAATTACAGTTATAACAATACTTTGTCTTATAAAAATTGCCTGTTGTGAAAATACAATAAACATGTGATCAGAGCTTCACAAAACTAAAATTCAAATCGTTATCAAATACCTTTCGGAGCATTATTAGGGTTTGTAAACATGCCCATCATCTGAACACCAGTCGTGACAATTTTCTTTGGTTCTTCGGTCTTGGTCCTGGACTGGTTGGACTTGTTAGGCTGGAAAGTAGGGCGGTTTGGCGGAAGAGTCGGTCTGGTTGATTGAGGAACTGGAGCAGGTCTGCTTGGGGCATTTGTGGGTCGTGTTGGAGGCAAGGAAGAAGGTTTCTTCGGGGCAGTTGTGTGGTTGGGGATTTTCATCGCTGGCCTGTGGGGTCTGCTTTGGTTCGCAGGCCGTGCAGCTGACATTGTTGATGTTCGGGTAGCGCTGAGTTCTACAAATTTAAGGAAAACGTTGTGAAAACTGATCCTTCGAGGTCCAGAGGATAAGATATTCCTCTTCAACATTTTTGCAATAAAGGCTCACACAGGCTATAAGATATTTTCATTACATTTCTTAGCGTCAGTGAATGTTTTGTTACCCGCAGTCGTTTTCAATAATTGTCAGTCTTGTGTGTTCGCTTATGACTCTTAAATCATTCATCATTTATATGTACCTTTTGGTATCTCTTTTGGCAATAGAATATTTGTTATTCTTCTACATATGATTAGTTTCTGATATGAAAAACTACTCACTGGTAGTACTAGATAAGCCACGTCCAATGCTTACGCTTAGGACTTTGCCATTGGACTTCAATACTTCCTCATCTCCGTCAAACTTTTCAATAAACTTGATTTGCCTTGTTCCACCACCGCCCCACCCTTCCTTTTTTACTTTGAACTCCAAACTGTAATGAGAAAGACACGATATAGTTGATTTAAGTATGCTACCTAAAATATAAGGTGCTAAAGTGAATTGTTAAAAAGTTTTTAATTTCTGTACTATATCCGACGAGTCTGTTACCAAAAAAACTTAACAAGACCCAATTGAATTAATGAAGATGCCCAAGGGTGGAGTTCTCCTTACTTATTATTAAACCGTATATTTAAGGTGTGTCCAGTCTCTGCCAGGTAGTTTTTGCTCAAACATAACAAGAATTCAGTCTTGAAAACGAGTTCCAATAGACTAGCGTAATCTTCCCTTGTGTGAATGATCAAAAACCCATCCTGAAACAAGAATAATCGTTATCTGATAAGCGACTACGACGGTAAAGTCATAACAGTGAAAGAGAAAGCACAGCAACTCATTACACAGCGATCAATCTGATAAGACGAACGAGTAATCCAAGTCCGTCTTACACAAGGCCTAAAAGAATATCTGGATACAAAATAGCTTCGTCATGTTCTATCATGTAAAAGGTTCTTAAAAATAACTGGATAATGAAATAATTGTAATATGCAGACCTGTAGAGTGCTTAGGCTGACGCAGCTTATTTGATCCAGCGGTAGTTTCCGCTTGATTACTTCGTACCATTGACCTTTATTCGCTCCTTTCTTGATCTGCTCTCTGCCGATTAGGAAGAGACATTTTCCTGTTAGAATTAAATCCCTTCGAGATACCTAGAAGTACGTGTGTATAATATGATTAGGAATTTTATGAAATGTATGTCTCATCACACTAGTGAGAATTATCAGACATATATGCGTACTGAAAACGGTTCATTTCGCATACTCAGGCAAAACAGGCAGAACCCGGATTTATTAAAATGGAAATTCGTAATAGAACGATGTGAAAAATCTCGTTTTTATATGCAATTTTCTTACCTTGAATCTTCTGTCGTACTTTTTGACCACCTCAGCAAAGGCGACCTTTTCACGCCTTCCCAGAAGCAGCATGGTCTGGGGCTTGCCATCCAGTCCGATATAATCGCCGACAAAGTTTCTGTTCAGACTTCCTGGTCGCCGTTGCTTATGGCTGAAGAGCAAGGCTGCAGCCTCCTGCTTTTGCTTCTCCTGACGCTTTCTTGCAAAATATTTCTTGAACGCTTTCTGAATAACTCTGGCATACGCGTTGTATTTTCTGTCCCTTGCCTCCTCTAACATGAACAACTGAAAATATTCGAATGTTTTTAATCTATGCATGAAATACTGTGCTACAAAACAAATATCTGTTTTATTTTTTATTTATGTGGCCGAAATTGTGAATAGACATTTTTTGAAATTTGTAAAATTTTATAACATCATGTAAAATGTAATGGTATAGAATCTATTTTCAATTATTTGAAATCCATATATCCTCCAAGTTTTATGAATATGATGAAATCTTTTAGGATCCTATGAATTTCTACATACATTTTAATCCTTCATCATCTCATGAAAGTATATGAAATCCTATAACATCCTGTAAAAATTGGAAAATAAAGTTCATTGGAGGATTTCACTAAGATTTCATAGACTCGTCAGGATTCCACAAATTCAAATATGATTTGACTGTGATTTCATGGGTTTTTTGAAAGTTTCAAGGAAATAGCTAGAATATCCATAACACTTTATGAATTAAACAATGAAAACCACTCTATCTAGTCTTTGACATAGAAGAATAACGAATAGAATCAAGATTTGCATTTCTATATTCTAATCATATTATTGCTGTGCAAGTATTTAACCCACAAGAAGAATGTATTGTATATCTCAATTCACTCACGCTTTCAGGTGCCTTAATAAAAAGTTTCGTCTTCCCCAGCTGATACTGATTTCTCTCCATTCTCACATTAGCCAAAATCCATTCAACACCTTTCCGCTCATCTCCCTGCCACCTGGGCCAAGTTTCCTTAGTCAGTATAGCATACCTGTGTAAAAACTTAGCAAACGGTCTTCTGTACGCAAAGCCAGCCCTACGAACGCGGATATTTTCCTTCAAACCAAGATACTCGACCTGAAAAGTGAAAACCCCATGAACTGAAAGTTGAAAACTTTTACTGTAATTGAGGAGCCATACAAAGATAACTGTAGTTGAAAATCCTCTTTTTTTAAATCCAATTACTTACCTGATGCTTTACTCGTAGCTGATCCCAATCCCTCGGTCTCTTAGTCTCATTCGGTTTTATACACCTGATGTAATGAGGCGTGCATTTCATCAGCTGGGCAACGAGTCCACTAGCCTGACTTCGAATTTTACTTCCGGCTGTTGTTGGACGGGATTTCAGGGTCTTAGTTTTGTCAGCTTGCGACTCCATAGGGAAGAGTTCCCGAACGAAGGAACTGAGGGGAAGTGAAGTGTTCAAAGAATTGAAAAAGAGACTGTAGACTGTAGATATTAATAGAGACTGAGATTGATTTGCGCATTGAAAAGCAAAAGAATAAACAGGAAACACAATGTAGAAAGCAAGCTGCATACTGTAACTTACTTTGTACTGGTACGCATCAACTCAATCAAATCAGGGAACAAAACGTCACGATTTTTGTCACAAAATCCATCCACTGAGTAACTAACTATTCCAGCGTAATGCAATACTGCAAAACCATCGCCTGTGTTTTGGAAATGAGCGTGATCCTTTGCTGCGCCAGATAATTTCTGGGAAGAAAGAGTAATTGACGCGATGAATTTCTCTTAACTATAAACTCATCTGTTTCTAAATTATTATATGGTATATCGATAAATTTGCTGAAATAAATACCAAAAATTTCTATTAAAATATTAGGAGAACTTTGAGTGGACCAGAAGATGTCCTTAAAAAAGAACAAATATTACTCGTTCGATTTTATGGTATTATTATTTTTTCCAACTAAACCTTGGGGCTTTTTGAAAAGCTGGGACCGGGACACAACAAAATATTTATAATTATGTCTAGAATTAGAAGAGATTCTCGTTTCTCGATTTTGAAATTAAAAGGATGAAAAACTTTTGAACTTCCTGCACCTCAGAAGCAGCTTCATTTAATATCATTGCAAAAGTCAAAAGACCTATACTTTCCTGATTCATAAGATAGGTAAATTGAATAACAAAGTTTCGACTGATCTTCTCTTTTTATTGAATTTTTTAATTTTCAGGCTTCCTAAAAAAATAAATGAATAAACGAAAAAATTGAAATTTTCCAATTTTGATTTTCAACAAAACAAAACATAGTATGCTCTTATGGGGATAGGGAAACTATAGCAAGATTCACATTCAGAATTCGTTATCAGCTTCATATACCTTCATACTATCAATATAATCATCAGCGATGTTATGAATTTACCTTTTGGAGGTCTGCATCTGCGCCAGAACTACCACCGTGTAAAGTGGCGCAGACATCATCTAAAACAAGGAAAAGCCCCGGTGGTCTCTTGCCTTCGAGAAGTTCAACCACAATTGCATTATTGAAGTAGTCGATGGCGGTCCAGCGGATATTTTCAGCAATATATTCCTCCTGTAAACATAGCAGAAAATCGACGCTTAAAAATAGTCCAATGCAAAATGCAAGGCGATTTGAAAATACCTGTGAGACTTTTGGGCTTTACGGAGAAGTCAAGGAGCTGGGGAAATTAAGTGTGTATCAGAGCTGTAAACGAAGGGCACGATTTTGAGATGAATAGTTGCTCGTCCATAGCGTTGTTTTTTTTCACAGAAAAATAGTTTCCACAGATCAATGAATAAATTACCGACTAACGGCTACTTTCAGTTATTTCTACGTTCAAGGATGTGACTGCTTACCGAAACACTTGTTTCATTTTCTAAGGAGGATGAGTTTCAAGAAAGCTAAGATCAGTGGAATAAAATTCAGTACTGCCTCATCAATATTGACATTTTTAAAAGTGCAAAAGTCATATTCTAAAAAATTCAGATATGCCGCCGCTCACCAAGCACTCTCTTCTATTTTAGATAAAACCACTTTCTGCAGAATCCGACCTCTGTGAGATAATTTTTATTACTGCTTCATCGATCTCAACTATTTTGGAGTTCGAAAACAAGTCATCCGCTGTGATGTATTATTAATGTTCAGGCACATGTCCCCTGTCGAATCGAAAGGAGTACTTGATAAGCAGTGGTATATCTAAATTTTCTTGAATATAACTTTCGCACTTTTTAAAATGCCAACATCGATCAGGCAATACTAAGAATTATAGCAAAGGCATACAGTCTCTGCGAGAACTGATTTGTTGTGAAAAGGAATGACACTGTGGATGACCAGCTAGTTATTTCAAAACCGTTTTTTGTTAACCACCCCAGTGTGTATGCTAGACTCGAAGAGTGCATAGAGTTTATGAGAGTTCATACGGCTTTAAGTGACTTTATTCGAGTGACGACACGACTTTAGTAAGTGACTTCACTCAAGAGGCGACATGACTTCAAAAATTCTTTTTCGTTGATATTCACCTTAGTATAGAGATTAGATTAGACTGTGTCGAAAAAAAAGTTTTTTTTTTATTCTGGGCTACAGCAGAAATCGGTGAGGTATGTCAAAACAACAATTCTGTTGAAAGATGGGCTCTTAACTTCGAGTCTTAGAGGTAGCTCATCGCATTTTTCGATTTCCCGTTTAAATAACATGGGAAAAATTTGTTTTGCTTCTTTTGAATTTTTTTACTCGTTAACGGTGAAACATACAGCATTGACCAAGACATATTTTTGTAGAGAATTTCATGCTCTACAAAAAAACATTCATTTACTTTTTTCAAATAACTACTCCTCTACAAGTAACTTGAGGTCAAAGTCAAAATTACTGTAAATTTTGCGGTTTTTGGACTTTTTCGGTCAATGAAAATTGGACGATGGAAAAAAAACAATTTTTTGAAATTGCAATAAAAAAACCTTACGATTAATTAATCTAATAACAAGTTGGCTAAAAGTAAATAAATGTAATATGAATGAAAGTATATTATTGTTATCACTAAAAAATTATTATTGTTATAAAAAAGATAATTGGTGGTAATAATATTCTCAATAGAAGTCAAATGAATGTTGTAAAAAAAAATTATTTTTTTCCATCGTCCAATTTTCATTGACCGAAAAAGTCCAAAAACCGTGAAATTTACAGTAATTTTGACTTTGACCTCAAATAACTTGTAGAGGAGTAGTTATTTGAAAAAAAATAAATCAATGTTTTTTGTAAAGCATGAACTTCTCTATAAAAATATGTCTTGGTCAATGCCATATGTTTCGCCGTTAACGATTAAAAAAATTCAAAAGAGGCAAATCAAATTTCTCCCATGTTATTTAAACGGGAAATCGAAAAATGCGATGAACTACCTCTAAAACTCGAATTTAAGAGCCCTACTTTCAACAGAATCTTTGTTTTGACATGCTCTACCGATCTCTGGTGTAGCCCAGAGACAAAAGAAAAGAAGGTTTTTTTCGACACAGTCTAATAGAGATACATGATAAGTTGATAAGGTGGTGTAGAATAGGACAACGTAGAGTGAAATGAACCCAAGCAACGCTGGATAACTAGAAGCACGAAATACTACAATAGTCCACTCCAGCAATCGCAAAAGACAGCCGCGAAGGCATGTCTGACCAAAGGGTCCAGGGAATATAGGGACTAATGCTTCATTCTCCTCGCGAATCCTTCCATCCACCGCTGTGGACCGTACGCCTATCGCCAGCTAGCGAGATTTCGTCTGGATACCGCCGCAGGAAACTATCGTGTGAGGAAAACTACCTTTAGGATGATACGAAAGATAACCTCTCCGATACCGATAGATTTTGAAGACTGATTTAGTACCAGACCTCCTATCGTCTGTAAGGTCATCGAAGATACCGAGAAGATTCGAGGTGACGACGTACAGACCAATGTAAAAACAAGATCAAGCTTTTCGCACCAAGCTTTTCGGCCGCAGCCGGAAACGCTGCAAGGAGTCCAACCATCTATTATAACATTTTCTACATTATCACCGTCGCGGTTGCCTAAATGTGTTATCCGGCATTAGGCCTGTGCGTACTTCCCATTGCCTACACAGGGGTACAACCAAGCTTGTATTGTCGTAAGCATGCACGCAGTCGTCACCCCAGTCGCGCCTGGAATCCAATTAGGTGGCGCTGACAGCCGGATTCGTGTACGAGGAGCGCAAGTAGCGTGCTAGAATGTTATCCAACAGGCATTAGTTCTCGTTTAGTCAAAACTTGCTTGCTTGAATAATTTATCGCTCTGTGATATCGATATATCACCGGTAATTAGGTAGTTTTTTTCTGTTGGATCAGATCATTCGACACACGTTATATAGATCATATTATCTGCGTTGTACCGGATCTTAAAGACTGAGTTGTTATCAATTTTGCACACGGCTTTATCAATTATCACCTTCCGTCTGTAAGACGATATTGTAAAATAATGCTTCAATACACAGGGCAATACCCACAGAAGAATTAAAATTCCAGCTTAGATCACTTCTTCATTATATTCCTAAAACCCAATTCCCTCGATCTTTGGGTATCGCTCCGATTGTCAGCTAATTGCCTCGTCGCATAAAAGGCCGTCGTAGTGGTCTGGTCAAACTATCGTATCCCTTAGTTCGGGATCACGCTCATTGAGCTGACGGGAGATCGTTTGGCGCCCAACATTTGTCTTTTTGCTGTATCGAATTTTGTCACGCACCAGTAAAACGCTGTAGGGTAGCGTGTTTCTCCTCTAAACACCGTTACAGTAGATGATAAGAAAAAGCGGAGAAATTTTCGTCGGTATACATACTTGAATACACATACATCGGCCGAGTGAACATTGCGCGCTAAAAATGGGCGGAACGAGAGAGAAGTGGCAGCGAGATTCGTAAAAGGCGGAAGAAAAGAAGACTTAAGAACTTTATTCTGGACTAAGACGTAGAACTTTTTGTCCTGATCGTCCGTGAAGCACGAGAATACATAAAACAAGAAACGAAACCTACGTGCGGATAGTTTCAAATCCAGCCTAAATTCCTGCAACCATTGTCTAATTTTTATCGCGTTCTTTATATGTATTTGAACATGTAAATTAGTTGAAGCATTCTCACGACGCGAGATTAAACAAGAAGTATACAATTCTCCCGAAGAGAAATGCGTCGAGGAGTAGAAAACCATGAAGTGTTGTATAGATGAGATAAAATCTCTTTGACGTTCCGTAATACCTATGTTTACAAGAAACGAGGCACAGAATTTTCTCCATCCACAGTTTTTATCTTGTTGTTTGTTCGTTTGTTTTTGTCGTTTTTTTGCAATGCTTTTTTGTGTCTTTTTTATTTTTATTTTTTTTATTAAAAAACTAAAATCGACAACCGCGAAGCCGCCACGAAAACCGTGAAACAGATAATTGCGATAAGAGTATGACGACGGATGAGGCAGTTTCGCTCTGAATGTCTTCTGTACACTTCATAGACTTATAAAAAGACAAAATAAAAGAATTATAATAGAAAAGTAAGAAGGAATAAGGAAGGAAGCGAGGGAGGCGGGTATACCGTTTCGTTCTCCACGGTTACCGGTCTCTAATTCCATAATTACAACTCGCCGTGGTTTGTTTCGTCATAATTTCGACATAGGTATACAGAGGCAGACACTCACAAAAGTTGAATATATATCATGACGATAAATTCTGATTGAGAAAACGAGGTAGGTATAAATGTGATGAGGTGTACGTATACCGGTTGAATGAACCATTCTTTCCGATTTCTTCTTTTATGTTTTCGGTCCACGTTATCTCCTTTTTCATGTACCTATCTTAAATCTTATATCACAGACCTAGGTCAGTACAAAGCTGTAATTATTGCACTGGGTTTTTCCCTTGTTTTCCTAATTTTTCCGTAAAATTACGCGACGACTTGAGAATGTCCTCTTAGCCCTACACAGAAGAAAATCTTCCTGATTCATGGATTTTTCTTCCTTTTGAGGAATATTACTCTTCGCGGAATACGCGACATGAAACGATTTCAGGGAGTAATTTTCGAACTGACGCGGCCTTGCATCCAATATTTGCGAATTTGCGACGGTCACCTTCAACGTAAGTTATTGCTTGACCCTTGAGCTGTTATTCGGCTATATCAGAAAAATTATAATCGTTAGCCGATGTTAAGTAATTTTGCAAAAGAGAAAGCGAACATCATTTTGCAATATTTGCAAAAGTGGATTTGAATGAAATCGCCAATGAAATCGTAAAAATTACCAAAACTTCCCAGTTTCTGAGGTTTCAGGAATCAGATATCCTTCTGGGGCTAAAAAAATGTCGTTGTGTTGTGTAAATTGAAAAAAAAAAGAAACGGCGCAACGGCAAACGACTTCCCAAAAAAAAACTGATGTTTCGCATTGAATGACGTTTTTTCTTAACTCGATATCGATAGCTCTGGTTAAGACGGGGAAAAAAATAAGTAATCTAGAAATCCATGTTTACTCATTTTTACGGTACCATACGGCATCAAATTTTTTGTCAACTAAATTAAAAACTTCGACCGTTGAAGGATGACCAACTCGACGTGAAATTATATATGTTATATACATATACCTATATAATTTATTGTATACGGACAGTTTGTCAACGGTCAAACAGATTAACCGCGTCTAACTGTAATCGCAACGCTTTTTACCCAGTTATTCGAGACCATGGTAACGAATATTATATGCCAGCTTCCTCTTATTACCCTCGTCAAATGTCCTGCTTACCGTTTCGTCTTGCTCTACTTAAGAGGTCGATTTTCATTTGGTTTTTGTTTTGTCTTGTTTTTTTGTCATTTTGCATTTTTCAAGCGGCGGAAGGCTCTCAACGCTAATGGATACAAAAAAAAATGAATATAAATTCGAAGGTAGATAAATTTTCTCGTTGTAATTGTAAACATGCTTTAATGTGAATTGTGATGAATAAGAAATTCACTTATCATTCTAATAAAGTGCCCGATACGTTCATTTTGAAATACATCGTTTCTTCTACTTCAGAATTATTATTATGCATATAATGTATTACAGTACAACTCATCGTCAGACAACACAAGACTGTCGGAAGACGTTTTATGGACGTCTTATGAACTTATGGGCGTCTTTCGTACGATCGTGTTGTCTGGGAAACAATTGTTAACAAATTTTCCTAACAAAACATCTTTGAAGGTTAAATATTTTGATTGTATAGGTTAGGAAATGTCACAGAGGAATTAAAGGGGCGAAAGAGAGGGGCAAGCAAGTTATACCTATATGGTAGGAAACAGGGAGGTTTAATTAAGGACAAACTCATTAGGTGAAAAACAAATATCCTACAAGGTACTTCGCAGAGGGACGCCTGGGATCTCTGTTCTATTGTCTTTTCGTATATATGTAGAGTTAAGTGGGTAATTGTATTGAAATGATTTATTCTGGGTTAAAGTTTCTCGTTTTAAACAATACTGTACCTCTAGCTCGAACTACACGATGATTAACGGTATGCTCCACTAGAAAATATTACTCTTGACAGATTTTCATCTCCGACTATAATACGTCCATAAAATGACCTTTCTATATTTTTATTATTAGATACGCTCTGATAAATCAGTCTACTATATTCACTTATTGTCAATTTGTACTCGTAGGATTTCTAGCCGCGATACTCACTGGTGTAACTTTGGAGAACTAATTTTAAGAAGAACTAATTTATTTCATCAAAAAAGGCCAGTATAAGTCGTGTGACTTATAGGATGATTCAGAAATAATGTAAAAGCTACAAAAACTGTATATGTGTATGCAAAGCTGAGTGTCACGGTAGAAAAAGGAGAGAGAAAGACTAGGAGAAGAGGAATTCTTGAAGCGAAAAGTCGTAGAAAAGTTGAGGTGTAAACTATCGCGGTTGAAGATGAAGCCATGCGGGATAACTTTTTGCCTCTTATATTCGAAACCGCAATAAAGAACATCACGATCCGCAGTACCGCAGATCAGCCAAAAATGAAGAATCCGTTCTTCAGATCCGTTGAATCGTGCATATCAATATAAATACAATATACTCGTGAACCAAAATGGCCCCGATATAGAATTCTACTATAGAAAGTATCTGCAGTCACTTTCTTTTGCGGTAAGTATATAAACTAGATATCTAATGAAATAGCCACGTTGACATGTAGTTTCCTTCCCCACACGTGACGAACTTACAGATAGCACATCGCACGCCCTAATTATTAAAATTTCATTTACATATTAATTATATAAGAATAATTTCTATTTCCCATTCAAATAACACGGGAAAATTTGTTTTTGCTCCTTCTGATTTTTATAACTAGCTAACGATGCGTCATCCAGAAAATCTACAAACATATTTCTGCAGGGAATTAAATGCTCTACAAAAAAGGTCTCCAACACTTTTTTGATAAACTTAGCCATTCAAATGATATTCGAATTCAAAGAACCACCTTTCTGACAAAAAATGAGTTTCTAAAATAAGTTTATCAAAAAAGTGCAAGAGACCTTTTTTGTAGAGCATTTAATTCTCTACAAAAATATGTTTGTAGATTTTCTGTATGACGCATCGTTAGCTAATTATAAAAATCAGAAGAAGCAGAAACAAATTTTCCCATGTTATTTAAATGGGAAATAGAAATTCGCGATGCGCCACCTCTCAATATTAATATTAAGAGCTCAAATTTTAACAGGCGTATCTTTATAACTAAATGAAACTTTTGAACCTGTTTGGAAAGAAAAAAAAAAAAAAATTTTTTTTTTGAATCACCCTAATGAATATATATCGCACACGTATAACGAAGTGTGTAACGATCAGTAAAGTCCAAATTATAATTATTAATTACTATCAATAACCACGATCATTATTTCATTGCTATTAAAACGGTCAATAGCGGATTAATTTTCACTAGACTAAATGATATTTCAGCGGTGGGGAATTGGTCTGGATCAAGACACTGTTGCGCTCTTTGGGTGTATAGTGGGGGATATAAGAGGCAAGAGGAAAGAACTAGATGTACCTCGTATTTCAGTTTACCTGGAGGTTCGAGGAGCCTGAAACGCCACTCGATCTTTGCCCGCTGTGCGTAAAACGTCCGTGTATGTCTAATTGTCGGTTAATTCCAATTGTTCAATCGTAAAACTAACTCAACTGCAGTTCTGTCGGTTCTTGTTCATTCCCTTTATTTACTCGATGAATAATTCGCGGTAATTATCATCTATTTCATAATAATCCGGCGAGTGGAATCGATTAAATTGTTACCTAATATAAACAATTAAAAAATTGATGATATCCTAGGAATTCTGATAGGCCGCGGTAGTGAGTTGATGAGGGCAAAAAAAGTCTTTGATGTAAGATACACGCGGTGCTTCGTTAATTATTGTTGTTATTGAATTGAGTGTTCTGCAAATCGTGATATCGGAGAAAAATCATTGAGGCAACTGCGGAGGTAATTTGATTGGCTTTATGCTGATTCTCTGGCGACGAAATCACATCAATTTAGTTATTTTATAAGAAAACTTACGAAGATTCTTTATTCCGAAATTTCTTCACGAGATAAAGAAAACCCAGCCAAATCTGATCTGAGGATTGTCGAAAATGGTTGAAAGCGTGGCACACAATTTGAAAAATTGCTTTTCGAATAATCGCTATCAGTACCGGTACACGATGTTACATTAAGCACGTTTTACAAAGCACGCGTTATCTAGGGCAAGAAATGTACATACCTGAGATTTCCGTGCCTTTCGTGGACGAGATTTTTATCTCTGTTATCGCTATATGTGCCTACATACCATAATAAGAGAAAGATACATAGTGGTTCAGAATTTAAATGCTTCAACGTGTGTACCCATGTGTCTAGGTATATGTGTGTGAGAGTTCATATGCAGAGTTGCGAAACTGTGAGAAAAGAAAAAAAATAGAAAAGAAAAAAAACTGTACCGTAATAAACTTCACACACGCACGGACGTGTTAAGTCTGATCGAGTTCCCGCGCGTTTTGTTTCCAAACAAATATCTAATTAATGTATAATGTGCCGGTCTAGTTACATGCATCAAAACAATTGTCCCACGAATTAAAATAGTCGAACATTTGTATCTGAAAAAATGGTAATCGATCTATTGATCTTTCCGATCACTTTAATCTCGTGTATAAATCTACGTAAAGTTTATATCAAATGAATGAAGGAGCTGGGAGTTTTCACAGCAAAATAAGTTATCGAAAGATGGGACACCGTTTCGCTATACAATCCTACGATACAATCGATCGACTTATTCGTTCGTTCACGGAGTTTAGTATGAGAAATCTCAATTGGCGAGGCCCATAATCACCTAAATGAGACACTCTGCCGGTTTCACTGAAACAACCGTTACGCCATTGGAATATATACCTATGTTATTAAATAACTGAAAGATTCATGAATGAAGTGTTATTTTTTTTCTGATTCAGGTCTTCCTCGTACCTCATATAGACGCGATGAGCTGAACTTCCGGTACTTATTTCATCTATTCTTTTACCCCGTCGTACGAAAGGATCAGAATTACTTACTGACAGGTAAGAAATTCATGTCTCTTTCTGTATACATATATATCTTATCTACCGCAACTTGATGAACCATTCTTCAAAATTAAAAAAAAAAAAAGTACAGTTTGACCCAGTTATATATGATACTCAGTATGTATAATATCTACACCATTTAGGTACCTACTTAAGGTATTAAGAGTACAGTTACACCGATCCCCGTTACGGTAGCAGTTTCTGTGTTTTTGTCTGCTTTCTCTGCAGCAGGTATACCTAAAAAAATTTCTATGTAGACGCTTTGTCACGTGCGGCTTTAATTAGACGGCTATAGGGCACATCCCTACGTACGACTCATTAGCCATAATTATGGTATACCAGTTCACAAAAAACGGATGAAAATTACATCTGGGTTCGAATAATAAACTTACGTAAGTTAAACAGTAATAAAAAATAAAACGAAAAGTGTATAGAAACAGAATTAATGGAAAAGTATTGAAAAAAAAATAAGAGAGCAAAAAATGAAGAAGAGAGAGGGATAAGAAGTGAACGGCGTGTAGCTTGTAGCTCGTAGACTAGTTCTGAAATGATCTGGCGATAATTTCAACCTGGCATCGAGTGGGCCTTGACCACTCTCACTTTCCTATCAAATCTATGATCGACTAGGTCTCCGCCTACCCTGGAGCAGTTTGTTCAAAACTAGGTGTACATGCTCGAAGCTTGGGTATAAATGTTCGCGATTACACGTGACGGTTCGGCAAAACTCCATTCTAACTGTTAGCGTTATTGTTATTAGATCGTTACACGCGATTGTAAAAATAAAAGGAGGAAATGTACGATCGACGTTTCGCTGTGAGTGCAATGCGTTGAAATTATATATTATTGTATATAATATAGTAATCGAGAAGAATGGAAACGGGAGGAGGAGACTTCGTTAGGACAGGGGAGTATACACGTTGTTATAGCATACCTATGCATATTACATCCATGGATAATTATAAGCAGACAATAAAATAGGGAGAAATTGCGGCGTTTGAAAGTAAAGAAGGAATATTTTTATCTAAAAATCCCGACCACAGCCCCGACTATCTACGCAATTCCGTTTGTTCCCAACTTTCACGACAATTACATACTACTAGCCGCAGCATTTCCGGTTGCAGATCTCCTCCTGCGTATCTGTAAATTAACGTTAAGCTGTAGCGCGAAGGGACCGATAAATTTCTACAATATTGATAGAGGCTCGATTCGATCGCTTCAGAAATTAGATTCATCCGCACCTTTTCCTTGTACAATATTATGCAATACTTATAACCGCATATCAGATTAATAATTTAGAATCGGAAAAAGTTTTGAATAATCGAATTGATAGAAGAAAAAAAAATGAAGCGAGGATATTATTCCGAAGGTGTTTTAACGGAATGCTACGGTCTCTCGCTTTCAATCTTGACCGCGCGCTGATAAATATGCTATATAATATATCAGTTGACGTGGACTTGCACTTTTCAAGAGAACCCGTTCCAATCGCCATAACTGTACCACGCGCAAATTTCTTGGCCCAAGGCTCCCGGTCATTATTTGTTACATATGTACGCGTGAATACATATATGTGTGTACAAGAGCGCTATTAAGGACCACGCCCGATCACTTTTCGCGTACATACCAACCTATATGCACCAATATAATGACAGTTACATTTGAATCGGCAAAAAATTTCATTTCTGTTTCTGCAGGTCTTCGGGATAAAAATTTGAGCAAAAATCATCGACTTCTAGTCGTAAGTTTTTATCAATCGAAAGTCGAGCTTCGTCAAATTTTAAGATAGGATATAGAATTGCTACGGAAATTGTCTTATTTTATGAAAATTTATCATCCAAAATATGAAATTCGATAAAATTAATTTAGCCATACGTATATGGATATAGAAATTTTGTTACACTTTGGCATATTCTGGGTCATATATTAAGAACCACGGAGTAAAGTTGAAATTCTTTCCTTCCGCGGTGTGTCATTTCCGAAAATGACGAACTTATACAATATCTAATTCGTGGAATTAGAACGAAATTTCCAATTAAAACTGGACTGCGGTAATTAGTCCTGCTTCAAGTTTCATGTCTCGTTTCCCTGCCCGTGGGGTACCTTCCTTACGTGGCTTACGTATATACAGATATACTCACGGTACGATTCTTGTCATAAGTATGTATACATACGTACATGTATATTTTTCAGATTGTGTAACGTATACCTATAAGATGAAAGAGAGAGAGCGAGGGAGAGAGAAATGGTAACGTTCTTTTCGTGTAGCGAACCGACCAATACATATGAGTGTCATGCAGCAACTTTCACTGCATTTGTAATAACATATACCACACGTGTGTATATCTTCATACATGCGCAGGGTGCAAGCAACTCGCCATGCCTGTAACAAGCAATAGGGCCGATTTTCTCTTGAACCATATATTTCGCTTTTAGTCCCCCTCTCTCTTTCTCTCTCTCTCTCTCTCTCTGCTGTTATTAATATCGAAGTACAACCCGTGGAGTTGTTCAATCGAGTAATCACGAATTTAACTGATCGAAATTGGGATGAAAACAGCTGGCAATAAAATGTTGGGACTCGAAGGAGACTGGATGTTTGATGAATCGTTGACAATTTCTTATAATTTGAGAAGGTTACTGATCAAAGATTACATAAAATTTTAAGGGATCATTATCATCACTACGCCATATACACATAACAATTTTAATATTTCGTCAAAATTTAGTTACATTTTCAATTTTAGTCCGCTATTTTTGATTTCGCAATATCGAAGTCAAGTTTCTAATCAGCAACTCAGAGAGCATATAAACCAATTTTTACGAAAATCGAGCGACTCCTCGATTTTCGATCAACCTATTTGTCCGCGACATTAACAATAAGTCAGATTTATAATCAAAGACCCGAGAGACTTATAACAATAAGACGTGTCTTACTGCTTTACCGATGTCTTTTCCATCATCTAGATGCAAAATTGGGACAATCTTTCGTAGTAGTCCGTATTCCAACATATCTAGATGAATTTCTACTAGAATCATCTCATCCTCACTCATTGTTATAGATAATGATACCCGTTATCTTTTACAACTGCGCTGGTAACTGGTTTCGTCGATATTCTTATCATCTCTGTTTTACCGACTCTACGAACTTTGATCAAGCGATATATCCAATATAAATAAAAAATTTCTCTTTCAGAATGGCCCTACGACTTTCTGCCCTAGTGATAATCCTGTCTTTCGTGAGGTTATATCGAGGAGCATTAGTCCTTCCGCGCCCGCCGTCGTCGCCAAATGATATTAACCAAAGCAGCAGCAGCAGCAAGTTCTCGGACCCGAAATTATACAACGTGAAAACGCGGTCTCAAAACAGTAGAACAAACGTGGAAAAGCCGAACACCGACAACTACAAATTACTCGAAATCGAATTACGGGGCGCCGGAGGGGGTGGGCCAAGCGGAATAAACTTCGGCGAAATACTACGAGAAGTATTTCGCGACGAAGAACTGTCGATGAAGAAGGAACCGTTCAACTCGTCGTCAAACAAGCTGCTGAGTTTCAACAACAAAATGTCTATGTCCGATCCCCCGTTTGCCGACAATGAGAAACTGTATTATCTAAAGCAGGGGAAGATCTCAGCTGATTTAGGTCGAAAACGGACCAGCTGGGAGCCGAGATCCTACCTTAAATCCGTAGGCGCATATGATCGCGGGGATAAAATAAGATACGCGACTAAAAGTTTCTACAGACCGAAAAAGTATTCGGGTGAAAAAGGTGCGAGGAACAACGAGTTGGGCGGAAGTTACGATGAGATACATTATCGACCGAGTAGCTTGGGAGATATAGAAAAAGAAGACGATCGGAACCGCCTGATTTTGGGAGGGAACAACTACAACGAACTTGTAGTTACTTACAGCAATGCACCTGCCGTTGAGGTCTATACTACCGAAAATTCCCTGCCAACATCGAGCGAACTTCCCAAACAAATACCACCGCCACCGAGCAGGGTTCCGAACCAAACAATTTTTGCCCATACGACACCAGTCCTCAAGTATATGTCACGGAGAACCGATATATTGCCTCATGGTTACGCGTTTTAGGGTCGGTGGTTGGAGAAAGATGGGATAATGCTTTTGATGCATATTTTTTTTTTTCTACTTTTTTTCGTGATACGAGATACGCAGAAAAAGAATGGCTGTTTTCCAACGATTTTATAAAGGTTTAAAAGTATCGCGAAACTTAGGAACATACATATACTATAATAAGAATAATTATAGATACCAAATTAAATTCCCGCGATCTTTATTATACATGTTTATTAGGGCGGCAATATTTTTTCGACTTTCTTTTTTTTTTAAAGCTCACATGAAAATTCGTTAGTTTGATCCATTTTGAGAGCCCCCTCTGAATTTCAGCCCAGTTGAAAAACATTCAGAGGTCGCTCAAGAATTTTGAAAATTTCCAAAATTCAAAGAAATCGATTTTTTTTTTCTTCAAATTCTTCGGTTTCTCACTGATTCAATTTTTTCTATGTAGATTGTAGAGGAACATACTAAACTTTCAAATCTTAATATTAATATTTAAAGGTCCTTCAATCATTTTAAAAAAAATATTAAGACTTGGTCTCCCTAATATTTTGACTTGAAACTCTATTATGTTCCTCTACTATCGACATCGCAAAGATTGGATTAATGAGAACTGAAGAATAACAAAATTTTTAAAAAACATTCGATTTCCTTAAATTTAGAAATTTTCAAAATTCTTGACCGACCTCTAGAAAATTTTTAATTGATCTGAAAGCTGAAGAGGGCTCTTGAAATGCATAAAACTAACAAATTTTCACGTAAGCTTTAAAAAAAAAAGTTGAAGAAATATTACCACCCTATAATGTTTATTGTTTATGTATAGTAACAGTTTTGTTATAGTTACGCGCGTCTGCAAGATATTGAAGGATAGCTTTAGCTGTGATTATACAATTTACCGATTACCAACTTATGTTGTTGTTATTAGTATTATTATTATTGTTATTATTATTATTATTATTATTATGATTATGATTATGATTATTATTACTATTTGTAGTAGTAGTATTATTATTATTCACGATACCATTTCATAGATATCTATACACATAGGTATACCGATATAAATCGAGGAAGTCGATTATCTCTGTCATGGATTGATGTGTAGGTGGTTTAGAGGTATTGAAAAACTTGTTTCAATAATAAGTCGCAACGTTTTGAAAAATAAAATTCTATCGCAGTTACGATTAATTGTTTTTTTCACGCTTCGACCTTGGATTAATTTTTTTCCACCTTTTATTTTCATCAACTTTCTCATTGCCGTCCAAGTTTCGATGAAGTTTCCGTACACGGGTATGAGAAAATTGGGATTTGTAATATATTTCAAGGCTTATTTTCGTTTTATTGTTTATCCTTTTTTTTTTGTTTTTTTTTTTATACGGCGCAAAATTGTAATTACTCGATCACTTATTTATCAAATGAGATCGGATAGTGCTCAAAATGTGTGGTTTGCCATTGCCATGAGGCTAAGTATTTCAAAAGTGCAATAAATCGGATGCATCTGTGAATAATTCCACGATTTCTCTGATGATAACTGAGTCTGTAAAAAAAAATTGAAAATTTCGAAAAAATGAAATACTTAGCCCTTCCTGCTTAACTTCCTGCTGACGTAAAGCAGTACTCCCCGAAGTTTCATTCCGATCGGCTGTGTGGTATGGGAGAAACTACGAATCGCGTTTTCGAGGTGATCAAAGCTAGGAATCGGTAGCTTACCTGTTCCGCCTTCAAAGTTAGATCGATGAATATCTGCTGTAGCTTTTCGTTCACGAAATTAATGCAGAATTGCTCGAATCCGTTCCTCTCAAATATTTCGAACCCGTATATATCCAAGATACCAAGATTGTGCCCTTCTGTCGTCGTTACCATCGCCAGGTTGACTCGCTGTAAATCGAAAAAGTTATATAAATTATTTATTTTCATACTTATTTACAGATTTCATAAATCTGATGCGTCCTCCATCATAGTAATGGAAATTATAAAAATGGTTTTCATACTTTTACTAAGTAGTCGAACAATCGTGTGTAGATATCCTTAGCCAATGCATCTCTGGTGTACAAAGCTTGTTCCACGTTCAGGGTAACGTCAACACGTTCTGACTGGCTTCCCCACTTCGAATCAAATATTCTTGATGTCAATTTGTGGGATAACTGTTCAGCGGAAACTTGCAACAAGTGGGAAGGATAGTCCAGACCTTGAGAGAATTGGAAATAATTTTTTTTCCATTATTCGTATCCAAATTTTTTCATTTACATACATTTACATCACAGATTTATGGCATCAAAGGGTGTCTGTCTGCCTAATTTCACGAAAATCTTTTGAAAGAAACTTTCAATTATGTGGCAATAGAGAAAGAAAATACTGAGATTTTGGAAACAAAATATTCTCTTTTTTTTTCGCTGACCATTTTATAATAGGAATAACTTTGTAAAAGTGACAAATGTGCTTCTACATAAACCTTTCAAAGTAATAGAGAATTTTCCTCATATTTCCACAACTATTATTTCAATAATAACGCCGATGATAAGAACAGTAAAATTCTTCATTGACTTACTTCGTTCGTCGGCTATTTGTGAGTAATTTCCATTTTCAACGAACTGTATATTTCCAATGTGTAGGATTCCAGCAACCAGTCGAAAAATACTGGTTACATCTGCATTTCTTATTCCCATGACACTCAGAGCTAAAAACAGAGGAGTGATGAAGTGGAGGAAAATAAGTTTTATTCACTAAACGAGGATACAACAAACACACAGCAGTCATTTTTGAATTCTTTTCCTTTCGTTATTTTTTACTTATTATCAGCAATTCGTTATCAACCAAGTTTCTCTTCAATTCGAGAAGTTTTTCATTGGTACTTCTTAGTGGACAATGGATACAAGCATACCTTTTAAAGTCTCTTGAAAATCATGAGCGTCGTTGGTCCCATCGACTTTGTGGTTTCCCCCATGACTGAGATATTCGTAATAGTCGAGATTGGTGAGTCCGAACGAAGCTGGATAGAAAGAACCAAAGATTTATTGTTCGAGTTATAAATTCACGGAAATCTATGTAACAGTTAAAAATGCATGTATGAAAATTCGCTAGAAAAACCTGCCTACATTTCATTTCTTCATTAGCACCAGTCACCAGCTGATAAAATACGTGGAAATTTCTTTCACCAGGGTTGTGTGATGTGACCCGAGATTTTTCCAGCAAAAAATTCGATATCTTTCCACCCTCGGGTTGACCCCCGGAATCAAATAACATTTCCACGTATTTACCCTGTAATTTCGAATTATTATTATTATTATTATGAAAATTAATGGAGAAAAATCCGGCCATTTGTTAATAATTGTTTTACAGACAGTGACTAAGTTCCCGAAAAATAATATCAGTTCCTGTAAATTTAGAGAAATTTAGGAATTTCGACGCGGGCGACTTGTACCGCGTGATTATGTTGCTCAAAGTACCGCCTCCGTAAAACGTCGGTATGTTATTGTTTATAGATCGCAAAAATCGTAATTTCTCGGTCATTTCTTTATCAAATGAGACGAGATAGTGATCAAAATGTGTGGTTCGCCATCGCCGAGTGGCTAAGTATTTCGAAAGTTCAATAAATCGATTGCATCTCTGAATAATTTCAGGATTCCTCCGATGATAACTGAATCTGTAAAAAAAATTTCAAAATTTCGGAAAAACGAAATACTCAGCCGCTTTCTGCCGAAACGAAGCAGTAATCCCCAAAATTTCATCCCGATCGGTGGTGTGGTATGGGAGAAACTACGAATCGCGTTTTCGAGGTGAACAGAGAGCGCCAGGCATTACTGTAGAAGAGGATCTACTTCCGAGACTTTACCGACCGGCGGCCGAGAGTCAAAATCGGCAATTGTTTTTATGGTTCCCGAGTCCTTGATTGGCTGTCTAGTAACGGACAATTGCTGATTCCGACTCTCTGCCACCTCGACACGACTCTTGGTGGACGGACGTTAGGAATTGACCCTGTATGTGGTGCTACATACTATAGAGCTCACAATTAGAGCTCTTAATCATTGTTAACATCAATAGATGAATTGGTATGATGAATTGTGCAAAGTGAGACACTAGTTGTGTGCTAGATTCTTCATACGTCGTTTATACGTTTATAAATAGGGCAGATAAATAATTCGTGTACAATCACTGTCCCAAGATCGCAAAAACGTTAACAAAAAAAAAAAAAGAAAGGAAACGAAGGGACTAAGAATAAATTATGCGATGATATTTCTATAGCATTCGAAATGATCTAGGGATACTCACAAATCTACTGCTGTTGTTGTTCCTGACTGTTTTTGCATTTCCAAAAGCTTCCAGCAATGGATTTGACTCCAGGATCACATCTTTCACCTTTTGGACCCTCTCTCCACCACCACTAACCCTGGATACGTACGACATTATGTATTTAGCTGCCACAGTCTTCCCGGCACCAGATTCACCACTGAAATAGTAATAAATTAACAAAAAATAAATAAAAAAAATTATTAAAAAAAACGTAGAATGTAAAAGATGCTGTTTTAACCCTCAAACGCCACACTGGGTCCCAGTCCTTCTCGGAAACATGCGTTGATCCTAAACGAATGTGGAATTCTTCCAAAAGTAGAGCCGAGTAAGATATTATTTTATTGAATCGTTCCTGATAACTACAGAGCGCTCGTGCCTTGCAGGGTGAATTTTTAGTAGTTGAAAAGTTTTTATCCTAGGTGAAAGACGCGTGGAAAGCGATCGTCGCTATTTTGGAGCACGTGGCACTCTGCAGCCAAAGGTTCCATTGACGTCAGATAACGAATCAGATGTAAAACCAGCAGCAACACCACCATCGAGCAACACTACCTGCGTTCGAAAATCGGATTTGGATGGTCAAAAAAGCCCTCTGACCCTCGAGGTGGACGCTTTCGGGTAGAATACACTGCTACAACCAGAGGTGAGGCCCTTAACGCGACACACCGCTCGAAATATGGTCTCTGTTATTTACGGAGGAAATCCTGAGCATCATTCCAATTCATACTCTTATCAAGAGATAAAGAAAAATATCATGGAAATCGAAGAAAGAGGAGGGAGCGTCGAAACTTATCATAAATCTTCGGACCTTGTAGAATCGAAGGCTGTTATGGGTTTGTTTCAATACCCGGGCATGAATAAAGGCAGCCACACGCACACGAGAACTTTGTGGCCTCCTTACGGCATGTCGGTATTTCGATCGACAATGGCTGAAAACAGATTTTGGTTTTTGCGTGTTCGATGAGATTCGACAACAAGACAGATCGGTTAGAAAATACTCGTCAAATTTGGGACCTGTTCATCACAAATTGCACGGCCAGCTATGAGTCAAGCAACAATTATACAATTGACGAAGAATTGCTTTCGTTCAGCGGGAGATGTTCGCTTCGAATGTATACACGCTCGCGAAAGGAGATAAATATAGTCTGAAAATTGTTTAGATCAATGATACGGCAACGCACTACATGCTGGCGGCAATCCCTTACGTTGGAGTCGTACTCGACAAAGATCCGACCGAGGCAGTGCCTTCTCAGTACGTGAGAAGACTGCGATCATTTGTTCACTTCGATTTCGATTTGCGGAAAAGTGAAGAAGGAGTGTGACCTAACTACGATAGAAACGATCCGTGAAAATGAACGTGAAATTCCTAAAAAGTTGGAAAAATGCCACCAGCAGGAACCAACGTTCAACTCCCTTACCATGAAGGAGCAACGTTGGTGTCGTTCAATCCAAAAGCGGAAGAAATTGTATTACATACTATCATCGTCGTTGCACGTCGACGGTAAAATTTATGAAACTACCGGTAAGCCTGAAATCGTAATGAGCCGCGATAAAACGGAAGGTGGGAGGGGCATTTGATAAAAGAAACCCACGATTACACAACTGCTCGTAAAACTCGTCGATAGCTTATGCGTTTTCTGATGGAATGTTGGCTCAGGCAAACGTTAATAGCTTGATTTTATATTCGATCTGAGTATGGCGCTCATCAAGCCGTCCGTAGGAAGGCGATTGACGCTTCCAGCTTTACGAATGACATTGGGAATGCGAATCGAGGCCATTGTGGAAGAAAATCACATTCCAGGAGATGAAGATCCAAGGAATTTATTCGCTGAAAATGTAGTGCCAAAAAAAAAAGATGCAGCTTCTACCCGTTGGCCCTTGACCGAAAAACGTACTGTAAATGCTTGAGGTGTCTGATGCCAATGAGTAGGGAACATGTGGCTAAAGTGTGTTGCGACTGCTCTTCACAAATGAACAAACGATGCAATACTTTTGTACGAAAATCGCCCTGTTCCAGCTGTCCGAATGAATATAATTTTTGGAATCGATCAGTCATATTTTTTCATCTCAAAGTTCATCTAAATCCTTTCGATTTTGTATTAATGAAACCTTTGTGATTTTCTTTATTAAAAAGATATGATTTTTTCTATACGATTCTTCAAAAATGTCCTGCTTCTTTTCAATATATCTTGCGAAATATAAAATTCATAGCATTCTCCGGCGAATATTCTTTTTTCTTATTATTTGGCGCTTCGATTGACAAAAAGGACCCAAATCGGTGGATTAGATCCCGAGATATCAACAAAAAGAGAAAGATGGTTAGAATGGCTCACACAGTGCGGTGTTTGAGGGAAAATCATTGTCCATAGAATGTTTTCTCTTGTTAGAAACGATATTCATAAAGAAAATGAATAATATATTGTAATATATAAAATGAAATGTTAGATTCACTGAAAAACGGGAATTTAATACAATGTTATACCTGTGACATAATCTATTTTGGTAAAAAACGTATTATTACATGAATGAAAATTTTTTTTCAAAAATATTTTTGTTCACAGATATAGGCATACAATTGTACCTATATTAATTTATAATTCATTACCTTATTATTACGCACTGACTCTCACTATCGATTAACATGTTTCTGTACATTTCATCCGCTAGTCCATAGATGTGTGGTGGATTTTCGTAAGGAGCCTTCGAACAGACGAACCGTTATCATCAATTAATATATTAAAAGTAAATAGTTACATAAACATAATTATACATATAATAATATTATTTATTATTATTACTATTATTATTATACTATAATTGTAAAGACCTTTTCTAATGTTTTATACAGCTTTTCAAAGTCAACCCTTTCGGAGATGCACTCTTTCATTTGATTCAACACGTCGTAGATACTGTATCAAGTAGGTCGCAAAAAAAAAGAAAAAAAAAATACGCTTGCAAATTATTTTTTGTTATCCCCTTTCACGAGGTTCTGGTTATAAATAAATTCGCTATGTAGTATTACGTTCAGTACGTGCACGCCGTTTATAGCCGATGAAGAAAGAAGCGAAAAATATTCTTTCCGCTATTTTTCCGCTCGAAAATGGCCTCTAAAAAAATATTTTCCGCTTTTCTTTTGACTCAAATTGTGACCAAAATTATGGCTATGGAATTGTATTCAAAGAATCTTAATGAGACCAGAATTTTGTTGTTCCAATATCAGTACTCTTTTGTGCGGCCATTATGGCTTCGACGATAATTCTCAATTGAAAAAAAGTGGACTTCGAGAAATGGTTTGACTGAAAATTCTGTAAAAATTTTTTTTTTCTCAATTATACTATAGTACAGGTATACTCAAACCTGAGAGATTCTGGAAAATATACAAGTGCTAGTTGCAGAGGAAAAAATTGTCCAAGTTGATAAAGAATGCCCTGCACGTATACTACGCTGTGTATAACGTGATAAATATATATATGGCCCAGTCCATATGGAATCACCGATGATTTTTGGCCACCACTTTCGATTCATTTGTAACTTTGGCATATCAATTTTCATGTGATTTCATGAGACACTGGTTTTGGGTTCTTGCGAAAAACGATTTTTTACCCCTGTGGCGCCGTTTTGAAATTTTCATGAAAATTGGATTTTTCCAAGGATGAAAAATCCATGTTTTTTTCAAATTGCCATTTTTTTATTATGTGAGTTACAGCCTCGCGATGAAAAATTGGATCTATTCACGTTCTAGCGTTATATGGGTAACGTTCAAACTTGAATGTAGTTGTCAACGATCATTCTAATCTTCAAGTTCCCGAAATCATAAATTATAATGTATACATGGAAGATACAAATTCTAATATATATATGTAAAAATGGCATGTTGCCACTTGGCAAGAAGATGGCTTTTTGGGTACTGAAAAACATATGAAATATTCGCGAAAATCGAAGGTGGCGTTTTTGAGAAAATCAATTTTTCCTAAAATTGACTTTTTCCAGTTTTCCTCCTCTATCTCAAAAACCTTGCACTTAATCACAATTGGCCAAGAAACGAGCTTAAAGCTTATGAAATTGCGCACATTAAAAAAAAAAAAAATCGTCGCGATTGGATGATTGGTGACAGAATGGCGGCAATTTGAAAAAAAACATGGATTTTTTATTCTTGGGAAAACCCAATTTTCATGAAAACTTCAAAATGGCGCCACAGAGGTAAAAAATCGTTTCTCGCCGAAACGCAGAAACACGTGTCTCATGAAATCGCATGAAAATTAATATGCCAAAGTTACAAATGAATCGAAAGTGGTGGCCAAAAATGATCGGTGAATCCGTATGGACTGGGCCATGTATATATCGATGAGCATCGATGAATGTGCGATTATTCGCGAGTATTAAATGTAGAGTGCTAATAGATAAGATACGGCTGACAACAGAATACACTTACAGCTCCTTGATAAATTTCGACTTCTTTTTCACCGAAGTAAGGCATCTGCTTGAAAGGATTGATGGATACTATTACCGGGCCAATGCATGTCTGTGAATAGTTAAGGATGAAATTTCCCGGATATTAGCTTACCTGGCTAAATTGCTAACGATAAGTAACTACGTTCATATCTAAATTAACGATCTATTTTTCGAACAGGGCTCGGCCCGTCGACTCCTCCTGACTATAACTCACACCATGATTATATTATAATTTGTAATTTATAGACTCTAAGAAATAATAAAAAAAAAAAGAACTATGATACTATAAAATGTACTGCAGTGTAATCAGAATTCTGAATTTGTGTTTAAAATTCGAGTGGAAACTATTCATTCAATTGATCAATGAACATGCCCAGAGAAATGTTGAGTAGTTTATCATCCGATACGAGGATTGTATAAAGAAATATGCTTACTATGGTAAAACGCGATTGTACAATTGATTTAGCTGAAATCGTTACCGCACACTGCAGCTATCCGAGCTGTGTCGCAATGAAATTTCAACTGTTATTCCTCCCACATTTTATTTGCGAATTGTATTACAGTTTGGCCAAAAATCTCAGTGTCTTAAAAAGCACTGATGATTATATACTTATTTGGAATAAAAATAAAAAGGCATTTTTTTTTCTCCCCTCTCCTATAATTTCTCGGTTACCGATTTTTTCGGGCTCAATACTAGATCGAGAAGTTATTCAAGGCATTTCTGTTCCGAATTTTGTTACAATCAATCGACTCGTTTGAAAGTTATTTGACGGCGAACGTGAAATACTGAAATGCTTATATAAGTGTCCAACTTTCTTGCGAGACACCGTATAAAACTGTCATGTTATACCTACGCTCGTATCTATTTTCTGGAATCCAAAATTATCGTACTTTCCGACGTATTCGAGTCGGAAAATTAACCTAATTACTTCTAAATGAATACTACGCGGTTCAATATTGACGAATTCCTTGAATAACGGAATGAGGGTACCTCTATACTTTCGATATCATTTTATTCATGGTTTATTTGAATCAATGCTTTTGCCTGTTGCGTATAAAAATTGACAATTTTATCCCCAAAAATATAATAATGTATAACATTTTTAATATCTCATGTATTTTTGTCTCAAATGCGAAAAATGTGGAAATCTCGTAAATTCTACAGCGAAAACAATTAAATCGCACGATTGTCGAATACCCGGAATATTTGTATAGTATAATGCAGATTAAGCTCATGGGTTTTTTCTGTTGTTGTCAAGGATACGAATATGTAGTCGTCCATGTAACGTTTTTTAAGATTCTCAATTATAGAATCCTCGTTCACTTTTGGTAGCAAAACCATATCGTCCACTCCCGACACCTTCACATTCTGACTCTGCCAGTGGTAAACCTGAAACGAAAACAAAGAATGAAACAAAACGTGTAGGTATATGAAAAACAAACCATCATAGCTTTGTCTTCGAGATTAATCGAAAAATCAAGTGCAGTCATTTGTTTCCACGATTCAAATCGTCTTTGAAATAAAATAATATCTGACCGTGGGTGGTCTAAATTAATTTTGTTACTCATAGGTAATATTATACTAGAATTTGTTACCTCGAATAATCATGTCTGCTCGTATGCACATAACTATATTATAAATAAATAGAAAATTCTAGAGTTTGAGGAGGAAATGAAGAAACTTTGTGTCTTTATTCAGTAAATTCACCCATTTCTTATATTTTTTCACATTTTATGTCCAAGTCTGCGCGACAATTGTCATTGTCAATAATTATCATCGTTATTAATATTGTTAACATTACACACAGAGAAACAGAGGCAGAGAGAGAGAGATGTAAATATACATATAATATCTAAAGACATAATCATGAGCTTTTTCTTTCAGAGAAATATACGTCGTTGGAAGAAACAAGTACAACCGCTTACCGCACAGAGATTCAACGTCTGTTATATACAGGTATAAATCGAAACGAGAAAGAAAGAAGATAAGAAAAAAACCAGAAAGATCCTTCCTTACAAGACTATCAGGAAAGATTGTCTTTTCTATCGCTGTATTGTTCATACATACATATACATATATAATACGAAAAGTGTCTCGAGTATTGAAACGAGGCCGAGAATACGACTCGAGAAGTTTTTATGTTAAAAACGCATCTGGTACGAAGATTGAAGAAAAATGTTTTCGTCTTATATATTACGAAACAGCATAATAAATACTGCAGCAGCAGCATCGGCAGTAGCATCTGCTTTATTTTTCAGGTTACATTCGACAGTCAAAGATGAAAAAAAGAAAAAAAAAGTAGCAATAAAAGACGATCTTTCAAACTTCACGATATAGTCAGCTGCCTAAGAGAATCTGTGAAGTTTCATCTTGCGTCATTATTCTCCGCGAACATTTAACGTAAGAATGAATCGCGGTTCCGAACGAACGATAATCAAACACCAATAGGAAAAGGAGAACCTCAATCGTCAATATAGGCCATCGACATTATCTGCAAAACCTTTGTCGTACTTTAAGCCACGAATTGAGGCGGCGTGTAGTATAAGTAGGTAGTACATGCACATGCCTATACTGTATACATGTACAGGGTGTCCCATTTTAATTTTACACCTGATTTATCTCGGAAAATACAACTCCGATCGAGTATTGCGTAAAATGAAACTTTGAAGGTTCGAAGGGGGACGTTCGAAAAAAAAATTTGTTTTGGTCCAAAATAAAAAATGGCGGAGTTAAGATGACCAACATGTTTTTTTAAAATGGAAACATGACTTTTTTTCACCAAAAGAATTGTCAAATAAAAACGAACAACTTTTGTGGGAAACATTTTTCCATTAAAGTTCATAATTTTTATAAGAGAATGATCTTTGGTGCGCGTGTGCGTGTGACACTATAGGGCGGTTCAAAAATGACCCAAGTGCTCAGATGTTGCTGCTCATCCGTGAATGTGTTGTTTTTGATTTTTTAAAAATATTCCATTTTTTTTAGCTCTATAGGACAATATTTACCACTGCCTCATCGAAGTTGAAATTGCGAAATTTTACAATTATAATAATGGAAAAATGTTTCCCACAAAAGTTGTTCGTTTTTATTTGACGATTCTTTTGGTGAAAAAAAAGTCATGTTTCCATTTTGAAAAAAAACATGTTGGCCATCTTAACTCCGCCATTTTTTATTTTGGACCGAAACAAACTTTTTTGTTTGAACGTCCCCCTTCGAACCTTCAAAGTTTCGTTATACTCAATACTCGATCGGAGTTGTATTTTCCGAGATAAATCAGGTGTAAGATTAAAATGGGACACCCTGTATATGCAGGTGTTTAAGCATCTGCATAACACATGGCAATACAGATACAAAGAAATTCACCCACAGCTGCAGGCGTCTAACCGAGTGAATTATTGAATCGCTGAATCTAAGAGATTTAAAGCATAAATGTTATACTTTATATAGAGTAGCGAGAGAGTAAAGACCGGAAGAGATCGTGAAATTGCATGGATACGAGTCCGAGGACATCAGACTCGAAGGTTCCGAAATGATTGCATGTTTCCGGTTGTACCGAGCGCTAAAACATCTCTCTGTCTTCGTCTCCGTCTCTGCCTCTCTCTCCTCTCTCTGTTCATTCACCGCACTTCCGGTTACAACAGCTAAAAACATGGCGATTTTTCGTGTGCGGCTGGATGTAAATTAACGAACTATATATTTATTGGATTACGTTACTTTTTGCTAACGCATTCCATAATAAACATTATATTTCGATTCGTAGAAATGAAAGATCGAAAAAGCAATAAAGAAATGTACATAGAACTACGTCTCGTATGACATAAACGTTCTGAAACTACGTCGAGCGTAAGGCTTCGATAGAATGAGGTATAGAAATTGAGATTTCAATTCAGGATTCACGCAGGAGGAAGAATAATAAAGAAATAAATGAAGAAACAATAATAGCGGAGGACTGTCGTCAACCTGCTTTACGAATAATGTGTAGACCTAGTGTAGGTCGGTATGTCAGCGAGCCGCAATACCCACGTAGCGTATAGATACACGTAGTATACATACCTGATAATCCTGATATAACGGTTTCACCCCCATTGTACTAATACTATTCGAGTTGTCTGGTAACAAACCATCCTCTTTTAACATATATATTCCTATTCGTGAATGTATGTTACGTGATGTCAAATTTATGTCCCTAATTTCATAGTAAGATGATTTTTTCAGAGCGCGAAAAAACTGATAAATTGCCCTATATTCCATTGTTTGATCGATAAAGTGGAGGAGTTCTTTGTCCGATTATCTTGAAATCTCGTTTTTCGGGTCTATAATATAAACAAACTATATATAGGTAATAAGTCAATCGTGTGATAATTGACTCGACTGGATTGATCGGGACCTCTCCTCATTTCTATAAAAGTTCGAGTGATACCATCGCGATGTACCATATGTATGGAACATTGATGAATCAACGACGAGTTCCTAGCCCTCGCTGAAGGAGAGAAATAATATATATTGTGTGATTCAAGGCGCGGAGGAAGAAACGATGAGTCAATAAAGCGGGTGGCTTTTACTCTTATGCTCTGAAACCTGACATATACGTATGTCGTCTCGTTGGAACTATAGTTCGTAATCATCAACCGTATTGTATAAAATAGAATTCGAAGGCGAAAATCCATTTGTTATCTTACACTTTTCAAATCATTCAGAACAAGAAAACCGCAACGTCGGTTACCGGCAGAACGAACGTACTTCCTCAGTGACTGTTTATAGCATGATGAACCTTCGTTCATATTATATTAAGTCACATAATATAAAAACAGAAAAGAATAGTCTACCAAGTACTAAGCTTGGATATTTATTTTCTCATTTCACGCGATTGTCGTCTGCTCGTCACATTCGAAGAAGACTACTACTTATGTTTAACCGTATTCCGGCATGTGTCACAAGCGTGACGCTAGATGGTTGAAAATTCCCAGAGTCGAGAATTCCTCTATACATATATATATTCACACGTTTAATTACCAATCGAATTACGATACCGTATCGTTATATGTATATTTATAATTCGGAACCATTCCTGACACATGGACACGTATGACATTCGTGTGTCCATTACTGTAAATGAGTCTACACATAAAACAGACTACTTGTCCTAGTTCTTCATTTATGATGGCTTAAATACATACACATACATGTAATATATATTATAGTGAGCTTGGTGGTCCTGCGTCAGCTGTCATTCATCGTGACTTATAAATATGTATGCATGTATGTCAATACATATTTATAAATGTACATATGTACATATAAGAGTACATTTGGTACGTATGTACTCTTATGTCGAGGCAAAGCAATCTATAAAAGTTGTCGCCGGTGACTAATTCGTACGATGTTCGCCAATCGGGGAAACCGTAGCCTACGGTATTAGAGATACCGTACTGGAGTATGCGAGAGTAGGTATCCGTACGTGACTCACAATCAGAGTTATTAAATCGCGAGATACGCGGGCTCTCGATACTCTTTAACAGAACTGAAATAAGCCCCACACCTCTATACACACCTACCGCCCAAAAAAAAAAAAAACCAATTACTAAACGTTCTCTCGCGCATTTTGATTTAAATGTTACTACCTTCAGTTTGAAGCAAATGTCTACTGTGTTATTGTAATACAACCGTTAAAGAAAAAACAGAAGTACTTACCATTTTGACTAGATTTTTATTTTCTTTTTTTACACTGTTCCTAATCTTTCTTCATGCCAAACAACCACTGGTTGTTCGATTTGATGTATTATCACGATGTAGACAACTTCGCTACACCCTGTCGTTGGCTGGTAGTAGCAACGTAGACAACAACGACGACGACGCACGGTAGGTAGTCCAGTTTATTGTTAACCTAATTGCTGCTGGTCGTCCGCCTCTGGAAGCCGAGCTTATCCATGTCTCTGTCTGGTAGTAAGTTTATAACTTCACACAATGACGGAACGGTAACTCGCGAGCAGGTTACAACACTACACCACGCTTAACTACACTTAGATATTATTGTATACTATTATAATAGGAAAACGCGCGCGCACAAACACATCCGTAGACAAAAGACTCGCGACAGCTACTAATTTGATTTAGGATTAGTTAATAGCTAGTGGCGATGCGCGTGGAACGCATCTATTTAGATTTTAGATTTTATATGTACAGTAGATCGGAAATAGGTAAGCGCAGCGCGCCGCAACGTAGCTTACGACCGTACGGTACGCAGGTTTATCCGCGACTGCGGAATGAGTCTGACCTAACTGATTCACTGTACTTAGTCCTCGGAAACATTCCGCGGTTCTCAAATTTCCTAACATACATTATCGGTTTACATTTTCCCGAGTTAGGTATCATTGATCCTCAAACGGAAAATGTCGCAGTTGCCCTTTTTCGCGAAGAATCGTATACAGCTCGGTGACAATACCGATGAAGTGTCATTGAGAAATCAGATGTTTTCAGCTATTCGAATGAAACCAGCACGCAGCGTATCTAGTTTGAGAACCACTGCTTTGGATAGCTGCGCGTGAGTCACACGAAACTAAGATGGCCGTCGTGGCGCGCGGTTTGCGGAGATACTTCAAGAACGCTTCAACATTTCTTGCGATCCATTTTTAACTCACTTTCCTCCTCATGATCGGTAGAGGAGAAATTCCGCAACGAAGTATTTTTCTTTATTCCACGTATCATACGTGATTTGATTATCGCTTGCGTTGACGAGTCGTTCGAACGGTCTTACCTCATATGATACCGTGTTTCCGGTTAGTGAGATAATATTCTCTAACTGATTAAGGATTAAGGACATTCGATTTCAAACTAAATACCTATCAGTTTTCGCGTGACAGGGATATTACAGAAGCGTGTATGGTATAATAACCACTTCCCGCCATATTCTGTGCGCGTAGATCACGTATATAAGTTTATGGATTTTCCTGATGCGCAGCTTCAGATCCGAGAAATAGTCGTAGTACATTCCCGCTAAACGAACATTATTTTTCGTTGAATCCTGCTTAAAAATTGATAATATCATACTAGGTATAGGATATAATACGACGCGATAGAAATATAGTAAACTTTATCTTATTTTATCGTGTTTTGAATTTGCATTCTATATCGACTCATGTCAGTCGACACGACGCGTTCAATACCCATCCCATCGGGGTTTTAACCATAAAGATTCCTAACCGCACTATGTGCAGTAGCAAATTATCAAGAAACGTGGATAATCATGTCGTGAATTCTTTTTGTTCAAAGTAGCAAACCGGCTTACAAGGCTTGAGTCAATTTCAATTGAAAGAGATTCATTAAAATAAAATGAAATCATTCTCATTATGATTAATTATTATAGTGCATCGAAACTGCATTGAATTCGAAATAATGAGACAACACATAATATACAGGAAGGATAGTATTTTCGTCAATCGATCAATTCAAATTTTATTGAATATTTCATAATCATAAAATACGATCATTGGCATAATGATTAAAAAATAAATTCAAACGCGATAGTCCTTCGCGTAATCGAACGGACGAGCAACAGGTATCAATCTGTTCTCATGAATCTGCAAGACAGCGCCGTTCATAGATGAATTGACCCTGCCATCTATGCCGCGATTCTAAAGGCAAAGCGTTCAATGTTCCCGAAGAAAATTTCGGATGACGCCACCATGAGACTAGTAGGTAGCGCTGTTGCATTATGGTTGCGATTGTGTGAACTATTTTACCCGCAAGTAGCGGGAAGCTTTGAATTTCCAAGTATATTCGGTCAACGGGTCAACGCTGAAGAGGCTGACTGCTGAATGATATTGAACGTTATTCGGGTGAAAGACGGGAGAGTTGAATATAATTTTCTGACAAATTATTTTCCTTTTTTTTTTACTTTTCTATTTATTTATTTATAAACAACATAATAAGTAAACAACAATGCACCGCGTTTGCCTGCAGGAAAACGTTAAATTACTATAACTTGATGTAAAATACTCTATTTTTCCATACGAAAAACTAAGAGAGAAACGAAAAAAAGAATTCTAAATTCTTCACGAAAGTTATATGGCTAATTCCAGGGGAATGGGACACCTCTTTACAGGTCGAGTTCACTGATGTTGCTATAAATTTGTGCATCGATTTTTATCTATAAAATATGGAATTTCCCAGAATATTAGACCATAACATCGACATTTGTTCCCACAGTATCAGTTCAACGTATTTAGCTAAATTTAGAAATTAATGTACTATTACTTACTTTTTGAATTTAAAAAAAAATTATTATAGTGCATAGTCGATGGGAAATTTTCCGTAGAATCTGAAAATGACCTTATTTTTTCAGAATTCAGAAAGCAAAAGCCAGCTATGATTTTTCCAATAAAAAACGTTTTTTCGCGATTTTTGGCTTTTCCTTTCAGAATTCTGAAAAAATTAGGTCATTTTCAGATTCTACGGAAAATTTCAAATCGACTATGCACTATAACAATATTTTTTTTATTCAAAAACCAAGTAATAGTAGTACTTTAATTTCTAAATTTAGCTAAATACGTTGAATTGATGCTGTGGGAACAAATGTCGATGTTATGATTTAATATTCTGGGAAATTCCATATTTCATAGATAAAAATCGATGCACAAATTTACAGCAGCGTCGGTGAACTCGACCTGTAAAGAGGTGCTCATTCCCCTGGAATAAGCCATATACTATTTAAGTTAAAAACTTAAGTACGTCATAGTTGTTTGTATAATTAATATGAATGTATGGATTTGCAGTTTCATCAAAAGTGAACACGATTTGCAAAATTTTGTTACTATAAATCCTTACCTAGGATTTAATTATAGTATAATTTTCACAGTATTATGTAATATTATAGTACGCTATTATTGTTATTCTTATTTATTTTTTTTTCCAGATTTTCTTTATTTTCTTGTTCAAAATTTCTTTCAAACAGTATAATTAAGATGACGCGAATTATCATTATTCTTCAATCCTTTAAAACGACCGAATACGATTAAAGGTGTGACGCGTGATTACATATCGGTTACAGAATTACACATGTTGTGATGTACTGTAATCAGAATTCGCATTCAAATTTTTTCGTAGTTTTTGAAGAAAAATTTCAATTCATATCTGACTAGCAACTAACAAGCATAAACAGATTTTTAAATAATTATAGAAGGATTTTTTGATTACTTGTCGCAATTTCGTTTGATGTACCTAAATGTATAAAAAACGTGAAAACACACGATTTAAATAAAAATATCAATAAAATATATCAACTTAATTTATTAAATATGAAAACCCGTTACCGGTTGAATGTCATTAGATTTCATTGATTGTAAAAAATAATGATTGTATTATCGTGATCATTGTCATGGAATAAACTTCACCTACTACTGCAGTTCAGCTAGATATATAATTGAAACATACATGGAATTATTCAGGCTTACAAGATTCCCTAAAGCATGAGAGATTCAGATTTCTTATTTGTGATATGTAAGCTAATAATTAAAGCCTTATAAGAAATGAAGTTAAAAAAATGTCTTTGACATTCTCCTTTCCTTTCCATTTTTGTCGCACTATAGTATTATTATAAACTCAGGGGAAATTCGTACGCACTAACAAATCTTTTTCTTCCTCCTGTTCCGTTTTTTTTTCTTTTTTTTTTTTATCATCTTTTGTACTAAGTTACTTCTATCACACCAAATTAAACAGCCTAGAATTAACTAGGTACATATAATTAAACGACACAAGAGTCCGAGAATCCTAGGATCAATTAAATTAGATCTCCGCATCTTTTGTTCATTAATCAAATCAATCAACGAGTTTTCAGACCCAACGTTATCTTGATTTCGATACTTATAGCAATTTAACTAGGAAACGGCTCTAAGAAAATTGCTATAAAGAAAATTGAACGTTCTTCAAGAATAAAGAATGACGGATTTTCATCTAAGTAAGGATGTACATGACGCTGAGGATTCTGTAACATTCTCAGCGAATGTTAAACGTGCGTTAATTGCGTCGTTTAATTGTTTGTTAAAATGTAGATGACGAGTTTCTATAGCTATATGTATATCATTAATTATAATTTTCTGTGGCAGAGCCAACAGCCAGGCAAGATTGCGTAGAAATTATCCTATCAGTAATTTTATACGTGTACCTTGAAAGCGTTCTTTTTCTTTTTTTGTTTTTTACTTTTTTTTCATTTTTTTTTCATTCATTTTATTTTTTTTTAAGTGAAGAGAAAAAATAAAACATTACGTACATACGGGTTTGATATACACTAATAATTATTGTAGTACGTTCAACTTATCTCTCTTAGTAAGCAGTTAAAAATTTCTTGTCAACTACGCTCTTTAAGTATTTGTTTCCTAATCATTCATGCCGACAGTTATTACAACGTTTATATATAGTTAACAAGCGCTAACAATTCTCTCCGTTAATTGATTTTCGAAATTTTCGCAAATTTGATACATGTTTACTATTTTCGTATAATTATAATACCTACGCAATAACTGTCGATTGGAAATAAATTTTTTTTTGTCCTTTCCCTCAGTTTATATAATGATTTTTCGATGTTGATAATTACCTGTATATAATTTTTATAATCGTATTTTCTCAAAAAAATTTCGCTTTGATAATAATTTTATTTTCTTTTCTTATCAATTTCTTCTACATCATACTTTATATAATCGCAATTTATTCTTGTCTTCTCTTTGATAAAGCTAAGTTAAAAATATTAGATCAATTCGGCTACAGCACTTTTTAGAAATGCTCGGAAATTTTTTATTTTTATTATTTTTTTTTTCTCTTTTTTCACATTGTGTATTCCAATGATCTTTTTTTCTCGCCATCCATCAATAAGTACTACAGCTAGTATACATAATACTTGATTATTTCGATTTACTTGATTTGTTCTTCTTTCCCCATATTATATTATCTTTTTCTCATTTTTTTTTTTTTTTTTTTTAATTCATTACGACTAGATTATAATTATATATTGCAATTGACATTTGTTTACATCTATTTATACAATTTGCAAATGGTAATTCGCTTCTCAGACTTGATATACAAATTTCTAGACATATTACAGCTGGTTTTGACGAAGCGCTATTTTTGAAAATCTACTATCTCCTTGGTGGATATTAATTCTTTACAAGGGAAGTAATTCTTCAATCTCTGTTATCTTTCCTTAAAATTTGATGGTCCTTCTTTCGCCCATGCTCAAGCTGCATTTTATTATAATACGATTTCACAGATCAAGTCAGAGAAACGGCGTACGTTATATACGTTGAACTATACACATAGTTTCGCATGGAGTTTGGCGTGTCGAGATTTCATTCAATTTCGAGCAAACCTTGCGCGCCATTAGATTGATTATAGTACTCAGAGAGGTGTAAAATTGAGGATTATAACTTAGTCTGCTCGAAATATCGTAGCCAAAATACCGATTTTAAAGATTTCTAGTACAGCGTAGGCACTTGTAGGAAATAAGGTATGTAGTCAGATGCAAAGTTGTTATATGAAAAGGATGACCGTCGGAGTAAACATATTTTAACAGCACTATATTTTATTCATATAAACATTGTGCTCTGAGGAGAGATGCGAGTAAGATGAAAATCTTTTAAATAACTTTTCCATTTCTTAGTTACTTTATTTTTACTTTTTTCTTTTTTTCCATGAAATGCGAGGGATTTGGAATAAAACGATTGATATATCTACCTCACTCTGGCTTAGACAGCTGACGGTGAGGCAAAATTTGCCTAATTTTAAGTTGAGAGATAAACCTGCGATGAATCAGAACAAGATGAAGATCTAAAGACGTGAAGACATGTTTTTTTTTTTATAATGGAGCTTTGATCCATGTTAATACAGGGCACCTACTTCTAAAGTTATTCAAACCTTACGAATTTCCCTATATTCTTAGCTCTGACGAATGAATTAGATGATGCTAAGCGCTTGTATCGAACGCTATTTCTACATCCAACAATGAGTATAGCAGATACAAGATCTGTCTAGTCTCTGAGAGTACTTTCTGCAGGTATATGAAAGAAAATAAGATCTATCGATTAATTAGGTCCAGAGGCAAGTCATTTTTACGTTTCTTCTTGTTGCTGTTTTTTTTTTTTTAAATTCTACTTGAAATTCCACGCGACGCTTTGACTTATTGTCAAATAAATCGAAACATGCGTGGCAAGAATTGAGTAATGCACAGAGATATTTCAATCTATTCAAATAGATCAATGAAATTCAAAGTCATTTGAATAATCACACAGAAAAAAAAAAACAATCAAAAATATTATACAATAAATAAATAATTAATAAATTTAAAAAAAATGTGAAACAAATATTCTTAAATTTCCATTAACTGACAAATCAGATCGTGAAATAAAATTATCTTAGTATGTAAATTCTATGTATATTTTTATATACTTGTTTCTTGGGCGACTAGCGCCCCGATTCATTTATAGGACATTAACAAAGCATATTGTTAGCTCGGTAATATTTATCCGCGATAAAACCGCCGCTATTAAGTCTTAAGTCCTATTAATTAATTGCTTTTCGTTGAACATTAAAATTACCTAACATTGCTATATTTAATCTATTATTGAATAATTTTCATCCTATTATTCTCTGTTCCGTTTTAACGTTAAAATAGGTATTTCATTCTATAACGCGTGCGTTTAAGTATAGTATATCTGTCCATGATTATTCGAAGTGCAATTCTATTGCAATTTCGAATCACGCTTTTGCGGCAACGACAGATTAGATTGCCAGCAAAGGAATCGTTTTACTTTTTCCATCCTTCCTTTTTAATCACAGCGCTCTTTTAATCCCTCATTAAAATCGCTAGTATCTTATACGTCGCAATAATCCTTGCCAACTATTCATTTACAGGCAAATATATTATACACATTCAAAGCGCGGGTTAGAAAGAGAGAAAAAGTGCATCGAGCAGCTCTTCGGATGACTTCAAAAGCTCTATAAGATGATTCCGAGGATCAAAGATAGAAACGATTGTTAAGGGTGTCCGAGTGGGTTTCATAGTTGGGGTATCGGCTATCACGCACATGCTCAGACCCACGAGGGAATTTCATCTCCTAAATTCTTGAGGATAAAGAGATATTTCGAGTATCTGTTGTGTGGAAATGGCCTCTTGGACACAAATGTGCGTGAAATGGTTGAGGTCAGCCGCGAATGAGACGCGGATATACGAACTGACGCATAGAACATGGCCGCTGCGTCAGACGACTGAAATCACATTTCGGAGATATAATGATTTCTTGCACTCGCCGGGTACCGAGAACTATTCCACGCACAACAATATTACGGCAGGAATAGTTCTATCGCAATCCCAAGTCCAAAAGTAATCTAAATTGTGGAAATTCGGAGCATGAACATTCGCAGCCAATACATGGGCTCCGTGTTAGGACCCATAGCTGGCGAAAAACGTCCGAGGGCCCCGTCCATTACAACCCACGGTCCTACACATTTGTATCAAATGCAAAACATACATGGATACAGAGGGACAGTCAATTTCGGTATTCTGAAATATGACCTGCAGAATTGTTTACCGATAAGCTAGTATTTAGATTCAATAATCAAAAGCAGCAAATGTTTTATGAACTTGGTCCTGAAGGTGTAGTTAATTCGGAAAACCAACACGTACCAGCGCTAGTGTTCCCTTTTGAGCACCCTTAGAAATCATTCTGAAGCTTGTAAAAATTGGCAATATTTTATGTTCTAGCATGAGATCATACTCAACAACAGCGCCTAACGTAGTCGATTTGAAATCCAACTTATTGTTAATCCTGATGTACTAAAACTGTATTAAAAATATAGCTTGAAACAGAAAATAAAATATGATTCGACGCGATACGTTGATTAAATTCGATTAAAAGTATATTGTTTAGTCGATCCGGTAAACACGGTGTGTCAACCGTTGTCCCTGATTTAATTGGCACTGGCGTTAAGACTTTATGGTACTTAAAATTTTTCGAGATTCTAGACGGCATCAGAACAGACCGAATTTGCTTTTCAGAAATTCTCTGATCGGCGCGTAACACTGATTTCTCAGAGCCACCATCTCCGGTGTCTTTCGCATGCTGTTAAACAATGCTGTATCTGTTTCAAATATAAGAACTGTAACTATGCAGAGCACAACTATAGTCAGCATCAGCGCGGGGACAAATATTTTTATTACACGAAGACGTTTGTGGGACATTTTTCCTGACCCTTGTACTTGCAAACAGAGTTTAGAGTTCTGAAGCTTCTGCATCTTTGGCACTGGCGTTACTGATCTACTATGAGGTTTTCCTGTCGCATCTAGAAGCTGGCTTTCAGACGAGGAGTGGTCGAACGAATCTCTGAAGTAGTAGTCATTCGTATCCGCTTCGTCCGCGCCAACTGTAACAAGTACATCAACATCTATGAACAACGAGATTCAGTCTCTGTCAGTCCTAGTCCCAATGTTCTGAATTATTAGCATAACGTTGTAACGTCTGAGCAACAGATTCTCTGTACTATAAGAAAAATGTATTATTTCTCCTTCACAACAAATCTTGTTCCGAGATTCAAAAAGTGCAGCGAGCTATGGAAAAAGTTATTATACAAAGATGGGGATTCATTGTAAGGCACGTATGCATGTACTAACAAACAAGGAGCCATGCGCAGTTTGATGAAGCCGCCTAAGAGCTGATAAAAAAAAAAAGCAATCATACAACGAAGAAATGGATAAAGAATGGTAAAAAGTCAAAGTAGAAGAACAAGTATTCTATTTACCCGACTCACCTGTACTTGAGAGAACATTCCTGTCCGCAAAGTCAACTCGGTTGCTTCCCAGTCCCGGATAGTCTATCTTTGGGTTTACCTGGAACTTCCTAGCGTCTTTAACATCCTGGGTATAATTGAGGAGCAAAGACCCTGAGGAAGAAGACAGCCCTCGACTCAAGTCCCTCGGGGCAGAGTCTTTTGACAGGTAAACGTTACCGTTCGACTTTAGATCAGGAGTTGAGATGTTTTGTGATTTTTGCCAAGAAATTCCATTGGCCGTAGATTTGGCCGGAGTTTTTGACGTCTTTACAATCAGGGCGGTGGATCTGACGACTTTTGGACTTTTTTCAAATGAATCTATCTTTTGCCTCACAAGTTTATTGATATTTTTTCCAGTTAACTCCTCCTCACCTATCACTATTCTCTGACTGAACAACGGCGGAGCCTTGCTGAATGTTGTCTTTGCAAATTTCAACTTTTTCACTTGCTGTATTTGTTCTCCAACGCCTGCACTCGCATGCGAATCATTCTCGTCTACCGCTAAAGAACAGAAAGATAAAATAATAAGAAAACAAAATCTAAGAAGCAAGGTATTGGGGAGAAACGATGATTCCGATCAAATGCTAATTTACAAATTGTATTTATCCTTTGGAAATGCAGTACAGCGATCCTTCAGATGCATTTTGCGTGGGTAAACAAATAAGTTTATCATGTCAAGTACGAAACACACGCGCAGATAAATAAAAGCAACTGGGCTCATCGGATTTCGATTAGGTTTACGTTGACAGCAAACTTTTTTATCAAAATACGTCTTTTGAATGATATTTTGCAGATAATTTCCTCGCTTCTGACCTCATCAATATATATGAAAGATATCCCAGTTCTGTGGCAGCTTAATGTCATTGATATCCTAAAAGCGGCTATTTAACATCTGAAACCCTTCTCTCCTCCTGCCCAAGCAAGACATTCTTGGTAAAATTGTAAAAAGCTTGCAAGGAATATTTCATCATGCAGCTAAATTTTGGGATTCAAATAGATTATGTTTCAGAAATTTGTCAGCATAATTCCAATACATATACGACTACCTATAATTTGTACAACATTTCAGTTTTTATTTTATGTTCAAAATGAGGAAGTATTCAAGTGGGACTAAATGAACTAAAATATAAAACGTTTAAAAATAAGAATATAGACATAAGGATTATGTTAAAATTATATACTATCTATTTACATAGTTTTATACTTTCCCATAATTCCGCAAGCAGTCGGGTTCTGCTTTCAGGAGATTTTGCGTTCTAGCGAAACAGACGCGATCGACTGATTTAAACATAAGATGAATATGGAAGAAATATGAATGTGTGAAAAGTATTGAGAAAGTTGTTTAAAGTAACACAACCAATCAACCAACCGTTATTTCTACGGGCATGTATCTCTTGGTCTTCAGACACGGTCTCCAACAGCGGTAAAGTATTGTCGGGGCAATACGGAGAGCTGAATGGAACACCTCCGCCGTCACACATTCCTGTACCGTCAAGACCAGCGCTGTGACAACTTCTTGGCAAACTCGAGTACCCTGGGATTGTAATAATGATTTCAAGTGATTGGAAGAGAAAGATACAGAGAATTAGTGGAACTAAAAGAATAAGGAAGAAAATTTCATTCCTCGAAATTAAAGTCTTTAAAGAGTCTCCGAGAATAGTCTCTCTCAAATTAAGCCAAAATTATAGCTAATGATTTAAATTTATAAAAATTCAACATTATTGACGAAGTTATTCGAATGGTAGTAAAATTATAATACCTACTCGAAAATTATGGAAAAATGGAGAAAAAGGATCTAAGTTTCTGAATTTTAAAGCACTCTAAACTCTAACTTTGTTGATGTTAAGGATTTATAAAAATGTTACATCCTCAGAAGTGTCGTATTTGATAATGCTTCAAACTTTCAAAAAATCGAAAAACAAAAATCAAATTTACCGAGGTTTTCTGAATTGTTTTAAGAAAGCTTCGAGAGAATTCGAAATCTAATATTTTTAGTTTCTGTGATCGCGATAAAATTATACTTAACGAACATCGAAAAATCGAAGAAACATGATCGAACTTTCTAAGTTGTTTAACGAATAAAGTTCAAAAAAATGTTCTGCGTGCGGTTTTAAAAATCTATAAAAATGCAAGTTCATCAGAATAAAATTTCTCATATTACACTAAAACTACATCTACTCTAAATCTACCTCTACTAAAATGGAAAAAAAAACTTGAATTTTCCGAACACTTACATAAAAATGTCAAGATTGAAGTTTGAATTTGTTATAAGTATATATCTAAATTCTTTACTTGCATATCTAATGATTCAATTATAAAATATGTATATAATAAATGTGCAAGACGATACCATAGAGTTAAACAGAGGGTTGAATTTACAATAAAATGTTGAATTTCATTCGAATAAAAAAACGCAAATTTGCAAAAAGCACGCCCCTTCCTCATTTGCAATAGATCATTTAAAACGGCTTACGAATTTCGACCAAATCTTGACTCGGCGTGCTTGGCGTGGCCGGGACGCTGCTCGCCTTTCTCCTAAGACTGGAGGTGCGTACATTGCCTCGTTGAATCGCGGGCTCATCTTTTCGCAGAGGGCCCGTTTCCTCGAGAACTTCTTTCTCGGTGCGGCCCGTGTACTTGAACTTTGTTCCCCAGGAAAATATCGAGCCACCACTAACCACGGGAGCATCGGAGGCCCGGGGCAAACTACGGATTAAAATATACAGAGTTCGCTTATTTATTGTTTTTTTCTTTTCCTCGCCATTCGTGATTTCCTATTATATTCGCATGTTGATTAAAAATTATGCAAGACAAAGAGATTGTTCGAGTTTTTGTTGCCGCTCATTTTTTTTTTGTTATCCCTTTCGACTTCGATTGTTTCAATTTAAGTCAGAGTTAACTCTAGATACATAAAGAAAGAGGACAGAAAAGTAATTATTTTGAATTTTTATGAAACCAAAATCCGAGGTGTAATCACTAGTGAAGCCTCGTGTACACCCTTCGTATCTAGTGAAATCTTTGGAATCATTTGAAATCTTAGACAGTCTTGTTAAATCTTCAAAATCTCAGGGAATCATTTGACAACTCGTCAAATGATCTGCAATCTTTCGAAATCCCTGAAACCTCAGAAATGATTTGATATCTCGTGAAATCCACTGATTTTTGAAATCTCTTAAATCTCCTGCAATCTTTTGAAATGTTTTGAATCAAATCTCTGTAATCTTGTGAAATCTCTCGAAATCCTGAAATCTTTACACGATACTGGTATCAGTCGCATCCAAATTATGCAACCGAGGGTATATCTCTTTTTAAGTTGGCAATACCCTAGACAAAAGCTGGCTTGCGAGCCCCCGCGGAGGAAGGGGGGGATTTTCAGAGAAAATGTGCATTTTACGGTTATGTGAATTGACGTTTTGATAGATGAAGCGATCCGAGCTTCGCTATTATGCAGCTCTTCGTCGCGGGGGCTCTGAAGCCAGCTTTTGTCTAGGGTATTGCCAACTTAAAAAGAGATGTACCCTCGGTTGCATATTTTGGGTGCGACTGATACCGGTATCGTGTGTGTACATCGAAATTGACGAGTGATTCGAAATCTGAAATCCCAGTTGGAAGATTTCACGAAACCAGAAATTCGAGTTTTTTCCATTTTCATCCCTTTATTAATTATAGTACCTATTTGTAAGGTTAGAAGGCCAATGATTGACTTTTTTTCATGTTTTGATTGTCAATAGCTGCCGTCGTACTTGAACTCAGGGCAAAATCTCAATTTTCGTGAGAATCGTGTATAGATATAATTGAATTAATTCGACAATAGAAATGGTATCAACAAGTATTTGCGTGCATTGAACTTTTGGCAAGATATAGAAGTAATGTTCGCTTTGACCTTGTGCCCGTATCTTGGACAACAGCCAAACCCGCATCTCCTATCAAACTCTTAATGCCTAATTAAGAAAAGAAACAAAAAATAACTGAAGTTATACTAGAATACTTGTAGCTAATATCACCATCTCTTTTTTTCTTCCGGTGTTCCGAATCAATTTTATCAATAAATAGATGACGGTAAGAAAATTACAATTAAAATTAGTGTCAGTATTCGAAAAATCTTCAAAATCGACCGAAAAAAAATGAATTAGAATTTTCAAAAATTATTCTACATATAGTCGATATGCGAAACTTAGGAACCTGTGAATATACTATACATATATATACACACATGTATGTTTTATATACGTATATATTGGACTTTAGAGTGGCTAGAGTCTAGATACTACTGGGAGGAAATTCTAACGATAAGTAACTGTTACAGAAGATGAATTCTAGGCACTAAACTCTAATATAAAAGACAATTACTATAGTTTTTACTTTTGACGGTCAATGTAAGAGAAAAGACTAATGACTGTAAGTAAGTATAGCATTAATTATTTTATAAATAATTAATAACAAAACCGAAAATCTATAGTATCTAATAGCTATAAGGACTAGTTATACTTACGTAAAGAAAAGCATTTGTTCGATCGCACACCTCCAGACATGGCGACAACTCGAACCCGTTGGACACTTAAAACCAACGGTGTGCTTTTTCTGTAAAATCGGTGAAAAGAAAGAAAACACTCTTTCTACAAATCTACTAGGTATCTATTTTTAATAATAATTATACATAACTATATGCTATATCTCATTTAAATGTATATTCATACAGGTGTATACACTGGACAAGTTTAATCGTCACCGGCATGAAGTTGGCCCCACATTCTTCTGTCTTCTTGTTTCCTTCATGGTTATATCACGAAGTAAAAAGACAGAAGAATACGCGGCCGACTTCATACCGGTCACAATGCCGCGCGGCAACTCTTGCATGGAAACCAAGGGTTAAACTTCTCGAGGTACATACATTATACAGGGTGTTTAACGGTAAGGAAAAATTTTATTCACTGTTCGATACCATTTTCGATGTTTTTCAATCTAGTCTACCGACTTCGATTTGAATTTTTCTTGCATTGCGAATCTGAACAGATACTGAAATACCGATAAACGAACAACGATGAATAAGTCTTGAGTTCTTTTAATTGAAATAAATTGAAAAGAAGACTGGAGCTGCAGTTTTATTTATTTTCAATTCGTATTAAACCGGTGTCTTGTCTACCGCCATATGGCTGCCCCCTAATTTTATTCTAGAAACCGTTTAGTCGATTTGTATGTAATTTGGTTTGAGGGGGGTTTTGATGTCGAAAGATTGGAATTCAAAATAAAGGACCAAATATGTTGAACGAACAGTTGGACTATACCGATCGAAAAGTGTCCCGAATTTCATTGCAAATAATTTCCCGGAAGTCTCCAGGTCACTGATTACTAATCTTATTTCGAAATAGTCAAATTCAAAATGGCGAACCCAAAAAGACAAAATAGATTCAAAAAATAGTTCGATCCTTATGAAAATCGATTTTTAAAGATTTTATGACACAAAAGTTCAAAATTCAATCATTAACATTTTTTATTTGGGTAATATAGAATTTGTCGGTCCTGAAAGTGTTGAACTGTCGTTTACCGAAGTACGAAGCGTTCTAAACGTTATAAAATTGTAACACACGACACCCAGCATACTGTATAATTATACTCAATACGTCTAATTATATAATTTACAAGTCTATCCAATAATAGGTATGATAATTATTAGGGGAAACTAATATCCTAATTTTTTCTCTCTCTATGTATATTCTATACTCTATACTCTACGACATTGATTAATTAATGGATTAATTAATTGTTTTTCGATTGACGACGTCGATTGTATAGTCTGTTTAAACTCAACTAGCTAGTTATTCAAGGTAACAAGTAAATAATTTACGAGCTACGTATACGTTACGTACGAGGGAATGCAGGCTCCTTACACTTGTATGTATGATGTATATGTATGTATACGTAATACGATAACGAGCTTAAAAAGTTGCACAACAATGTATCCGTCACATGGTAATACATACAAATATATGTTACTGTTTACGTAACTTCTTAAATACTTACTTTTCGCTCAATTTTGGAATACCGCGAGGTTTTCGACGCCAGTAAATCCCCGTTCTCTTCTTCTCTGCAGGAACCTGCATTCCCGAGACCCCCTACCAAATCCTATTTCTAAGCTGAATTATTTAATACGAGGGTGGGTAATTATTTATGTATTTATGGAAATATATATCTATATCATATTCTAGACGTCATTTTCTGTAAACACCTCAAGTTTCGTTTCAATTATTTATATGTACAACGCGACGGACGTTTAATTTTTTTGAAAATCGGTGCACGACAATAATAATAATAACAACAAGCCACTCGCGTACAAATATTATCACAGTTTGACGACAATTGTAAATAATTGGATGAATATATTCGCCTTTGTAATAATATTATTATCTATTTGCTTATTGAAAACAGATTCATCTTCTTTTTTCTGTTTCTTTTTTCCGCTCTATAAAAAAAAAAAAAAAACTGCAGCAGTGCAACGATTGACGCGATACAAACTACTGACTTACCTTCGTCCTCAAGTCCTGAGCAAGGCATAATGCAAATAGATAATTGGATTAGTTTCATTCTACCACAAACACGTGCCGACTCAACGGGCATGTTAAAGAAAATGGGCTTAAATCATATTTAATTATATCATAGTTGTATACCTATATTGGTACGTTAAATGAAATCCAGCCCGCTCCCAGCTACGGAGAACGAATTTTCATTTGCATTTATACCTACAGCCGTGTATTTTCACAGAGATTAGGAAGCTAAAAAACGCGGTGATGGCATATTTTTTTATTTTTGATTATATCTTTTTCTCTCTCCATTCAGGGGATCCTTCTTTTCTTCACATTATTACAAAAAAAAAAAAAATACACGCTGACGCTGTGGGAATTTTAACTACGAACTTATTTTAATTTTTACAACTATATTCTATTCTATTTTAATGTATTTTATGCTTTTTTTCCTTAACGCTTAACGCGAAAAATGAAATATTCGAATAATATACCTACGTGGATATTCATAGATTTATCAGATACTTTTTGTATTTATTTTTTCAATATTATAAGTGCCGTGGTATATTCTCGAGACATATAATTGTTACGTTAATAAAAGCCGATATAATCTTGTGGTTTAAACGCTATTTCATATTTCTCAGGAGAAAATTTCTTCCGGTTGATAAGTACTATGTAATATATAGGCTAACCGACTTCCGGAGGCAATTTGAATTCGAATTAATTTATATACATGCATAGGTACCTACAGGGTGTCCAGAAAATTTTGAATAAAAGTTTAAAATATTCGAAATTCAAATAAAAAAACAATTCACAATTTTTTCAACCTTACTTGAACGAGAATAAAATAAAAACATTGCTGTGGGCTGAAAATCGATTTTTCGAATTTGTATAAAAGTTTCGTTTATACATATCCTTCCGCAAATTATTGTTTTAAGGGTATCCAGGCGGGTCCCATGGTTATGGTATCGGCACATAACACGTGTAGATACCTACAAATGAATTCAAGCCCCTAAATGCTCGGGAATAAAGAATCATTCCGAAAATCTACAGTGTGTGAATCGTTCCTTATAAATAGCAGAGGTTAGCCGAAAATTGACCTGAAGTTATAATAGCATGTTAATAAAATCTCGTCGTAACTGCTGATACACCGATATACACACTGGCGTAACAAACATGACCGCCGCGTCAGACGCCTGAAATCGCATTTTGGCGATATAATGGTTTCCGGCACTCGTCGGGTACTGAATATTATTTCACGCACAACAATATTACGGCAGGAATAGTTTAATTGTAATCCCAAGTTGAAAAGTAATCAGAATTCTGAGAATTCAGGGCGTGAACATTCGTAGCCGATACCAGGCTCCGCGTCAGGACCCATAGCTGGCTAAAAATGTCCAAGGATCTCCTCCACTACACCAACACGATTCCACACATTCGCATCGAATACAAAACACACATACCGGGTGTTTTCTCAGAGGCGCCGTGGAAATACAGGTCGGCGGACCATCAAGTCGGTAAGTACGTGCCACGGAATTATCGGTGTCGCACTAGGTTCACCGCTTGAGTATTATGTAAACGTATAGGTATAGTAGGGTGGTCCTCATTTGTTTTTAATAAAACGAATAAAACATAATAGTCGAGTGGTGAACCTTGTGCGAACCTCGCTGATAGTCCGAGACCCGAATTTCCGCGGCGCCTCTGGAGAAACACCCTGTATAGATAGATAGGAATAGTCAACTTCAGTTTTCTGAAATATGATCTGATGCATAGTTTATAGATAAACAATAATTTGAATTTAATAATTAAAGGCACCACATGTTTTTATGACCGGCCCTGGAGGTATAGTTCGAAAAACTAACACCTAGAGGCGCTAGTGTTCCGCATGAAGACCCCGAATTAATTCCGAACTATCATACGTTTAAAATTCTAGTAAACAAAAGAAAGTCGCGACTGTTTTATGATTTTAGAATAATTTCAATCAAGAATTACAACTGTACTCACATATGTACAGATTTCATGGACCACTAGGCAGACACAAGTATATCTACATTACACGAGCACGTAATATTATGTATACGAGCAGTATTACGTGCGCCTAATAGTAGGCAACCGCACGCGCGTCAATCTGCCATTTCCAAGCCACAGTGCCATATAGTCGGTCAGAGCCTAGATAGACGGGGAAAAGGTAAAGGCTAGAATCGCTCGTTCGTATACCTATACATAAACGCGTATTCTAGCGTAGATGTAGATACCTACATTATACGTATACATATACGTGTATACACAGCGTGACGTAACTAATAGCTCCTACTGGTCAATCCCCCTCGAATACGTTTGTATACCTATATATAACGGTAGATATATGGTAGATCTGGAAGTTACTTGGTAACATCAAAGGGTGTCCTTATATTTACGCAACGAGGTTCTCTTGACTTTTAACACAATTTTTTTTTTAATTTCCTTATCATTTTCTAAAGAAGAAAATCCTCTAAAAAATTTATAACAATTTTGAAAACGTATGTTTCTTCGTACGCATGTATAATTTCAGCACGTCAGGGAATTGTTTTCATTCGAAATGAAAACTTAAAACTTTGTAGAGGAGACCGGGGCCAAACGGTCACCTGAAGAAATCCAATGTAAAAGTTTGTTTTTCAAACCGTTTTTTTTTCATAAATTTCGATTAAAAAGCAAAAAAAAAGCTCATAGAGGCATTTTTCTTGTGTAATTTCCTTAAGGTGCCCATTTTACTCCGGTCTCCCCCATAAAATCACATAACTTTCGCTTTTCTTACATTAGGACAACGGAATGGAACATTTTTCCCATCGAAAAACATTTTTTAGAATTTTCAGATCAGCGTGCAGTGGTACGGATTTTTTGCATCGACGATCTCAGACAAACCGCTTGACTAATTTGACCGAAGTTTTGACAGAAAATCGTGTCCCAGGTCTAGGCCATTTCCGATTTCAAAACGGCGAGACAGCTTCTTTTTTTCTTCTCATAAAATTTCCGAAATTTGAACAACAACTCTAAAGTACGAATTCGATACAACGACGGATTAAAACAAAAAGAAAATTTTATCGCTGAGTTTTTCTATTTGTTTCGTTCTATTTATCGAATATCATAAAATATTTTCGTCCCAAAAAAAAGAGGCGAATAGAGCGCGACATTTCGGTATAAAAATTGTGAAATTAGAGTCTCGCCAGAAAAATTGCAGCCAAAACTTTTCTTGAAGTATAAAATAACAAAGCGTTCGCGTATATATCCTGCAAAGATTATATGTATAGTTGGTGTATGCGATTCTCGTAAAATTGACGATTAACTTGAGATAGATGGCCTACTAGTAGGTATAAAGGTCTCGGGAGATTTGTTTGCCCACGAGACGATAAACCGGATGCAAATTGGTGATTAGAGTATCGAGTAGAGTCGAGTGGAGTATATGGAGAAGGTTCGTATGTAGATATAGGTAAGTACAATACGTAGTTTGCTTACCTCGTTAAAGGTGAGATGGACAATAAACATCTTCCCTTCGTAATTGATCTTCTGGACTTCCGGCCACCGGAAGTGATGCGTTTTCCTCGATCCTTGAAACGTCAGAATACCGCAGTGGTTTATACCCAAATATAACTGCGACCCTCTGTGATCCTAAAGGCGAAATTTTAAACCATAGATCACTCGTCCCAAAGCTAACGATCCGATATGTGAATCTCTCGATTCTCAAAATCAAAATACAAGAAAAAACAAATCAACTGAGAAATAGCTTCTATCTAAATGAGTGATGAAAAATTGTGAAAATTCCATTGAAAAATTCTTTTTTTGTTACAAATCCTGCCAAATGTTAATAAGCGAAGAATGACGATGAAAAGGACTGGGAAATCGTATAGGATACCACAGCATGTTTCACGGCGTATATTTATATCGAGCATAGGCTAAGAAGGAAATACGCTAATCGGTCTGACTTGTTACGATAGGTACTGAGGGGTCTGCTATAGGGCCAGTAGGTACACTATAGGGTCGAGATAAAAAATTCAAACAAATCGATCGCAGGGGCCGAGCCGAGGCCCAAGAGAGCTCCTTCTGCGAATATGTTGCTCGAAGAAGAAACGGGATAAAAAGTAACCGGAAGTGGGTAGGGCTGCGGAGATGATACACCGCTGAAGAAGAAACGCTGCGATGATTTATATCCGGTAGAACGGAAAGAAGTAGGTGGATATAAGGTGTATATAAAAAGGACGTGGAGGAAATTTTTCGAGTCAAAAATATCCGCGTGGATCATGTCCGTCGACAAGATATAAGATTAACAGACTAATAATCGTAAGAAGAAAATAAATAAATCGGCGGAAAGCCAAAGTTGAAATTTTTTTTTTTTTCTTTGCGTTGATTTAGGAGCAATCTATGAGCTGGCAAGGAGGTCTGCCAATTTTTACGAAGATACGGAGCCTCCAGAAATACTACAAGCTACGTAGCCACATTTTGAGGGTTTAGGGGTAATTGAATCGATACAAGGTTGTCTTATACCTAGGTACCTACATTATTAATGGCACCGAGTTCGTAGCATGTATGGTGGATGTACATACAAAATTCCAGCAAACGATTCAAACTTTTATATCTTCCTGAATATTTTTCCTGAATGATACTAGCCGCGGTCAACGATAATTTTTTATTCCATTAAAGTTGAGGAAAAAATGACCCTGATTTTACGTAACGGACTGGTTAATCCCACTTTGATTACCACGCGCGTTTTCATAATAATAGACTATTAAAACGGACTGTCATTAAAACTAATCGACTCGACTAAACTGTCACGGAATTTTATCTATTTATTTATTTCAGTTCAAAATTTTTTTTTTCGAAAAAACCGATTCTTCTGAATCTGATACTAGGATACGAGGTAGATTCCTGTACCAACGGCGCGGAACATTCCAGAGGAATTAGCTGGGAATCTATTACGGCTAATGCGATGAACATCATGGAGTTCATTCCTGCAAAGCGCGTGCCGACACATCGCCCCCTAATGCTTTCCTTGCTTGATAGTAACGCGCGTAATGTACAGGCACACGCGATTGCATACACGTTACGTACATGTACGCAGTGCGAAATGTAAATCAGTATACAGAATCGATTCGTGCTGTTGCAGCAGTAGGTCGAGTTACAGTTTCTAAATTTCATCTAGCTCCGAAGCACTTGTATGGAAATAGGGGGGTATTTCACCCTTTATACATAGGGTGTGCGAAAATTGCCTGTATTCTTACAGTGGTTGCATTCTTTGCGAAATACGGCGACGATTTTGTTTCAGAGAAAATTTCGAGAATCTTATAGTTTTCAAATGGCAGTAAATTTAAATTTCCGCCAATTACGACGCGCGAAGAGTAACCGTTACGCCACGCGCATCGCTCACGCTGCGCTAGTGGCGCGCGGTGATTGGTCAACTTCAACTCGCTCTCATTTGAAAACTATAAGTCCTATAACCTTTCGGCTGAGACGACTTCGTCTCCATTTTCCACAAGGAGCTAACCAATCGCCATGGTGAATAAAAAAAAACCAAGAGTGTAGCAAATGTTTTGACGTATGCAAACGATGAATAAAATACTACTACGAATGTTTTTAAAAATGAAAATAGAAATAATGCAGAAAAGAGTAACTGTGATCCGGGACTTAGGGATTTAGCTTGGACCCTTCATCCCCTCCGGAATTTATTGAGTAGCGCGTGGGATGTATGTTTGGCTTGGCTACCGGGCGACAAACACTTGATACAATGTTGAATATAGGGCGAAGGTCTGCCAGGATCTAGAAGGGAATCGAAAGAAGTAGAGAAAAATAGAAAAAGAGAAAGATAGCGAGATAGGAAGAAACATCGACCATGAATCACTTTCGGTTTCTCGAAGGAAACGGTGAGCGAAGGGGTAAAGGTTGTCGAGCACGAAGCGTGCTTCGATTCTGTTTATCTACAATCTCGTGATATCTTCACTGTTTGCCATGACCACCTGCATGCATATATGGATGTATGATAATAAAATAGATTCACATACGTGTGGATATAGAATTACGGGTGTTGATTAACCAGGAAGTCCATAAATATCATCTTTCAGCCGGCATGCGATCTAACAGTCTTCCACTGACACACCTTTTGAATCACAATTTTACTACAAATCATTTTTCGCAAGAGACAAGCAAACATTGCGGTTACAATGGGATTGGCATTATTTTCCGTAGTCCAAAAAAAAGACCCGCCGGATTTCTCCGGGGCTCTCCCACGTACCGAAAAAAAAACTCGACTACCAAGTAATGGGTTTCACGATCTTCTACATTCTTACGAGTACAACAGCATTTTGGACTCACAATGTTGAGGTTTCAATCGAACCAAAAAATCGCAATAAAATTGAATCAGTTTGTTGTTTTTCTTTTGTTTTTTACAAAAACCCTGTTTTTGCTTTTAACTTTGGATCAAAGCCTGATTTGTATCGGACAACTAGCCAAAGGATTCTAATCTGTAGATAAATGTGGAGATTATCGCGAATGAAAGAATCCTAGCAGTCTGTTTCGAAATCCACGCAAACTCGACTGATCAGTGATGCTTCGAGGTTGACTTATCGCTATAGAACGATGATTAATCCAGGGAATCCGCACGCGGCAATTAGAAAATTCAGCCTGACCGACCCGACCTTTATCGATCGATGGAGAAGGTACCACATACATATACAACAGCTATAATATAATACGGAATCACACGATGATGCGTTACATAAAAGGGGGCGAAAAAAGGAAAAGCAAGGAAAGGCGAGGCGAGCAGCTACGCGATTATGCAGGATATAATAGTTGCTTTTTCATGGCTCATAGTGAGGAAGGGGTAATGTCCTACCTTGACCGGATGTGGGTCAACGGCGTACGTGTCCAGCTGAGAGGCTAGCCTCAAAAAATGCGTTTCCGCCTGTTCCGGAGTGAACCCTTTGAGCTGGGTCTGGTGCAGGTCCATCGCCTTTTCCTCGATAGGCTCCGTCTGCTTCAGCAGCAGCTTGTGCTCGGAGATGTAGTTGCCTTCGTGAATGTCTGGGTCATAGTCACCGAGCTCACCTGCAGGCGATTGGAGTCTCATTTTTAAGGGGATTTCGTGAACGATCAATCATTCGGTATATCATGTATCAAACTGTCTCGCCCCGCAGTTCCATTGCGTATTAAATCAATCAACTGTGAAATGCAACTTTCCGCTATCAACACATTTCTCGACATTTTTATATATTTTTAATCTTTTTTTAGAATTTCCTGTATCCCCGATTCCTGCGGACTTTACGCTGGCCCAATTCGGCTAATATTTTTACAAAAAAATCACGAATTTCATGACGTCGTCCCGATAATTTCAGAGGGGGAAGCTTTCTGGCAAGACAGCTTGTTTTCTTTTTTTTTTTTAGTAAACGTCTGCCTTCAAATCTTGATCAGCATCACATTTTTGAAATTGTCAAAATCTTCAAGCTGTTACATCAATTTACCGAAATGAGGTTCTTTTTTTTTTCAATATTTTGATAAACGAACTTGTTTTAGAGCAGGTTCGAATCATCAATCATTAACTTCGACTTTACCCGTATATATTCTAATTACACGTCCACTCGATTGATTTTAGAGTTTTTGTAATACCTACAGATTTTTTTTCTGCCATGAATATGATTTTATTTCATTTTCAAAAGGAAAACTTACTTTGAACCACGCAAGCCGCGAGAAGAGCAGCTTCGCCAGGGCTGCAGTAGAGCCTACCATGAAGCAGGTCCCTTTTCAACTGCTGATAGACTTGGTACCTAGTGATTTCCTCTTTCAACCGAAAAGGGTCGGGAGGATAAAACTTGACTCGAAAGCTGAACAAAATGGGCTCCATATCTGAAAACAAAATGGCGGTCTGACCTCTTCGCCTTTCTATACGAGTAGGTATATAAAAAATACATAATCATTGCGAATTCCAATCAAAAAAAAAGGTCGAAATTCATTAACAAAAACTGTAATTCTTCCGAGTATTTCTCTAACCAAATAGCGACAAATAATAAGAAAGAACTTCCGGGGTCAAACTGGAATCGATAGAAAATGGCAGGTTGTGTATACATGTAAAAGTTTATTCGCTATGAACAGAGTAAAAATAAATGCCACTGACGTGAAAGTGCTCCGGGTACATCGAGCGAGGCTCGTCGTATATTATATGTACAACATACGTGCGTCGTATAAGTACTACCTACGGCTACTACAGGTACGGATACAATATACATAGATGTGGGTAGTTAAATGTATGGATATACATATGTATATACACACGCATGCGGCGAGGGAAAGTCTTTGGAGGTAAAGTCTGCCACGCCAGTCTAATTTTAGATCTAGCATTAAAATTTCAAAGGCTAGAAAAATGATAATGAAGATTGATTCGCCTCCTTGGAGAAATGGTAGCATATATGGCCGGATAGACCAGCAAACTAAGGGTAAACGGAGCTATTACCAACCTTTGACTTGCTTTATGGCAGTTTTTGCGAGATCCAACCAATGCTGAAACATGAAATACAATTATGGAAACCATCAAGGTTTACGGTGATTAAGGAAGCGGTTAATCGGCCGTTTTTTTTTTTTGTTTTTTACACCGAAAAAGTCAATTATTATCGGGGATCGAGTCGTGATATACGATTCTCAAACTCTGAAAAGGAACTGTGGATATTTCGTTGGTGTGACGTAAGAGAAGTTGGGTCCGGATTCAGTGAGTGAAGCCAGATTCAGTTATTACATAGTTATATCACTGCTATTAGGTCATCTGGTATACGTTTATCGGTTATTTATAGCTAGAGGCCGTGCATTTACAACTCCGCAGTTTGTGTAAACAACAAAGGGAATCGTTCCTCCGGACAGGCTCGACGAAAATCTTCATTTCAGGCCTGGAGATATAACGGCGTCAGTCAAAACCTGAGAAGGTTCGATCTCTCCAACCGTAAGAATTTTCTCGGAAAACAAACAAAAATTAACTGTAAAAACAAAGTACGAGAAACCAAGAGAGAACCTAGATGGGACTTGAAATTATTTCATAACGTTTCAGAGAGCTTTTTGATCGCGTTTCTTGTCATCTATAAAACTCACCCTCTGCCTCGAGTGGTCTACGTATCTCAGCCCGAAATAATCCGTCTCCAAAATGTTCAGCTGTTTACAAACGTACTCGAGTATGAATCTTCCCTTGTGTTGAGGCTGTGAACAGGAAAGAAGACAAGAGGATTGATCACCTGCACTGCGAGTTTACCCCAAAGAGAAACCTTCCTCCTTCTCTGCTTCGATAATGATCGTACAACTCTCGAATGACTTTTGGAGATTTCTTTTTTTTTTCTTTTTCTTCTGTTCAAAAAGTTTATTCCCCGTACGGACAAACAAAATCGTTTGGATCAAACATCGAATAAATTTTTTTAGATCAAACAATATATATTTAGCGATCAGGGTAAAAATCTCGATCGAAATATCAGTAACAAACGTGACAGGGATATACCTGTCTCTTTGTTTTTGAGAAAGTTGAATATTAAACAATTTTCTGGATCGAAAATTGCGTCGAAAGATCTTTTATTCAATAAAATGTGTATCTTATGGTAATATTGATTGAAATATCAATTAGGGTAGTCAAGAGTCATCTTACACCTCAGACTCTGAGTTCAAGAAACTAACAGAATGATTAATGAGCTATTGTTTCGAGAGGTGAACCATTCTCGAAATGTGGTGTATAAACATCTCGATGAAATCTTGAGAAACCTTTTGAAATCTTATAAAATCTTTGGAATCTTTTGAATGCTAATCTCTTAAAATCAATCTTTTGAAAACTCGTTCTGAATGGATCTTGAATAATAAAGGGCAGAATTTGAGTCTGAGGTCTTTCCCCTTGACATACAAAGTTGCTCTAAAAATGTCAAATTCATTTGGTAGGTAGAGTCGATTATTTGGCGCACTTCGGGCTTTTATTCCCTCCATTTCCCAAATTGTAAGAATGATGGATTGTCAAATTCAATCGATAAATGGATATAATAATTCATGTCAGCCGACAGTAATTGTCTTTTAACAATTGAACAAAAGTTAATCAACTTCAACGTTCCGAAAGCAAGTTATATGGTCTCATTCACTATTATTAGCTAGTCTTATAGTTTCTACACCGTCAACTTATAGACTCAAAGGTGTCAGTTGCTAATACGTCGTTTTATACCAACAAGCGTATAATATCAGTGTCAGTGCCTGAGGTTAGATCAAGAGAATAAAACGATGGCTACTCACTGCTCGTCTAAGGTTACTAGAAAAAAATCTATCCACTGACCGCTGTGCTGGCCCCAAGTAACACGGGAGCAAATGGACAGTAGTTTATGTGACCTGCTCACAATTAGTGTAACGTTGCAGTACATTGTGCAGTGAGGGTAGACGTAGAGTTTCGCATATCCGATTCCAGGTTTCATTCATAGGACTTATCGAATTGCAGTATTGAAGGAAAATCCACCGTGGACTTGTACTACACGTATCTGTAGATACCGATTCGTGGATGTGACCGTAGTTTGGCCTTTTTAGTCTCCTTCGGCCTCGTCCCTCGTGACCTACACACGAGATGAGGAAGGATACGTTCTAGCCTAACCTACTGCTTTTATACCCCTTTTGGGTAAACTCGTAAACCTTGGTCAAATCCTGCCGTCCTGGGCTACGTGGAAGACGGAGAGAAGTAATAATACAAAGGTGCAGATATGTTACGTTGTATACATGGGTGATGCAAGAATACGATCCTTTGAGTTTTTCAAAGTACTAAAAAACGAGCCAATAATTAATCGGGCAAATGTTGAACCGAATTATAGTCTATTCATTAACTCGACCAAGACAGTCACTAATCGCGTTCCAAAAACTTATAAGATTCGATATAGGAACATGTAGAATGATTTACCGCTCATATTAGCGACCATTCAATGTTAATCGATGAACTCGAAGTTTTCGTGGAATATTTTTCTCGCGAAATCACACATTTTGAGATTACTTCAGCTCCACTTTCGGCAATCAAAACTCAAGAGTATTTCAGTACACGTAATATCGTCTGGGTCTTTTCCCAGTAAATTATAAAGCGAATCGGTGTATTAGATTTTCAGATAATTTGATTTAACAATAAAATTCGTTTCAGTTTGCCGAAAGAAGTTGTGAACTGGACAGTCACATGTATGTCAACGTGACTTCTTAAAAGCTCCCTAGGATAGTAAATACATCCGAATACATGCTAGGTTGTATAGTGACATGAGATCAAATACAAGCTGATAGTAGAATCCAACGGTTATACGATACAATCAGCAATCAGTCGTCGGCAAGTGGAGTCTGCAGACAAGAGGAGCGATGAGTGGATATATGCATCGGTTATAGACATAGAGGAATATGCTATTATAAACTTCCAACTGTTGTAATTGGATTTCGCAATAACGCTGCAAGCGAATTGAATAGTTGAATATTTAAATGCATAATCTATTTACCGTTGAGGAATGGAAACAGTATACATAAAACTGTGTAACCGCATATCGGTATCTAAATCACAAAGACGTTTCGGATCGCAAGATTTTTCGAGAGTGACTTCTTCGAAGAATTCTTAGGTTTCATAGCTGCTAATACCGGAATACCCCTTCGCAAGTCGTTGAGAGGAGGTAATTAACTTCTGCGAAGACTGTCGAATTGGCTAATTGCTCGACTATAGTTAATAGTAAGAAGTAATAAAAAATCTGTTTCCTTCCTTACTTTCATACCGTTTATATTTCCGTTGGAAGTTAAAACCACCTTCATTTCCGTTCCACACCATCTGGGACGACATTTAACCCTGCAGGAATGAAAAACCGAAGAAAGAGAACATGGGTCTAGCTTATATAGTCTGGCGCCTCACGGTGTCTGGCGACTTCTTCAGTTCGGTGAATTCTTCTGAAACCTCTATTTTCTCTCCCCTAAACTTTTGACTTTCCCAAAGCGGGTCAATCGGACAACCGCCACGGTACGAGGGTGCAGACGGGTAGTCTAGGGCTGAACGGTCCCCGGAATTCATACACGGCTCGATATCTGCTCCTCGACAAATTCAATAGTAAAAATGATTCCTTTCATTAGCACCATTTCTCCCCAGCATTAGGATATCACGTGCTGGTGTTACAGACACCTATGTCACTTCTACTAATAGTAATATCGCGTTACATTGCAATCTTTTTGTACAGAACTTAGTTTTGTACGTATCTCTTTTTTTTTCATGATAAAAACAAACTGCTTTCTTTCGTTTTCTTCTTCTTTTTCCTATATGACTTCTTCAGCCCAGCTACGTGCTTCCGTAGTCGATGAGAGATTTCACCTAATCTATACATTGTCAGTGTTCATCGCTGCGTGTAGTAGAGATTAGAATTGTAAAGAACAACCTTACGACCCTGAATTGTCTCTGTTTTCAGCTGACACATTCAACCTGTGACTTAAGCCATAATGACTGAATTTTTTTTTTCCGTTTCTCTCTCTTTCTCTCCCTGTTTCTGCATCGTTCTCTGTCAATCTTTTCTTTTTGAGGACATCCAGTATTGTTGTCAGCATACAACCTCTTCTTTTTTGTTCCTCCATCCTTGTTGCTAATTTGTAGCCGATCTACTCGTTGGTAGCATCCTTTATTGTCTCGTCACTGAGTGATATCCCTAAAACTCGTCTCTCCGTTATGGCCCGGTGCTATGATAGAATTCAACCTAATTTAGTCTGTAATCATATAAGAGCAACGATTCTTTTTCTATTGACCAATTATACTTGTTGCTTTTTCCTTTTTGTTTCAAGTGACGCGAATTTTGCCACAGCAAAATCAATTGGAGTAATAAAGCGTCGGGTTACGTAACCTAACGTGTATTATAATACATACATTCATTCATGAGGCTATATAGGTACGTCTTATAACATAAGTTTGAAAAACGGCCGGAGGTATTGTTCGCAGACAGGCAAAATGCCAGTCATTCGTCCGGGTGGTAGAAAGCACTACCATTACGTCATTCTGTTCAATGTCATATCATACTGACGATTTACGAATGATATGATTAACGATTCATTCGCCACTATTTACCCTGCGGAAGTAATCGTAGCGATTTTTATCAAATGAGTAAAATTTTCAACTCGTATTACGATCGATTGCACCGGAAGTAGAGTGGGCCACGCATACATGTAACCTTATACGTATACTTGCATATCGTTTAATGTGTAATATCTCGTTCCGTTAATTCATTCATATCTATCTACAATCGTGAGAATTCTCGCAGTTCCATAAATTTCAGATCCGGTTTATTCGATTGTTAATATTATTTATATCTAGTTTGATAAATTTAGATATGAACATGTAGATATTGGAAATAGTTCGAATTCGAGGACTACTTAGTTACGCGTAGCTGATGCATCGCTCTACATTTCTCTATTTAGGAGTGTAGTAATATAGAGTAATAAAAAAAAGAAGGCGGAGGATTTATTTTTCGTCCGCGTCCGAAACTACGCTGCCCTCAATATCGTGTATAAATGTTGTAAGTATATAGTACATATATATATATATACTTTATTACTACATTTCGCCGAGTATTTTTCTACCTATGGGAATTCGATAATATCACGTCACGCACTATGTTTGGAATTTAACACCGATACACACGTATACATAGTATAGGTACCGAGGCAAAGTAACAGCTACTCGCTTGGGGTTGAATTTTAGGTTAATTAACTTATCTTGTCGCGATAAAACAGATATTTCGCAGCGCTATACATTACGGAAGGAGGAAAAACTGACAATCGAGCAAAATCTCTCCATTACAGTACAAGTTGACTGTACAACATCTTACCGACATCCTGCGTGAAGTCATTCGCCACTGTGATGTATTATATGTGTAAAATTCCAAGGATTACAATCGTAAGATTATAATATACAATCTTAGAATGGTGAAAATTCTTTTTTTTTCATTTCATAAAGAATAACTATCACGATGAACGGGTAGTTAAAAATAGTGTATCCGTAATGAATTCCGACTAATGAGATACATTGAATTGAATTGTTTGGATCGGAAGAGATTCCTACGAGTTTGGACGCCGGATAAACAATGTGATCGATTTTAATATCTAAGATATAAAACGTACAGTATGGGTGTAAGGAAAAGGTTTTGAAATAAAAAGAAAACAAGTTGTCGTTTTAATCGTTTGTTTATGACGTTAGAAGTAAATGTTTTAATAAATTAAGGGTTGCAGAGGAGATCGAGGAGGCGAAGGAAGAGGAGGAGTGGAAACAAACCACCGATGTTGTAATACGTAAATATTTCACCTGAAAATCGCACTGAATAATCTCGGTGTCATCCAAGAGGCGAATAGTAGCGCGATGCACCACTGTCACGTCGTTTTTACTTCCAAATTTCAACATTTCTAGCCTCAAATCTCTTTCGAAAATATCCCCCTGTCCCTCATCCCTTACCCCACAGCACCACACACTGGCTAAAAAAATATTAAATGGTTTGTTTATTTTTTTTCCTTGCTGTTTTTTATTTTTATTTATTTTTTACACTTAATTGTAGACTTTCAAAACAAAGTACTTATAATGATGATGATGGTGATTGTGACGATAATAACTCTCCTTGGCTCTCGTCGTATTTGTCGTCGTTGTTGTCGGCTCGACAAAAAACAACGAGACATCACACGGTACGTACCCCTACTGTCAACCACTGTCAACCACCTCGCTACTCGTATGAAAACGGTCAACTGACAAAAGAAACGACGAAACGCGGAACCCTCAGCTCTAACATCTCAAGACTGGGAACGCGGATTTCAGAACTCGATTCTCGATTCTCGCATCATGTATCCATGTTTCATCAACTTGCCGCAGCGCCGCTACCTAACATATCAACGTTTGACATAATCTCTGTGTACCTGAATTCTGGCATCGATGAGATCTGTGAATATACACGGTGGTGTCATTTCAAAATTCAAATCAGAAATGTATGTTTTAAATGTCTTTTTGTTCTGTTTTTCATCGTTTTTCCATTAATCCTGATTTTCTCATTCCCAAACTACATTTTCGACTGCAGGTAATAGTAAAAGGAAGAAAAGAGCTAAACCATTCGAAAAATTATGAATCTCTCTATATAAATAAGACCAGACCTTGCTCGGCGTCGTAAACGACCTTTACAGGCGGCCGACAATATGCAAAGCAAAGAGAGAAAGGGATCGCGGCACCAACTGCGCTACCGGCCGAGCCAAACCCGTAGGGCATTTTCGCGATAAAACATGATATACAAGCTTGAAGAAACTAGAAGCCATAAACTACATCCCTATACTCTCATTTATTCTTCATAATCATCCCATTTATTCAATTTTTGTTTTCTCCCCGTGCTGTGAAATTATCGCTCTTACCGAGTGAGTCTGTAGACTCGCTTATCTTCCCGGGCTCGATCCCCGCTCGCTTTCATCGAACTTCAAAAAATTCGTTACGATGGCGCTAGCGTTTCTCTTTGTCATTCACGGTAGCTACATAAAAGCGATAAAGGGGAAGCCTTGTACGTAAGTGGGGGGAAAACGTGGCGAGAAAGGGGCACTCGACCCGCGGGAGCATCGACAAACGTTTCGAAGCCTTGGGTAAAGGAGGGCTAGCCAAAAGGCAGCAGTAGCAGCAGCGTAAATCGTATCGTTGTGTGTTGCGCCTGTGCCGTGACTGTGCCGTACGTTTAGCCGTCGACAGCGCATTCACGATTCAAACATGGCAGCGGCTACCAGCGTCGTGGTACTTGACCGAGGCAACAATACCACCTGCACGATAAATCTTCACGGTGTGTGTTTTTCTTCTTTCGCGATTATACTATACATTCGACCATAGGATTTAATCGTTACCGAGGATACCCGCGCCTCAAAAATCCATCAGAAATCACTATAAATTAATTATTTTAACACATTCCCTGTCTAGAGTACCATATACTACATGCGACGTGGTGTGTTGATTAAAAAAACAGTGAAAGTTTTTCTGACACAGATAGATAGCTCGAATGTCTATATCTACCTCAGTCTTATAGGCTATGTTCTACCAATTCATAATACGTACACTTTCATCAAAATATCATTATTTAATGCATACACTATATTCGTTTGTTATTAATATCGAGATTCATCTGCGTTATACTCGTGTATCTACGTTTACACGTATAACCATTAACTAATGCGTTATACGCATTCTGCAGTTCGATTGCATTCGATCAATCGAATTATATGAAACGACAAGAACTATGATATAATTTTTCTCAAACTTTCAAATAGTATCCCCAAACTTTTAGTTGGATCACGAATTGTCATTTCAAAGTTATAGCGAACCGCACTGAATGTATCCGATACCAAAAAAATACAAAAATAACACCAACGTAGAAACAAAACAAAATGAAAAAATTTGTAATTTTTAGGAGCGACCGTGGTGTCCTGGCGGGTGAACAACCAGGAACAACTATTTGTTAGGTAAGTTATACAATATACTAATTGGATTCGAAAGAAAGGGAAAAAAAAGAAATATAATGCTTTAATGGTTCTTTTTTTTTTATGCCCGCGAGACTCGAATGTCTTCCAATATAATTGTACGTAGATATTGAATTGAAACTACTTTTACTGTCTATTTATAACCTTAATTCGTTGTCAATTAGTTGTACAGACAAGCCGGGTATTCAATTCGATCATAAGATGAGAATGAAAATGTGCAGACGAATATTGCATTTAACCCGCACCAAGAATTAGAATTACAAAGCAAGGTTGCGATCTGAACGAGTTAATAATGCCGCGAAGTCTCGTAACGACGTCATTGCGGTGACAACATTTTTCAAGTTTAGTGTGTTCAGTATCGAGATAGGTGTCGTTGTTTTTCTTCGTTTCGTTCTTCGCGTTGACTTATTAGCGCGGCGTTACTCGCGCCCATTGATGCATGCGAAAGACTGAAGGTCCTTTTTCTGCACCTTCTTCTTATTCTTATTCTGATCCTCATTCCACATAGCTAATAAAAACCCTCTATCCTCCTAAATCTGAACCTGCACGAGCCAAGGTCCGATATATCTGTACTATGTCACGATTTTTCAATTCGTATATACTTTTTTACTCGACAAGGTACACCGGACATTTTTCTTTGGAAATTATGCGTATTCCAGTGTCATTTTCGGCGCAGAATCGATTGCAATAGGTCCCGAATCTCACGACCTTAGTTTGAGAAGTTATCGGGACTTGTAAGTAAGAATATAAGATAGTCGCGTCCCAAACGACCGACATTCACGATTTCTTAGATAGAAAACTCCAGATACTCTGTCGTACCTAGTTTCGGGATTAATCCAAAACGGTGTCAGTTATAATTTCGAAAAAAGCATTTCTACACGGGTTTTAATGAGGACGATTATAAAAATGACCTCCAACTGCACGATGCAAATGAAATGAGATTAATGCTTGAGAAGTTAGCTGGAAATTGTTGAATGTGCGCGCCGGTGCGTACGGGTTGCGCACGACACTTTCAACAGCCACCATACTACTCGTAATCAAAAGTTTAAGATTTGTAAAGAGAGCGTTCGCGACCATAGATACCTAGAGTAGACGGCAAAAAAAACTGACGGTAGACAAGAGGAGAGGATGCTGCGGTCCGGGCTAAGAGAACAGGCCTCACATATTCGACTCATCGTCAGCAGCGTCCCAACATTGGGAAACGGCTAGCTGCTCTGGCGATAGGTCGGGGCCCTGCGGTAGCCCGGACCCCTCGAGCCATAGCATTCGCCACCGCCGCCAATCATCTCGTGCCATGCATACTACAGGATGTGTATGTACGATCGACACCGCGGTTAGGACTTTCAGATTAATGAGTTACACTAATATTTGGAGAAAAGAAGTTTTGTCTGTTATAAATTGGCTCTCAATTTATTTCACGTCGCAACAACGTCCGTAAAATAATCCGAGTCTAAGTTCTATTGCCATTCTTCCTGGGTTCTTCTCTTTTCTTTTCTTCCTATTCTAGGGTAACTACTAATCCTAGGAATTTTATCGTTAGTTTCAAAGTTCGGAGAACGGCGGGTCGGATTTTGCCCATAAAACGTTACGTCGCTGGACTTTTTTTGTTCCCCAATTATTATTATTATCTTTATTGTTGTTATTATCATTATTATTGTTGTTGTTCTTTTGGTTGTTGTTATATCTCATGCACGTTCAGCGGCACAAATTTTGTACAGTGAAATAAACTCCGCACTAATTGTAAGATAGCCGATAGCCGCTCCCGCCACCGCCGTCTCCTGTCTTCAGCTATTGTATATACACCTATACATAATGGATTTCCCAACCACCCTTTTGTTAGCATAGTATTGAATCTAACTGCTGCCGTTCTTTCGAAGAGTGGAATGAGAGGAATTATGGCTGTTGATGTACGGTCGTATGAAAGATTCCAACAATCAGGGGCTGGTATTATATTCACCGTTTTGAAATCCTGCGGAAATGGATTGATTCTTTTCCTTTTTCTTCTCTTACTCATTTAGAACGGTATTCAAAAATTAAATTGTTATTTTTTCTTTTAAAAATTGAAGAACAGAGTGTCGAGGAACTTTCTAAAAATATATGTACACGTATGTACTGTACAGCGATAATTAATTTTTATTTCAGTGATAAGATCGGTAAATATTCTTTATCCTAACAAAAACCGTTAAACTACATTAAGGTGAAAGTTACTTTTAATCTGAAAGTAATTCGTCCACCTCTAAGCCATTTCCTGTTCGGAGTAAATGAACTTTCGAGCTATTAAAATTGCAGCGGATTTATAATACCCAATGACAAAAATCTGCGCAATATTTATGTACAGAGTGTTCATAAATCTATTTAAAGATCGACTCTGAAGAATATTATTTACGATGACGAATCAGAATATACCAACTATAATACGCGAGGTGAATAAGCCGCTGATGCCTAACTGCGTTTGACATTGGAAACGACGTCTGTATATGAGCGAGACCGAATTTCGTAGGGACAAACTCGGGGTTCCCTGTTCCCATAGATCATTCTTCGGGGCGGAGTAAGTACGACGGAGCCATGTGGCTCAACCGCTGTCGGGAACGGAAACTAAAATAATACCCACAGATAGGATGCATCATTATTCCAACCCTGTAACTCTCAGTTATGTACAAATGATACGTAATCATCGATCTTATGGAACTCTAGCTGGAAAATTATGGGAACAATGCGATCTTCGAAAGAAGAATTTTACTCGCGTCGTTTTTCCACGAAGTCACTGTCGTCGAACGATTTTTCGCACGAAATTTCACGTCCTAGGGTCCACGCGATTTCGGAGCGTGACGATGATCGGGTTGAGGCGTCAGGGTCCGCAGGTCTTAGCTCAGGGTATAACGTGCGTGGTATAAAATCCTGCGGCTGTTATACGGAGGGACAACGAAGTAGTGTTGCAGTTAGGGGGAACTCGGCGCTACACGATGCTGTGCGGCTGTTGAAAAGGGAAGGTATAAGGGCACGGAAAGGGGAAGCGGGGAGGGAAGGATAAAGTGAGACGGAAGATGCACTAATGATGCAGTGCAGCCGTCGCCTAGAGTTTTTGCTGCGTCTCGAAGAGAGGAGAAGAGCTGATTCGAGGCTACAGCTCCAACCATAATACCCGCGACCAAATTACCAAGATCGGTATTATTACGGACGTAAAGATATACGTCACTCGCGACTCTTTCTACATATAATTCCGAGACTGGTAATTGGATGTCCATAATTTTGTTCCGTTTTACACAAAAATGGGAAAGTGGGGCGCCGAAAAATGTTATTCCGATAAATATTTTTCGACTTGTTTTTTTTTTCGTTTTTACAAGACGAGTTCTTTCGATTCTGTAATTCATGCAGGTAGGATATTGTATCGGACCTTAAAACGTATGTGTCAGTGGATTATATGGAGCGTATGAAAAACTGGTATAATGTGATATTTAATTATACATGAAATAAATCTTGAGAGGAAGATTCAGCCCGCGAAAGATAGTGATCCTTCGGTTCCTTGGGCTTCGGGCAGCGTACCTTCGGTGCGAATCACGTTCAAAGTCCCTCGCAGCAACAGCATCCAGTTGAATGAGAATGCTGTAGAATGTCAGCAAAAACCACAACCACTGAAATCATTAGTCGACTCTGGAGCCCATAACTGTAGAGTAATGTAACGGGTGAAACGCAAGTTTTGAGACCGACTTATCGACGGAAGGATATGTTTAATACCAGGGCTCGTGTGTGAGGCTCAAAACAAAAATTAAAAACTGGAAAAATCGGTTTGACATTCTTGCGGTAAGAGAAAAACGGGGAAGAAAAAAGATGATAGAAAACTCGATGTCATTCTTTGCTTCTTTAGATCTAATCGAGGTAAAGGAGCGAAGAGTTTTACGAGCGTGACTAATTATCCTCTAGTTCAGGTGACTATCGTGCCTGAGAGGTAATCTCAGTTTGTATAATGGGTACAACGATTCGGTCTAGAAACTGATCGAGAATTTCTTCGGTAAAAAGATGATAAAGCTTGAAATAAAAAAAATAAAAATAAAAAAACTAGAAAAGACAGCGAAGTTGGATTTCTTCCTTCACTTGCTATAGGTATTTTGTCTGCTGCTCGTGGACACGTATCAAATTGTATGTACCTATCACTGACCGTCTAACAAACCGACTCATATACTCGATCTTGAGGATTCAATTTCACAGGGACAAAGGACACCTAAAGATTCTTGAGTAATTGAGTTTGATGCGTGAAAGACACTGTACCATCCGTACAAGGCTCATTTTTATTTTTTTTCTCTCGAAACGAATCATAGCTGCACAGGTATGATTCACTGCAAATAGGTATCCATAGTTTATTCGGCAGAAAGAAAAAATCATACCACTCGAATCAAAGAGCCCATGAAGTCGTGGAAAGTAGCTATGCATTCATCGTAAACATTTTTTTAACAGCATCCACTTGTATCAATGAACAAATTTGATGTCTTATGTTCCGTATCGTGTTCGACGTTGATTCTGTACGATGAAACGACTTCTGAGGGTTTTGTTGATGTTAGAATATCGTCGCATGACGTATCAACTTTCAATCTTCTCACTTTATCATCCTTTTGATCAAGATCGATTTTTGTAGGTTTTTTGAAACCCGGCTCGTCGGAGTATTCAGGGTTCCTTGTAGTCCCCCTGAAACCTGAGTCTTTACCCCATCAAAATGGGAGAAGAGAATTGCGTAATCCTTCTCTCTTGTTCAATCGATAGTTTGTACGAAATTCCAAATTGTATTGCAACACATACCGCATACCCCGTTCTCGGTCTGATTATTAATGCGACTCGTGTTGCTGACCATGAGTATATGAGATAAGCTGCGATGATACCGCTACGAATAACGAAAGCTATGATCTGAGTTAGCTCAATGATAGGAGCTGATTTAGCGGCTCTTTGTCAGTTTACAACATTATACGTTATAATATAAGTTGATAAGTGGCCGCGTGGGCTTCGGGACTGTAGAAATTCTTGAGGAATGATTCGGTCCGTTCATCAGTGTCGCGAGGAAACTGCAGCAGGTAATTATCTGCACCATGTAGGAAGGTACAATACGAAATAAGATAATAAGAGGAGATATTGCGATAAGCCAAATCACAATCTTTTGCCACATCGACATCTTGATGCTACAATTCCTAATCCCACTTAATTCCGGAACACCCTGCAGAGTGATATGTATACGCACCGTTGATTGTGTGCATGTATGTATGTATACATTCATACAGCGTGGGATATACAACAATACATCTATATATATATATATATATATATAAGGTATCCTCGAGCTGCAAGCACCCGGACCCGACGACCAGGAGAGTTTTTGCGTTATTCCCAGGCAACGTCGGGCGGGTTAGGTTCGTCGAAACCTGCAGCACCCCGGCTACCCGACCATCGAGGACCACCTCCAATGTAGAACTTTGTTTAACTAAGCAGAACAAGAACCAGCCCTATTTATACCGAGAGAAGGACGATTCGTCTTCTTTACTATAGTCTGGAAATCGGCTCTACCCAGTTACTCAATCCGTTGTATGAATTATACACTCCTCATCTCCGCACTCGCTGAGGAGCAGGATGTGTTCTACATCTTCGAAACTGCCCTAAGCTTCGGCCAGTCTCGGGGTATTATGGATACTTGAGTCATGCAGCGTACTAGAAACTTCAAACTGCAGACTGAAACTTCAGATGAGATTCTGACGGAAATTTGTGATCTTCTCCTTTACACGATACTTTTAGTAATCAAAGTCCTTGCGGAGGATCACTTTTTCGCTAAGAGAAGGCGACCGATTCCTGGGATCGGAGGGTTAACGGACTGCCTATCCGAAGTCCGAACGTATAATGCAGAACGATTTGAGTTGGGTCTCGCTGGTAATGTGTTTATAATTCGTCGCCATCAGATGCCATATATATTCCCAACGGATAATTTCGTCCTCTTTTCACAATCGAGGGGTTATTTTGCTCAGTGGTCGCGGTTTCGAATCCTCACCTCGTTTATCGATTCCCATATTAATCATATCCGCTATAACATTTCCGAATTACCAGATTTGCGATATCTCTTTACTCGGCTGTTAAAATATCATCATCATGGTCTTTTTCGCACTTTTCACATTCCTTACGCTGCTAATCCGTGACCAGACCAGGCAGCCGGTGTTCTATGTGGTTAAATATCGATTTCGCATTAGTAAACGCCATGAAAATACGTTCCATGTTGTACAACTACATATATAGGTATTTGTATATGGTACAGGGATACGTACTGCATACACGGTGCAAAGAATATCGTTTTCGATGCATCGTAAAGGCGTCGCGTACTTGTAACTCAATTTCATCGAAGTGTATTACATGATAGGAAAAGTGACGAAGCATCTAACAGATGATTCTCTACGGATCAAGCGGAATACTTTGATCTTTGAAAAATCCAAGTGATTTTCGGCTGCCTATGATCATATTTGATCAAAAGAAAGCCGAGGAAGATAGTTCAAGATCGCGAAAGAGATTAGAAGGACTACATCACGACGCCTGCACGAAACTCACGGAATGGTTGCTTCAGCGACAGATTGCGTTTCTCTTTTGAGAGAGATATTTTCTGGCTAACGCAGACTCCGGCTCCAGGTTCAGCTCCGCTTGGTCGATGGTGGTTGGAAACTGCGGCGCCCACAAAAAGCTCGGCAGACAGCGGAGACGGTTTTTGCTGGGCATCAGCATCAGCATCAGCCACTGCCACTGCCTCCCTTTCCTCTTCCCCGTACCCTCCTTCCATTTCTCGCCCCTCGCTCTTCTCTTCTCTTCTCTTCTCTTCTCTTGTCGTCTCTTCTCTTCTCCTTTCCTCTCTGCAACTTCCTACATATAGATATATACCATCTACTTCTACTCTATATAACTCTACCCTCCTCTTCCAAGCCTGAACAGCTATAACCATCATTTGCGATCCGGATACCTTCAGGCCTGACGTGTTCCCGAGACTTCAGATCTGATGGAACGAATTGGTGAATAATTTATGCCATCAGCTTTACGATAAATCGGGTTCTTTCGAACCACGACGATCTACCAACTCTCTCAATTTGTTCTGTTTGTTTCGCGCGAATACACATTGCGCATATATACGCAAGAGATAGGGGCATACACGAGTAGTAAACCAATGACTCATTGTCAGAGGTTTTTAGTCTTATCGTAATCTGCAGCAAAGATCGAGGAGATTATTTGAAATTCGAAGCAGTGGTAACGCCCATCTCGATGTTAACACGTGGAGAGACATTTGGTACTTTGACCGGCAACACCGGATAGCTGATAAGCTCTGGAGTACACTGAACCACGTGAATGGTCGCTGGACGATCATTAGTCAAAGCTGTCGTATGGGGTCCTTGTAGAGTTTCAGAAAGTTGATAGTTGAAAGTTGAGAGGAGAGAGACCGCCCCAAGTTACGTCTTCCGAATACTGAGCCGAAACACTCTGAGGCCGTATTTGATGAACTTTTTCAAACCGTATCTCAATGCTTTCCGAGGTTTCCCACACGTTTCACGGAACAGAACAAACCACCATGAAACTTTGTTCGGAATGGGAACTTGATGAAGCTCGGTATTGATGTATAGACTATCACATTCAAAAATTCGATGTCGACTCAACACTATTCCGCATCATTTCGAATGGCAAATCAACATTACTACAATTTTCGGTGCAGCAGTAGAGTGCGCGATCGCAGACACCCGCATAGGATCAGTAAACCCTATTAGGTTTCCATCATGCACCATCTGTTTCGCGTTAAGATTTCGGGATTGATGAGTTGCTGTGCGAAAGTCTGAATATCGGTTAAATCTCATCAGCACAATCTCAGATTTCATTAGATTCTGATCGATCGCTTTCACGCCATGAGAAGCAAATCTCTAGTGATTAATTGCAACGGAACTGTGCAGATAGCAATTAGTTAATCACAATCTCAACACTTGCGTACAGCTAAAGTGGACCTTTTTATTAATTTGTTTCAGTAAGCAAGCGGTCTTCGATGGAAAGAAGGCAATCAGAGGCGGGATCCCGTTCGTCTTTCGTAAGAATAAACTTTACGCATATAATATACTCCGGACTAATGTAATGAACTTGATTCATTTTAAAGCACATTTAAAGTATATCTTACTGCGAATTTTGATGTTGTCATCGGTGAATAATCATCCGCACTGCGAATCGGTCATGTGAAAGGCTCAGAGACCAGTCTAACGATGAAAGTCAATATCCCTCTGAAGATTTATTATCATAGTAAACTGTTATTTTTTGGCGGAATGTTTTTCTCCCCATTGATTACTATTTACCGAGCATTATCCTGACTTGCTCTGGTCAGTCCCCGGACCTTCTCAATTCTAGATATTATACAGAACCATTTCGATAACTGAACGTTTTTACCCCAGCTCAATTTGGGGCCTGGACATTTGGTCCCGGTCATGGATTCGCCAGGATCGTTCGCTGGAACTTGGAAAAGTCTCCTGAACGTTTGCCCAGTGGAGATGTGGAGGCTATTTTCTCGGTTATGGACAGCGAGTTCACACGCTCGATGTGGAATTACCCGTTCAGGTTGACGTACAGATTGATACTCCGAGAAAAGGAGCTACACTTTAACATTGGGGTATATAATCCGAGCAAGGATCACACCTTTAGCTTCAATCTACTTCTTCACACGTACTTCAAAGTTCCGGACGTTAGGAGATGTCAAGTCACGGGACTCCACGGATGCACCTTCATCGACAAGGTAGAATATAACGAAATATTCCAGAGAACTTTATTTATACATCACTTGATAGGAATGGATTTAGTCATCACGAAATCAAACAAACACTCTGCAAATGAAATCTACAATATTTTATTTTCTGCTAAATTCATTGCCACGGATAAATGATGTGAAATTTGTATTTCCATGTATTTATATTCATTGGTTTTCCACTTTCTTAGACAAGAGACAACCAAATCTTTCAAGAGGGTCGAGATGTGGTAACAATTTGCGAATGGACGGACAGAATCTACCAAAACACACAGCCGGAACACATAATTACGAACGTAGTTTCAGGTAGAAAAATGAGAGTCCAAAAATACAATTTCCCAGACACAGTTGTCTGGAACCCATGGCAAGACAAGGCTCGGGATATCCCTGACTTTGGTGACGATGAATTCCCGAACATGATTTGCGTCGAGAGTGGACACGTCAGCAGTCCGGTTATCCTATTGCCAGGAACTGCCTTCGAAGCTAGCCAAATCCTACAGGTATTCTAACTGTCCAAGTTCTTTCTCACCCTTTAAAAATCTTATAATTTTAATAACATACAACTTTTTGCTGGAATCTGACCTATGACCTAACTAAACTCTTGAATGATCTTTCCAAGATGGTTCTGAGGCCTGACGAGGAAGGTAGCTGTTTCAGTTTTACCGGAGACCCGAGAAATCCCGAACTTGTAATCCCTGATCCATTACCAGAAGACCAATTCCTCGACTGTTGCACCCAAGAATTGAATATACCATACGAAAACTGATCAGAAACATGTTTACCCGCTATGCTTGTAAAAGTTAAGGCACCACAAAACTGGGGTTTCGTAGATTACAAACCCGTGAGTTTCAAAATGGAACTCCGATGGAAACTATATTCGAAAACCGATTGATTCATGCGGGACGTCGCGCGCGGCCGCGTACCCGGAATTAGTTTCTTACCTGAGTTGGATTCTGAGTGCGTAATGGCGCGCGAACAGGTCCTTGCCACGCCAACGCCCGTGGCCGTGGCAGCGTGCGACGCCACGTTTGGATCAATCGCTTTTTAAATATAGTTTCCATCGGAGTTCCATTTTGAAACTTACAGGTTTCGTAGAGAATGAATCAAGGAACGCGCTCGTATTTTTTTCAGAATTTTCAAAGCGGGTTATCATCTAAAACATCGCGTTTCAAAAATATAATTGTTCATAACAAATAGAAAATTGCTTATAAGATAAATTTTGAATAAATAAGATGAAAGTACAGTTTAGGAGCTTTGAAATGAGTTTTTGCTGGCGTCTCTATAGCAAAGGGAACCGGAGATATTAACGTTTAAAGGAGAGCGTGATTCCGATTTTTGGTCGTTTTTTCGAACATTCAACCCCTTGCAGCTTCTGAACCATTGAAGTTGAAAAAAAAAAATGTTTCGTTGAAGGAAATTTAGTCTGAGATATAGCGGCACCCTGATTGACTTGCATTGTCTCATATCGAATTTTGGGTTGAAAAATTAATCTTTTCTACATGTTTTTCATAAATAGGTGATGTGAGCGGAGAATGGACCGTCAAACGGGCCCAGTTCCTCGCTACCGATTACGTCGACCAGAGTGGCTGCGTCATGTGTGTGGCATTCGCAAACGGAAAACAGCCTTTGGCCCTACCAAGTGTAGTCTGAACCACGACCATTGCTACCGCAGATTCAGCGTCAAGAGAAACACTGCAACGTTAAATGTTGCACCATATGTATTCTGAACCTTTAGAAAGTCTAGCATCGAAGTCTAAGCCAAATAATAAGACTCTTTGCTGCTACAAAGCTACATTCACATTTCAATGATTTTTAAAACGATGTTATCTTTTCCTCCTAGAATCAATAGTATAAACGTTTCAGGAGAAAAGTGCGCGATAGAGTCTGTAGAAAGTAAATATAGCTTTGTAGGTATAACAAAAGGTTTGTAAAGAAAAAAAACTAGGGATAACCGCAATGATATCGGGATAAAAATGAGGAGATGGTGAAATTGCGTAGGTCGATTGAAATGGTTTAGCAGCGGAGTAACGGTGGCGTCGTCAATAGTTGGGCGTATGTTGAAGCGATTTCCACGTTTCGTCGACGCTAAAATTATATAGAATAAATAAAAATACCTAACTAAAGGTAATTTCCTAAATGTATTTTACACGTAAGTTGATAGTCTGAAGAACTATTTAATGCCGATAGTTCTTAGACAGGATAAGATTTCCATTAGGTTGCTACGTTCCTTGATAGAAAGTTCATCGATCAATTTCTTGTTTTCCATTATTTTAACAGTTTTATGTTCATAGACTATTTTTTTCCTTATTCTATGGAGGTTTATCCATAGCATGTATGCCTGGTTTCAGTATATCTAACGTACAAAATATCCCATTCCATTTCATTTAGGATATACGATACAATATATCTTTCTTTAAAGTTCTATAATTATCCTATCCTAGCAGATCGCAATACCCACATATACTATTATTAATAATGATTATAACTGAATACTTTTTCCACTATTTTTAAAGCCTCTCAATTGTTGATCCGCGCGATATTATTTTATATGAAATCGAATTACTTTCCCCCAAGACTCTTGAAACTCTTCCTTCGTATAATTACCTATCAATCGTTGATTATAGACAGGATCAGCTGGAGTCGATCGCCCACAAACAATATAAATTTATGGTGCTATATTATAGATAACTTTGAAATCGCGCAAACTTATACTATGCAATAGGTATTTTTGTTTTTAAAGTACATAGTACAGTTTGGTACGCCGGCTTCCTCCAATATTTATATTCGGCTCTTTATCGATAAACTTTACGAGTTCAAAGTGAAAATATGTACTACGAAGAATAATAATTGTTAATTGTAATCGTAGCTGGTAATTAATACGAACTGCGAAATAGTTCAACGACAATTATTACAACGATTTTACATTTTTACAATATACATAATTGCTCGTCGTATGTCCATTTGCTATTATAAAGTAATTTTAACGGAATAATTGTTTAAGAGACATCGAATTGAATAGTATTTTATTTTTCAATTCTTCTGTAACATATTTCTATATAATATAAGTCTGTTGGTGCTCAATTAAAAATGATTCAGAAGACGTTGTAGAGTGCCATTTCCGAATTTCCGTTACAAAACATCTTCATTCTATTCTGCCGATCACGCAACACCACTAAACTTTATTTTTTCACATAAAATTCAATCCTCTGACCAGAAGTATTAGAGCTCGGCTATGTTCCTATTCTGAGCTGAATTCTTGAATCTTTCACTTTATAATTTCGTACGTAACTTATTCAAATAGACACAAGATCACCAACGACGACGGCCAAGACCGTCTAATTCCGAAACAAAACAACTGTGAATTATTCATTAGTAGCTAGGATGCCTTAATTCCGTATACGAAGCAGGATACATATTAACGATAATGATGTATACGATCAAACTCTGTTCTCCACCTCGTGTTGAGGTGAAAACATATTTTTTATTATCCTAGGTTTGAAAATTTTCTCTTTTTTCTTACTTTTCTTTTAATTTATCGCCGAAGTTCCTGATCAGTTAGTGTAGACTGATACAAAATTGACGCTAATTAGCCTGGAATAGTTGATATACTATAACCGAAATATTTCTCGCATGGAAAGTCTGATTGAAAAAAAGTAAAAAAAAATACCTGCGTTTATATTTATATGTATAATTGATATACGCAGACTATCATATACTGTGAAACCGGTTGATACAATATGAATATAGATACGCGAGTGATTAATTAAGCCATTTGGAAGAGTTAGTAATAAATTTCATCACTATAGTAACTCGTATGTACTAATTATAGTAAAAATGAAATATTTCATAAGGGTTTTGGTCTCTAGAGGCTAGAAAATATTTTAAACTTTTAATACCGAGACAAATGAATTCTTTTTATAACATTTTCTTAATTCCCATGCCAGGATGATCACTACGATAGAATTATAGTCTTCCATAAAATACTGATGAGAAACCACTAGAATTTTAGGGAATGAAACTAAATCTGACGATCAATTGATACGAATAACAATGACTAAGTATGTAATGTTCTTTACGCGAAGCAACGCATTTACCGTGGTAATAATAATAAATATAATAATAATAATAATAATAATAATAATAATATTACTAATAATTCAACTTGTGCATCACGAATACACGTTAAAATATGTTGAGAATGTACTTTTGGGAAAGTGCAATAAAAATATGGGAAATAAATTGGCTTTTCTTTGAAGTTTACCAAATTTTACTATATCTATAGACGTATACATTCTCTCTTACTTCGATCAAATAATAACAAGGCTATGGCACAATTGCGGATACGCCTGAGGGATCTTGATTGCGGCTTATTAATAATTTGTCTTTGAATTGGCTGGTGATTATATCTTGCCTATTCAGCAACTAACCCGTTATGTATGTATATAAATTACGCTTATTTGCTCTTGCTTGTTAGAGTTTCTATCGGTGCACAATTTATAAGGATGTTTTATAAATTTGCAGGTTTATGAATTAGCCTTTGTTGCTCACTCATGCGAAGTTATAATGTAATGAATCGGTAGAAGTGAACTTGGTAATTAATCAAGGGTTGTACACTGCATTAGATCAGGAACCAAAAGATTTACTAGATTCCGGAATTTGTACAAAACAAAAAGTACTCAATGGGCTTTGTACCTTTGCTAAATATTTTGTTTCACAGTGCCGTGAGACTTCTACAGATAAGACATTCGACATTTTCTCACACTTCTTTGGAACATTGTTAGAATTGGAAGCAAACCAGCTAAAGACCCCCCTTCCATAGGAACACGAAGAACCAATTCTTGGAAAAACATTGAAACAGACTCTCTTGATTCCGCACATACGAAACTTGTCAACATTACTAGAATATTTCTGAAGAATTCCCTCATTTTTGCAGCTTCTTTCGTCTTTTCATTTGTTTTCGTCTTTTTCAAATTATTCAATAATTAGTAGGACATATCTTGAATGTGGGTTCACATATTTACATAACCACTCAGTTTCATTTAACGAGCGTTCTACAGTCCTGATATCTCTCCATATCCACGTATATAGAATACTAACAGTGAGTCACATTTAAGAAACCGGATTTCCAGCATTCGAAGACATGATTTGAAAAAAGAATGGTTTTATCATTCAGAAAGATTGCAAGCAGTGGTGACAGTGAACCGAACATCATAATCCCGATCCGAAACCCGATAGCAGATCTATGACTAAATCAGGCTCATCCAGTCTTACGTCAGTTTCCTCAAATGAAGACAACTTATTTATTCGAATTAATACAATAAGGTAAATAATTGCAATTATTGCAATTATGTAGGGTCTTTGTATCAAACAAATGAAAAAGATTTCTCCTATTTTAAATTCATGTGATTACAATATTTAATATACAAAATTTGAAATAATTCGTACCACACGTCAAATATGATTCTGTAGCACACTTGAAGCTCCATATGTATATAAATTAACTACAAATTGTAAATATGCGTGCATAGACACAAGTGTATTATTATTATCATTATCATTATTATTATTATTATAGTTACAATTACTATAACAGTCTGCAAGTTCAATTTCTCTGTTTATGTATATATTATGTGCGAAAACTGATTAAGCTCACATAGAACAATCGTATTTTGTCAATAAACTTCAACTATACATCTATTTTACACAACGTCTTGGGTTAATCAATTTTTTTTTGTTCTTGCAAATACATAAATTGAACTATAATAGGTAGGTATATGCAGTGTAGGTAACTAAAACCGTTTCGATTACGATTTCACATTTTTCTTTCTTTCTTTCTTTTAGCTAAAATAATTAATAACAGATAATAATCGGGTAGGCAAAGTGGTGTTTTTATTATGACGCTGCTTAGATTTTATATTTTATACTTATAATTTGAGATAATTAACTTACTTAAACTCGTATTATTTGAATCTTGTGTCACATATATATATACCTATGTATTTACGCGCGATAATTAACTCGCACTCTGCTTCAGTTTTCCGTCCCCTCCATCTTGCTGCTTTTTAGATTGTTTTTCTCTCATTCTATCGGCATCGCTGTGAATAACATCAATAGAATTTATTTTTCTTTCATTTTTTCTTCGAATATTTTTTCCTTGTTAATCATTCATCGTACAGCCGTTGGCTGTTGCCTGCTTCAAAGTGATCAAAGATACGCTAGATTTTCAGTGTGTAGATATACAAGAAATATATTCATATTTTACCGCTGTTTACGCTGCTCGAGAGTCAAGCCCTTGTTGCTGTCCTGTTCACCGGCGGCCTTCTTAGAAGCTTTTTTCTGGTTTTTGGCACGGGCTAAATCTCGCTGATTACCACCTGCGAGTCATTTCTAGTTATAAATACCACCAAAGCAGTCTTCAATCAAGTTACATTCGAGCGGCGTATAGAATTTTGAATTTCGAACCCGATCGCGCGATACGTAATTGTATACATTCTGTCGCGTATTATTTGACTTATAATTATTACCGCAAGAAATCCGGAAGCGTTTAAAATAATTCGTTTATGAGTCACCGTCATAAGTTTTACAACGGTAATAGTAGGTAAACGTAGAAAAATATTCCGTCAGATTTCTCAAGCGTATATTTATGAAAGCTTCGAACCCAGCGGCAGTTTAGTTCGTAACCCATTACCGACCGAAAAACATGTGTATTAGTAATGTCATAATCACTGCTAATGAGTACTGATTTTAGTAATAAACGACATACATACTTTTATATTTCACAATTTGACCTACAGGCTTTGTACGGTCATTGCAAAAACATTCTTAAACTCCTCACTTTCCAATGTGAAATACGATCTTAACTTACCGGGTTTGTATTTTGTATACTAAGCGCTGATAGGTATGAGAGCAATAATATTCGAATGATAGAAGAACTTCTGCAGAAGATATGAATTTTCACGTTCAAGTTTCATCACATGTTAAGAAATACAAGGTTTTTTTTTTAACAACTACCGGACGCATGATAAAATCAATTTACTAGTGGGATCAAATTACCGAATGAATATTGTAGGATGACAGACTTACTACGGAGAATAAAAATATGGAGGACGCGAGGTTGAATGAGTGTGTTGATTCGCAGAATTTTAGAGCTAATTATTACATAAAGGATGCGAAGGATGTTAACTTGAATTTGACGTCACGGGTAAACGGATCAACATATTGAGGCGACTGGGATATTATTTGTTCAAATTTATAGTTTTGATTGGAATGTTTTTTAGGATCATGGGCGAAAAGCAATGCATGATAATAGTCTGTCTTGTGAATATAATATGGCGATGTAGTACGTATGTATGCATGTTGTGTAGCTATGCGAAGTGATAAACAGGCGACGGTTATTTAGCGTGGAAAAACTAGATACGATAGAAAGAGAATATACATGTAACTTACGAGTCATTTTTCAGCCTTGATCTCCGACTAGCAAGTACTTCGAAATTTGACACGCAAAAAATGCGGCTTTTCGGGACGACGACACCTTGGCTCGACGACAACAGACAAATTTCTGAACAGCGGACCAAAATAATCCGATATACACGTAGTTCGGTTACTATTATCGCCATGGCGCTGCCCGCGACGAGCATGCGCATATCATAATAATTTTACCGCGGAAATTTAAACCCATGTGGCGATTAAACGGTTTGCCTAACGATCAACGAAGAACCGGATTCTTTAAAATTTTTAATTAAAAAAATGATTTGTTATGTTTTGAAATAAAACAGAGAATTTCAACGCCAATCAAATATAGTGGTAAATTGTAACTGCGCGGTCGAATCGAAAGATAATTGATCGGCGATGTAGTATCAGAAAGTACTGCGTCGATTGTTGTGCAATTTCCTGTTTAGCAATTTGAATTTCTACGAATATGAAGAATCTCGAAAAGGATTAAATTTTGGTTTCATTAATGAGGAACAAAGTGTTATTGATCGTATTGAACGTATAGAGAGATAGAAACGATAGGTGGTTTTATTTTTGTTTACAAAAATTCTATTTATTTAATCAATATTATTAATATTAATATTATTTCAATCACAAATCAAATGATTTCATTTCTCCTATATTATATGCGTGTGTGTATAATATAAAACAAGTTTCTCATATGCTGTTTCTATTAAATATAATAGGAACGAGATGGAATTAGTTTACTGTTCCTACCCTCTTTAGCATACAGCTAAATTTTAACGATCTTGGAATGATGTAATTAAAATTCTTTATGACAATATGTACTTCGACTTTATGAAGTATTTTGATGGGCCTTCCACCATTTTGCTTCTTCTTGTTTTTCAGTTTTAGAGATTACAACCGATCCTCTGCACCTAATTTCTTATAATAATACGAAGTTTTATTTTTATTCAAAAAGTAAAAATATACGAGATATTAAGTTTCAAACGTACATATAGTATTAATTATACCTATGTCTGATTACATTAATACTAAGGGTACAGACCACACGTGTTTCAGATTTAAAAAATACAATAAGAAATTCGATATACCTTAGCAAATTCAGATATGTATGTACCTGTTTATCAATTGTAGCAATAATGAACCGACATAAACAGAGACAGAAATTATTTGAGATTACTTATTGACCCTGAAGTATTAATGAATCTACGACAAGCGATCGGAAAATTTCCGAAAACGTATTCACCAGTTTGTTGGAATTAAAAACATCGATTATGAATAAGAAAACCATCAAATTTCTATAACACAAATATTGAGTTGATAACGGATGCTCTGGTATAGTCTATAGAAAACAATTTTCAAACTCCGCAACGTATCGTAATAATTATTACAAAGTCTATACTTTAACGGATGACTTTTTACCATCATATCGTTTTGATTGCTGTAAAACACCACCTCATATTTCATAAATTACGACGTACTTAATCCCCGCGATAAAGGATTAGATTGCGTGAAAATTTCATTTAAAGTTCATCGACTGGAGCCTTCTTCGCGTTTCCCTTCCTGTCGAATCCCTTCAGCTCGTTGGTAGCCTGTTTAGCAATGTATTTAACGAAGTCATCGAGCTCCCTGCCTCCCTCGTACTTAACCGGAGAATCCTTAGAGTCCTTTGGTGCCCAGAATAGCGTTGGGAATCCTTTGACCTCATATGGCGCAGGCACATCGTTGTTTGATGCGTCAAATTTGACGATTTCTACATCTTCATTGGCCATCTTGTCTCCTAGTTCGTCGAAGATTGGCGCGAGTTTCTTGCAGTGCCCACACCAAGGCGCATAAAATTCTATCAACGTATCCTTTCCATTGTTGTTAACGACCTCGTCAAAGTTCTTGGCCACTCCGACCTTAACATTTCCACTGTTATCCTCTGGAATTGCCTCTGACTTCAGGTAAGGCTCTAGAGCTCCGGCTTCAAGGTCCTTCAAAAATGCTTCGAAAGATTCTACTGAGAATTCTTCGCTCATGCTGAATTTCTGGTTCTTAGCATCCCGCGCCAATACGATAGGCTTATCACCCTTCGCAAAGTCAATTCCATACTCATTCAGTTCATGTTGGAAATCGTCCTTTGAAGCTATGGCAAAGTTCAGGCTTGGGAAGTCCTTTGCAACCTTAAGGATTCTGTTGCGCCAGTAATTGGTTCCCTTTGCGTTCTTAACATAGTCGACGTTGTAGTAGGCAACTACCAATGGGTTCTTGAAGTCTGCTGCGTTGTCACGGGTCCGAACACCAACAATCCCAAAGCTGGAAAGACGATTTTTATTCAGTAATTGTTCTGAATACATGGTTTGTTTATTAATGAAGCTTGAGAGCTCAACTTTGGAAGGGACTTACAAGTTTTTGGTGATGAAGTCATTCACATCGGCGATGGAGTCACCACCTTTGTAATTAACGCTGCTTGCTTCGAATTTGTTGTGCAGAATCTTGGGGCGGTAGAGGACGATGTTATTTCTGAATGAATCATTATTATAGTCATTATATTATCGTGTGAAATTTTGCTAATCATTAGTTAGACCAGTACATTATTTGGTCAGTCCCATACGGATCCAATGTTTCAACCTTTTTAGGAACTTCTTCAAGATTTTATTGACAAAAAGAATAATGTTAGAAACTTGGAAACAGAAAAATAATTAGTAATAAAATTCCATTCATATATACAGTTACAATTCTAATTACAACAGACTTTCTTAGTATATTTTCATCACAGTTCCACAATTCCATAAAAGAACAGGTTGAAATAATATACTGTAACTTATTGCACTGTTATCACAGCTGAAGGCTGGCGATAACGCGCCAGTCCGCATCAGTATCTTTGTCACGGGTATGATTTGGAGCTTCTCTAAGAGAAAAGTTGAAAAAAACTTTGAAAACCCTGATACGGACTCAGATAAGTACTTAGCCTACCAGAGCCACCTCCCTACAGACTAGGGTAGCTGTCATAGCTCTACCGTACCTGCCCGAGCCAAGCTCACCAAAGCTGCTTAATACAGACTAGGATAGCAATTAATTATGTTTTAAATTAATTAATTGCCATCTGGGCCATGAAATCACGATCATGAAGGGCAAATATAAACAAAAATATATATCAAAAAATGAAAAACTTAATCCTAATTTATCAATCTAGTCCTGGTCAATTATCTTTTCAAGCTTTGTTTCTGATACCGTCTATCCGCTATTAAATAGTCGAATGACTGTTGTTAATGTGATTTCGAATTTGCTTAAGGAAGCTATGTTGCTTTGGCAGAATGCTACTAATTGATGATTTTATGACTTGAATTTACTCTATCACCGCTGTGGTTGAAAGAAGTCAAAAGGCTCAAACGTCGCTTTGGCAGAAAGGCTACTTTGGGGAGAAACGAAGGTTGTGAGTACGTCGGCCGCTTTGACACAATCACGTCACGAATAGTCACCTCACCTGCACGAAGATGATGTGCATGGTTTGGCCAGGTGTTCTTGGCCAGACACGTTACAATACGGTTTTGCTTTGACAAAGGTGTTGTAATCTTATCAGGAGGTCAGTTAATTCTCTTGTTTTCTGAGTATGAAGCTTTTCGAAATTTTCGCAATCTTCGAATTTTTTAGAGAGGCATTCTTGGGTTCAACTACATCTCCTCAAGGGAGGGTAAAGTAACTTTTATAAGTATAATCACATAATTCCCCAGGTTAAAAGCACAATACAACATTGCAATATCCTGTAACATCTCAATTATCTAGCCTCGAGAAATAAGTAATAAGTGAGTTCCGCTTACTTAAGTCCTTCCTTATCGAGCAGTTCTTTCGCAGTTGTATGTGCAAATCGGACCTTCTCTCTGAGCTTTTTGGCAACAGTATGGAAAGCAGCCGACAAAGGTGAATCGTCTTTTTCAAAGTAACCGATCACTCCGACATCATCAGCTGCCAAAAAGGCCTTTTGGCAGTCTTCGCCAGTGAGCTCTTTCGAAGCGGGTCCAACTTGTGCCTGACAAATATTAAAGAAAAAAAAATGTCAAAACATTGAGGAAACTAAACAAGGTTGATGATATTTTCTTGTTCTCTACTTTCATTACCTTCATGTGTTTAGCGATCCCTGCCGCTTCTCTGGGTCCGTTATAATCGTTGACCATTTCATTTTTGGAGAATATCTTCAAAGTCGGATATCCGCTCACCGAATACTTGTTGCAAGTTGATTTTCCTGCCTCGGTACAATCCACCTTAGCCAATGTTATCGGAGGGTCGTTACCCTTCAGTAACTCAGCTGCCTTTGCGTATTCAGGTTTCAGACGTTTGCAATGACCACACCTTCAGGTTGTATACAACAAAGTCAAATGTTCTATATTACTCATGGTTTGATTTTTAGATATAATTGGCAGTGTCTCCGGTATAACTAATGCATTGACCTTGACAGACTGTTATCATATCTCTTTCATTCATTATTTCGCCATTCCAGTAAGGTCAATAATTTCATTTTAATTACGACTGATAAGGTGGTGATAGATAGGTGGAGGTGATAAAGTATGTATAATACATGATAAGTGAGACGAATATGGTGACCTGCAGAATGCATGTAACTGAATTTGAAATAGATTTTTATCAAATATGTAAGAATGAAACCGAAGAGTTGCTGAATATGAATGATTTATGTGCTAGAATTTGATCAGAAAATTATCGCGTAAAACTATGGAATAAGCCGGCTCTAATCGAGCTTTAAAGTATGGCTGTATGTGTATATGTGCATACGTTTAATTGCGACTAATATGTCACTACGTGGGGTTCAATGCGTGAGATAACGATTAGCTGTAAACGTTATCAAATAAATGTGATTAATTTTCTTACCAAGGAGCGTAGAACATGACCAGAGAATTTTCATGGCGTTCAAGTTCGTGGGAGAAATCATCGTCGCCTAATTCGAGGACGTCTTCTTCGGCGGCAAGTGCGCCGAGGGCGAGGGAAAATAGTATCAAGCTTCTTAGCAGCATGTTTGTTGCAATTCGTTTATAGCCGGAAAGCAGTACTAGCTCCTTTCGCAATTGGATATAAGTTCGCTAATTCAGAGTTTATACCGATACTCGGGAGACTAACTGAACGACTGACACCGACTGACTTGACTCGACTACCGTTTTCGAAGAGGACGACGTGGCTCGTGTCCAACGCTCCAAAGCCGCCGCTACACATACGAAAGACGAGACGAACTCCCTGCGCGCTGTCGCACGCTGATTGGCCGATTTCGAAAGGCCGGCACCAAACCCGGCTTCTGGACAAACGCGAAGAACGCTTCTCCAACTCCCTCTCTTTTCGTCCTATGAGAAAAAATTGTTGTTCGTTCGTTCTGTTTGCGTGTAATAAAATATTTATTCGATATTGTTGGATATTGTAGTCTCTTATTGTCCTTAGTATGTATTACATTTACAGATATGCGTTACTGTTTGTCTGCCTTGCAGATATAAAAATAAGCCATGCACTCGCGACGTATGTGACGGATTACGTTTCGAGAATACTTGACACGAATCGCTAGTCAGCTGTTTTTCGATTCATCGAGCCTAATGAAAGACAATTTCGTTCATTTTGGTCGTACGGTCGTATTATCAGAAGTTACGACGGTTACATACCAAGACAGAAGAATCAAAGGACAAATCTGAGGGAAACCGTTCTCCACTAATATTCATCGAAATTTTCAATCTGACATAAATAATGAAGCTGCGGTCACTTTACTGCGCGTACAATAGACTGACGAGGATAGGTTATGCACAAGTAGGGAATAACCGTTCGAATTCGAGTTACCAATTGCCGCATTCAAATTGTTGCCAAAAATTATCGTTAAATTCTACAAGATTCTTTAGCGATTTTCAATCAGCGAAATGTTGGAGATGCAACGTCCCCAATAAATCGGCTGACTTATTTTGCTCTGAATGCAAAGCGCTTCAGGAACTTCCTGAGAATTTGAATTATTTTCAAATAATGGGCGTCAAGGAGGATTACGATATTGAGAATACAGAAGTTCGTGATAAATACAGACAATTACAGAACTTATTACATCCAGACAAGTTTAGCAATAGTACAGAGGTGAACAATAGTAATAATAATAATAAAGAATTTTTTTGTCCAAACAATACAATATTTAAAAAAGAAAAATGTATTATTTCAATTTTAGAGAGAAAAGGAATTGTCGGGTAACTTATCGTCTCTGGTTAATAAAGCTTATAGTACACTGTCGCACCCTTTGCAACGAGGTCTTTACATGTTGAAATTAAACAGCATGGAAATACCTGAGGGAACGACGAGTTTGAATCCCGAATTTCTCATGAGGATAATGGAGAAAAATGAGGAGGTACAAGCGGCATCTGATGACGCTGTAAAGACACTGAAATTGATAAAAGAGAATCGCGAAATATTGGCGGATTATTCAAGGTAATTACTATCAGGATTGGATTGGAAAAACTTATGTTACAACTCACTTATTATGCATCCAATTTTCTACTCCTTTTCTAACTTCTTCCGCATATTTTCAGACAAGTCTCAGCAGCTTTTCAAAAAAAAGATGTCGAACGAGCGAAAAAAATTCTTGTCAAAATGAAATACTATGCGAGTATTGAAGCTAAATTGAAAACTTTGAAGCAAAATCTTGGTATAGTTGAATAGAAGACACTTGCACCATAATCATGGAGTTCTTGGGGTCCCCAAGGGTATGAAAACCAAGATGATCTCATCTCAACTTGAAATCGTCCCGAAATTAGACTTTGGCAGTTTTCTCTTTATTTATTACCAATATTTCATATCTTCAGATTACTGAAACATTGCCTTAAAAAAGGGCGGTACTAATCTAAAGAGTTGACAACTAATTTGCTAACGCTGTTGACTTGGTTGAGACGAAATGAGCGTTTCATCCTTTTTTGAGGCAATGCTTCAATGTTATATAATATCTATTTAACTTGTTGCACCGTTGTTCTGCTCTTCGTGAGATGTGATATTAATACTGAATTAGAGATTTTAATGACGGATGAAAATTTGGCTAATGAATAAAACTGAATCTATTAGGAATTCATTTATCGGTCAAGATTTTGATGTAATATTGTATAATTTTTTGTTTTGTCTGTGTGGTTGATTGATGTTAGGGTTTGGTAAACGGTTGCGACCTCTAAAGCCAACTAACTACACAGAAAATATACCAGTGAGACCAATAAACTATTTTTCAAATGTCTGATTTAGCAACTGAAGTAACAAATTAATTAAAATTGAATTCAATATCTATAAATGCTATACTATCTCATAGAGTGTAGATGGTTTGCTCACAATTTTGACAGAAATTTCACCCTAATCTCAATTTTAGTAATTCCCCGGAATATTCAGGTTTTTAGGTCATTTACCTTTCCATCTGGGATTGAGATTCTGCGATTCTGATTCTCAATTTGTTACTGGTATCTCTAGTCCTGCGAGTTCTACTTTATAGATGTTGAGGTTCACTTAAGTCTTGTGAATTTATGCACACAACATATATGCATATCGTATTGCTTATGTATAGAAATTAAAATATTTCGATCGGAGTTGACGATCTGACAATTGTAAATATGAAAGATATAAAAGTAATAATGTAACCAGTGTGCAAAACTCAGCGTGCACAAGACGAACAAGAGTTTGAAAATGTTGAGAAAAACCTAGTCAAATTAAGGGACATCAAGTCAACAGCAAAATGTGACTAATTGTAGGATCCAATGTTCCTTTGTATCTAATAATTCTTGCATATTTAGCTACTAATTATGATTGATGAAACCATTATTACCAATACATGTGATGCATACAGATAATATTCACATATTATTGAACACTTATAGTTAAGGAAATTGAGGATTTTTGAGAAAAAAATAGAACGTGATAAAAAAAAAGTCTTCTTTTATTGATTATCGCGTTTCCACTGCTCTACCCACTGGCATATTCTATTAACATTGAGTTCCATCTCTTCCGGAGAATTGCTATGCAGTTCGTGAACTATTTCATCTCTGTACGAGGCTTTAGCCTCGTATAGTATAGTTTGAAATATTTCACAGTCGATATTATCCTCTAATTTTTTTCCTGTGTAACCCCTTGCCGCTAATCTATCATACAGTATCGTGTTGTCTGCTCGTAAGACAAATACTATATCAAACCAACGTTCAGGGAAAAATTCAGCCCCATGGTAATCCACTATCTTACCACCTTCTCTCATCGCTTCTTCCATCCCATCCAAAAGCTGTACAATAATAATGAAGGAGGTCATGAACCGGTATCGACAAAGGACACGAAGAGAATTGAAAAAAACTTTGAGCCTGTAGAAACAAGGACTCAATTTAAATGTAAAGGGACTGCTCAAAGGCATGTCATCGACAAATAAGCATGACATTAGGGAGTACCTTGTCCTCGTCTAGAACAGGGCATCGATAGACCTCGTCATACCCTTCAAGGCATCTGTTCTCGATCGCCAATTTGCTGACTTCTAACCAGGTGAGGTCGACCCTTTCAGCGAGCAGACGGCACATAGTGCTTTTGCCAACGCCTGGGGTTCCTTGAATATACAAGTAAAGAATATTGCGAGGATTATATAAAAACGGGATCTCTAAAATGGGGTTCTGGTAATAATTTGAATATGTAGTTTGAAAGTTATTCGTTATGATCAAATGTTGTCTTTTAGGTTAAGTCACATGCGACGCGAGTCTGTATAACCTAATAATTACCTGTGACCAAAATGTTCGGCGCTTTTCGACTCACGCCATTCATATTATCGAGTGATAGTTTGAAGTAATAATGAAAGATAAAAGAAATCCGTTGAAGGGTCAATATTTGTAAAAAAATAACAGACGCTCGTGATTGACGGAAAGTAGTGCGCAACCCGAGTTTTCATCTCCCAGTATTTATTGCTTGATTAGTCACGTGACACGTGAAAAGTTAGATAAAGAGAAATGCCGTCATGAAGCTTCTTTCGGACCGCCGTTTCCAAGTTATTTTGTGTACTATAGCCGGTTTACATATAGGAACATATTTTGTAAAACCAATCCTGTACCCTTCATCATCAGTGAACCAAGAGCAATCGAACGAAGACATTTCGGTGCCAAACTACTTGGACCTAGCAGAAGATACAAGGACCACAGTATAGAAGAGTCTGCGCTTTGCTGATTGCGCGGATTGAGAGGAGCTCGCGTGCCGCGATATGAGAATAAGGAGGCCGCGGGGTCTTAAAGTAAGTCAAATTTTTGTGGCGAGCATTATAGGGGTTCTTGGCGGTGCATATATCTGGAGACCTTTTTATGAAAAACGACTTAGTCAAGATAAACCGTCCGAAACACCCGCGGATGTGAAGACAACAGCTTGAAGTGAGTCTTCCTAACCTCCAAAGTTTTCAAATTTTGGAGTATAAAACTTCTTCCAAGAATGTGGCAGGCATTTAGAAAATTTGCCGCAGGCCCGCTGGCCCTGGCTGCCGCCACAATTATTGTTACATCCACAGTGCTAATAGGATGGAGGTGAATATTGGATAAGTGTACATGAATGATTTCTTCTATTTCGACAATAATTCTGAATTTTTTTTAGGCGGGGTGTCGCACCGGTTATGAAACGACGTAGGCGTGATCAAAACGAGGAATTTGCGAACTATATTTATCAAGAGCGTGAGAAGGCGAGAGAAAGTGTGCATCAATAAATGAAGTTTTATCATTACGTGAAATTTGACTCATCTTTCGTAGGCCTGGTTTATTCTGCACATAATACTTACTAGGCAATGATGTTAGATATATTATTTGAATAAAACATAGATGTTACAAACATGGTTTTCAAAATTTTATTTCAATTACCAATTTATTTTTGAACATATAGGTATACATTATGAAATTGTTGAAATACAGTAACTATTAAGGATTCTGTACAGTTTTTTCCTTTGGCTATTCTTCATCGAATTTTCCTCCATAGAAAGGTACGTGTTTTAGAACTACTTTCCAATCAGTGAAATACAAAACACCCAGAGCACCTGCTCCACCAAAGGTTGCCAATGAAGGAATCCTGAAACATGATAAATAGGAAGAAACTTAGTACCAAAGGATTTGCATGCATACATACTGCAAATATTGATAAAAGACAGCTAGGTTAGGGCTAAGTTTTCCAGTTACATAATCTGCCTTATGTGAATATAGTTCATTGATTAGTTTTATGATAAAGGTTACTTATTTCATTTACTGCAATATGTGAATATGATAAAGAATATGAAGCACATAAGAGGAAATAGTCTAGTAGTTGATGAAATCAATTATCACGATGTGATAATGAAATTTCCTTCAATAATAATTTTTCATTTCCTCACCATCGGGCGAATTGTTCGACGTGTTTTTTACCGACGATTCTCAATGGTCCTGACATCGACATTTTCGGACTTTGGTCACAAAAGTGAACCGTTCACGTTACTGAAATTAATAAGCCTGAAAGACACTCTCGTACAGGAATAGGAGTAAAAACTGGCAGTAGCAGACAGCTCGCTCGATTCTTGAAGTTTCAATGCCATAAGCGCGTTCTAGAAGTTGATCAAAATCTGTCTACCATTGCATTTATTTCCATGCGAATCTAATGGCAAATTTAAACATCTTTTATTGTCCGGTCAGCTTGTAACTGCCAAATGAGATTCCTTCACCTTGTTTCTTGCTAGTTAACAATACCAGCAATTAATTATCCAACATTATCTCAAAATCGACGAGAAACGTTGATTGCAAAGCTTGTCCAATTTTTATGAAAAATCCCTAGAACATAACCACACTGAATTCCCTAGTTTGTTTTCAGAGTCGCGGCATTGCTTTCCAACGGTTTTTGAATTTGAAGAAGAATATGGCTGATTGTAAGAAGTATTCGTTGTGGCACATGGATCCGATTTAGATCAAATCGGTAATAAAAGGACAAAAAGGAAGTGTTCGTTGTGGCACATGGATCCAATTTGGACCAGATAGGCAATCAAAGAATAAGAAGAAAGTATTCGTTACCGCTAGAACATCAACTGTGATTGAAACAAGGTGAGATTTTCAACCGTTCGTTGACTACAATCCCATTCCATCACAAGCTGAAACTAGAAACAAGAACCCAGGATTTCCTCCTTCCTTAACCAAATCTATGAAAATAACGTACACAATGACGAGGGGTCTCAAATAATCCAGTCGAGTCATTCTGTGATAATTCTTGCCTGACGTTTCGGCAGTCGTGTTCTGCCCTCATCAGAGGCTAATTAATTAACAAATTTACAAAGACAAAGTTAGTCAAATTGACTGCACAAATTAACTGTCAAAAATTAAAAGGAACAAAACAAAAATGGTTTATTATGGCCAAACAAGGTGTCAATACCTAATCAAAAGTTAGAAGGAATATACCAACGATAACATTGGTAGTCAAAGGAATTCGACAAGTTGGTGAACTAGTGGATTATATAGACAGCACGTAAATCATATAGATACCAAGCAAATGAATACCTTAACTACCTTAGGCTAATTAATTATAGGTTTGTGACACAAGACCAAAACACATTCAACAGATCGGCAAAAAACTTCACCTAATGTAGAGATAGAGGACTTAGACAGTCATCTATGCTTCTCCGGTAAAAAATTAGATAAGTTGGCGACTTCACTACGGAAGTTACTTCCACATCACGTTTTTAATAGCTTAGTTTCTTGTCAACTGGAGAATTTCGAGTGCCCAACGGATAAGTTAAATTGCAGTTTCACACGGAAATTTAATGATTATCACATAAGCCAGTGGTAAGACATATACTAAAACAAGGCCCGACTCGAGTCTTGTCGAAATCTAATGAACGGTAGTTTGTTGATTTAACTGGAACGTCAATTCCGATAGATTGATAGTAAACATTTCGAAGAGAGAATTGGTGAAGTATGAACTCACAATTACCCATATAGTTATTTATATTGCGATTTTTGTTCAAAGGGCGGCGTCACGCTCGTAGCGCGAGTAACGCAGGGTTAAAAACGTTGAACATTTTGTAAACATACCGACAGTCCTTGAGGACCATAAAAAAGAACTTAGAAGTAAGCTGATTAGTAATATTGAACATTTTACTCATGGAAACAGACATATCAGTATTGAAGGTTGCTTTGCTGCACAGAAACTTAATAGAACGCGCCAATTCCTCAGAAAGAATAATACAATTTTTTTCACCACTGCAGACACAGCAAATGTCACAGTAGCTTTATATAAAGATAGTTATACATACACAATGAGGACTCTATTCGCTGGTACCACACTTATAAACCAGTAAATAAGAATCGATTAGTTAGTTTTGTTTCTTTTAATTTTTGCCAGTTAATTTCCGCAGTCAGTTTGACTAACTTTGTCTGTGTAAATTTACTAATAATGCCCTCGGACAAGGGCAGAACAGGACTATCGAAACATCAGGCAAAAATTATCACAGAATGACTCGACTGGATTGATTGAGACTTCTGCTCATTTTCACAAAGCTTTGAGTGATACCATCGCAATGTACAATAACATAAATAATGTTTGTCTTTGAAAAAATATACAGTATAATAATAATAATAATATTTATTCATGCTTTCCGGCTTTTTGGCTGACAATTGCCACCTTTACGACTCCTCCTTTAGCTACATTTTCTCATATTTACTCTACTCGAACTTAAACTTAAGCTAAGCTGCCTCCTTCAGCTTTTCAACATAACTAGCAAAATTGAATCGTCATAATCATAATAATATTGCTTCAACAGAAAATATATACGCTTCAAAGCCCTCCAAAGACCTCCAAACAAAACTCAAAAGCTCAACAAAACCATAATAAAATAAAGAACGTGAATCTACAAACGAAATACAGTTTTTCTGTGCAAAGTCCTTCGCTTCTCTAGCCTATTTATCGGGAAGACAAAAGAAAAATATGAACACTTCTCACTGCTCTTGCTAAACAGTAATATTCTCTCCTCTATGTTGCTTCGTTTCCACCTTGCCTTCTCTCTGATCTTTCTTCTACTCCCTCAGCTTTTTCCTTTCCCTTATAATATCAATCAGCATCTTCCCTGACTCTCTTCTTCTTTCCTTTTCCTTCCTTTCTTTTTCTTTTGCTCTTTCTTGCTCTCTCACTACTTCCTCCTTTTCGTTCATTGCTTCCTCCTTCAACTCCGCCTCTCATTTCTTTGCGCTCTGCTCTAAACCCACCAGACTCCGTCTATTGAAAAAATATACAGTATAAAATACAAACAGCTCATTGTATCTAGATTGATAAAAGAAAAATAAAAAATAAGACGAATGCTGTAAGAACGTTATTTTTTGACACAAATTGGCGTATAATCAAATATCATATAGTCACATTGTTTTGTAGATGGACAACACACTTGAGCCGATCGAGCCAATTGGCAATCAAGGTTCAAGTTTGGACTTGTCTTTCATTCGCGGTCGTGATCCAAGTATTTTGGCTTACAGTCAGCGACCGTTTCCCCAAGAAGATGCTAAGAAAAATTTAAACTCTGTATACGAAGATGAAGTGCAGGCATCCAGATATGAGTCTTCTTCAATCCCGTCAATTTCCACACTCAGAGACACCATCAAAGTCTATTTGAAGTTGAGACCATTTCCACGTAACATGAAAGTCAGTCAACGAGAACGCAATGCTTTTCAAATAATAAATGCGAATACACTGTTGACCAAACTACCCAGTCAAGATAATAACACTAGTTCCTTGAAGAGACTTAAAGTGAGTGATACTGTTTCAAGGAAATTCACGTTTACTGATTGTTTTGGGCCTGAAACAACCCAATTACAGATTTTTGAACAAACTGTAAAACAGCAACTGGATGATTTTTTAAATGGGCACAGCGGTACAGTTATGAGCTATGGTGGGTTGCTTTCTTCGAAAAATTATATAAATTTGGTGGCCAATACATTTGCAAAAGAAGAGAACGATAACTTGGTGTCATACTGAAATATATTCCAATATGATTGTTCATTTGATAAACTTTGGTGCAGTTTTTAGCAGACAAAATCCGAGAAAACCAAAACCTCTACGACTTAAAATTTTATCGGAATGTTATCGTCACGTATTTTTCTATTACAGAATCTGAGTTTGTTATTCATATAAGATTTGCCGATCCTTCAGAAGGATTGAGTCTATCTTTGTCAAAAACTTAACTTTTCGATCGCTCTTGAAGATCTACGAGACTAATTTACTTGAGAAACATGTACCATAGTTCCTTTGAAAACTTAGCCCTTGATCACTTGCTGAATTTTGCCGTGGATGAGTTATGAAAGTAAAAATCTCAAATTTCCTTCTTGACCAAAGTATTTTTTGCCCAATCAAAACTCCAGTTTCTAGGGCCATAAATTGATCTACAAAATTCTATTCTAGGAACCACTAATTCAGGAAAATCATACACACTCCAGGGAACGACAGCGTCCCCAGGAATAATTCCTAGAAGTTTAGAGTATCTATTCAAGCATATAAATCCGAAGCCGACCCCGTGTTACAAGCCGCTTTACAATACAACCGTAGTGAGTTTAGATGCAGGTGCTATAGCGTACGAACTGGAGTCAAAGACAAAGCTTCTTGCCTTTGGCTCGATAGATAATAGCCAATACATACAGGCTTATGAAAGCATGCAAAAACTATTGCAAGAGGAGTCGCCGTCACAGCCAAGCAAACCCAGCGACGCTTGTTATGCCGTCTGGGTTTCTTTCGCGGAAATTTATAACGAAATGATATACGATTTGCTTTCCAATGGTTGCCAAAAAAAAAGACCTCCTTTAAGACTGGCCACTGATAAAGATGGGGAAGCATTTATTAGAGATCTTAAAATGGTTTGCGTTAATTCTGGCCTCGAAGCATATAAACTTCTGATGGCTGGACAGGATAACTTGAAAATCGCAGCTACAGCTTTGAACACCAGAAGCTCTAGATCTCAGTGTATTCTGACGGTCAAACTTCTAAAATATTGCACAGAAAACTCGCCAAATGATGTTGAAGTCAGCACGTGAGTATGAAGACATCTATGTGTTGAGTGAAGATTCGAAGAACTGGAATATTTTCTTTCCACTTATCTAGAAGAAGTTATTTGAAAAAAAAAAAACGCCTCTTTATTTGTGGAATTCGTTTTAATAAAAGTCGGCGAGTTTCATTCAAAAGTCTGAATACGTTACCGAAACTTGAGAATCTTTATCATTCTTGTTGATTCTTGTTGTAAAAAGAAAACAGTCTAATCATAAAGCAAAATAATTATTTTTCAGCTTTTCATTTTGTGACCTTGCGGGGTCTGAGCGTCTCAAGAAGACCCTCAATACTGGAGAGCGTTTAAAAGAGGCTCAGAATATAAACAGGAGTTTGTTGGTTCTGGGAAGATGTTTAAAGTCGATTTTTGATATTCAGTCAGCGAAGTCAAAGAACGAGGTAATCGGACCCTATCGGGAGTCGAAACTGACGAGACTATTTCAATCAGCCTTATCAGGAAAAGAACACCTCGCTTTGATCGTCAATGTTAATCCCGTACCTAATTTATACAATGAGACTCTAAACGTCCTCACCTTCTCTGCAATCGCTAAACAAATTATCATGGAACCTGTTATGCAGAAAAAAAAAGCTTCAAATTCTAGATTTTCTCTCATGGTATCGCAAAGTCTTACAACTGTGACTGACTGGGATGTCACGGAATTAAAAAGCATTGGTAAGGTGTAATAATAAAAAACTGATTAACAGTCAGGATATGGGTGTGAAAAGAGTGAAATTATGAGACACCTAATTTATTGGAAGCAATTACCTTATTGTTCAAATTATAAGTTTACTACCAGTTCTGGGACGACATTCAAATCAGTTATGGTGCGAATTGAAAGTTGACAGTAGTGCGGGTAGCAGAAGACAGCAATCATTTCTTAATAATCCTGCATATAAGTCGAGGGAGATTGTTTCTGGTGATATCAACAACAAAAAAGCCTCAACTTAGATTTGAAACAATACCGTATTAGTTGTGAAGAAAAATCCTTACTTGATTCACTCAACAAAATGACATTGAAATCTTTTACATTCTATTCATTTTTCCTTATCAATTCAACAATCCGTTTCCTGGTATTTAAACTAAATGTCTAACGTTTATTAAACCTGTTTAATAATCCAGAAGACGAGGGTTCTTGCAGAACTACAGAAAGGGAAGAATACATTCACATTGATGACTACAACGAAGTCCTACAACAAAATGAAAAATTGAAGAAAGAAGTAGCACAGTTGAAGTGTGCTGCTTTGAACAGTGACTTTGAAATACGGCAAGAGATGTCCAACCTTTACACAGCGATGATTGATAATCTTGAGGCTAATTTCAAGTACGTGCCAGACATTGTTCACCCCCTTTTATTCCCCTTTTGTTCGTACCACAATATTTGCTTTTAATTATTAATATTTGAATCATAGAAATCGGTTGCAAGACGCGGAAGAACAGCAAGCCGAAATGTTGGCATGGTCTGTAAAGCATGTTGAGGATTACTACAAGGAAAAATTGAGCAAATTATCTGTAAGAAAAAGGAGCCGTATTGACACTGCCGACGATTCTGAGAACGAATTTGATATTGAAGAATTGGAAGCTGAGAACGTCGAGCTGACAGCAAAAATTGAATCTTTGAAAAAATCTCTTAAGGAGCTTCGAGAATCCAAAGAGGAATTGTTGATTAAAAATAATCAAAATGCTTTTGAATTATCGCTGACTAAAAAAGACCTTGAGAATTGTCGAAATCTGCTACACGCAGCCCAAAATGATATTGGATGTGGAGATCAAGCTGAGAAAGTTATAGAAGAACTGAAAACACAGTTAAAGGCTAGAGAAGATCAAATCAAGGTAAATTAATTAGCTGATTGTTTTAAGGTATATTCTTCGAATTTAATTGACGTGTGTGTGTGCGTGTTTTTTTTTTTTTTTTTTTAGTCATTGAAAGTCTATTTAAACGACGCTAAGGAAGAATTCTTGAGGATAACTGGAGTAGAAACAGAGTTGCAAGAATGTTTCAAGCAAAAAGATGAACAGCTGATAGAATTGTCAGAGAAGATAACCGAACTTGAGGAACAATTGGAACAGACTAATTCGTGTTTGGTTGAGAGTACAGAAACCGTTGAATCACTTGAAGAAAAGCTCGATATTTATGCAAAGAACTTAGCTACTGCGGAAGAAAATCTACAAAACGCCGAGGACCAATGGAGCAAGTCAACGGCTAAATATTTAGTCCTTTTAGAAGAGAATAAAGAACAGGTTTGTTAAAAAATATCGGAATTGTTGTCCACAAATCTTATTGATTGTTCTTTTGTAGGTAACAGAGCTTGAGAAATTGAAGAAAGAACTTTTGCAAGGTGCCATTGAAGTGGAGGAACTCAAAGCAAAGATTGTGACTAAAGACGAGGCAATGCATATGATCGAAATGGAATTGGCAAAGACTACACAGGAGTTAGATGCCGCCAAAGGCGAGAAAATAGTACTGGAAAATAGGATTTCCGAGTCTGAAAAAATGGTTGAAAGACTTCAGGGAGATCTTGAAGAGACTCGACTCAGGAATAGAGAAAATTCTGAGGTGAGAATTGCAGATACATAAAATCGCAATGAATTTTTTGAAGAGTTTTGCATGTTTAGGTATATAGAAACCTTCCATGTAAAACGATATTCGATATCGAATTGAGGTTCTTGATTACTTTCAGGCCTCTGAAGAAAATTTGAAAAAGATTGCCTCTCTGGAAGTCCAATTGTCCGAGGCGGTTGAAAAACTTGAAGAAATATCTACAAAGGTAGAATAGGCAATAAAATGTACAATATTTTCATTACTTGATTCATTGTTTTCATTACTCATGCATTATAGCGTTCAACTGAACACGAAGATCAGATAAATAAACTGGAAAAAGATGTCTCTGCAGCAAAGGAGAGAGACCTTATCAAGGAGCAGGTTCGTTAGCTCTTTTTTTTAATGAATCCGATTTTCTCTTGTGAAAAAGATGCCTGTAGAGCTTTTCTGGCATTCCATCCCCGACAACTATCTCAACGATACACTGAATTTGATTTATTCAGCTACTGGATGCACACATCCAAAGAATTTCAAAACTGGAGAAAGATATTGCGGAGGCAGCAGGTCTGAGAGAAAAATTAACGGCTTTTGAAAATAAGATGAAAATTTGCGAAGAGGCAACGAGACAGTTAGAAAAACAGTCAGATGAAAACTGCAATAAGATTGTATCATTAGAAAGTGAATTGCAAGCATCTATTATTAGGGAACAAGACAAGGAAAATGAAACCATATCGTTACAAAAAGGTAATAAATTGATAATTATCATACATACGAAATAAGGGGGGTGCGGTTGTTAAATAAAATAAAGAAATTTTTTTTGTTCAATATTTCTTTTCAGAAATAAAAAGCATGATTCAAATGAGCGCAAACGATGGCAGGCGAGACATTGAGCTGGAAAAGGAAGTTAAAGGGACGTTGCGTGAACTGGCTGTTGCTCAACAAGCGCTTGCTGATTCCAAAGCGGCGTTTAAAGTCCGGGAAAAAGCGTCCGAAAAAAAGATACTACTTCTTGAGATGAAAGTTAAGACCTTTGAGGAGAACGCGTCATATCTAGCGATGTTAAAAGAAGGCGCTGAGAAGAGACAAGCCGAAAGTGAACAGCTCAGAAGTTTGAACAAAGAATTGAAGAAGGAAATTGAACAGAAAAACCATGAATTGGTTTCTTTTAATAAAAATAGAGACGATACAATACAAAGGTATGAAACTTTGGTTAAACAACTGCAAGAAGAGGTCGAGAGGAGCAAACGAGAGGTAATTATCCGACGACCGGTATAAGAAGTTGTTATGAAGCTATCATTTTGTTAAAAAGTCGAGGAGATAGTTGGTCTAAAATGTGGGAAACTTTTTCTTCTTTTTCTCTTTTACCATCAGACTTTTATACGTGAGATTATTAATTAGGTATCGAGGTACCAGGAATTGTTTTTAAGACAATCCACACCAACTCCACGAAAGGAGGAGATTAGGAAACTAAAAGATGAACTTAGAAGTAAGACCAGTCTCCTCGAGCAAGTGCAGACAAAAGTAAGTTGTCGTAGATCTTTTCATTTTGATTGAGTTATTACATTATTGTGCAAAATTTTTTCTTGGATACAATTTTTACAATTTTACAATGATTAATGACCTACTGCGAATGTGCAGTTCGAGGAAGACTAGGTCCTATTCAATTTTTGTTGAATAACATTCAGATCTTTTTCATATGCGATCTTATCTTAACTATGAGAGACTGTAATTGAATTCCCTGAACAGTTGAAAAAATCCGAATCCATGAAGGAAGAGAAAGAAGACATAAACACATCAGATGATGAAAATTTGCCAACGAACACTTGTCGAACACGACGACGGGGAAAGAACATTACTTCGGTCATCGCACATAATGATATGTCGGTTATCGAACTTTCCGGTTCGGAATCAAAGTGAGCGAAGTGAAACTGTTATTGCCATTTCACTTCATAGAACTAACCAAAAAGACTCAAATGGTTGAGAATATGTCTTTTAAATTTCATTCTATTCATAACAATGCAGTCCAAGTTTTCCTTGATTTATATATTACCTTAGTGTTTGCCAATCATGGTTGATTTTAACTGAATGTGTTGTTTATTTTAGACGAGTAACAAGGCGGACAGCTTTGGCACCACCGTCTACAGTTCCTTCTGTTGAAAAGAGGAAGACAAGAAAAAAGAAACTGTTCGCATCTGCTGAAGAGACTTGCGTGGATGTTGAGCCAACCGAGGTAAACACCGTTAAGTAGTGGGAATACCACATCAATGAAATAATAACTTCATTTTTTTGTAACCCTCTTCTGCCTATTGTAAATTGAAAAATATTTTCTTCTTTTATATTGATGTGAATAGCATGTATGCTGGTGTATGTATTTGTTTGCTTTTTTAATAATGTCGCCCTTTTCTTTTCTGTAATTACCTACTATTAACTGTTCTGAATGATCTTTTGTCAATTTAAATTTTTCAATGCTTTGACCCGCATTAATTGATCGATAAAAACTTCTTTACGCAGTATTAATCGACGATAAATATATTTGTCTGAAATTCAATTCATTTCTGTATATTTGTATAACTGTTTATATCTCATATGTTCTTTTTTCTATTTAAGACCACCCCCAGACCCATTATAAGGTCTCCGTTATCAGCCACACGCAACTTAAGAAACCGAAGAAAATAAGTTAAGCATTTTTATTTTTTATTCTAGCTAAGTTGTGTTTTGTAAAACTGAAAATTATAACGCTTAAGATGTGAATTTCAAGTATGTGAATGTCAATCATTAGGGATATAGATATGAATTTTAAATATTTGATTGTGATATGTTTTAATATGCGATTAGTATATCGTCATTTTTAATACTAGCAAATATCAACCATTTTAATCATTCCATAATTTCTTGGTAAATCTCCTAACCATCTGTAGCTCAACTCAACACAGATTTCTACCATGTTAAGCAAGTGGACTCAATTGCTGATTTCATTATTTTAGTCATTATCAAATCATTATTCATAAAATATACAATTTTATGTATCTACGCACTATTGTATTATATTTCTCAATTGAAACCGAACTCTTTTTTTTACCCCCTGTGAAATTAAATATCCATATATTATAGTCTTCGTATGCCATAGTATATGGGGTATACCACGCCAGATCAACCAGCCAATAACCCTGACCATTTTACATTTTCTTCACATATTTATATATGATAGTTCTCTACTCAAGCACCGAATTTTTTTTTTTTTTCTTTGCATCTTTTATTTTTTTAATATTCAAGCTATCTTAAAAATGCCATTTTTCTAATTTGTGAAAAAATTGCCACATATAATAGATTTATAAGCGATGATTTTAGGACCGAAATGAGAGTGGGATGCCGGTTTTTTCTATGTAAGTAATTTCGAAAGAAATTGAAGATTTTTTTTGGAGAAATTTTTCTCTGAAATTTTCGCAAACAAACAATTACATCTGTCACATGTATCTTGTACGGCGAGAAAAACTTCCCCGAAAAAATTTTTCATTTTTTTTCGAAATGACGGCTAAAATATTGAAATCCTTCTGCAAAACATAGAAAAATACGGAATCCCATTCTCATTTCGGTCCTAAAATCATCGCTTGTGAATCTAATATTTGTGGGAATTTTTATAAAAATGAGAAAAATGGCGTTTTTTAAATAGCTTAAATATTGGGAAAAAAAAATAAAAATTTTGTGGTTTTTTGAGTAGAGTTTGATACACACTCAGATCGTCTCGGAAACACGGTTCGTAGTTTCTCCCGTACCACACAATCGATCGCAATGAAATTTCGGGAATTACTGCTTCGGTCGAGCAGAAAGTGGCCGAGTATTCGTATTTTTTAAATTTTGACATTTTTGTTTACAGATTCAGTTGTCATCAAAGAAATCGTGTCATTATTCACACATGTACTCGATTTATTACACTTTTGAAATACTTAGCCACTTTGCGGTGGCAAACCACACATTTTGAACACTATCTCATCTCATTCGATACAGAAATGACCGAGAAACTAAGATTTTGCGTCTTATAAAAAAATACCGACATCCTACGCAGGCGACACTTATTGTTAGCAATATAATCACGCGATAAAAGTGGCCCGCGTCGGCGTTCCCACGCGACTACCAAAGCCCCTTAACTGGACAATATGTTTCTAGAAGAAAACTGCAGAAATATGCACCCTGGAAGGATCGTTTCGTCCCTCTTTATGATCGTATAGATAAATCATTTGAGTACGAAAGTAATTGACCATTTTCTACATTAAAACATTTATAATGTATAACTCGATTGTTATATACAAAAATTTGAACAACTAATAGGAATGGAATTGTAAAATACATCAATTATTCTTATGTGTATTGCAATAATTTCTACCATATAAAACGGCCGTCACTTGTTAAATAGATTGCTTAAAAGAGGTAAATATTACAAAAGATTCAAAACTGTAATTATTCCAGGTAATTGTCTCTTGGCTTCATAATGATAATAAAATTTCGTTCGACACTTGAAAATTTGTTTGGTGTAGCGTTTTGTATATTCTCTCACTCAGTTTGACAAATTATCGACCGATCAGATTTATAATCAGTTTCAATAATCTACGTCAATTAATAATCGAACTATGAAGCTCACACAGTTATTGATATGAGATTGCAGACTCTGAAGATTATTTTCATTAGGGTTTCGAGATGAGCTATGACTTAAGGATGATATGACCTCACAGCTATGCCCTAGTACATTTAACAATTGGTTATAGGTACATGTTGCACTATGGCTAATATCGATTGATGTAGTAATTTGTTTATGCCCCGTTTGCCTTCGTGTCTGGGTCCGAAGCTTGCGGCTGCAGTACTTGATCCCTGAAGCTGTCTTGCGCTACGCTGTTGTCTTCAGGGGCATCGGTCTCGGCTTCTGTGTAAAGAAATTTCAATGAGAACTTGGGATTGCTGTATACTATTAACAAAAATCATGCGCAATGTTTCTAAATACTTTTTTATTTACCATCTGATTGTACTTGACCGACGGCACCATCTACAATGTTCTGTTCTTCCAGATTGCCACCATTCTGCGTCTCATTGAACATACTTTTTTCCGCTGCGGCTGCAAATCATTTATTTATGTCACTACTAGTACTAATCTACAATGAAACACGGGAAATACTTTTTGTTTACATAATTTTAATGATATCTATATACCTAGGTTGATATGTATATACATATTTGTATATATGTTACTAGTTATTCATTATTTATACTATTAATCTTTACAGTCCTAGGCTTTTAGTTATCGTAGTAGCTTTCCAATAGCTGATTATCTCCGAGCTAATCAACCACCAGTATCTACGGAAGATAAGAATACCATGTGTATTCATGATCACAAAGAAAAAAGAAAGCAGAAAGAGAAACAAAGAGGGTAAAGAAACAAGTTAGAACTAATAGCCTTTGTTAACAACTAATTAGCAGCAGTTTCCTAGTTACTAGAAGAGTACGAGCCGTGCAGAGATGCCAAAGAAGAGATCAAATCTAGAAAAAAGATGTGCGATGTTTGCTAGTAATGAAACTGCAGTAAACAAAGGAAGGCAGGCATGAGTAAAGGTCCAAAAGTTACATCAATCTCAAAGACCAAAAATATTGAGTATTTATGTAGGACTCATGCGTCTTAGGGCAAAAGTTGAAAGCATATTTGTTCCTCGAGTAAAATTCCTCACTTGTACCGGAATTATACTCCAGAAGAGTGCTGTAATGAAACTGCAATGTCTTCAGTCTTTGGAGCATGTATATCATTTAAAGTTTAAACATGAAAAGCGGAATGATTGCCACAGGGCTGAGTACGAATAGATAAGATATTCCCCTAGCTAGTGCTGCCGCTGATAGCGGTATCGTTTTCTTCTCTCTTTTTGTCAGATTATACCTTTCAGCATAGTCACAGAGAGCCGAGGAAGTTGGCGCACGGCACCCGGTGGATCACGAGGAAGTACCGGAATGCCGTGGTACTTAATACCTTGTCGACCAGAGGATGATACCTCGACTGCTCCCTCGCGAACCGGTCCCAATTGGGGTGCACTCGGCTTCACGGCCCTTGGCAATACTACTAATGAGGCAAACTCTGTGAATCTTTCTCACCCATTCCGCTAACAAGATTAGGTCAATTTTGTCTGGTTAATTAGTTATACCAATATTCAAAGACGGGACTATTTCGCCCTTGAATCTTTTCCAGCTGCTCTCAACAACTGGGGGGATTTATGAATCGTTCCGGTAACGATCGAGCCAAAAGCTCCAGCAGGTCTCATTGGCAGAGAAGTTATAAGATGTGTAAAAAAGATCGATTTTGGCACCTAAGCAAGTGGTAACAGTAAAAGAGTCAAGAAAAATGGAAACTACGTCGAAATCAGCAATAGCTGTTATTAATGCAGCGTAACTGTGATTTCTACGGAATTAAAGGTCCGCAAAAAGATTTAATGCATTTTGACAATATCTGTACGTTTGTGCATGTATTATCGAATATACTATGTATTCACCGTTGTATTCCCTCGTCTTTTCCCTCACCCTAATCTTTTATTCTGTTGTCTTGTGACGCTATTCCAATTCACCACGTGGCGTTACGCATTGATCTCTTTGTTCCGCGCTGTGAAATCATATCGTCAATTCGTGATGTAGAATTATGGTGATCAGTGTCTATACAAAAATTGAATTTCGACCTATAAGAGGAACTTGGAGAAGGAATTTAATGGAAATTAGTGATAGTTGGGTTCCGCCACTAGTACAGCATCATCAGGATGACCTTAATATGACTTGAGCTGGATTAGTGATTGCAGATAAAAAAGTGAGTTCAAAACTGCAAGCAGTGTTCGAATTGCTATCAGTTCTCTAGCAGTTAGCCAAAATCGTCACTCCTAACACATCCTCCTTTGAGAAATGATCAGACATTTAAAGTTTTCTTAAAACTTCATGCAAAAAAATATGATCTTGCGAAGCAAATGTGACATGCTGTTCAACAACAACTACCACAAACAGTGTAACAATTCAATAAACGAAACTAAGCAGCGATATATCTCACGGAAATGAAAAGAAACAAGAGATTTGGTAAACAGTTCGTCAGGATATTCTCAATGTTAGGCTCACCTTGAGATTCCGCAGCCGGTGTTTTTTTGTTTGCTGTTAAATCTTGACTGAGTTTCAGGCTGCTCAGTTCATCTTGGACCTGAAAATAAGGAAGGCAAGGATTTTCTCATTCCAATGTACGAAAGTGCTGAGGTTTCTATGAGTTCAAGGCTCCAAACTTGCTACATATATACTTTTTCAAATTCTTCCTGAAGCTTTTTAATGTCCTCTTTCTTCTCCTCGAGTTGTTCATTGATGGTTTCTTTTTCCAGCCGGAGAGTTTCGACAGTCGCTGTTCTTGTAACGTCTAGTTTCTTCAGAGAGTCTAGCTCGATTTTGCACATCGATAAACCAGTGTCTTTGCTTTTGGACGATTCTCTTTCTTGACCCAGCTGCTCATGTAGCGTCGTCACCTTTTCTTCCGCTGTCTTGTAACGCTGTTCCAATTTACTGCGCAGCGTTACGCATTGATCTCTTTGCTCCGCGCTGTGAAATCATATTGTCAATTCGTGATGTGGAATTATGGCGGTCAGTGTCTATGAAAAATTCTTTTTTTCCTAATTCTTTCATATCCTGATTTGTTTCATCTGTTACCTGGTTCACCTGCTTATCCAGCAATCAATTTACTGTGACATGCTCTATATCTCATCGTTCAAACATCAAACATATATAACATCGTTCAAACTTTCAAACCATTTCACGGACTTCCACTTATAAAATGCTAAACGAAATTATTAGATACCTTCTCAGTGGTTCACCTGGATTATAATTGATTTCAATAACACAGATCATTCCGGTTACTCCTAAGCGCAAAAACGAGGAACGAACCAAAACAAATCCTCAATAATAACATTACTTTTTTGAATATTTCGGATCAAAATCAATTGAACGGATTTGATCCTGTTGCAAAAGTTATCATTTTCCGTTCGTTATTTCATTTGAAATTCTTTAAACATTTAATTCAATTTACAGTAATTCGAGATAAAAATATTGATAAGAATAGAGATAGAAATAGACGGGCTGTGACGATTTCCTGGAAAATTGAACCCGTTTCATATTCTATCAAACAGAATATAGAATTCAAATTTACGCGATAGGCAGTTCGAAATTTCAAGAAATTCGGGATAATAAATTGTAAGATTAATCTGTTACCAATTTTTTCGTTAAATCAAATAATCTACGTATATGATTACAGTAATAGCGAGAAATTCTGACATCAGTTTATACACATATGTTACTACGATTATTTCATCAAACGTGATTTAAAATCTTTCAAACATATCCGGTTACCGGAAATGCGCGATGGCATGAGCTGTCATATGGATAAGAACGTGGTTTCATATAATAAACAAAAAATGAGTGAAATACGAAACTTATTCGTAATCTGATATCGGCCAGTTTGAATTTCGTCAACAATAAGATTGAGAAACACATTATACGGTAATAAATCCGTTTCAATTGCAGCGCAATTTTAATTCGATTTAATACGTTAGAAAATTTTAATTTGCCGCGATTCAAATTTTGGAATCAAGATAACGGATTCGTCTGAAAGTTTCCAGCATTTTTCAACATCTTCGAATGGTGTAAAGATCAAATACCTCATTACTCAAATAATTGGGGAATCAGATATTATTCTCCTTATCATTATGAATACACAGTTTCGATCTAGCCGAATAATATCGCGTTCCATTTGCGGATGCGGAACCACTTATAAACAATTATAAATACTTGTACTTCGACAGTTCGAATTTCGAAATTTTGAATTCGGTGCTAAAGCGCGCCGAAATACGAAATCTTTACATATGTATATCTAATAAGTATAAATTAACGAATAAACTAAAGAAAAATCGGGCATAGATTAAAGTGTGCAGCAATTGATAGCGCGATATGTTTTTACTCGACCTTATTTTCAACTGCTGGCTGAGCCCGTCGATCTGACGGAGTAGCTCCGTATTCTCGGCGGACAAACTCCACCAGTTACAAACAAGTAGAAAGCAGGCAACGATGAGTCCGGCGACAATAAGCGGAGGGCACCGACCACCGCCAACCCTCATACCATCAATGCCCATCACTAATCACTCTTTCTTTGCTACGTATCAACTAATTGTCATTAGGGATACTTTTGTCCTCAGCTTAATTAATGCCACTCCGGATATTCTCTCAGCTTTAACTGTCAACGGGACTCCGTATCGCACAATGCTGATCCGGTGGTATATAACCTAAGCCACAAACCTCAAATAAGCCACATTGCACACTGCAGTGCACAGCTACTCCCACATTCATGTTAAACGGGGGAGTTAAGGTGCCCTGCATTGTAGCGACAGTCGCGCGCGACGAATACATACAGAATTATTGTCGCGCGCATTTCGATCTTCAAGAGATACAAATCAAGTTTATTAGCAAACATGAAGTAAATTTACATTTCTGTGAAACTGTGACGTCAGATTTTACGCTGGCTCTCGATAAACACTAGCGTAATGATTCCGGCAGGCATTGGTATGTGATAGCTAGTTGAACTTCAACGCGACGGAAATTTCGTAGCTGCGGCAATCTTAACCCCCTACAAGCTAATAGTTTCGAGCCAATGGTAGAGCTCCGTTTGCCCGTCGCACGACGATGTCGTTGCAATGTAGTAGTACCTTTATTGACTGAACTCGGGAGCTGCGTGGTTCGGTGATTGACCGCGAGGTTGTGACGGCTCAAGCGAATTTAAATTCGCCAAATCGGGTTGGCCACGGGCAAAACCTAGGTGAAACACCATGTTTTTCTTAATTTTTTTTCAAAACCTAAGTTGGAGTAGTTAACGAATTTAGTAGAGCAATCAAGAGCAATTAAAGAGCAATTGTTTGCGGGCTAATTTCATACATATAGGTGAATTTACCGATGATATTACAGTGTCCTAGTTTACCTAGATAGAATAACGTTAGTTCTGGCTACTTTCCTTCGGGATTTGAGCCCTTGAAAAAAAAAGAAGAAGCGCAATGCTAGTTATCTTACGAGTAACGATAATATCGATCGGTATGTCCGTAAGGTAGTTCATCTAGTATTAGCGTAAGCTGATACTTACCAGATGGTGGTAAAATTCCGATTATTTATTACACTGAATTCGAAATCAAATATCCTGACGCTAGACGACGAATCAATTCAAACAATAATTGTCTAATCATGATAGATTTCATTTAAAGTGTTTATTACACAACGGAATGGCACCGAGTGGTCGTTTCAATTTATTCCGGTTATATTCGACATAAATTTCCTTCATGGATGTGTGCCTACGCATCTTCGATTACAGCTTTTTGGCTCCTCTCGTCATATAATTATCACTGCGCTTGCGCTATCCTCGGCAATAATCTAAAAAAAAATTAATCAGTCGATTTTTGAATAATTTTGTATCGAAGTGTAGGGGAAAAGAAAAAAATGTTTTTCAGTATTTGTTTTGATCCGACATCTACTAAATATCGAATCAGCGTTCGTTGAACTTGTTTTTTTTTTTTTTTTTTACGTATGTGTGCAACGGGCTGATATAGGAATTTTTCGATATTATTGACATTTTTGTTGTTGTCTGGGGTGAATAATAATATCGGATTAAAATAACAAGATACGAGCTGCGCCCATGCCTTTGATGTATACATACGAAATCATGGTTAATTATTATTCCACATTGGAAAAGCTGTTATTAATGCCGATCGAAATAATTGATTATTATTCGAAACGGGCCCGGCCTGGCGTGTTATAATTTTCGTGCGGGCCTCCAGCCCGCTCTATGCCCATGCCTCTCAACGGCAAGTGCAGGCTACGATATAATTATCCATTTACTACGTCCCCATCTCTAGACGTGTGAAACGGGCGCTGACGGTTGTCGAACAAGGGTTCGAATTATACGATTTAAATTACAAAAACGATTTTTACATCGATCAAAAGCGGCCTATAGGTATACTGAAACTTTCGAAATTTCGATATCACGTCTATCGGTTGTTATTTGATTTGGGCCATTATATTAGAATGAAAAGAATTCCGAAATCTAACGAATCATTTTCGGTACCTTTTTGGCATCTTGAATGAGCTGTTAATATTATACGTATATACATACACACGTACATATAAATGTAGCCTTGATTAAAGTGAATACTTGAAGCATAATTAGCCGAAGGTTAATCTAGTAGCTGCAGTAAAAGCGAGTTACATTGGCTAACGAATGTGACTTATTGAGTTAAAAAACGTTTAGAATTAAACTTTGATTATGCTTTGAAGAACTCGCGTGGCTTATACTAAACCGTCTTTTAAGTTTCAACTTTCGAACTGTAGGCTGATGCAGCCAGTCGTTGCAACACTACATCATCCTTCGCTCTTCAGGAATAAAAGAATTAACAGCTGTGAAGAAGGTTTCAACTTTTCTTTTAATTATACCTGTATAAATACGCACACCTTTATACGTATATGCAACACGCGCGCTTATATTGTATTATTATGTAATTGGCGTATGACATTATTAACGTCGAAAAAACACGAGTCATATATAATAAGTATATAAGGGGTAGTCCACCTCAATTCGGCATGCCAACGGACCTCGACTCTTCTGAAATGTACGCGTGTTTTAAATTCTATCATTGTCTTTCCTTCTCCATCTCTCACGACTTCTAATGAAATCCTTCATCGACTCCAGATTTTTCAAATGTCGAATTTTTCAAATTTTCGCGCTACCGATGTTTAAGTGACCCTAACGCCCGAACCGATTGAGTCGCCATCATCGCCGCCGTCTCCAAATGTTTGTTAATTTTCGCAGAATTTTTTGCAATTTTGTCGAAAAAATCAATGACAGCTCATTGCTGAGAATATCGGTTCATGATGTTGGCTTTCAAAAAAACAAGGTTCGAGTGACGCAAGAATTACGAAAATATGTTTCTCGGGTAGGATACTCAAAGAACAAGATATTTTGGGGGATGAATTCTTCCAATACCAGTAACCGACTTCGAGCTTCGGAAAACGAAAATGTCATTGGAAAAAAAATGGCGAGATTTTCAAATTCTTTCATAACCACACGGTGTGACAAAACGGCAAACCAGGAAACATGGGTATAGGCTTCACTTACCTGTACCAAACAGCATAAAAAAATCAGTTATTTTAACCCCCTGGTCTACATCGTACAAGTTACGTTCCTGCAAAGGGAACCTTTCTCGCGGCATGGCCAATACGCTGAAATAACTTTTTACAGAATGAAGATATCGTATTCCTTTTTGCATATTCTTACGCAGGGCATTCTGACGATTTCATTTCACTACTAGTATCTTGAAGACAAACGCTCTGAATTAGTTTATGAAACATAGAACTTTCCGGGTCACTGGTGACCCCGGGGTGTATTTCAACGTGGCGAGGGAAAATGGTGTAGATCAGAGGGCTAAAAAGATCTAGGTCCGTGGACATACCGAGTTGAGGTGAACTACCCCATAAGCACTTGATAAGTTACACTTGAGTAGGTATTTCTTTTGTTTTTTTGTATTATTTTTATTATTTCGATAAAGCTCTTCGATTCTTTTGCGATAGTTGCTAAAATTCCTTCCAAATACGAACAAGCGGTATCAAATCCTTCAAAGCCCTTAGGAGCCGTTGGGATGAGTTTTCGACCATGGGTGTATCACCTCAAAATGCTTGTTCAGGCAGCCCCTACGCACCCCAGAAGTTTCTGCAGAGTTCAAATATACACCCTGTATAGGCTACATATTCATACCTAATGCAGTCTTCACTAAAAAGAGCATGTAGGAAAGCATACAGCGTAATTTTATAAAGAGCTCAACGTTCGAGGATAAATTCGCGATTTCTAGGTATAAGAAACCAAAGCGTATGGTTCTGGCGTTTTGAGAGCCAGAGAAGTGAGAATGTGTTCACGCCCTCGTTTGGATGATATGCCTGTGATGAGCCATGTGCCGTATGGAATAGTGTCGAGATTATAGCTCAGGATCCGTAATGTATATAATTCTAGGACGCGTTAAAAGGCGATCGCCACGTTCTCAATCGCAAGAGCCGAATAAGGTGAGGATTAAAAGAGGTCCAGAAACCTTTGCGAGGCTTTTTTCTGCTCATCGATAAAAATAAAAACCCGATGCAAGATCTTATCGTGAAAATATGTATAGCCGATCGAGGAATTCGTTCTGCAATATTATTTTTATTTTCTTTCGCCGCGTTCATTTTCTAATGACTCAACTTTATAAGGGAAAATTACCCCCTCGTGAGTAAAACCCAAAAATACTCATAGCTGTACAAACTGGATCGAATTTTTGCCAAGATAATTACAATTATAAAATCTATCCATAAGTTGCAATTGAAGTTTATGATTCTTCCAAAGAAATATCGATCTTCTTTGAAAAAAAGCTCAGACTTTCTCTGTTATAATTGAAAGTTCAGAATTCTGTTGAAAAACCAATGAATCTAATTTGAATCTCAAAATGTTTAATTTGCAGTACTTTTCAGAAAGGATCAGAAAAATTCCGCTCATTATTGAAGAGTTTTTGAGAATGTTTAGGAATAAATTTTCACCGATGCTAATAAATGGGTATAATGTACTCCGTCAATAATCTGTCAGACGTAGTACATATATACAAGACGACTGTGATACGATTGAAGGCTTTAAGGGTCTATAGTTATGGCTACACGCAAATCCAACAGTAAAATTTGATTGACCTATTCTGTGATCTATAATACATAATAATATAATACCCTCTTGAGCCAGAGAACATAATGGGAACTCTTCGACTTCTCACCAAGTCATGCTTATCGTCGTACCTACTTGCAGGAAATAGTTCGACCCGTCAAAACGCCGAGTCAAGCATCCTCGAACTTGCGCAGACGAAGAGGGCGGAGAGGATTGAAGAGTCAGCCGTGGAGGCCAGAGTTAAAAAATAAATTGGGACACTACATACCGATATAGCGATTTATATTAGAAAATAAGATGAAATGGTAATAATATTCGCAGCAGAAATGGAAATAATTAAATCCATTCAATATGCGGCAAGTTTCGATAAATTGATCCCTTCGGGACGAAGGAGTCCGGTAGATTGAATTTTACAAAAATACATTATTCAGTGGTTTTTGGGGCCCACAATCGCGTGGATTTTATCTCGAAATTGCGGGATTTGAAATGGCGAGTCCATAAGATAGACCCAAATTGAGAATGAAATTTTGCAAACTTTTCTTCGCGATCTCGTAGCCGAAAATTGGTAAATTCGTAATCAGTGACCCGGACCACATGTGGAAATGAATTTTCGTGAAAATCGAGTGACCTTTTGATTTTTGGTCCATCTGGTCGTCCGCAATTTTCTAATTTTAACCTCGTAGTCAAATAGAATACCACCAGAAACCCTAGGAGAGTAAACTTCATACAAATCCGGCCACCCAAGCCGTTGCCTGTCTTAAAAGAGTTTGAGTCCGCAAATTTAGACTTTTCATGATGAATCAGAAAATTTTAGAAACATTTGTCTCAAATACTCTGAAACTCGATTCCCAATAAGCCAGAGCAGATTCGCGGATTTCAAATTTTTTAATTTCAAATTAAAATATAATGAATAAAAATTGATTCTAATGCAGGTTTTTGTGAATTCGTAACAATCTGAAATCTTGAACATTGAGTCCATAAGATAGCGGACTCAAATTGAGAATGAAATTTTGCGAAGTTTTTTATTGTTAGACAAATTTCCAGACAAAAATTTGTGCAACTTATACATCCTATGAATCAGGCTATCAATTTATTTGTAAAAATCATTTTCTTCCAAATACTTCGATTGACCATGCGTAGTTTGTCCTTTTTGTTAACGCATATATGTACGTACCTAATTAGGCGTTAAGGGATAAATACGACCTGCATTTAGTACTTCATAGTAATTACTGTTGTTTTTTCGTCACATACACAATGAAATGTACAACGACATTTCGGCTTTTCTCATATTATTATTAGGGTGGCAATATTTTGTCGACTTTGTTTTTTTAAAAGCTCACATGAAAATTTGTTAGTTTTATCCATTTTGAGAGCCTTCTCTTTCGAAAATTTGAAAATTCAAAGGAAACGATTCCCTTTTTCTTTCTAGTATTCAGTTTCTTACTAATTCAATCTTTTCTATTGAGATTGTAGAGCAACATACTAGTATTCCAAGTCAAAACATTGATATTTAAAGGTCGCTGAATCATTTTAAACAAAATTCTAATAAACCGTCAATGGTTTTGAGCAACCTTTAAATATTAATATTGAAACATGGTATTTTGACTTGAAAGTTTAGTATTTTCCTCTACAATCTTCATAGAAAAGATTGAATCAGTGAGAAACCGAAGAATAAAGAAAAATATTTGATTTCTTTCAATTTTCAAATTATCAAACTGCTCGAGCGACTTCTAAAAATTTTTTAATCGAGTTGAAATCTGGAGAGGGTTCTTAAATGCACAAAACTAACAAATTTTCATACAAGCTTTAAAAAAAAAGTCGAAAAAATATTGTTACCCTAATATAAGGGGATTCAGATTGGACGCACCACTTTAGGTGGGTGTATTCCTCCTGGAAATCTAAGACTAAATTTCCTCTACCAAAATTTCGAGGGACTAATAGTTTCAGAGCTACAGAAAAAATTAGTCGACCAATCACAGGGCTTATGAGTGACCAAGACAGGGCCGGTTCAAGAGTGTAAGTCGAGCAGTCCCCGCGGCAGATCGAGTTTTATTGTACAACGATTCGGTTCAATTTCTAGCTGAGTATGACTACGTCGTTTCCTGGAGATGTCTTCGTACGGCATTCACCTTCGTTCTCATCGTCCTGATCCTTTAATTCATAGTTCCAGTTATCCAGGACGCCACTCCGTAATTCTCGTAGTCCGGATCCTCGGATTCGTAGTCTCATTTGTCCAGGTCTGCGGTTTTGTAGCTTCAATCGTCCATAGTTCCAGTTATCCAGGACGCCACTCCGTAGTTCGCGTAGTCCAGATCCTCCGCTCCGTAGTTTGAGTCGTCCAGGTCCTGCGCTCCGTAGTTTCAGTCGTCCAGGTCCTCCGCTCTGTAGGTTAAGTCGTCCAGGTCCTCAAATTGCGGAGCGGAGGACCTGGATTACGAGAATTACAAGGCCGAGGACCTGGACGACTGAAGCTACGAAACCGAAGACGACAAATGAGCCTACGATTCCGAGGATCTGGACTACAAGAATTACGGAGTGGGGTGCTGGATAACTAAAACTATGAATCAGAGGATCAGGACGACAGCAACAAAGGTGAATTTCGTACGGAGACATCTTCAGGAGACGATGTCGTCATACTTATTTAGAAATCGAACTGAAACGTCGTACAATAAAACTCGATCTGCCACGGGGACTGCTCGACTTACACTCTTGAACCGGCCCTGTCTCGGTCACTCATAAGCCCTGTGATTGGTCAACTAAGATCTTCTGTAGCTCCGAAACTATTAATCCCTCGGAGTTTTGGTAAAGGAAATTTAGTCTTAGATTTCTAGGAGGAATGCACCCGCCTAAAGTGGTGCGTCCAACCTGAATCACCCTATATATATCCATAAGATTTAGATAAGATTCTTATATATACATATATAGGTATATGTTTCTTGTATATATATTTATATATTATAATAGATATGAATATAAATCTCTCGAATCAAGCAGCTGCACCGTAGACTTCCTTCAGACGTCCTAACCTCACCTACTCCCTAACCCATGTGTTGCACCGTGCGGAGGCGTGATGAACTAAGGATGAAAATCCATCGACAGGCCTTGCAGCCTTTCTTTATCCCCTTATGTTTTCACATGATTAGCCTAATTACTTGTTTGCCCTTTCAATCTCTCTCCGGCGTATGTCAACAACGTATATAACATAGACTTCTGCGTCGTGTGCAACGGCCACCGATACGCAGTTATGCGGAAGAAAACAGACTACCAACGACGACAGGCCCTCCCGAATACCGAAGACGTAAGATGAGCGGAGATTTGACCTTTCAGGGAAGGTGCCTGTCTATGTATGCGCTTAAATATACATGGAAGATTGAGAGCCTAAGAGAAATAGTATCGTACACGATTTTCCCCGGTGTAAAAGGACGCGAAGTTATTTTCGAGGGTCATTATCCCCAATTTTTTAAAGGTCATTTAAAAGTCACTTAAATTTTATCATATTATATATAACAGTTTTTTCCGAGTAAATTTTGTCACAATTTTCATACAAACTTAAGGAATTTTAGGAATCCGAGTTCTATCCCATTGTTCTAATTAATCTTTACCATTACGAAGTCGATCGAGGTCTGGGTGCATACACGGAACTGAAGAAGAAATCAGAGCAGGGAAAATGCGTACCGTCTTGAAAAATTTTTGATGAACGTGAGTCCGTTCTTGGGCCGACATACGATCAATCAAACAGCAGGTCGGAGCTACTGAGCTAATTAATTTATTTTCAACATACGTAATTAAACCTTAATTACTCCCCCGGGTTATAAAACACTTCTGATATACATAATTCTTACACGTATAAATGTAGTATGCATATGGGGCATTCCACGCCAAACGTAGCTTATTTCTTATAATACCATTCTGGGAATTTTTGAGGATCTACAAAGAACCTTAAACTTTGAAGAAAAAATAATAATAATAATTGAAAGTAGTAATCATCGAAATAATTTGATTTTTTTTTCCTATTGATTTAAAAAAATAGAAAACGAAAAAACACCACTCTGCCAATTTCAGAGAATTTGCAGAAAATGTCAAAGTTTTTTCTGAGAAAAAGAAAAAAGAAATTAAAAATGGTAATCGTCGAGAAGATGGGTCTGAGTAATTTCTTTCTATTTTTTCTTTCTTTAAAGTACATTCAAAAACAAAAAAAAAAAGTTATGACTATTTGAAAAAAAAGAGCCATTTTTTTTCGGTTGGGTAAAAAAATTTGAAAAAATTCTGAGAAACGTTTTCAGTGGGGTAGAAAAAGATAAAAAAGTTTTAGCCAAATCGACAGGGGTCGGGGTCAAAAGTGGTCGATTTGGCGTGGAATGCCCCATATATATATATTATATTATATATTCCTATGTAGGTATACGGTAGCTCGACGGCTGTATAATTCTACGAAATTCAATTTATACATGGCTGATACAGGTATAGATATATTTGTTTATATTATGTAGCTGTATAACATGTGTATACGTGCGCTTCTGTTACGCAAATTATCTTTACCTCAGCCTTATAGTCGCGATATAAACACCCTGGCCTTGGCCTTTATTTATCCACAAGTTCGTGCGTAAGTAAATAAACCGTTATATGTATAAAATTAGCTTCCCAAGAGTCTGCGTTCCTCCTCCTTTTCATATTCTCGCCCCTGATTGTCGGGCGCAGACCCTGTCGGCTGTAGGTCTAAGCTTTGCATTTGGGCACAAACGAACTCTTAGAAAAACTCTAATAGCCAGATTTATGGGTTACAGTAGTACAATGTCAGATCATCCCGGGTGCAATGTAGGGCGACATCCGCTTTTCAACACCATCTTCGTGTATTCGATTCAGAAAGCAACAATGGCTGTATTTCTTTGGACTAGTCGTTCCTCTTTCTTTTTTTTTTTTTCCAACACCTTCTTTGCACCTCTCCACGGTTTTATCGCGGACGTAAGTTCTTCACACACATTTATATCCGTATACATATATTATGCGTAGCTACTGCAGCCGGAAAAATTTACATATATAAATGGTATATTTCGCTTTCGCGTCACTTTGACGGTGTTCATATTACTAGGGCGAGAACGCGTACAATTTCGTTCCTGATTGTCGTGGTACAGTTGTGAATGTAACAGATTTTCCACGCCAGAAATGCACCGTTATAGTCGAGGGATGACAGAACTATTCTCCCTTTAATAACGATTTACGGATTTTCAGCAAAAGGCCGGAAGTCCTTCCAATTCTTATTTCTATTCTTATACTATACAAGACAAACGTTCAACAGCATTAGTGCGAAAACCAAATTACGGTGTCCGACCGCAGTCCGTTTTTCTCCTTCGAAAGATAAGTCGAGAAAGATCGAGGTGCGTTTGTGGGAGAGAATTGTTATTATATTTCCCAGCGACGATAGCGAGCGCCAATCTGACCAACGCAACTTCGTTGGTACTCCAGAATTTTCGTAGGTAAGTATATACATATACATACCGTACGCGGACCAACTACCGCGGTGGGAACGTTAGAAAAATAATCAGTACTGAATTAGGCCGGGGAGATATGGATATATACGCGTATATTCTGTCTTCTCTGGCATCGTCGTACCGTACGCTGTTTGCGCCGATAACTGGTCGTCTAGAAACCGGATGTTCTTTAGACTCAAACGCAAAACTAGAGCAAAGGCATCCCGTTTAAAATAAGATACGCTTTTATACAATTATTCATCATCATATGATCAATATTATTATTATTTTTTTTCTGTATACACTGCATACCTACATGTACTTCTAGTGTCCTGAGAATGTGGGGCACTTATATGTATAGGTATACGTTCTTCATGTCGTCCACCGTCCGTCCGTTGAACGCGTCGACCTATTTTGACTAAAATTCGGTGCAGAAATAATAGAATAACTTCTAAAACAGGCACTGAATTTTTCAGAATTGATCAACGGATTCCGAAAGCGAAGGGCGAAAATTTGTTTTGAAGGGTGTTCAACGGGGAAGCTAGCGCCACCCGCCGCAACGTGTTGGCCTTTCGAACTTCACTTTCAGGGCCGAGTTCATAAAAATATGGGGTGTATTTGATTATTGAATATAAATTCTTGCTTATATATGAATAATTCTGCAAGACATGTTTCAGAATACCGGAATTGACTATCCCTCTTCGTCCATGTATGTTTGTATTCGATATAAATGTGTGAGACTCTCGTATATTCTTCGCCAGCTACGAATCCTAACCTAGAGCCCGTTGTCGGCCACGAATCTTCGCCCTCTGAATTCTCCGAATTCTGGTTGGTTTTTAACATGGGATTGTGATTAGACTATTTCTGCCGCAATATTATTGCGCGTAAAATAGTCCGCAGTGCCCGGCGAGTACAGGACATCACTATATCGCCGATATGTAATTCCAGTCGTCCGACGCGGTGGCCATGTTTATCGTGTCAATATGTGTATCCGTATGACATAGCTAATGAGACGAGATCTTATTAACATTTCATTGAAACTTCAGGCTCATTTGTGGCTGCCTTCACTGTTTCACGCGCAATATTTGTATCCAAGGTGCCATTTCCACACAACAGATTTCTCAAATGTCTCGTTATTCTCAAAAATTTAGGGGACGAAATTCATTCGTAGGTGTGTACATTTTTATGCACCGTGGGATCCCCTGCACCGTGGGATCCCCTTGCATACCCTCAATGTAGTGTCATTATCTCAGCGACCCTTGGTGCGATTTATTTATTTTTTCTAGTGCTTCTTAAGACGCCGAGCATTTGCTCAAATTGGCATGGCACACTATAATTTGGATATGTCCGTAACATCGGAATTCTATGAGAAACTCTTTTTCTCTGAGCTACTCGGGTCAAACGCTCGTTGAAACTCACATAGCAAAGAAACTGCACCGAGACTTAAAGTATCGTTACCTCCGCAAGAATACAATTAGTTGTGTGCTAAGAGCGTAATCTTGGAACATGTTGTTTTCTCTGCAAAAAAAAAGGATGATCGGAGTTGATGTCTTACGATCAACTTGCTACAGTCTTCACACATAAATATCTACTGCCAGGAGTCACCCTCCGGAGAATATTCGTCGCGTGAAACCAATTGAACTAACGACTAGACGTATGCGGTATACCTGTCAAGTATTCCTGTTGCAAAACTCTTGCAATAGGAATTGCAATAGGAAAACTCTTGCAATAGGAATTGCAATAGGAAAACTCTTGCATGTAATGAAATTCTGATTTACACCTAGACGGGAGAATTGTGTCTGTCTTGAGCAAGTTTAGGCGGAAATTGGACTTTAGACATTTTAGTTTGGGCCTCTAGATTCTAGAGTGCAGAGGGCTCTTCGTGATTCTGGTTTCGGCCTAGACCTTTCATTCTTTAATAAAACGTCTTGAGAACCGGTTGGAGAATAAATTCCAAGCCCAAAATAAAATTAATCATTGAGTCGATCGTTCGCAGACTTTTTAGGCTGTAAATAGAATTTGAAAATTTGGTATGAAATAGAAACGCTAATGAGAATTCCAATTCCAAGCACTGAACGCTATGAAACAGGATTATATTTCTGTCGGCGAAGTAGAGGCACGAACGAATCAAGGTTACAGAGGATCAAACTCGAATTTCTATTTCGACTCGGGCATGGGCTAACTTCAGCGTATTGTACCGACAGGTGTACTGACGCCTAGTCGGTAGTTTAATTAGTCTTAATAGCAGCGAAGGAACCACTGGTAGCAGGTAGTTATTCATGTGCACATCCCGTAACGGGATGAACTCCGATCAGAATTTCTTAGCGAAGGAAATCTTTTGGGAGGGCTCCGAATAGCCGTTGTTGGTGGCTTGCTGCCCTGCCTCCTGAAATTGCTCTCTTAGCACATAACTTATGCATTCTTGAGGGAAACTAGATCTCGAGTCACTGTTTTTCTTTGCTAGATGCCAATTTCTGCAAGCGTTCAACCTCAGTAGTTCGGAGGGAAATAGACTCTCATAAAATTCTGCTATTATGAACCAATCAAAATCGATGGCAGTCGATAACTGATCGGCATTAGGCATTAGGCAACACTTTGACAGTGCTGATTACGCAGGATATTCTCTAGATCTGTATGGATCTATTTTACTTTGGAATGATGTTATACCTACCTTGGTCGACCACGCGTCTCACATGGTCATTTGTAACTAGTGTCAACGACGACACGACGGCGACGTGGCCGAGCATAGATCATTTATAGAGACCGGTACGAGTGGTATGTTTGAAGAGGGAAAGAAAGGTAGAAAGGGTTGATTTTTGGTCGATTTGAATAGAGAATTGATCACGATGATCGGGGATATCGACTTTTGATAAACGTCAAACGTACGTCAAGTGACGCTTGAGGAGGTATCATAGGTGTGCATAGGGATGGATGGCTTATGGCTGCATAGACTCCGATACATATATTTGTCAAATTATCCTCGAACATGTTAATAATACAACATCGTGCGTATACAATGGCTCGATTATGTGTGCGTCTGGAATTCGATCGGACGACACGTTACTGTCGTGCCTACTATATGTGAGTCGGGCTCATATACGAATCCATGAAGGGCTCGGGTGGGACGGACACAAAACCGGAGCCGATTGAGATGGATAGTTTATTCTTGATGGATCAAATTCGTGGCGGTTGTCCCGGACACATGGTTCGATTTATCTCGGATTATCCTATACGAAAAGACGCGTGTTCGCCGGGGACATACCTATACCTGCACAATAGGATTCTGAATGAAGCTATATTCTGCTAGGTCGAAGAAAGATTCCCTCCGATTCCTCCCGTATTTACGAAATTTGAAATCGACTAAATTCGTACTCACATGGTTTCAAGGTTTGAGGGGCTGTTCTATAACTTCATTGAAAACGCTTAGCGAAATCTATCACCAGCTCTTAGACCATTTGTGGCATTATGCTGGTATTCTTAGTACGTAACTTGTGAGCTGTAATTTTTCTGTTACTCGTAAATTCGACCGAAAAGAAAGAAAAATTAATAACTGCATACCTAGAGAAAATATACAACCTTCCCCCTGCACAGGGTAGTATTATTGTATCGAGAAATGGGAACAACGTTGTATTGAATTTAAAAAATACCAGTACCTGTAACGATAGGTTGTGTCTAAGTTCAAAGTCTGTCCGTATACCTATAGTCATTATAAGATCCACTGATGATTATTTTATGCTTTGAAAATGATCCGAGGCAAACATACCTTACACGCGTTATGTTCCAGAAAGAAATAAACGGTGTGGTTCGCAAGATTACACGTTACCCCAAGACGACGACTTATATGACGATGCTGAAAACCGATAATGCTTCTGTATTAATTATTAATGATGTGTGTATGTATTCTTTGAATAGGCGCAGTAGCTAGCCCATTTTACTTTCTAGTACTCATTGCTGCCTGCTGTTCGAGACCCCCTGGACAGAGAAAGTTCGACAAGAACTGGACGTGTGTCCCAAACGAATTTTTTCGTAATCTTATTTTTTCATAGCAGTCTGCGTAAAGAATCAGATAAATTCACATTTTTTTGGTCTCAAATTGTCCGGGGAACAATTTTTCATCGGATGAATAGAGAAAGTCTCGATACTGACGAAAATCCCTTGGGTCGGTAATTGGTTTCTTTTTTTCTGTCAAATTTACAAAAAGACAAGCATTATTTTTCGCACTTTCTTCGATCTTGTAGATGAAAAATTACCTGATCAAAGAAATGACTAAGGAATTATGCATCCCGAAAAATTACTTCTCTGCGCATATCAGGATCCTGCGGATTCTCGGACTTTGGTCATGCGGGAATTCGGGGTTTGGAGGCTCTCCGAAAGAAGTGTTATACTGCGTTTATCAGATCACGCTCATTTTCACTTTTGGCTACCTCTTTACTATACTGGAAATAATTCAGCTTTATTTCTCGTGGGAAAATTTTGACGACTTTATAACCAACCTCTGTTATGCCATAGTCCACATTATGGCCTGTTCAAAAATCTCGTTGATGTTGATCAGAGCTAAGGAGATACAAAGAGTGACGAAATCTTTCGAAACTGGGATTTTCAAAATACGAGGAACCAGAACACCCGAAGAATCGAAACTGGTCCAAGCCTGCGTTCTTCGTACTCAAAGATTACTCAACATTTATTTTCTCATCGGTACTTCTGTTGTCATTAACGGCCTTCTCTGCCCTCTCTACATATCCTCGGATTCTACTCAGGTAAAAAGAAAATAAAGAAATTATTTTTCTATACTTATTGATGTTTTGAAACGCTGATACCTATCCGTTAATGGAAATCCGTCAACGAACTTATTTAACCCTCTCAGAACAGGACGAATCGCGTCGAGTAGGTAACTTTGAGTCGAAGCCGCCATTTTGGGGTTTTCAGGTCGCGGGCTACGAAATTGGGAAATTCAAAATGGCAGATCCAAAGTAACGAACCAAAATTAGGAACATGGCGTAATTTTGTCAAAAAATTAAACTGTTCGGAATTTTCGTTTGTCGCTTTTGATTCGCCATTTTTGATTTCACAATTTCCAGCTCAGATTTGCAATTGGTGGGGTTGAAGGCTTTCGAATCTGATTTTTCTAAAAATGACATTAAAAAAAAGCACCATCTAGAATCCTCAAACATCAAATTTTCCACTATTCGATCAAACATGATTTCCGGAATGAAGAAACGTACCGCCCCATTCTTAAAAGCTCATAACTTGAAATTCATAATCAACCACTATAGCTACGGACAAAAATTTCTGGAATTAATTCGCAGGGTGGAAAAGACTCTTTCGTAAACTATACGACCGTGGATGGAGATGATCGTGGAATTGAATCGCGCCGAAAGCTCCCTTACATGAGCTATTTTCCGTTCGATGTTGACGTTACGCCATACCACGAGTTGGCTTACGCTTACCAAGGGATTTCCCTGATGATTCTCAGCCCGATAATCGTGACTACGGACGTTTTGTACGGAAGTATTCTTCTGCACATCGCGACGCAATTACGTGTTCTAGCCCAGACCTTGATCTCCCTGAAACCCATTGCTACGAGAAAGTTGCATAAATGTAAAGCTGAAAGTTATCGGAAACTTATCTCGACTGATTTATTAACCGACGAAATTTACGGCTCGTTAAAACAGTGCGTTTTACATCATCTCGCTATCATAAGGTGAGGAACGTGGGTAAGGTAAAAGGGTGCAGGAGTAATTAACCACTCAGAAGTGGGAATTCAGATCGATCATTGATAAGAGTGAAATTATAATATCTCCACGCGTGGATTAGGATTTGAATTATTGTAATTAGACATTTTTTTACCATTTTCAGTTATAAGACTTATCGAAATAGACGATCTGAGTTCGTTTCTTTAACCGGCATTTCAACTCTTTGATCTTTATGCATTGATTCTTATCATTTTCGGATCACTTTTTCATCTAATATGTTCACACATGGTAATTAAGTGCAAGTATTTGAAGATAGATGAAGGATGAAACAATATATTAAGGAGGGCCTAATACATACTGTAAAATTAGTTTTACTATGAGATAGAGCATGAACCGATTCGAAAAAAGTTACGTCGACCTCTTCAAATTATATCGACAAATGAGCTAGAAAATTTCACACCAAAGAACTTAAGATTTGTGACGCAAGGAGCCTTTTGAAACTCCAATATTTGCGATATAATCAAAATGCTTCTGTTACACAGATATTCAGTTTATCGATTAAAAATTTTTCGGTTTATTTGTAGACGTAATTTGAAGATATTTACGTAGCTTTTTCGAATTCAGTAGTTTCGTATTTGTATTTGTATTATTTATCAGTGTTTGCATTATTTTTCTCCGTCCTTTTAATTTTTACATTATTTAGAGTTTCAGTAATCTCATTCGATGCATTTATTACCGCAGTCTGACCGTGGAAATGGAGAGGATATTCAGCATACTGGTTCTACTGCAGTTTCTGTGCAATTTAGTAATCATGTGCTTCCCCCTGTTTCAAATTACTTCGGTAAGTAATAAATAATAATGGTTTACAAAGCGTTTTACATTTTTGTTTCTCCCTTCTTTCTCAGCTTTTCGCTTATTCGTCTTTAAGAAATTGTACGCTCACCACAATTTACGTTGTATAATTCTCGTTGGATTTTATTGACATTTGCCTAGATGCATTATAGTATTATATATATATGTGTGTATAACCGCGACCAACCGCAGTAGGTAGTACCCTATACTGCAGTTGAATTATTCATGTTAAATTCATCGCAGTCTCTTCTTCATTTGTAATTCCCGTGCTGCAGATGAACGAATGAATGATTTTAGCTGCGATATACTCGTATCAGCTCTTCGAAAGTTACCGCTTGACGTTATATTCTGTCATTATTATACTTTCTATACATATTTAACTTGATATTATATTCACCGAGATACCTACCTATATCTCTACGCAATTGCCGCAGGTACCCATAATGAGTTTTCCATTTTTCTCCATGGTTTCTTTGATGACCGCAATGATGTACCAGCTATTTATATTCTGTAATTGTGGCGACGAAGTCACCCAGCAAGTAAGCGCATATATAGAAAGATAAAACGAAAATAAATAATCTCAAAGTTAGAAATTATTATGCATTATTATATTCGCTGTTGATTTTTAATTTTAGTTACGACTCTGCGGATATTTTTGGGTCAAAAAATAAAATCAAGATATTATCATTATTTATATACATATTCGTACAGTGTTCACGTATTTTATATCAAGTTTTAGTAACATTGCAGAGTCTGTCGGTAGCTGATGCCGCTTATTTCAGCGATTGGTACGACTCATCTTCTTCGAAAATAAATCGAGCCCTTCTACTGATCATCAAACGGTCTAGGAGACCTCTCCAACTGACTGTAGCTAAGTTCGCAGTGCTTTCGCGAGAGACTTACATGAAAGTGAGCAAAGAAACGCATAAATTAGACATTTGAATGAAAATGTATGAAGAAAACGGCTGACATAAAATAGACAACCTAAACTGTATTTTGCACAATTCATGGATTTAACTGTATGGTGTCGTTCTCTATCGATTATAGGTGGTGCGAGGATCTGCCTCGTACTTCATGTTCCTCCGCAGAATGCACGATGACCCATAGAAGCGGATGAGATAACGAGACAATGCGGCTACGTCGTCACTTGTGTTATAATTATAAAGTCGTAAAAACCACATGTAGAAGAAAAGCGTTTTATGAAGAGATGTGTCATTTTTTAATTTCTTCTTATTCAGATAATTCCGTGTGTATGAATACATAATGTATGTGTAGCATTGGTAGAAGAGTATATATAACATATCTTAATAATTGATTATCAAATCTTAAATCACGGTATCGAAAGATCGACCAAACTTAGAGAAAAGGACGAGTATTCTTCTCTTATACTTACATCACGATAATATTTGAGGAAAGAGAGAAAGAAGAAAAAATTTCTACCTGCGAAGAGCATACATACATACAAAGGGTGAGGGTGATAATGAAACGGCGTGATATAAGTAGGTAGATAATAAAACATAAATAGATTGTTCGCTGAATGAGACGAGAGCCTGAGGCTGGAGGCACGAGACTCGCACTCACCCTTCAGAGGTTCAGATTAAGCGAGCGTCTTCTCACCGCGCCCAATCAACGTCTCGTATTTGAGATTAAGATCGCAGCTATAACGTAAGCCTGCGTAGCCAAGCGCACCTAACCCCAACCCCGACCGCCTCGTTCAGTGGCCCATTAGCCGGTTTTATATCGGTAATATCATTGCAGGGCGGGATGCCCCTCTATTACACGCAGTTCAATATTTGAATTGTTTTTTTCACGTCCACTGTCAATATATCGACACAAAATACGTGATATCCATTTTGTTCTTTTTTGTCGACAGGAAGTTTTTCCTTTTTTTATTTGTTTCGTTATTTGGTTTGCGAAAAGATTATAAATTTTCTTTTTTTTTTTGACAAAGTTTTGACGCAGGTAAGAGCTGTGGCTGCTACCCTATATAAAGGATGATATTCATAACACGTGACTTTATGATCCAAGCCATGACCTCGGCCTCATAAATTAATTCATCCCATTGCGGCATTTAAGCAATCTGATTTACGGTATAGCATCTCACATACCGAATAGCAAGACCTCCTATCTGTATATATATAAAGATAAATATATCAATAATATATATTCATTTAGTATTCGACTTGTGTGTGTGTGATAATATGTATGTAAATATTTATGAGATGGGCAGGCAATTCTTGAGCCTTATGTTTGTGAAAATTTACATAATATAGGTATAATACGTATGGAAGAATAGTTTGTTGCGAAAATTTGATTTTTGCACGTATAGTGTAAAGGTATTAGCAAAAAATTCCGAAATTATATAAAAATCGTAGAATGAAAAAATACACCGCAATAATATCTGAATAAAAAACAAACTGAACAATTACGAGAAAAGATAATCCGAAATTCTCTATTTTGAAATCTCATCCTCGCACTAAAGATGAGTAAAAATGATGTAATTTCTCTCGAAACCAAAGCCTATAACAAAGACCATTATATAGATATATATATCTATAGTTTATGGTCAAAATTCAATCCGGAAGAGTATCAGGTCGCGGAGCATCCTCGTGGGATCGTTACGCCCCATTCATCCTCAACCTTATGTCGATGCAGTAGTTATAACCACGATGGTCTCTATCATGGTCCACCCATCCATCCATCGCCACCCGCAGTCAGCGAAGGACTATAGTAAACTATTGACTACCGCGCGGATCTGATGAGCCTCTCTCATTGTCAGAGCACTGCATTCATCCGCACTGGCTCACCGTGAGTCGCGTCGCCGGTCGCGTCGCGGTCGTTCCTCGCACAGCACCTCACCATCAACAGCGCGCGATTAGACTCGTGCCCTCGCCTCGTTGTCGGAGGATTCGAACGCTCGCTCGCAATCAGTCCGGTTCCGTCTTGGGCCACGGCAACACGAGACTCGATTGCTTGTTGCGCTATACTCGCGTATGTATATGATCGTTGCCGCGACTGGTGAGAAAATAATAAATTGTGACATCCAGCCTTGCATTCGAAGAAATCGCACGAAGGTCTATAATCCGTAATCTGTGCAACGCAAAGCAAAAAAAACAAGGTCAATTTTCTCAATTAAAAAAAAAAAGGTTGTATTTATTCACCTTCGGCTATGACGTACGGAAGATGTTTGATGTAGTAGCAACGTTCATTTACGCGAATACCGACGTGGTATTTTTACACATTTGAATACCGCGCGGGGCAGCGCAGATCTCGGTGATACACCTACATTGTGTTTGTTGTTTTAATCAGTTCAGTTTAGGTATACCTATACGTTACTATACTGTGTGAGTGAGCTCACGATATACATCGTAATAATGTCTTCAGGATGAAAATACGATTGAAATATGGTAAGATATCGTTGTTCACAATTTTTAATATCAGTTCATTGAAAAAAAAAACCTGCAGTGTTCAAAAACCTGCCTTTCAGATGTCGCGCCAAATTATTCTTCAATAAGGGATAATTTTCGTTGACATATTAGTCAATAAGAGAATTCTACTCATATTGATGTACCAATGCTTTGATTGATAGACAGTCGATGATTTTAATAGCTTTTTGAACAGCCCGATCCCTTACGTATTATAATAAGCGTTCGAGTTATGTATAATAATTAGTTATAAAGGACCGAAAAGGCTGAAGAATTTCTCTTAATTTAAACGACGCGAGTATAAATTGCCCCGTACAATTATTCCTGTTGGTTTATACGTATCTCTATACATATTATACGGTATTTATATATACGAGCTGGTGTATGTATTAGTAAGTACGAGTACCCTAAGTCGAGGTTTTCTTGCTGTCACGTAGTCGAAATAGACAGAACTCTATAATGTCTATTACCTACTATATACCTATACGTGTATTGTATTGTACATATGTATGGCGTTCGGATATAAAATTCTGTAACGTGTATATGCCTATATCTGTGGTAAGAATGAGCGCGGATTCGCGACTAGGTATAATATAAGTCATTCAATATACTGGAATTGAAACAACGAAGACAGATGATCAAACTATGACAAGATCAATTCTTCCACGACCACGCGGATGTATCATATAGACATATATGTATGCATTATAGTATCGTTATTCAGAGACGTGATCGAAGAATAAAAGAAAACGAACCAAGAACGAAGAATAAAAAAATTCTTATCGACGAAATGTTTCACAAATACGTCAATGAATCGTGGAATCATTTTACAGGGCGAAGAGAAGCTTCCGAAACGCACGATGCTCATCGCACAAATGGGGTGAGTTGTTTTCTTCTTTCTATAATAATAATAATTATAGATTCTGGGTATTCAACTAATTCAATAAGATTTCGAAATTTTCGTAGTTTTTCATAAGAAATTGTAGTGCTTTTCTAGTTTGAGTAACAAAAACAGTGAATTTCCATGAAAAACTAAGAAGGTCTACAATTTATAATGGGAAAGATATGAAATATTCGAAATTTCTTAAAAATTCGTAGAAATTCGTATAAGAGTAGAAATTTCTATCAGAGTATATACCGATTAATCCTCACCTATATATCTTTGCCCGGTAGTCTTATATACCTATACATATACCTGTGGACGTGTATACTATAGATGCGTGGCACGCGGCCAGAACTACTCGAAGATATCGTTTAATTAATAGTATACATATCTTCGTTGTATATACTTTGCGATACGATATAATTGCGAGTTTCCCGAGTATATAACATAGCGAATTGCTAATCAACCAATTAATTTTACGCGATTAGCGGTCTACCTTTCTACTCTGCAACGATTTTTCCCGCCATTTCTTTTTCTTCTTTCATTTTCCATTCTCCATCCCGCATTTATATACGTACCGATATTTCCGATTGCCGAGATATTCTATCGCTGGTAATTAACCTAGTCGAGTATCTATATAGATTTATATGAACTCTCGCGGCTGTTACCGCAAAGAAAAGGTGAGGAGACAGTTTTGAAAAATCGCATTAGTTTAGTTTTTGCGATTTCAAAGGTCAAAGGTGACGCTGAAACTTAGGCACCACTGCTCAAGAAGCACACACACACACATCTGTGATATAGATATATATCATATATGTATGTATGTGTAATACCTATCGACGAGAAACCCGATCAACCGACGGGAACGATATTAGTCACGGGTAACACGGTGTTACAGAGGTAGTTCGATATGGTTACTTTAAAATACCTGCGCCTAGTTCAGGTTCCCGCGTATTGAATAAGGTGCAGCAGCTCCTAGAATGCGCGGCAAGTCCCCGAATCGAATTAATCCGTTGCCCCAACAAGCTACAGTTTTTCGATTCTCGGAGGAAAAAAATCGGTTTTATGTCTACCCAGACCGTAGATATATCACTGATATATACCGCGGTCTTATAAATTAACATCTTGAATATTTAACCGAGAGGAAAAACTCTTCAGATTATTGATTTAGAATCACAGTCTTTTTTTTCATAAATAAAATAACCAATTTCGAGTACGTATTAATTATGATTGTACGACTTTGTGATCATTTTCAGTTTTGGACAAATAATTGTCGAAATAGTCGTATCATCGTTAAAGAAGTAATCAACTTTTTTTTTTGTTGTGGTTTATACCTAATAGGTATTCCTAGGTTTACCATAAAGAGACAAAAGAAAGAGAAAACAATGACGAAAAGATAGTTTTGAGCTGGTTTGACAAAAGTGAGGACGTTCTGTTATCAGCACATGTGTAGTCCATAGTAACACGTGTATACATGTACACATGCGTACATGTGTAGAGTCGAGTTATCAAATTGACGGATGATGACTGATGCGTATCTATACCTACTACACAGGAGTCAACGTCCCTGAAATCTATTAGTTGAATAAATGGTTTACAAGCGGTGTCGTGTTTAAATCATTTTTAAAAATTTATAGAGTAGTGGCTTCGCTCCGTTTATTCCTTGCGAGATAATTGAATTCATGTATTGCATTTTTGTTATTTTAATGTAGAAATAAATTTTATAACATCTCGTGGGTCTCTAGCTGCGAATGAGAGAAGAGAACAGCCTATGGGGTCTAGGCGAGTGCAATTTAATATAAAGACACACTGTCTTCCATATTCTAGATTCATAACTGTTCCGTTCCTGTTCAAATATAATAAATTCTACAATCATGAAACTGATTTATTTCGAAATGAGACACAGGTGTGTGTTATATTTATAGATACACTAATTATTGTCTAGGTATGGCATGAGTCATCACAGAGGTAGGTGATTATTACGATTCGTAATTCTCCAGACAGCGTTTGGAATCAGAGTTGCCAATTAATAATACTGATGTCAGCCAGTACGCCTTCAGCTTAATTTTCAAGATCAAAATTGAACTCGACATTAATCTACACGTATACTATATAAAGTTTGTATATTTTCAAATCAGAAGAATATCAATCGATTTATAAAACCTAAAGTTTTCGAAGTCAAAGTTAATCAATGAATAACGAAGCGGACAGTGTATATATACAGACCCTCAGAGTAAGATAAACTTCTGCATTCAGATTTCCGTACTAGTAGTCAGTCTCCGTGATTTCTCTCTTTATTGTTCTTCTTTTAACCTCTAAGTATCACAAATCGATATTCAAGTATTTAGGTCAAATTTCAATCATCGTATCGTCGATAAGAAAAAAAACTTTACGCAGGCAGATTTACTTCTGATTCCGTAATGTTACGAGTTGTTGTTCCTTGTTTTTTTTTTTTTTTTATCATAATGTATTGGATTACTTATAATCCGTATAAATCAGGAAAATAAAATGAAAATAAAAAGAAATGGCATCGATAAACTGCATTCCGGTTTTGTACGAACAAACCTCGAAAATAAAAGTCTGCAGATCGAGTCTCACCATTAACTATCAAGGGGTTTTGGTGGTCGCGTGGAACTGACTATGCTGCTACAAAATGTCGCCTCTGTAAGATGTCGGTATTTTTTTATACGACGCGAAATCGTAGTCTCTCGATCGGGTCTGTATAATGAGATCTCATCTCATAGTGTTCAAAATGTGTGGTCTGCCACTGCGGAGGGGCTAAGTATTCCAAAAGTGTTATAAATCGAGTGCATCTGTGAATCATTGAGGGGCCGAACGCAAGAAGGGGATATAACTTTATTTCGCTCCGCAGAGTTGATCCCCGAGCAGTTAGAAAACAAATCACGAATTGCGAATTTTGAAACATTCATTTCTCCGGAGAATTTGATTCCGCGTCTTTTCTTGCCCGTGACCAAAGTTGCAGCTTTTGTCGTTTTCGAAATATCTACGAAAAACGTGTTTTTTGTGAGGCAAAGAATTCCCGCCTTTTTCACTTCAAGTCGCTCCAGATTACCCAATTTTTTGAATTTTTGAACGAAATTTTCAGGAATCATATATTATAGTGTTTCAATATTGACTAGAAAAGAAAAAGGTTAATATTGTTGTTAACAAGATAGTCATTAATTTTTTTCCGAGACATTGCGAAAATCAGGTATGGATATCTTCAAGTGCTTCGGAAGTCGAACGAATTTCCAGCGACCGAAAACTTGCAGTGAGAAAGTTGTTCATTAAGGTACAAATAAGTTTTCTGAAAAGTTCTACTTAAATCGAATAGATGGTTCGGAAATTGTTAGTGTTTTATTTCACCACCGCCTGGCTGCCGCGCGCGTAGGTTACAGCGAGAGTACATGAGCAGCGACTCGCAGTTCGCCAAAGATAAAAAGTAATCAATACTCGGTAGATATACAAAATCATAATTTATTACTCATCTTTTTTAATATAAAGCAAAGATTTCAATTTATATATTCTTGAGAAATAACCTGACATTTTTTTAAATTAACCTGAAATTTGTGAAAATTTTGAAACAACGAAATATTTAACCTGGAATGAAGTACTAATCCCCGAAGTTTCATTCCGACCGGTTGCGTGGTATGGGAGAAACTACGAGGAGATTAGATCATGTATCGAAACCCCTTAAACTGAATTTTGGAAGACAACGTTTCACCTAGTTTTGGTCGAACAATCGCCATCTTGCCGAATAAAGTTTTTCGAAACGAATGTCTCATATATATATATAGAGCACGATGTATGATCGAACGTGATTGCATACGTATAGGTATGGGTAGGTACTCATTTTACTCTTCATTTATAGCGTGCAATATACCTGGAAGAACCTCTGTAACACTGGTAGTTAACATAATTGATACACGTTAAGTTATACTCCCATGATTGGCAACTAAGATAATTATGTTATGTCTATAACCCTGTTATGCCTCCTACCCGACTCATGGGTATAATAGACGTGTCTACTGCAGATACCTTCTCGTGTTACGGATCAATCAATGCATATCGTGCGCAGAAAGCAGGGCTTGAACTCCTCGACACCGCAGTACTGACTTCAGGGTTTGTTCTTCCACCGTACCTATTTACGCAGATTGTAAGATTCGATCGATCGAAAATTAATTTCATTTATTTTATTTCTAATTTTTAATTTTAGGCCTCATTTGACGTTTTATGACAAAAAAAAAAGGAATCCATATCTCGCGGTTGTAACGCATCACAATGTGTATATCCATGTATTTGTATACCTATATATCTATTTTATACGGCATTATCTCTACCGCAGGCTTGCTCGCTAGTGTGTCACGTAATCTTCTTCTGCAGCGCCCTGTTTGCCTATGCGCGGCCGCGAGCCGAGGGCATCTCCCATCTCTTGAAGATAAAAATAAAAACAAACGTCGAAACGAGCTCGTAGGTCATAAAAGACTCGCAAGAATGTCACCTGCATTTACACAGAATACCTACCTGAGCGTATGTGTTTCCTAGATTATAGTCGGCACAAAGTGACAGAGGAAAGAGAAAGAAAGAACCGTGTTATCGATTCGTGTAATTAGTTACAGCTTCTTCTTTTCTTTCCAACGGATAAAATTAAATTGTTTCCAATTTTTGTTGCATTGAATATTTTTTACCATCTGGAAGTAATTTTTTTTTTTCCCTCTTTTTCCGATTCAAATCACAGAAATATTCTATCCACTCGGATTTTTCAGAGCTGATTACTTGTATTTTTAGACACAATTCAAAATTATTTAACATCTTACGCACTTCGACTCGCAAAGATTGATTCTATCGAAGAAAAAGTGGTCGTCGATATTTTTTTTGAATTCGGAGGCATAATCTAAAATGATGTGATTTTGGGGCGTTTTTAAAATCTGGCAGAATAATCACAGAAGTTCTTCTGCATGCAGGGAGGTAATAAATTCTGGCAGAGCTGTTATGAAAGATATGAAAGATTTTTACGGTAAAAGGTTGTCTAGTTGACAAAGAATGCCCCCCACATAAGCAATAATACTGCCAGCAGCAGCAGCAGCTGATATAATAGTGGAAAAATCAAGTTGTTTTTTTTTTTTTTTTTTTTTTTTAATATGAGAAAGTGGCGATCTAGGTAAGAAATGCATAATACGAAAACGCCATTCCCTCTGGCTATCCCGTTCACTGTTCACCTCAGGCGCAGATATACGTATAATGGAATTCGATCAATTTCCCTCAACAATTATTACGTGCATAACCAGGCAGGAAAAAAGTTTTTCGTTTCGTAATATATTGCGAAAAGGAAGAAGGACGGAGCAGGTAAGTCGGCCGACCTCGATGGATCAGTCCTAAATCTTCCTGCCCGGATTTTTCAATCTCAAAAAATAGCATTCTACGAGCGAAAATTAATTTTTATTTTCTCACACAAAAACTACTGGATCGATTAATTCTGAAATCGGGTCAGATTTAAGTTCGAACAAATCCGATCGATTGAGACCAAATTCATGAAAATCCGTTCATCAGTTCTCGAGGTATGATCGATTGGATTTTTTTTCATTCAAAATGATGCTATTTGAATAATTAGAAAACCACTGAACAGATCAAATCCAAAATCTGAGCAGTTCTGAATTAGGACGAACCGCATCGATTGATATAAAGAAGGATGAAATCCGTTCATTCGTTCTCGAGATAACGTAGGGCAGAAAATTGATCAGACACCCATGCACACAGCATTAATCTAAAAATGGTCGGAGGTGATTCTCCGAACCCCAGAACGTGGAGATCCGGTGAAAACTCAATTTTTCTCAAACAGAAATAGTTAATCCTTTATTCTATTGCGGGGTTTAAAAAACGTCTTTTGCAGTGTATATCTATATACACACATATATGCATATTGTGTGTATACATGCAAAGACATATATTAAAACACAGCTGCTGTGCAACTTGTGCACGGAGTAGCTCTATGTATCTACATACGTACTCTACTGCATTTATTCAAACCGCGTAGTTCATTCGGAGTCTTAGCGTGAATGTTTGAAAAGTAATGCCGCCAACTTGCCTTTTGTTTCGTACCCTAAGTGCGCAACGAACTTGCCTTTTTCGGCATATAGGTATACTTAGGTATAGGCATTTGCTCCAATGTTGTTATTATTATTATTAATAATAATAATAATATATTGCATTGAGATTATAATTATTAAAGTACATTGTTAGTTCAAATTTTTGCGAAATCACTTCATTTTACGGTTACTCTTTATTTATTTTTGTTCTCTTATAAATTGTTCTACGTAATAATAATCGTGCGGTAAAACGTTGTCGTTATCTAGTTTTTCTTTCCTTTCCTTTTTTTTTCTTCAGCATATTATACGCCATCTAGTTATACAATTATATAGAGTGTTTTTCTCCTAAACCCTGAACTAAATTTAGCTCGAGGCTCGAATATGTACTAAGGCTTTTAGTAAAACTCTCCGATCTGTATTGAAGCTATATCGAAAAAAATAAAATAATTGCTCTTTGGTTAATTAATTTTCGTGCAAAAAGAAAAAAGAATTGAAAAATCGGTCAATTCTCTCGACGACGATTTGATATTTTCTCGAAAATATTCGCTGGTATAATTAAACGATAATAGCATTCGCAATTTATTATAGTAGGTATACGGTTGAAAATTTATAGCACACTGTCGTTATTGACGATAGAATTATTCAATTCGAATTAAGATTTACTGCCAGTCCGTGTCTGTATAGAAATTTCAAAGGAAAAGTAAAAATATATGAAACAGGCTTAGATTATTTCTAGTCAACTTCGAATCGATTAGAAATCAGAAGACATTATCGATGATATATCTACCGATTTTAGTCAGAGTTTCTTTAATTTCAATGTCTATGTATACAAATAACCAGCATATAAAGAATCTCTGAGCCGAGATTCAAAGAGTAATAAAATAAATGAAGAAATAAAATAGAGACAGTTTTTTCTCGAAACATTTATAGTATAGAATATTAATAGGCTGTAGCTATTCAGACCTGTTTATAGTAGGAGTTTTATTGACTTGATAATATAACCACGCGTGAATTTAAACGTGTTAACAAATAACGGCTTATACGTACAAGAGACTTAAAGACTCGCGAAATATAATTAACAGTTATATCTATCTCGTATTTCGAATCAAGAATCGATGGCTTTACGTCTCTATTTCTCGAGCGGGAATTCGATATACCGATATACGTATACATGTACACACGCCGTACTTATGTGCATTGAAATTGAAACCAAAGCCCGGAAGCGTGTTCATACTCACCATAGATGTGTAGGCAAAGAGCTCGCTGGGCAGGTATACAAAAAGATATCGAGAGTAAAGGTAGAAAAGAATACGCTCGGAGAAAAGTTTTGTTAATTCGATACAAGCCTTTTGTTCGATTTCGTTCTTTCGATCGCATACAAAAACGTGATCGAGTCAATTCGAAATTTGGTTGATTTCACAAAATACAATGAATTCGTTTATTCTCATTATAAAAAATAAGTATTTGGTCGACGGTGTTTAGTTATTTCAGCAAAATATTTCGTTCATTCGATCGAGTCGATGTGTTGATCAGCCTGATATAAATGGTTCTTGAACTACACAGGTCAACAAAAGAATATTTTTTTTCTTGGGTTCCTGTTTTCATGCATAAATTCTTATTCTATGCATCGAAAAGAACCCAAATTTTCACTTTTGACTCATAAAGTTTGCTTTTGTCTGTTTTAGGTCGATAAGTAAGTTTTGAAGTTTTTGGTTGATTGTATAAACAGCAGCAATTTTTTTGCATTTGTAGTCTATTATTAATCATTATTTTTAAATAGAAGTGACTTAAATGTATGACAAAAATTTGTTCAATAGTAATTTACAATAAAATTATGAGAAAATAGGTAATTTTTCTAAAAATTGAAAATATTGCTCTGGTTTCTACAAAAGCAAACTTTAACCAAAAAAACTATTTTTTTCTTCATTGGTTATGTATTAAAAAGAAATCAGAATTTGATATTTAGAACTTAGACCCAAAAATCGTGTTGACCGGTGCTATCCATATCTTTGAATGCACGAAATAATTTGTTTACTTTGAACAATATTCTTTTTCAACAAATATTCGTTTGATCGAAATGAGATTAAAATAAATGAGCGACGAATTACTTTGAATGAAACAAAAGTTTTGTTCAGTCTGTGGCAGTCCGGCAAAAAGAATTTGTTCGAATCGCAAACAAACTTTTCTCCGAGCGTAGAGGAATTAAATTCTCTTGCATCATTTTTGTGTGTACTTATTACTACGTATACCCAAATTTAAGGCCTTTGTACGGGGAGAACCCTATTTTTATTTTTTTTTATTTTATTTTTTTCTTCCATCTACCTAGTTTAACTCTCGTAAGTTATAGCCGCCATGGCTCCTCTTCATCGCCGTGTCTAATTGCAGTGCTCGTCAAAAAGCAGCGAAGTTACTACACAGGCCTAACCGACAGGTGTCGAGGTTGAAAATTGAATGGAAAATGGAAATCATCTTGTCTGCCTTGCGTGGAATGGTCTTCGTTAGAAGTATATAGAGACACCTAGCTATAGCGGTGCAGCAACTACCGAAAGTCATTAGTTAGGCAAATGTACATATCTAGAACCAATGACAGTTTATTCAACTAAGCTAGCTGAATTATTATTCGACGACGACCCAAATCTTCTCGAGGGAAAAATAAAATAAAAACGAAAAAGAAGTGAAAAAAGAAAGAAAGAAAGAAAAAAAAAAAAAAACGATTGGACACGGATCGTCTCTCCGTACATGCGTGTAAATTATAATTAGACTAGTGTAAAACTCGAAGATGGATATATATGTAAGTATATATGTGTATGTGTGTCATTTTTTTTTTTTTTTTTTTTATACACCTTTAGTATTAAATATATATAGTGACCTGAAACTTGATACGTGAAATATACATAGAGTATGAATTCAGGTCTCAAGTCGACTGACGGTAGATAAGATGTCGCGTGGCCAGCTGTATTATGTATGATTCGTCACTCAGCTTTCAGGAACTGGCTCACTTTCGACCGGGCTTCTTTTATTCCGGATTGAACTACACTTTTTCAAGATTTTTCGAGACTGTGCAATAGATAGACGGAGTTTGGAAGTGGGATGATTCCGTTTTTTCCAATTTTTTATTCTCGTTTAATAAAATTATACAGATGCCCGAGCGAAAAACGCTCTTCAGAAACTGCAGACGCCATTTATTTATACCTATATGCGCAGCAATCGATCGTGATTATTGGTGCGTGAGCGTTTACGGTTGATTGTTGTTCGATTATTAAAAAATAAAAATGAATATTAAGTAAAAAAATAAAAGAGGAAAAGGTGCAGCTTGTAACATTATACACATACACGTCGAATACTGTTGCTCCTTGTGCTACTCCCGAGGCAAATCTGAACGAGAATCAAACATTGCTGTTCACCGTTCATTTTTATTACCGTAGGTATTATTCACAAACTTCCTTTGAAATTTTTTCTCTCGGTTAATATGCTCCGGATTGCGATTCGCTGTTACAGATTAAACCGTCGAATATATTACGTTCGAGTTACGCTTTTTATACTCTTGCTTGAACTATAAAGTAAGAATGATTTTTTTTTTCGAATCACTCGTACGTCTTCGAGAAATATTCTATTGGCTCGTACTTTTTTTTTTAGACCTGATCAGTTCTATTCCGAGTTTTGATTTGGAATTATTATGAGATTTTATGGACATCCTTTCCAACAAATGGTTCAAAAAATGGCGCAAAAATTATTTCCAAGGGCTCCTAAAGTTGTATCGATGAACAAGATAGTCGAGAGACTGCAAATATACTATAAGGAAGTTTAACTTGAGAAAAAAAAAAAAAACCGTTACGTTTGAATACGTAATTAGAATTTTTGTACTCGAGCTTGGTGTAGGTTAGTAGTAAAAATGATGAATTATGATAAAGAGATGGAGGTATAATATAGCCGGCTTTGAATTTTTCATCTGTAATCACAATCGTTGTTGAACTCGTGGAATAGGTTATGAGCTCATGAATTACCGGGAGATTATTCATTCCGCGCGTGCCGTACCCACGTATATAGCATTGCCCCCTTCCTCTTTCTGATATATTCTAATTTTACCGTATATATACGTTGCGTAGCGAGTCATACCTGTATACATACGTACTTGGATGTTTACTAGACCGGACACTGACCGCAATTATATGAATAAGAACATTTTCAAACAGCTTATTTAACCCCTTGAGAGCTTAACACAAATTATGGCGTCGCCCCCCTTAACTTTGCAAACCATTTCAGCGTTACGTATTCGATTTCGTTTCTGGAAGTCCTTTGTGATGCTCTCTTTGAATATTAGGTTAAAATGATCGAGTTCAAGATGGCGGACGAGAATTCAAAAGTTAATCCAATTTGCGGATCCAATTTATTGTTCCTCGAAATTCCACTGCGTTCTGAACCTCGATCAGCGTCTTTTTGAATTTCGCTATTCAGAGGCGAGTTTTAAGGCCTGCAGTGACTCAAAACAGCCAAAGAATAGCTTTGGTGTGAAAGTTAATCTACGGGATTTCTTCCGGACAAAAATATGGCGCCATGTATTTTACACGAATAATTATACATGGGGCAAATAGAAAAAAATTATTCAGACCTATCTTCAACGTTTTCTTTTAGATTTTTGGAAAAGAACGAAAATTTCTCGATGATTACCATTTTTAATTTTTTTTTTTCTTTCTCTTAGAAAAAACTTTGACATTTTCTGCAAATTCTCTGAAATTTGCAGAGTGGTGTTTTTTGTTTTCTATTTTTTTAAATCAATTGAAAAAAAAATTGAAATTGTTTCGATGATTACTACATTTAATTATTATTATTATTATTTTGTCTTCAAAGCTTAAGGTTCTTTGTACACCCTCAAAAATCCCCAGAATGGTATTATAAGAAATAAGCTGTGTTGAAAAAAACTTTTTTTTCAATTGATTAAAAAAAATAGAAAACGGAAAAACACCGCTCTACAACTTTCAGAGAATTTGCATAAAATGTCAAAGTTTTCTCTAAGAAAAAGAAAAAAAGAATTAAAAATGGTAATCATCGAGAAATTTTCGTTTCTTTCCAAAAACCTAAAAAAAAAAAAAAACGTTGGAGATGGGTCTGAAAAAAAATTTTCTATTTTTTTTAAAAAAGTACATTCAAAACCCAATAATTTACAAAAAAAAAACGTCCCGATAAGTCAATTTTTGAAAAAGTTATGGCTAGTTGAAAAAAAAGAGCCATTTTTTTTCGGTTGGGTAAAAAAATTTGAAAAAATTCTGAGAAACGTTTTCAGAGGGGTAGAAAAAGATAAAAAAGTTTCAGCCAAATCGAAAGGGGTCGGGATCAAAAGTGGTCGATTTGGCGTGGAATCCCCCATATATAATGTCATAAAATATAGCGCTATAAAGTGTTGCACTTCTGCATCAGAAGCGTTGAATAATAATTGTCGCGCTTTTTGTCCTCCTGCAGGCTAGATTTTCAGGGTTGGGCAGCTGTGATCTAGATTAAATACCACTGTGGCAGATGGGAAGCTCTCATTGTGTACAAAAGATACATTCTTTGATTTCCTGGCTGGCGCTAGGACACACCTTGCTCCATAAAACTGTCGGATGTGTAGAGACTAGCCTGTGCAAGCAAGACCGAAAAAAAAGAATTTATAGTCCTGAAAAGCGTCCAAGTAGCTCCAGTAGCCAAAGCTACTGCCCCGCTACCATTACCATTCTTGGTTCAGGAACAGAAAAGGAACTAATTTAAGTGGTCTGCTTCATCCGATTAAATTCTATGGGAAAATCTGTAGAATTAGTAAACTTTGGGAATCCATTTCCATCACATACGCCGAAAGGGATCAGGACATGATGAGTCCTCTAAAATCCGTGGGACACTGGTGGAGTTTCAGTGAGAGTATGAGGTACGTTTATTATTGAAGAAAAAAGTGGAAGTTTCCGTGTACTCTTGTGGATCAGGGTGTTTATCACACTAAATATTTCACGCACATTACAAGTTTAAAAGATGGGTGAGATAGTTTGGTAAAGGACTTCTTTTGTACAAATTTTACCGTCTGTCTACCTCTAGCAGCAAATATTTAATCGCGATATGAATACTGCTGCACCTCACTGGGTTTCCCGCGAGAAAACAACCGTTGTCGGCTTCGGGTAAATATCCTGTCCAATATAGCATAACACAAACATGCTGCGGCTCAGACTCTAAACTCAAAGTCAGAAGGGAACCCTGCGACTTAAGGGGGTATATACACCTCGGAGATATTTTTTCAGAAATTTTTATTGACTCAATTTTTACACAGCTGATTACTGATATTTTGATACATAACTCGGAATTATTCGACATTTTATGGACTTCGCCTTACATAGATTAATATTCCACCGAAGAAAAAGTGGTTGTCGTAGGGTACAGGTCGCATCGTTCGTCGAAACTTGTTCAAATTTGGAGGGAACACTCGACATTGATGTAATTCCAACGGAAACCAATGATATTCGATAAATTTAATTTCTAGATACGAAAATTTTCGATTTTGAAAGATTTTTTTTCTAAACGATGAGAATGAAAGTGTGTTACGTACTCACGACAACAGAAAACCGACCTTATCTCTATACCGAGAGGAAATCTTGAAACTATGCAGTCGACTGCGTATGCGCCGAATAATTCAATTTTATTGGTCGGTGAGATCGTCCCGCGACGATATTTTAACCTACGAGGCACGGGTGCCAACTTGCAAGAAATGAAGCGAAACTGTCAAACTCTCGCGCGTGAAGTAGTCAATCGGAGTTATGTTGTTTTTTATCTTAATTTAATTTCTACTGTATTAAATTAACACGATTGAATAAACTGTTCCCACCTAGCTGCTTTGTTTCTTCCGAGCACCCATCATTTACGATCAGACCTCTGGTTTTCAATTGTAATTGGAAAAAACAAATCCTTTTAACAAATCGATACATCGAATCGTAGCGAGCAATCAGCTGTTCGGAATAAATCTCAACAATAAAAGCTTTCCAAGCCTTTCCGAACTACTACCGCAATTCATTGAGATCTTAACCTCAAAAGTTCGTATCAATTGCATCGGTACCAAAAACAAAATTTGACAGCTAAAACTCGGGATGGCCAGCCTGCTTCAACAGACAACGAAACTCGCGCATGCGCAGCCGACTGTATAGTTTGAAGATTTCCTCTTTATATATCATTGGTTTGCTCCCGAATGACGGAATTTTATAATATTTTTTTGAAATTCCGAAAAATTTCGATGACCGCTTTTTCTCCGACAGACTTGTAAGTCTATAGTTAGGCGAAGTCCATATAAAATCTGAAATAATTACGTGTCGAGTAGCCCAATGTACTTTATGCCACAATTATCCCGCCATTTTCCAATACTTATTGTCAGTTGCAGACTCCATGGCTGATTATCTCTGCACATTATCTTCTCGATTGACAATTAGTTAGTCTTACGTGTCGATTACTCCGTTCGGTTTCTATAACTGCCGATTATAAACCGTGCAACAATCGCCTCGGTTCATTAATCACTAATTGCTGACCTACAAAGCGTAACAATTATGTAGTTTTCACAGCGATTCACGAAAGGAAAAAAGAACCACCATACCTAATTGTTGATCGCTGGGACCGATAATTTTTTAATCAACCCACTTTTAACGCCAGGATAAAACTTTTGGTATATTTTATACGGTAATTTTTCACAAGTAAATTGCATATCGATGAGTAATACAATACTTGTATACCCGGGACTCCGCAGTAGCTATAGGTAGATGCACAGATCGAATAGGCTATCGATATCACTTTTCTCTTGCTGATGTTGCAGAGGAATAATTTCCGGTACCGCAATTGCAGGCAGGCGGTCAGTAGCGTGTAATTGTTTCCTGTTGAACAACAATTAGACGCGAAAACCCGCGTTATGCGATTAAATCGAAATATCCGGGGATGCAGGCTCAACTGCAGAGTTAAACTCCGATGATAACGATCCGGTAGCCAGACGGAAGGGCCTCTTTCAAGCTTCTGCTAAACTGTTCGGTATAGTCCCAGAACGAGATCGGTATTTTATTATACTTGATAGGAACACACAATATGGATGTACGCGGACCTCGTTCAGATGTCGATCCCTGATTCTGTCCCGTAATATGATTATACCGTTGCCAAACTCTCTTTTTATTCTTATTTCATGAAGAATTCGTCTTATCGCTTTCTATAAGAATATGCGGTTGCAGTCATTGATGTTTACCCGAAGCTATGGTCTGATTTTTAATGGCAATATATCGAGGAGTAAATCAAAACTGAATATTTAACTTAGAGAAAAGCTCGGTTAATTTGACACGAGCATTTTGTTCGATTTGCTTTCTTTTGATTTAATACAAAAACGTGACTATAAGTTAATCCGAAATTCTGGTCGATATACAAAATATAATGAATTCCTTTGTTTTCTTCAAAATAACTATTTGCTTGATGGTATTCGGCTATTTTAGGAAAATATTTCGTTGATGCAACCAAGATGAGGTATTGAATTAATCTAATGTTCTTGAACTCTTCGAATCTTCGAATGCGCCGAATAATATGTTTAATTTGAGCAATATAAACGATTGATTAGTTTAAACAAATATTCACTTGATTCAAATGAGAAAAATAAACAAAGAATTACCTTGAATGAAACAAGCATTTGTTTGACCGCGCGGCAATGCAAGAATTTTTTTGAAACAAACAAACCTTTCTCGAAGTGTACGCTATAATGTTCTGAGAGAGCAAAATTTTTGATGGTTCAACGTCGCCACGGTATGATATGTAATTAGGAATATCTGCAGGCTTCGCACGCGACTTGTATAATTGCACTTCCTCATACCTGAACAATGTGGTCATTCCTTATTGTGTTCGGTTTATCGATATTCGCCACGAGCCGTTACCAACAATTTTTAACGCAAGTCTCATGCAGTTTTACAGAAAAAATTCTGCAATTTCCCAGATTGGTGATATTCACTATACAATCGACTCAAAATAGTTAATCACATGTCGGCAAGAAATTTCGGTTCAATAGACCCTATTTCCCACAGGGTAATATAGATATCGAAAAATGGAGTCAATTTTTTAGCAAGTCAAGCTACAGCTTGGTTTTAATTCAACAACTAGACTCACTTTTGCTGCGAGAAAGGAGTCGTGGTATTTTACATTAACGACGCCCTCTGGCGGCAATGCGAAAAACTTGCACTACAATAACGTCTGGAAAACTGAGTGGATTTTTCGTGCAGAAACTCGTCGGTAAGAATAAAAATCGGAATTGACGTGTAAAAATGATTGTTTTTATTTTTTATTTTTTTTACTCAACATTGTCTCATTTCCTTTAACACTAATTACAATATCGTTGTTTTTCCCGCCAACTGGCATTGATTGACGCCTTAATAATTGCAGCAAATTTCCAATTAATTAATTAATTTTCTCCGCTTAACTACAAATTATTTTCTTCCTCATACTCAATTCGTTTCCATTTACTTCGATTCTTAATTTTTTATATTAGACTCTAGACTCTTTCTGGGCATAGAGTTAGGTCTAGATAGCGCCATAGAGGCGCCGCCTTAGTGGTTATCGTTCTTATTTACGACCCTTAAGACGGACAAGCCTATACTATATAGAAATAAGCGCCGAGAACTATACAGCTTTGAAAGGTTTAGGAAGACCCCCTTCTTCATGTAGTAGTTACATAACGTGTTGTGTTTTTCCCTACATTTCTCTGCTCTCTCTATTTCCTATTTTCTTTCTCGTTTTTTCATTCGTTTGTTAGTTTCTTAGCTATGAAGTAAACGGAATTTGACAGACTTCAAAAGGCCGATGCACACAAGATTCCAGGAGCCATAGGTAGAGTGCAGGATTCACAGCGTATGCGCTGTTTCAAGAATCCAGTAAATCCTGCGCACGCGCCGATGTCTTTACATTTTGCAGTCTGCTTAACCTTAAAAATCCGGCGAACCGCGTCTTTGATTGCAAGACAAACAATATCAATGTAGATTGGTCGTTTGCTTCATTTTTAGTATAAACTATAATGTAAAGTACCAAAATCAAAATAAATTGTTCATTTATTTCATTTTTGTGAAGATTGAAAGTCCAGAAGCCATAAGCAAAATGCCGAAGCCATGGCGCATGCGCACTGTTAACTGGATTTTCGCAACGGCGCATGCGCTATGGCTTCTGCACAGGCAGACTTATGGCTCCTGGCATTCCGTGTGCATCAGCCTTCACGGCGCCTAGCTCATGCCTTACTCTGATCGTTACATTTATGACGGTGTTGAGTGTTTCCTTCGGGGTCCCATTTTTTTTTTTTTTTTTTACCGTACATAGGTATATACGATTACGACCAGTATTCAAAATTATATTGTACAAACTGTACTTACCCGATGTTTATACGCTTTTAATTACAGCAAAAAAATTAACTCGCCATGTACTATACAGGGTGAACCAGAACTACAAATTGAATTGAATAACAGTAAAAATGGCGGTTGTCCAAGCTAATATTAAAGATACCACGGGATCTGCCCATGGCTCGCTCCTCAGCCGGCACTGCTACGATAATAAGGAACGCTCTGATTCGTCAATCGCGATTTTGAATAACTCGAAAACTGTTGGTCTTGGAGAATTTTCGTAAAGGAACTTTCGTCTTAGAATTCGATAAGGAACCTGCCTGTTCCGGAAGGTGGGGGGGGGGGGGGGGTCTGGGTCACCCTGTATATCAATTTTGAAAAGTGTGTTGAATTTTCAGGTCTTTTTCTGACCGAAATAATTTTCTAACGTAAAATTATTCTGCTATAAAGATGTGCAGGTTTGATAAGAGAATTTGAAAGCAAAATTCGAATTCGTAAAAACAATTTCTATTAAAAAAAATAAGATTCTCACTTAGATTCAACTCAAAAAGTATAATGACCTCGGATGTAATAAGTTTCTTTATCATTCAATGCCGTGTGTCTGTTCCGAAACAATCAGTTTTTACCATTGTTTACTATACGTCTATCACAATTCACAGCCCAGAGCTATTCGTCATTATGATTTTTAATACATGCACGCGAATCGGGTGCGGGCGCGTATCAGTATCAGTCACACGTTCGGCAGGAAGTTCATTTGGCAAACGGATATTACTATTATCTGTATCACTGGAAATATATATAGAACGACGAGGATCCTCGTCTAAGATAAAAAAAATGTAGAAAAGAAAATAATGAATAATGACAATGATGGGCTGAAAACTATACATAGAACTAGAACGAATCGTTTTATACCTATAGGGCATTCCGTGCTAATTTGGCCAACGTCTCATCCTGACCACGTTTCATCCATGTTTTCTCATGTGATTGTTTCAACTGTTAGTATTTTTACTTTTTTTTTCACCGACCGTCATTTATTTTTTAATCCCTTAGACTAAATCGAGAACACCCTTTTCATTTTTTTTAGTAGAATCTCAAAGATTCTGTGCTCTACGACAATAATTTTCAGCCATATCCGAAAGTAGAACTAATTTTTCGTATATTTATTTAACCAATTTCAATAAATATTAACGAATGGTAGATATCATTAACACAGTTCTTGTACGAAGAAATACCAAGGAAATGAAAAGATCTACCGGTTCTGGTGAAAAAGTAATGCCAAAATGACAATTTTTTCGTCTGGTCAATAGTAGTGTAACTCTTTGGAACCAGTGTGACTGATTATCAGTAAAACCTTAAAATCGATGACATAAATAAGAGAAAAATGAGTTCCACTTTCAAAAATAAATAGATGATAGTTTGTGGAAAAAATCCAAAAAAAAGTAGGTGTCTCTTAGAGTTGGAATAATGAAGTATAAAAAAAAACATGGATCCAATCCGAAATGGTTAGGATCAGACGTCAGCGTGGGATTAAATATTTAGGTATTATTTGAAAATGACTTGAATTTTTTTCATTCATTTCATCTATCGAATTCGTACACATTCGCATAACAGCTGCGTCTAAATTTAGCTCAGGAATGTCTTCTTCTGCTGCATGCGATATTTCTGCAATAGAAAATAAAAGAAAATGAAATAAAATGAGTAAAGTAAATTAAAAAAGAAAGAAAAGACACTTAATAATAAACCGTGATTGTCAGCGGCTGAAAATTTGTCGCGGTTCAAAGCGTGCGAGATTATGCGTATTATGTACTGTCATACCCTACCTGCACAAAGGGTCGTCGACGCCTATGATCGTATAAGACTTACGAGATGGTTTGTAGTTTGTACTTAAACCTCGTAAGATAATCGCGTCATAAATCACGACTTGTGCCGAATAACATTGGTTTTCGTATTCTCGCAGCTCCAGCTATACACATTCCCCCGAGAGACTTTTGCAGTTCGATATGCTGCAGCCTGTTGGACAACGACACTCATATATCATATTATATCCATGTGCGGCGATTCATCCCAACTCAACAAACTATTGACCACGACGTTTTTGATTATCGAATAATCTACCAAATTTTTAACTTGTGATTCGTGTAGTGAAAAGAAAGCACATGCGCTCACACCAGAGCAAATTGTTCGTTTGATTTTAACAAATTTTGTTACAATCAAACGAATTCTCGCATTGCCATATACAGTCGAACAAATGTTTGTTCCGTTCAATGTAATTCGACGTTTATGTTGTCATTTGAACTAAATGAATATTCGTTTGAACTAATCAATGGTTTGTCGAATAAATCGACTCGATTGGTTCAAACAAAAATATTGTTCAAAGTAAATAAATTATTTGGTTCACTCGAAGATACAGTGTTCGAGAATAATATTAGAACAATTCTACAAAATCAATAAAATATTTTGCCAAATTAACCAAATACCATCAACCAAGTACTTATTTTGGAGAGAACGATTGAATTCATTGTATTTTGTGGAGTCAATCAACTTTTGGATTACCTTGATCACATTTTTGTATTTTACCAAAATAATTAAGTCAAACGAACTGCTTGGCATAAATGAACCAAACTTTTCTCCGCGCGCATATTTCATATTTCGTATAGAAAAAATTGTAAAATAATATAATTCAAAAACTTTAAATAGATCACAATTACCTACAAATCAGTAAGAAATAAATTTCGATCCGATGTCACGTATAGCATGACTCTTTCGTGGGGTAAGTCCCATCGATCGAGCTGCATCACGCATATATGTATATATTTATTATATACTTGTATATACAAGCACGTGCCAGGGTATATCTTTGATACTTATATGTCGCGTGTAATCCGCTTGCAGGACGTGCGATGCGCGTGTTATTTATGAACGTACCGTTCGAGTTATGGGCGGCCCGTGGGGAATATAAAATTGGTTTTTGATTGGGCATAAAATGCACTTTGGTCCAGGTCTGTTTCTACATGAATGCTCGTCATTGTGATCTTGAGATACCCGCCTAACCAGCTTCGTGAAAAGAGAACAATTTACCACGAGCTGCAATCCGCTACGGAACAATCTTCTCATCCAATATCAAGAACCACCCTGCTGCAGAACTGTATTTTAAATCCCATAAAAATGATCATGTTGTTTATTAGCAGTACGAATATCGATGGGCAATTTCTGACGAGAATTGATGCTGAAAAAAAAAACAAAAAAAAAGACAGCGAGTCTGACGTTCTTTCGAAAATTCTGAATCTACTGCAAAATCGAATTTCGAAAATTGCCCGAGGAAATATCCTGCTCGTGGTACAAGTCAATCCTAATGTCTGTGTCGACGGTGTCTTTTTGTCAGTAAGAAAAGTGGATTCTGGTCCCTGGATTTGATCAGATTGAAGGAACTGCGAGGTTCGAGTTAAGTCCTATGTGCATCCGTGGAAGGCAACAGTTTCCTTGCAGCCAATGCAATGCTAGGCGTCGACCGGTTTCTTGCAATTAACATACGCGACGTTAATTTAACGGAATTATAATTTCACGTCACTCAACGCTTTAATGCAGCTCTGGCGAACAAACCCCGGTTCAGAAACTTCGCGAAGAGCCTTATTATGCTCGTCGAGGACCACGCGCTACCGTGCCGACGAACTCAGGAAATACATACCCGCGTATATACCTACATATATGGGTATATGTATTATGTGTATATATCTATAGGCATCCACATGCCTGCAATTAGTTTTACGCCCAATTACCAAAATGTCTTACGAACCGCTCGTGGAATTCGTGAGTTAATTTCTCTAAAATTAGACATTCTTCGGAGAATTTTTTTGCTATTCGCTACTTCAGACTTTGCTTCGTACATTCTCGTCACCCCTGCACCAGCAAATTTCGAACTCTACTTCAATTATACCTACTTTGGGTCTTTCAAACCTCTGAGCACTTCTGGTTTCAAATTGGCGGACGTTTAGACTTTCACAAAATTCGGAACCATTTCTCATTTCATGAACTCTGAAATGTAACTTTCCGCAATTAAAGCGCATTAACCATTTCTCAGAACTCGAAGTGCCATCAATCATTTTTTTTTTTTTTTTTTTATCCACGAATCTGCTGAAGGAATCGAACCCTCGTATGTAGGTGTGTTAGCTCCGTTGACTTTGTGGAGGATCGAACCTTCTGACATGCGAGGAGCTTTTGAGTTTGTGTGAAGGGTCGAACCTTCAGGTATGCGTTTCGTCTTGGGTATAGTGACAGACTCGTCAGTAGGGCTGCGCCACTGTACCCTGCCCTAGACGCGGTGTGTCCGGTAGCGGACGTTAGGTATCTTTAGGATTCGGTATATATACGAACCGAGTGCTTGTTCTAGCACTAGCGAGAGAGATGTAGCTAGGCGTAGCCGCGTAGCGGGCGTATTAGGATTTATGTGAGTCCCCACACTGCAAACAGACAAGCGGCTAGACCGATTTGGCTTAGATTTCGTCAGAATATCGTATAACCGGTGACAATGTGGGAATAAGATTTTTAACACTATTTCCCAACGATTTTCCCTGGATTTTCAATATTCTCATCGATTTATAATCATTGAATTGAATTCCCAACGATTTTATGCTTATCAAATCAAAATTAGTTTTCCGGAATTTGGAAAAACCAAGCTTAATTTATTCTTTCATTCTTCCGCGTAGAATATGAGGTACTTATGTTCTCTGGACCCGAATTTGGATCTGAATTAACCAAATTACCATGAACCAAATATTTGTATCATTGTATTTTATGAAGTGAACCAAATTTCGGATTAACTTGATCCCGTTTTTGTATTCAATCAAGAGAATGAAATCAGACAAAATGCTTGGCTGAAATAACCAAATTTTTCTCTGAATGTATAGATACTAGATAGAATAATGATGATGTATTATAGAATATACGATGGAGGTGGATAGAGAGTCGTATACTAGATCGACGGAGTTGGAGTGACGCCTCCCACTTCCGACTTCAAACAGCCCGTACCTGATATTAATTTAAGATTATCGAATGAAATTTCGTTTCGGCGAACCAGTCAAGCATGGATTATTGAATTATTGAGTTCGACAGGGCGTCGGTCATCGGGCGTCGCGGTTCTTTGCTTTGTCAAACGCCGTCAGATATGTAGGAAACCACATCCATCCATACAAGTCCCTGCAACTCCCCGTGATCCGATCTTGTATAAATTTTATTAATAAATAAATTTTATTCCGTGTTCATTCTTATATACCTATACATATACATATGTATGTATACCTATCTACCTATCTAATTGTAAGATCGCTAATTACGTCACCTAATTCAACGATCACGAACCCAAACATATATCGCGTGTCCTATGGTGTAAGGTCGTATTTGCCAAAGAGCCAAGTTCGGTGGTAAAAGGGCGTGTAATTTATTTTTCATTCCGGCATTCGCTATAAAAATACTTGCATAAATGTAATAAAATTAGTCGACAATAAAATCTAAAAGTAAAAGATCGTATGTTGCCGGAAACGGCCTTATACCATTCGTGTCATTTTTTTTTCATAAAGTTGGTACTGACAGGACGTATTCGCCATTACTTATGACTAGGGTTGCCAACTTTTGAAATTTTTTTTTCCGGGGCTATTATATGGAAAATTCAAAAAATTCGTGACGTGCGTAAAATAATTGGGCGCATTGTTAAATCACATTAAAACATTCTGTTTCAAATATATTATTAATTCTACTCGTGACTTACCTCTTGTATCGACAAACATACAGTAGCCATCTTTTGTAGTTCTGATGTGTTTATAAGAGGTTATAATGGAAATGGCGGTATAATGTAAGGTCAAACGACAGATGGCGTCCGTAATCCATCACATTATGAAAGTTGGCTGCATTGGGACTTTTGTATGTATATCATTTTTCAATAGAAAAAAAATACAAAAATAATTTTCGGGACAAACACCTTTTAAGGGTTGCCAATAAGTTAACAATAAGCTCCACTTATGAAATTGCGTGTATCAGAGTTATTCAAATTTCACAAGAATTTCTTTGCCAATTTTCGACGATTCGTCGCATATTTCACCATAACAAGTTCGTTGATCTCTTCTAGGAGTGCCTGTGTAGTTCCAAGGAATGCCCTGAGATTTCTCTATAATTTCGAGAATTTATTTCCAAATATTTTATAGAGAATCTCCTCAAGACACCTCTGAGATATAATAACGGGAATGTTTGCGACTTCGTTTTGATTTAAAACAGTCCGCGCGGATTATTCTATACTCTTGGATCAATCACTAGAAAATCATCCAAAATTTCAAGTATTTCGAAAGGTTTTCCATGCGATTAATCTTCAGATATTTCAAATTTCATCATTTTCACGGATTCAGTTTCGGCTTTTCTATGATTCGATTTGATCATTCGAATTTCTCGATAAATTTTGTTCCACAATTTCAAGGATTTCACAGATTTTTCAATAATGCCGCAATTTTCTTTCAGATTTTTCTAAAATTTCACGAATTTCTTCTAAATCGGTCCAAAATTTCAAGAATTTGTACAAAGTGAATTTTTTTAGGGGTTACTAGACCAGGTCACCGTATTCGTTGTACCTACCTATACATAAATATAGGTGTACTTATATTGCCTATGAGAGAAATTCGAGAACGAAATTCCGCTCTATTGACTGTTCGCGCCTGAATACCATAAGTCGCGCTATTGACATTGAATATAGTTATATAGTCGTGCCAGAATGTAAAATACAAGAATTAGTCATCAGTCGTTGGACTGATTAACAGCAACTGTGCCCTGGGCCATAAAAATACACCCACACAACGGATGGCACTGTTTGAACAACTGCACGGAGTCTATCGCGTTTTTTTTTAAACTCGCGAATATTTGACTATTTGTTTAACAAAAATAGCATTTATAAAGTATGTCGCTAACACCAACGGGGTCGAATGTCGATCAATCATTAAAAAAAAAAAGATTACAAACTTTGATCAGTGTTTTTTTTCATGTCATTCTTCCAACTCTAAGAGACACCTAATTTTTCTCGAATTCGTTCGACAAACCGTTACTTATTTCTGAATTTCTCGGACTGACACAGAAACTTCTTTTTTTGAAATCTCAAAAACTCTTTTTGTCACGCAACGGTCATTTCAGCCATAAAGTGCAACTAATCTTTTTTCTATTTATGTGATCGATTTCGAGGTTTTATTCATAATAAGTTGTACTGATTTTAAATAGTTACACTCCTATTGACCAGACGAAAAATTAGTCATTTTCGCATAAGTTTTCATCAGCATTAGCAGATCTTTTCATTTCCTTGGTATTTTTTCACAGAATAATTGCGTTAAGGGTATCCTTCATTCATTAATATTCCTTGAAATCGATTAAATCAATATACGAAAAAGTAATTCCACTTTCGGATATGGCAGAAAATCATCGTCGTAGAGCACAGAATTTTCGGGATTGCGCAAAAAGAAAAAAAAAATGCCAACGGGTGTTTTTGATTCAGTCTAAAAGATTCAAAGATGAATGACAGTTTGTGGAAAAAATTTGAAAAAAAAATGTAAAAATGTAAGTGCAATGAATCAATTTTCTGTAAAACGCTATTATCATATTCGTTTATGAAAACTTTATTTATGAAAATTATTTTTGTAACTGCGGCCGCGGTATTTTTCTTCTGTTGCTAATTTTACGTGGCGTGTAGCTCGAGTGAAACGAGATTGATCAGTGGAGCGAAATAGTAGTGCCTAAATCCGCTCGACTAATCAGGCTGATTTTGTCGTGACGAAATATCTTCTTTACTCGCTCTATTTAGAATGATTATTACTTTACATGAATATATGGGTGATTCCATTCTAACAGTGTTTATTAATGTCCTGTACTGTTTGCTCCCACTGGTCATCCATTAACAATCTATTCATAAAATTTCTGTATCAATACGATCCTCGTGAACATATTTCATCGCTTCTTTCGTATATTATAACTTGCAGTCCAGAGAAAACTTAGGGTTTAAATCACTTAAATGTCAGTACCGTGTCACGTCCATTTCTAAAATTTACCTATGAATTCATTTTTTTTTGTCGCAATAAATGATCCAAACTAATTAATCCACAAATCTAATTAATGTTATAATACAATTCATAAATAAATTATGATACAATTCATAATGATTTTTCCGAAGAATGTCTACCAAATTTATTTTACGTCAGTACCGTGGACGAATGAGTCGGTACCGTGGCGCGGAAAATTTGAAATTTGATTCTCATTCTCGATATTTTGAAGTTGTAGCGAAATCCTTTCGGACTTTCATTTTTACAATAAAATAGAGTAATAATATGCATTGAAAAATTAAAAAAGTTTAATTATAGAATCAAAAAATGTTCAATCAAAAAAGTAACAGTTAGAACAGAATCACCGATATGTTCTTTTCAATCTAAAATTCCCGAATAAAACAAAAAATCTCAATAGGGGCTATAATTTTCTCCCCCTTCAGACTTTCATTTTTACAATAAAATAGAGTAATAATATGCATTGAAAAACTAAAAAAGTTCAATTATAGAATCAAAAGATGTTTAATCATAAAAGTAACAGTTAGAACAGAATCACCGATATATTTACACACGCTGTAGTAACTAAGTAAAATGGGAATGCGTTAATTTATAGCGCACAGTTTCTCTTATCATTTTAGAACTCCAATAATCCGAAATTTTTTTGCACGAATTTTCCGAAAAATGTAGAAAAAAAACAAAACAAAACAAACAATTATAACAATTTCAATGACTTAAAAATTCCTCGATGTTATTGAACAGTTCTCATCGTTGTGAAATTTTCATGAACCTTGAATTAGGTGAATAAAATATTGAGACGATTTTTTCTACGAAAATTTGTAGGAAACAATTATTATTATGTTCGACTGTTCCAATGACTTGAAAATTCTTGAACTCTAAAATCAATTAAAAAATTCTTAATTTCTTCCGAAGTTTTCATTCATCGAGATATTTCCGAAAAGGTGTTATTTTTTTTTCCGTTTCGTTTTCAATTTTTTGCATTTCTGAAAATTTTTGTTTTCAAGAATGTAAGCCGCGGGACATTCACATATTCATACCTGATAGAACACGTTCCTTTGGTACCAAGAAACTCCTACGAGATTTCTTTCTAATCCCACAAATTTGTTTGGAAATTTTTTTCGCTGTCGCAGATTTCTTGGAAATATTTCTGGAATTCCACGGATTTTTTCGGCGTATAAGATTTCCCTGGAAATCCTACAAAAATCTCACTAGAATTCCACAAATTTCTTCAGGAAATTATCGTAAGATTTTACAGAAAATCTCTTCATGATTCCTTCGAGATTTGATAACGTAAAGGGCTCCTATACCTGTGATTTCAAGAATAATTGGGGATTTGTTAACAATTATTCTACGATTCAATTGAAAATCATTAAAAATTCGAAATCTTTTTACTTCCGAATGCTTTTCATATTATTTTCTGTTCAGATTTTCGCCGAAAATTTCACAAGCTTTTTTATAAATTTTTTGTAGATTTCATGAATAACTTTCTCAATACTTCTCGCACTGATTTCGCGATTTATATTCAGATATTTCTCAAATTTCTTCCGATTCTACGGATTTCTTTTAGACTGGTAGTTAAAAACTAAATTTTTTCCGACGCCCCCTAAAAAGCTTTTTTTTGATGAAAAAACGCGAAGTAAATTTTTTTTTTTTCAATTATTAAAAACAACACGTGCCGCAAGACGATCTAAGTTCATTTTTTAGTAAAATCATGTTTTTTTGGAAGTTTCTTACCACAAATAGTATTTTTCCCGAAATATAAACAATATTGGAACTCAAGTAAATAAAATTTCGAATTTTTTTTTCATCCGATGTTGTCTAGTTAATAAAAAATGAAGGACATTTAAGTTAATAATTTTATTTTAAAACTAAATTAGTACAAACTTATTTTTTATAAGCAGATTTATTAATTCCAAGGCTCAAGTAAACTTTCTCTAGTATTTTTTATACTTTTACTTCTGCAACGTTTTTCCAAAAAAACATGACGTTACCAAAAAATGAACTTAGATCGTCTTACGGCACCTGTTGTTTTTAATAATAAAAACAAAAAAAAAAATTTCTTCGCGTCTTTTCATCAAAAGGAAGCTTTTTAGGGGGCGTCGGAAAAAATCTAATTTTTAACGACCAGTCTAATATACACATATACATGCACAGGTACATGTTACCCATTTACCTGCAGCAGTACGCAGCGTAGAATCTCGGATGTCTATGAACCGAGGCGGTCCGGTATCATTATAGGAGTCAGTTTGAAACTTACGCATCCATTGTCCACTGCAGTGTCCAGAAGGTAGTAAGCGTACGAGATGCGGCTGGTTCCGTGTGTAGCCTCGATACCGAAGACAATGCGCTTCCACTAAAGCGTGCATCATATTTCACGGCGATTTCTTTTTTTGTCATACCCTTTCTTTCTTTTTTTTTATTCTCTTTTCTTATTATTTTTTTTTTTTCTCTCTCCTCACTTTATCGTCCGTATGTATCGCTTGGCCAGGTCTGTTCGGTTTTACGTCGACACCGAGGAACGGGTATCCCCTACTGCGTGGACCACCATAAGCGATTTGACCTCACCTGCAGCAGCCAGCAGCAGCAGCAGCAACGGATGCATCGAATGCTGTTGTAGGCAAGAAGGCAGGCAGGCAGGCAGGCAGGCGGGCAGGCAGGCGTCGCCTTCTCAATTTGATATCACGTTTTTGTGTCGGTTTAGAGACAGCCGTTACATCAATGGTTCAATGGTTCGAGATTACTTCGGATCCTCTTCGACCCTCGTTTCGTCTCGTCTTCTATCGTATATACTATTCTTTACTCGTCGTACCGATTCTTTATGGTTAAAGAAAGAGAGGAAGAGAGAAAGAGAGAGAGGGAGAGAGATGGGGGGCCATGGATTTTGTTTGGAACAACGGGAGGTATAATTAACCCCTTGCGGCGAGGATAGGGTCATGTATATCACGGGTAGACGATACCCCTTTCGTAACTATTGAAAATAGTTGGAAGGCACAGGTGGGTAGGTACACGGAAGTGATGATCGAGGTCTATTTTGGTAAGGATCATGTAGTCGGAGTGGAGGGTTCGCGGATCCTTTTTTAGATAAGTTGTTTACATCTGATTGATTAATTCAGAAACTTGTATAGGGGGCATTCCATGCCAACTCAACCTACTGCGAAAATTGACATTTTTGATTCGGCTGGAACTTGACTATCTTTTTGCATTCTGTGAAAGAGGGTTCCTTGATTTTTCTCAAATTTTTTTGTCAAACCGTTCATGAGATGAATTTTTGAAAATTTTAAGTCTTTTTTTCAAATGCTTATGACTTTTTCAAAAATACATCGATTTGAATTTTTTTTTCTTTCAAATTGTGAGCTTTTGAATGTACTTTTTGAAAATGCCATGCAAATGAATATCAAAAGCTTTTTTACTCAAGTTTTTTTGACTCTTGGGTTAAAATCTTGTTTTTAAACTTGAGTGCATCGATCGATTTTTTTTGTTAAATTCTCAAAAATACTGCTGTATATTCCACAAATTTTAAGCCTCGCCTCATCGTGGGAAAACGATTTTTTCTAATTTTATTTAATTTTTTTGATTCTTTGAAATTGATGAAATTTTTTTTTTAATTTACAACTTTAAATATTACTTTCCATGTCCTATACGATGTCTCATTAAATATATTGACAGTTACTTGGAGTTATTAATACGTGCATCAAGTATTTGCTTGTGTATACACTTTCTATACAATTTCAAAAATTCTGAATAAAAATTAGAAGAAATCGTTTCCCCACGATAAGACCAGGCTTAAAATTTGTGGTATAGACAGCAGTATTTTTGAGAATTTAACAAAAAAAATCGATGGATACACTCAAGTTAAAAAAAAAGATTTTAACTTAAAAGTCAAAAAAACTTGAGTAAAAATGCTTTTGATATTCGTTTGCATGGCATTTTCAAAAAGTACATTTAAAAAGACACAATTTGAAAAAAAAAAAAATTCAAATCGATGTATTTTTGAGAAAGTTATAAGCATTTGAAAAAAAAACTATTAAAATTTTCAAAAATTCATCTCATGAACGGTTTGACAAAAAAATTTGAGAAAAATCAAGGAACCCTTTTTCACAGAATGCAAAAAGATAGTCAAGCTTCAGCCGAATCAAAAATGTCAATTTTCGCAGTAGGTTGAGTTGGCATGGAATGCCCCATATACAGGTAATATGATGCAAGGGATTACTCTTGGGACCTTTAAATGAAATGGCAGTAAAATTTTTATACTGGAAAAGAGAAGTCTTAGAGCTAGTTCCGCGAAATGATTGTAAAATCTCTGAAAACCACGGGAAATTTTTGAGATCGTTAAAATCACATGATTCCTAACAAAAGAGCGATTCCGATGAGATTCGAGATGCCGGCGAAATTCTATATAATCTATCGAATTTTATTAGAATTCTTCTGATATCTGTGAAATTTACGAAATACCAAGAAATTCGTGCATCACATGTGAAATGCTTCACTTAAGACCGTGGCATTTCAGAGAAATCTCATATAGAAGTCTTAGAGAGCCGTGACATCCTTGTATTAGCTATGACATCCATGTAGAATTTGTCAATTTTGGATATCAGATAAAACCTTCAAGTGACCGCGAAGAAATACGCGTATAGAATTTTAGAGCCATCCGTTCTCGAGATTCCTATAGCAGAATCTTGTGAAATTGGTAAAATTCTTACGAATCCTTTGTGAAATCTCTGGACTGTTCAGAATTCCAATGGAATCTTTGATATTTCAGATCAACCTGTAAAATCTCGTCATAACTTTATGATATTACAAAATTACGTTCAAATTCTATGGTGAATATTTTGTGAAATTTTTTCTTGAATCCTCGTGAAAATCTGTAATATTTTTTAAATATGGGTTCAAAGGCTATGAAATTTCAAATAAATTTGCGGAACCGTGTCAAAGTCTTGTATACGTAAGATTTTCAAAACTTGTTTGAAATTCTATTGAATACCTTGACATTTTTGTCAAATGTCGTTGAAATCCGTCAAATTGGTTACAAATTTTAGCAAATTTCCATAAAAGCTATGCGAGTAACTCCTTCGAAATTATCTTGAAGTCAGAGCTCCGCAATCTTCGTCAACTGTATCAAATCCCAGCTGTGAGATATTCGAAATCTCATGAAATATGCCAGCAAAATCTCATCGTCGGTAAAATTTCACTAGAATTCGCACGGCATTTACCAAAAAAATAAAAAATCCATGAAATTGCAGAAAAATTCAGTAAAATCTTTGAAGTCTCTGTAGTAAAGTCTCCGAAGTAAAGTCTCGGAATCCAGTGGGCACCATCTTTGGAAGTCTACTTTCCTTCAAGTAAAATTATGCCCCAATGAGGCAGTAGTAAAAATGGTCCCACAGACTGCAAATTGCTTGTATTTCTTCATTATAACGGGAAGAAAAAACTGTCTCATGAGCAACACCTGGCGATCGAATCTCTAAAAAAAAACGTTAAATAGTGAAAAAACTTCAATTTCTCTGAGGCAGTACTAAATATTTTCGTACGAGTCTCGTCTTGAACCAAAATGCTCATTGAATAAGAATCTAGAAGTCGCCGGATGAGCACTCTGATCCGAGAACTTTGAAATTGCTGAAAATTGCAAAATTTCGAAATTTCAACCTCGATGAGGCAGTAGTAAATATTGTCCTATAGAGAAAAAACAAAGGAATATTTTTAAAAAAATCGAAAACAATATATTTACGGATGAGCAGCAACATCTGAGCACTTAGGTCATTTTCGAACCGCCCTAATGGCCCATACCTTTATAATAATCTATACGGATTCATTAATCGCCATAGTCCGTAATTAATTGCAATTATTCTCATGCCTTTTCCTCTCTAGCTGCGATAAAGTGTGAGGGAAAGAGTTCTTCCTTAGATTTCTTCAAGTCGTTCCTACGAATGTTTCGGAAAATTGTAACATTCCATAAGCTTTCGATAAAAAGTTGTAGATTTTCTTAGTTTTTCTATAGAAAAGTCGTTATTTTTGTCAATCAAAGTAGAGAAAAGCACAATTTTTTTTTCATAAAATACTGTACGAAAAGTTCAAAGTAGAAATTCGTAGAATTATTGTCACCGTTTATGGAGACTAGAAAGAAAAATGTGCGTTATAACAGAGATCGGTGTGAAATATTTACTAGAAATGATTACCTCACAGCGAATCGAATTCACGAAGCTTCTACGCATATTTATAAGATGGATCTCGTCGGTTCTCGAGCATATGCTTAGTAAACTAGTATACTATAGTAGTCAAGTGCAGCTAGTGTAATTTGCAAGCTTTTATACTCGAAGCGATGCTCGACATCATGATTAATTAACGTCTTCCTAGAATTCGCAACAAGTAATACGTTATTGACACACTTCTCCGCTCGTGTTAAGTCACGTGTTACGACTCGTACCCTATACACTGGCAAAAAGCTGCGGCAACATAGATTAGCTGTGTACCCATCTATCTATGTTAATATTACAGTTTAAATATATATGTACTGAAAAATAATTTTATAGGCTAACGGTTTTTATTTATCTTTGTTAGAAAATGAAATCTTTCTTACGTTTTGAAGCTTGTGAAAATACTTTTGGCACACCTTGTTATACCTATGACGAATCGTCTTTCTGTTTCAGATTGATTATTCTCTCGTCGATAGTCTGGCGTACCGTAACATGTCACGAGTATAAAAACTACCCGATACAGGTGAGTGCCCGAGGTTCGGAGGAGAAAAAGAAGTGAAACTTTTTTTTAATTTCAGGGAAAGGCTTAAGGAGGGCACTCCCTATTGAACGCCGAATCTTAGTCGATTTTCATGATTTTTATCGGAGGGTAAGGGATGTATATATCTTTTCAGGGTCATGGGTACTTTTTATTACATTATTCCAGTTTTGAGAACGATTTTTATTTTTCAAAAAAAGTGAAAAATAGCGGAGATATAACCGGTCGCCGTGAAGCTGTCCGGAAGGGAGGCCGAATGCGGTGTACACTCCAGTACCTCGTAGGATTATCTGAAAATAGTCTGCGCGAAAAAATTGATTAGTATATATACACGTGGTCACTTAATGAACCAATAATATTGGAAAAATAATGATAATTAGCTAAAGGAAAGGCCTTAGAACAAACAAGTTGATTTTTTCGGAAAAAATTTCAAGCTTTGACCCAACCAAAAACATGTTTATTTTAATAATTTTCAGTCGGTCTTAGGTTCATCAGTTGGACATAAGTATCATAAAAACGTGTGCCAAATATGAGCTTGATGGGTCAAATAGTTTTTGAGTAATCGTGTACACCGATTTTCCACTCATTGAAAAAAAAGTTTCGAGATAATCGCGTTCAAAGTTTCGGCATTATTTTTCCAATATTATTAGTTCATGCAGTAACCACATGCATATGCTGATCAATTTTTTTGCGCAGACTATTTCAGATGATCCTACGAGGTGCTGGAGTGTACACCGCATTCGGCCTCCCTTCCGGACAGCTTCACGGCGACCTGTTATATCTCCCCTATTTTTCACTTTTTTTAAGAAATAAAAATCGTTTTGGAAACTGGAATAATGTAATAAAAAGTACCCATGGCCGTGAAAAGATATATACATCGCTTATCCTTCAATAAAAATCATGAAAATCGACTAAGATTCGGCGTTCTATAGGGAGTGCCCCCCTCAACTCTCAATTTATTTATTCATCGTTTCGTTATTTACAAGTGTATTAATCAAATGCGTATACGTACGAATTTCTACAGCTGCAGCAGGATATTAATTACCGTGAAATTTTTTTCTCTTCGGGTTAGATGGACAGATATTAAGAAATTAACTCATAAACGAAACGTAACATAAGAATTACGGACGATCCGCGTTGATTGGATGAATTTTTTTATATTTTCGTCTCGTCTGTTTTTCATTTTATTTATCAATCCATTTGATACATGAATTAAGACTTCTTAACTAAACTTTTAGTCGCAACGCTCAGAATTCTCTTAGACCGTGTACAGCTACTATGATCTGCAGCTATTTAGGGAGGCTGAATTAAGTTAACGTATAGGCTAGCTTCCGTATTTAACAATGAGAGAAAGAAAGGAACGAATCCATCTCTAATTGACCCCTATGCCACGATACGCTACGGATATCAAACGGAATTAGTCCGTGTCATGATAAATTAGACAGTTGAGCCATTACTTCGTTCAACCGAAGTCTCGTATCCCATCCATTACGGCCCTAAGGCTGGGCCCCGCTTCCGGCCCCATCTACTGTCAAGCCAAAGAAAGAGAGAAAGAGAAAATTGGCTGCTGCAGATCTCGAAGATTCATTTTCTAATGTTATTCATTTTCAACTAATATATCACCCGTCTCTCTCGAACAGATCAATTTATATATTTACACAAGTTAATTATTCCTCGATCAAAAATAATTTTTATTTTTTTCAAATTATTTGTATGCCGTGAAGAAATATTTCATTGACTCGGTATTTTCAGACATTATTTAAAATTATTCGAGATTTCACGGGGTTTGCTTTGCATAGAACGAAATTCGTTGTCGTAGGATTTTTTATCCCTAGGTATTAGTGATGTAACGAATGTCCAATTTTGAACATTCGCGAATGCGAATATTCGTTACACCACTAATAGATGTTTTTGTTCATATATTTGCTTTCAAATAGTAATTAAGTTGGTTATTTAATTCTAAGTCTAGAATTGTTATTGTAATGTTAAATGCTAAAGTACAGAAAGACTGATTAAAGAATAATAAATAGCAGCAAATATTTATTTTGCTCTATAAAAAAGAATTTTTGCTTGTTCTTTAACGATAAAAAATATTTAAAAAAATCATATTTTTGGTTCAATTTTATAATATTTTCACAATTTTAACAAACGAGATGTGAAATTTTTGTGATATTCATATTCGCAAAACATTCGCATGGTTTTTGCGAATGCGAATCCTAATGCGAATATTCGCTACACCACTACTAGGTATATTATTGGCTCACCCAAAAATTACATGATTTTAGAATATCGCCTCGAAATTTCAGACAGTTTCGATATTCGCTTTATTCCAATAACCAACTTGATGATGTAAAAATTGAAAATGAAAAAAATTCAGAAGAAAACCGTTTTTCGACCAGGTGCATCAGATGTTCCAAGAAAGAGTACAGCACGGTTCGAGAAGCAGTGATCGAGCGAAAGGGAGCTGGGGAGGCTGGGCTGCTTGGTCCGATTGTTCTCGATCATGTGGGACCGGGGTGCAGTCTCAGGCGAGAGAATGTGTTCCGACACGGTAGGACAGTTACTTTTCCCCGAGGGGTCGACAATGTTACTTCTTAAAAATGCTCAAACCAGATTTCCAGATCTCTGAGTCTCACCAATTCGATAGGATTTCAATTTGCGATTAATTGGACACAGCGAATTTAAAAAAATATTCGCAAGGATCATTGGAATCTTGTTTAATCTTACAGAATTTTCAGTGATTTTTTTTATTCTTATTATACCTATATGATTCATCATTATGTTCCTTCCAATTCTATTTACTCATTTTTATTACCGAAGCTTTCGTTAGGAAGGTACTCATGCATATCTAGTTGCCTATATTATCTATAATTATCTCTGATCATCGGTATTATCTTTTATTACCTCCCACTCGTTACATCTGTTATACCTCTGGTCTAATATTGAACGTCTCGAGACCTGGACCCCCGGTAAGAAATTCTAACGATTGCTTCAATCGACCTATAGTTCGTTTTTCCGTCCCACGTAACTTTTACGGAAAAACAGAATCGTAGACGTACTATTTCAAAAGATAAAAACAGAAGTTAAAAATCTCTGCTTTGAAATATACGTAACGAAAAGAAAAAACAAACTTCAAAGTACAAATTTCAAGCTCATCAACTGACGTAGACTGTCTTTCTAGTACGACTATAGAATGTTTTTTTCTTTTTTTTTTGATTCGCGTGAAGCAATGTGAGATTGGAGAAAATTATAGCCCCTATTGAGATTTTTCGTTTTATTCGGAAATTTTAGATTGAAAAGAACATATCAGTGATTCTGTTCTAACTGTTACTTTTTGATTGAATATTTTTTGATTCTATAATTAAACTTTTTTAATTTTTCAATGCATATTATTACTCTAATTTATTGTAAAAATGAAAGTCCGAGAGGATTTCGCTACAACTTCAAAATATCGAGAATGAGAATCAAATTTCAAATTTTCCGTGAGTACCGACACATTCATCCACGGTACTGACGTAAAATAAATTTGGTAGACATTCTTCAGAAGAATTATTGTGAATTGTATTATAACTTATTTATGAATTGTATTATAACATTAATTAGATTTATGGATTAATCAGTTTGGATCATTTATTGCGACAAAGAAAATAATGAATTCATAGGTAAATTCTAGAAATGGACGCGACACGTTACTGACATTTAAGTGATTTAAGCTGTAAGTTTTCTCCGGACTGCAAGTTATTAATTATACGAAAGAAGTGATGAAATATGTTCACGAGGATCGTATTGATACAAAAATTTTATGAATAGATTGGTAATGGATGACCAGTGAGAGCAGACAGTACAGGACTTTAATAAACACTGTTAGAATGGAATCACCCATATAAGAATTCAGACAAAAGTTCTGATCATATCAAGAGTATGGGAGGTCTTTTTCGATTTCGAATTCGCTCTGCAACTTGAGAAATTTGATGCCATCAAGTCGAGTTGAAATTTTCTGAGTGCAAAAATGAGAAGTAGAGCTTTTAAGAAAACTATGTGTTATATATATGTATATATATATATCTAGTATGAAGTCAATTCACGTCCTGGTGATGCTTCCCTCATTGTTTGCAATTCAAATCATTTTCTTCACGTATACATTTAATTCTCTTTGATTGAGGAGTCGCGTGTCTCGATAAATGTTGGTCACAGATATATATATATATATATATATATATATATATAAATATATACATGTATGTGTAGATTAAAACGTTGGGAATCAGCTGTATGGGCGCCGGTTAACCATAATTGCGGTAATTACAGTGCAATTACGCTAACTGTCCGCTGCAGCAGTGGACAAATGCCTAATTGCTTCTTTACATCTCATCCTCCGTATTATTTATTGTATCCATTATTATTAGATTTTTTTTTAACTATACATCCATCGCTCTGTAAATGAGATTTTATTCTATGTATTGTATAGATGATATATTCATATTATTTCAGTGGATATTTGAGGAAACGAAGCATCGCCAACGCGGAGGATGAAAAACCGGAAATAAAGCCGATGTGTATTGGGATATACAGAAGATATCACGTTTGCAATACTCAGGTAAATGAGAAAGAAACAAAAAAAAGAAAAAAATTGACATAAGTGAATTTTTTTTTGTAATTTATCGTCCATATTCCGATTTTGAAAGAATTATATTACTAACTATTACGCACGACTTCTCTGTCGGCGCGCCAGTAGCCCAGACAAAGTGCCGATAAGTATAATAAAGTTGTAAATCTTGCCATTCTTAAATATTTATATAAATGATCATCTATCGTTATTAATAGCGACCTTTGCTATGAATAATTATACAAGCCGTTCATTTTATCGTTATCATACTTCCAGATCACGAAATGTTGCTATCTCTTTCTGTGGCCATTAATTATGACAGTTTAAGAAAATTAATATTCAATATTTTCGAGACAAAATTACCGTTTTTAATTTCTAGACTTAATTTATCGGGCTCAAACTTTGACCGAAAGAAATAATTTTCCTGTTACTTGAAGTGATTCTTTTTTTTTGTTTACCTTTTGATTCATTGAAGCTTGCAGATTTTGGATGAAGAAAAAATTAGTTCTTTAATGCAAAAACGTAAAAAAAAAACAGAAAAAAAAAAATTGTAGCTTTTATGCGACTTTTATGTTTGTCCACGGAAATCTACGATTTTTTTTATGAAAAACTAGGGAAGCTTACAATTTTTCACGAAAAACTACGGAAATCTAAAAATTTTTTTGAACAACTACGAAAATCTGCAATTTAATCACGTAAAACTACGAGAATCTGAGATTTTGTTTGAAAAACTACGAAAATCTACAATTTTTTGATGAAAAACTATATTTAATGTTCCAATTTCCCTAAAACTTGGTAGAAATTCATAGGAGTGGAAATTTCTATCAGGATAGCGTAATGTATGCAAATAATCGCGTGTTTATCGATTATACATAGACGCCTGGTCGTTAATCATTAATCGGGGCATATGAATAGGTACTTGGCGGGGGCTGGTGTGTTACGTATATCAGAATTCAGACGCTCCATGACCGGAAGTTGCAAACAGTTGGTTTAGTCACTCGTGACGTCATGCTCCGATGGTTTAACGATATGTTTTTGATACCAAACCGCGATATGACGAGTGACGAGAAATGTATGACTGGGATGGGATCGGAGACTGCGGATGTAGAAAATACAAAATAAGATTATTACTCATTTCTATACGATTCAGTATCAGTCTCATATTCATTACTCAACTCTGATATACATACACTGCAGTATATATAAAAATACACGATTTTCACGTTGTTTATAAAACGATGTGTAACGACCGTTTATAAATTCCTCAAAATGTATCTAGCAATAAATAAACTGGAACTTAAACGATAATAAATATTATCATAGTTTATGGTGAAAAAATCAATGAGAGATAGCAAGTTTATTAGCGAGCCCGCGGTTTCCAGCTTTGTTATAACATTGCATATAAGATTCTTAAATTAAATGTGACATGATACTATTTAATTAGTTTATTTAAATTAACCAGAACTAACTAGTTTGCGCGCTTCTTTTAAATCATAAGGAACGTTGATAGCAATCATCTCAACCGCGCAGAGCTGTAATCGATATGATACACATAAGAGGATCTTTTCAAGAATAGAAATGAACAAATCTCTTCTTTATGTATTCAAACTAGATCATTTTTTAAGTGCGTGGAAGGCGAATTAGCAATTGAGAAATAAAATTTATGAGACACATCACCCGAAGAATGACTTTCGAACATTTTTGTAACGGCCGACTTCCCTGTGATATACTTTTACACAAAATTTCTTTTTTACTTGCAGACTATGAAAAAAAGTGAATTATATAATTAAACAATAGGAAATGAAAGAAAAATTCGTTTAAACTGCTATAAAAAAATCGGTAAAGTTTGCTCATTGCAGATAATGAGAACCCGAAATTTGTCGCTCGTTATTATTTCCGGTACGAAGCGCAGCTTCCGAGATATCCGCGTTCGAGAACAAAGTCCCTGAATGAAGAATTATGGGCCTTAATGGGACTTTGGTACACGGTCTGATCACCTCGCAAACGCGATTCGTAGTTTCTCCCATACCACACAACCGATCGGAACGAAACTTTGGGGATTACTGTTTCACTTCGGCAAAAAGTGGCCGAGTATTTAATTTTTTGAAAATTTTGAAAAAATTCCTACAGATTCAGTTATCATCAGAGAAATTGAGGAATTATTCACAGATGCACTCGATTTATTCCACATTAATTCTATGAAAATTTTCGGAATACATAGTATAGTCATTATTTGGGCGTCTGAAGTCACGTGGAATGTCTCATATACACGTATAACGAACCTATAACCTATAACGAGAAATCTACATACTGCCATATTCCCAACCTACGGCAATAATCTCACCATTAATTTGTCGTGAAGGAAATGGGGTTTTAATATATTTATATGGTCAAGAAATGAGATAACCCTGACCCAAAAGGTCCTCAAGGGCCAAATAAAAAGAAGAAAAAAATATAAAGGTGAAGTAGGGGACAGGTCGCGTGCAGGTTGGTAATATATCGTGAGGTGCCGAAAAGGATATTTAGATTAGTCTGCAGGGTGTTAACAAGGTAGATCTATCTTCTTGGCGCCCTGCGGTATAATAAGGCGAGAAATTTTTGAATCAAGATTTTCTTCTCCTGATTACCAAAAACGGCTCGAGTTCCTTTTGTTTAAAATTAGTTCTGAGGCACGCTGATCCTTTCACGCAATTAGGGTATATCTATAAGATCCTATGATACACGTGACATGTGTACACATGTACATATATGGCGTTAAGATGACGTAATTAGACTTTTGCCTGCGGAGGAATTTAACGCGGAATTCAATTGTCTAACTCTATGAAGGACGTACGCGGGTCTTTTCAGCGGTATTCGCACAGATGTTTATTTTAGAAAATAGACTCAAGCCATACATAGATAAACGTATGCGAGTACAGCTGATTATCGCCTCTTGAGAATCGCGATTGTAATAACGTATACCTATGAGGACAATAGATTCTCTATTTTTAGATGATCGTCAGTCTTGACCTAATTACGTCAACCAACCGCATCCACGCATTTGCATTTAATTATTTAATTATTCCTCAATACTGTAGCGAAAAAATTGCCCATCAATTATCATTCCGACTTATAAAAACTGCGAAGACAATGATTAACTTTTGTTTTCTTTTAACACGAATTAATTACTGGCTAGTGATAATCTTCATTTTTTCTCATCTTCTTATTACGCCTTAGGAGTGCCCTGACTTTGGAGATCTGAGAACCGAACAATGCGCCAAGTACAACGGAAAATTTTACAAAGGACGGAGTTATCAATGGGAACCGTTTCCTGACGGTGAGTATCGCGCCTCGGTTGTAGTCGCTCGTAATTATCACTACGACAAGAGCGAGGAAAGATTTTTTTAGAAAATAAATTCATTCCACCTAAATAGCATGATAATGGTAAATCGTCTGATATAATGACTCAAATTGAGCCAAGAACACTGTAATGTGGCTACAATTCTATTTCGAAATTTTTCGGAATTTTTCGGATCATGTTATTCAAATCTGTGTCAAATTTTTCTTAAATGTCTCAAGTTCTGCGAGGAGCTTAATCAAATTTCTGGAATCCTAACAAAATCTTTGTGATATCTTATTGAATCAAAACGAAATCCTTGTGCAATCTTAGAAATTGCATGAAATCTATGGAATCAGTCCGAAATTCTTTTCAAATCCTTCTGAAATCTTCGAAACTCATGATACGTGTGACGTACTCCTGTACCGCTATTTTTGTGAAATCTTCAAACACCCGCATGAAATATTTTATGATTCTTTGTGAAATTTTTGTAATCCTTTGAAATCTCGTGAAACTTCACGAAATCTTTGAAATTCCGTTAGACTCGTTCACAATGATTGTGCGATTTTTTGAAATTAGATGAAATCTCATTAATTGCCTTCGAAATTCTTGTTAAAGATCCTTGTTAAATTTTTGTTATCCTGTAGAGCATCATATGGATTTCCTTCAGAATTCCAGTGAGAATCTTTCAAAATATTCGAAATTCTAAGAAATGTCATGATTTAATCCTATCGAAATCTCATGAGATCCCTCGAAAATCCTTGTGAAATCCTATGTGCACTCTCGAAAATCAGAGGACCCGTCATGAATGCCTGTAAAATCTTTGTGGGATTGTCGTCGAATCTTGAAATGCTATACAACTTGATGAATTCTCTGTAAAATTTATGTGAAATGTTTTAAATCGTCCAAAGTGTCATGGAATCCTTTCGGAATTCTTGTGAAACCCTTTCGGAATTTTTTGAAACTCTGAGAAATATTACGATTCCTTTGAAATTTTATCGAAATCTCGTGAAATTCAGTCAAAATCTTTTTGAAATCTTTGTGCACTTTTTGAAATCAGCGGGACTGTTATGAAATGCCTTCAAAATTTGTGTGAATATTTCTGAAACAGTCGAATACATTCCCTTCGAAATTCCTTTGAAATACTTCCGAAATATTTGAGACAGCTAGAAATCTGTAGATGTCTGTAGAATTCCAACGAAATCTTCGTAATAACTTCGGAATGTCGCGACATTCTTTTGAAATATTTCAGATCTCATGATATTTCTTCAAAATCCTTGTGACATGCTAATGAATATCTTAAGACCCGCGATGAAATGTCATCAAATGCTTCCAGAATCCTAGTGAAATTTTGAATAAATCTTTCGAATGTTCTGTGAAACCTCGTAGATCTCCTTCGAAATCCTTGTGAGAAATCCTTGTGAAACGATCATGGCGCCAAGAATATCGCGACAACTATAAAGTCGTATCGAAATCGTCATGAAATATTTGTAATCGAATGAAGTGGCATTGGAATCTTTGAGATTTCGTTTATATCCCGAAAGCTCCGAGTCTATTTCTTCCGATAACGAATTTCCACTCCAGGATTTTTCCCCCTACATATTTCTCTTCCACGAGTAGAAAAACTTCACGCGAAGCATATGTTTACTAGCTCCAAACGAGTGCGCCTTGAATTGCCGAGCCGTCGGAGAGCGATTTTATGCTACCCTGGAGCCAGAAGTCTTGGACGGGACACCGTGCCGAGGAATATCACGTGGACGCACGCGAGTGCCCGGAGTCCTTGCCGTAGGCGCCGGCGATCATTGGATCTGTGTAGCCGGCCAGTGCAAGGTGAGTTTCTCCGTGTACATTGTACATATGTACTGTCTAGACGTGATAATATAGATAGCTGCGCGAGGCGTTTGACTTGAATTGATTTTTTGCGAAAACCGGAAACCCGCCCGGTCTGCACATCGATAAAAGCCCACGTGCGTATCCGTATTTAACACATGTATCATAGCCATGGATGCATGTATGCATATAATTGCCGAGAAGTATACGTTGTGCCTTAAGATCGTCATTTTTATTACTGTTTAAACAAACCGAAGGGATATCTCGATCCAATTTCGACCTTCTCCAATTACTCACCTGTGTTATACTTACCTGTTTTATACCTTCGTGTGTGTATATTTATCGAGTGATCAATGGAATACTGATCTCGAGTGTTGATGTAATTTCGCTGAAACGGAGAACCGAATAATTCCAGGTACTAAATCAGGCATCCACCAAATTGACATTGTTCCATATTCCCGCTGGTGATAATGTGGAAATATAGTTAATTACAAATATTCAATGAAATTTATATGAACATTTCCTTATTTATACATCGTATTTCAGATAAAATATTGTGCTTTACAATTGGAGATTTTTAAAAACCAATTACGTAGTGCGCTTCAATGTTTTCTACGAGAAACTGGATTCGCACCTTAAATCGGAATTCCAAAACTTGCTAAATTGACAAAACGCTGTCACTTTGGTTCATAATTGTCGAAACTGGACTCGATTTCCTTCAGCCATTTTCGGAACTAGTCTTTGCCCTGATTCCCGTTAATTGAAAAAACCTATTTGCTATTTTCGCAGTCGGTCGGATGTGACGGTGTCGTGGGTTCAGGTCGGGTTTTAGACGCGTGTGGCGTCTGCGGTGGTGAAGGAAACAGCTGCAAGCTTTTCGAAGGGATTTTTCTCGAGCCGCAATTAGGAAAGGGATACCAACTGGTCACGACTATTCCAAAGGGTGCCGTTTCGTTGAACGTCACCGAACTACGTCAGTCCAACAACGCCTTAGGTAATCTCTATTCTCCAATATTTCATCAATTATTTGTCGACATTTAATTCTTACAGTTAGAGAAAAATCTACAATTTTCCACTCTTCACGAATGTGTGAAATTGTTTCACAAGTCGCAAGGCAGTTGCAGTCGGTCTGATCCAGCGTCAAGCTAGACAGTGCCTACAGATATATGTATAACGTATAATATTTTCATGAATGAGTACTCAGTCACGGATTTATTTTCTCCTTCCTTTTATCAACTTATTTCTCTTTCTATAAATAGTTTCCCTTATACACAGCACGCGTTTGTGCCTTTGGTTTATTAGTAAATTCGTACATACCTAATATGCTTTTATATAGAGACAAGAGTGATGTTATAACTCAAGAATTCTATCTACATACATAAGCACATAATTTACATTTTTAGAAACGAGTATTTCGCCATATTATTTAACCCACTCTATTACGCCTCTATATATACACATATATGGCGATAATTCACGTTTCATCATTCATTTTTCACGCATCTATACCATGTATCGTAGGCACATCAAACTAACAACAAGAAAACTTATTCTTCCCATTATGTTTTAATAATGCCGTGTAAAAAATCATCACTCGACCCTCGTTGACCCTTCACTAGATATAGTATAGTGCGAAATCTACGACGCCATATTAAACTCTTAAAATCATATATTAAACTTCTAACGCCTAGCAACTGCATGGGCACTGTTATGGTCAAGTGTTTGATTTGTCTGTTTTACGTCGCTCGATATGAAGCATCGATACGCTATGTCTGCGCTATAATGTTATACTTACCGCTTTATACGGTATATATTATACATGTTTATACCTTAGGGTGCTCAAAAAAAAAAAGTTTTTTCCTATCATCTCAAAAGTTTCTAGTAGGTATGAAAAAAATTCTCCCACAAGGCAGCTCGATATTTTGATTCTACGTGACGCTCAACGGTTTTCAGTTTTCCCATATAAGTAATTTGTTTTGTTTTGTTTTGTATTTTTCAAATGAAACTACTAAAAATTTTTTTTTACAATTTTGATGGACATATTCTTGTAGGAAATTAAATTGTCTACAAAAAAGCTCTGATATGATTTTCTCGTAAACCTAACGGGTAAAACGTTATCAGACTTTGAATACGCGCAACTAAGTGGATATAGTTTGAATTTTTTTTAATTCCAAAAAGAAATTCGACCGCAATATGTGCTAGTATAGAGAGTTATATGTCTCTTTTTAACCACTGAGTAATTATTCGCAGTGTAAAAACGATATAAATCATACAGTAACATCCGGTGAAATACAAAATGCGTTCTAAAATCATATACGGTTAGATTTAACTTGGTTGCGAGTATTCAAAGTCTGATAACGTTCTACCCGTTAGGTTTACGAGAAAATCATATCAGAGCTTTTTTGTAGACAACTTAATTTCCTAGAAGAACATGTCCATCAAAATTGTAAAAAAAAATTTTTAGTAGTTTTATTTGAAAAATACAAAAAAAAAATTTTTTTTCACGTGTTATTTATATGGAAAAACGGGAATCTCTTGAGCGTCACGTAGAATCAAAAGATCGAGCTGTCCTTGTGGGAGAATTTTTTTTATACCTACTAGAAACTTTTGAGATGATAGAACTTGAAAAAGAAAACGTTGTTTTTCGAGCACCCTAATATACCTACTTTTTTTGAAAATTGATGTGAAGTGATGCGAAAGCAACGAATTTTTTTGAAAAACTAGGAGAATCTACAATTTTATTATTTTTTTTATGAAAAACTATGAAGTATTTCAAATTCCCTATTAATTCGCAGAAATTTCTAACGGGAATTAGTAACAGGATGTAAGGATTTTCGCGTTAATCAAATGGGAAACTTTATTGTCGATCAAAGTACCACTTAGACTTTAATGGCAGCACTTGCCTTTGGAAGGTTCATTACTTGTCGACGTTCTAGAGATTTTTGCGGCAGGAGTTCGAGAGTGAGTGTCGATTGATTTACCGTAAAATAGCTAAATTCTTTTTTGCAATGTCGTAGCCTTAAGAGATTTGAACAGCAACTTCCTCTTGAACGGTCCATCGTCGCGGAGCGCGAACGGAGTCTACAAGGGTGCTGGAACGAGCTTCAGATACCATCGAGGAGACGCGATGCACGCGGAAAATATTTGGACCGAAGGTCCGCTCGAAGAATCCGTAGATCTGATGGCGAGTTTCGATCTTTTATTCATTCAATCTTTCAGATTCCTTTTTTTCTTTTATTTTTTCGAATTACCATTTTTTTTTTTTTTTTCCTCGTAGATTTTAACTGAAGAATTAAACCCGGGCATATTGTACAAGTACATGTTGCCACTGAACGAGAAAATAGAGGATAGCGCGATGCTGGCACCACCGCTCCTCGTAGCAGGTATTTATTTTAAGCTTAGAAAAGAAAATTGTAAATTTTCTTCCAGAAAGAAACCGAAAATAAAACTGAAACGAGTTTTCAGGCCCGAATGACAAAATTGGCAATGAAATTCCGGAGATATATGGTCAACTGACGATGCCGCCGACGCCAAAGACGTAAGTATAGTTTTTTCTGTTTCAAAAGAATCGAGAATCTGGGTATGGAAGATTTTTGAAATTAAGTGGATTCGGAGATTGTTATCGGTTTTATTTAGGCCCAAAATATTGGCTTCGATTCCAGACTAGATCGTGCAAAGACTGGAGAAAATAAGGTCGAACGTAGGAAGGGTGGTACGAAGGGTGGTGAGGATAAACGTGGAATGGGAAAAATGGCTGGTGATCAACCGATGCAGCAAGGTCAGTCAGTGTCTAAGGATCAACGAAAGAAGAAAAAAAACAACAAAAAATTCTTTTGGAAAATCTCCGGGCTTGCTCCATGCTCTAAGGCATGTGGTGGCGGTATGTACAAAATATATAAAAATGTATCATAATATTTATAGGTAGAGATACGAACACATTAATTATTATTAAAGATCCAGTAGTTTGGGGGGATTTTAATTCGACAGACTTGCAGGAACTTGGATAAAGCTCTGATAGACAAAACTCCGAAATCTCAACATTTAATCGATTGTTGTTAAGCTTGAAAATCCCATGAAATTTATACGAAATAGTCGCGACACCCTAGTCGAATTTTCAGAATCTTATGAAACTTCACGGAATATTCTTGAGATATGCGTGAAATTCCTGTGTAATATTCAAGATTCCATTGTGCCTAATGAAATGGTTTTGGAATGGAAATCATCGTCATCATGTAATCTTCAATATTTCATAAAATTTCGTAAAATGTTTTTGAAATCCGTGCAAACCTTGTTAAATCTTTACGAAACCCTCTCAGATTCCATAAAAACCTATGAAATACGTTTAAAATCCTTGAGAAATCCCTTCGTACTTTTCGTTAATTCCCCCGAGTCGGGCCCGAGTCTCATATAAAATCCCATGTTTATTCGAAAACTTTTTTGAGATCGTCGAGATTCTTCCTTGTTACATGCGCACCATTTCGAGGTCGTTAAAAGATCTCAAAAGCCCGTTTTAAATGCTTGGGAAAACTTTTCTGAAACCGTGGAAATCCCATGAAGTTTCGGAAGATTCACAAAAATTCATTCACAAGAATTTTTGGATATTTGCGGAGTCTTGAAGACTGACGATGAGAGTTTACAGAAATCGATTCAAAACGCTCGTGAAACGTTCGATAAAATTCCGTGGAATCTGATGAAATCGATCCAACAAGAAAACTCCGGAGCCGAAAGTCTGGGTTGAATTTTTAACAAGTTTTGACAGTATTAGTACACTGCGGTAATAACTAATAACTAATGTCAGTTTCGTAACCCTGGAAGTGTTGCCGGAGATCGGGCCTTGAGTGCAGGCGTGTAAAACGGTCTTGTTCTTGGAAGGCCAGGTCACCCCGTGTCAACGGCCGCAGATAATTCCATCAAATTCTTGTTTCCATCGTGTCGCTAACCGTGCATCGTATATACATTCGTATTAGTTCCAGTAATAATAATTTTTCCCCTCTGCGAGTTGCGCTCGTCCAGCGATCGCGTGTAGTCAGTCAGTTTTATAGTAAGTTAGTGCATCACTCAACGTGACTGGCATTATTTTTTTACACCAAACCTTGTGCCCAAAGCTGCTGATGATCGTTATCAGCTCGTAAACCATATAGGCTCGGAAAATATGTTTACACGGATTTAGAACTCGGCTTTTTATCGCGTTGGAATCTCTACTTTTACACGTACTCGACGTGTGGTATAGTTACTATTTTGAATACTGAAATAAACCCTTTCTCCGCGTCTGTGCTATAATATAAAACCATTTTATCAATCGATAATAAAACTGAGGAGCCGCTATACATGTGTACAACGTAAGAGGCTTCTAGAACAGATTTTGATTAATGGATTAGCCAGAATCGTATCATGATTCAAGTTGTTAAGATTTATCATAAAAATATTTCCTAATACCAATTACCTACCTACCCATTGCTAAGCTACGAGTTGAATCGTTCATTTATTACCCTGCCGCTACGTATCCGTGTAGTATTTGGGTATTATTTTATTTCTCAATGTGTCAGAATAAAAGTTGAGATGATTTTTATTGGCCTGTTTATGTATCTCGTAAATTGCATTAGATCTATTGCATTTGATGCAACTAGAAACTATCGTAGCCCAATTGAATAAATAAAATAAATTACTGACGTAAAGAAGGTTGCCAAAAATAGCCCAAAATAGATATCCTCAAACTTTGTACCAATTCAATGGTTATTTAGAGAGATGAAGAGGAATTTGATAGACCAACTAATTGATTGAAATGCTTATAGGCATTAAGTACTTTCGAGAAATAAGTACACGGTGTTAACGAATCTCCCCACTTTTTTTTATTGATCTAAGTCTGTGCAAAGGGTGGGGGGAAATAGATTGAACGATTTTTCATTTGATTTCTTTAGATTTATTGAATCAATTGGTTCAATTGAACAATATATGGACGTATAAATACCGAGGTAAAAGTAAATAATTCTATATGGTGACTTATGAGACAGGCAGTGCAGGTTCAAAGTCTAGGACGTCCTATAGGAATCAAGAGCATCGTCAGTTTCTGAAATCCCATCAAAGCTCATGAATTCGTCTAACAACCCTTCTGAATTACTTTAAATCCTATAGAATCTTATGATGTCTGTAAAGTTGTATCGATATTCTTCTCAAATCCTTATCAAATATTTTTAATCTCATGAAGCATGATGAAATTTATGAAATCCGTCTGGTTAAAGTCTGAGTTAAATTCTTGTGGAATCCTGGAAAGAATTACTCGAAATTTCATGGGTTTTGTTGGGAATTCTTGCTCAATCTTTCCAAAATGCCTGGGATCATAGAAAATTCGATGAAATTTGTGGAAGCCATCAAGAATCCATGAAATCACTTCCAAAACCTTCAATTCCAATGCTCCAAATCCTTGTAAAATTCATGGAATTATCTGAAAATCTCCATTAAATTCTTGCGCATTCCTTCTGGAATGTTTAGAACTCTACTAAATCTCATGAAATATTTGAAATTCCATGAGATTCCATGGAATGAAATCGTTTTGGAATCCGTCTGCAATGTTTATCAAGCCCTACGAAATTTCCTGATATCCATGAACTAGAGGCTGATCTGAAACATTAATGAAATCTTCGAAATTCCTCATGAAATTTTTCAAATGTTCTAATATCTCATAAAAGCTGTGATTATACCCTTATCTTCCATTGGATTTTTGAATGTTTTCTAATCTGTTAAACTGATGGATTTATGCGTATATCGTGTCAAATCCTTTATACTATATAATTTAAACCAGAGGATAAACTAGTCGTAGTAAACGTAATCCATCTTATAGTTGATCTTGCGTTTTGTTCATGTATGATGAATTTTACTCATCATCACATCAAACGACACGACAATCTTATGATAAAATCTGCATACGATGTAGCTGGGGCTAGAATCCATAAATTTTTATCGCCTTTCGTGGTTCCTTCCAAACGTGTTTATTTTTTAAATTCTATTTTCCAGGCGTGCAATACGCGACTTTTAAATGCTTTCGAGAAAGTACGCAGGCGATGGCGCCCGAAAGGAGATGCAAGCGGGTGCCAAGACCGCCGTCTCCACCCCCTCTGAGATGCAACACGCGGCCATGTCCCGCAAGGTAGAAATAAATAATAATTGTTGGAAAAAGAACTTACGAATCGAAAGAAAATGGTATATTTTATGATATTTTACTTCGTATTGTATCTTCATTCAGGTGGCGCGCTGGACCGTGGAGCTCGTGCTCTGTAACATGTGGTCTCGGTACTCAGACCCGAAAGCTCGAATGTGTTCAAGAATTAAACCCGAAGTTAACTATGCGCGTGGCTTCTGGTGCTTGCATAGAAAAAACAGACCTGAAAACCACAATGCAGTGCAGACTAGCATCCTGCGTCTTTACCCGAACTCCTACAGCCAGACAAATCGAATCACAAGTTGAACCAACTTCCAACGAAACACATTGGACAACCAGCCCCTGGGGGACGGTGAGGACTTTCAGTCCGTTAATTGTTTATTGTCTTCTTTGTGTCTAATTGAAAAAATCAGAGGACTAGGTTGTCTAGGATTTCTGACAAAACTTCAAATGAATGCGTAGACTTTGAAGATATGTATATAATCACCCGACAAATAGCTGCTATGATTAATTTGTCTTATAATGTTATTTCCAGTGTTCGAACATTTGTGGATCAGGAATTCGTAAGCGACAAGTAACCTGCATAACAGCAGGAGCTGCTACTTGTTCTCCCGAAACAAAACCAGCCAATGAAACAACCTGCGAGGGTTTACCAGAATGTAAGAAGATTCCTAAACTAAAAGCACCTTGGCTATACACCGACTGGTCGTCACAGGTAAAAAAAAAATCGGAAAAAGATAAAACGTTTGAAATAATGTAGTTAGAGTTGTATATGGTATGTGTGTTTAAAGTTTAGGTTCCACTTAGGTAATTCAATCAAACAATTAGGACACGTGTCCCTCGAAACAGGGTATAATTCATCACTCGACCAAATTGTCTAATGAAATATACATGGTCGCTGCGAATTGAGTCATACCGCGTTTCCAGCTAAAGAATTAGAAAAATCATTCACGGTCGTAGTCCAGTGATTCTTGAACTGGAAAAGTGTTGTGTCGTATGCATTTAACATCAGACAGCCCACAGTTCACCTCTGCGTAGTTGGTTGCTCGAATGCAGGCGCTAGCGCGCGACTTTTGAAACGGCCTGCATCTCACAGACGCCGTAACGAAGATCACTATTTCGAACGGCAGGGAAACAAGCTAGAATCCACCGATTATCCCTCACGATTGAAGGACTCGGTTCACGGCCACCTTGTATACTGCTTAGGGTGAAATTCAATTCCATAGTGAATGTAGTTGAAGTTGGTCAACTCGTTCGAAAATTATTCCATGAACGGACCGACGAAAAATGTGAAGAATCTACCCTCTTGTGGCGTTTTTCCGGATATCGATACTAATGACAATTGTTTAATAGTGTTCCGCCGAGTGTGGAATAGGTTTACAGACACGTCAGGTCGCCTGCAACGATGGGAACGAGGTATTTTGTGACGCAGCCCGAAAACCATCCCTTGAGAAAACTTGCAACGGAAATGGTACCGAGTGCGACAGGGTACGATATCAGTGGTTCGTCGGAGCCTGGAGTCCCGTGAGTAGATTAAGTTTTCTTTTGTTCTCTAACTATGTATATCCGCTCGTTCTTAGTATTGGACAAAAATAAGGAAACAATTATTCTCCTCCTGATATATTCAATATATTATTATTCTCATTATGCGGAATAATTCATTTTTCATTATTATTCTCAGTGTACAGTTAGCTGCGGTTCAGGCATCCGTAGTCGAGATGTTGTTTGTATCTCGTCGATAAAAGGCGAGCTAAAAATTAACAGCGACAAAGAATGCGCCAAATTGACGCGACCCATCGCCGAAGAAAGATGTTTCCGACCTCCCTGCCCAGCGGAATGGTTCACGTCCGATTGGTCGGAGGTAATGTACACACGTTCTTAATTTCTACGCAAAAACAGATACGCAATCATGTTCGAGGGTCTTCAAGGGGGTAAGCTAGCGCCCGTGCGCGTTGATTCTTCTAACTACACCACCAGGGCCGGTTCATAAAAACATGTCGAGTTATGGATGATCAAATCTAAATTCTTGCTCATCTACGAACAATTCTTCAGATGATTTTTCAGAATACTGAAATTTACTATAGCCCTTCATTCATGCATGTTTTGTATTCGTTATGAATCTGTGGAATCGTGTAGGTGAAATGGACGGGGCCCTCGGATATTTTTCGACAGCTATGGGTCTTACGGAGCCGAGTATCGGCTACGAATTTTCACGCCCTAAAATCTCAGGATTTAAATTGCTCTCCAACTATGGATTGCGATTAAACTATTCCTGCCGTAATATTGTTGTGCGTGAAATAATCCTCAGTACCTGGCGAGTGCAAAAAATCATTACGTCGCCGAAATGTGATTCGAATCGTCTGACGCGGCCCCCATGTTTGGGGCACCCAGTGCTTTAACTTCGTTTCGAAAAATGTCGAGATTTATTTACAATTTTTTCTTTTCTGTATTATTTTCAATTTCTAAACGATGCTCCTAATCATCGTTCTTCTCCAGTGCACGAAAAACTGCAGCTTGGGTCTTCAGACACGCGTAGTACGTTGTCTTCGCGAAGGTGTCCAGAGTTCCGACTGTTCCGAATCAACTGAACCAAAGGGACGAAAAATATGCGATAAAGGGGCGTGTGAACCAGAAACTGAAAGCCCGGCAAAGCCTCCAAAAAGTAAGAGCTTAGTATGATTTCTTTTTCGTTTAAATATTCGACTTGAATTCAGCATTTGTTGTTACATTATAATTTATTTTATCATTCCAATTATTTTTATCCCTTGAATTATCAACTCGAATACCTGATTCTTAAATTTAATTTTTCTCTTTTTCTTCTTCTCCACAACAGAAGTTCACGAGAAGACAGACTGCGTTGACAAATATCCAAATTGTAATCTCGTGGTCAAGGCTGGATTGTGTCGTATCAACTACTACAAGCATTCTTGTTGCAGTTGTCGCGAATAATCGGAATGCTACGGCATTTTGCTAATAGGTCGCGAAAAAGAAAATAAAAAATTGATTCTTCAAAGCGAATATGTGAAGCTATATAATTGCTTTGACAGATACCATTTTATTTAATACGCATTGATAATAATTGGGAATTTCTTTTTCTTTTATTTTTCCGACGTATACACAAGCTATTGTTGATTTTAACTGTTTTTATAAAACAATTATCACAACCCACGTGTGCATACATTACGATTTATAGTTACAATACCATCATAATCTGCGTTTAAGTTTTGAAAATAAAATTCAAAAAAATAAGAATATAACGCAGTCTTTGGTGTTCGAATCAAAGTAGGTATAAACACTGTATACGTACGAAGAAAAGTAAAGTTTACTTATCTTTATTATAATTCATAATTCGTCGTTTTTTTTTTCAACAGTATTCCGATTTTTGAAACTTTTTTCTTCTACAAATTGGCTGTAAAAACCTATTACGATTTTGAAAAACGATTGAAGACTCTTTGTATCATGATACGAGCTTATTATACATACTATACAGATAATTTTTGTTTTTATCCTTACTTATATCACCAAATTATTCCTTCTCATAAGTTATTACTATACCTTCATACTATCATTATTATTATTATTATTATTATTATTATTATTATTATTATTATTCTCATTATTATACAAAAGAATAATGACTACATGTATAAAATAATGGATATATTTCATTGTATATGAAAAAAGAAACAAAAAAGAAATAGTAATTAAAGATCTTCGACATTATAGTATATCATCTAATATTAATTCGTTGTTGGTTTTCAAACGGTCGCTATATGTATTTGTTTCGATTTTTTAACGTTAGACGCAGCTCCTCTAATCGTGACGCACAGAAGTATAATTATATTTAATTCGAATTGTAAATCGAGTGAAATCGGATGAATATGTATGTGTTGAATAATATTTTGTTGATTATTTTCTTTTTAGTCACATATGTTACTTATTCCATGGTTACGCAAGAAAGTTTATGTTTCAATTAGCTCGTCTATTTTTAGTTGATCGTACAGTAAGGAACTCTCACGTGCGGTTGAGGCTGCTTTTTAATTAAATCGTCAATTCATCATCATTTACATACATTTGCCGATCTTTTAATAAATAACTCAAATTTCGAATTTGTATTGGTATATTAACTTTATGACAATTCGTTGGTAAAACAATTTTGATATATCAAATATATACGTTAGAGATATCATGCATGGCGAATTATACATAAATAACTGATTGATTATAGTGACTGCATTTTACCAGCATCATATACTGTATTTAGTTTACATGGATAATGTTTTGAGCAGAGATTGGCGGCAATTTAATGCTTATTCGATTGTATTGAGGCATGCATACGTGTTGTAACTACTTAGTCAATTCCCGTTAATAAATAGATATCACATAAAATAAATTGGCGAAAATTAGCAGCTGACAGTTCAATAAATATCGCGAACCGATCTCACGAATGGAAATAACTGTTTGATTAATTAATAATAAGCATCCCTGGTGGGAAAATTTCTTCTTCTCATTAAATTATTTTTCAATTAATGGTTGAAAAACTGAAATTTCCACGTAAGCTCATAGCACCAATTCCTCTGCAGTGAATTGATGAATTTCGTTCGAATAATTCGAAAAATGTTGGAAAGTATATATCTGATGTTCAGAATTCAGGATTTATAATATTTTTTCATGCAAATTTGCCCGAAATTCGCAATTCAATTGACAAATAAATAAAAACGTGACAAAATTCGAATTATTCCGGATGAATTGCGTTAAGAGAAATAATCCCGCCTGCAGGGAAGTTGCAATAAATTAATGAATGAAAAAATGGATCGAAATTCGAAGATTGTTCGGAGAAAAAATGCAGAAAAAAGAATCTAACGACTATAAACATGTGCCTACATAAATATAATTATGTGAACTAATTATGACCACACGAATGGTATCGCTTATAAACGAATCATTGCAATGCAAAAGAAAAGAATAGAAACGAAAAGGGAACTTTGAATCTACAACAGCACTTACGCGCTTTTATAATGCTTTGAATATACATATATGATTGAATATATCTATACCTATGTACGACGTAAATTTGTGTTGATTTGAGTTATAATAATAATAATAAATGACGATATCTAGGTAGTAAATACGTATATTATTTATATTTCGTATGATTATATCAGCAGTAAGTCGATACAATGGATTCGTGTCAGTCTTATATTAAATTTTTTTGTTATAAATTTTTGATTTCATTACTGGAGCGATAGATTTTTAGCTATTGTTTTTCTTCCCATCGGACTAACAATGAGAAATGTTTTTTTTTTATATATGACACGTTGGACGTTGTTATTAGTCGATGATTTACTGCGATTGTTGATTCTATTATACTGTAGAATTGACTAATTTTAGCTTTATTAGTATTATTCGAAACGTATTATATTATATATCTATCTCTATAATAAGTTAGGAAAGTTTCATAGTATTAACAAAAACTAGTTTTAAATATTTACCTTTATATAGACTGCCATTTAACTATTATACTTTACCACTATTTGTATATATGTATAATATATTCGATATTTCGACAATTAATGTCTCACTTTTTATCTACCAATTTATGATTAGCATACTTTCATTTCAATCCAATATTCCATCCAAAATTCACTTCATTTTAATTCAATACTCTTTTCAAGGAAAAATTGATAAATGAATCGAATCAAACGTCCAATAATTAAAACACACATGTTATATTTTGTTTAAATCCTACTTTATAATTTATTATTTGTCTATCATCAGTACATAATGTATAATATATTAAATACTAAATCATTAGTTATCAGTTAAATGCACAAAGTGTATGCACATGGATTAAAAAACATTGGTTGTAAAGTGTATATTTTATAAAAGCAATACCATCATATAGTGTATAAAGAAAAGCAATAGAAGGAAGAAGAGACCGTGAAAAACCTTTTACATTATCTATTATTACTTGTTAATTTCTGATCATCACTGATTCACTCATTCATCATAGATGGAATAACATTTTTCATACTTATTTATTTCGTAGGGATTTCTGAAAAAGGCATTTATGGATGCATTTAGTAGAATATCGTCCATTTAATTGCAATTTTTTGAGCCCTAGCAATCGAGGGTTGATCCATTGGTGTTTGAACAGTTCCGCACGCACACGCGTTGCCGGACGATGAAATTATCGCTTTGAAACTCTCCTCAATTAAACATCGTTCGCCAGCGTGCCGCCGTTACCGACCCACCTTTCTTTCAGGTCCACCTTAAGTCCCAAGTCTCTCAAAGCAGCCTTTATATCCTCTTCCAGTACCTGGCCATGCTTCTGCATAGCGTTTAGCAACAAATCCTCGATTCCATGTATCAAAAATTCACGAGACTCGGTCTTGTTCCTTACAGACATGTTTCTCACCGCCCAAGAGGCTTGTCTTATAACACTAATGCTATTCGGATGAGTCTTTATAGTGTCTACAATAACCATCGGAGCACCGCAGTCATAAAAGACCCCAGCATTAGACGGACTCCTCAACGTTATCGCAGAGATACAGGCCATTCCCGCTGAAGCTATCGATTCAAAGCTCTGAAAGGAATGTTTGAAACTCATTATTACGATTAAGGTGATCTTCATTCAGGCCTTACATACACCTAGTTCATGTTTTGCTGATTTTCATTTTATCTGCAACATTTTGCAACGAAATTGCATTTTACCTCAGATTAACTTCACTTTTCTGCCAATTTGTGCAGGATTATATGAAAACTATCATCTATTTAGTTGAGTTATTTCAATACGTGGAAATGGCATTCGATGGAGAAATAATGAATGAAAAATACAGTTCAAAGCTGAATTGATCCCAGCCTTAATCATTTCACAATCCATTCCTAAACATAGGTCTAACAATTCGGTGTATGTAAACTCTCAGGATATTTGGTAACAAATGCCTCACTTTCAGCCTACTGATCACCGATATGATCAAAGGCACTCCTCCAGAGGTGACAATGTGAGCTTTGACCTCGTCGTTTCCTGCCAGAGCTTTCAGTAGCTTTAATGCCTGCCGATTTAGCTTTTCGGTGTCTGGATAATCGACCATAACGTCTAAAATGAACTTCAGACCACCAGCCTCATCTACTGTTTGACAGAATTCATTTCTCACAATTAGAGAGGCCAGTGTCAGCATCAAGTCGCCCACGACGGCCTTGTCGGTTCTGAATTCTGAACAAATAAGAAACATAGATTATGGAAAATATTCTAGATTTTTGCATAGCTTAAAATGTGCCTCATCAGACTGGGAGAATTACTCTGAAGCAATGCGGTAAGATGGCCAAGCGATTCTCTCGCGATTGAGGTTGCATGCTCGTGTGCTTTTCCATAATCGTGTCTAACGTCATCGTCCAGTACCAGGGCCCGGAGAACTGCGCAAATGTCTTTGAGCTCGCTAGCAGCAGCTTCTTTTCGCTCTAGAAGTAGTTTCAGTTTGTCAAATATGTTCGCTTGGAATATATTCTGCCTGTTTAACTCATGCTTTATGCAGCATTCTCTAATCCAACGAAGTAATAGCTGTACCGTTGTTATGTCGTGCTCGTAATCTAAGAGTCTGATAGAAAAAATGATTCAAGAATTAAATTCGGGGACTTTTTGGCTTATTGTTAAAATAAGTGTCGTTTTTTGACTCTGGAAAATAGTAGGAGTCGTTGAGTTTCTCGAAATTGAAGAATCAATTCGTTTTATTAATTTGATTCGTAAATAAAATTCTTCGACGGTAATTTCTAGTCACTATTTCATTTCTTAGTATGAACAAAACATTTTTTTAAATACAAAGTGAGTGAAAATCGTCTGAAATTGCTCAAAATCGAAGATGAAAGATCAGAAAGTCTTTTGAATATTTCCAAAGAACAATGGTACTCCTATGAGCTAGATCTTTCAAGAAATGTCTTTCTCTTCTTCCGTTTTAAACAAAAAAACATGTTATACTGAAAAAGTGAGTAGAAGTCATGAAAACGTAATAAAATCCTTAATTCAAAGAATAATACGAATGAAAACTTCTATTAACTCAATTTGTAGAGAGATTCCTCTTCCGTCTAATAAATCTGGATGTCCGGTCATCAGCAATGTGATTGTCTTTATTGCCGGCCTTAGTACTTCGACATTATCCTTGTTTTCTTGAATCAAATCAATCAATATAGAGTAAGCTCCATGTTTGGCGGCAAGAACTCTCCGCGCCATGTCTTTGTCCAATTCGATTTGTAATTTTTGTAAAATAGTAGGAATGTCTTCCCCATTTTTGGACTCTAGGTAGGCAGTGAGCTTCTTCAGACATTCTTGTATGGTTTCCGAATCATTTGATATTATCAAATCTTTGATTACATTGCTCAAATCTATTCCCTAGAAACAGCGTGTTATGATCATTGATGACATTTGATGAGTTCGGAAATTCAGTTTAGCTTGAATGAAGCCCGAAGTTTGATTTTCAGGGCATAGGGACAAGTTTCGTTAAGTTTTGGAATTTTTGGTGAACAGTTTCATTGAATATCAAGTTATTTTATTTTTTTTTTTTTTTTAATATTGCGATAAGAGGGGTAGAAGAGTCTGGAGGAGAATACGAAAACAGATACCTGGGCCTCGAATTGTTTGATGGCATCCTCTATCGCCTCTTCCGGGGACATTGAGAATTCATCAATATTTTCTTTGACGACTTCGTCGTAAGTTTCTTGTGTTATAACACGCACCATGATTACTAAGCTAACCTTCTTCTTCCACAGTCAGACTGTAATTTCTATATAAGGCAATGAATGTCATCCGCTCTAGATATTCGCAAGAATCATAACCTTCAAACTTTCAAAACTCAGGTTCGGTTGCGTCAAACAAATTCAGGCCCTTTGAGTTTGTAAATTGAAGTTTCATCAAAGATAGCGCTACTAATTGGATTGGGAGGTGGCGTCATCTTCCAATCAATTTGACGAACTATATTGTCCGCACTCGTACATCACACTTCAATAAAGCAAATATGGCTTTTTTCGAAATATCTCGTCAACGGTCGTACCTGAAATGTCGACTGAAATAGTTCTGAATAATCTTGTAGCATATGAAATTTTCTACAAAATCTTATTTGAAATTTTTTCCGTGCAATCGATAGTTTCAGACACCTAAGTGACCTATGTAGATCACTTATCCCGCGACTTTATTATTTTTCAATTTTTTATATACCAAAACAATTGCTCTTCAATTGAAATGATGATATACTAATCACAATCAAATATTAAAAATTCACATCTTATATGCATAATTTTCAGTTTTACAAAACACAATTTAGCTAGAATAAAAAATAAACATGCTGAACTTATTTTCTTCGGTTTCTTAAGTTGCGTGTCGCTGAAAACGAAGACCTTGTAACAGATCTGGGGGTGGTCTGGAATAGAAAAACGTTCAAGGAAAAATCAGACCCAAGAAATAGCTGAATGAAAACCTGTAGGCAGACAACAGAAGAATCATCCCGTAGATGAAGCACCGAACCCTTTCACCGTATCAAGTATTCGTGCAATTTCGATTACTTATAATTCATAACCAGTGGTGACAGTTACGAAAGAACACATGAACAGTTGTACAAATATACATAAATGAATTGAATTTCAGACAAATAGATTTATCGTCGATTAATACTGCGTGAACAAGTTTTTATCTAATTAATACGGGTCAAAATATTGAAAAATTCAAATTGACAAAAGATCATTGAGCGCAGTAAATAATAGGTGATTACAGAGAACAAAAGGGTCGCATTATTAATAAAACCAAACAATTACATACACTTGCATACATGCTATTGACATCAATATAAAAGAAGAAAATATTTTTCAATTTACAATGAAGACAGAAGAGGGTTACAAAGGAAATTAAGTTATTATTTCATTGATGTGGTTTTTCGGTTTGCTCAACATCCATGCAAGTCCTTTCAACAGATGCGACCAGTTTCTTTTTTCTTGTTTTCCTCCTTTGGGAGGAAGGAACTGTAGACAGTGGTGCCAAGGCTGTTCGCCTTGTTACTCGCCTAAAATGAACAACCCATTCACTTAAGATCAACCACGATTTGCAAACACTAAGATAATATACAAATCAAGGAAGATTTTGACTGCATTTTTGTGTATACAGGGTGTTTATTTCAAAACTTTTCACCATAATATCTCGAGAACCAGTAAAGATTTTCAAACGCAGTTTGCGGGAGGTTAAAAGGTATCGAGGGGGAACCATGGCTCCGTATTCGTTGATAGAGGACTATCCACCCCCTCGCCCACAGCTATCCCAACTTTTAAATTTCAAATAGCACCCCACCCCTTGTGACACATCAAATTAAAGCCCTTAAAAAATTCTATCTTTTGGCGCAAAGTAAATCAAAATCGGTTGATTCGTTTTTGAGTAATCACTCAATAAGTATTTCCATAATGTGAAAAATTCAAAGATAGTACTTGAAGAAAAAAAGCATGATCCGGCGATAGAAAAAGTCAAATTCAGTCTCGTTTATTCATCTAATCAAAAAAATTGTTCGCAACAAAGATAATAAAAAAAACTCCCCAGGATCTCAACAGATTGACGACACTTTAGTAACGTTTTATCGGAGCTAAAGTCTAATTTTTCAATTCAACTTTGATTTTTGGAATGCTTTTCGACGAATCGCTCGACACTCAGTTATTCTTATTGTTCTGCAATCTCCAGTCAGCTAACTATGTCCTGTGAACAACGAATTTCAATCCCCGTAAAAAAAAATACCTATTATTTGCTAACCGAGCACTCCTACGCACCTTTCATCCATACCATACCGATTATATCAGTTCCAAAGTTCAGTAAAGTTTGAAATCGTATTTTTTTCTTCAAGTCCTATCTTTGAATTTTTCACATTATGGAAATACTTAGGTACATTTTGTTTGTTTGGATGTATTGAAGTACTTCAATACGGTGTTACACTGGGATTTCGAATACAATGTTGTAGATATCGCAGTTCATCATATAATTGTGTGCCATTAATGTCTTCATCGTTTCCCTGTTGCAATAGTTTCTGGAAGGCTGAACAGTGCTGATACAGCACCTCATCTTTTGGAAGGTTTTTGATATTGTATAAGAAACCCCATGCACCGTCATGCTGATTTAATTGCATAAAGCGCTCTTGTAAAGAGGTAATGGCAGTATCTACGAGAGGGTAAAAGACAGTGGTTTTGAATAGCTATTTGGGGTTTTAGCACTTACTTTCAAAATAGACCAGCGCTTCACAGAGCCGCTAAAGAGAGTGTAGAGTCGCTGCAGTACGCCAAATAAGGAGACTGACTTAACCGGAGATCTTGCAGCATCCCCAACAACCAAATTTAAGGAATGACACCCACAGGGGTTGGAAAATGCTCGTGGATACATATCTAACACCCTCTTCTGCACACCTTTGTTTTTGCCTATCATGTTAGCACCATTATCGTAGTCTTGGCCTCGGCAATTATTCACATCTAGATCACATTTTGCCATGAACTCATCAAGGAGCAGCGAAGCTAATCCTTCACCAGTTGAGTCTGGGGCCGGCCGATACATGAGAAAATGTTCTTCAACGCTAATATTTTCACCGGTAATATCGACAAATCGAACAGTAAAAGACATTTGTTCGGTATGACTAACATCGAGAGTACAGTCGAGGATAATCGAAAAATACTTTGCAATCCTTACCCTTTCAAGTATAACCGATTTAACCTTTTCACCTAGTTGGCTAACCAATTCGTTTTCAATTATTTTTCCGCAATAGTGATCATGAATTTCTTTAGCTCGCACTCGTTGCAAATGTTCACTCATTACTGGATCGAATTTACCAAAAAGCTCGACTAAGCCCAAAAAATTTCCATTGTTTGGAGAATCTAATCGGTCTGAGGTACCACGAAAAGCTAAACTGTTCTTTGACAAATACATAACGATAGCTATCAGACGTTCGAGTACAGCTTTCCAGTGTGCTGATTCCTTATTCATATGGAGTTGCAGTTGAGCGTCGATTCCTCAACACGTGCGTAGACATTTTTCTGCATCCAGCCACTTTCGATATGAAAGAAAGTGCTCGTTTGAAGTCTCGTGACTTTTCAAAGATTCTCCGATATGATGCCAATCGTTTAGTCCTTCGCTACCTAATTTCGACTTCGGAAACGGGTCAAAAAGTTTACAGCAAAAACAGAATATGCGATCCGATAAATCGGAATACTGAAGCCAAGGCAAGGGCGTGTTATCATCCAACTTTGGTGGTGTTTGAGTGAAAAACGTTGCCAACATCTTGGCGCTAGATTCATCTTCTTTCTGAGCTCTCGCTTTCCGCTTGCGCTTCTGATGGATTTTGTTGCTTAGTAGCCGAGGCGCTGCTTTATATAATGGTATCCCCTCTCCGCATCGCGTTACTTTCACCCGCGTAACGCGCGCCTCATGCGGCGCTTCGACGCACCACCAGTAAAAGTGGTCAACATTCTAACTGCCTGTTCATAGTACCAAGTTTAAGAATAAGGAATTCTTTGCAATAAAACATTAATTGGAATTGCGCATTTTTTACCTAATTTTATGTAACATGAGCATGTTAGATATCTTCTTCAGATGAAACTGCTGTGCATTTTCATTCTTTATCAAAGTATGGGGAAACGCCACTGAAACTTCGATAAAAGTAAATCTTTATTTTTGCAAATGACTATAAAAGGTCCAATCAAGAAAAACTTATTGCAATTCTTACATCATGGTGTATCTGTATGGGAAAAATAATTCAACAATAATTCGACAAAATTTCAGCGCAGGGAACCCTTGCAGCAATACATAGGAGACCTTCTGCGAAAGGTTCTCTGCGCATGCAATAGTATTGCAGGAAATTGAGAATTATGTTCCAATATACATATATACTTCTATATTCTAAGAATTATAGAAAGCATTTCCCCACTGGACCTGTTGTATTAATTTCCTAAAAATTGAATGGTTCTTGTAAAAGTTTCAGTCGCAGACCCCTTTATGAGGATAAGTTGACTGACTGGGGGGGGGGGGGGGGGGAATTCCTAGTGTTACGGTTCCGATACAGGGGGTGAGGGGGGGGGGGGGGGGGGTAAAAAATCCTTCAAAATAGCTTTACGTAATATATGGATAACCCCATCATTGAGATTCATAAAGAAGTCAATAAAATTACTTTTTCGTATATTTTTTGTAAATTATTATTACACCTGTTGATTTATTTACTGATTATTTCTAATAAATTCGAACTATTCGCCATTAAATCTAAAAGTTTGAGTATTTTTAACACAAATGAAAAGATAAAAGTAATATTTTCAACAAACGTCCATCTATTGGGGGATAGCCGTTCATTTACTCGATTTTATGTTCATCTATTGGGGGTATCCACTTTTTCTCAAATTTTCCTTTTTTTTTTTTATATACTATTACTTCATACAAGTTTGTTATTATTGTTTTTCAATTTGTTAGATATTTTTACGTAGGTATGCCTTATTCTGTTAGAATTTATTAATACTTTATTATGATATTTCGTTGAGGAAAAATAAGAATGAGCTTAATCGTCCATCTATTGGTCGGGTTACCCTAATTATTTCTTACATTTTCAACCAAAGAATTGTTGCTCAGACAGACAGCGAGCCGTAGAGACTTATTTAACTGTATCCATAAACTCCTATACCTACTGTTGTACTACCTTAAAAGATATTTTCCGCCTGGGCACGGACTATCATGTATGTGATTATTAAAAAAGATAGAAGCCACGATGTTCTGCTCAGAAATACGATGAATCCATCTCCGTGGAGGTCACTATAATTGCATGATGCCATTACGAAGCAATTCGCCATAAATAAGTTATTATATGATATACCGTGTTATTAAGGGGATGAAAAAAGCGAGACAATCATTTTTCATGTTATAATTAGATTCTATTATATAACAGACCATCTCCTGTACCATATCTATAATGGAGTTATCATAGGTGTATTTGGGGCAATCTATGCCAATTTCTACTATCGCCACCCTCGACCATTTCGGATTTCCATATCTTGTATCATAAAACTTTTTCTAACTCTAAAGGAGCTTCTTTTTTTTTTTTAGATTTATCGACATTCGCACACCGTTATTTATTTCGAATTTTGTTGGAGTGCAACAAAGAGCCTGAGTAAACGACGATAATTTTGAGGCATATCTGAACGTGGATCTAATTTTTCTCATATTTATTCAATCGATTTTAAAGGAAATTATCGAATGGAGATTATTGCCAGCACAATTCTTATAATGTGAAAAAATACCACGAGAACCAAAAGATTCGTTAATGCTGGCGTAAGGAATCTTTCAAAGAAAATTACACATACTACCATACTCTAGAAGTCATAGTATGCGTTTTTTGATTGGGCCTTCTTGCGTAGTTTAAAAAAATAAAAAATATTTTTCTTTCAATATTGCAGTTGAGTTCTCCTTGAAGTCTTTACGAAGTGTTATATAATGTTACGCTTGCAACGCCAAGGCTAAGTCCGATGCAAAACTGCAATAGGTGGAAGAATATGATTTACCATCATGCATTTTAAACACACAGATATATAATCTAGTGTCACGCAACCGTTTAGTAGATCGGCTGCGGTAATTGCGCTACCTATTTTCAGATTCACACGCGATTTGTCTCAGAACTTGAAACCATCAGACGTTTTGTCAGAAAAGTGGCAGTATTTTGTGAAGTTTCGTATCGGATGGTTGCAGAGAAATTTTCTTCTTCGACGATATTAGATACGAACAGTTATATTGAATATCCCGCGATTTAAATCTACAAGTTTCCGTATAAACTAATTACTGTGCTGCTACTGTGTTATTTACTGTACTCTTATCTTCACGTAAGTATACAGAAAATGTTATAGAGTTTTCAAAAATGTTCTATCGATTTAGAATTTTTTCTCAAATTGTCCAAATAAGAGGTCTTAGTTTTAAGTTCTTCGATCGATTTCAGTGGCACGATGATTACTGCACATATACATTTTGAGATGAGCCATATTGCAACTTGTTTATTTTATTTTGCTCAAAACTTTCAGGATTTTTCTTTATGGAATGTCATAGAAATTTCAGTGTAGTATATTTATTTTCTTATATATTTATTATTTTCAAATCTTCGGAGCAGTAATCCTTATTATTAACTGCACTTTTCTGCAATCCTACGAAAACGATTGTCATACAAACCGTCGAAAATAAGCTTGTACGCGAAAACAGCATTTCAATATGAGAGCTCTGGCATGGCGAATCGCTACATACGAAATACGCGGTAACATTCGAATCAGCATTGGTGATGCAAAAAAGTGAAGGCTAGCCATCCGGTATTGTTCTTTTCTGGCCGAATTGATGTTCTCAAGAAGCAAAGTAGCAGATGAAAAAAATAGCAGATGGCTAGCCTGCGATAAACAGACGAAAGACCTGAAGTGTGCTGAGTTGGCTGTGACTGATGTGAGTTTTAACTTTCAAGGTTTCCTCTCGGCATATACAGAGAGGTTCACTGGAAACTTGCCACGCCCTATGGTAGGCAACTCGTGTTTTCGCAATTAGCCACAGAATAACAGCTGCCGTTACATTGTCTGTAGGTTTGGTTGTCAATTTCGCAAAAACACGAGTTGCCTACCACAGGGCGTGGCAAGTTTCCAGTGAACTTCTCTGTATAGTACCTAACTATTATAATCGCAATTATAACAACTAATTCACAAAAATTTCTGTTATGTAAAATAAGAATAATTACACGCGTTTAAAGTAGCAAAACTACAATTTGTGTAATAAATATTGTTATGGCTCGCTAGCACAGGTTTTTACTATAATCACATAGCTGCATCAATTATATTTTTATGTCCCTGACATCTTCAACCTGATTTCTTAAAATGGGTCTGATCTTATGAATATTAAACGTTGACCTTTAGACGTACGTCTATCAAGTCAAGGTGACAGATTTCTGCAAAAAGAATAATATATTACACTCGGGTGTACCAAAAAAATTTTTTTTCTTCTTTTATTATTTCTCATATAAAAAATTAGTGCTTCCATGTATTATAAGAAGCGTCGTCGAAGAAAGGCTCTGATAAAAAATGTTAAAAAGTGTTTCAGTCGACGAGAAATCATACTGATGAGGCACCTGCTAAACTTAATTGACCGAAACCCCATTTCGCAAGGTGAAATTTCACAGAAAATTGAATAAAATCACAAGGTGGTACAGGGAATAGACTAATAAAGAATAATGTTTCGAGAACAAAATTTAAAAGAAAAATTATTTTTTTCCCTCACTTCCCCACCGCGGGAATTTGTGTATCTGAATATTATAAAGAACGTCGTTGAAGGGGGGCTCTAAAAAAAATTCTAAGAGGTGTCTTAATCGACGAAAGGACAACACTGGCGAGACACCTCTTAAACTTGTTTGTCCGGAACCCCCTTTCGTGAGGATCAATTATACACGAAAATAAACAATATTACAAGGTGTTAGACAGAATTAAACAAAATTCTTTTCGCTGAAGGGGGTTTCGAACTTTAAAAGCCAGCATCAGGTGCCTCATCGCAATATTGGCGATGAGGCACTGTTAGCATTGATCGCCTGATGCTCTCTTTCACGAAGGTCGTTATTATCCACAGTGGGAAACAAAAAAAAGTAAAGTTAATAGCTTAATTTTTACCAAAATTTTTTTATTTTCGACTTATTATACCACATGCTAAAATAGCTGAATGTCATGTAATATTTTAATTGCCGAAAGGGGGATGCTAATAATCAAGTTCGAAAGGTGCCTTCATCAGTGTTAATGTCTGGTCGAGTGAGACACCACTTCGCATTTTTTCTCAGTACCCCCCTTCATCGAGGCTTCTTATTTCATAAAACCACTTCGATTTTTAATGTGGGAGAATCAAAGAAAAAAAAAAGTTTTTTTCTAGCACACCCTAATATTACATATTGAGTCCCAACTTTAGAGATCCTATGCCATAGAATATAACATACCTATTTAGTTCGAAGAGTAATGGAACAAATGTCCAAATTGACCTGAATTATTACTATTGAAGAATTCGATGTTCTCCTACAGATCATCGTGATGTTTAATAATTGCGTTATAGAAATTTTTAGAACATTTGACCCGACTAACGCACAGTTACCGAGAGGAAGTCTTGATACTATGCAGTCGGCTGTTGAAGCCACTGATCTGAATACTAACTGCATAGTGGATCCCGTGAGACGCTATTCTAGCAAATTGAAGGCTCAATCAGCGCCATCGTAGGAAGGCAGTGTACTTAATTTCGTTTAAGTGCGCTTGCGCACCCTCAACATGTAATAGCGTGTGCGTTAATGTGTGTACTCAAAGCTTTGGTCGCACAAGCGCATGATGGTGGAATTTAGTACCTACACTTACAGGGGAGGCGCTGGCTAAATTATCAAGTAGTTAGGATTGTTATAAATAAGTCAGTTGGTTGGGAGATGGGTGGTTATTACGAAATAACTTCTCTTGTTGTGTTTTATTGTTAATAATATATGGGCTTTATTGTTATTATACAGTTTCGTTTAGTTTTGTTGCTTCTTACGTCTTCCTCTGCTTAGCTCTCGTTGCTTACTCCCTTCCTTTTCGTTTTCTACCGTCTACCAACTTTTCCTTTTTGGTACCCTCATGTCTACCAATTTGCTAGCTTTATCCCTAGGCTTATTGCTAACAGGATATTTCATGTCTAGGCCCATGAGGATCCGATATCCAGTTATTCCAGTTAGTATTCAGATCAGTGGCTGAATCAGGCTGGCCATCCCGAGTCAAATTTTGTATTTGGCACTGATGTAATTAATACGAACTTTTGAGGTTAAGATCTCAATTAATTGCGGTAGTGATTCGGAAAGGCTTGGAAAGCTTTTATTGTTGAGATTGAAACTCATCGAAACTCATCGTCGAAATTTATTCCGAACAGCTGATTGCTTGCCACGATTCGATGTATCGGTTTATCCAAAGGATTTGTTTTTTCCAATTAAAATTGAAAATCAGAGGTCTAATTGTAAATGATGGGTACTTGAAAGAATCGGAGCAGCTAAGTGGGAACAGTTTATCCAATCGTGTTAATTTAATATACTAGAAATTAAATTAAAATAGAAAAAACATAACCAGTTTGATAGCTCTCGCTTCATTTCTTGCAAGTTGGCATCCGTGCCTCGTAGGTTAAAATGTCACCGCGGGACAATCTCACCGACCAATAAAATGGAATTATTTGGCGCATGCGCAGTCGACTGCATAGCTTCAAGATTTCCTCTCGGTATATACGTCTATAGGAGGGTTGAGTCTGCTTTTATGTAATAGAAAGAGTTAATAGACTGATCTTATAGGACACCATGGCATTAATAAAGATGGTCTCATTTGAAGAGGAGTTGAAAAGGAATCCGGAACTGAAGAAATCCGATGTGGACATGCTTAAAGAATGGCTGAAGAAGCAGCCTCATCTACCGTCGATGTCGGACTCGGAACTGGTATTGTTTCTACACAGTAACTATTACCGAATGGAACCCACAAAAACAACGATCGACACATTTTTCACCTTCAGGACTCACGTTCCTGAATTCTTCTCAAATCGTGATCCAGTGGATTCGAAGGGACTCCGAGATATCAAGACAGTCGTGTGAGTTGTGGTTTTCTATTCATTTGACTTAACATCTAGTCTCACAGTGAAAGAGAGAAGATTCAAAAATCAATCAGAAAGCCTCTAGCCTTCATTACGTCGACAATATTTTAATTTGAGAGAGTAATGATAATGATATCTTTCTTTCATATCGGACTGTTATAAAACTTCCTAACGGAAATTCCGCCGTAGTATGTTTCATGCACAGGGTATGAGAGATATGGAATTCGTTATTCTTATTACATACGGGTAAATTTATACATACAATTCATGAAACATGGCTCATGTCAGATATCTAATTTGTTTTGGGTTGATACGGAGCTGACACAAATTACAGGTGACATTTGTAGTCATTCAATTTCTGTTCATTTTTGTTCTGATCAATTTCGCATTTATTTGAAAATTCTCTCGCCCTCATTCCATCTCTTCCTTAGTCTGACGAGTGCTTTTCCATCGACTGCCCTTCAAGCATTGTATATCTCTTCTTCTAATCCGACAAATGAATTTGAATTTGAATTCCCAGAACTGAAATGAAATAAACTAATAGTTCTTTCTTATTTTTATGAACTATTGAAAGAACAAAATGAAAGATCTAGCAATTAGCTATAAGTATAACCGGAAATACTCGTTGTATTATGAATTGGTCGACATTTGTTTTCACAGACGCTTGATACCAATACCTGGAACAACATCAGAAGGTTACAGAGTGTTGTACATGAACCTTGCAGATTCTGAACCTTCTCATTACGTGTTGCTTGAGGGCATAAAGTACTGTATCATGAGCTTGGAGTTGATGCTCTACACTACAGGCACCAGTCCAGGATACGTTATGGTTATGGATTTGGAGGGTACCGTATTCGGTCATGTAGCTCGCCTGAGTCCCATGCTGCTGAAGAAATTCTTGTTCTACCTACAGGAAGCTCTTCCGATCCGCATGAAGGGTTTCATTTTCACAAATACGCCGTCCTTCATGGACCTGATATTGAACATGATGAAGCCTTTCATGAAAAAGGAACTGATGGATGTAGTCAGTACGAATTCGTTTTTATTTATTTATTGAAAGACGGACTTATGTTACCACGTCAAGTGAGTGGGTAATGGGTAAAGGTCGATGTGGTCTTTCTAAGTTTATTTCGTCACGTTCCAGCTCTTTCTTCACCAGCGCGGAGAGACTTTAGTCAAACCATGCTCGAATGATCTCCTAGCAAATGAACAGGGTGGCAAGGCTGGCCCCATAGACGATTTGTGGGCGGCTGCAAAGACGCAAATTGATGAATACCGTGCCTGGTTCCAGGAAGAGGAGAAACGCAATGCGAACGAAGCCGCTCGCCCTGGTAAAGCGAAGGATGCCACGGACCTTTTCGGGGTCGAAGGAAGCTTCAAAAAGCTAGATATCGATTAGTATTGACTTCAATTGTAATTGGAATCTTTATACATGAATCAGCATTTGTGCTGGGCAATACATGTAACCAATCAATTTTAATGGGCATATACTCTCAAATAAAGTCTGCAAATATAGTCGCATAGTACCCCAACGAGGTTGATTCTGATACCTGCGATTTGGACAACTCCCTAAACAGCCAATCAGTGCTCTGGACAACAGCGATTCCTGCGTGCCAATTGGTTGTTTCGGAAGTTGTCCAAATCGCAGGTATCAGAATCAACCTCGTTGGGTATACAAAATCAACAAGTTATTGTTATCGCATATAAAACTAAGGTAGCGATTCTGGATATCTATGGTGTCGATAGCGACCGTGCTATCTTTCAACGCTGCTAAGACCAGGTAACACCGCCTTTTTCCTTCGCTTGCGGCCATACACCTTGTTTCCGTGCGCCAGCTAGCGGAGGTCTCTATGCGATATAAATATTCAAGGGGCTTTGGTAGTCGCGAAGGAACTCCGCCGCAACTTTTCAAACATTATGGCTAGGTCGATCAAATTTTTTTAGCGAATAACCCGACCAAACCTTTGGGAGATATGAATTTTCTATCTTGACATTCTTGTTCTGCAGTTTGGCAATATCAAAACGAAAATACTATGAGGAACAAAATCAAAATGGTCCCTTTGAACAAAAACAAAGTAATTACTACTCCATTCTGTCTTAAAATGCATGTAACTGTTTCTGGGCGGCTACGTAGGTGAAATTTATTGAAAAGTACGTTCGAGAACCTAACTTTCATGTCTGAACATTTTTTTTGTGCAATGGATCATTTTCAATATACAGCGAATCAGAAAAAATGTCCGTCTTCAATTCTGGGTGCAGTTTGGGATTTGAAAATCCGAAATAATTTGCAGACGTCTTGACACTCTATGTACAAATGAGAAAAAATTAATAGAGCGGTCCTGCTACATACCTGATGATTTAAGTGAATAATATGTATTACTTTTAATTTCAATAAGCACAAAGATGATATAGAGTCTGTAACCATGAACCGAATGATGACTGATCACTTTCAGGAGCCTATCAAGTATCATTGACGAAAATTTGGATGCATATCAACTTCCAGACAAGCGCGAGCGTTGAGAGACTTTTCAATTAGCCCATTCGCGGAACAAACGCCAAGTCGTAATGTGAGTTCATTTGGTTTATTATTTCTGATGTTATGACGAACGTGCATACCAAAGTGCATACAGATAGCTCGGAATTTCTTCTGAAGCAGGAGCCTAAATTGACTGAATATGGACTGATTTTTAAGATGGGCTCGCGATGACCTATACCGACACTGTAGAGAACAGACGTTTGAATTGAATCACTAATTGTAAAAACACCCAGATGTGATACGAGTTTGTGAATCTGTCTTTCCACGGAGATTTAGCTTCCAACTGATTTCTTAATTATTTATATAAATATGTATATTTTTTTTCAATTGTCACGTTTAGTTGAAATTATTTAGTACTCCGGTATTCATAAACTAAGAAATGGCCTGTTTCGATTATTCACGTGTAAATACATATGGGGAATTCGAGCTCAACTCGACCACCCTCCAGACCTCACCCTTTCGAATTTGATCGAAACTTTTTTCATACTACACTCCTGGTCCAAATGAGAACCTGTAATTTTTGCAGAATTTTTCGAACCCCTGATTTGGAGATCTGAACAGTCGATATTTGGCTATTTGTAAAATCCAAGAAATTTCGATGGTGATTATCTTGAGTTTGGAAAGTCGTATCAACAAAAAAAATGTGGTAAATCGATTCATCTTGATTCCAGCTTTTCGAAAAAAATTATTCCAGAATTTTGCGACATCATTTTGGCTGCCAAAAATGGACTTGAACTAGAAGAACAGATATTTCGATGATTTGGGCTGTTTTGATCTTTTAAATTTTTTTTTCTCAAATTCTGTGAAGAAAGCCGAGAATTTCAGGAGAATAGTCAAGATGGAGACTCTCATTGTTTAGAAGATATGATTTTTTGAATATGTGAAAACGTTATAATATGCCGATTGGGGTGTTTCAAAAAGAAAAAGATTTTTTTTTTTAGGTGTCATAGTCTCAAAAGTTACTTTGAGACCTAAAAAGAATTCTTCTAAAAAATCAGCCCTATATCTCAAAAATTGAGCTGGCGCCTGGGGGGCAAATTTTCCCATCTGAAATGTATGTAAAAATTTTTTTTTATATTTAACATAAAAAAATCTATGAAATTTTTTTTTTGAATTTCGATCGGCATGTCCTTATAGGAAATTGAATTCTCTACAAAAAAGTCCTGTATGATTATATCCTTCACTTTAACAGGAACAAAGTTTTTCATCAAATTAATGAGAAAAAACAAAAAAAATAAATGACTCATAAAAGCTGTAACTTTTTTGGTTGTTTGGTTCCGTGGGTATAAAGTGCAGTACTGTTGAGATGAGAAATATAGATTACAGCAGTGTAAAGTATCGTGACAAAGAAGAGGTGCTCACAAGTGAAAATTTATTTGCGCTACCGAAAGAAAAAAAATTTTGAAATGAAAATGTCGTTGGTACGGTGTAATGATATTCCTATACCTATGTTCGATGGTCAAGAATATGGACATTGGAAAAAAGGATGATGAAATGTCTCGAATTTAAAAAATGTGAAATAGTAGCTGAGAGAGAGAAATGTGTAGGATTATTAAATAAGTATAAGCCGAACTCTATATCTTGGACGCGTTATAATATCAATCGTATAAAAGTATAATATAATAATCTATCTCACAGTTCCCTAATCCTACGTTAATAATATGATTACAAGAAGATAGTCGCTATGCCACCGCGATAATTTAAGTCCGATTGATATTCACGATCCCTGATCGAAGTGCTCTTCCTGAGGCGTCGTCGCACAATGCCGCTTTGCCGCCTTCTCTCTGCCCTGCAGCATTTGATTCGTCACCGGCCGAATCTCAATGTTTACGTTTTGGCTCTTGGAATATTCTCTGCCTCACCGCCGAGGCCAATACTCCTAAACATTGACTTTAAATGCTACTAATAAAGAGGATTGGAAACTTGCAGATATAAAGGTGTTGGGTATAGGTACATAATATAGTAGTTTACGACACAAGTGCGCGAAGTACGTGATTTTCACACGAGTGTTAGCTTGTCGCCCGAGCGAAGCGAAGGAGACAAGAACACGAGTGGGAACCTAATCACGTACGCGCACGCGTATCGTACACTACTTTTTGCAACTCAGTGCGCAAAGTGAGCACTTTGCGCACTAGTGCGCGAAACGGGTACTTTGCGCACGCAAAATAGGCATCAAAAGTCGAACTTTGCCCACTGAGTTGCAAAAAGTATATTTCACACGATGCGTACGGGTAGAAAAGGAAAGTTAGTTTTTATTAATTCATACTTGACATGTGTATCACTCGTATCAGAACCAACTTGCGGGAAGAAGGTAAAACTCATAAATACAAGAAGCACGAGTTAGGGGCTTTACATAGATAGACAAACACATCAAGAGAAAGAAAGAGAATCTTAAGACAAAAAGATGGCGGTAATCTCCCCAGTGGTTAGAAGTAAATATGATTCCAGGCGTCTGGCCGGCGGCCATGTTTATTTTGTCAGTGTGTGTATCCATGTGTCAGCTGTTATGACCACATTTCAATAGCATTTTATAACAGCTTTAAGCTCATTTGTGGCTAACCTCCACTATTTCACCTAAGACATTTTCATTCAGGAAACACTTCAGACACTTCAGATTCTCAAAATGATTTTTTATTCTCGAAAATTTAGAGGGCGAAATTCACTCGTAGGTGTGTACATGAGTATATGCCGTTACCTTCTCCATGGGACCCTCTCGGGCACCCTTAAGCTATAGAGTGTGATAATGAATATATTGCGGGAACGCGAACTTGTAGTATCTTACTATGTTAAACTTACTCTATAAAACATCTGAATACACGCAAACATGTGTGTTACGACGGAACAAATATCAATAATACTACAGCGACAATTGCATTACGCTTCAAATTGTGCGACATTATCGCATTTCGACTCGAAGCGTTATTCCACCTTTTGCGCCGAGCACGAAATTCCCTTTGTCCATTTCGATTGGAACTTTTAGGTTAGGTCCTGGCTTGAACCGGTACTTGGAGAGCAGACTGACAAGGCTAACCTTAGTCTGCACCAAACCAAACCTCATCCCTACAATGAAGAAAAAAGAAAGGTGAGACCCCAGCACTTCTATAATAATTCAAAGCTCCAACTCACCAATGCAGTTCCTAGGTCCTTCGCCAAAAGCGAGATAAGCGTACTGGTGTCTGCTCGCGATATTCTCTTCGGTAAATCGTTCCGGATCGAACTTCTCTGGTTCTGGGTATATTTCGGGGTCCGAATGAAGTCCCAATACTGGAATAAGAATCGCGGTTCCTTTCTCAACACGGAGGCTAGTACCGGGCAAATCACAGTCCTCAGTACACTCTCTGTTGAGGAATGGCAGCGAAGGATACTTCCTTAACGTCTCTGTGAACGACGAGGGTCGATGAGTAATCTAAGTTAGTACTCAATCCCTGAGCAAAAATGATACTGGGAAACTGACCGGACACAACTTTGTGAAGATAATTCATTTTCTTCAAGCTTTCGTAAGTTACACTCCCGTATTCTTTCAATACCGTGTTGATTTCGTCGGCTACTTTGTCCTGAATATCTTGATTCAAAGCCAACTCGTAAAGGCAATAAGTGGCAGTTGATGAAGACGTTTCAAAGCCAGCTAGCCAAAAAAGAAAAGCTTGCGCGGCTCCTTCAATCATGGTGATTTTTCCGATGTCATCATCTGCGTCAGGATAAAACTATTCAATTCGTAGCTAATTCGACTATTTGCGAGAGAATCGATTGGAAAATTACCTGACATTGGCCCGGATTCTTTCGCGTCCTGATCTTGTATGTAGCCCTTGTTTATCAGTTGCATGACTAGGTCCAAAAAGTCCTTCCGAACCACGTTGTTGGCGGTCCTGTATTCCACCGTTTCTTTGAACGCGTTGATGAAGAAACTAGCAATATCCTCGTCAACGCATTGGAAATTCAACAAAAGTGCTATGCGCGGAATCAGGATTGAAAGTGCGTTCTGCAATGGTCGTGGCTCGAACACTCTCCGACCGTACTTGCGAAAATCTGCATTTGGATTCTCGACGCTATTGCACTGGATCCCAAAAGCTGTCGAGGCAATTACGTCAGTGGAATACCTGTAATCAGGCCAATAAGGAATGATCGTTCATATATTCTGATATGATACGACAAAATCAAGCCAATGTAGAAGCGATGTACCTCGCCATTAGATCCTTTACTTCAACCAGTTCAGATTTCTTGGCAATATGACCCACATACGCAGACAGTACTTCGGCACAATCTTTGACCGTGAAAAACATTTGCTTCATTTTACTGGAAGTGAAGGTGGGAGAGAATTTTGCCCTCAGAAACTTCCATCTTGAACCGGGCAGTAAGAAAAGATTCGACGCCAAGGGATCACCTTTTTCGTTACAAGTCAGTCCGCGATCGTGAAAATGTGAAAACTCCTTTGTAAGAACAATGCGTATGAGCTCCGGGTCATTGATTACAAGCATAGGCCGGTGAAATGTGTAGAAACCATAAAATGGCCTTTTTCTAAACTGCAGATACGTATCGCGGAGGAATTCACCTTCAACATAAATACACAGGTTGTTAGCAGACTGTAACTGAGACTATAGATTGAAGAATTGTGGCGACTACATACATATACCACGGACTAGACAGGGCTCTAGCGCTAAAGAATTCTAAATCAGCAGAATTATTGTGGAGATAGTCACTGAAAACACAGTTCAAATTTCTAATTTTAAGTGAAGTCACTGGCATTGGACACTAACCTTCGAACAGTTATGATGTCAGGCCTCGGATCGGATAACAAGTTATGACTGTTCAATTTTTAGAACTGAGAAGACCTTTATCCATTTGTAAAGTATTTTCTGTCGTACAATATGAAAGAACATATACATTTCAATAGAAAATTTGCGTAACTATATACATTCCCAAAATAATTGCAAAATATGTCTGGTCTGTTACGTTCAGCGTTCTAGATTCTAGAGTACTTTCGGAAGCATTTCTCACTTTGAAGTAAAAAATTTGGCGAATACACAACTTACAGGGAATTCAAGTTGAATAGAAATAGAAATTACTTGGAATAACGGAACAAACATATTTCGTGTATAGTTGCGCATTTCTAGTCTTAAAGAAAACGGGTGCGATTGAATTTTCTATTAGTAAGTATACTTTTCAAATTGAGATTTGGAAAATAACTTACAAGCTGACATGGGCCTGCTCAATTAAAGTTATTACCTGTTATACGATTTGGGGCCCCGATAATTACACAGGCCCACAAAAACAAAAAAAGTGTCTGAACTCGGCATGCGAAACATATTTTCTTACGTATTTTTTATCGCTGAACCCGAATCTGAAGTCAGAATGGGGGGTCTTCCGGGCCGATTTTCAGTAAATGGCTGTTAAAAGTAAGAAAATAGTGATACACAGTCGTATGAGTTTCAAAATTCATTTATCGTAACTATACGTTTTCGGGGTCGCTGAATCCAAATCTGGGTCCGTTTGACTCCATCAGGTCGAAATCAAGGTCATTTCAAGGTCAAAACGAGACAAAACTCTTAAAGCAGAGACAATCATCATAACTTTACGTTTTTGGGGTTGCTGAATCCAAATCTGGGGTCCGTTTGACCCTATCAGGTAGAAATCAAGTTCATTCCGAGGTCAAAACTAGACAAAACTGTTAAAGCAGAGACAATCATCATAACTATACGTTTTGGGGGTCGCTGAATCCAAATCTAAGGTCCGTTCGACCCTATTAGATCGAAATCAAGCTTATTTCAAGGTCAAAACGAGACAAAACTGTTAAAGCAGAGACAATCATCATAACTATACGTTTTTGGGGTCGCTGAATTCGAATCTGGGGTCCGTTTGTTCCCATCAGGTCAAAATCAAGGTCATTTCAATGTCACCTGATTTTTACCCGCTGGGAACAAACGGGCCCCAGCTTCGAATTCAGCGACCCCAAAAACGCATAGTTATGATGATTGTCTCTGCTTTAACAGTTTTGTCTCGTTTTCACCTTGAAATGACCTTGATTTTGACACGATAGGGTCGAACGGACCCCAGATTTGGATTCAGCGACCCCAAAAACGTATAGTTACGATAAATGAATTTCGAAAACTCATACGACTGTGTATCACTATTTTCTTACTTTCAACAGCCATTTACTGAAAATCGGCCTAGAGGACCCCCCATTCTGACTTCAGATTCGGGTCTAGCGATAAAAAATACGTAAGAAAACATGTCTTGCATGCCGAATTCAGACACTTTTTTTTTGTGGGCCTGTGTTATTCACAAGGCCGAATTCAACCAACATCATTAACTTTGAGATGGCCGGTTTGTTTATTTCATCGATTAGCGCTCTGAATGCTACGGCGTGATTATACAATATTAGGTATATATATTGAGACCTACCAGAATAAAGACTTCAAACATCTATCATTTACCACGCAACATTTATCTAAAGTCTTCTTTTTTATCTTTGATTATTTTCGAGATATCAACTGATACACGCATAATGAGCTGAAAGTGCCTGCTATTTTACAGTACGTAACATTGATAATTAACAGCTCCTATAAATAATAATGTTATATATCGAAACTTATCATTGCGTTACAAATCAGCAGCGGGGTTTCAGATAACGTTTCAAGGAAAGAATTATTCTCACCTAGCGAAGTCTTTTGGGATAAGACGGGCCATAAGCTGCCAACGGGGACCACCGGCTTGACGTAATCGACGTTTTTAGAACTCCAATAATTGAAGGTTACGAATTTTAAATAGACGTATACACTAGCGATGATGGCGAGTAGTAGTCCGAAAAATTGTACAACCAAGTATTCGGAATAAAACGCCATGGTTTTGATATCTGCAAGTAGGCTTTTATTACACACCACACGATTCTACGGTTTCTCGAACAACAGAAATCCAGAAACGGTCACATCCAATGCGTTGCATTCCACCTATGAGACATTTTTTAGTGTAATCGACAATATCTCTGAATACGTATTGTTAAGTCCAATTACTAATTCATACAAAACACTTTGAAAACTTTTCCGTGATTTACCTACAGATATGGGAGTGCACCGTCCACGCACCTTCCGTGGGTAACAAGTGATCCCCAGGGCCATAGTATTTCGCGACTTTGTACTCATGATGGTCTCCCACTTAGACAAGCTAATCCCAAAAGTATTAAGACAAGTTGTTATCGCGATATATCACCAACACTGAGCAAAGCCGAATAAATTCACGAACGTGTGAATGTCTTGCACATAAAAACCCAGATAAGGAAGGCCCGCGGTCATTTGTTTATCGTGAATGATTTGGGATTCTTTTTAACGCCAGTACGATCTGTTTAGATGATCGATTATTGGCCAGGCTTAAGGATCCTGTGTCTTCGCCATGATTACATTTTATTCCGAATGGGGGAACAATTCATATAGTTGCCAGAAACAGATGATATTTTGGATAGAATATATAAAAAAAAATTAAACTGTTTTCTTCACAAAATTGAATAAGGAATTTGATCACATCGTTAAAAATTTGAAAAGTGGCCGATTTCTAATGAAAAATCGGTGAAAATCTTGATCGTTCATTCCTTTTGCATTCAAATGCGTTATCTCTCCATGACTAATAGAACCGAAAATATTAATTTCTAAAGACAATATATAATTATTTTCCAAAAATCTTCACTGGTTTATAACTTTCGTAGAGAAAATATTTTGGGCAAACGCAAACAATATCTCGCCTTTTTCATAAATATATTTCACGATAACAAAACGCCGATTGATTAAAAAGATACAAGGTAACAAAAATAAATAAATTTGCCGATTCGAAGTAGAATTTCCCAGATATTTCAAATGAAAGTCAAATTAATCCAATCGAATAGTTTGGAGCCAGCGATTAGCTGTATTCTATAGCGATTAGATCTCGGACATCGTTTCAGATAGTACTCAAGGTTAACGTTCTCATGTTGGCCGGAGATTGGGCCAAGATGTTCAGTTAAAAAGTCAATGATAGGCATCCGCGTCATTCAGCCACTAAAAAATAAAAGATCCTCACAAAATTACAACAAATCGGACTATATGTGAAACGAACAAATTCACGAGATTTCAAATTTGAACCGAGTTCGGTCGATTCCTTGTCAGCTACTTGATATGTGCATCAAATTAGCCTTTTATAGCTAGTTCCCGTTCGTAACATAACGTAAGAATATCGTCGCGCGCGACGATATTTTGCTAATACATGTTATATTGTATAATATAACCAAAAGGAGGAGAAGAACACATCCTTTTGGTGAATTTAGATGTCGTCAACAAGCATTGGTCCATCGTTCCGTACAATTCAGGACCACACGATGAGCAGTTAGTTAAGAATATTTATTGTCCTCCTTTGTCAGCAAATTTATCGGCATAATATCATATTTGATTGCTTATAGCTTATATGGAATGATAGCGTTCACACGATAAGCGAGCCTTATTAAGAATCTGTATTTGAGCGACGTACGTAGATACATATAAAGAGATAATTACGAACGCCGAGGATAAGGCTGATGATTGGATATTATGAGTTGTTTATGCAAATACCGTCATATCTATAACAAGAAAAGTGTCGCATTATCTGTATATGGATTATGATTGGTACAATTATTAGTCCAATTATTACGAATGTCACTATATTGTTGAACGTGATTTCTTGGAGAAAAGCGTGGTGAAATAGTACAGGTGAAGAAAAAAAAATGTGCCCGACAAGTACTTAGCTCTTGGAATAATGTTTCGATAACATTAAACGAAACAGCGAGGTCCGACTTCACGACGTATACTTGCGGGGAAATTGTAGTGCTTTGCAGCCTTTCCTAATATCATGACAGAGACTGGCGATAAGATTCTCGTGAATTTTCATTGTAAGATAATTTGGGTACTTTGCGGCTATTTTTTACACTTCAGATGTTTTTGACCCGGATTTTACTTCTTTTTGTAAGATCGTGACAACAACCATAATGCCGCGTACCATACAGACGTTTAATATAAATCTCCAAAAACACCTCACGCGCATGCAAAAACCTTGCGCCAAGTACATTAACGTGGGCACTCTATCTGAAAACATTCGCCCATTCTACAAAGTATCGTAAGCATTTAACAAAATAATTTGTTCCTCCTACAAAAAAGTATTGAAATATGATATTACTGCCAAGTACATCGTCAGATTTAATTCATCTTCGGTATGTAATTAGGGCCGCAACATTGAATCTGCGAATGTACCCAATACGTATAAGCCTCTGGTGTACTACTGTAGGCAACAGACCGACTTATGCAAAAATTCTTATTTGTATCCACATACAGAAATTGGAGTAAAAAGTCATTAAACAAAGAAAAAAAAAAAAAAATAGAAAAAAAATTCGGAGAAGTGGTACTTGGCGGGCTGATATTTTGAAATTTTTGTAATTACCATCGAAACATTTATTCACGCAGAATTTGTGTCGCAGATTTGGGATTTTTTTTTCAAAAATATTTATTATTTTGTCAAATGTTAGAAATGAAATGATGTTCATCGCTGGCTTAAGTGGAATTAGGTAGCCCTTAAGGGGGTATTCTAGTTGAGAAATTTGAAAAAATCGATTTTTTCTTCTTCATATTTTCAAAGTTTTGACCATGAAGAATAAGCCTCTAAGAGGATTTTTGAAAATTCGAATTATTTTCGGAGTTATAGTTATTTTAGTCATGCATTCGCCAGCTAACGCGATCAACAATGAATTAACCGCTCCGGGTTACGAGCTTCTGAAGCTTCTAAAGAGACTAGAACTGCTCGTTTGGCTGAAAGAGCTGCAAACAATGTCGCTTTTGAGGCGGAAGAAGGAACATCGTATGAGGCAGGGATCGCTGATCGAAAAAAATGTAAGTATAACATGCCGTTAAATGACTCAGACTGCCCGAAATGAGACTCCAAAGTTTAAACGCGTTTTTCTCGAAACTACTTTTTTCGATACGGTTGACATGATATCTCAAGTTCTAATGCACTGATTTATTTGGGTACAGACCTTTTTAATACTATCAAAATTGACCGGACGTAGTGATTTTTGAAAAAAAAATGTTACTATTTTTAAAAAATTCCCAAAGTTGAAAAAAGGAGGCAAAAAAATGACCTTTTTTTTTTAAATCGCCTGCGTCCGGATAATTCTACATCCTTGTTTTTTAAGAATTCACCAAAATTTTATGTTTCAGATCACCGGGAGGGTTGAAATCACGTCAACCAGGAGACACCTTTTTTTTTTAGTCCCCACTTCACCGGCGTGTATCAGTTTCAATTTTTATTTTTATTTTTATTTTTAATACATTTTGATACTTTTAAAATGTCAATAAAAAACTGATAAAAAAATGTATGGTAAAAATGTTCAGTGTTTTTTCGAAATCGAGCCTCTAAAACGCAATACCTAGTCTCACCGTTCCATTAAAATTTAAATGATTTTCGGATACTCATCAACTGTTTTTGTCACTAGACATGAACGATCTGCCTAGAACAGTAATGTTTTAATTGAAGTATGAAGTAATGCTAGTAGAATATGATCAAGTAATATCATCTTCTGTTTCCTAATTTACTTGTGATAGTGAGGTAACAATGCTTTGTAAAATCAGAATTCTACAAGTGTAAAGTATTCATCGACTATCCGATCGGTTGTAAAGTAAAATAGACTGCGGAGGCTATAGAATTTACACTCAGTGAGAAGTTAAAGAAAATATACAGTGAAAACGAGACAATTACGAAAATAAATCCAAAGAAATTTGAATTCATTCTAGATCGAGCGTGGCTGAGCCTAAACGTACTGCCCGCAACACTAACGCTATATGCCAGCCTCCGGGGTCAATCCAACGCACACACAGCTATACTCAAAATTTAAATTGTTTGGGCGCCAGGCGAACTATCTTCGCCACTTTCAGAATTTCAACAACAAAACAAAAGACTAACGGAAACTTAAGCGGCGGCTAGCAACAGTACCGCGGAGAGGGGTCGGGATTAATATTGAGGATCAGCTAGGCGTTAAATAACGACTCGTAGAGGTCAATTTAACAAAGAAATATAAAAAATTTATTCAATAAAAGAAAATGTAAAGAAAAACAAATTAAGATAAAATAAGTATAGAGAGTAATCGTGTACCCGGGGGTATTCCCCCGCGGGTTAGTTGTGGCCAAGGACCGTGTATAGGCGGTCTCGCCACGTTTCACAAAGTTGACAAAAATACAAGCCTCCACGTAGGAACGCAATAACAAAAAAAAACAATACCAAAATAAAATAATCAAGAACTTAACAAATCAGTGCCTCGCGGAACAATGATAACGGGTCATAGGCGAAATCTATACCGCGAGGGTTTAAGCAATAATTCACCAAATTTATACAATAAACACTAACATTAACTTAAACCTAACTCTGCCTCGTAGGCAAGTCCACAGGACCTTGACTCGAGAATTACAAAACAAAACGGAGCTCGACTCGACTCTAACTGATTGTATTTGAATCTCTACGCGAGAGAGAGAGACAGTGACTGACTTAGGCTTTCTCACTCGCTCTCATAGGCGAGCCTAAGACCAAATCTCTCGAACGCGACAAGTTCTCTAAAACACTGGCTACGGCCTACCGACTCGCAGCACGGCTTAATCGACCCTCAAAAGTTTTAATTCGCCTCGTGGCGCAGATCAAAGGCAATATGGCGAATGGCCGTTTGCCGGGTTCGAAAATCTTTGGGCTAGATAAGTTGACGATTACCGTAATCCAGCCACCTCGCGTACAGAAGTAGTGCCTCGTGGCGATAGACTCGAAACTGCACTCAAGCACACGCTAAACTCGAAACTCAAACTCAAAAAGTCCCACGTACGGGAGTCGCAAAATTAGCCTCGCGGCAGAGTGATTTCTTCCAAAATCGCTCGTCTGGCGGATACCCATCCGCGCTCTATATTTGCGCATTGTCGCCGGGATTTTCAAAAATCGGTTGGCGGGTTGCGCTACGGTAGGCGCCGGTCGACGGGTTGTTCCTGCGTTGACGATTTTCTTGGCCTACGGTTTCGGGAGGCAGGGAACGCGGCTCGCAGGCTCTTGGGGGCGGCGGGAATCTCCTCCACCGCCGATTTCCCACGTCGGTGAGTGCCCCTGGCACTCCTCCGCGTTCCTCCAGGTTAACAACTAGGCCTCGTACGTCGGTCCAATACTTCGTGTCAGGACTCGGATCCCAGCCCTCGATCTAGGGACATCTCCCCTCGGCTCGCACATAATAGAGATTGTGGAAGAAAATAAAACACAAAAAAAAATCAGAACTCAAATCAGAAGTCTAAGTCGGTCACGGTCGCCTCTCGGAGTTAGATTACCCTAATTGTGGGTGCATTCACTCTGGACTTCGGTGGTCCTTTCACTCTTTCGCTCCCTTAATTAAGCCTGTCAAGGGTTTGGGGCGAATTGTAACGGCAGTCACAAACTGCAATGTTACAGCACGTTCACATTATTGAGCACGGACAGTTTGTTTACGAATATGATTTTAACCTACGAAATAATTGATAAGTAGTTTAATTGGCAGCTAATTATGCCTACGATTCGAGTATACTACTATTGGTGTCTATCCCAAATTTTTTGTCTGATTTTCGAATAAATCGAAGTAAATCAAAGGCTATACCTATATAGCGGATGGCCGTTTACCGGGTTCGAAAATTTTGGGTTGGATAAAGTACCGCTCACCGTAATCCAGTCACCTCACGAACAAATGTGTGGCCTTGCGACGATGATACAAAACTGCTCTCGATCACCGTGTCAAACGGGCTCTACCAAAACTCAAAAAGGTCCCTCACAGGGGATTCTCAAACTAGCCTCGTGGCTTCGACAGAAACGTGTTGGCGTGGAAAGGTAGATGTGACAGTGAAATTAAAGATAGAGCAATGTAGTATTAGACAATTTTACTTTATTGAGTAATTCCTTTTTGTCATGCGACTACACGCGCTGGCTCAGAAAGAGGAACTGATTTGAACCAATCCAGCACATGCTGTGCGCATACCACTTCACGCATTCATTCGCACGCACAAGACGCGCCAGACTCATTTCCAACACTCCCTCCGTCTAAGCGTTTTGCTAATTCAGTAGCCATACACATACTTTTACAGTTTGTTACAAATTTTTCTTGTGGCAATGCCTTTGTAAAGATGTCGGCCATCTGATTTTTTGAAGGAATGTACGTTACATATATTTCATCATCCTCTACTTTTTCTCGTATGAAATGAAAACGAATATCAATATGCTTAGTTCGCTTATGCATCTCTGGATTTTTTGTGATTTTTATTGCCCCTTGGTTGTCTATCTTTAACTCTGTTGGTCCTTCGATTTGGTATCCAACATCTTTTAATACTTTTCTAAGCCAAATAATTTCTTTGGTTGCTGCAGCGGCAGCTACATATTCGGCCTCTGTTGTGCTTAAAGTGACTAGTTTTTGTCGCTGAGAGGACCAGGTTATTGGTCCCCCTGCTAGGGTGGTTACGTATCCAGTTGTTGACCTTCTTGTAGTCAGGTCATTTGCAAAATCTGCATCTGAATATCCAGTTAACTTAATCTTAGGTTCTTTTGTACTTTCGTATACTACTCCTAACCCTACGGTACCTAACAGGTATCTAAAGATACGCTTGACTGCCTTCCAGTGACTCTCGTCATGCTTTTCCAAAAATCTGCTTGCAGCATTGACGGCAAATGCTATATCTGGTCTGGTCACAGTCGACAGGAACAGAAGCGACCCTACCGCTTCCCTGTATGGAACACAGGTACTTGTTTGCTTTTCGCTGTTTACAGGTTGCAGAACTGTACTTGGATCAGCAGGTACTCTAACAGGATTTGCTTCGTTCATCTGAAACTTTCTGATTATTTGATTTGTATATACCGTTTGATGCAATCGCATCCGCTTATTTTGTCTGTCACGCTCTATTTCAACCCCTACAAATATTTTTGCATCACCTAGTGTGATTTCGAAAGTCTGTTTGAGAGCAGTAATTACTTTACTGAGAGCTAGACTGTTTTTTGCAGCTATGAGACCATCATCGACAAACAGTGCTATATAGACATCTTCATGTTCAATTTTTCCTTGGAATATACATGGTTCGGCCGCTCCCTCTGTAAATTTAAATTGTTTTAAAAATGTTTTGAATTCTTGATTCCAGCATCGTGGAGCCTGTTTAAGGCCATACAAAGCTTTTTCGAGTTTACATATTTTTGATGAACCTACGTTATCTGTTTTTACACCCTCTGGAATTTCCATATATACTACATCATCTAGTTTTCCATATAGAAATGCGGTTTTTACATCAAATTGTACAAGCTCGTAGTCTCTTTGCGTAACCATAGCTAAGAATACTCTAATAGAGTCATACCTTATAACTGGTGAAAATGTTTCAAAATAATTTAGCCCTGCTTCTTGCCTAAACCCTCTAGCACATAGTCGTGCTTTATATCTATATATTTCTCCATCTGGTTTTCTTAGAACGCGGAATACCCATCTTGAGTCGATAGGTTTTGTTCCTTTTTGTACTGGAATGTAGCTCCATGTCCCGTTCTTCTCGTGCGCTTCGAGTTCCTCTTCTATTGCCTTAGCCCAATGCTGAGCTTCGCGACTCGACATCGCTTCCTTATATGTCTTGGGTTCGCTATATTCTACAACATTTACCTGATATCTGGTAGGTAGTTTTATTGTAGTTCGATCTCTGAGTTGTCGATGAGCTTGATGAGCTTGTCCTACTCGTTCCTGCTCAACAACCGGATCTTCTTCGTTTACCTCATCGTCTTGCGCATCTTCAAATTCTTCTGCCTCGTTTTCTTCTTGGGCATCTTCTTCTCCTGTGGTATCATTCAATTGTATACTGACTTGTTCTTGTGGAAGACATTCCTGAGTCTTGATTCTTTCATTGAATACCACATCACGAGCCTCTGTGACTCGTCTAGTCTCAGGATCGTACAATCTGTAGTTTGTAGATTCGTTTTGATACCCGATGAACACCAGTTTCTTGGCCTTCGGATCCAGTTTTGATCGCACCTGGTTTGGTATATGTTTATATGCCTCACAGCCGAAGATTCTCATGTGCTTGATGCACGGTTTCTTGTTCATCCAAATTTCAAACGGAGTTCTGTCTTGAGTTGACATCGTTCTGTTCAATATGTATGTCGCCGTATTAATGGCTTCGGCCCACATGAACTTTGGGAGGTTTGCTGCCTGGAGCATTGCTCTCGCACTTTCCACTAATGTGCGATTTTCACGTTCTGCCTTCCCGTTTTGTTGAGGCGTGTATGGAGCGGAGTTTTCCATCTGTATCCCTTTTTCTCTGAGATACTGTTTCATCTGGTGATTAATGTACTCCCTCCCATTGTCGGTTCGCAACCTTTTCATGGGTCGGTTAAACTTGTTTGCCACATGGCACTCAAATTCCTTGAAGCGATCATAGACATCAGATTTGTGTCTGATAAAGAACACATGTCTGAACCCGGACGCGTCATCAATGAATGTGACGAAGAACCTAGCGCCACCTAGTGATTCCGTTTCCATGGGTCCGCAGACATCGCTGTGAAAATATTCACCAGGCGATACTTGTTCCCGTGACTCTACACTTGCAAAAGGTTGCTTATGTGATTTTCCTAGTTGACATGCTTCACAAAAGATATTATCGTTTTCTGTACACTTCACACCCGGTACAAGTCCTTTGTTTATCATTTTGTTTAGCGCTCGTTGGTTTAAGTGTCCCAGTCTTTCATGCCACACGGTTATGTCTTTTGTTGTCACATTCACTTCAGTCTTCGTTTCTACTATGAAAAACATTCGGTATACATTGTTTTCTTGTCTAATGCCTTGAGCAATCTGTACCCCTTTGCTCAGTATGACTATACCTTCTTGGTTAAACTTGGCTTCAAGTCCCCTTTTTGTACACTGCCCCACTGAGAACAGGTTTTTGTTCAGATTCGGCACAAATAACACATTTTCCAACGTTCCACTTTTCCACTGATTGTTTACAAGTCTTTTTATTTTGACAGTTCCGTAGCCGCGCACTTCACAGACATTATTATCCCCGAGTGTTACCATCTCGCCCTCGCTCGGGCGGTAATCTGTCAACCATTCTTTCCTGAAGGTAATGTGCCGCGAAGCGCCACTGTCGATAAGCCAGATATCTTTCGGATCCATATTTAGTAACTTCTGACTTTCTCCACTAGATGTACCTTTGTTGCTGGTGTCATCCTTACCGACACTGTTTTTGTCTTCGTTTGATGAGCACGTGGTTATCAGTGCTACCGATTTTTCCTTTTCATCGCGAATTCTTTTTCTGCATTTAGGCCGAACATGTCCCTTCTTTTTGCAGTAGAAGCATACCACTTCTGTAGAATTTCTTCTCGAATTCTCTTGCTTGTTTGTCCCTTGTGGGTTCGAGTCCTTTTTAGTTTCCTTCAGCGTCATAACGGCTAGTGCACTTGTTGTATCATCATCTTGTGTTAGCCGGCTTTCTTCTTTGATTAGCCGCTCCTGTAGCACAGGTATCGTCTGATATTCGGGACTTACGCTGTCCCACGCCGTTATAAGCGCTCCAAATTTGCTAGGTAAACCGCCAAGAATTTTGGCCATGATAGCAGTATCACTTACTCTCTCCCCGATATCTGCAAGTTGTCTTGCCATATTTTGAGTTCTTGCGATGTATTGTATTACTCGGTCGTTTGAATTCATCTTGTGTTCGTGGAATTTTTGTAATAGAATTAGCTTGTTGGATTCCGATTTTCTCTCGTGGATAATGATCAGCTTATCCCACATTTCTTTCGCTGTCGAGCATGTTATTAGATATTCAAGCTGCGAGTATTCCATAGCCGACGATAACATAAACATTGCTTTCGCATTGTCCTTCACCCATGTTTTCATTTCGGCCAATGCCGCGTTCGCAGGTCTTGCTCGTTCTCCCGTAACGACATCATGAATGCCATGCGCCATCAGTACAGCATTTACTTGGAATTTCCATAGCTGGAAATTTGATCCATCGAATTTTGTCAAATTCTTCGAGAACGATTCTTCGGCCATTATTTTTCCTTTTCTTCTTGCCGGGATTCACTTTGAGTTCTATTCTTCGTTTTATCAACGGAACGACTTTTCTTCGCACCACTTCGCACGTGACTACCGGCACTTTTTCGCGAGTTTAATTTTCCTAACACATCTACTTCTAGGGTACTGGGCCCATAACCTGTTGGCGTGGAAAGGTAGATGTGACAGTGAAATTAAAGATAGAGCAATGTAGTATTAGACAATTTTACTTTATTGAGTAATTCCTTTTTGTCATGCGACTACACGCGCTGGCTCAGAAAGAGGAACTGATTTGAACCAATCCAGCACATGCTGTGCGCATACCACTTCACGCATTCATTCGCACGCACAAGACGCGCCAGACTCATTTCCAACAAAACGTTAACTTAAAAGAAACTAAAAAAGCAACAGAGCTGGCACTCTGCCTGCTAAGCAGGCCTAAGACAGAGTGTCTCCAGTCAACATGTCTCGCATCCCCGCTGTTATCCGTGCTCAGTATTTGCGCGGATCGACCCGCGATCTTCGAAAATGCTCGGCGGGTTGCGCTGCGTCAGGTGCTCGTCGCCAGTTTTCGGGGTCCCACGCTGATTTTCTTTGCCAACAGCGCGAGGATGCAGGGAACGCGGCTCGCAGGTTCTTGGGAGCGGCGGGAATCTCCGCCACCGCCGATTTCCCACGTCGCTGAGTGCCTCTGGCACTCCTCCGCGAGCCTCCAGGTTGATTAATCGTCCCCGATTTGGCCTCGTACGCCATGTTATCCTTCGTCTCAGGACTCGTATCCAAGTCCTCGATCTAGGGACATCTCCGCTCACCTCACACATAATAAAGAGTATGGAAGAAAAACAAAACAAAAAAGTATAAGAACTCCAGTCAAAAGCCTAAGTCGGTCACGCTCGCCTCTTGGAGATAAATTTCCCTAATCGCGGGTACATTCAACAATGAACAAAGCCGGCTCAGGGTCCTGGGTGAATTGTGAAGGCAGCCCCAAACTGTAACGTTACACAACATACTAAGTACACAAAGAGGTTCATTGGAAACTTGCCGCGTCCTATGGTAGGCAACTCGTGTTTTTGCTAAATTGACAACGCCGTGGTACGACCATACCTACAGACAATGTAGCGGTATCTGTCATTCTGTGGCTGATCTGTGGACGTTCGTACGACACCGTTGTCAATTTCGTAAAAACACGAGTTGCCTACCATAGGGCATGGCAAGTTTCCAGTGACCTCTCTGTGTAACGTGATTTTTGCCAAATAGAGACGAAAAAATAGTTTGTGTCCAATATCTCGTTTCCGGTTGATTTTACGAGAAGAAAGGTGATCACACAAATTGAAGTTGATTGAATTTGCCATCGAAAAAGTTATCCGTAGAACCAATATTGTCGGAATAACAGGTAAGAGAAGTAGAGGTATCTTCTGAATCGCACGCTATATCGACGTTTTCGGGCAGCATGTCGACATTTACTCGCTACGAGGCTTGCCTTGTTTGTTGACAAATCTTGTCAACGCGTTGCTGATATTTATTTACTTTCTTTTGCAATATTTACAATGAATAAACTAAAAATTCGTGTTTACTACGATTTCATACTCGTATTTCCACGCTACCTTGTATAGTCAGAAAGTAGGTTTGTTTTCATATGTGAATACTATAAAGTGGCCGACGAGTTGATAGTCCCTTTCATACCTGCTGCGGGGTTTACGAAATTGTCCGACAGGCACTCCCCTATTAAAACAGGGCAGGTCTGTATTCCGCAGGCCTAGAGAACTAAGAACGGTATCTGAAATCAGTATAGCAAAGGTTGCGGTTGATGCTACACGCACTTTGTTAAGATTTTGTCAAAAACTGTTTTTTATGTGAGAGGACTCTCTCAGACGGTGATACAATCGTAGTGAAACAGAGGGGACTTAAAACTTTGTCAGAGTGTAGTTTAGAAAGAACAGACAGCAAGGCGGTTCAGCTTAACGGGCTGTAACTCTTGAATGTATACACGTAAAATGCTAGAAGTCATATACCAGAGATTCGGTGAAAACATGACACGCCCTGCGGTAGGCAATTCGGTTTTTTCCTAACCTGACAACGCTGTCGTACGACCATATCTACAGACGACGCGTTAGGTTAGAATTAACTGTCAGAGTGAGATATCGGTTGATCGTAATATAGTTAATAAGAAAACGGGAATGGATATTCATTCGTAAAGATGTTGTAATGAATTAGTGAATTGATTGCAGATGACAATTTCTGTTTATCTGCAACATTATTTGGTTAGAAATAACTGTCGGTTTGAAATTTACGAATCTGATTAACAATCTGATTGTAATAAAGGCAATAAACCAATGTGAAACGATATTAATTCGTGAATAAGTCGTATGAAATTAATGAATTGATTACAGATGTCAATTTACGTTTATTTACGACATTATCTACAAGCTAGCAGTTGCTCGGTGACTGGCTGACTCGTGGCATCACTTCGACGACGGTCAGGAACACAGCGATGTAGATTTCATACAACGAGCACTCTACGAGTCATCTCTAATGCAGCAGACGATACTCCAAATTTCTTCACCGCCTAAGACGTCTGAAAACACAGTCTTGCGGAAATCTCACAGTCGACGCTATGAACCTTACTTCGAAACAGTCCTGCAGAGATTTTTAGTGTGGCTATCAATTCGTGTATAAGTTTCATGGAGTAATGAATTAATTAGAAGTATCGTTTATGGTGTAGAATAAAGCGGTACAAGTTTATCAAAGAAAGCTCATTCACAATATTTATTTCAATTTGTCGTTATTTATTTGGGGAAAATTAATACATCATTAATACAGACAATAATAAACAAAAATAACAATCAGCACATCGTTTTGAAGCGATAGTTACAGAGAAGTCCGACGCATGATCAATAATGCCGAACATTAAATTTACTATCGAAGAAAGAGTCCGAATGGTGCGGCAGCACGCGAACGGACTCTCGTACCGGCGCATCTGCGAAAGTTTTGCCGTGGAAAATCCCGAACGACCGACTCCTTCGAGAGAAGCGGTACGCAAGGTGGTGCAGAAATTCCGGGAAACTGGGATAACGGATCCACGTGCCAAAAATATCGTATATCCGACGCGGCAGATAAGTGCAGCGGATAAGGCCGCGGTACTCCGTGTCCTTGAGGCAGACGGATCTAAGCCAGCCTCAAGAGTCGCGCAAGAAGTTGGCATTTCGAAATCGTCCGTACGACGGATCATTAAGGGCGCACGTGATATACGGTTAAAGTACGATACTGCATAGAAGCTTGAGCCACCAGATAGTGGCGGTCGAATCATCTTCTGTGAGACGATGAGGAACAGTAGGATATTCTTCACCGACGAGTCCGCCATTCTGCTATTCGGTAACCACAACCGGCAGAATTGGAGATCTTACTCAAGCAGAAATCGTCATTTGCTCATCGAGGCGAATACGCAGTACCGGCAGAAGTTGAACGTGTGGGCTGGCATGTACTCGGACCAGATCATAGGACCATTTCTAATAGAGAGCAATCTAACTGGGATGAGATATCTTGAAATGCTGCAGGATCAGATTGTGCCGCCGTTGAGAGCCCTCGAAGGAAATGTGGGTACATTTAAATCATTCAAAGTCACCATGCAGTCATGGTTTAGGAGTGAATAACCGTTTTGGTTACTCCTTTGCACTTCGTTGTGCTCTTATCGATCTATCTTCGTAACAACGTTGTGCTTTTTATTGATATAGGGTCCGCCAATCTGCTACTAGCACGACAGAGCTCCGGCTCACCTCTACGGTCCCGTCAGGAGGTACCTGGACGTGGAGTTCGCTAATCGTTGGATTGGTAGGGGTGGGCCGATCCCATGGCCCGTTCGCTCCTCCGATCTGATACCGTTCGACTATGGCCTGTGGGCTTATAGCCAGGGTATTGGAGATAGTTGCGGACACGACTCCGCGAGCTATTTCCAATACAACCAGTTCGTTCTGGGCATGCCTGGATGACTGCAGCGCAGCATGGGGGGTCTTGTTGAACACCTTCGACGTAGGAATAGGCCCTGGTTGTGGCCGAGTGAATGAGGGCACTCCTGTTTAAAGGTAAGCGTGAATCTTTTATTTTTGAGTGACGATGGTATTGAAATTAATGAAATTATACAAAAATCACAATAAAGTCATTTAGAGAGGCATGAATGTAATTATATTATTCAAAAAAAGTAGGAAAAAAGAAAAATTAACATGACTATGACAGAACTGGTAAAGTCTGCAGCGTTATCGAATGCTATAAAGTTGTTGGAACTAACTTCATCTAGTATGAAGTGATCATTATAGCGTAGAAAGATTTTATTCGAGATTCTGTGAGTGTTTATCATTTTATTAGAGATCATTTACAGATATAATTAAGTTCATTTCAACGACTCGTTCACTCGAACTGGATTTAATTGCAATATAAAATAGTCAATTAAAAAACTGTTCTTCCTTCTGCCCCAATACAGACGCACCCATACGTTCAACTTCTGTTGGTACTGCGTATTCGCCTCGATGACCAAATGATAATTTCTGCTTGAGTAGTACTCAAATTCTGCCGATTGTGGCTACCCACTAGCAGGATGGTGGACCCGTCGGTGAAGAATATCCTGTGTATACCTTCATCTTCCCTAACAAGGAGAGGTCGCCTACTCGTCATCAACGATTTCGTCCGGATTCACAGTATGTGTAGGGCTTTACTAGAAATGAAAGTGACGCAGTGGAAGCCCCAGATGGCCAAGTGTTTAGAAAATCAAATTTTTGCCGCGGACCGGTCACTGCATAAGTCTTTAATGTTAATATAGAAGACTTATGTAGTGCCCGGTCCCCCAGAAAAATTTCATTTTCTAAAAGCTTGGCCATTTAGAGCTCCCGCTTACGTCATTTTCATTTCTAGTCAAGCCCTACATATCGAGAGGAAATCTTGAAACTATACAGTCGACTGCGCATGCGCCAAATAATTCCATTTTATTGGTCGGTGAGATCGTCCCGCGATGGTATTTTAACCTACGAGGCACGGGTGCCAACTTGCAAGAAATAAAGCGAAGCTGTCTAACTTTCGCGCGTAAAGTAGTCGATCGAGGTTATGTTGTTTTTTATTCTAATTTAATTTCTACCGTATTAAATTAAAACGATTGAACAAACTGTTCCCACCTAGCTGCTTTGTTTCTTCCAAGCACCCATCGTTTACAATTAGACCTCTGGTTTTCAATTGTAATTAGAAAAAAACAAATCCTCTAAATAAACCGATATATCGAATCGTAGCAAGCAATCAGCTGTTCGGAATAAATCCCGACGGTTCTTTCAGAACGTTAAGTTTCAATCTCAACAATAAAGCTTTCCAAGCCTTTTCGAATCACTACCGCAATTCATTGAGATCTTAACCTCAAAAGTTCGTATAAATTGCATAGGTGCCAAAAAAAAAAATTTCTTCTTCTTCTTCCTTAATGGTTATATCCCCTTTTGTGAAAAAAAAAATTTGACAGCTAAAACTCGGGATGGCCAGCCTGCTTGAGCGGACGACGAAACTCGCGCATGCGCAGCCGACTGTATAGTTTCAAGATTTCCTCTCGGTATACTGTAAATTCGGACGAAATCGGTGATGACGAGTATAGGCGACCTCTCCTCGTAAGACGGTTCCTCAGAAATAAAAATTTCAGCTACCACGATGCTTGCAGCGGAGCTTACCAAAGTGAATTCAAATCATTTACCGACTCCAAGTGCTCACCTACTGCTTGGCACACTAAAAGGGATTACCACAAAATAGCTTTCGAACAATTATGCAGTTTTATCGAAGATCATGTGTTGAAACGACGAAAATGCGTTTTATTCAGCTTTTTATTAAGCTCTTATAGAAGTAATTTACGGATATTACTACAAGAGGACTCCGAGAATGACGATGATATATCTGAACTTCAGCATTTGAAGAATAGGATTTCTAAACGATTTGCCTCGCAAATAAAAATGGTTCCTATGCATAATCAGAACGTCGTGTGTCCCGTAGAGGTCACTGTAGATGAATCGATGTATCTATCTTTAAAAAAAACCAATAGCATCTGTGAAACCGCTCTGACCCTAAGAGAACAAATTTTTCAAATAAAGAAAAATGATTTGCCAGATAATCCATTAACCAAAGATTTGATCACCGGCGAATGTACAATTCCAGAAGAGTTGTATGATTTTTTTCTGACACTAGTGGGTGGTGTAGAATGTCGACGCAGACAGAGTGTCGAAACATTAAGAAGAGTAAAATCTCTTTCTGAAGACACAATTTATACCGTTAGGAATGGCCAATTGAAAACCTCCAAACATATAACCCTGGGCGTGGCGATGAAAAATTTGACAAGCAACAGAAAAGTGATCGACATTTTAAACAGGTATGGTCATTGCTGCAGTTACAACACAGTCGAAGAACTTGAAACTAAAGCGACTTTTGCTGCTGACAATGGTTCAACTGTTTGCCCGCAAGGTATCATACAGTCTGCAGATTTATACATAGGAGTTGCCTTCGACAATTTCGACAAATTAGTCGGAACTTGCAGCGGTAAAGACACTCTTCACGACACCGTTGGAATTATATTCCAAAATGTGAGCGACACTTCCAATGACGATACACAGGAATCCGCCAATGACAATGCTGGCGGATCTACAGAAAAAACGAGGAGTAAAAGGCGGAGATCATTCGAAGCTATCCTCCCAGAGTTAGTTCCATATCCCAAAAGACTGAAAATAATCGACGCTCTACTTCCAATCGACAATCCGATGCGACAATCACTTCCAGACAATTTGTCAACTATCAAAGAAATAGATCTCATGTGGATGTTGTCCCACGCTTTTGAAGTTCCAAATACACCAATGTGGGTAGAATTTAATAGTAAAATAATACCGGACGACAGCCCAAAACAAAAAGTTACCTATCTCGCTCCGATAGATGTATCTTCAACAGAAACATCGGCCGTCGTCGAAACTATGATTCAGGCTCAAAAAGCTGCCAGTGAGTGCAAACAACGGTACATTCAAATCACTTACGATTTGGATATGGCAAAGGTTGCTTTACAGGTACAAGCTACCGAGCACCCGAAATTTGAAAATGTTTTCATTCACCTTGGCAGTTTTCACATAATGATGGCCTATTTCAAAGCTGTGGGAAAATTCATTGACGACTGTGGGTTATCCCAGATGATGGTGGAAAGCGAACTATTGCCCAATGCTGCGGTGAATGATTTCATCAGCGGTAAACATTTTAATCGGTGCAAGCGGTTGCATCCTATGATTGCCCTCGCCCTCGAAATCATGCATTTCAAAGCTTTTATCGAGCGTGAAAAGTTAGAAGTTGACCCGGCTGTGATCTCGGTGCTTACGAACTTTCAAGAAAATAAGGTTTCTAGTGATACAATTAAAAACGAAGCTCTCGCGGGGTTACTAAAGAAATATTCGGCAGATCAGGAAGCGACACTGCAAGGCCAACACGGAAAAACTGCTCAATTTTACATGATGTACATCAAGCTCATCAATTATTACCTAATCTTGACGAGGAGCATTCGTATGGGAGATTTCGAACTTTTCAAGCATATTTTACCTAAAATAGCTGATACTTTTTTTACCTTCAACCAACCGAATTACGCAAGGTGGTTGGTCAAGTACCATGATAATTTGGTCAAGGTCGACAATACACATCCGGGATTGAAAGAAATTTTGGAACAAGGTAACTTCGGTGTGAAACGAACCGACAAGCCCTTTTCAAGAAAACCTGTAGACTTGACTTTGGAGCGGACGATAAATGCCGATGCAGGGGTTATACATTTTACCAATTCGATCTCTGCTCGGCAACGTTGGTCACGCAGTCGCAGCCTCAGATCGACAATTATATCGCACGTGTGTGAAGAAGCTGGACTGCAAAAATCGCAAGACATTACTGGTGATCTGAAACGGCATCAAGTTCAAAAAAATACAGCTCATCTTAAAAAATTTATGGACACCGTCAACAGAAACATCAATCCATTCAGTTCTGACTTAGATACGGGAGTTCTTTACAACATCGCTACAGGGAGGGCTGCTTCAGATGCGACTACTCGTTTCCTTTTGAATATTGAAGAAACAGGAACTCGTTTGCGGGAAACTTTTATTTCTGAATGTGCCGCATCACCCGATAGATTCGAAAAACCAATTAGAAGGAACGCTATTTTAAATTTTTCGGTTGCTTCTCAAAAGAAATCGGTTAAAATTGGCAGCAAAGTCCAAGAAGTTCGAATGCAAAGAGATTTTTTCGGGCGAATGTTGGGAGTATTAATGGAACAAAATATCGATGTCGCAAAGGTGCTGTCATATCCATTAACTCCCGTTGCGATGTCCATGTGCCATTTAGATGGAACTATGTGTAAGACCGACAAAGCAGCTTTCACGAAATTATTAGAAAACAAAATAACAAGCCAGCCACCACCGTGCGCTGACGTTGTTATACTCGATGGGTTTTTCATGTTACATTTATTGAAGGAAGTTCCAAAAACATTCGGCAACATTTCTAAAAAAATACTTCAAATGGTCACAAGATTCAGAGCGGCAACGATATATCTTGTTTTTGATCGATACTTTTCACCGTCCATCAAAGACAATGAACGCAAGAGAAGATATGGACTTAAAAATCACGCCTACGGTATTTCGGGACCAGATCAAGCGAGGCCTGCCGATTTTAGTAAGGAGCTGCGGAATAATTGCTTCAAAGAAGCGCTTGTACGCTTTCTAATCCAACATTGGGCGACCGATGAAGGGGCATCATTTATCGGCACCAAAACCGTATACGTGAATTTTGATCATTGTTATTGCTACAAGGTCGTCAACAAAACTGTTCAACAATCGATAGACGAACAATTGTCGTGTGAAAATCACGAAGAGGCGAACACCAAAATAATCTATCACGTCTGCAATATTGATTTCGACACTAATGTTGTTATTAAATGCTGCGACACAGATATTCTGGTTATAATGCTGGGGAACATGCATCGCGTGAATAAGTCCGTGCGAATTTGGATGGATGCCGGTGTCGGCAATAATCAAAGATACATCGACATTACATCACTGTACAATAACTTAGGTCAATCACTGGCCAGCGCTTTGCCAGGATTTCACGCTTTAACAGGCTGTGATTACAATCCTGCGTTCTTTGAAAAAGGAAAGAACCGGCCGTTTGCTCTGCTCCAAGAAAACCTGGAATTTCAGAAAGCTTTTTCGAACCTGTGTGATCTGGATTCATCGGCTGGAAGGGATACTGTATATCCAGTATTGGAGAAATTCATCTGCCGCGTATATGGCGTCCAACGAGCCGATGACGTCAATGAGGCAAGGTTAGAAATTTTCACCAAAACATTCAAAAACGTCAATGAGCCATTCAGCCGTAGATTTAAAAATGTTGACGCAGCGAATTTGCCGCCATGTAAAGCAGAATTGCATCAGCAATTACTTAGAGCAAACTACATCAGCAGTGTATGGGGGAACGCTAATCTCAAAAACCCATCACAATTAAACCCACTCGATTATGGCTGGACAGAAAGCGAACAGAAATTCAATTTTATTTGGTTTGAAGGGGATCAGTCGCCAACCTACGTAAATGACATCGTCATCCAACCCGTACACCTGGATGACGAAATCAATGTGACAGGTATATACGTGAGAATCAGGTAAAACCGAATGGTCCATCCGCCCAGGCGCCGAATATTTGGTATTTTCATGGGAATAACCACCCGTTGCACTGAAAATCCCTAGGGTGATTTTGGCGCGCGGTCGATGAAACTCGGCAGATCGACCGCGCGCCAAGATCACCCTAGGGATTTTTCAGCGCAACGAGTGGTTATTCCCCTAAAAATACCAAATATTCGGCGCCTGGGCGGATGGACCATTCGGTTTCACCTGATTCTCATGGTTATATGTAATATTTTTTTGATCGATTTATCGCGGATGAGGTAACCACAATATTATAATAACTTTAAATTAATTCTACAGATGACGAAGATGATGACGATCCAGCGGAGGATGACTAGGAATGAATAATCGTAGTGGCATAAATGTTTGAGGTATACTTTATATTAGTGTAATCAACTAATTGCGAATGACATCGCTGCAATATGTATTGATAACTTTTGCTCCATCTTACAGGTCACGAGAATTATCGGATACAGGAGCAACAGTCCGAGAAACATTAATATTAATATTTCATACTTAAAATATTTATTTTTATTTTTATTATATAGTATTGATAGTTTTTTTTTTTCATAAATAATTAAAGCAGTAATTTTCATATTTTAACATTCCGAATAATTATCAAGGTATCTAGCCGTTTCTGTTACCGTGTTTTCATGTACAATTACTTGCGTGATATTGATTGATACAAAATGAACAATTAACATACTAAATAAAACTTAATACTGCTTAAAAATAATAAATAATAATGAATAAAAATGTTTCTCCCCTTAATCCATAACAATATAATGACATATTGACATACAACGTTGATAATCAAAAATAACTGTAGCGTCTGATTGACTATCGTGCGCGCATTTCTCGCTCTTTGTCGGCGCCTGGCGAGGTGTTCGGCTCAATATTTTCGCCTGTCATTTTACACAAACGATCCTAAAAGTTGAATCTAACGAATATTTTTTGTCCCAGCCATCTATAAATGAGACACCTTCGGCAGTTTTTTTACGCACGTTTAACGTCACGTGGCGCTACTTTTCCACCAACCAAATCGCCTGGCAATATTATTATCGAATTGAGAACATAATTAGCTAATACCACAACAAAAACCCCTTTACGGCCGTACTGCGTCCGCACCCACCAATGAAAAGCTGCCAGGCGTCCGAATCAATTAACAACGATGCTGAGGCAGACTGATGAGGTAGATTTGATTGATCTATAAATGAGACACCTATTTTGGTTGTCAGATCTTAGAAAAGGATCCATAGGGTGCAGACGCCTCATTACGTATCAGAAATGTCATAGATTTAGTTACAGCTGAGGCTAGATACCACGCGTCGTGCATGAGGAAATTCCCCCGTACTTCTATGGATTGGAAAAGAGGTCGAGTGGAAGATAATGATGTCAAAGCTGTAATAACGTGAGCGACCGTGCCGTGCCGTGCCACTGTCACCTCTCTATTTCTCCTTAGAGCGACGGAGTCCAATTTTTATCTTTTAAGAACCGTTGTCTGCCTTAAGTTTTTTTGTTAGTCGCCGACACTAGGACGACGCGGGATAAACCAACGCCGCTGCAACTTGGGGGGAGGAGGAGGCAATGCCCTCGATGCATAGGCACAAGTACCCGCACCTACGTCACCTCAGCATTCAGGCAAGCAGTCCTGCCACCTTCCGGCCGGGAGAGGGCTGTAGCTTCCAGCAGCCTCGTCTGCTACCTACCTCCCGGCCGAAAATCAGATCAGACATGCTTTAACATCTAGGTGCGGCGAACATGCCGGGTGCGGAAAGGTTTCCCCCTGCCCGTGTTTCGACGAGCAGCGCTGCGTTGGAGACGTCACTCCGTTACCGACCATCGTAAGCTAATGTTGAGATCGATCACCTGTAGCTTACCTTACCGTTCAGTTTCAGTTTCTCTTATGTTTTTTCTTTCTTATTCTTAGTTCTATCTTTTTTTCACTTTTTACTTTTCTTCTCTTTTTTTGTTTTTTGGTATCGTCTCTTATCTTTTTGTGATATTTGTGTGCCGCCTCGCTGGGCTACGACTCCTATTAAAGGTAGGCTTTTCTTTTCTGTCAGACCTCGACCATCCGTCTCCGAAAGCATCTCTTGCCCCGTTGCCGTCTACTGACCAATTTCAAATTCCGCCACCGACGAATTGTTGTGGTCGTTCCCTTATCCTAGTTTAGGATAATTAGATTTAAGATCTTTCAGTTCGGACTATTCTGTAACGCTCTGGGGAAGAATTCCCGTTCCGTTCCGATTTCGGTGTGTTCTTGATGTCACCAATACTCACATTAGTCTAGCTCTCTGTACCTTATTGGCGGTAGTCAAACGCTACGCGATATCAGAATTATTATCTATTCTGTTTTTAATTTTGTTATTTCTTCGCTCCACGAAAACTGCAATTGTATTTCTTTTGTTTTATTTTACTGTATATTGCCTGAGCGAATTGAGATTATATTTTATTTTTATTTCTGTCGTATCTTTGCCGTACTGGAGTGTGTTATTTCTACGCCACCACATTCCCCTCGCCTTCTATAACTAGTCGATTACCGTTTAAGTTATTGTGTTTTGTTTTCGGTTTATCTGAGTTTCTATTTTGCCGTACCGTTGTATCATACCTTCGCACATATTCGTGTGCCTGGCACCCAACACTATCTATCTTTCTTTTAGTTTATTTCATGTACCTGGTTTGAGTGTGTTCACGTTGGTGTGCTTTGTGCGGGATTTATTTTTCTATTCGCTTCCTCGGTAGAAAAATTGTTCGTTACACTATATTGAGGAAAATCGAGACGAATGTTAATTTTCAATACATGATATTTTACGCGACTATAAAGGTTATATTCCCCCGCATAACACCATGAATAATAGGTTGTTTAAAGAATACGGCGATGATATTCTAATTACTAACAAACATCACACAGATTTCATTATTTATTTTCGTGATACTCAAAAAAGGAGAAAGATTGAGAATTGTCAAGGCAGCTGCAGCAATAATAACTGAAGATATAAGATCACGGTGTATGAAACGAAACGGTACCCTTCACCAGATGCATTTTTGGAATAAAAGTGATGTTCCAGAAACTTTTAATGTTTTTCTGCAGACCACGATGAATTAAAGTAAACGTGTAGAGGAAGATAATTGGGCTCCGAAGTGCTTTAACATTGCACATGCAATCATAGGCTCAGCCACCCCAAGATCTTTTTTGTCCCCATTAAAAATAGGTCTTGGAGCTTTTTTAAGCAGAAAATACAGATCCAACGATCTTTTGCACGTGCTTTCAGCTGTAGGACTTTGTTGCACGTACAAGGAAGCCACACTGTTTGAAATATTGGCTTTGTTGTATCTACAAAATACTGCAATGTGCGTTTCATTCTTACAGTTATGATTCGATAATGCGGACTTACAACATTAATACCATAGGTGGCCTGAAGAAATTTCATTCCATGGGAGGAATTCAATACGTGACCCCTGTAACTGCTGTTTTTTCGGATGAACAAATCCCGAGATTTTCGATTCCGCTTTTTATTTCCGATTTTTATATCCGATATTGGCAATTTTGGTCGTGTTCCTCTGAGAAGTTATCGTAAGACCGGGAGATCTGGACCTGGCCAAGATTGAAGAGGAACCTTTGCGTGGCATAATCGAAAAAAATTCAATAAGATACTTAATGACCTCGAACGCAATAGACCAACAGCCGAACTATGGGTCCAATATTTTCGTATGGTAACCTTAGGCGAGCATTTTATCCAAGTAGAAAGAACAGGATACTGGAACTGACATCTGCAATGCATACAAATAATGTTGCCATATTTTCACGCGAGCGGTCATTTTTTGTATACTAAATCCGCTCAACTGTACTTGCAAGATATGTTTAATTTGGAGTCTGAATTAACTTCATCAGAATACAAAAGTTTTCTGACCGAAGGCTGTTTCGTCAACAGGCGTTCCGACAAGTCCTGGTCCGGGAATTGGTTAGACATGACAATCGAACAAACGCTCATGCGATTGATAAAGATTACTGGCGGCCTCACACATGAAAGAGGAATCACTGACTGCGTACTTTCCAAATGAATTCCTGCCATGCCTGTCCTTCTGGATATTTCTGAAGCAATCGAAGATTTTTGTAAATGGGTATCTGCCACTACCGAGCAGTATGTGGACGCTATAGGGCCTTTACGATTCTCCAGGGGTGAGATGGGTATGAAAAAATTTGCGGATTGTCTTTCATCACCCAGCCCATTTCAAACTACTGAGTATCTCATGTCGATAAGCACAGACGATGAAAAAATCGTACGAGATTGGTTTGTCGTCGATGGCGAATATAATCGGAAACAGCTTCCTAGACGTGAAGTTTCAGCGCAAAACGAGAGTGCTTCCTCTTGAAACTCTGAACTCAGCAATAAAGATTCAAAAAGAGCTTATTCCAATCAACGCTACACTACTTTTCCAGAAAATCTAACTGAGCACGAACTCGGACTTCAGAAATTATGTGCACGTAATGGTGGGTTCTGCTTCGTCGAGTTGTACAGCATCAAGACGAATCCCGAAAGCTAAGTATCTAGAGTATGTCCAAAGATATTACAAAGCTAACAGCATTATTGTCTTCGATGGAAGCACAAAATTTTCTGAGCGTCTTCGACGAGGTAGGAAGGACGTTGCTGTGAACGTTGACTTTGAAGAGTCAATGACAGCAGCCATGAAACAGGACACGTTTCTATAAAATGACCGGAACAAGAAGTGACCCATCTCACTGTTGTCCGAAAAGCTTAAAACTGGAGGGTGGGCCATGAAACAGGCTAATAAAGATGCTGAATCTCTCATCATCAATTCAGCGATTGATGTATCGCTCGACCACACCATCGCAGATGTTGACCTTTGGATCCTCATAACAGGCTTCTCAGCCTATTGGGGATACCACGTAAAAAAAGACCCACCGATAAATGCAATCATGATGAAAGCATGGTGAACATGAACTTTTAGTTCATTTATCACAAATATTGTGAAAGCAAGTGAATAAATATCAAAAACACCTTCACAAGATTTACCAACAGACAAGTCAAGCTTCATAGCGATTATGTATATCGATATGCTGCCCGAAAACGTCGATATACCGTGCGAGTTAGAAAATACTTCCCTCACCTGTAACTCCGACAATATTAGTTCTACGGATAAAATATATGGAACTTTTTCGCTGAGAAATTTAATCAGCTTCAATTTTTCCAATCAACTTTCTTCTCGTAAAACCAACCGGAAACGAGATATTGGTGAAAAAACATTTTTTCGTCCCTATTTGGCAAAAATTGCGTCGGTTCCGGGGGTAGGGGGAAGTAGAAAGCTTAGTATGTTGTAATCTGTACCCAAATACAGGTGTTCCAGGTTTGAAACCTTTATTCCGATTTGAAACGTGTCTGACCCCTTTTTGACGCTCTGGCGCCTAGCCTGCAGTGACGTAGACAATGGAAAATTCTGCACTAATATGATACTTTGCGCGAATATGAATAAAATATGTTACCGCATCTTGGGCGTGGTTGCAAATATAAATACCGTCATTAATCAGTAAACTAAGCCATCCACTCGATTTGCAAATCTTTTGCGATTTTTTCGAGCGTGAAAAAATGCAAGAAGTGAATTTTTGCAAATCGCACAAGGTTCCGAATCACGTGCGAGGTTGCAAATTTGTAAATACATCACGATAAATGTTCTCAGCGTTTGCAATCAAAATTCAAAACTTTTGTAATTATTCTGAGACCACATTGCTGGATAAAATCCCCACTGATCAAAAAAAATTATAAATAAATATTTTCCGGTCAACTATAACTATACTAGCAACGGTCAAGGTTGCTAATTTTTTCTGGACGTTATTTCAACGTATCTTTCAAGTTTGCAGAATTTTTTGGTCAGTTCATTAAAGGAAAACATTAATTTTCAATTAAAGGAAGAAAATTGTTCCGTCCCTCTAAATTGGCTGCGAATCTGATGCGTGATATAAAATAAACACATTCAACACAACTCCAAGTTTGCAGGACTTTTAGTATTTTTGCGCAAAATGCGATTCAATTGCAATTTTAATAATGTTCGGACTTTGGAAAAAGTTGCAAAATGAGATTTATTGTTTTCTCGGTGTACTATTTATTTTACCGAAGTTTGAAAACTTTTGCAATTATTGTTACATTTTCAATTTTTAATGTCTATAATAGGCTCGCCTCTTAGGATATTTCCGCAAGTGTCGGTCTTTCAATATGTTACACGATATAGGCACTTGTGGTTAAGATTTTGTTCATCCAACGTTTTTGTGACTTTGCGAAATCCACACCGAACTTGACTCCGACCTGCACTATAATTAGCTGAATATATCTTGATTGAGAGTAAAAATTGTGGGATCACTTTTTGGAACATTTTTCTCAGTACCATAATCCACAAATTTGATTGAAAATTCACTTTATTTCAAAATTTCTACGGTTGCCAGTTTCTGTGGGATACTAACAATAAGCACAGCCTATTAGTGGTGCACGTCATACAATTCAGAATAATCGTATTAATACTTGTATAAAAGCAAACAGACCAATAATAATGGCCATCATCTAATTGCTCAGATTCATGTTGCTGCTCAATCGCCTCAAACAAGCAGCTTACATCGTCTGATTTTTGCTGGCAAGTGGCGTCCGCTACTACTTACTAAATGAATGATACATATCTTATACGAAATATTGTTCAGTAAAAAAACCAAAAACTTTGTGTGAGTATCCCAAGCAACAAAAATTGTCAATGACTCCGCCACTTACCACTAATTTGTATGAACTTGCAAAAAAGTTTCGACAAAAACGTACGAACTATTCATGGTGAATTGTCTTCGGAATGAATAATATTGTTTGATATAGAAAGAATGATTTGTTATCCAGGTGAGAGTTACTTATCAAACAAAGCCAGAGCTTTCTAACAATCATTGAAGATAAGATAAGTCGATTTCAAAGTGATAGAGATTCGACAAATAGCACAATAGACGCAGAGACTTTTTGATCGGTACGATGTGACGATCATTAACGATATCGATAGAACTTGGAACGATTCTTTGGTACGGAGATTCGATATATGTGTGCAAAAAATACTAGTGAGCATTCTCTGATCTCCGAAGATCGGTTACGTAACAGCAAGTGAACGGCTGTCAGTTTCAATAGTAGATGGTGGGGATTGTGCCGGAGTAAGTTGAGATTAATCAGTAGACCTACGGCTGCTCGAGCGATCTCCGAGTTGGATAGTCATCTGGAATTGTAACTATAATATCTATCAAATTACGATGATCACGGGATATCATCTTGTCAGTAGCAAGTGTCGACTCGTCCCCGAGTTGAATTCCATTCGTGTATGAGCTACGAGAATGAGGGAATGTGGTCTGAGATGACATAATGACTGAGACAGGACAGTGGCTATAGTTCCGAAAGTAGAGGTCAGATGATGTGGCCGACATCATTACACTGCCCGTCTAAGCTCAGAGTGTCAAACTATGTCAGTGTCAGTCCGCCCGCGAAGGTCTATGAGATGTCACGCGACAATGCAACAACAACGCTATTTCAAAAACTGTTCTTACCAAGTTTGAAATTATCGTAACATTGTGGTAGCACATATTACCAGCCAAGTTTTAATGCATTCTGTACTCAGGGAGTATAGTGATTCTGATATAGTCAGTTATTTACAACCTCCGGTACAAAAACCTTTCGCCAAGTACATTGATGTGATCATTAACCACAAAACATACATTCTTATGCCAAAAATGTATACAATTAATATTTTATGCAAAAATTCCCTCCTCGTACAAAAAAGATCCGAAATCAGATACTACCACCAAGTATCTACATCACATTAACTTTTTCTCAAATTGATAATTAGGCCTTTCATAATATGGTTTTTATAACCTTCTTATCTTGCTTCGTAGAGCACTAGATAGCGATAGGTAACTGATGACGCTTCCATGGCTGTAAACATGAAACATGAGAAAATAAGAATAAAAAGATTAAAAAAAAAAAAATTGGAGGTAGTGGTACTTGGCTTTTTTTTGATAATAATCACATTAATGTACTTGGCGAAAGGTCTTTGCACCGGAGGTGCTTTTTATGGGAATATCACCACTTTTTGTAGAATTATATTTACTAATTATTCTCGTTCGCAATGAATTGCATAAATTGTCAGTCCACTCTCGATGTGGAAGATATACATAGAATTCCGTCCCATTTCTGGCGTTCTATTGGCTACTAGATCCCTCGAAGCAAAACTTAATCGCCCTTTAACTCTAACGCATGACAAATTTCAAAATTACTTTTACATGAATTCAAAAACATCATCACAGCTCATTGAATCGAATCAAAATTTGAGCCAAAGGTTAGTTTCTACATAGAAAAACTACTGCATGTAGAAAATAGTGTTTATTGTTTTCGAATAGAAACATCTATCTACACATTTACTCATGAACCTTGGTATAATAGTAACGATGAAAATAATCTCTATTCTTGATATTACTTATGTCAAAATATTAGAGACAGAACGATGTCATGACTTCCGAGTCTCTCAATACCCGCAACAACCCTGCGTGCAGCCGTCCTCCTTTCTCATCCGGGTTTGGGACCGGCAACGGCGGCTCTACTTGCACGCAGGGTTATAGTTGTTACTCATTGAATAATTCGAACATTCGATTATATGGCTATATTTCCGTAATTTTCTATGAAGTCAAGTCCGCAGCAAAAAAAATATGTAGTTTTGCTTTGAAAATTCATATAATCATTGACGTGTTGCCAGGCAGAAGTTCCATCTCGTAGCATGCCAGTATAAACCGTCTTGAATATTCGGACCATGATGAAATATTGCCCTAATGACCTTATATTTTTTCGCGCAAAGTAATGGTCTTATCGTTGCAACTGCTTTAATATTGTAATTAGTTATTTTCGTAATCTGCCTATCATGTACGGAGGTCAATCCGAGCTGTGCAATTAAACAGCTGCTTGCCGATGATACTTCAGTTTTCATGGAGATATTTTTTGACCTTTGACTTTCACAGCATAATGCATTGACAGTTCGCCAACGCGAAAAATTGTCATTAATTATGTCTACCAAACTCTGAATCTTTTCAGCTGGTTTTTGAATACTTTAATTTTTTTATTTTTTCATTTCGCACTTAATGATTATGAAAACTTATTTCAATTTCTGACGTTATATTTCAAACATTTTAATACTTTTATCTTGTTACATTCAAATTTGATTACTTTATTATTTACCTATTCTAAACTTATTTTGACGTTACATTGATTAAACGACTACCATGAATCAGACTCATTTTCATTTCATAACACATCACTTCAATATTGTCCTGAACATCTATTAATATGTGCGATAATGTGAAAACCAAATTAAAAAAAAACTCCGGTTATTTAACCTAATTTATTTATTTAGAGAATACATAATAAAAAGTAAACAATTATTGGAATTCCTATGGAAGGTTAAAGTTCAATGGTGATTGACTTAAGAATCGGCAATAGCTTTGAGTTGAAAACCGCATGCTAACCAGCTGTAGTCATGTAAAATGCCTATAGCTATTATCTATATGGGCCTGCGTAGCAAGACAAGAAGGCTATCACAACCATGTTGAAAATTATCCTTCCTATTGCCTTTGCGGTAAAAGGGACTCGTTCGGATCTCGCGCCGCACTTGAAAAAAAGTTTAAAAAATGTTATTTGCAATTGATTTACGATCGTATGTTCAAAATCGGCGGCATGCTATCGAATAGAATATACATACTATATCATATATCTTCAATTCAATAACGTTAATATTAACCGAAGCGCCATCTAGCTACTGACGCCCGTAATTGCTAGGTCTCTTCTCTCTACGTCGCCTAGCGAAGGCCACTCTCTACTCATTTATATACCCATAGCATTTGGTCTCAGCAATGCGACTGAAGACGACGAAGGTGAAAAAATTCGTGATGAAAACGGGTATTTTAAAACGTTGAATAATCATGTTTCAGCTCTCCATTGACCGATTTCATCGAGATAGGGCTTAGATGAAAGATTTTTTTGGCCACATCCTGCGATAAATATTCCAATTCCGTTTATATAGCGAGACGGAAGAAATTAATGATCATAAATTGCCTTATAGGCCATCTTGATGTTCGTTACAGTTAGCTATTTTTAGAACCATTTTTACATTTGGCAAGTATCCTGGGGAGAGACAGCAGATTTGCAAGAATTAACGTCATGCTGATTCCATCGACCTACTGAAAATTGAAAAACGTGTAATTCGAAAGATTTGTCTTAATTTTTCTTATTTTTCGGTAACTCTGTAACTATGTCTATAGGCCTATACGAGCCTATGCCATCTCACCCACAGGGGTTGGGTGAGATGGTTTTTCTCACGTTTTTTATTTTTTATGATTTTAAAGAACGTAAGTTCATAAAAATTCTTTCGTATTGGAAAACTCCTAGTCAACAAAGCATGGTATAGTTAATCATTACTAATGTCTTTAATTTCCCAACAATTTTTTTGTGAATCAAAATTCACAGAAAGTGTGCCGTTTCAAACCACCTTCCCCTAACTGTCTAGCGTTCCTGTAAATCAAACATTTTTTATCAACTGCTAAAGCCTTCACAGATTCTTCGCCTTGTTTGAGATTCAGCATAGAAAAATGTTGACTCCCTGCTTATAACTGTGATTACAGCGAGACCGAAAAGGTTCTGAAATGAAATACCAATTCTCGATTTTATGGTATGATTTCAATCAAATTTTCGTCAGATTAGTTTAAATATTCGATTTTGATTGCAGAATCCGTGTCCGATCATCTTTTTACGATTTTCAATTTGTGATCGTAAAAGTTATGGAACTTCTTGCGCACAACTTTTTATCCCCACTGCTGGGAGTACTAGTTGCAATTATTGTCACTGTATACATTTACATGAAATATGTGGCATTTAAGTATTGGATCAACAAAGGAATCAGTCAGGCTGACCCCGTTGTTCCTTTTGGCAACATGTTGCCGGTTCTAACAGCAAAGAAGTCAATTGGTAAGGATTTGTTTCCGCATTGCTATGCGAGCTAGTTACCGATTATAAGGCGGTGATAACTTGCGAATAATTCTCTTATCTCCATTCCAGGAGAATTCTTGCGTGACTCGTACTTACACTTCAAGGATACTCCGGTCTTTGGTTTTTATTCGTTCAATAAACCATCATTAGTAATCCGTGATCCAGATTTAGTTCGTTTCGTGCTTATGAAAGAGTTCTCGCACTTTCAAGATCGCGGACTTTATTACAACGAGAAAGCCGACCCTCTTTCTGGGCACCTCTTCATGTTGTCTAGTGTTAAATGGCGAAAGCTGAGGGTAAAGTTTTCCCCTACGTTCACATCAGGTAAAATGAAGCACATGTTCAGTGTGGTTAAAGAATGCTCCGACAATCTTGTTCAGTGCGTAGCGGCTGAAACAAAGGAAAACAAACTCATCGAAATCAAAGATCTCGTGGCTAGGTAGGTTGGCTTCACGAGACCACAGCTGAACGACATGGACTCACGATAGATATTATTTAACCCGGTACACGCTCTTTGGTGTCCCTTATCTGGCGCACTCAGGTCATTAAAGTTCAGCGGCTCCTTCGCCGATATCGTGTTTCTAATCATTCGGGTATTGATCGAAATAATTAGACTGGAAAGTAACCGCTGAGGACAGAACTGACCCCAGTGTGCAATTATAGGGTTAATAATCATTATTTGCACTATTTGGGTTTAGATTTACCACTGATGTAATCGCCTCCGTTGCCTTTGGGATCGAGTGCAATAGTCTCCAGAATCCAGATGTGGAGTTTCGCATATGGGGTCGCAAGATTTTGGAACCCAGACCAATAGTTAACGCGTTGATAGTGCTGTTCCCATCGTTTCTGAAGCTGTTCAACGTCGCTACCATCAACAAGAAAATTTCTAATTTCATTATTAGTACGTTCGAGGAAATCGTAGAATACAGATTAGCCAATAATGTAGTCAGAAAGGACTTCTTAGATCTGGTAATACAACTAATGAGTAAGGGCTATGTCAAAGGAGACGATACCGAGGAACCGCCGACTATGCCAGGTAAGCGATCAATTCTTTATATTTTCAATGGCCGTTACAGTAAGGACTCACAAGTCTCAATCACAATACAGAGGCTACCTCCGGAAAAATCACAATGCTCGAAGGAGCAGCGCAAGTCTTCATCTTCTGGCTAGCTGGCTTCGAAACATCTTCGTCAGCCGTAACTCACTGCATTTACGAGTTGGCGGTGAATCAGGACGTGCAGAATCAATTGGCTGATGAAATAAGCAGAGTCTTGAAAGAATACGGAGGGCTGACTTACGAGAGTCTCAACGCTATGCCTTATCTTCACAAAGTAGTCTCCGGTTAGTTTATATCGATTCATTCGAGCCACGCGATTGATTTACCATCAAGGTTCTCTCCAATATGTTATAGAGACGCTGAGAAAGTATCCTTCTCTCCCGATCCTGAACAGAGAGTGCACCCGAGAGATTGACTTGCCTGGTACTGGACTCCGCGTAGCGGAGGGAACGTCGATTATCATTTCAGTATTGGGCCTTCATTCTGATCCCGAATTATATCCAGAACCAGATAAATTCGATCCGGAACGATTCAACGAGGAGAATATTGCCAGCAGACACCGATACGCTTACATACCGTTTGGCGAAGGGCCCAGAAACTGCATTGGTGAGTTGTTAGAGCAGAATCTGTAAATATGTGGTACATTACCACACACAAAACGAACGTATTTCGACAACGCAGAGAAGAAACGCGTATTTTGGTGGCATTTTACTGATCGACCCAGATACGGCTGCCTCCCTTGCATTATCGAGATACGCTTATCTTATTTGTTCCGCAAAATACGCTCTCGTTTCCTGCACTGCTGACAATGAGTTACGCTCTTTTGGATGGAGAACTGAAATGTATGTGGCAGAGCAATTTTTCTAGCAGAAGATTGAAGCTTCGTTTTCAATTTCTTGAATAACACTAGCAAACGTATTTCTGAAACGGCGTGTAGCGGTCAGAACGTTCCATCTGAGTTTTTTGCAGGCATGAGGTTTGGCTTACTACAAACGAAAATGGGCCTGGTCAGCTTGTTGTCAAAGTATCGCTTTGAGCTGGGACCGGATACAAAAGTTCCACTTGAAATAAAGAAAGGAAATTTTTTTCTTTGCCCAAAGGATGCGATAACACTTCGAGTTGAAGAACGGTAACACGCAAGGATTGCCACATGTTCAAATGTACCGTCATTGGTGTAATTATCCTTATAACGTTCGAATAGTGGACAATAATTCTGTTCACCCCAGTATTTTATCATTATAATTCAATAAATTGATTGATGCAAGCTTTATTCGATACGATAAACGATGGTACACTACAACTTAATAATTACCTGTTCAAAGCAACCTTTCAGCTGACCCACATATTAGTCATAAAACATCATGATACTCGTCGAAACTTTCATATTTCGAAATGGCCGTAATTTTATTGAAATGTGCTAATCAATAAACATTACTCATTATTGTTTAATACATTGAAACAGATACAAAGTTGTCATCTAAACAATGAAAATTACCTCGTCATAAAGATAGTACTTTTCAACTTTTTGTGACACAATACCAAAGTCATCAAGATGTTAATTCATTGGCGTATTCACCAATCGAAGTTTGAGACCTCATGGTTTTGAACATTATGACGAGATCCAATATGTAAGTATCATTTTTGCAGTATCCTCAAACATCAAAATATCCATGATATCAGTTTATTTAAGAGTCTATCGCTGTGCAAACATTCTAAGCGGATTGTATAAGGCGGCGGAACAAATAGGCAATTGCATGGTCTTTCATGATGAATAATTGGTCGTTGATACAGTCGTCATCTAGATCGATGCTTCTACGGCTCGTAGTACCGACAGATAAGTTGCGGACCTGCTTAATATCTGAAAAGGATAATATTAACGTATCATTACTTTTGAATAACTCTTAATGGAGTAGAACTATTCGATCTCGTTTTCTCGTGAGACTCAACTCTGTAGGGAATCTAGAATATCACACACTGTGCACTTTGTAAAATACGAATGAAATTCACATATATTTTATTCGAAATTAACATTCCCGTTTTTTATTCCCATTGTTTGTCTCCAATGAGAAGTAGAAGCATCCTGCGCAATTAACAATCAGAGCTTTCAATATTCTTACATCAGCGAAGCACGCGTGGGACATGATTACGAAATTCGCAGCTGTGATGTGTAACGGCTTCTGGGCTCGTAACTGTATCAATAGAATAGCTTTTGCATTCGATGGGTTCATCTCATACCACTTGCAATCATAAGCAGCTTCGCTTAACCGGGTGCTCTGAAATTGTTGCAAATCCGTCAGCGTTTTTGACATGCTCAAATGAAGGTAAACTTATGAAATACATTTTTCGCCTGCTTCGGCATACTCAGAGAGAAAACTTTGGTTCACTTGATATACAAGCTCTGATCACCTCGAAAACGCGATTTGTAGTTTTTCCCATACCACACAACCGATCGGAATGAAACTTTGGGGATTACTGGTTCATTGCAGCAGAAAGTGGCCAAGTATTTGATTTTTTTTTTTTTTTAAATTTTGTTCTACAGATTCAATCATCAGAGAAATCGTGGAATTACATAATCTCGATTTATTACAGTTTTAAAATACCGAGCCACTCGGCGATGGCAAAGCACACATTTTGAGCACTATTCTATCTTATTTGATACAGAAATGACCAAGAAACTACGTATTTGCTTCGTACAAAAAAAAAAATTCGGACATTTACGGAGGCGACACTTTATCGCAATATAATCACACGGTAAAAGTCATCCGCGTCGAAGTTTCCACGTGACTAGCAAAACCCCTTGAGCCAAGCATTGTGTTTGACTTATTCTTTTCAATTTTATACAAAAATTCGATCAAGTTAATCCATAATTTATTTGATTCGAAAAAATAAAATGAATTCAAGTTTTCCCTTCATAAGAAGTATTTAGCTAATGGTATTTAGTTAATCCTGCGATATATTGTATTTTGCTGATTCGACCCATTCGATTCATTGGATTACTATAATATTGTTCTTGAACACTATATCTTTAAATTAACCAAATAACTTGTTCACTTTGAACAATATTTTCGTTTTAATTAATAGAGCCGATGTATCCAATGTACCAGTAATTAGTTCAAACAAATATTCACTTGATTCAACTGAAAAGAATAAACAGAGAATTATTGTGAATGAAATAAACACTTGTTTGACTATCAGGGAATGCTAGAATTGGTTTGATTCAAACAATCTTATCTCTATGTGTAATTCGCTTGTGACCATCAGCATTATTTCCATTAAGTGTCTCGGTTAAATACATGTTGTTAAGTTTTTAATATCTGTTGACATGAAAAGCATTTATATAGTAGCCAGATAATCTCGAGATAATAGTATTTACCACGTCAATCAAACACTGTCCAGCGTAACAGTAGAGATATATAATCATCAGCATTGCGATCAAGTAGATTGAAAACGTAGCCATTTCTCCCAAGCTCCCGTTATTCAATGACTGGGGACGGATTAAAGGGTATTGCATCGTGACCAATAGGTGCTCAGACGGATTCACTGCTGAGAATTGAAAAGCTACGTACACGTAATGTCTAAAAGTCAAGGTCTCGATTTTAAAGCAACTCGTTTCCATCAAAAGATAATTTCATCATAAATCGTTGAGAACTATGTATAACATGCTTCGTTCACCCATCTCAGTACTTGTAAATTGATTTATGTTTTGATTGATTATTCACATGGACACACCTAAGCGTTATACCATCTGTATCTCTTTAGTTCTGAGCAGTTCATGGTTTAAGGGGTTAAACCACCCTGACCGCCTAAAAAATGGCGTGCCTACATAAGAAACTTCACAAACTCGAAAGTATTAAACGGAAGTGTGTTATTTCTGAACACACGATAGTTTATAGTTTAATCGATCCTCAGTCCAAAAATAGTCCGAAAATATTTGAAAATGACTGCGCTGCAGTTGATACCGTAAACTTCGCGTCCACTGAAACGTGTGTCGCTGGCGGGTGGTCAAATGGTGCGGATTAGCAGAAATCGTATACTGCATTATAGATAATTTATCTTGGAGTATTGTGTCCAAATTTGAAGTCGATTGATCTAGTGAATTCCGAGATCTCGTTGCCAGGTCGGAAAATGTAGTTTCGCGAAGAACGCAAAGAGAAAAAGAAGTTTTTTTAAATGCAACAAAAAAAAAAAAGCAATGGACTTTCTGACAATTTGAGGGTAGTCTAACCCCTTAACTTTATCAATGAGTGATTACTGATTAGTACCATTATGAATTTGTATCCTATACCGCAAATCGCCAACGAGCTAACGATGAGCTGACAGAGAATAATGGAGGGGAAGAAGTTTTCCAACGTTTCAACAAACCTAGTGTTTAAAATGCAGACATAAGTGAACAAAATCCAATTGAAATAATTACTTGATTACTTACTTACTTGATGAATTGACTTACTCGATCAATTGAAGATGACGTTCCACGAGATCTCGAATCATTGGCGCTTTGGTATCAATTGCCCGAAGTTTCTGCCCGACTATATCGAATTGACCACAAGCATGCAGTGCGAGAGCTGCAAAAAAGCTGTCAGTTGCAGAATTCGCGATCGCTGATGTGTAGCATGCAGATGTTTGAACTACGTAAATTATTTGGTATATGGGAGTAGGAGTTGGATCGAAAAAGTACGCTGCTCTTAACGGAAACGGCGGAAAAATCTCCGTGCTGTTTTCCGGCCTCTCAAGAGTTAGAGGCAGAATGCTGTACGATATAGCCGTACCGATCGCAAATCCTGGACTAGCTATGGAAAATATTCGGCCCACCCTCGCCCGACGTAGCATTGCCTGAAAAGTGAAAACATTAACGTAACACTGTTTATGGCTGATATACGTAACGAAATAACTCACAAGCCTATCGGATTTTTCGAGGAGAAATTTTCACCTCGATCAATGCCAAGCAATAAGATTTTGAGTTTAGACGCATCGCCGTCGTTTTTGGTGTCTTCCAAAATCTTGTTTCGACATGGGTTGGAAAACCAAACAAACGGATATCGGCATTGGCATTAGATCGGTTCTTACCAATTATTATCTTCACTCTTGCAGTTATTAGAATTTTTGACCCCGTGTGCGTAAATTACGTATGTGTAAAGTCCCGATTTCTGAGCGTAAAGTGAGACTTTTTCAAACTCGTGTGTGTAAAATTTTCAGGCCTTATCAGTATACGAACTTTACGCACAGGGGTCAAAAAGTAGTGCATGCGACTCGGGCGTAAACTTTTTCGCACTCGTTGCATAAACTACTATTCTCTCGTGTATTCCAGATCGCACAGTACTCGAGTTTAGCTCCCGAACAATAGGTCGATTTTCACAAATTTATTTTGGGCGGGTATTGGAATGGTAAGGCTAATCCTTCAATAAATATTCCAATACCGTGTATATAACGAGGCGGAAGAAATTGATGATGATTTAATCATCAATGTGCTGTGATGAGAATTAAAATATGGATTCCATAACAGAATAACTGTTAGATAGTGGCCCGAAAATTAATATCTTTGTCAGACAAGCCGACCGTTTTTTTTTTTCACTCACAGCGTCATATTTTGAAATGTATATTTCCGTTCAAATGATCAAAGATGTAATAAACATGTCACCGTCGTCGATTTATTTTCCCCATTTCCTGTACGTAATGTACAGAAAAAAACTTGTCGAACATTCAAAACATAGTAAGCTAAATACTCCAATAACAACCCCGCGGCATTTCAGTGGACTTAATATTATTGGTGCTATGCGAAGACGCAGATTGAAAGTGCAACTAATCAACGTACGTTAACAAATTAGTCCGCTATCCAAGTATGGAGAGTGCAAGTCTCACTGACTCCGAAAGTGACACTAAATGAGTTTAACAAAATGAAATTACGTTGTTACGCATAATAGCCACAAACTTAATCAGTACCGCTAAACTTTGTGACGTTGATTTTTGTTGACCCTCGGATCTGGACCGGATAGCCAGCCTCCGGGGTCAATCCAACGTGCACACAGCTATACCCGAGAATTCGAAATTAATATGTTGGGCGCCAAGCGACTTCTCGCCACTTTCAAAATTCTCTAAACAAAACAAAGCCTAACGGACTATAGTGCGGCGGCTAGCAACAGTACCGCGGAGAGGGGTCGGGATCAAATGAAGGATGAGCTCGGCGTAGAATAATTACTCGTGGAGTTGAGTTGAACAAAAATATAAAAATTTATTTAAGAAAAAAAATAGAAAAACGGATTTAAAAATTAATAACAATCATCGTGCGTACCCGGGGTAACTCCCCCTCGGGTACCAGTCGGCTGCAGGCCGTGTAAAGGCGGCCTCGCCTCGATTTGCGAGTTTTACAACAATAATAGAAAAACTAGGGCTTCCACGTGGGACAGCAATAACAGGAAAAAAAAATAAAGAGCTAATAATTAACTCGGCAAATCGGTACCTCGCGGAACAATATCACAGTGGACAAACAGAATAATCACCACGAGGTGTTCATGAATAATTACCTAAAACCTAATAAATTAACAACAACAAATGACTCGGCTGTCGGTCGTGTATAGGCGACCGGCGAGCCTACGGGAGGCTAGGCCTCTTCGATACTTGAATATTTACAAATTCCACTTAAAACTAACTTAACCTAACTCTGCCTTCGTAGGCGAATCGAGATTTGAAATGATACAATAAAGAGAGACCCAAGAAAAGAAACTAAGCAGGCTCACGCCTGAGTTAACCGTCTGAGTCTCCTCGTAGGAGGGAGAGAGCCAGCGACAGTGACGACCTAAGACTGTCCTTCTTGCACTCGTGTGCTGCAGGACGAAACGCGACAAAATTACAGTACTCGAAACTACAAAACGTACTCAAAGGAAAACGCGAAAATTCTCTATTACTACGGGACACTGGTGACGGCCTACCGGCTCGGGGGTCGTCTTTATTTGAATCCTCGAAATACTAAAGAGCCTTGTGGCTTGACTAGAGGCGAGATGGCCGACGGCCGTTGCCAGATTCAAATCAGTAAATGGGTAGAGTTGGCTAACGCTTACCGCTTTCCAGCCACCTCCAAAAAGAGTACTGCCTCGTGGGCGAAATCCCTCCGAAGGCTCCTGGATTTTTGACCAGTCCCTCGCGGGCGTCCGACAAAACGCAAAACTAACAAAACTCTTAACACACTCCAGACACTCACTCCAACCGTCCTTATCGCAGGACTGATCGCTACGCTAGCCTACGACAGAGTGATCTACTAGACCGCATGGTGCCCGTATTGCGCACCCTCGGTAATTAGGCGATTATCGATCTGTCTATCGAACGCCAGATCGCCTCACATGGCGGTTTGGCCGCACTACGCGCGAGACTTCAAAGTCGGGAAGGGTGATCCTCGAGGATTCTTCTGGCGGAACGCGGTTCGCTGGTTCTTGGGGGTGGCGGGAATCACCTCCACCACCGTTTTCCCTCGTAGCTGAGTGCCCTTGGCACTCCCCCGCGTTCTCGCTGGCTGTTCCGTTGGCTGACGTAGTGCTAGGCCCCCAGGGGCGTCGTAGCCTTAAGTTTAGGTGGGCCTCATACTGTCCGGGTCGTCCACGTAAGTTCGCGTCGGTCATGTCACGTCGTCCTCCACCAACAGTTTGGCCACGTCTCCCCCATAATAGAGAAAGTGAAAAAGAAAACCAACACAATCAGAAATAAAGTCTACAGCCTTAGTGCAGTCACGGTCGCCCCTCGGAGATTATATTAGCCTCGTGGCTATCCTATTGCAATCGTGCTTTCCACATTCACTCCCAATTACTTAATTACGGCCGTCTAAGGGTTCGGGAGCTGATTGTAACGGCAGGTGCACCTTGCAATGTTACAACTTATATGATGCTAAACCGAAATTAGGTGATGAATTCAGATTGAGATGAACGTTTGGTTGAGTACAAGGCGATTCACTGACCTGTAAATACTCACTCGTATGATCGTCGCACCAATCTTCCCGCACCTGGTCGAAGCAATGTTGAAATGTTTTGAAATTCAGGCGTACGATGACAAGTTTGACAATTGACAATGAAATTCCCAAAGTTGCGCTCAGATTATCCACCATCGGGTCGAATTGACCCCAAATAACCACCAAATCAGCCCACTGTGTTATTATAACAATTGCCAGCGTGAAAGTTAAAAAAGTGGCTGCAAAGGACTCAAACATTGACGGCTCTTCAATCTTCAGTGGCCAGATACCGAGATATCTTAGTAGAATTCGATTCCACTTGAAGATATAGTCGAAATTCAATGAATCTACTTCCAGTTCTTTTTCGGCAGGTCTCTTCATTTCGCCGAATGAGTTCGTGATCGACTTCCAGTAGTCAGACTGACACGTATGCCCAGACGACGCTGGTCGGGAACTCACATGAATAAATAAAGCAGTTCTCCTCTTTGCAAAGTTGGACGAATAATTATTGGGTAGAAAAAATGTTTCTGTGCACAATGGGATCGCAGTCTATCACCGATGCAGCGGGGCACGACCGTTTCGAGTTAGTCAAGTATTTATTATAAAACTTGCGTCATGAGGGGAATAGATGGCTAATGCATGGATCACATTATCCCAAGTCTAGCAGTAAATTATATTATGCAAATGATGGGTGATCAGTCCCGGGTTCGTTATTTTTCGCATTTTATAGTGTAACGTTTTACTGATTATAGGATAAATTTGGTTATTTCTTACATACCAAATATAGGAAGATGACGGGTAGTCAAAAATAAATATACAAGAATAAATCAGGACAATTGTATTTATATTTTCATTTTGATTCAGGTTTTGAGGAAACTTCGAAGAATGTCAATAGCTTCAATGTTTTTTGTATCAAATAGCCTATTCATTTGAACGACATGCACAGCAGTTTATTTTAAAATTGTAGAAGCACGTCTTGCAGTAAATAAAAATGTCGTCAAATTATATGTGCAATAAATTTACGATTACCTAGCCTAACGGACAAAACAGGACCAAACACCACTCTGTAATAAATGTGAAAAACATTTATTTATGAAAATAATGTTGTCACGAATGGCGACTGGGGCAGCACATGTGACAACATGAAATTTACATAGAATTTAAGAAAACAAATGAAAACATTTCATTGACTTAACAAATAGGACGAGATACGCTTGACCGCATGTTCGGCAGTTTTATTAATGACAATGCTGGTGATGATACTTATTCAGAGGATGTTGGCTTTATTTTCCTGGTTATTCTTGTGGATCGCTTAGATTTCGATGCGACGTGTTGTAGATAATTATCTCTGAAAATCAGACTAACTGTTGGATTTATACAAAATTGAACCAACATGGTATTTAAGAAATCAAGATTCGCGGCAGCGAACCGCCGCAAAGTACCCAACCCGATTAGTCCAATTATGTAAAGTAGGTAGGCGAGCGCAGCCAAGAAGTATTTACCCGAGGCAACGCTTTATACCTGTAAACATAGCGTTATATCTCCTGAATGAGTAAATATTATTAGATGAAATTTGCAGTATTATCAGTTTTACGGAGTAGGGGACCTGGACGACTGAAACTATGAATCAGAGGATCTGGACGACGAGAACGGAGGTAAATGCCGTACGAAGACATCTCCAAGGCGACGACGTTGTCATACTCATCTAGAAATCGAACTGAAACGTCGTACGATAAAATTCGATCCGCCGCGGGTACTGCTCGACTTACTCTCTTGAACCGGCCCTGTCTTGTTCTCTCACAAACCCTGTGATTGGTCGACTAATTTTTTCTGCAGCTCCGGAACTATTAGTCCCTCGAAGTTTTGGTAAGGGAAATTTAGTCTTAGATTTCCAGGAGGAATACACCCGCCTATAGTGGTGCGTCTAACCTGAATCACCCTATATATTAATTACGATTCTCGATCGATAAGATATAATCTACTTGACGAAAATCAACAATCTATCGGAAACAAACGTTGAATGAGTTGAACGTCTGTATGGTACGCGGCATTATGGTTGTTGTCACGATCTTACAATAAAACGGCCGCGAAACCAAAGAAGCTGGTCATCAATGGTACAATGAGTTGAAGGCGAGTAATACTTTCTGCAAGTTTCGATGAATGCATCCCAAAGTTCTTTGATGAGTGCTAAACGGTGTTGTATTCTGCGTTCGTTCCGAGTTTCCTTGTCGTCGAACCGATTACATGCCAAAAGATACTGGAATGTACGTTCATCCATGACAGCCCTGTTTAAATCATGCCCAAACTGAGGGCTCCACAGACCTTCTGTATTTTTATGATTATGTTTCTTGACATCAGTGAAATACATTAATCCGAGAAGAGCTTTCAGCTCAACTATATCTGTAGTCCCGTGGTATGAATAACGCTGAAGAAGGTCTATTTCTCTCCTTTCAATTTGCTCATTCGTATGCTGAACGATACTTTCGAGCATAGATCCAGGAAATAATAATGACCAAACTTCAAGGGGTGTTGTTACATCTCTTGCCTGACCTTTCGCTGACGGCAAATGAGCTTTTAGCGAGTGTCGTCCCCGGGTTTCAGGCGCTTTTCGAAACCACTCGAAGTTAAGTTTTCCTTTCACGATCGATCGCCGACGTCCTGGCCTTTTTCGCTTTGGCTGAGGTTCCTCATCGTTCTCCTCTTGGATAGGTTGTCTTCCCGGAGGATCAAAATCTGAGTCCTCATTCGTACTCTGCTCGTCTGGTACCTCGCTATGAATTTCCTCCCCATCGGCTTCACTCTCACAATCAGATGCGACATCGTAACATATGTCGGACTGACGACGTCGTAGGTAATACGCCAACTGTTGCGCATTTCTTTCTCGCATTTTCAGAAACTCTATTAGCAAAGATAAAGCTGTGCTTGGAATTGAAGAACAAAAAATTAACGAGAAAAATCAAAAGGGTTACAGGAAAACCTTACATTGGTCATGAAAAAACAGAAAAACGATAAAAGAAGGAGAAATATTACACGAGAACCTTATTTCAGTAGCGAAAATAAATAAAAATGACGAAAAATGTGGAAAAAATAACATTTACTTACCTATGAAAACACTGACGCCGTGTGAACACTGGGCCCTCGATGGCACGTCAAGAATCGGGACGAATGAACTGTTATTTACTATTTTATTCACGTTTCCATTTCTATTTGAGCAATGTTTCTTTTTTTTTTTTAGAAACCTGTTTTTCGATGATGCAATCATGTATAACGTAGTGCGATGAATACAGCCTTTCTCAAGGTCGGCAAAAAACACGTATGCATACGTATACAAGTAACGCTGGTCTTTTGTCACTACTTGAAACGTATACCGACGTCCGATTTCCGTATGGGTTTTTTTTTTTTTAGCATTAGTCGGTCATTCTTCAACGCTCTACTTCTTGGATTTGTTTGAAACTCTTTTGTGCGATAGTACTTACAAAATAAGCAGACACATATTTTGGAATTCCCACATTTTTCCACGGTGGTCAAGGATATAAATTTTTCAGTTTTCAAATTTGCCAAAAAAGATTACATTTCGAAATCAAGCACCTCATAAGTCGATAATTTTATCGCAAAATTGATTGTTACTGAATGGTGAGATAAATGTACAAAGTTTTCGAAAAAAATGAATCAAAATCAGTTCTGCCTCAAGTGATTTATCTTCGTTTTTTTTTCATTCAATTTTGATGCAACATTCCACTAAAAATGAGGCAATTTTGAGTCAAATAAGAGAAATTGCTATTGAGAACTTCCCGAAATATAGGGATTTTATTGTTTGAATGAAACACATTAAAACTGAGATCAATAATCAGTTTCAGCCTTTAATTTATTATTCTTGCTGTCTTCTCTGTTTCTTAGTTTGTGCATAAACTAGAATTTCAGTAAACTAGCAAGAAAAAATTAAAGTGAAAATAAACAAAGTAAGGTAAAAACTAATTTTCTAGTTTACGCATAAAAAAAAGCGGAGAATACAGTAAAAATACCAAATTACAAGCTCAAACTGATTTATGATCCCGTCTATGTGTTTTCAAACAATCAAATCCCTATATCTTATGAAGTTTTCGGAAGCAATTTTTCTTATATGGCTTAGACATTGCTTAATTAATAATAGAAGGTACGGTGAAAATTTTTTAAAAATCGGGGCTGACGCACTCGACGAAAAACTGATTTTTATTATTAATTGACGTTTATTTCTAATTTGCGCGAAGTATTTTGTACTTAGGAAAGTATTCTTTTATTATTTTGTTTTCAAACTTTGTACTTTTTTTCTAACCATATTCAGTACCCACCAGTGTTGCGATGAAATAATCGATTTATTAGGAAACTGATTTAAAAAGTGTCAGCCTTTCGCCGAATTGGAAAATTGAAAAATTCATATCTTTGGCCACAGTGGAAATTTTTGGAAATCCCGAAATAGGTGTCCGTCTATTTTGACAGTACTATCGCAAAAAAAATGTCAAACAAATCCACGTAGTCGATCGTTGAAAAATGACCAAGTTGACGTGAAACTACCCATGTATTCTTGGCGTGAAGGACGATTGCATCATAGAATACAAAGAAATATATAAATATATTTTTTTTTTCATCCATCTTTCAAAACAAGTACGTGATCAATGATCATTGATAATTGCGAAATAGAAATGGTAGGTATGATTTTTTTCTTCATAGGTATTCTCGAGTTTTAATACTCGCCAAGTTGATCTCTCCGGAAAGTACAATAAATGCAATGACGAATGAAGTAAACGTAGATTGCAACTCAATAACCTCAATCCACTCAACTATATTGTATATTATATGCTTTCGTGCAATGATACAAATTTATTTCTAAGATTTCTGTTCTCAACAATTATTGTACATATTATTGTATACATAACAGATTAGGTACTACACAGTATACATATTATACGTTTACACACGGTTTAAGCTACAAATCTTTTAGGTACGTGATCATTATATACTGTTAGGAATAGGAATATACATATATGCGCTAAATCAACTGTTCAGGTTCACGATTCGAAAATGTCAACAAAATACGAGCAGTCTCTTTCCTTCCACTTCGTGCGTAGTATACATCGAATGTACACATAAAATGATTTGCGGTCTACTTTACAACGTTTCGTGGTCACAATATTCTGTTATGATGTCAACTCTCATTACGCACGTGGCATAATCCCATGTTATATGTACAGTCAGGATACCGGTTTCAGTCGCACCTGAAATCCGCAACCGAGGATACATCCTTTTAAGTTGGCAATTGTGCATTTCATGGTTATGCGGATTGAAGTTTTGACTGATGCAGCGATACGGTCCTCGCTATTCCTCCACTCACTATCGCGGGAGCGCTCTAGCCAGCTACTGCCTAGGGCATTGCCAACTTAAAACGGGATGTATCCTCGGTTGCATAATTTGGATGCGACTGAATCCGGTATTCTGACTGTACATACATACATGACGATACATCGAATATCATACGCAAATACATGTACACATATATTCCATATAGTATATATAACGGTGTCTCAAGAAGAGAAGAAAGACATTTTTTTGCTCCCACCACTCTAAACTTTAGTTTTTGAATAAAAAAAAAAACCTTTCTTATACTGAGCTCTATATCTCAACTGTAACGGGTGGCGTAAGACATTTTTTTTTTATATTCATTCGACTCATTGCAGCGTGCATTTTTCCTTATATACGAATTTTCAAACCTTCGCCAGTCAAGGTACAAACATTCAAAATGATGGATCGAAATAGTAGAAAATAGGCCGATTTTAATGAAAATTCGTACTCAGGGTTTTCAATGTCCAACAATGTCAATATGGCAATTCCTGAAATTTAGGTTTGAAATCAGCAACCCAGAGAAATCCTTCCTGATTGAGTTTCAAAAAGATATCGCATGTCTGAAAGAGTGTACGCTTCAACAAGCCAAACAAACACACAAAAGGGGGGAAATTCATTTTGTGTCAAGAAACTAACGTTTAGCATGATGGAAGTAAAAAAAAACAAAAGGGCGATTTTGTTCAGACACTCTGGTTATATGCATGTACCGCAGTGATATGTGGAGATTGGACAATTCTTGCTAGACTTTTTTACCATGAACAAATTTCGTCATCACTATGTATCAAGTTGGCGATGAACCGTTGAACAATAAATTTCATGTACCCTGGACTATTAAAAATCAAGGAGATTCGATAATTCGATTAACAAGATACAGTACTGAATAACTGCTGAACATCTGAGGACGGATGATAGTATTCAGAATGTAAACAACAGCGAGTATCACTAATCTCAATAGAATTAGCAAGTGGGCCTAATTGGTAAGGACGCGTCCGCGACGACATTGAACGACTACTCGATATCCAAGTTGTTGGCCTTGGAACAAGACAGACAACAAGTTCTTCGATAAATCTTATAATTACATAGTCGAGCCTGAACTACCAGAGGACAATTAAAGTTCGTGTCCCTGCACCCCTGGTTCTCGTCCAACCCTGAAATCATAACGCTTAAGATGATTATGCACATTCCATATGTCATACTGCAGTGATTTATCGGTACCGGTTGCCGAAATGATAAATATCAATGATAATGATAATGACAATAATCTCTAATCAATACATCACTCACCATTTGATATCTCTGGGTCATTTTGGATTTGAATTACGCGGTTTCCTCCATCACTTCCGTAATTATCCAGCACAGAGTTCTTGCAGGGTTGTTCATTGCACACCCTTTTAAGAACAGGGCGATCAGTTTCCGTACACTCTCGCCCGGCTTCAGCTACTCTTCCGTCACTCTCGAGACACTTTACTTCCCGTTGCTGCATCCCTTTACCACATGATCGAGTACACTATAAATGAAAGAGTCAAGAACTCATTGATTACCAAAAAATTCGGAAAAAATTTGGTGAAATTTGGAGCAGGACAGAGGGATTGATCACTCGTTTATCTCGATGTATTCAAGATTCCGAAATTCCATAAGATTTCACACGGTCTCAAATAAGATTTCGAACGATTCGTGGAACTTTACAGATTTCAATTTTTTTTTTTTTTTGAATTCCCAAGATTCGCGGAGGGGTGTACACCAGATTTTATAAGTGAATAACCCCTTGACCTGAGTCGTTTTGGGAAAAAACAGAATTTTTAAGCCAATTAGAGTTTTGCGATGTATCGCAAGTATTTTTTTTTTTAATTTGAAAAACTATTTATTTTTCCCACCCTGCGGTGACCGAAGCTCAGAATGTAATGAGGCTTTGAAGAACATTATTTCCAAAATCACGCACCGCCCTCATTTCAATGAAACTAGAGAATCCATGGAATGGTCTTTACCGAGGCGTTTTACTGAATACCGGCATTTTCTTTGTTGATTAGTGAAAGCTGATGACACTAACAATACCTATGGGGGGCATTGCCCGTCAGAACGTACGGGAATAATAATTCGAATTTTCGATTCCATCAAAATTTTTATGGGTGATTACACCTAATGGGATGAGCTTTCACGATTTTTTTCGATTTTTTTCGTTCATGTGTTCTTGAAATATGAATTTTTAATTTTTTTTCTCGAAAATTCACAACTTCTTGAAAAATCGACCAAATGAGGTGTTTTTTTTTTTTTTAATTTTCGTTTTTCACTATACTGTAAGAAAAAAAAAAATACAATAAACGTGATTATCATCAATTGCGGTACGATTTTTTCATTTAGAGCTCAAACTTCACTATTTCGAGAGGTTGGACATTTTTTTTTTGTTTTATATTCTCATGTAGAACATTGTTTTTTTTTTACAACTTATGCTGTCGGGTTTATCGTAGGGTCACATCTCATTCTATTTTTTTTTTTCAATTTGAAATTTCGTTCTGCAGAATAAGGCTTCTGTATCAAATTAGACAGGAAGATTTCGTTAAATTTTGACTCCCTCTGGAACTCGTTGACTTAATTTTACTATTTTGAAGACTAGGGACTATTTTTCACGAAATTTTCGCGAGTTGAATCCTGCTATCAATATTAAATAATCTGTCCATGTCCATGTTGCGATGTTTTTTTCCACTAGGAAAGCATACAATTCGTGGAAAAATCAGATTTCTTTGTACTTAAATCAAAACTGATGTGAACTTTTGCTATCGTACCTAAAGCTAATTTCGGCCTGAAAAATCGCAAAAATCATGACAGTTAAAAATAAAGGAAATGTGGCCGCACGATAAACCTGACGGCATAATTTGTAAAAAAAAAAAAACAATGTTTTTCATGAGAATTTAAAAAACAAAAAAAATGTCCGACCTCTTGAAAGCGTGAAGTTTGAGCTTTAAATGGAAAAATCGTACAGCAATTGATGATATTCACGTTTTTTGTATTTTTTTTCTTACAGTATAGTTAAAAACGAAAATTAAAAAAAAAAAAAAAACACCTCATTGTTCAATTTTTCAAGAAGTATTGTGAATTTAAAAAAAAAAAAATTTCAAATTCATATTTCAAGAACACATGAACGAAAAAAATCGAAAAAAATCGTAAAAGCTCATCTCATTAGGTGTAATCACCCATAAAAACTTTGATGGAATCACAAACTCGAATTATTCTCGTACGTTTTGACGGAGAATGCCCCGTATATGGAACGAGGATTATATTTGCTTATAAAATTTCATTCATAAAATCGATCATCACGACCCCGATCTCTTTAAATATTAACTGATTGATTTAAAATCTTTTGTGTTTTGTAATTTTTCATTCATAAAATGGCACTTTTTTAGCTGAGAGCATGTCGGGCAAGCGAAACTATAAGAATCGAGGCTAATTTCGAACCACTGTAATGCCTTAGGTCCATAGTATACTCACTTCTGACCAATCAGAGGCAAACCACGCAGCTGGGCACAGAGGGCCTCTGCAATGTCTTTTAACTTCGGGTTTATCGACTGGGCAATTCATGTCAAGAGCTACGTGAAGAGATCCGCGAATCTTTGCTACGCAAACGACTTCCCTGGTTTGCTCACCGTTTTCGCAGGCTGCCGAACACTAAAAGAAGGTCGAATCGCAATTATAACCGAAATTGAACATGTTTCTAGCATCGTCTAGCACTCACCCGAGTCCATGGACCAGCAAACCAATGGCCACTGCAGCTTGTGTCGGCCACACACTCTTGTGAAGTCTTTGGCTTCATTGCTTCGTCGCAAGTTTCGGTGGCTGATGATCCACAGACGACTCGACGCCATTGAACGCCAGTTCCACAGTCGGCCGAGCACTGTTTCGATTTCAGTATTTCTTATACTTGCTACGTTACATTATACTCCGGATCCTGATCAGGATCAGAACTCTTGTTTACAAACCTGATGAGACCATTCAGTGTATAGCCACTTGCCGCGAGGAGTGACGGCAGAAATCGCGTTCGAATGGACTGGAGCAGACGACGTAGATTTGACGATGCACGCTGCTAGATTGCAGGCTTCCTCAGTCACCGGTTTTTCTTGGATGAGGCAGGGACGTGCCGTTGTTGAGCACAAAACGACCCTTGTCCTTTTACCGGGACCGCAGGAAGCGGAACACTGTAATCAGCCGGAAACAGGAATCGAGGTGAATTAGAAGACTTCTTCTGGATGATCATGTTAGATATTTTAAGTACCTCAGACCATGGCTCGGCCTTCCATTCGGGTTTCTGAAGGACATGTTCATCCGTGGATAGCTTTCCTGTACGTTCTTCGCAGGGCGACATAGCGCAGGCTTGTTTGACCGGTAAAAGCTTCGGTTCTATACAAGCCCCGTCAGCAACGCGCATTGTCAAAGCGGGCGTCACTTCCTGAACGCATTCTAATTCCCGAGATTGAAATCCATCCCCGCAACTCACCGAGCACTGGCTCCAGGCTCCGGCCCTCCATCTAAAAAATTTAAAAAATGACCGTGACTGTAGAAAAAAATTCATAAAAAATATAAGTGGGTTTTAAAAAAGGTAGATTATACTACACGTTTACAACTTTTTGAACTTTATGAATCTCGCCAAAACAATAAAACGATATCGGATATCACTCATTCGAAACTCTGTTTCACTTTTTATCATCTTGGTGATATGAGAGAAGTATTACTTTCGGTCAAGATAATGACTTTCACTAATTTCAATGAACCTTTACGTCTTCGGGCCTTTAGCATCGGAATGAAAGATTTTTGTACAGATATCGGTCTGTCCGTCGGTCTGACCGACAAACTCGTGCAATGATCGCAGAAACGGCTAGATGAAAATATCTGAAATTTAAGGGACTTTACATTGAAATGATGGGCATGAAAAATTGCCATATCTGGTTTAATTCGAACGGCTGCTTCGACGAGAAAAGAATTTGACTCTTAATTTCGGATTGCCAATCTATATTCTCTACAGCAAACCCTATACTGTTTCTCGAAATGGTATTCTTGCTTGCTGCGATTTACACCACTCTTTGAATCTCTGAATTGCATGTGGGTCCGTAGGTGTGTCGGTAAGTTGAGACTTCGAGATGTTAAATCGTTAAGTATTTGCAGAGTATGTGCATTTTGATGTATGAAAATTGATCGATTATTTTATGGTCTCGCTCAATCCGCAAACCTACAAATGCACAAGATTCACCAAATGAAATTTCGAACCCACCAGAAGTAGCTTCAGAAAAGACGTGTATGTACTACCGTTCCAAGCGTTTTCTTCGTCTCTGATAAAATCAGTCCGTCGGCGGTTACAAATAATGCTAGAAGCCAGACGAATCATTACTGATTCATCCACGAAATGTAGAGCGTTCTGCTGCGCACTTTTCGAGACCAAATTCCTTGAGGAACTGTCTGAGAGTCCGGCTGTTGCGAAACATACCAAATTTACCGCGAGCACAGCCAACTAAAAATTTTAGAACATGGCTGAAACTGTAACGCACGACGAGCGTGACTGCGAGAACACCGTCAAAATTCCTTCAGGAACTGTCTTTAGCCCGCGCGGAGGCTTGTTGCACTTACATGCTAGTTGAGCATTTTTACGTCGAATTGTATCATTCCAAGATCTTCGTGTACTGCTATTGCTAACAGGCTGCGCAGGGCGACGTATCGTATTACTAGGGAGAACTTCCTTGTTCTTCACGGAATCACCATGCACCCAATCGTGGTTCGTGGCGGTTCACTACGCCGCAAATGATCTTTGAACTTTAAAGACCCACTTTGAATCAATCAACTCTCTGTCCAGTGGTTTCGGTACAATAGACCGCGTCTCATTCTTTTGTTGGGCTAAGAAGGTTTTCCCTGATCGCCACTTCCTAGTGGTCCGCTCGACCGCTTGACGGCGCACCTTCGCTGAAAGAGTGGTGGTAACGCAAATGGGGGACAAGTGTCGTCGAATTTTCTTCGTAATTTCTTTCTAATTCTTTCTCGAGAACGGCTGAGAGTTGCCTCGTATTATTTCACCACATCACACCTTTGGCGTAGTACCAAAATAGGAGGAAGACGCGTCCAAATCTGGTTCCCGACGATGGCGGCCTCCCCTTGAGAGTAGGAATAGTGTCTGACCTATTCCATGTTTGCGATACTGTGCGTCTTCTCGCCTATGTTATATCCTTTCGCGCTGCATTGCTTCTTGGACTTGGTATGGGTTCAACATGGTCTTGATGCATGGGTTCCTTTAGTAGTTTGCTTGGTAACTCCAATACAACATCTCTCGATTCTGACATCTCGTCGCAGCTGCGTTATACAGGGTGTTTCAGAAAGTATAATTTGTCGACTCTCCCTAATATTCTACCACAATCACCTTGCTCGCTTTCAAGTCCAATTTTTTTCCGAATAAATCGGCACATGCACATATCCTTCAGATCCAAACATCTTAAGCAAACTGACGTCCGATTTCCTCCCTGTCCATGCCTCATATAGAGCAGGTAATAAGTGCGATGTCTAAATAAAAAGATCTGTTCGCCACATATAAAACAGCTATACTCACTGCTTCGATCCATAGGTAACGAGCAATATTTCTGAAGTGCAGCATCGTCTTGGCACTCTTCCCTATCGTCTTATTTTCAATTTTTGCTGCTTCATTTGACTCAGATGTACATGGACCCATAGTCTCCAGTGTTCCGCATTGTGCCAGCTGGTGTCTACTATTTTATGGCATCATTTCAATATTCTCGGCCTCTATCCACTCTCGAAGTCTTCGTGGCTTGATTGACTTTGTTACTCACTGCTCGCTCAAACTCATTGAATCAGTCAAACACATCAGATATGTCTTACATTAGCAAATAAACTTTTCTGCAGTATACTGCAGCATCATCTTTGAAGTTGATGTAATACCGTGCACCACCAAGTCAGCCGACTCTCGTGGAACCACATAGCTCACTACTAGCTTTCCAGGTTCGGATGGTTTACTAGAAAAATCATTATTATCGTTGATGATCGTGAGTCCTGTACCAAGTCCTTTCTTAGCCATCTGTCGATACATTGCATCACTGATTCGCTGGCGTTCATTCGATATCTGTAGAAATCTTGTATAAGTATTAGTTCATTCGGTTCCGATTTTTATCCATGTATAGACTATAGATCTTCGTTTACTCCACATTTCTTGGGCAGTATTGCAGGTAATGAGGTACTCCAGCCCAACACAGCACTGAATATTTCATGTTTATATTTGAATCGAATTATCACATGGAAACATTTCAGAAAGATTTCAGAAATATTTATACAAATATTTCTGGGATATTTTGTGAATTATTTCAGCGAAATATTTTTGAAATATAACAACGCAATGCAATGTTCATAAATATTTCAAAAAATGTTTTATAAACATCTGAGAAACATTTCATGAAATGTTTCGCAGAAAGTTTTGGAAAATTTCAAACAAATATTTCAAAAAATGTTGAAGACCAACTTTTAAAAATATTCTTTAATATTTCAAAAGAATATTCATAAAATATTCCAAAGAACATATTTCCAGAAACTTTTCAAATAAAATTTTCAAAACGATATAAGTTACTTAGAAAAAATATTTCTAAAATATTTCACCGAATATTTCAAGAAATGTTTTAAAGCAACCTTTCAAAATATTACGCAATTTGATTCTCGTATTTTAATTTTGAATAATTAATTAGAATCAATCTTATTTATTCATATTCTTATGAATTAAGCTAATAATCGACATCTTAATTCCGAAAATTATAAGATTTCAACATTTGCATTCAGGTTTCAAATGTTTTGACACAACTATATTCAAAATAATTTGAAAAGTTTGAAACAACATATCAAAAAATACAGACATTTATTGACGAAAAAAATAGTTAAAAATTATATTAATTATTTTATTTTCATTTGATAGACCCTGAATAAAAAGAAATAAAACAAGCGTAGTATTTATACACATTTCATTGTGCTTCTAAATTTCACAACATGAATTATTCCAGCTTGCAATAATTGTATGACATTTTTTCTAATAAATATATTCTTAATTTCGCAATATGACATTGTTAGCCAAATATCACACTCAAGACAAACAAAAGAATATTGTAGTGGATAGAGCGTCCGATTAGCAATCCCAGCGAATGCGGGACATACTTCAAATCGCGGCAAGAACAACAGCAGCGTGTCTCTCAAGTAAATTTAAAAAATGCGTTCTTCGTTATCAGGGGTTAATTATATAAGTTTTCAGAAAGTTGTACACCATACCGTAAATTGCGCAAATGATATAAGGAAGCAAGAACACTTCCTCGTGTTTTGAATATTTGATCTCTGTTAATTCGTCACAATATATTTCGGACATTTTTGAAAAATAAATTATTGAAATATTTAATTAGATATCTCCGAAAAATTTTAGAAATATCTTCGAGAAATATTTCATAAAGCCTTCCAGAAATCTTTCAAAAACTTTTCGTGAAACATTGCGAATACGTGAGATAACGGACATAGGAAACATTCAGGAATATTTCAATGAAATATTTGAATCTTTCGTCGGAATATTTCCGAAATATTTCTAAAATATTCAGTGCTGTGTGGGGTTGCTCGGGAGCGACAGCTGACGACAAAAGACATCGGTTGATGTTTCTTTTACCATGTTATGCCTTCAGTGCTTGCTGGATCAGAGCGATTTTTCCTCTGCACGACGGGCATTGAACGTAGTTGCAAGTTCTGAATCTAGAAGTTCACTCCATTGAACTCGACACGTTTCTCGTGGATAACTCTTCGGCAATTTATTGCACACCGGAGAACTCAACTCACAAATCTTGTCCGAATTTCCTCCGTTCAGTCTCCACGGGATACTTCGCACAATTCCCGACAGACTCTATTCGATCGGTATACGCGAATGGGTCCAGAACTTGTCCATCGAAGACTAGGTTTCGCGCAACAGTCTGTTCAAGAGAACACTCGCCAGGGTACTAACTACTCTTTCACCGAACAAGGGAGGAGCTAGGAGAGGGCCTGGTGAGGGAGAAGGGCTCAAAGTTGTCTGCTTCTCCGGTAGAGGTTTTTGTTATTTGAAAATTTGGAAATCAAAAGACAAAGACTGTGAACTCCAAACAGGGTTGAACTCACAATCAGTGCTCACCGATTTTACTTTGACTGCATGCTGCATGTATCTTCGGAAGACGATAGCTCACAAATCCCGAATTTTCGCTGATTATACTTTAGAAGACTTTAGTTATAAATGTTGCGACAAAATTCTGGGTAATTGAAAAAACCGAAGAAAAAACATCTTTTTCGAGACACACCGGCCTTTCGAAAACAGTATTTGTATCGTTTATTTTCCCAAAGTAATACGACATGGGCCACTTTACCCTATCCGGGATCATCCCAGCTTGACAAATCACCATACTACCTATAACTCTTTTTGTTGAAGCTATTTTGGACTGCGTAATTACCTAAGCGAAGGCTTTTTCCTAGCTGTCCGTTCGATCACTCGGTATTTATTTTTGCACCGTATATACCTATATCTGCATCAGCGTAATTTGAAAGCTGCGTGGTTAGCTATCCATCTAGCAGATCCTTCGACGCTTGTATTAAATAGAACCAACATGAAAAGTGACAGATAAATCTGGGATCTGAGCCAAATATTCTATGAGAAGAATTCGTAGAAAAAAAAGTACTAACTTTGCCGGACATGGCCGAGTGTTGCATCTGATTGACTGGCCGACAGGCTTTTCTAAGTGATGACATCTTCTCTCGGGAACTTGTCCCTGCGACTGTTCTCGAACACAGATAAATCGAGTCACCTGTATACCTTGAAAAATAGGAAATTAAACATTCTTTTATGACTGAATACTTGACGCTTGATTTCTGATAGTTGGATCAGATGATATTATGCTCATACTTCACCTACCTCCACCACAGAATTTATTGCAGTCAGTGAGGCCAAAACTTTTCCACGAAAATCTGCGTTTCCTCAACCGTCGTTGAGGCGCTACAGTTTGAGGTACGCGAGCCTCGTCACCTGCCATTAGATTTTTGACTGGGAAAAAATCTTTTCTAAAATAAAAAAAAAAACATAACAAAAAGGTAGGATGTAAATAAAAGGCCAACGGCATGAAAACATATCAAGTTACTGCGAAGATTCATTCACTGACTCGACTAGATTAATTAAGACCTCTCCTCATTCATTCATTCTGTTATGACAGTTGAAGTATTCTACCTACGGTAAAACTCGGCATCGAAATAATGAAAATATAATTTGTAGAACGAAGTCTGTGGGAAGCAATATTTACCTTCGAGAATAATTGCTGGGTGGAAATATTTTCGAAGTCTTGCTCGTCGCTGTGGAGAAAAATGGAAACTCAACTTCAAATTTCAAGAATGCGAAAAGCGAAGAAATAAATGCGATCCAAGACGTTACCTGCGCTGAATTTCGGATTCGGACGTGGCGGCGCCGGTTGATCACCAAACATTACGTACCTGTAGACAATTCCTGGATTCGGTTCTTTATAGAAAACCTGCGAACAATGAAAGACAATTCTTCAAAGAATTAGAAGCAGAATATTAAGACCGCCTTCATCTGTTTTTGTTATTATTATCTGCAGGAGCTAATTCGGCAATGAGTCTGTTATTCTAATAGGTGTATGGTTGTTATTAACGAGAGTAAATCTCGGTGACACTGCGCGAGAGAAACGAGGTGAATGTGAATCTCCGAGTAAACAGAACCTAGAAGATAAGGAAGACGAGAAAGAAGTCGTTCTTATCCTGCGTACAATAGATATACATGTTACGTTACCGTGTATCGCTGTGAGATAACAACACCTAACGTCTCTACGTTATGTTAAGTTGTGCTAGAAACGTGTCGAACTATTTATGAAAAAAACTTTACTCCACGAAAGTTATCCGTATAAAATACTTACCAGGATATCGACTGGCTCTTGCAGAGGTCCTTCTGCCGCGACGCTTTCTAGGTAGTGCGAACCCTGTCGAGTATAGGTAAACGTGGTTCCCGCGGCCTCGAACGACCCTGACCTCGCCATTGCAGAATTTCCATTCAACACAAATCTGCGATCTTGTCGTCTGACGGCTAAAAAAAAACTCAGGGTTAGGAGAAATCTGCATGATGAATTATATTTTTAGACATGAATAGTATTATTCCGTGTGTTGGAAATTTGAAAACTTTTTTGAAATTTTCAATGTGCATGTACACATTAGGGTGTTTCAAATAAACAAATTTTTTTTTTTTTTAGGTCTTATAGTCTCAAAAGTTACTTCGAGACCTAAAAAGAATTCTCCAAAACATCAGCCCGATATCTCAAAAATTGAGCTGGCCCCCGAGGGGCAAATTTTTCCATCTTAAATGCATGTAAAAAAATTTTCGTTATATCATACGTCAGAAAATCTATACAACATTTTTTGTTTTTTAATTTTGATCGGCATGTCCTTAAAGGAAATTAAATTCTCTACAAAAAAGTCTTGTATGGTTATATCCGTAACTTTAACAGGAAAAAAGTCCTATATCGATTTATTGAGAAAAAACCGAAGAAATAAATGACTCATAAAAGCTGTAACTTTTTTTCTGTTAAAGTTACGGAGATAATCATACCGGACTTTTTTGTAGAGAATTTAATTTCCTATAAGGACATGCCGACCAAAATTCCGAAAAAAAAAATTCTTCATAAATTTTTCGACGCAAAATATAAAAAATATTTTTTTTACTTGCATTTCAGATGGGAAGATTTGCCCCTCAGGCGCCAGCTCAATTTTTGAGATATCGGACTGATTTTTTATAAGAATTCTTTTTGGGTCTCAAAGTAACTTTTGAGACTATGACATGTCAAAAAAAAATTTTTTTTTTTAAACACCCTAATCGGCATATTATAACGTTTTCACATATTGAAAAACTCATATCTTCTAAACCATTACAGTCTCCATCTTGATTATGGTCCTAAAATTCTCGTCTTTCTTCACAGAATTTTCGAAAAAAAAAGTAAAAATATCAAAGCTGCCCAAATCATCGAAATATCAGTTTATCTATTTCAAGTCCATTTTTGGCAGCCAAATGATGTCGCAAAATTCTGGAATAATTTTTTCCGAAAAGCCGGAATCAAGACGAATCGATTGACCACCTTTATTTTGTCGATACGACTCCCCAAACTCAAGATAATCACCATCGAAATTTCTTGGATTTTACAAATAGCCAAATTTCGACTGTTCAAATCTCCAAATCAGGGGGTCGAAAAATTCTGAAAAAATTACAGGTCCCCATGTGGACCAGGAGTGTTGTGTGAAAAAAGTTTCGATCAAATTCGAAAGGGTGAGATCTGGAGGGTGGTCGAGTCGAGCTGGAATTGCCCATATACTATATAATTAGTCAACAATATTGAAAATTGTAAGCCCCTGCACTGCAGCATTGAATTTCATACCGTTCTAGATCTCAATAGCTACACATCAGAAACGGGCGATGATGGGAACGATAGATGTTGTTTCTGCAATTTCATTAAACACTCGTTCATCTTCATTAGAAGGCCAGTAATAGTTGAAGCGATAAATTCTCTCGATGTTCTCAATTCTCTATTAACTACGCGCTCGCTAGTATTCATTCATTGGAACCATTTATCATTTTTTCACTTTCCATAAGGCTGCACGTATATACCTATGTATATACGTCTACAACTATAACGACAAGTGTATATAGATCATCTATGTACTCGCGCACGGTACTACGTGACGTCAGTCATACAAAATCGCTTCTAGACACATTATCTTACCTAAAATATTATCGGTCTTGCCCAACTCGGTAATGTTCAACGCCTTAGCACCCTTTGGTACAGTCGTGACCAGGTTGTAGCCAGGCTTTAAGGTGGGCTCGGTGAAGATGCCATCGATCAGATGGCCGCTGCCGTAACACACGGAACAGATCTGCAAAGTATTTTCAACATCCTCACATATTCTTTCTGAAAATCCACTGGCACTTTTTATATCAACCATTCAGATACGTTTCATAATTCTGCACGAACCAGTGCCACTTTAGAAGCCTTCTCTGAGTTGTTCAGGTTTTTCAACACAACCGTTTCGGAGGTGAACTGCTAGATATCTATATCTAGACAATTGTCGGTTTCATGCAATTTGAAGAATAATCTCAAAGTAATATCGATAACTATCTAACGGCTGGGTTTCGGCTGTCAGCCCTGTCACGTTAAAAGGTTGAAATACATTCGTGATTCGCTAGCGTTTCGTGATTATGTTATTACCAAAAGCACTTTAGAAAGGACGTGCGTTTGGAGCTGATGGTTGCAGGCTATAACATGGGATTGAAACACGGCGCTGTACGATAGTGACTCGATGGCGCGGTTTCATTTCTGGTAGTTAAATAGAAATAACAAGTAATAAAGTTGAGCTTATTTAATGTCTCCAGCAGGATAAAAGTAACACCGCATTCTTATTCTTGTACAGCTATACAAAAACGAGTATAACACCCGCATGAATGTGCTACACTAATTCTTCTCCCCCCCAGGCTTAGTACTGAAACTGCATAAAATAAGCCGTCCCTGTCACTAAGAATAAGTCGCACAGCACCGTCATTAATCGGCTCCACAAAGTACCTTGTAGTCGGACTGATTAAATTATGTGACAAATCAGAACCAGCATTGCAATGGAATTGAGTGCGTTGCCCAAGCTGCGCTTTGTAATTGTTACATACATCCATACACATGTGAGTATATGTTCGGATTTCTTTGACGCCAGAATACACGCATATACGTATACCTATATTATGTACGTGTAAACACGCGTACGAGTGCGGATGATGTACCGGTTAACGAGTTCGGCTAAAGTCTTCGAGGCATAAACAAAACGTCATGGTACCCTAATCCAGACCAACAACGTTGTGTGTACTGATTCTGTACCAGTCGCCGACAGTTAGTTACACACGTCGGTCATTCCGAATCTAGGGGTTAGCTACTCTTCGAATTTGGTGCAGGTACACCTGTCCGTGATATCTTGCGAAATTCTCTTAATTTTCGATCATGTTCTGCGATATCATATGGAATCTTTTCAAATCCCATGATCGAGGATGGATTGGATTCTCTCAAAATCTTTTGAAATCTTCTGAAATACACAAAAACTTATCGGCAGTTGACCCCTCATCCTGCATCTCTCCTAAAATCACATAGTTACACCTTCTTCGAAATTTCGTAGGACTTTAATTCGACCGGAATGAAAACGTTGAATTATATCAATTCCAAGATTCTCAGGATGAGTCTCGAATGTCACACGCAGAATACAACAGTCCTGCAGGTATGTAGCTACTATAAGCGGTCGGATAATAAAAGTTGCTTCGAAAGCTCATAATCATCTCCCTGCAATTTGAAAACAAAACAAAGCGGAGAAAAAAAAATGTGTCGGGCGAAGTCTTGACGCTTGGATCTAGGTGGAGTGAAGCAGCGTCTCGAACAAGGCCCGCAATGCGTGTGCCCAACAAATGGGCCCGCTTTTCGAGGGCCTCGTTTGTCATGCAGCCGATTAGGGTCCGCTTGCCTGTTTTATTAATCACCTAGCCTCTGGCCACGCCTCACGTAAGTCTCTAAGAGGCGCGGGGCTCCTTCCGGAAGGAAAAAGGACGACTTTAATTCCTCGAGATAAGATGTATCATAGAAACGCATGGGTGTTGATTACTTCCACAACTCTTCCCAACCTTCTTCTCGAACGTTTACTGCTAGCTGCTTATACATCCGGTAATAAAAGTCGAAAATGAATCTAATTTGCGCAATTTTCCATGAAAAATACCACGGGCCAGTATACATATATCCGGATTATCTATGATTGGCTTGCATTTTCCCAGACGCCTTGCGTTAAAGCTGCGAAAGCTAAATCCTTGAGGATACTGACGCAATCGACGATCTGCTACCAGACGCCCTACTGCAGTGTTCGATAGGTAAGTCTAATTATAATACCAGCTAGTATGTTGTACATACTCGTTATAGGTTAGTCTTAGGCCTTGCTGTTGCAGAGATACACTCAAAGCACAAACCAGTCCAGTCGAACGTGCTGCTTGCGTCATCAAGTGATCCATTCAGCTTCCGTAACGCAGTCAGTTAGTTATTATGTATCCTAAATATCTCTGATCGGTATTTACTTTGGCACGATACTCTTTGATCACGACTTACATTTCGTCTTGTGATTTATTTCCATTAAATAATGAACTTCTTATAAACTCTAAATTATATTAAGTACACACTCAGTCTCGTCTAAATCATCTCGCAGAAATTTTATATCCTTTTATTTTCAATGAAAAAATAGACACAAGGGTATTTTAAATTTCACCGCTTAACCACCTGCTGAATAACGTTGCTATTGATCCTTTCTATAAACAAAACAGTTTTACGTATACCTAACATCGAAAGTAGATAGATTTAAAACATCAGGAAATCTAGACACTGATTTTCGAAATAAAAGCCTCTGGTTAAAGATTTCTCCAAAATTAAGGCGGTGGGTATAGTACATCGCAAACCACTCAACCTGAATAGTGGCTTTCGTGTCGCCTTTCTCATCGTAAAACCCATCCTCTTCATTGTTTATTGCAATCGGCCAGTTCCGTTCACTACAGGCCGCGAAAACCAAAACTGTTCGAGTAAAGGCTAATTCCTCAATGTTGGCTTGCACAAATCGAAGTGATTCAATCAATCAGGATTATGGAAGATCGGAATTAAAACGAGTCCATAAAGACGGGACAATATAGCTAGTAGATAGGCGATGTCAATGTATGGTCTTTTGACAATATTTTCGAACGACGACCCGAGTTCGAATAGAAATTCTAGTTTCATGATACAACTTTTCACCGAAGACTTCGAGTTACAAACTGAAATTCGCGGGTCGGGCTAGAAATATAATGAAATTCTGGTTTGCACCCAAAAGTGAGAGTTATGTCCGTTTTGAACAGGTTTTTGGCGGAAACTAGTCTTCCGAAATTCTAGTTTGCACCGATAGATTATAGAATTCAGAAGGCTTCGTGATCCTAACTTCTACCTGTAGCTCCTAATTATTCTTTAATAAAACGTTTTGCGGACTGTTTGACGACAAATACTAAGTCAAAAATGAAATTGATATTGTTCAGTTGATTCTTCGCAGACTTTTGAGGTTTTAAGTAGAATTTGGAAATTTCTTAGGATCTAAGACGTTACATAGAATATCAAGCGCAAGTGCCAATTCTATTCTACACCTCTTAGTCTACAAATAGGACGTAACTCTACTAAAACGAAATTATATTTGATCTGCGGGAAAACTAAGGAACAAAGGAATTGCGGTTTCAGAGAATCAACCTTCGGAAGACTAGTTTCCACGTAGAGAGACGGGTCGAATAATTATTTCAAATCGTGATTCTGCATGGAAAAATCAATTCTTCCAACTACTGTTTGGATAAAACCGTTCGTTTCTTCGAGTTTTATTAGGACAGTTATCGAGAACAGATGATGGAGAATAATAAAGCAGAATCATTATAAACGAGCAGACATATATCGTATATTGTTAGAATCTGTTGGCGTATAGTTAGCGAATAATTATTTGAGCTATCTTACCGTCATTAGGAGAAACGTGAGAGCTCGTTCCCACTGCATCGTGATCGTGGTATAATTCCTCCGTAAAACGTTGCTTCCCAAAGCTACTTCGCCATCGGCTGATTCATATTGGCAGAACCCCTTCGACTCTCCTCCCTTGCGCCCTTAATCAGAACTGCAGCACTCTGTAAGTTCCGACACTCGCCATCAGTTGACTCATAAGTTACGTGATACCAACATATCAAAGGGTACAACAACATCAAGGGGTTGAACCACCCTTACCGTCCAAAAAATGGGCTTATTTAAAAAAATTCATAAATTCGAAAGTATCGAATCAAGGTTCGTTATTTTTTTGCCACGCAATAGTTCATATTTGATCTAGCTCAGTCATAAAATTGTCCAAAGCTTGTTGGGTTTTGTGATTTATATCGAATTGTCCATGACAAAGTTTTCTCTGGTCGGGAGCACGTAGACTTAGATAATAAGCAGTATATACGGCATTGTCGTCAGACCCGTCGAGAAGGCCCTTACGTAGTAACGTAATGCAGATATTAATTTATGAAAAATAACTTTTTCCAGATTTTCACGTGTGTCTCGGTCGTAGTATATACCTAACTCGATCATTCCAATTCCCTGAATAGAAATCGAATCCGTGATCCCGTTTTAAAACGACGTGTGAAACTGCAGTTTTTATCCGGGTGATAAGCACATTATCACCTTAAGTCAATCGGTGCAGTAGTTCCCGAGATCTAGCGCCAGGTCAAACAATGCAGTTTCGAGAAATACGCGAATGGAAAAAATTACTTTCAGAAAACGCAACAAAATAAGAGATTGATTTTTCGAAAATTCATGGCTGGTCTAATCCCTTGATACTTCAACCTCTCTGTGAGAATTCGATCTTACGTTATGAAAATGAATAACAAAGATCATAACATATGTCTCAAAACAACGTTAAAACAATAAATGCTAACATATTAGAAACGCGTGGGAATGATCGTTGATGACGTCAAACGACACTAGCCAATGTGCAGAGGCGACGCACCGTGACTCTCATTTTACGGAAAGAAGAAAATAGTTCTTCAAAGTATTCTTGCGGTATCATCTGATAAAAATAATGGTTCAGCATTTATTATATTCGAATGATTAATTCCTCGTGGCTGTTTGATGCTATTTTGTATTTTATGATCCTAACCTGTAATGTTTCTGCGAAAACTTCCCTTGCAATCAATTAGTTTCAATGCCACGGTGGCCTTTCAGACTTTATCTGTAGTTCCACATACGTCACTGGAGCAAATAGGCCAAAATATATACGAAGGTAGAATCTTGAGAGTTTCTATTACTGTCGGCTCGTTAGTTGTTTATTTCGTTTAATCAATCGATGGTTGGTCCCGCTAGCTAATAGCCGACAAGCATCGAACTTATAATAGGTTTTACCCATGCGCGAGCATAAATACATTGTATGTACATTCTCGAGTGTATTATAGATATACACGTAAAATTCGTATAATAGATACAAGATACACATGCGCATAAACGCTCGCGAGTCTCGCCGGTATGTACAGTTAATTATACCAAATTAGATTAGATTAGATTAGATAAAATGACGTTTTTATTAGACGGTTGCCTAGACGCTTGTGCAGGGTTCACGGCATCTTAAGCGACGAGGAAAGATCTGCAATATTTCCTGCAAATAATACACTTGCAGTTATCAACCGTTTCGTTTATTCTACTCATCGCGAAATTGATTTCTCGTAATCTGTGCGCAATATCTTCTTATTATTACATAGCAATAGTAGATGATATTACATTATACCGTATAATAGAATAGGTATACGTGCCTCTATATATAGGCTCTGTACACGTGGTACTTACATAGCCAAATGTAAATACTAAATAGGTGTGTAATGTGTACCTACATAGTGGGGAAATAAATTTATCTTCAGTATTACGATGTTGTTGTTAACAAAAGTTCCTACAATATTCCTGCACGACTGTTCATATCAAATCACGTGAAAATACGAAATACCTAGTTTACGCGAAGTGACATGACCTGCAGGTATAACGGCGACGATGAAAGAGACACGTATATACCAATACCTATTTTTATCGATGAGATTCCGTATATATATATAAAAGCACGTTGGATACCACGTGGCCTGTTTATTTTTACGTTATTCAAATAATTTTCTTATGCAGGTATATGCACTGTATATTCAGTAAGTGGCATGAACGTTACCTCTGTAACTTTATCTTTAAATTTCCAAACCACAAATATACATACCTACCTATTGCATTCCACGTGATATTATATCCCCTTTCTACCGCTATAAATCAATTCACGTCACTTCAAATCATTGTATCATTATTTATTGAACTTATAATAAGTTTGCTCAAGATTCTAGCTGCGTATCTTACGACAATAGAACGACGAAGGTTTTGTATACAGACTCCATAGTCGTCAGTACATGTTTTTGACAATTTTTTACCAAATACTTTCAAAAAATTTGTGAACGAGAAAAAGTAGAAATATTAACAATTAATTCAATGAAAATCCTAACGATCAATCCATCATTTGTTCGGAATTTCAAATATCGATCAAAAAAAAACAGCCCTGGTTGTTTATCGTTTTTACATGGATATACGCATTCTTGGAGATATTTAGTTTTACACGATGGGGTGAAAGCATTTCGTTCCTTTTAGTCATTGACAGAGGAGTGCCTGTATATCAATCGTAGTTCAGTTTCAGGTTTGTCAACATCTCCGTGGAGTCGGTTAATAATGTCTTAAGATCTCTGAAAAACGACTACAAGCATCAGTTAACCGGCGTTGACTCGTTAACTCGCGAATGGATGGTGATGCGAGTTTGCTTTACTGCAGCATTCTTAAATATAATTCTTAACGAATTCAAGCTGCAGCTATATAAGCGCCCCGTTACATCCAGGCATATAAGTTTACACCGAGATTAATTCCAGGCTGCGCATTTCCTACGGGTATATACCTATCAGCTCCTGTTTTCCTATATCTATATTGTATACACACGACTTTTGAACAACCCGTAAAGATGCTTGTTTTTAAGGTTAGGATCTGTGGAATCTTTAAACACGCAATGGCATTGTAATCTTGGATGTGAAGCTCGTGCTAATTTGTTTCTAATTATGATACACGTTCAAATTCCTCTAATAGCTGGCGCCTCGCTGATGCCCCATTGCGCTCTCTTTGACGAGCGTCTAGGTAATAAGACTTCAAGTGCCCGCAACGACGGTTCATGCTTTTCACATTTAAAAGCATTGTCCGTTGTTAAAACCGCCTGCGGTTTAGCGGTAAAGAAGAACATGAGGAAGAATAACTTCAATTCCAAATTTATTATTGTTTGCATCCGTCTGGCAGAAGTCGAGGACCAGAATCTATATATCTATATCGCCATTTATCAATACAGCTTACTACAAATCAAAATGTATTCATAGATTTAGCGAGAATTCTCTGTGATGCAAAAAAATTTATGATATTATTCCACTTGGCAGAATAAAATTAGATCAGAACCCTAAATTTCAATTTTAAACACATTTATGTCTCAGACGGACGAGGTTCGGTTCAAAACGGATCTGATGACGAAGCCACACTTTGCCTCGCTGAAATAAACAAATGGCTTGCCTTGTTTTTGTTTCCGGACTCAATAGGTTCACGTCGACGATGCAAATCTGCAATCTTTGTACAAATTTCACCCGGACAAAGTTCCGCACTTTTTTTTCTACAACTCTCCTGGGAATGATATTCAAAAATTGTATCTTTTGACGCAAAGTCCTGCAGAGGCTGAAGACTTCGGTAGCTCTGGACAGTCCATGGAACTTCACAACGGTGATTCCTCGTCGCACAAGTGGACGAATAAATTGATAATAAAGAAGTCAATACACGACACGAAATAATCGATAAATTTCTGATTACGCTAGTATCTCTCTTAATTTTAATTATTCGCAACAATAATCGCCGAAAATAATTGAAAGCTTCATCTCATTCAATTCGAGCTTCATTGAATACGGACTGAGCCCACGTCCTGTACCCGGAAGATACGACGACACCCAACAGCGGAGCAGCGCACGTACAACTGACGCCGCAACGAAGTAGCTCCAACTTTATACTATACAGAGCGATCCTCCGTGCGCCGCTAACCAAGTTACAAGCCGAGTTCCATGATACGTGAAATTTACGACTGGCGCGTTGAAGAGGTAGCCTCTTTACTTCTCTTTTATCAAAAAAAAAATCTCAAACCTCGAGCCATCACAGTCGCCCGAAGAAAACAGCTGCCGGTTTCCACAAGCGAGCGCGTGTAGAAATCACACGGGCCAAATTTAAAAATCATATTATACCTACATATGTTTGTGGTTTTAGTTTTAATTATAGTTTTAAGTGACACTATCTCTTCCATGTGTTGTTTTACGAGTTTTAGGAAACTTTCGGAGGCGTTTTTTCTTTGTGCTTGGGGTTGGGAATTTCCTGTGATATTTATTGTTATAGATACTCTCAGCGAGCCCTGCGGACAAATAAAGATCTATCTATCTATCCATGTATATTTACATACCCATTAAGTCGGTTTTATTAGCGAGTTACTCAGCCTTGAGGTGTAAACTGCTGGAAAAATGAATCTTTCCTCCTTTCCACGAATTCCTCATACACCCTTGTGCTTTCATTTCGATATACCGTGCGTTTTCGTGGATGAGCGACATGCCTAGATCCGAAGATAGCCGAACGTACGCCCTATTATATGCAATTAAGGGTACATGTCATATATATATCAGTATTTCTGACACTCGACCCTTGACGGCAAACTGTCAGTTGCTGTAGAGCCTCTATATCTATTGGTCGCGATGTTTATAGGTTATTCTTTAATCACACGTAATTATTCGAAATCGATTGATCACTGATCCGCGTCATTCAGCTAGTTTTATGATTAAAGAATAACCTATAAACGTCGCCGCCAATGCACGTAGGCTCTATAGTAGCTGACAGCTCGCCGTCAAATGTCAATAATACTGATATATATATGACATGTACCCTCAATTGCATATAATAGGGCGTACGTTCGGCTATCTTCGGATCTAGGCATGTCGCTCATCCACGAAAACGCACGGTATAAGGCACGCAGGACGGTGTGGGAATCGAGTATTCAATGAAAGTAGAAGGCTTCTTCTTATTAATGACTTCCGTGTTCACTCACAAGCGGCGAAAAACGTATCAAAGACAAATCTGTGAGTTCGTAGTAGTTGTTTTGTGGCTTCTTTTCGGTGGATGCGTACCTGTAATAAAGCCATAACAGTATTCAAATGTCGCTTAGACACCTGGAGGACATAATTCAGACATTCACGTCTTACCAAATGAGAATTTGAATTTTATGGATAAGCCAAGACATAAATGCGTAATCATTACATGATATTATTGATGACATCATTAGCAATGTACTTAGTCAAGGTTTCATTCAGTAGACATATTTTCAGATAATTTAAGACTTTTTAATTACGTGCTTCAAATGGTCCGAAGACATTTGAAATCCAAAATATCTGCTGATCGATTCTCAATCGAAGTTATTGAAAATTTGATCGCAATTCAACCTTGTTATATACGAATGAAGTTATGAGCAGTGTGACTCGTGCAGTGAATCCCAATTTTGGAATATTCGAGATGACAGCCGATACAATTTTCAAGAAAAACAACGTCTACCATTTTATTCAAAAATTGTATCAGCCTGGGCAATTTTGTAGCTTGTCAAAGATTTTGCTAACAAATATTATCAGTCTATGTTGAAAAAAGAAAAAAGTCAATTATCTGTAGTGTCTTAAATTTAGCTCATTTTTCTCCATGCTTTCCAATTCCTGGAAAACTTGTGCGGTCTGGCAGTACATCCCATACGGCACATAATAAGAATGAAAAATTTCCATGTTCGTCAGGGCCTTACATTGGAAGATTGAAAGATTCCGGCGAACATCGACATGTTTCAGAAACATTTCAAATCCTTCGAAACATTTCGGGCTGTACGGGGGGTTACGCGATTGAGCTGACATTTGACCATGATTTTTTTGAATTATTGAAACCATGTGCTTGAATTGAAACGCAACAAATATCTTCGAATTTAAATACAAGGACAGTTCTGGGAGATCACTGTGAGACTCTTCTTTAGATATCCTTCACGACACACTTTCTGATACGGCATGTGCGTTGCAGATATTTAATGACTTTCTATTATTGGATTAAAATTTATATCAGGATTTGCATCACTTTGGTGTAAATTCGTCCAAACTATTTCTGCGTAATCCATCTACGCATTGAGAAGGACTGCTCTACCTACCTAATACTTATTTTTATTCCTCCATGATCCGAATTCAAGCGGATCCTCCGAGTCCAGAGATGTTTGAAGAAACACAAAAATTGTACGGATGTACGGCCAAATAGAATTATCTCATTCCTCTGAAGCACCTGTTCAGAAATCGAAGAATTCAGCGAGAAGATAAGCTCCAGACAGTGATTGGCGATTGCTTATTACTTAAAATCTGTTTTTCTTGCGTTCCTCGATCGCGCAGATGTATGCGCGGAGGGTCAACTATTTTTAGTTTACTCAAATCACTGACCCAGGCCATCGTTAAATAAAGATCTCCGCATTCTTAGCGCGCGGTGGACGTGATTCGATTCTTTGTCGGCACAGAACCAGATCTGGAGTCTCATTACTCATTTGTCAACCGTGCGCGTGCCTCAAAGACACGTCTCATTTCGCACAGCTGATGAAAAAATCCTGTCTCTGCAGTCCGCACCATTTGGCCATGACAAAATCTTCGGCTGTTTTTACTCGATCGATATGGACAAAGTCGAGCTCTTTGCTTATGCGGAGTTTAAAGTTTTAGGTACTTGGCGGTGACCTCGCGTTCCGCACGGCTATAATGTGTATGATTTACAGTCATTAATGCAATTTCAACCTTTCGCAGCCAGACGTAATCGATTTCGCAACCTCATTATACCGCAGTGCATTTATATAGTTGCTGTTAGAAATCGACGCGATTAAATTGACCGTAATCCTTGCCCTTCGCAGTGCTCGTTCGATGAGCACTGCAGCTAATTGCGTGCGAATATAATATCCTGACCCGTTTAAGCTTCGCGGATAACGACTAGGTTCACGCTTCTGTTTTTGCGCGCATACCGACGCGACGCTGTGAACTTAGTTTTCTTTCGGCTATAAACTTACGTAATTCTTGTACAGACTAATTCCACGCAACAATATAATGCGCGCTGCGCTGATGGCTGAACTGGGCTGATTATAGAAGATGGCTTGAGCCAAGAAACGCTTTAATTTTTTGTCTAATTTCCTGGTTAAGATTGGTCTGTTGAAGTTTGTTTGCAAAAATCTGGTTGGTGAAATTTAGAATACTACGGACGAATTTTTCCCTAGTTTTATGATTTATACTCAACGATTCCGTATCAGTATCAATTTCGGGAAGAACTCGAAAGATTCACAACAATTTAAAACAGAAGACGAATTTCAGAATCAACTTTAAAAAAGAAAGATTCGCCAGCCGAGTCAGATTTCAAAAACAACGCGCAACTTTTGTTGCTTGTTCCATTTCGGATTATCCCTTGTCGGGACTATAGTAAGCACGAAAGCCGGATGCTCACGCGAATCCTTGTGATTTGCATCGACGCAGATATCTTGTGCACGCCTACACTACTAATTAAATGAATGTAGGGAATTATATTGAGGAATGAATTGATACCATTCACAACACTAAATAACCGATGTATTTAAATATACCGGGTGTATATTTTAACTCTGAAGAGACTTCTAGGGTGTGTAGGGGCTGCTTAAACAAGCATTTTGAGGTATACACCCATGGTCGGAAACTCATCGTAACGGCTCTGAAAAGCTTTGAAGAATTTGGTACCGCGCGCTTGTTCGTAGTGTAATGAATCAGATGTGATCCCCTTTCACCCAATTTTTTATTCAGCCGTAGACAACATTGCAGAGTCCTTGTGTGAAATCAACAAAACGATAAACTTTGCAAGGAAAAAAAATAACAAAACTTTTTCAAACCCTTTTTAGAAGCACTGGAAAAAGTATTGTTATTTTTTTTCATTGCAAAGTTTATCGTTTTGTTGATTTTACACAAGGACTCTGTAATGTTGTCTACGGCTGAATAAAAAATTGGGTGAAAAGTGATCACATCTGATTCATGACACCACGAACAAGCGCGCGGTACCAAATCCTTCAAAGCTTTTCAGAGCCGTTAAGATGAGTTTTCGACCATGGGTGTATTACCTCAAAATGCTTGTTTAAGCAGCCCCTACACATCCTAGAAGTATCTGCAGAGTTACAATATACACCCTGTATAAATGATAGTTACAATATTTCTCGAAAGATTGAAATTGGTTATGTTCGGTTGATGATAGCTACACGAATGGTTGTGGTATTCACGAAGAGTACAAGTTTAAGTCTGCGGATTGTAATAGCAGAGTAGAGGTGATCTCTACGCGTGATGGACGTTTTAACACTGCATATTTGTTGCGGGGGTATTGGCTTTGAGGGGTAATATCACCTTGTGTTCACTAAATTTCACGTGATTTTTTGAGACGTACCACGAACGATAGGAAAGGGATAGAGATATGAGGTTTTGTGCATATGAAAGTACTAGTCTTTAACTACAAAAAACATGCTTTATTTTAATTTTACGATACAAAATGGCGCCATAGCAGCGCACGCAAGGAAAAAAAAATATCTCGGACGGTCGACATGGGCGTACCGCTACAGGTCACAATTTTTAAGCTGGAACCAAAAACCAAAAAGTTTCTTAAAATATAGTCCAGAATCTAGTGAACGTCGTAGGATTTTTTCGAAAAATTGATTTGAAAAAAATGGCGTCCATTTGAACTTTTTTTTTCTAGTTTTGCCTAAAATCGCTTATAAAATCTATAAAAATCAATTTACCAAAAAAATCCTACGACGTTCACTAGATTTTGGACTACCTTTCAAGAAACTTTTTGGTTTTCTGTTCCAGCTTAAAAATTGTGACCTGTATAAGCTGTACGCCTGTCCGAGATATTTTTTGTTCCTTGCGTGCGCTGCTATGGCGCCATTTTGGATCGTAAAATTAAGATAAAATATGTTTTTTGTAGTTGAAGACTAGTACTTTCATATGCACAAAACCTCATGTCTCTATCCCTTTCCTATCTTTCGGCAGAGTGGGAAAGAAATGGGTGTAGAAAATTTCATTTTTGAAACGTTTGATTGGTGGAGTCAATATTCTCGAACAATAGCTGAGGCGTCACTGGGTGGCCTGAAGGGCTGTCGTAACGGTGCTTGGGTACCTAGGTTGGAAGAACCTCGGTTTCGCGAAAACGTGACCCTAGTAGGTTGTGAAGCATCTGGCTTGCAGGAGGCAGCGAAAGTTTCGTTGACTCATAAAAAATCTGGTGAACAGCGGTGTGGATTTTCCAATCGTAAACTGCGAGCGGACGGATATGTGATTTTAGTTAATTTTTAAGGATTAGTCTGAGCTTTAAAAGAAGTCCGCCTGAAATGTGTCCTCAGGCTAAGGCAACTGCTTCGAGAACTTGGTGAAAGCAAATTAATAGTATGCTCAAGATTAAACTAGCTATAAACTAATTGTCCGTAGGAACACCGGAAGTCTGGTGTAGTCAGAATTGTGGATTCGCATTCTAAATATTAGTTCTAACTATTTTTTCGAATAATTTAATTGCGTAATATCCGAACCCTCTACTCAATGAGTTTCAGGCTTGTAGGGTGTGTCGTTTCCCTGAAACGTACTTTTTCCGCATACATAGACGTGCGCAGATATAAGAACACTGAAAGAAATTGCTATGGTTGGACGGCAATATATTTCTGGCTGCGATTCCTTGCTGAACTTATAAAAAAATATTCTTGAAACGACTGATCGTATAGCATAAGTACCGAATAGTATGAGTATTGCATTGCGATACATTTTTGAAATGACAATCGTATAGGTATTGCAGCTATATTTCTGGCTGTCACTATAGATAATATGACCAGAATTATTGTTGAGTTCCATGTGAATTTCTTTGAGTGAACCATCTTGTGAGCTTCGAACGGAATCACGCGCGCACCGCGCGGCATCTTTGCAACATCGAACTAACACTGCAATTAGGTTATTATTATATACAGTCCAGTTTCAGGTCAACACATAAATTTATATTCGTGTTGATATCCTACCCATTTAATCTATTGAAATTCGCTGGGCGTATATGAACACGTGACTCCAGTGCTGAAGTTCATGCGCTTATTATATCATCCGGTCGAATTTATCATCCGGATGGTTGATTCGAATTCGTGACGATGTAAGGTAAGATACATTTTGAGATAAAATATGAGAATATCGTTGCTGCAAATGCCGAGGCCGATCGAATAACTTCGAAAAATGCCGTTCTTACGCAATAACGATCACCTGAGCCTATGTTTTAAACATTTCGGTTCATAAATATGTTTCGAAAATCAATATGGGCATATTGTAATTCCATGTACTTTCAAAAGTTTGATTCAAGATTTTTGTGCTAATAACTAATCATAAGTCGACTCAGGTTGTTCATCAGGTTGTCAAAGTATTTATCCATTAGATTTACGTTACAGATGGCCAGACGAATAGACGACACACAGTGGTCAAAATCGATAAATCATCGACAAAATTCTGAGACTGTACAGATTCATTTGAAATCCGCAAGTACGGAATGTTTAGCAGTATTTTGATAATTAATTCGCGCTCCAAGTTAAAGTAACTTCGGTGACATTTTGATAAAAACGATTTTTTTTTCTTTAAAATTATCAAACAAAAAAAAACGAAACAGAAATTCCTTTCTACATAGTAGATATTATCTTTGGCAGTAGTGCGCAGAGAACATCCTGGAAAAAGGTACTCGCGCGTACACTTTCATCGCAGAAGAATGACATTTTTTTTCAATATACATAGTATGATGACCTGAATCATGTAGGAACGATTTTTGGATTAGATTTGTTTCAGTGATTTTGAAAACGAACAAACCGTCTTCATCAAAATTTCACCGAAGGCACCCCTCAAGAAATCTTCGGTCAGTTTTGGAAAAAACCGAATTGCTTACCGCAGGCTCTTCAACTTTGCTTCGAACCTCTCTGTATGTTTTAAATTAGCTGATTCGAAATGCCCTACAGCCTAGCCCCAGAATTCATGTCAGTTTTCGCATCTTAACACTTGAAATTGATGGGGCAAAAATGGCAGCGTTTGGATGCCCCAAAGAAGGTGACATCGTGTATTTTATAGTATTGCCTCGAAGATGTCCAAGAAATCCGCCTGCTTATGACCAAACCGAATAGACAAGCTGTACAAATTGGGTTAAAATTTAATTAAAATTTGCAATGCATATGGTACATAAGATGAATTACAAATTGGCGGATAATTCCGAAATCTGTGAGGTTCTGCAAAAGTTTTTTGGATAGCTTTGTAGGCGATACTAGATATAAAGTACAAGACGTCACTTTGCTTAGGACTCCCAAACGCTGCCACTTTTTTCGCATTTATTCAAAATGCTGAGGCAGAAGCCGGCATGAACTGCGAGGGTAGGCTGTAGGGCATTTTTAATCGGCGAATCTCCACTCATTAGAATCCTATTTGCAAGGCAAACAAGGGTTCTAACCTCCGAGGAAGATATCTGCCCACGTACAGGAGCATACAAATAAAAAATAAAAAATAAAAGAAATGTAGGATTCGAATTGTACACAAGCTGTCTCGCCGAAAGGATTCGTTTTCTTTTTGAAAAGATTCGATTCGCCAAATTGCTTGAGCAGTTTGTTCGGACTCGTGGCCAAAAAAAAAAAAAAAAAAAAACAATAAGAACATTTAAAAAGAGGATCTCAGTAGCCATGTCAAGTTGCGAGATCAAAACATTCTAGAAAAACTCTGCACGATTGTATTTTGATAACTTCCATTCCAAAGGTCTAAAAAGCTTATTGGCACATTATCGTGGAGTAGGTAGGGGTACCACACGATTTTCTGTGAAATGTTTAGCCAAATCACTCGACGATTCGCCTGGACCCGTATGGATACAAAATCCATACACGCACATCGGTGATTCTGTTCTAGCTGTTACTTTTTTGATTAAACATTTTTTGATTCTATAATTAAACTTTTTCAGTTTTTTAATGCATATTATTACTCTATCTTATTGTAAAAATAAAATTCCGAGAGGATTTTGCTACAACTTCAAAATATCGAGAATGAGAATCAAATTTCAAATTTTCCGTGCCACGGTACTGACTCATTCGTCCACGGTACTGACATAAAATAAATTTGGTAGACATTCTTCAGAAAAATTATTATGAATCGTATTATAATTTATTTACAAATTGTATTATAACATTAGTTAGATTTATGGATTAATTAGTTTGGATCATTTATTGCGACAAAGAAAATAATGAATTCATGGGTAAATTCTAGAAATGGACATTACACGGTACTGACATTTAAGTGATTTAAACCGTAAGTTTTCTCTGGACTGCAAGTTATATTATACGAAAGAAGCGATGAAATATGTTCATGAGGATCGTATTGATACAAAAATTTCATGAATAGATTGTTAATGGATGACCGGTGAGAGCAAACGGTACAGGACATTAATAAACACTGTTAGAATGGAATCACCCACATACACATTCACAGATTTTGAATAGGATTTCAAAAATGCTTGAAAACACTTCTGTATCTAGGTGAAGAAACATTTTTCAAAGTTTGCCTCGAGCATTATTTTGCGATGCCTCATTTTTACGATGGTGCACGTATGTACTAAAAAACCCGCAAAAACGTCGAGTTAGCACAAACGGTGAAGCGACGTAGAGCGATCTCCTGAACTTTGTTCTAGTTGGATAATTCTTGGGTGGATAGTAAGTGATGCTTAGATAGTTAAATGCAATTTAGTACCATTAATGAAGTTGGTAGGAGTGAAGCTGGTAAACTCTGACCGGCGCAACTATATTACTCTAGAAAGTCATATCACAATATATAGATATAAAATGTACGGAGTGATTATGAGCTACAGGAAAGACCATGATGCAGCGGAGAAGCTGAAAGCTGCGATGATGCTAGATTGAAACTGAGATATTATTATACACATAGAGCCCTCGCTTCATGGGGCGTCTTTTACGCGATGGTGATTAACTGCAGTTCATGAACTGCTAGTTAACGATGCAAACAGCCACGGCGTGTTTCTTCACTCGGATCTAGTCCAATAGATAATTACCAAGTCTTCGGTATAAGTGACGCCGACGGCCGAAGGGTCGCCGGTCTAATGCAATTTCCAAGATCCCAGGAACCCCGGAAAAAATCACGAAATGCGTGTTTGTGCCAGTTTAAATTCCCGCCTTTCGTCTCGGCGTTGTAATTTGGACGGACGGACATGGCGTGCCACTGGAGCTGAGGAAGTCGATGATTTTCGATATTTAACACCCAAAGATGCTTCCTTTGAAGTTGACTCTTTTTCAAATCGTTTTTTCATTCATTTGTGACATCTTTTACCGAATTGCGCGTGGGTGTTGCGTGACACGTCTATCGTCGCTGCATAATATTAGATGAACCATACATGTATTTTATCATCGGAAATAAGTGCTCGACATTTTCTTTCCACACACTGTACACACTCTTTGGCTGGCAAACTCATATCGGCGTGAAGTTATAATTAATGCTTCCGGATTGAGGGACATGTCATATGGAATCAAGTTTTTGACCGCTGATATAACTGCGTCACGTCGTTCCATTTATTTGCTTATTTTTGTTAGTAATGTAGCTGGAAGCTTGAATGGATTCATATGCTGCACATTTCTTATATTTTTTTACCCCCCCCCCAAATATAATCGCAATCGAAGGGCATAAGTCACGCAGGAATAGGACAAAGCCTTTTTCTGTAGCGCTCGAAACTTTGTTCTTCGTTTATACGTATGTAATTAGTACACATAGGCTAATGTGAACGCGTGCTGTCGAGGTTATTTAGAAAAGCCGTTGTGTACCTATAGGTATATTGTGTATGTATGTCCAAATCGTGTCGCGGCTGACCCACGATAATATCCTCGATGATTTGACCGGCACTTATATAGAGGACATAATAGAATCCGCGAAAGCTGTCAGACGTTTCATTTTTAGCTGGACAATATTTCTGAATTAACAAAAATCTCATTTTCAAATATAACTTCACGATATTGCGAATCGAATAAATTTACATTGTGGAAGAAATCGTTCTACGTCTCAGCGACGACTTGATTACAAACTTGCGCATAATTGAAAAAAGGGTCTCCCATCTTTGTGGAAATTTTTTCCCGAAACTCAATGGAAGAGTCTCGGAATCTTGTCCGAAAATTATTGATGAATTATAAAAAGAAAATGTGTTTATATTCAAATTGAAGCAGTAAAATTCGAAAAAATTTGTCCGTAATACTCTGAACTTTTGTTTCACATTTTTCAGACAAATGTTGGCACCATCTACGTAGTAAATTCCTGTAAAATACCTCGAAAAACATTCTAAAAAAATAATCAAAAAATACTGATCTCATTTTTCTCTGGATGAAGAAAAAAGTGCACAGTCGTATTATAAGCATATTTATTTCAGAAAGAATATCTTGTTGAACAGGATGCGCCCGTTTTATGGCTTTATCATAAAATTGAAATTTTCATTCGGCGGTTTGTCTTGCAGTCTGTGAAAACGAATTTTGTTACAATTGAAGAATTTAGGTGGCACTTTTCCTTCCTCGAAACAGAAAATTTGATTCAGAAAATAGTTACTCTTAACATTGACCTAGAACGGTCGGCTGTCTCTGCAGTTTACTTATGACTTGATACATAAACAGTTCAATACAGAAATAGAGGTTCAGTAGTATCTATAACATTTCGACGGACATTCCTTGCAGCTACTTCCGTGATACGTCAGTCGAACCCACTCCTCGGAAGTCGTTGCTTTCGGCTAATTTTAAACGCAGCCGTTCGACCGCGCTGACTTTGTTATTGGAAAAAAAATGGTGGGCGGGCCGCTTATTCAATACTTTATGATACATACACGGTATTGTCTATTCATACCACGGAGATAATCTATGGAAATTGAGCGATACGCCTTACTGCGGGCAACCAAAGTACGTACGAGTTCCGGGTCGGTAAATCAAATTCTTAGTTCCCTAATACCGACATGTTATATTATTCCTATATGTGTACTTGTCTATTATCAAAACGGCTCGACCTCAGAGCCTGTAAGTTTATTCTGCAATTCTGTATTACATTTTTTTTGTTATTAATTATTTACTCATCATGTAAAAGACGATCATGTATGGAAGGGTAAGTCCCGATGTACAATATATCGTAAATACGATGCTGAACCTGTTGATGTTGTCTAATCTGAATGGCAGCATCTGAGAGAGAAATTGGCCATCGATTTAATTTCGAATATCAAACATTATAATTATAAATTACTACATCGAATACGAATTGAAGGAGTGCATTCCTATTATTACTCCTACCGCATCCTTATTACTATAAATCAATGAATAATCCTTTGATTGATTGCTGTTAAACTCACGCCGTGCACATCTTGGTGGTTCCGTTCACCTGGTGGACAATTATTGCTAGATCTCCTTGCGAAAATTTTGAAAACATTCAGTCGGCCAGCTGACTTGATAATTGATCGAGTAAACATGTTAAGTATTACTTCGGATATTCTAATTCACGTGGAATACTTATAGGGCAAATAGGTTATTATTCAATAACACGATTGCAACTATTCATTGCTATGCGGATGATAACAGAACAGTAATCAAATCGCGAAGATTCGCTTGTTATTTGTTGTTGTCCTTTTGTTCTCAAAAGAATCTTTCGTCATAGTAGGCGTAAAGTTGAAAATTTTTCATAATGTGTAATTTGACACGAGCTTAATGATTTATTATTTATAAATGACAATATATGTATACGTTCAAAATAAAGTAAAATTGAATGAACAATATATGTATACGTTCAAAATAAAGTAAAATTGAATAATTTACAAATTATTCTTTGTTAATTCAACATAATTTTTTTTTTATTCAAACCAATGTGCTTCATAACGGAAAAATTAGTTTTCATACAATGATACGGATCTTATTTTATTCTCTCATGATTATTTTTTTTTCTTTATTGATTACAGTATAATTTTTGTAGGGGGCCTTGCCCCCTGCATCCCTACCGGGGGCTGCACCCCTGGACCCCCTCCCCTCCCCTATCGTCGCCGCCTCTCTTCTTCTATTCATCTACTTACGTTTTGGAATTGATATTCTGCCAAATGACTCCCCCCCCTCCCACCTCGGTGGCGTACTTTACGCCATCGTGACGAAAAATAATGTTCGCACCGCGGGCGTACAACTGTACACACCCTTGGGTGATCGCGCGACCCTCGAGCGCGTTCGATCACCCATGGTACGAAAATTGTACTAATTACTATACTAGTTCCATTACCGACGGAGCGGAAGACTAACAGTTCTTCAGCTTTGCGATCGTTTTCCATTATGATATGATGTACTTTTCCATTCGTTCCTTCGATTTCATTCTTTCTTTTCATCTGGACCTTTATAACAATATGAGAACAGTAGGTATACATTAGGTCCGGTCGACAATGGCTTTTGCTGATTTCAACGAATCTCTATATTTTCGGACCTTCAGCATCCAAATCCATCGGAACGGTTGCTTCTACGAGAAAAGAATTTGACTTTGGATTTTCAAATCTCAACTTCATAGTGATTCCGGTATTTATACATCGGTTTATGGGGTGATGAAAAGTACCGCGAAAAAATACCGTTTCTACATCTTCTCCGTTTTATTTCCCATTTGAAAGAGATGAATTTATTTTTTCTCAAATTAATAGTACCTGCTTATTCCTTGACAAGAACAATGCAACAACTACACACCTAATTCAAGATCGCAAACAGACTCATGTGATATTGCAGCGTGTCGTATCCGTTTACCTCATACTCATTATAGTTGTAACTGCAGTGAATTAATCCACGTACTTGAAACGCGGTCATTCCGACAATACGCCGTGTTGAAGATTATAGAATTATGGGATTTGAAAGGTAGACATATGTATAAACAATTCTATATATTTTCCATTGAATAATTTTACAAAATATATTTGCACATCGTAGAACTAGGTATCAGCTGTGGTTTATTTTACACACATTGTATTTATATCGTAAATAATAGTGAATTCATACTTTATATAGTCTGC